>OX451736.1:336988718-338298718 GCA_948472305.1 Vicia faba
CCACATTTCTTTATGCTGTTAAATATGATACATAAATTTTTTTTATCAATATCTAAAGTGATAGTAATGTTGGTTACAACTTTCAAAATGCACTTCACATTTTCTTTATTCTCTTAGTTCTATAAGTTTTTAGGTTAGTTTCGCCCCATGTCGTTAACTTGATGTGTGGAAAAAAAAGACAATTTTTTAATAGCATCATAAATATCACAATCCATCTTTTTCAAAAATAATTTCATTTTCTCTTTCCGGTGTCATATCTTTCACCATAGAAAGATGGAGTTTGTTTAATAAATTGTTTAAAATCATCTTATTTCTTGAGACGATTAGTCTTTAAATAAGAGTTAGGTTCCAATACCACTTATTAACCAAATGACTTTAATTACAAGAAGGTTAAGACAAACTATGATATATTTTTTCTTTCAAAAGTAGAAAGATTTTTACAAGTTTTGTTTGAGATGAGAGCAGTAGTAGTAGAAGAAATAAAGATAAATGTGATAATGTAAAGAGATAAGAGATAGAAAACAACACACTAAAATTATTCTGGTTCAGCTTAAAATTATGAGTACATTTCACAATGATTTTTATTATAGACCGTGATGAAAAATAGTTTAATTTTAATATAAATATAGAAATCGTGAGAACACGCCCTTTTTGTAACGAAAAAATATTTAAAAAAATTGTGCTAAAATTCAGAAAACATCACTCACTAACCTATTACCACGGTTGTTAATTTGAACCATAGTGAAAAGTATTTTAATAATTAACAAATTCACTCATACTTAAACCCCATTAAATAAATCCCATTAGTGGACGGTAAAATCGAATATCTTGAACGAGTACGTGGCAAAAATACCAAATTTTCAAAAAGATACAAATCATTAACTTTAAGTAAAACTATTATGTATAAATGGTAATTTCAATGTAAAAATCAAGTTTAGATTCAAACGCTACAAATCATATAATATTAAGTAGAACTAGTTCTAAAATATATAATCAATTATATTCGAAAACAACAACGTATCAAAATCAATTTGACATCCATAATCAATTCTAAATACTCAAACGTAAAACCAAACATATGCTATAGCATAGTGTAGATATAGGGAATTAGTTGTTATAATAGAACTAATTAGTGACGTAGTTTAATACATATTATACTGTAAACACATATAAACTATATCCTTTAATATATTTATTAGTTTTTAACAAACAAAAAAGTGAAATTATATATTTTCTAGTAAAGTCAGATCTTAGGATTATGATGTAAGAGGATGGGTAAAGATGATTGAGTGTAAACATGGAAACTTACTAGAAATGGAAGATGATATCGATTACTTTTGAAAAGTTTGCTACCACTAAATCATGTTGTGATTAGCAATACAAAAAATGAGTCATTGTAATTTAACCATCAATAATTAACATGTTTAAGCATCTACACTAGTTGGTTTTGTTCAAGTATATATCTTTGATGATGTTCATTATTTACTCCATGGTCCATTCAATATGATTATGATTCACACTATTGATGCACTCTTATGAGTATAAACAATGTGTGTTTATCTTAAAACTCTACTCGTATATAATGTAGGTATACTCTTGTGAAAAAGGTATTATTGCAGTGTTTAATGTGAGTGAGTGGGAACATATATTGGACCACAAGGGTTTGATTTAAATAAAGAGGGAAATTTTTTAGAGAATCAAATCAGTTGTTTTTCTTTTAGGTGAAGAAAGAGAATAATAAATATATATTGCTGGCCACTTGTAGAGAATTTCCAATAATGGATAGCTGACCCATTGTCGGGTAAATTTTCTTTCCATATGCCTGGATTTTTAGGGAATGGGCTCTACATCTCTTAAATATCTTTATTTTTTGCATAACATTTTCACATTATTCTGCAACCCTTAATAAATACTGTCAATTAATGGAAATTCATAAATAAATACATTTTTTATTTTAAATTGAATTATAAACAAAAGGGAGTTTCAACTACCCACTCATAAATTTAATTTACTAAATCGTTATTTAGTGAATTTAAAACAGTAAATGTAAGACTTTTATGATTTGAAATAAAATCTTACTTTTATTAAAATAAAAATGATGGTGGAAAGAGAAAGAGAGTCTTTGGTGCTATATAAGTACTGCTTTTCTTTCCCATTGGAAACCTCTTGTACAAAGCCTCAAACACATAGCCTTTCAACTTCCTTCAGCCATGAAAGAAGATAAGTTATTATATACTTATTTCAAACTTGAAGTATTTTGAAGCTAGAAGATGAAGTTTTGGTAATAATTCCATTGCAACTAGAGGAGACATCCAAAGGGATCGCATTGATCTCAAACCTAATTAAGTCGATTTTTCTTAATTACATTCTCAGATCATGCTATCCCTTTGGATTCCTCCTTTAGTGGCTTCTACTATGAACAATCAACATTAACTTCAATTATAGAAGAGTCGCATCATATTCATGTAAGTTTCATATTTTGACCTTGTTTTTAATTAACCCTATTCCACTTTACTAAATTATGGAATTATATTTTTATGCAAGTTTTTAATTTTAACTTTAATTTTTATGATTATATCTTATATGGTTGAATTCATAACCTCAAATTTTCATAGATCCACATGTTTCTGGTAAAATGTTCTTCAATAATTGGATCCCTACCAGGTAAAACTAAAACTTTAATGCTGTGATCTAAAATTAATGTGTTCAAGACAATTTTTTAGAACCCTAGGTATATGTATATACATCACCATATACATATAATATATACATTGAATTATTACAGTTTTGAGCAGTTATATATTACTATGCTAACTTGAAGTACGAATTTTGAAGTTGATGCAATAAGATTTGTGAAATAAGAGCCATTATGTGTACTGTTTCTAGATGTACTTTTAAGGAAAGTGCTAATATTGTAAAACAATATAAATTTTATGTTTAATTTATTGCATATTATTGCTTTTATTTGGTGTTTATATTTGCAGAAATTATATGAAAAAATTTTAAATCTCAAGAAAGAGTCGAAGAACATCATCATCTGTGATAAATTATCTTCAAGTAGTACTGTTTATGAGCAAAGAAATGAAGGGAAGAAAAAAAAGTGGTTTCTTTTAAAAGCAACAGTTTGCATATTCTCACTCTTAAAAGTCCCAAGTTGAGCATGTCAGTGGTGGAAAAAGTCATAATAATTGTTATTATTTCAAATGCAAACTACATAAAAAGTCATAATTCAAGTACTATAACAAATTAAGTGGAAAGCTTTAATTTCAAAACCTATTTGGAAGTTTATTTGAATTAATTTTGATAAGATTAATGTACAAAGAATTTAATTAAGAAAGACAAGAATATACTAGTGTCGTTAATTTGATAAATAATTTTTAATTTATTATAAATTAAATTCTTTTTTTTAATAGAAATTATGGAGTGATTGTGATAAGAAATGATTGAGATTTATTTTTGTCTTTTTTTTACTTTTTCTTAATAATAAACATTTTCCTTATAATAATTATTCTATTTATTTTACCTTTTGATAAAGTATATTTTTTACATTCATTGAACATGATCACTTTAAGCATAAAAGCTAACTGGGAAAACTTGGCACTCACAATTTTCTAACTCACTTTCTGATCCACAGTTCTGTATTACCATAGTGTTGGAAGGCTTCATGATTACACACAGTCAAAATATCCTTTTCTCAGACAGCCTTATGCATGGTTCTAAATTTCATGTAACTTTTATTTTATTAATGAACAAAATGAAATTTTAAATGAGGTTGTTTTTGAGAAACCTAAAATTTTAAAAAATTAAACTTTCAGATTTCAAGTCTTCACTAATAAACCAATTCAATTCTAAAACATCTGAGACCTTGAGAGAATCACAGTCAGATTAGTCAGATTTCAAGTCTTCACCAACAGACCAATTCAATTTTGAGATAACTGAAACTTTGAAAGAATCACACTCTTAAATCTCAAGTCTTCCTCCAACAGACCATCTCGTTATATTGATCATGCTATTCCAAATTATGAGTTAGCTTCTTATAATCAAAAAGTGTAACATATGCAATTTAAAACCATTAATGAGGTTGAGTGAATAGTACTCTAATTGCCACATGCTTGATCATGGACATGTAAACTAGAATCCAAGGCAATGAAACTAAAGTTTCTCTTTAGGATTTCTTTATATTGCTTTGAGCCTCATAGTACTATTACATACATGTGGTGATGAAAGCCCAAAGAATTTAAAAATAGAAGGTTTTTAGCATTGCTATATGTTTCAATGAATTAAAAGACTCTTTTTACTTCACAGGTCCTTATTCTTAGCACATGACCCCCAATGTTTCTCATACATATATCATTAATAAGCCCATACCAATACTTTCCTCTTCATCTCTTTTATCACATGCTTTTCAATCCAACCCCCCTTACCAAGTTCTCTCTCTCCTTTGTTAAACAATGTACTCTCTTTATCAATTTACCCTAGCGAGGGAAATAAATTATTTCGTCTCATTGGATTTGGTCTATAGGATTGATAAAAAATCGTGAATCGAATGGAACCTCCAAATTAAACCGAATTGAAATTAAAATAACTAAACTATTTTATTTGCATAGTAAATCGAACTATATTGCACAAACAGTTTTAGAATTGAACCAAATGTCAAATAAATTGAATTGAAACTAGAATCTCCGAATCAGTATTGAAAAATATTAAAAATGAATTTAAATTTTTTATTTAAAAATTTATATATATATATATATATATTATATATATATATATATATATATATATATATATATATATATATATATATATATATATATATATATATATATATATATATATATATATGGTTAGAAAAAAATTGTTGAGTTAACTATCCTTGTGATCTAATTTTTCAGTTTCACTAGGTAGTTACTAGGACTTTATTTAAAATGAAAACAAAATCATATGGTAGGTAAAGAAAACAAAAGAACAAAACAAGGCCTCAACCAACCATTGTCGTAATGTAGTGTTTATTGTCACCGTGTTTGGTGAGTGTATGGACTTAGAAATTTTGTAATGAAATTGTAGAAGAAGATGGGGTCCTAGGTGAGGTAGAATTTTTGGACAAGAGAGTACTGTACAATATGTCTAAGAGTGTGATATGTAACTTAAATGTCTCCATGTTGGACTACATAAACTTTATGAAGAAGACATAAGCTGTCTAAAGAAAAAGAGAGTTAGATTTTTCTTCAAAAATGAAATTACATGTGTTTTGAACCCATTGGCAACGTATGCTAGTGGTAGTGGCCCCAAAACCCTTGATTTGTATCCAATTAAATTCGATCTTCATTCTTTTGCATTTATTGCACTTTGTGTAACCAAATTTGCAAATTGCAACCATGAATTCAGGATCTAAATATTTGGTTCGTTTTATAAAGAAATCATGTCTCTCTAAGATGTTGCAACATCATAGATCATAGAGCATAAGTCTATTGTAAGTTGTTAATTCGATTAAACAATTTTGGCCAAATCTATTATAACTATGTATGTTATCCTATTTTAGTTAGAGGTTTGTTTAAGTGGTCTATATAAATCATATAGAGTATCTATATGAAAGAAGGTTGAGGAATTTGTGCTGTTCACAACTAGGAATAATATATGTAATAAGAGGTGTTTCACTGCTGAGGACTTGGGCTTTCAATGTAATGGAGATGAAGTTGATCTACAAGAATAACACTTAATTTTTAAATTATAAAAAAAAAATTGTCATTTTTAGATTTTGAAAATAGCCACAGAAGAAGAGAGAGATTTCAGATTATGAAATCTAGTGTGAGTTGCAAGTGATTGAAAAGTCACTATTTATAGTCGATGAACTGACCCTAATAGAGAAAGAATCCTAGGGGTTGGAGTGAGTCAGATCTAAACTAGCTTTAATGGAGCTTGGTCAACAAGGAACAACAGAAGTTTAGAAGGGAAATAAACTTAGTCAAAAATTAGGTTAACACTAGAGTTTGGTAGAGGACACATCATAAATGATTAATTAGTTAAATTAATTAATTTCCACCAAATCAATTAATTAATAATTATTAATTTTCACCGATTTATTAATTAATTCGTATTAATTAATTTTTATCAATAAATAATTAATCAATGCACAAGCCCAAGACCGGGCTGAGCCGAGTCGGTTGGCCAAATGGCGGCGCACGTGCGTGTGTGAATGTGGCTTGGTGGTGTGCTCGCATTCCTTTACAAAATTGGATATCCCTCGGGGCCTAACCCATATTGCCCATTTAGAATATAAAAGCACTACTAATATGGATTGTCCTTCTTATGTGAGACTAAAATGAATCTTTTCAAATTCACTTCCATTCATATTAGTTCATACTTGTGTTTATTTATTACCAATTTAATGCCAATCAGTTCTTCCACTCCAAATTTTCATCATCCAAAGGGTTCAAACAATCCCTAACTTGAACTTAAAAAAAAAGTGATTTTAGAAGTAACGTTAAACGTCTCAGACATAAAACTCGCACACAACCTTTTCTTAAGGTGTATTCTAATAGCCCATGCTTTAATGGTCCTGCACGTGTATCCCAGTTTAGTGAAGACTCTAAGAATTCTGCCTCAAAATTCTATGGGAACCAACCTAAGTTCCACAATCACATAGGTGATTCTATCAATAGTAGTCTTGTAGCCTAGATACTCCCTCATATAGAATATAAAACTAATTAAGAGTTTATATTGTCTCATCCTCTTATCGTTTCAAGATTCATGATTCTCTCATTTAATCTAGTATGATCACCCCATATTACTCATAACTTGTTATTACCCATTGAACATATTTCTTAGGATCTATAGTCTTTTAGGTCGGGTTACCATTATGAGCAACTCAATTTTCTATAGGCTTTAGTCCTATCTTATAGGATGTATTATAGACTTTTTCTCTAGCTAATCCTTTCTTAAAAGGATCGCCTAAATTTTTATCAGTGCTTACATGACCCACTCTTATAGATCATTTAGAGATATAATCTCTAACAATGTTATGCTTTCTTCTAACTTGACATTTTTTACCATTGTAATAACGGTTCTCAATTTCTTCAATAGTCTCGAATCTATCATAGTGGATTAACACAACTGGCATAGGTTTTTTCCCATAAAGGGATCTCAGCTAGCAAGCATGTTAACTAACTTGCTTCTTCACTAGCACTCGTTAATGCTATCATCTTAGATTCCATTATGGACTGATCCAAGAGAATTTGTTTCATTGATTTCTAAGATACAACTCCTCCAACTATATTGAATACATAGCCACTAGTTTCTTTGAAATCATTGGATAAGGTATTCCAATCTGTATCAATGTATCCTTCAAGTACAACAGGAAATCTCTGATAATAAAAATCGACACTCACAGTCTTTTTAAGGTACCACATGACTCACTCAATAGCTTGTCAATTCTCATTACTCGGTCTACTAGTAAATTTGCACAACAACCCTACAACATATATAATGTCACATCTAGTACAATTAGTGGCATACCGAAGACTGCCAATGGTGCTCGCATATTCTATTTGTGTGACACTTTCACTAATGTTCTTAAACAGTTTCATACTTGGATCGTATGGTGTTCTCACATGTTTACAGTAAAAGTAATTATATTTATTTAAGAGATTTTCAAAATAGTGTGATTAATCCAAATAAATTCCTTGCTCAGATCTTATAATCTTGATACCAAGAATCATGTTCACTTCTCTGAGGTCTTTCATATCAAAGTTGCTGCACAATAATAATTTCACATCATCAACGACATGGATATTTGATCCAAATATAAGTAGATTGCCTACATAGAAACATATGATAATGCAAATGGAATTCTCATATTTGTAATAAACGCATTTGTCACTTTCATTCACTTTGTAGCCATTCGATATTGTTAAGTTATCAAAATTTTCATGTCATTTCTTTGGAACTTGTTTTAGACCATACAAAGACTTATCCAACTTACAGACCTTGTTTTCTTGAGCATGAATCACAAACTCTTTCGGTTGGTCCATATAGATTTCTTCTTCTAAGTCACGGTTTAAAAAAATTGTTTTAACATCTATTTGGTGTACAAGTAAATTATAAATAGAAACAATTGAAATTAATACCCTAATAGATGCAATTCGAATGAATGGTGAAAAAGTATCTAAGAAATCTATATTTTTTCTTTGCTTAAAACCTTTAGCTACAAGGCGAGACTTGCATTATCAACACTTCTATCAAGTTTTAGTTTCTTTTTCAAAACTAATTTACAACCGATTGGTTTGAAACCATGAGGCAAGTCTACTAAGTGTCAGGTCTCGTTAGATTCCAGAGACTCTATCTCATCGTTAATATATTCTTGTCACAAATCTACATCCATAAATGACAAGGCTTCTTGAAGATTTGTTGAATCTTCTTCTACTGTATAGGCCGCATAATCGGGCCCATAGTCTTTAACAACTCTTACTCATTTAATTCTTTGAAGTTCTGTTTCTACTTCGTTGTTGCTTTCATTACTTCTTATCACGAGAATGTGATTTGATTCAGTGCCCTCACTATTTCTCAGTTTGAATGGAAATTTATCTTCATAGAATTCTACATCATTCGATTCTATGATCACTTTAGCATTTATGTTATAACACCTATATTCCTTATTGTTTGCATCATACCCAAGGAATACCCATTCATAGGTTCTACTAGCGAGTTTAACTCGCTTTGGAAAAGAATTCTGACATAAGCTTGACAACCCCAAGTTCTTAAATAAGACAAGTTTGATTGTATTTTCTTTAATATCTCATAAGGAGAGATCTTACTTTTTGAATTGGGAACTCAATTCAAGACATATCAAATAGTCAACAAAATTTCCCCCCACCGGTGAGGTACAACACCATAATTCAGCATAATTGCAACAATAATTTCGATAAGATTTATATTCTTTTTTTCTGCTTTACCATTCATTTCAGGAGAGTATGGTGCATTTTGTTCATGTACAATTCCATGTTGTTTATAAAATTCATTAAATAACCTAGTTCCCTTATCGCTACGAAATCTCTTAATCTTCTTACTAAATTGATTTTCAATTTCATTCACATACATCTTAAACATGTCATGCGCTTCACTTTTATTCTTCATTAAGTATACATAAGTATAACCAAAACAATCTCCAATAAAAGTGATAAAATAAAGTTTATTATTTCTAGTTAAAATTCTATCTGATTCACATATATCAGAGTGTATAAGATCTAGGAGATCAGATTCTTTAATTACTGACTTATGTGAAGTCTTAGTTATGTTAGCTTGACTATAATATTCACATTTTTCAAAATCATTGACATTCATTTTAAGGATTAAGCCTAAGTTGATTAGATTAGATAAATACGCTTATTAACAATACAAAGTCTAGCATGCCAAATATTAAAATCACACAAAGAGTAAACAGAGGGAGAAATTTTGTTCAAATCAACATTCAACTTAAAGATGCCATTAGTAGAGTACCTTTTCCCAACAAAAATACCATTCTTAGTGATGGTGTACAAATCTGCCCTAATAGACTGACTAAACCTTAACTTATTTAAAAGAAAACCAAAAACAAGATTTTTCCTAATTTCAGGAATATGCATGATGCCCTTCAAGATTAAGGTCTTTTTAGAGGTGAAATCCAGTTCCACGTCTCCAATTCCAGCAACATTAGTGGTGTGAGCATCTCTAAGTACCACTTTCTTATTCTTAGCATTCGCGTATGTTTTGAACAAAGCATAAGATACATACAAGAAGCGCCAATGTCAATCCACCAACTATTATATCCAACAACCATGTCGATTTTAGTGATCATAACAAAGAATTTCTCATCAATCAGGTTAAACTATGCATTATAGCCAACCATAAGTTTAGGCTTGATCTTACATCTCTTACCCATGTGACCATACTTTTAACAATTAAAACAGATGAACACCATAGTGTCATTTCTTTGAGATGGTGGTGGCTGTCTAGCAATCAAAGCAGTTGGGGCCCTAGAGGGATTCCCATTCTTAATTACGTTTGCAACATTGTGGTTCTAATACTTTAACGTTTTTCTCGTAGGCTTTAAAACTGCACCGAATTTATTTTTGTTGTTTGAAACAACTAAGACTTCATCTTTATAATCTTGTCTATGAGCTTCCTCTTCAATTTGGAGGAGAGTAATCATACTCTCAATTGAAAACTCATTTTGTATGGCGAAGCAAGTTTTTGAAGTCTTTCCAACTAGGGAGACAATTTGTCGATGATAAAAGCTATTTGAAATTGTTTATTGAGGGGCATACCTTATGTAATTATTTCATGAGAAATATTCTAAATTTCGTGGCATTATTCTTCCACGGATATTTCATCTACCATCTGATACTTTTAATAGTGGCTTACAACATTCTTCTTTGTTCCAGGTTCTTCAGTATCATATTTCTTTTGTAGAGCTTCCCATACCTGTTTAGCAATCTCCCAGTTACTGTAGTGATCAAATAAATCGTCATCGAGATTGTTCAGAATGTGTTTTTTGATTATATTTCCATATGGATATTTCTTTTCTGAGCAAGAAATCATTTGCGGTGGCCTTAGCTTTTACAGCAAAGTCTAATTCAGACGAGTTAAATGTTCCGTATGAATTCATAGTTTTGTTACCATTAGTTTGTTTGGTTGATCCATAAGGAAAAACAGGAATGTCCTCAGTTAAAACATGGTTAAACTTCTTTAAGAATAAGCAAATTTTCATCTTATCTTGTCTACATTTGAAGTGAGAACCCTCAAACTTAAATGGTTTGTCAGAAACAGCGGCCGCAGAATTACCAATAACTTCATCGGTAGCCATGGACATTTTTCAAACGTCTTAGAATTTTGGATTTTGGATTTTGAAAATATCCACAAAAGAAGTTACTAGGGTGACTCGCAGAATGATTCACTCTCTTTAAGATGTTTCGTGACACTATCCAACCTGAAGTCAAACTTGGAGGATCAAAGTTCATTAATCACAAATGTTGTGCTTTCATAGAGTCCTATCAAGGAAAGAAGAGTAAAGACCTGATGATTAAAATTTTAGAAACTATGGCAAAGAATACTCAATTTGATGTGGAGTTTCCTAAATGAATAATAGTAGTAGTAAGGAAACCACAAAGGACCCTGATTATCATTTGACTCGTGATAAAGTAAGGGTGAAGATCGTAGCATCTCAAAGGTGCAGTTATATTGATTGTGGGTTTTATGCTTTGAATATGGATGAAGGTTTGCAAACCTCAGAAATGGGGACTTTTAGGGAGTCATTCAAAAGGAGGTGGAGTCCAAGATGGTTGAATAACTATGCTTGTGGGTTTGTAAGACTACTAAAGAAGGGAAAATTTGGTTGGAAACAACTGGATGCAAGTGGCAAGACTAAGGTTCAAACATTGCTTAGGCTTTGTTGTACCCCAAAATCTGCCCTCTCAATTCTCAAGGCTTTTCTTACAAGGATTTCAAGGTTCAAGCTTGAACAAGTACTTTGGAATTTTCCAGTACCAAAATTAAAAGGAAACTGTCAAAAAGGGAGAAAACAGATAAAAATATGATTTTGACAAAATTTGGAGAAATACAAGTGTTCTTCGTTTCAGCTCCTTCGATTGGCCTTTTGGCCTCTTTTGATACAGGCTTTGGTTGCATCCTTCGACTGGGCGATGGCCTCTGGCACGCTGGCTTTGATTTACAAGGCAGGAGTTTCCTACATTCCACCTTTGATTGCATCTCTGGCCTTACTGGGTTCACAATGCCATGACTACCTATTGCATGTTTCGTTTGGATGTCTGATGCTTGCATGCCTATACAAACTTTCCCTCCATGCTTTCCTTGACTCATAAAGTAATGACTAGTTACATACAAACTTTCATTTGAGCCACAACTTGCACGCAAAAGGCATCCCCCTTGCTAGCATGCACAAGGTACAAAGCCTCCTATAAATTCCTTCGATTCCAAGGCAAAAAGCTCCCTTTTGTTGTCCTTCGATTTGCACTTTTTTGCCTCATGCATGCCTCTTTCGAATCTGGACATTTTGCCTCATGCATGCCTCTTTCGTTTGGGCATGTGGCTCCCTTCGTGCAAGTCTTTGTTTGAGCATTGACCTTTTGTGTGCTTGCTTGGAGTCACAAAGTTTAGACCTCCTCCGTGCAGGCTTCGACAAGACATTAACTATGTTTGTACTAGCTTCGACTGGACAACATTTCTCTTTAGTATGCTGCATTTTCATCCTTGACAAACTTCAGCACATGGTTGATGGCCCCTTCAAAAGACATATAGTGGTGGACTTGAGGGGCATACATATGAGTCCCTGTCGAAGGGTACACCTTACTAGTCCATTCGAAGGACACATTTGGCCCCTTCAAACGATGCACAAAGGTGATTCGTTCGAAGGACACTTGCTGGAGGAAAGTCAAACAATATGTTTGGAAGAAGAATCTGGTCGAAGGAGGGTTAAAATGAAAGGATGAAATATTCAAAGATGCTTGCTGCCAAGTTCAGGCATGGTACACTGGCCAAAACTGCTGCACAGCAGTCTTGAAACACTGCCCCATTCTTTCACCGAAATAGCATACCAGCACTGTCCCTCGAAGGCTACAAAGAGCAGTTTACTCAAATTGTTCAAATTATTTTGTTTTCCCTCCAAAAGCTTCAGCCAACTTTGCCTATAAATAAGAGGCTCCAACACATGTTTAGGAGGATCTTTGGACCAGAGGAACGAATCTCCTAAATTTTCTCAAACACAATAAATCTCTCAAGTCCCTTCAACACTTGTGAGAAAAAACCCAGAATCATATACTTACTTCCTTCGATTCTGAAGAATAAATACTCTTAAGTATCCTTCGAATCCAGTTTGGAAAGAAACATAAGACTTGTTTCTTTCCTTCCTTCGAATCCAGCATTCCAAGCACAACTGTTGGCCCCCTCTTTCAAATCCAGAACCCTGGGCCTCCACTCAAGGTCCCACACCCATTCAAAGCCTCCATCAAGGTAAGTCACTCTTACCCTTGAACCTTTCATTTCATGGCATAACATGTAAATAATCTTTTTATTCATTTCAAACATGTATATACCATTGTTCCTTTCATTTCCACCCTTTTAACATGTTTTTTAAAGTTAACCCTTTCATTTTGCTTTCTGTTTACCTGAACTAGCTTTAACTATTAAACTGTTTGAAAGACAAATACTAGCATGGCCTCAGGCCATGTTGCCATTTAATTCTTTAAATGAAAGAAACAGGAAACAAGAAATAGGAAACGAAGCTTCTGGCTTCTACCCTTTTTCTCCAGGTCAAACGAAAGAGACAACCAGGAGGAAAACCATGTTGACTTCTAGGCCCAGACAAAAAGCATGCCTTCACTGATTCCAGGCTCGGTCGAAAGGTATTCCATCACTGCTTTCAATATCCATTCGAAGAAGGCAAGAAGGCAACAAGGCAGAACCAGAAGGCTTCACCATACACCAGTTTCCATGCAGAGACGAAAGGAACTCCCCCACTATCTCTAACCCAGTCGAAGGATACAACTTGCTGCTGCCATTTCCCAATCGAAGGACAGGACCTCGCCCCTGCCAAGGCCCAATCAAAAGACGTGACTTTGCTGTTGTCAGCCCCAATCGAAGGAGGCCAACATAATTCAAGTCGAAGGCTGCTTCCCACCAATCGAAAGACACTCATTTTTCTTACTTTTATCTTATTTTTTTCCTTCATATTTTTTATGCCTTTCGATATGGTTGTAATAGCGTAGGATTTTATCTTTATGCATTATATTACTTTTGTATGCTTGCTAGTAAAATAGGGAATGTATGGTAGGATAAAATCAACAAGTAGACAACCCCTAATCAAATACTAAATACATGCAAATCAAACACACTATGCACACTTACACCCTTAGGGTAATTCCACTTGTTGCCTCGGAAAATACAATCATGTCCCTCGAGTATGAGACACTCTAGCAATTGTCCCTTCGATAAACAAAGATCGTAGTCCCTCGATGACCCTCGATGTTGCCTTCGATAAAACGATCTCGTACCTTACGAAATTGCTAGAGCGTCTCACAAGTTTCCTTCAATGATTGCATACGATGACCAGCACCCGTCCCGTTCAACATCCTAACACAAGGTTGTTCGTCAAACACAATGGTGAAACAACACTGTTAAAAGGGTCAAAAAAATAAGAAAAATCTTTGAGTAAAATAGGGTAGACAACTCTTAGTTACTTGATCAAAAATCTTGAAAAACATCCTTGCCATTTTTCAAACACACTTCACAACACAACTTCAAAAACAATTCCAAAACAACTTTCAAAACATTGAATTATCTTTTCAAAAAGACACACACCTTTGTATATATTCAAACAAGAATCATTACAAAGGTTGCCTAGACAAGGCATCTTTTTCAAAACATTTTCAAAACCACACACACAAAGCACCATTTCAAACAATTGAAAAGCAAAGGCAAGTGATCTAAAACAAGTAACTAAGAGCCCATGGATAACCATGGATGAAAAGGGTGCTAGCACCTTCCCTTTTCATAATCTACCCCTCGAACCCACGAAAACATCTCAAAGGTCTTTCCTGTGCTTTTTGACCTTTCCTTAGGATAAAATAAAAAGTCGGTGGTGACTCTTGCTAAACCGAACAAGTGCGAAAACAAACGCAAATCTCAAGTCAGTTCTCCCACCTTGTCACAGAACTGGCGACTCTGCTGGGGAGTATTTTGAAAGTGGGGTTACCTTAGGGTTTTAGATCACCTTTACATGCTTATCTTGTTTGATTTGATTTCTTTACTTTTTGGGTTCCTTGTTTGGGTTTGTTTTAAATCCTACACCCGGATTTGGGAGCACCTTTTAGGTAAGTAGCAATAAACTATAAGGGAGCTGTGTGGGGTATACCGACATGGTTGAAGCAGTAGCTACGTTAGTGTGACATATTTGTGGGTACCGGTAGCCTTTGAGTAAATCAAAGAGAATACAGGGCCGCTGAGTGATGTCATGAAGCACTAACGAACTCTTAGAACCTTACTTGACCATCTTGTCCTTTTTTAGGGGTAGTGAGATGACCGACTTTGGTGCAGTCCGAAGTTGGTAGATACTCGATACTACACTCATTGAGGATTGTTTTCTTGGTATATTTTGGTCGCCAGTTAAGTGGCTAAACCAAAACAATGAACATAGAAAATAATCCAGTGATATTGAACTCCTTAGAACCCGGTTTCTATTTTAGGACAGGTTGAGCCAACTAACTTTAAGAGGGTACTTACCTACAAACCCCATGCAAGCCTAAACCTAAGGACTTGTTTGCTTTGTGTGAATATGACTGTCTGTATATACACTTGCTTACTTTTGCATACATGTAAATAACATCATAACATCATAACATCATACCATAGCATTCTCAATAACCATTTCAAGGATCTCGAGGGTCTTTTAATGCAGGGTCACGTTGAACCAGACGTCTACCAAAGGGCAAGAGGTTTCATTTTTCTCTAAACAAACACCGTCAAAGATCAAGTGCAACAACTTGAATCGGGGGCTACGACCCACTTGACATGGTGAGCTTGATTCTCGTGGAAAGACATCCACCGATACAAAGTTCTCCAATCAAAGATGTTGATCGAGGTTCAACCTCTAACATTTTCTTGTGTTTATCCCGCGAGATCCTTGAAAACATGCATCCACATATCATGCATCGCATCATGACAGGTTTCTCCCATACAGGTCTCTTTATCTTCCTACTGTTTATTTCAGTAAGGTGGATATGGAACAAACGGTGAAAGATCTCCAAGCTCAAAACGCTCAATTCCAATAAATGCTTCTGGCTATGGGTAAAGGGCAAGAGGATCTGAAAGCTCTCCTTCTCAAATACAAGAAGAAGAAGAAGTCCAAGAAGACAGCGGGCATCCTGAACTTGAGAAGAAGACCTAAAACCCTAGATCTTTCAACTCCACCCAACATAGGGGATAGTCTAATTCAGATGAGTTAAATGTTCAGTCTGAATTCATAGTTTTGTTAACATTAGTTTGTTTGGTTGATCCATAAGGAAAAACATGAATGTCCTTAGTTAAAACATGGTCAAATTTCTTTAAGGATAAGCAAATTTTCATCTTAGCTTGCCTACATTTGAAGTGAGAACCCTCAAACTTAAATGGTTTGTCAGAAACAGCGACCGCAGAATTACCAATAACTTCTTCGGTAGCCATGGAAGTTTTTCAAACATCTTAGAATTTTTGTTTTTGGATTTTGAAAATATCCACAAAAGAAGTTACTAGGGTGAGTCACAAAATGATTCTCTCTCTTTAAGATGTTTTGCGACACTATCCAACCTAGAGTCAAACCTGGAGGATCAAAGTTCATCAATCACAAATGTTGTGCTTTCACAGAGTCCCATCAAGGAAAGAAGAGTAAAGACCTGATGATTAAACTTTTAGAAACTATGGCAAAGAATACTCAATTTGATGTGGAGTTTCCTAGAATGAATAATAGTAGTAGTGAGGAAGCCACAAAGGACCCTGATTATGATTTGACTTTTGATAAAGTAAGGGCGAATGTAACATCTCAAAGGTGTGGTTATATTGATAGTGGGTGCTATGCTTTGAATGTGGATGAAGGGTTGTAAACCTCAGAAACTGGTACTTTTAGGGAGGCATTCAAAAGGAGGTGGAGTCCAAGATGGTTGAAGAACTATGCTTGTGGGTTTGTAATACTACAAAAGAAGGGAAAATGTGGTTGGAAACAACTGGATACAAGTGGCAAGACTAAGGTTCAAACATTGCTTGAGCTTGATCAAATTTATTGAATAATGATTCAAGATTTGGAGAGAGAAGCAAGGTGTTGATGATTAAATTGACATCATCATCATTTTCAAGTCAAGATGGAGATTGTTGTAATATGCCTTAAAACCTCAAGTGGTAAAAGAGAAGGAAAAATGACATATTTTAGTACTGACATATTTTTGGGCTTGTTTGCGAATCTGTTTGTTAATGGGTCATATCTTAGACCCGTTATTGTTTTGTTAGTTATAAATATGTTTTTCTCTTACTTGTTAGAGAGAGAGGGGGAGATGGGAGAGAGATAAGTTGCATAAGGTGTAATTTATAGTGAAAATCAAAGCGTAAAACTCTTAGAATTATATTATACATATTTGACAACCTTTTGAGTTATCAATGGGGGTTGGTAAACACTTTAAACACCTTGGATTTGTGTGATTCGTAGATTGAGAGTTGGAGATATTGAGAAACACTTTGGTAGAAAATATAATTTGTTCTTGGGAACTTCGAAGACTATTTTCTGGTAACTCATTTGTAATATCTTGTAATAACTTTTGGAAGTATTATGAATTAGAGAGATGTTCTCTCCACACATGTAGATCAATTTGATCAAACTGGATAAATAAGTTTCTTATGTTCTCACCTATTATCATTTTTATTGCTTGATTCCTTTTCCTAGTTGTCATTTTTATTTGTCTCACACATCAAATTCTATGGTGTGACTAGAAATTATGAATAATTCTTTGAAAGTGATTTTAATTACTCTATCAATTTCATAATAGAATGTGTAGTATCAAGATACAAATTGTCTTGGTTCATCAAGGTATGTGTGATTCCATAACGGGAAGAGGTAGGTGTGTGTTTGTGTATGTGTGTGTGTGTGTGTATGTGTGTGTGTGTGTGTGTGTGTGTGTGTATGTGAGCGTGAGCGTGTGCGTGTGTGTGTGCGTGTGCGCGTGTGTGGATGGTTCAACTGTTATTATGAAAATATTATGGCATGTGTAATTCATCACAATAAAAATAAATTGTGGTATATGAAACTCGAGCATGCTTGTGATAAAGGATTGATTGAGTTGGAAAAACAATAATTTCTTGATGGATATAAAAATTAGCAAATTATAGTTTAAGATCTTTGTATATTAAGAAAGGCTAAAAGGTTAGATTTTGTTTTTTTTTATATAGAAAATAAGAAATCATATATTAAAAAATATATATAAGAAGTGTGCACGAGCTATTTATTTGAATAAAGCGTAGGTTGAAAAACAAAAAATAATGACAACAAAATAACAAATAAAAGAACCACAAGTCAGCCAGTACAACAATCCAATCTATCCTAAAAATTAAGACACAACAAACCTCTTGAAAGAGAAAACTGAATGGAAGTAGACACATAAGTACTACAAATTTTACATTTCATAAATTCCTCTTACTTATGTCATTTATTCCACCGAAATAATATTTATTCATTAGACACCTTTTTTAATAAAAAAAATTAATTTTCACCTCAGTTCAAACTAACAACAGTGGTGAAATGTGAAGGAGCCAAACCTTCGAATCCCATCACGAGTAATTAAGTGTTTTTTGTTAAAAGATATACGTGTTCCCTTAGCTTCTATTGTACGAGAAAGTAGCAAGATCCATAGTGGTGCTTTACCTGCCCAGCCATGTGGCAGAAAGTAGCATGCAATTGTACGAGATCATCACTCATATGTTCCACATCAAAGATCCTGAATTCTCCAGGACATCCAAAAACCATTTTCACTTCCTCCTCATACTCTGCCCTAGGCCTGATTATATGGATGAGGCCCTCATCCATCATATTCTGCAAATCAGCCTTTATCTTATCGCAACCTTTTATATTAATACTACAGATACCACAACCAGCATGGTCATTAGTATAGTAACTAAACTCGCAAAGGTCTGCATGCATATTTACCATGTCTCCTCTAACCAAGTTAATATCATAAATGCGGAAATCCCCTGGACAACCAGTAACCATGTTAACAGCATTTGCTTCTCCATTGTTTTGAAGAGGATTATCTTTTACATTAGGAATGATATCTTTGAAGGACAAAAGGTCAGATCTAACTATTTTATGTACCTCGGACTTCAAAGGATAAAAATTTTCTACATTATACACTGGTGCACCCTGATGGAAAGCGCACGTCTGATCTGCCTTATAGTACCAAGGTAAAGGGGATGGTATAGCAGGAGGTGGCCTAGTCTGGACCAACTTTTTCTAGATCAATGCTGGGAGTAACTCTGCATAACTCATAGGGATATAGTCAAAAGGCTCTCTCCTCTTATTCTTCCCTTGACTTCCCTGTGGGGATGGTCTTTGATAAGCAACTGTAGTTAGAGATGCATTTACAACCAGAGTTACCGAGGAAACCTGTTGATGGCGCTGGTGATTTCTTCTAGAAGGATTAACCCTTCTCTATTGAATAAAATCATTCTCTTCCCCCTCTTTCTTCTTAACAAATCCATATGATGGATTCTTCACATTGCTGGAACTTTCACTTTTTGTTAGACGACCTTCTCTTACAGCCTCTTCCAAACGGACTCCCATTCCCACCATTTCAGTAAAATCACTGGGTGCACTCGTCACCATTCTCTCATAATAAAATGCACCTAGTGTCTTCAGAAAAATCTTTGTCATCTCTTTTTCTTCCATTGGAGGAATCACTTAGGCGGCTACCTCACGCCATCTCTGTGCATATTCTTTAAATGATTCCTTGTCCTTCTGGACCATGGCCCTGAGTTGATCACGGTCAAGCGCCATGTCCACATTGTATTTGTATTGTCTGATAAACACTTCACCCAAGTCGTTAAAAGAATGAATATTGGCATTGTCCAGTCTCATGTACCATTTCAACGCTGCACCAATTAAACTGTCTTGAAAGAAATGAATCAACAGGCGTTGATCATCTATATGAGTAGACATTCTCCTTACATACATCACCAAATGAGAATGAGGGCAAGTGTTGCCCTTGTACTTTTCAAACTCCAATACTTTGAACTTTGCAAGTATTTTCACATTTGGCACCAAACACATATCATTTACATTATGCCCAAACAACTCTTTTCTTATGAGGGCCTTCAACTCTTTCTAAATCTTATCATACTGATCTTGAAAATTGTTCATTCGATCATAGAAATCCAATCTTTCACTTGGTGGAGGAATAGCGCGATACACTTCATCATTAGCAAACGGGGCCATATTCACCGAGGGAGGTGCTGTATAGTAAATCTCATTTCTAGCAGCAGGGGTAACATGCACCACAGGAGGTGTAGGAGCAGCAGCAGTCTGAATAAGCAGAGAAATCTGAGGATCTTGATTAAAACCTTCTGGTATAAAGTTATCTGGCATTCCCTAAGGATATCCCGTATGCATACAATTTTGAACAACAGCTGCAGTAGCAGAAATAGGAACGGTCGGAGCTTCAGTAGTAACCATTGTTTGTTGAGGCTGAACAATTGGTGGCTGATTCTAAGAAGCCACCAAAGATTCCATCAGAGAAGTGAGATTGGCCATTCCGGCCTTCAGAGTATAAACTTCCTCACACCGCTTGCAATTCTCTTGTTCTAGGTTATCCATTTTACTTCTGAAATTAACTCGAGCATTGTACCGGTGAGACAGCTTGCTAAGCAAAATAAAGAAGCTCAGTAAGACACCTGGATATGCAAAAAAATTCAAGAAGTGTGTACAATATGATGCATGATGTACAATGCATATGCTTTATCTTATTATTATTATTATTATTTCAAGGGGCTTAAAGATTTATAGACAATTATGCATATATCAAAGTAATAACACATTTGAAATATTGAAATTTTTTATAATAACTTCAAAATGGATTACAAGTTTCCATAATCCCAAGTACAAGATGAAAGTAAAGTATAAAACTCTAAGAAGCAAAGCTGATGGAGATCACTCTATACGTTGACGCTTCCCTGTAAGTCTGGTAATTTGAGCCTTCAACCTCTGGTTTTCTTCTGCATACCTAGTGGAGACCTCTTTCCAATCATATGAATTAGGAAGTGAGAAACTAGGGCCTGATTGAGGTTTAGAGGAAAATAAATCCCCTTGCCTCTCTATCGTCTCTACAACTCGACTCTCAAAAATCACAATCAAATCGTCTTTCTCCTTTAGGTCTGCTCGGTAGGAAATCTCTAGAGTATGTCATTTATTCTTCCAATCTTCCTTTTCCCGCTGCATCCTGACTAAAGCAAGCAGGAGCTCTTCCACATCATCCAATAGGGGAGAAGTAGTCTTCACAAACATATCAGACATAGGTGTTTCCCGAGAATACGACATACTCAACTGAATGTCTCTTGCTTGTACCCACTGCAGATAAGGCTCCAAAGAAATAACCCCCTAGGTCCTAAGTCCTTCCTACTCTTCCTGTGAATGTGACGCTAAGCCTTAAAAATCTCCTCTTTAGCTTCCTTATGAAACTCTCTCTCTTTAAGAAAGAAACTACTCAAATGAATATTATTTGGCTTATCCCTCATCGGATATCCAAGCTGTCGTCATGCAAGAACAGGGTTATAGTTAATTCCTCCCTTTGTACCAAGAAGAGGTAAATTGGGGAAACTACCACAATTGTCAATAATCTCTACATAATGGTAAGCCTGATGATACCAAACAATATCTGAATGAGTAAGTGCCATAATCTTGGGAGCCTAACGAGGTTTCTTCTTGACATCCCAGAAAGCATCAGGCCGAGGAAAATGAGAAGTAAACCATTGATACAGTAAAGGCGTGCATCAGATGATCATCCCTAGATGATAAGAATCCCAAAGATGAATAAAGTAATAACCATCACCTAATAATGTAGGAACTGGGTTTCCAATCATAAATATCCTGATGGCATTGATATCAACAAATTTGTCTACATTAGGAAATAAGAACAACCCATAAGCAAGTAGAGCAAAGATGGCCTCTAAAGCAACCATACTCTTCATCCTAGAAAAAAAGCGAGCTTTCTCCAATAAGAATTGAGCTGGTAGTCCTCTAATCCCTACTTTGGTAGTCATGTGGGCTTCAACCTCAGACTTTCCCAAATGGATCAAAGCAACAATCTCATGGGATTTTGGCCCCCCCTCCAAACCAGTAAAAGGAACACGATCGATAATAGGCAAACCCAATAGATAAGAATACTCCTCCAATGTAGGCATCACTAATAATCAAAGAAAGTAAAGCATCAATACATCGGATCTAGAATTGGACCAAAGTCGAGAGAATACCCTCCTTCCTCCTAAGCTTCATGAGAGAAATGATGGAACCATACTTCCTTCGAAAATCTGCAAAACACTGAATCTCGGGAATCAGACTCATGAACTCATCTACCTTGGGATCTTTGAAACTTTACTTTCCGGTATTTCTTTTTCCAGAATCCATATTCAAAAAGTACCCGAGATATTCACAAAGATTCAACTTTTAAGCCCCTTGAAATAAAATGTCTTTAAGAGATGCTCATGGGTGCATGAATGCATGATGCAACAATCACACACAAGATCACAAACATAGGGTTCATAGGTTTAACATTACGAGCATGAGGTCGAAGGTACTACCCATAATATATGGTTTAAAAGTTATCACCTTCCGAATAAGGTTCTAGAAGTTCCTAGAGTCTACATCCTTCCTTCGGATATTACCAACTTCTCGATTAACTCGGTAATTAGTAATATTCTCAAGAAAAACTCGTCCAAGCGTAGTATCGCGTGACAACTACTTCTGGATTACTCCGTCATAGCTTCCGCACTACACTTAAAAGGCCAAGATGGGTTAGGTATTCTATAGTCCTCAGTTTCAGCAGGCTCCTAGGTCAAAAGCAGTATGTCTTCCTGATTACTCGGTAAACGACACTACAGTCAAAGGGGCCTCCACTGAGTGAGGGATCTCATGTCTCCTTTTTTTGGATTACTCCCTCAAAGTTAACATGACTATACCGCCCCGTCATATCTTAAGCTTTCAGAAGTCCAGGTATAGGACTTATGAGAAATCACCAAGCACCCTGAAAACCAAGTAAATTCACACAAATACAACACATAATATACAATAGTTAGTAACACATATATAGATAAACAAAGATAAGCTCAACCCAATTAGGGATGGACGAGAAAGAGGTCAACCTTTCCCCCGTGAAGTCGCCATTTTTCTATAGCGGTAGAAATGTTGAGACTAAGCCATTGGATTTGACTTGACTCGCACAGATCAAAATAAAAATCTCCACCGCGCTTTATTGTTTCCAAAGGACTGGGAAAAGAGCGAATAACCCAAAAGAGGGGGGAAAGATTCTAGGTAAGGGGGTTGGTTATGCAAAGGGAAGGTATTATCACCCTAAACATCTATGGTACTCCGTAGGAACCTCTTTGTAAAATCTGTATGTTTTGACTATAAAATGTTGTATGAAAACAGATTGTGGTAGTGAGGAAAGAAGTATATTATTTATGATTTTTGTACCCGCCGCGGTGGCGAACCTTTAGTGCCTATGTAGCACCTTCTGTGCAATAGGGGATCGGGTTACACGTAGTTCCTCTTTTAAATATTTTTAAAAACACAAGTGTGTTGGTTCATTTTAAGAGATAAGACATCATTGTCATTGTCCGTGTGGAAAACATACTTACTACCCACAATTATGAGAAAGGAGAATTTATGTCATCTCAAAGTGGAGGATATGGCTTGGATTTCAAAATCAACAATGCCTCACTCAACACCCAAGTGGAAAATATCTCATTTCACTATATATTGTAGAAGTATAGTTGTTTGCATCACTACAAGGATTGACAAGAGTCCAATCTTTTGAGAAAAGTTTTTAAGCATAAAAGCCAAAATGGAAAAATAGTGTGAATGAGATTTATTGACTTTTAGTCTTCCCACAAAAATGTCAAAGTATTGTTAAGTTGATTGAAATTTAATTAAGAAATAATTGTTGAAAATGCATGGACATAAGTCCAAGTTTTATTATGAAAATGGTTCAAGTTTTAAAACAAGAAGAGTTTTCAAAAGGAGGGAGAAATTTTTTGAAATTAAAGAAGATGGGAGGAGATGAACAAACAATCCTAAAGCATAAGGTAAAAGCTAGGGAAAAAGAACCATCTAATCAACAAGAAGCCAACATTTGACACAATGAGTAAACGTAGAATTATCATCCTTTGGATGTGAAACCAAACAAACAACTACAAAAAAGGACTTCTTAAGGAAACCAAGCTCCAATTGCATTAAGTCTTCACAAAAATTAGGCAGGGTAAGATATGTATACAGGTAAATTCCAGATCATAGACTAAGCATGTAATCACAATAATATGCACACAAAATAAACAAACAACCCAATATCTTGGGGTAAACCCCTAGAACTCCAGACAAGATAACAATCAAGGTCACAAGGTCTCAAGGTAGGCCACAAATTCTAATACTAAGTCCAAGAAGTCCACCACTACATAATGCTAAGGATAGTAACCAAGTAGTCCAAGTAACATTAATGCTTTTTAGGGCTCAAGTTGATTATTAGGTATCTTTAAAAAGAAATGAAAAGCTCAAGTGAGAAAAATAAAAATGACACGAAGATAAAGGCTCAAGTGAGCAAAGATAAAAAATAGCATGAAATGTAAATGCTAAATTAAAAGGTACATAAAGTAAAAGCATAAAATAAAAGCATAAAAAAATAAAGTCAATTGTTAGGAATTAGTAGTTAGTTGGATGACCTATCTTGAAACTTGCATTTGGAACTCATTAGAGGATTGGTAGAAACAAAGCCTCTCAATAACAAGTTGCATTTGCTTTTTGTCAAGTATATCATCCATTTAATAATTCTCAATATAACACTTAATGATCAATGATGTTTAAGTGATCCACTTTGACCAAAATTAATGAAGTTCCATTAGAGGATTGGTTGAACCAAAGCCTCCTAACAATGGATATTAAGGTTATTGGATCAAAGGGCTCAAATTAACATACTTGTGTTTGCAAACATAGGTTTGGGACACAAATGATCATTTTCTCAAATCGGGACAAAATTTAGCGTTATGTTAAACAATCGTAAGTGGACTTATATAGAAGTCACACCTTCTTTGAGGCAGATCAAAAGCAATCTATGCACCTTATGTTTTGAGACATGATATGTAAATCATGCTCCAATAACATTTGGTACATTGGTTTGATGTTTTGGACAGCCTAGGCCCATAAAATTTCGTGCAAAGGTGTCCACATTCTTTCAAATTCAAAAAATGACAAATTTCCTTGTTTTTGGCCAAAGTTACAAATTTCATTAATGGCTTTGAAACGTTTGCTTTAAGGTTGTTTAAACCTTTGTTTTCTTGTCTCCTCATTCCTCTCTATATAAAAAAGCATCTAGCAAGCATTTCAAGAGGCCTACACAGCCTAGAGAGAGCTCTACCATTTTTGCAATATTATCAAAAGCGGTAAAAATTCGAAACCCACTTTACAGGCACTTTTGGTCCGAACTAGTAATCATACATTGCTCTTGAAGTTCCAAGGGACTTGTTCCAACCATCCTAAAAGCTTGCAAGGTCCCAAATCACAGGATCCAAGCTATCACCATTTTGGTATAATCTCAAATTCGAATCTCTATTTTTATTAATTGTTGAATGTTCTAATGTGTGTATATGAGTTCCTGGATACCCTTAGAGCAGGTTAGGGGCATTACATGGAATGCATGACATCTAGAACATGAGATACCATGTACCATCAAGTACTTCCCACACTGGATCCAAGGATGGACCTGGGCTTCACAATTCAGGCTTAGCGAAATTTCAATTGCACCCCCCATTCTACTTCAGCCGCCAAGCCCAATTCCTTTTCTTTTTGCTTTATTTAATTATTTCATCTCTTAATCATTTTAATAATAATAATAAAAAACTCATAAAAAAATTAGGCATAGATTTTTTTAATTAAATAATTAATTTCTTTAATTAATTAATTAATTGATTAAAACTTTAACATTTTTCTTAATTAAAAATGAACTAGAATTTAAGTATAATTTTAGTCAATTATGTGACAATGGGTATAAAGTGACTTTTGACAAATATTTTTGCATAATAGAACATAATGAAAAGAAGGAATGTATGTTTAAGGGTGTGAAGGTTAATAAAATCTATATGCTTGACTTAAGAGAAATTTCCTTGAATAATGCCCAATGTCTTGTTACCATGAGTGAAGAATCTTGGCTATGGCATAGAAGTTTGTCACATGTTAATTTTGATCTACTTAATAAAATAGTTTCAAAGTATTTAGTAATTGGTCTGCCAAAAATAAAGTTTTCAAAATATCACCTATGTGATGCATGTCAAAAGGGTAAGCAAACAAGATTCTCCTTTAAATCTAAAAATTATGTTTCAATTACGAGACTTCTTGAGCTCCTTCACATGGATTTATTTGGACCTTCACAGACCAAAATCATAGGAGGTAATTACTATGGATTTGTCATTGTAGACTATTACTCAAGATTTTGTTGGACTATTTTCTTACGTAGTAAAGTAGAAACATTCTCGAATTTCACACGTTTTGCAAAGTTGTCTCAAAATAAATTGAATTCAAAAGTTTTTTCCATTCAAAATGATCATGGAGGTGAACTTGAAAACTACCTCTTTGAAGAATATTGTGATAAATTTGGTATTGAATATAACTTCTTAGCTCCTAGAACTCCACAGAAAATGGTGTTGTGGAACGTAAAAATCGTGTTCTAACGGAGTTGGCAGGAACAATGCTCAATGATTGTGGCCTACCAAAATATTTTTGGGTCGATGCTATTATCATGGCTTTTTATGTCTTGAATATGATACTTATTCGTCCTATACTTGAAAAAACTCCTTATGAACTTTTAAAAGGTAGGAAACAAAATTTATAGCATCTTCATGTCTTTGGATGTAAATGTTTTGTTTTAAATAATGGAAAAGATAATCTTGGAAAATTTGATGCGAAACCCGATGAAGTTATCTTTCTCGGATACTCTCAATCTAGTAAAGCATATAGAGTTTATAACAAAAGATTACTTATTGTTGAAGAGTCGGTTCATGTTACTTTTAATGAGACTTGTCCAAATAGTGTTAGGAAAGGTCTTTCTTTTTATGGTGTAGATGCATATATGAAAGACATACTCAAAGACACCAATAAAGGACTTGATCAACCTGAGTCGGTGGAAATTGAGAAGGAAAAAAATGACAACCAAGAAAAGAAGGATGATAACCAAAGTCAACAAGAAGATGATGTTATTCCATTGGAGCGGGGAACCTCCCAGGATCATCCTATTGACAACATTATTGGTGATATCACAAAAGGGGTAACAACACGCTCTAAGATAAGTAATTTTTGTTGTCACCATGTGTATGTATCACAAGTTGAACCTAAAAAGGCTAAGGATGCCTTACTTTATGAGCATTGGCTGATGGATATGCAAGAAGAATTGAATCAATTTGAAAGAAATGATGTTTGGGACCTTTTCCCTCATCCATAATAAAATCATCAAGTTATAAGCACTCGATGGGTATTTAGGAATAAACTTGATGAACATGATGTGATAATAAGAAATAAGGCTCATCTTGTGGATCAAGGGTATAACCAAGAGGAAGGCTTTGATTATGAGGAGACTTATGCTCTGGTTGCCCGACTCGAGGCTATACGCCTTTTATTAGGGTATGCAAGCTCTAAGAATTTCAAATTATATCAAATGGACGTTAACAATATGTTCCTTAACTGATACATAAGTGGAGAGGTGTATGTTTCACAACCTCCTAGTTTTGAAAATTATGAGTTTCCTAATCATGTTTTTAAACTAAAACTTGTTTTGTATGGTCTTAAATAAGCCCCTAGGCCATGGTATGACTGACTTAGCAAGTTCTTGCTAGAACAAGGATACTCTAGAGGGAAGGTAGACACTACACTCTTTATTAACCGTCAAGGAAAACATAATTTATTCGTTCAAATTTATGTTGATGATATCATTTTTGGATCAACTAACATGCATATTGTCAAGGAGTTCTCTAAGCTTATGCGGGGAGAGTTTGAAATAATTCTAATGGGAGAGTTGAACTACTTTATCAGACTACAAATTAAACAACTTGATGAATGAACATTTGTATTTCAAACTAAGTATTGTCTCTAATTACTTAAAATATTCAATATGGACGATGCAAAGGAAATTGACACACCTATGGCAACAAACGGTAACTTGGATAGAGATGAAAAGGGTAAGGATGTTGAGGTCAAAAGGTATAGAGGTGTGATTGGATCTTTTCTTTATCTTACCATATCTAGGCATGATATTATGTTTAATGTTTGTATGTATGTACAATATCAATCATTTCCTAAGGAATCACCCTTAAAAGCGATTAAGCACATTCTTAGATACCTTATAGGTACATAAAAATACGGGCTTTATATTTCCAAGGGAAATGATTGTAGCTTGGTTAGTTACTCCAATTCCGATTTTGTTGATTGAAAATTAGATAAGAAAAGTACTATTGGAACTTGTCATATGTTTTTAAAATCCTTAGTTAGTTGGTATAGTAAAAAGCAATTTTTTGTTGCTTTGTCAACGAATGAGGCAGAATATGTAGCAACTGGTAGTTGTTGTACCCAAATTCTGTGGATGAAGCAACAACTACTTGATTTTCACATTAAAATTTCACGTATTCATATCATGTGCGACAACACTAGTTCCATTAATCTAACCAAAAATCCTGTAATACATTCTTGCACTAAATATATTGAGATACCTCACCACTTCCTTCGCGATCATGTTGAAAATGGGGGTGTTGTGTTTGAGCATGTTGATAGTAAAACTCAACTTGCTGATATTTTCACTAAACCTCATGCAACTGAACCTTTTGTCAACATACATGGGGAATTGGGGATCATTGATATCTCCAATATTGTTTAATTCTATCTTGTTGCTTGCACTTTATATTCTTACTCTAACTCTTTATTTGAGTATTTTCCGTCATGTGAGTGCAACTTCCATTCCTTATAAAATGAGGTAATATTGTTTCAGTTTCTCCTTGTAAGTAAGATTTTTTTTCATGCATGTTATGTTTACATTTCTAAAAATGCTTGATAGTCTCTCAAATGATGAAAACCATGAATGTTCATTTAAATTTTTTTTATTTATTAATAACCATTATGTGTTCTTAATCTACATGTTTATAATGACTTCATGTATTAAATCTTTCACATTTGTATAAGTTTGTTCTTGTTATGCAAGCATGTGTTTTTATTTATTCTTTAATTCTTGCACTTGGGCTTGAGCTTATTGTATGCGCGTGTCATACCCCAAATTTGCCCTACTAGTTACTTATGTTTTATTCCTAAAAATATCATTTTGCTTTATAATATGTTCATCGGGTTTAGTTTTATGAAAGAGGGTTTAATGGGATTTTTTAAATCAGAGAAGTCCATGTAAATATTAAGCCCATTAAAAGATTCATTTGCTAATAAAGGGCGTGCCTTAGGTAAAGGGCTTATCATTCAAGTTGTTAAGCCCATTTCATTTAGGGTTAAGGCTTCTTTCATTCCCGACCCATTTTAAATCTTGAAGGGTTTACATTATTAATATTTGGACCTTTCTAAATCAGAAAGGCTCATATAAAATTAAGGGTCCATTCGATTTATTTTGTGAAAAGGGTGTATTTTCCAAGCCCATTTAGAAGGCTTGAAATAGATAGAAGAGGGTTGTCTTATCGATCAGGGAGGTCATGAGCAATTCGTTGTAAGGCCCAATAAAGTAAAACTTCTGACCCATTTCAAATTATTGTTTTACTAACATTATTAGTAGATTATTATATTATTATTAACATAAATTAATTAAAAAAAACTTTGTTTGATTTATTGAAAAAAAAATTGACAGAGTCCTTCAACCCTTAATGGCACAGCCCAAGCCCAATCCAAAAAAAAAATTATAGTCCAAAACAACTGAGAAACATTCACTGTTCAGATTGAGGATGAAAAAACGCTTTCCCCAAAGGTTAAAAAATGGTTACTGTTCAAATCACAACCAAATCGAATCTTTGTACATTGAATAGTCCGAAAATTATTATAAACAAACAGTTACTGTTCAAACCAATAAAATAATCTTAACATAAACAAATCAATACGAATTGAATCAAAATCAAACAGGATCAAAACTTATACAAAATCGTAATCAAATCCAAAATTATTATTCAAATTACAAACAAATCAAAACAAAATCCATAATTCTGCTAAAATAACGACAAAATCATAAATTTGTGTCCTAAATCACCTAAACCTAGAACACTATAAAAACCTAAGATCAAAACAGAAAGAGGGGAGACAAAAGAAGAAGAGATTGAGACGGAGGAAATTTTCACGAGAATTCAAGAAAGAGAATAAAAACCTAGGGTTTCAACATCTAAAACCCTAAGGAGCTACTCAAACTGTGTCGCTCGATTCTTTATCTTCCAATCGTCGTCGCTTCCCCTAATATCCACCGCAACACCTACAAATAGAAGGAGGAGGGGATTAGCAAAACGAGATCAGAACTCAAAGAAGTGAAAAAAAACACGACGAGGTAACGATTTCTCTTAGCTTAAATTTTTATTTGAATATGTTATTGTGTTGATTCGGGGGTTTGTGGGTTACTAGGTTGTTGCCATGGCCATCAATGAGACATGTCGATTGGGGTAAGCGCCACCACTATGATCCCATAGCTGCTACCGTATGCCCTTCATCATGACCATGTGATTGTCATCAAACGTTCCAGAAATGCAAGCCCACTGTATTTCCCTGCATGCGCTCGCACGCGACCAGACAGGCTATTCAAATTTCTTTGGGCCAAGCCCGTTATTAACCACACCCTCATTTTTGCCATATCATTGAACAACATACCTTCTATGCTATTGGGCATAGTTCAACATTTTAACTTGGGCCCTTGCTAAACAAACCCTCAGTTTTTACTAAGTAATTCAAACTGACACTCCCCCTGCGTTGGGCCTTAATTCAATATCTGAATCCAGGGCCCTGCTATACACACCTCATATTTTACTGGCCCAACTTAATTTACACCCCCTGCGTTTTATTTTTATTTTATTATTTTTTAACTTTTATATTTTATATTTTTTAAATATATATATATATATATATATATATATATATATATATATATATATATATATATATATATATATATATATATATATATATATATATATATATATATATATATATATATATATATATATATATATATATATATATATATATATATATATATATATATATATATATATATATATATATATATATATATATATATATATATATATATATATATATATATATATATATATATATATATATATATATATATATATAAAATTTTAATATTATTTACTATTATTATAATAAATTAAATATTTATTTTTCTAAACTCATCCAAATATTTTATTTATTTTATTGCATTAAAATATTTTTACCATGCACTAATAAGATTTTTTTATAATTAACACATTAAAAAAAATACTTAACCAACCCTAAGCTATTTTTTAAATCAAATTAAACAATAATCAACTTTCAAAAAGGATTAGTAGAATATTTTAATTAACTGCGCACTTCGTCTAACAACGCCGCTATTCACACACCCAAGCTAAGTACAAGGAGAATTCAAATATCTACGTAATCCATAAAAGACACCAACCAACTGCGAACTACGAATTGGGACTCTGATTCCTCATAAGAGGATACATAGGCATACGACTAAAATCATGGTGAGTTCCCCTAATAAAAAACTAAAACCCTATTTCTTAAAGATTGTGCTTCTAAATCCTAGTATCCTTGTGAACAAGGTAGATGAGGGGTGCCTAACACCTCCCCTTCGTCTAAAACAAATCAAACAAATTATAATCTCTTATAAAATTAGGGTTACCCATTATTCACTCATCTTAGCATAATCATTAATGGTGGTGACTCTCAGTTTAAAATCAATTACAACAGCTGGCGACTCTGCTGGGGATCAACCCTAGGTTTAGAAGTCTTGTCTTTTAGTTTTAGGGATTTTAGGGTATTTATTTTTTATTTTTTTGGGCACTTTATATTTTCTTATTAATTATTTATTTATATTATTTATTATATTATTCATTATATTATATTCATCTGTGGTGGGATTTTATTGTTTCAAAAATTATTTTAAAAGAAACCCTTAGAAATAAGGTTCGTCTATTAGCCAATGGGATACATCATCCATATGTGTTTATGTGACGACTTCGCTTAGAGTCGGTGGAATTCCGCGAAAGGAATACGTCTCAACAGATATCCTCTTGGGAAGTAGGACTTCGGAATGACATATATGACTCTTTGTACAACCCTTAAACCAAAATATCATGACGAGACCTTTCATGACCTAGAGAAGAAAGTTTTGATCCTAAAGAGGCTCCACTTAAGGGAGGCCCTTGTGCCTTTCCCTCTAGTGTTATTCATGATACCCTTAAGTAAAACACCTTATGGGGGAGGGTAGAATATTTGTGGGTCAAAACTAGGAGCCTACCTTCTAAGGGTACAATTCATAAAATCCTATTAATAAGCCCCACGACCACGCATTCATATATTTTGCATTTCATATACTCATTACCCTCTATTTCCTTTTGTTTGTCTTATTCATAGGGTCAAAAAATAATATTTAAAGGTTTTTGGTGAAGTATCCTAAAAATGAATGCCAAAGGGAAACAACGTATTTGTATCAATGCCATCAAGCCAGATATGTTAAAAATCAAGGCTATAAAAGGGAAATTGTCTGAAAGAGCTTTGAAGATGTTCACTCGCCTCTATGGGGATACCCTTGACCTAACCAAAGTAGAGGTACAATTGGGTGTTGTTTCTGCCCTAATTCAGTTCTACGACCCTCCATTGAGGTGCTTCACTTTACAAGACTTTCAGCTAGCACCGAATTTGGAAGAATTCGACAGACTTTTGAACTTTTCTAAAGAAAAGGCTTATGTGGGTATCAGGTAGACTGTTGACGTTAAAATATTTGCAGAAGGTTTAGGGATCCCTTATCCCGAATTGTCACTTAATTACAAAAAAGAAGGTGACGTACGAGGGATTAAGAGATGCTACTTGGAGACTAAGGCTTTTGACTTTGCTAATAACAAAGAATAGGAGTCTTGTATTGATTATTTAGGACTGGTTGTATTTGGTGTAATCTTATTTCCATGGACTTTGAACTGTATTGACCCTGCGACTATTAGCATATTTTGGGGCGCAAAAGCTTTTAATACAGATCCAACTCCTGCTTTGCTTGTTGGGATTTATTATACACTTCATACGCGTACGAAAAAAGAATGGGTACTCTAAATTATTGCATTCCACTATTGTATTCTTTGTTATGACTCATCTCTACAAGGACAACTACATGATTCTGAATCTAACAAGGCATGAGTGGCCTCAAAAACTAAGGTCTATTATGCTAATTATGTATTGTTGTATGTGAGGAAGCTGGACATTGGAGACATCATCTATAGTTGCAGAGACTTTACTAATGTTCGACTGATTGGATCACGAGGTTGCATCAATTACAACCCTATATTAGCCATATGAAAACTAGGGTTCCTTTGGAAAATAAACCCTCAGATGAACAACTCCAACAATTGATCATTCATGACATGGGAAAAAACGACCAAGAGTTGCTTAATAAGATCATCCGGGCTTGAAATATGGTTAATAAAAGGAAGGTTGAAAGGAAGAATGTTGTGGTAAAAGAACCTTACACTCGATGGGTTTTGGATAAGGTATTAATTGTTAAGCTACCATTTGACATAGATCCTGACTATAAGCCAGAGGTCCCAGAGGCTTTTCCTATCTCCTTAGAAGAAATAGACGATCTGAAGAATACCTTGAAACAAGCTCAGAGGGAAAAGGAAGAATTGGAGCTTAACCTCCATAACTTAACCAAAGAAAAAAGACAAATGCAGCACATACTTGAATCAAAAGACTAACAGATTCAGAAAGATCAAGAAGCATTTGAGAAGGAGAGTCTTAAATGGAAACGTTCGACTGGAAGGTTGTTAAGTGCTACTTTTTCAACTTGGACTCCCACAAACAGAGGTTGGAGGATGCTTCTAGTGAAATTGAGAGATTAAACAGATGGCGTGAAAAGGCAATGCAAGATAAGAAGGTGATAAAAGAATATATAAGGACTCAAATCCAAAGATTGGCACAAGCTTCTTTAGATCAAGAGGAACAAATGAAGTATCTCATCATAAGACTCCGAGATAGCCAGGAATCAGAAGTGGGGGAATTCCTCAAAAGGATGATGGCAGAAAGGTTGCTCACCCAAAAGACTGAAGAATACAAGCAAGCATGCCTTGAGCTAGAAGGCCTCTGAAAAGATTTCCTAATACAACAGAGACAATATACAAAGATGAGGACTGAAAGATTGTATTTGGAAGAGAAGTACATGAAGATTTCCAAAGTGGGAGAGGATAATCGTAAGATAATTCCTGATCTTTACCGTGAATACCGATACTACAAAGATAAGAACACCAGACCCGCTTTCTTAGACAACAATCTCATTAAAGACATCCTAAGGAGCTTAAGAGACACGGAAAATATGATGGTTCCTCTCCCAAAAGACGTTGAATACTTCCTCAAACTTTGCAGGACAATGGTCGATGGTTTTAGGGAAGACACCCGCAGGTGCACTTAGAAGACATTTGTTCCCCTTTTTGTTTATTTCTTCCAGCAAGTTTCATTTTTTTAAAGTTAGAATATTTTTCAATATCTAAATTGTATTCTTTTTCAAGACAATTACTACTTTTAATAAAGGCATTTTGTTTATGTATCCCGTTTGCGTATTTATTTTTTAAGATACTCACCAATAAGAAACAAACCCTGAAAAACAAAAATATATGTATCTAAGTGAGTAAGACATTCAAAAACTAAATTCTTAGCATATTCATACTCAACATATTCATACGCATTCATACATTCATAAACATTTGCATCTCATAAATTCATAATACAAAGCATTCATTCTTTTTTCAAAACCTTCTCCAATTAAACTATTGGTAAAAGAAAAGTGCCACCTCTCCGACCACCATATCAGACAAGAGCCCGTCAACAAAAAGTGATGGACCAAATTGAGGAGAACCAAACTACCTTTAAGGAATATCTTGAGAAACTCAAGGGCAACGTCGGCTCAATGAGAGGAGACATAATTCAAGTTCTTATAGCCTTTAAGAACATCATTTAAATACAGGAGAGAATTCCTAGGGTAGCCTTTGAAGAAGTATCCCATACCATTGGTGCCTCGAGCGGTCACCAACTAAGGAAAGAGCCATAAGCAGGACCTCAACAGTCAGCCATGGTGTTGTAACCCAAAATTTTCCCTCTCATTTTCTTCAAGACATGCTCACAAAGATCTCAAACACTCAAAGCTACTCAAGAGTTGACGGGTCAAACCTCCTCCTAAGCAAAGGTCTTCAATTAGGGTTTGGTTCTTCTCAAGGAAGATTGGGTTTCAAGGGTCTCAATTGAATTTCATGGTTCATCATAGGTTCTCAATAATTCTTATGTCAAATTTCAAGTCTTGTATCACATGTTTGCTCAGTTAATGGCTCAGATGATTGAAAATCAACTATATTGAGTGAAAAGTCAATTATGGTCAACATACAGTCAAACTTCAAGATTTTTTGTCAACAATAACATTTTGAGGTGATATTCATCATTTGATCAAGTTTTGATCATGATTTCTCAAGGAAAGCCCTCAAATCATCAAAGGTCAAAAGTTGCCAAAATTAGGATTTTGACTGAAGATGACTGATCATTGACTTTTGGACTAGTGCATGACCTAATGGCTTAAATCATCATCTCAAGGGCTCAAATACAACATCTTGACCTAATTACATGGCTCAAGACATCTTCAAAGATACAAGTGGTTGATTGTTGAAGAATTGAACCAATTGAATGAAAAGTCAACAATTACTCAAAAGTCAAACTTTGACTTTTTTTTGTCAACATTGGAATTCAAAAATCAAGAATAATCATAACATTCAAAACTATTAAACTTGATCATCAAGAATAAAAAAAAGTCAACAAAAGTCAAAAGTTGGAAATTAATTAAATCATGTCCGTAGTTTTCATTTATGTTGACTGTGTGATGAGAATTTTGGAATTGATGTTTCTGAAATATTAGGTTTCAGTTTGGTACCAAGCAAAATTAGTTCCATACTTTAACTTATAGCTTTCAAAAGTTACATGGTTGAATTTGTGGTTAAAAATCAAGAAATTTTGGTTTTGGAAGTTTTCAAAAAGGTTGAGAAATGAAGCTTTTAGAAAATTCAAAAAAAATGTTGTAGTTGTTGCCTGGCGCGATGAAGAAGAAGAAGTGGGAATTCCATTTCTTGAAACAAGTTTATAATATATTTATTGGGGGGGCATTTCATAACCGGATGAAACAGCAACCCTAGTGGTAAAACAAGCGTGTGCGTTACTACAGGGACTTGAGTTCGAGTCCCAGCGGTACCCTTTTATTTTCCACATATTTGTTTCTTGTAGATTCAATACAAACAAGTCAATGGTGCGCATGGTGTACCTCACACCTTGACTTTCAGATTTCAAAAGGGCCAGATCCAACACCCCAAGACGCATGACCATGATGCACCTTCCTGAAGTCAATCATAGGGAATCCGGCACAAGCGCCTGGGCTTATCTGTTTTGGGCCTTTTAATTTTTGCTTTTCCATACCCCTCATTCTGCTTATAACTAAGGCCCATTGAATTTTTTTTTAATTAACTATTTTCTTTTCTTTTAAATAATTTTATTGAAAATCAGAAAAAAAATCATAAAATTGATTTTAAAAAATTAGATTTAGGTTTTTAATTAATTAATTTAATTTTTGACAAATAAAAATTAATTTGATTTAATCACTTTGATTTTATTAGAATTAGGTTTTGTACTTCATATATTTTTCTAAATAAAACATCAAAATTATTTTCTAACAATTAGTTTCTTTTTTAAAATTAAAATTAACTTAGCCTTCTTTTTTTATTAAGTTAACTAAATTAGCTTTCTTTTTAAATTAATTGACCTTTTTATTTATTATTAAATTTAATTTAGTTTCTTTAGTTTTTTACTAAACTTTTGTTAATAAAAATTAATCAAATAATTATGTTAATCATCAAACTTTTCTATCAAAAAATCACAAAACAATTTTCCCTTCTCTTTTCTTTATTTTACAAACCTCCGCGTATTTTAGTTCCCAATTATTGTAACTGCTCAATGGTCTGTAATTTCTTTAATTAGGGTTTCCTGCTTTTCATCCTCATTCATAAATTTGTACCCCCATTCCCGAAGCATTGTAATAGCGTAGGACATTTAAATTCCATAATTTACTGCTTTCCTTATTACTGTTGATAATTAGGGTTTGTAACCTAAAACAAAACATTAGAAAACCTAATTTCAAGACAAAAATAACTGAAATCAAAACACTTTGCACACACGCACCTCTAGGGTAATCTCACATGTTTCCTCGAATTTAAGCAGTCGCGTCCCTCGAACGTGGGATGCTTTAGAAAATACCCATGGGTAAAAGATTGTAGTCCCTCGATGACCCTTTGATGTTGCCTTCGGTAAACGATCTTAGTCCCTTACGACAATTTCTAAAGCATCCTACAAGTTGCCTTCTATGACTGTACAATGACCCACGCCTGTCCCTCACATCCAATAATAGGACTTCCTACTAACCAATGTTAGGGTAGCACTATCTAAAGGAGGAGGAAAAGAACAAAGATTTTTTGAGTAGGTATATCGCTCGTAATCATTTGCTCACAAACTATAATAATTTCCACACTTCATACTTTCAAAATAATAACTTTCAAAGCGCTTTATAAACACTCTTGAGGACTGATACAAGGGTTATTATAAAGCAAATTACCTTACATTGGCATTTTCAAAACATATTTCTACAAAACAACATTTTCTCCCAATAAATATTTTCGAAATAAACATTTTGTATACATTTTCAACGATACGAGAATCATTATAAAATTTTCGCACTTAGGCATTTTCAAAATATTTTCAAATATACACAAATACAAAGCATTTCAAAAAATGAGCTAGCAATTAAGAGCTCGTAGAAAACTACGGATGAAAAGGGTTCTAACACCTTCCCTTTTCATAACCTACCCCTCTTACTCAGAAAAATTCCCAAAAGGTCTTTCCTGTTCTTTTCACACTTTCCTTTATTAGATAAAAGAAAAGTCGATGGCGACTCTTGCTATCAGCAACATTTCGATAAAATGCAAAACCCAAAAGTCAATTCTCCCACTGTATTATAGAACTGGTGACTCTGCTGGGTAGACTATAACTAAAAGTGGGGTTACCTTAAGAGCTAGATCACCTTTATTACTTTACTTATTTGCCTTGTATGCTTTATATTTTGGGATATGCTTGGGTTTATTTCTTGTATGGATCCTATACCCGGATCTGGAGGGGGGGGGGGGCATTTTAGGTAAGTAGCAATAGATCATGAAGATTGTACGACGTAGACCGATATGGTTGAAGTGATGACTATATTAGTTCAACACATTGGTTTGTGCTTGTGTCCCTTAAGCCAGTCAAGGAGAATGTTGGGATGCCGTGTGGTGTCCTAAGCACTACATGACTTTTGAACCTTAGTTGACACAACTTAGCCATTAGAAAGTAGTGAGATGGCCGGCTTTAGTGCAAACTGAATTTGGTTGATACTCGATGCTAAACTCATTGAGATTGGACTCTCAGGATATTTCGATCACAAATTAGATGCTTATGCTGAAATAGTGCCAGAGAGAAAGATTAGTGATATTGAGATTCCTAGAACCCAGTTACTTCTTTTAGGATAGGTTGAGCCAACTAAAACTTCAATAGGGTAATTGTTGTATCCCAAAATTTTCCCTCCCATATTTATCAAGACCTTGCAAAAATAATCTCCAAGTTGCACAAGATTGCTCAAGAGTTGGACAATCAAATCATCTCCTAAGGCAGTCAATTCAAAATTAGGGTTTTGTGTTGCATAAGGGTCCTTACATCCAAATGACCTCAAATTCTCCCCAATGTCCTAATATGTTCTCAAGTTCATCCATGTAAAATTTCAAGCCTTACAGAGAAAGTTTGGTCAGTCAATTGCTTAAGAGGTCCCAAAATCGACTATGCTAGGGCAAAAGTCAACTGTGGCCTACAAATAGTCAAACCTCAAGATTTTTTGTCAACATTCTCGTTTTGAAGGATAATTCATCATTTTATTAAGGTTTGATCATGATTCATCAAGGATTTCTCAAAATTCATCAAGATTCAAAAGTTGCTAAATTAGGGTTTTATAGGAAAAGTCAACTCAACTTTGACTAAGCATAACTTTCTCATACTTTATGAGAAATGACCCATCCAAAGCTCATTTTGAAGAGGATGAAATTTCATACAATCCATATTCACACCCCAAGATCAAGAAATGCACTCACAAAAAGTTACAAATTTGGACATTATAGGTCATTTTTGGAAGTCAACAAAAACACCTTTTTTGCCAAAGCTTATAACTTGAGCATGGAATATCAAAATGAGATGAGACTAAAAGGGTTGGTTATAGGACATCTCAAGGTTTCTAAAAAGTCTAATAACACTTCCAAAAGTTAAACATTGAAGAAGTTATGCATTGTTGAATTTGGGCATTTTTCCAAAATTGCCAAAAGTCAACTATCCCCAAAACTTCAAATTTTGTCAAATGGCCCCACTTTTTTTCACTTGATTTGATCTTGTAACACCACACACGTGTCCTATCTTCAGTTTTATGTCCATTCATTAATTTTTCTATTTTATTTTGTTTTTATTGAATTAATTCACTTTTAATCAATTTAAATCCAAATAAAATTCAAATATTGATGAAATAAGATCTTTTTGATTGATACAGGTTTCAATTATCATCATGGACAAGATCAAATTCGTGCCAAGCCATATCATGCACAAAATATTAGATTTGGGACATTTTTGGAAGCTTGTTCATGAAGGATCAAAGCAAATCTTAAATCATCAATGCTCATGGATTCAAAGCCCAAAATTAAACCTAATTCATTCCCTTATTCTCACACAAGGCAAAGGCACAAAGAGAACGACCTAGAGGATGCTAAAATCACAAAACCAAAACTGAAAAAAAGCTTGAAAAGTGTGGAATCAAAATCTTGGTTAGAGGCTGATTCAGAGCAAAACCTCCACGCTATCTTCTTGCTGGACATCCATTGAGGCTAAAGCAATCAGAATCAATCCGTCTCCCTCCCTAAATCGCACTGTAAGTCTCCATGAACATACCCCTGTACATGAAACTGCAACCTCTCATTCTTGCATTTTTTTGACAAACTATTGGCATGGTTATGATCCTTATGTGATTTCTAAGTGTTATGCAATATTTAATTTTGTTTTTATGGCCTGTAATGTAACACCCGAACCTAGGGTTTTCGTTTCTTGTTTTTAGGCGTTTTTGCTACAGATAAAATTAGGGCAAACCATGGACATGGGTGTGATCAGGGAAAGGAGACGATCATGAATATGGTCGTAGTTTGCATTTTTATAGCCTAGAGATAATTTTAGGATCGAGCCATGGATTTTGTTGCGGATTCAAATCCGCAGGAAAAAATAACCAGGCTTCATTGTAGAAGACGACTACGTGTGCTTTCCCAACTGGCCCATTCATATATTCGCGCTATTTTTTTATTTCTAGGCATAATGGTTTGTTTTCTATATAATAATTGTTGCCTATCCATTAACAAAAAAGATGCAGTGGTTGAGTTGGTAAGGGAAGCGTGTCAAAGTCCAATGGGACCTGGGTTCGAATCCCAGGTCCCCCAATATATTTATTATTTTTCTGCCAGGTATTCCAGCGTGCTTCATGAGTCGTGGTCCACCATATGCCTTCAAATCTCAACGTGCCAGATGGCCTCCAGGCCAAATCTGGTGGCCAGGAATGAAAGACCACCATGGTGCCCAGTCAACGTGTCACATGGAATGGCAAAAGTCAATACAGGCCTGCGCCTGTTGGGCCAAAGAAATGCTAATCTCACCATCAATCTGGGCCCAACACCCCCCATTGGGTTATTTCTTTTCTCTTTTATATTTCTTTTATTTAAATTGTTTTATTATTTTTACTGTTAATTAACCAATTAATAATTTTTCCTCCTAAAATCAAAAACACAAAAAATATTTTATTTATTAAAATTAATTTCATCATTTTATTTTTATAAATAAATACTAACTTAATTAATTTAGTTTTAAATAGGTTTAAACTTTTAATATTTTTTGCAATAAATTAAAATTAATTTAGATAATTAGGTTTTACTAACTTTGACCAAATTAATTTTATTTCTTTAAATACTCAAAAATCCAAAAATATTTTCATTAATTAATTTAATTGTTAATTTAATTTAATTCCGTTTAAATTCAAAAAAATAAACAAAAAAAGTGTTTTCTTTAAAAAAGGGGGTCAAAACCCTAAAAAATGCGCCGTTTTAATTTCTCGCACGCGATCCATTTTACCAATATTGTAATTGCTTCCGGAATGTAATATCTTTAAATAGGACTTTATTTTATCGTTTTCTTTTATTTTCCGCACTTTAAATTCAAGGGTTGTTTTTGGCGATGTAAATACCCGACGCCTTGTAATAGTTTAGATTTAATTTCCGCAATTTAAATTTCGCAAACTATTAATTGTTAGATGTTTGATAAATAGGGAATGCATGACAAGATCAAATCTTTAACCTAAAATCAACATAGCTCACCCATGACATGTGCAAAGATAAATAATTGAAAATAACACACTCGCACATGCGCACTCTTAGGGTACACCTCGCTTGGTTGCCTTCGAACATGGTCATTGAGTATAGGAAGTTTTAGAGGTCGTCATCTTGTCCAAAGATCATAGTTGCCTCGAAACGGTTGCCTCGGAAAAATTATCTAAGACATTAGGGTTACCACTAAAGCGTCCTAACATTGCTTTAGTGACCACACGTCCCTTAATCGAATTGACCCTTAAACTCCAACGATGGTGCTACCCACTCCTCAATAGTGGGATAGCATTGTCTAAAAGACATTAGCATAATTTAATTCCTTTTTCGAGTAGGTAGATGGTTCTTAAGTACTTGCTCCTTTCAAAACAAAATAAAACTTTTTGCACTTACACTTTTCAAACAAAAAACTTCTTTCAAACCCGCAAACACAAAGAAAAGCAATTTTGAAAACACTTTGAGCAAGTGCCTAAGAGCCCGTGGATAACCACGGATAGAAAGGGTGCTAACACCTTCCCTTTCTATAATCTACCCCCAGGACCCGAGAAACGTCTTGAAAAAGGAATTTTTCTGTGATTTTTTTCCTTTCCTTGTTGGATAAAATAAAAGACGGTGGCGACTCTTGCTTACCGCGACATTTTGCAAAAACAAACGCAAAATGCAAACCAGCATTCCAAAAAACAGTCAGTTCTTTCCCACCGTATCACAGTACTTACCTATAAACTCCATGCAATCTTAAACCTAAGGTCTTGTGTGTTTTGTTTGTGTATGATTAATTGTTTGAACATGAAATCATGACATCATGACATCATTAGACATATCATTGTCACTAACCATTTCAAGGACCTAGGGATTTATCTTTGTTTTGTTTTGTAGGTTATGGCCTCCGCATGAAGAAACACTATCTGGATCAGTTTTGTGAGGATACCTTCTCAACTTAAGGAGTTAGTCTCAAGGGTTCCCGAAAGTTATCCATTCATCAAAAGGCATGGTCGGCTACTCAGTTTGATTACCTCGGGTTTTGAAGAAGACATGATAAGTGTTCTATTCCAGTTCTTTGACCATGCATATCACTTCTTCACCTTTCCCGATTATCAGTTAGTACCCATAATGGAGGAGTTTTCTCAATTACTGGGTGTACCTGTTCTAAATCAAATACCTTTCATCGGTTTAGAGAAAGATCCACAACCTGGAGAAATTGCAGCAGCCTTACATCTGAAGCGGTCCAACATTGTATCAAATTGGTAAACAAGGAGTGGAGTCAAGGTTTTTCTAGCTAAATTTCTGTTAAATAAGGCTCGACTATTTTTGAATGCTATGAGTTTTCAAGCTTTTGAAGAAATCTTGGCTTTGTTGATCTATGGTTTTGTGCTATTCCCTAATCCAGACCAACTCATAGATGTGAAGGCCATCAAAAATATTTCTTTCTCGTAACCTTGTGCTAAATTTGCTCAGAGACATTTTGCATTCTCTTCACACTCGTACTATGAGGAAGAAAGGGACTCTTATGTGTTGCATACCTCTACTATTTAGGTGGTTTATTTTCCACCTTCCCCAATCAGTAATGAAGAATGAATAAGGTTTGAAGTGGTCTTAAAGGATGATGTCACTTTCTCATTCAAATATCTATTGGTATTCCCGATCTCTGGAAGATGTTACTATCATTGACCGTTACGACGAATTCCCTAATGTTCCACTCCTTGGAATTAGGGGAGGTATTACTTACAACCTTTCTCTGGCTCTATGTCAATTTGGTTATGCTCGAAGAGATAGTTCTCATGACGCACGTATCCAGGGTATTATGTTCGACTACGAAAATGATCCTCAAGGTTATTGTCAAAGGTTTATACGTGCTTGGGGCATGGTAAACATGGTTGATAGCAAAACTTTAGGACAAAATAATTATATCCCTTTGGAGCCCTATCTCAAATAGGTACGAGCTCGCGCTCAAAACCTTATGATGTTATATCCACTGTTCTACCAGTGATATTAGAGCTTGTTGTCGAAGGAGACATTTCTCGCATCATCCTCCACCCAGACATGCCCACTGACCTCGAAGAATTGCAGAAGTCATGTATTCAACTTAAGGAAGAACGGGACACCTTTGAAGCTCAATTCTATCCAAGTGAAAAGAAAGTGTTGGAGCTCACAAAGAAACTTCACGAGGAGCAAAGCCTTAATGCGTACATCTACACAAAGAGGAAGCATCCAAGGGAGACTTGAATCTTAGGCTTTAGAAGTTTATGTTGCTGTCTCTTTAAGAACCGTTTGCTTTTCATTGTAATCCTAGAAGGCAGTAGTAATTTCGAACTTATTAATGAAATCCCTGTTTCTGTTTGGATAGAAAATTTAAATCTCCTAAGGTCCTTGAAAACATTGCATTTACATATCATGCATCATTTCATAAACAGGTTTTCAAATACAGGTTTCCTCATCTATTTACTATTTATTTCAGTATAAGATGGCCCTCGAACAAATTGTCAAGGATCTCCAAACTCAGCATGCACAATTTCAAGAGACTCTTCTGAATCTGGAAAAAGGGAAACAAGAGATGATGGCGCTCCTCACCACAAAAAAGAAGACTAATAAGTGGGTTGTTATCCTCAACATGGGGAGAAGAATCAAAGGTCCTGCTCAACCAGTTCGGGTGAATGATGTTTCTTTTGAGGAAGACGACAACCAAGAGGAGGACGACAAAAGTGTCAGGGGTGAAGATAGAAATAATCAAGTTTTTGAGCATGAAGACTACTCCAGCGAATAGTATCCTCCTGCAGATGACAAATACAAGAAGTTGGAAGACTGACTCAAAGTTATGGAAATCCAGAAAGTGCCTGGATTATATTTTGGAGAGCTAGGTCTGATCCCGGGGGTGGTCATTCCTCACAGATTCAAGGTCCCTATCTTTGCTAAATATGAAGGGGTCTCTTATCCCAAACTTCATATGAGGTTGTATGTTCGAAAAATCCAACCTTATGCTGCTGATAGGAAATTATGTGTCCATTTCTTTCAAGAAAGTTTGTCCAGTACTTAACTTGAATGGTTCTATCAGCTGGAAGGGACAAATATTCACACATGGGAAGACTCAGATGTTTCTTTTTACAAGAAGTATCAATATAATGATGACCTTGCACCGACTCGTGTACAATTGTGAAACATGTCTATGGGCTCGAATGAAGGGTTCAAGGAGTATGCCCAGGGGTGGAGGGACCTAGCTGGAAGGGTGTAACCTCCTTTGACTGATCGAGAATTGGTGGATATGTTCATGGTCACTCTGAAGGGTCCATTCTTTAATTTTTTGATTGGGAGTTCTTCATCAGGGTTTACTGAGCTGATTTTGATTGGCGAACAAGTTGAAAGTCGTACCAAGAGTGGGAAGATTCCAATGGCTACATCTTCTAATGCTATGAAGAAGCCATTCATTGGAAAGTAAGAAACCAATGTTGTTTATGGCCAGAAGATCCGTAGTAAAAATGATCACCATCAGTCTGCGGGAGCGGTGTTGATCTCTAATCGGGCGCCTGTTCAACAACAACAACAACAACAACAAGGAAATCAACATAGGTCAAACGCTCCGAGGAGGCAGTTCACCAGGATTAATATGCCATTAGCTCAAGCATTGCAACATTTGTTAAAGGTTGTCTCATAACACTCAGGGATCCTCCTCCTAATCCTAACACATCCTCTTCTAAGTACAATCCAAATGCGAGGTGTGCCTATCATTCGAACCTTCCTTGGCACGACACCAACATTTGCTGGGCCCTGAAAAACAAAATTTAAGACATGATTGATGATAAGGAAATTGAGTTCGACCCTCCTGAGACTTCGAACGTGATTACTGCTCATATGCCAAAGCATGACAAAGGAATAAGTGCTATTGAAGATGTTTTGTATGTTACCTCTGTAAGTGATATGGTTACTCCTCTCTCAACAATCAAGAAGAATTTTCTACGAGCCGGTTTATTTCTGGGTTGTGTTGAAGATGTTACTAATGTGCAGTTCAACCCAATGTTTGCGATTTACTGAAGGAAGGCATTCAACGACTAATGGATGAACATGTAATTTTGATTTAGAAAATTATGTATGGTGAGAATTAATGCCGAGATTTGTCTGTCATATCTGGTACTACTTTTAGGATCACTTCCAAGGATCCTGTAAAGATTGCTGCCAATCCAAAAGTTGCACCTTTAATCATTACAACACCTGGGCCCATCCCATATTCCTTGGAGAAGGATATTCCATGGAGGCTACGTGGGTTTTGGAGGCAATCAGAAAGGGAAGATCATTGGCTCTGGAACTGTCGGTAACGGTAACCCCCCTTCCATTAATAATGTTATGTTAGTAGATGGATTAATGCATAACTTGTTATCCATAAGTCAATTAAGTGATAACGATTATGATATAATCTTTAATCAAAATTCTGGTAAAGCTGTTAGTCAGAAAGATGAATTTATCCTATTTAATGGAAAGAGAAAGAACAACATTTACAAAATAAAAATTTCTGAACTAAAAAGTCAGAATGTAAAATGCCTATTGTCTGTTAACAACGAGCAATGGGCCTGGCACAGAATATTGGGGCATGTTAGTATGAGAAGAATATCTCAGATTGACAAACTCAATCTGGTCAGAGGACTTCCTAATCTGAAGTTCAACTCAGATGCTCTGTGTGAAGCATGTCAGAAAGGCAAGTTTGCAAAACCTCTTTTTAAAGCAAAAAATGTTGTTTCTACCTCTAGACCATTAGAACTTCTGCACATAGATCTATTTGGACCAGTGAAAATTGCATCCATTAGTGGAAAGAAGTATGGGTTAGTGATCGCAGATGACTATAGCAGATGGACATGGGTAAATTTCTTAAGACACAAGGACGAGTCACACTTTGTGTTTGTTGCTTTCTGTAACCAAGTCCAGAATGAGAAAGATCTTAGAATTATCAAAGTCAGAAGTAATCATGGTGGAGAATTTGAAAACAAAAAAGTTGAATTTTTTTTTAATGAGAATGGCATCTCTCATGATTTCTCTTGTCCTAGAACTCCCCAACAAAATGTAGTTGTAGAATGAAAGAACAGAACTTTACAAGAAATGGCCAGAACCATGATCAACGAGACTAACATTGCTAAGAACTTATGGGCAGAAGCAATTAACACATCGTGTTACATTCATAATAGAATCTCCATAAGACCTATTTTGGATAAGACTCCATATGAACCGTGGAAGAACATAAAGCCCAACATTTCGTATTTCAATCCATTTGGATGTATTTATTTTATGCTTAACACCAAAGAACATCTGAACAAGTTTGACTCTAAAGCAAAGAAGTTATTATGTTAGGATACCATGAACACTTAAGAGGCTACAGAGTATAAAACACAGAAACACATATTGTAGAAGAGTCAACCAGTGTTATATTTGATGACAAGCTTGGCTCTCAAAAGTCAAAGCAAAATGATTCTCTTGCAGATATAGAAGTTCAATTCACAGGTACTGAAGGCAATACATTAGAAGTTCCCAACAAAGACTCTCAAACAACATCAGAAGGAAATGTCACAAGCACTACAACAACATCTGAAGAACCTCTCCAGAAAAGACTATCCAGAAGTAGCCTAGCTTATCCCGAAGACAAAATTCTGGGAAAGAAGGAAGATCCAATCAAAACAAGATCAACATTCAGAAATTCTGAAGAATCTCTAATGGGATTGGTATCTCTGATTGACCCTACCACCATTTGATGAAGCTCTTCTGGATAACGACTGGATACTGGCTATGCAGGAGGAATTAAATCAATTCACCAGAAATGACGTATAGGATCTGGTTTCCAAACCAAAAGGGTTCAACATTGTGATACAGTGGCAGAACCGACTGTTAATACTAGTTTGCATTTTGTATTCGCAAATGTCGCGGTAAGCAAGAGTCACCACCGACTTTTATTTCATCCAACTAAGGAAAAGGAAAAATAATAGAAAAAACCTTTTTCGAGAATGTTTCTGAGTACGGGGGGTAGATTATAGAAAGGGAAGGTGTTAGCACCCTTTCTATCCATGGTTTTCCATGGGCTCATAGGTACTTGCTCTTTTTTAATTGCTTATGTGTGCTTATTTTGAAAAGGTTTTACTTCGTGATGACTCTTGTATCAGTCCTTAAGAGTGTGACGAAGTTTGTTTTGAAAATTGTTTTGAAAAGTATTTGTGTGAAAAAGTTTTGTTTGAGCAAGTACCTAGGAACTAGTCTACCTACTCAAAAAAGTCTGTTTGTTTTCCTTTAGACATCGCTATCCTATTATTAAGGAATAGGTAGCACCGTCATTGGATTTTTAAAGGGACGTTCGAAGGGACGAAATGGTCTCTGAAGGCAACAAGTAGAGATACCTTATCATTTCAAAGGGAATATTGTCATAAGATTAATTCATAGGCAACTCGAGGGACAAATAGAGACTATGATCTTTATGACTATTTTGAATCGCGGGTCATTACTAAGGTACCCCTACGTTCGAGGGACATGACCAATATTTCCGAGGAAATCAAGTGGGGCAAACCCCTAGGAGTGAGCATGTGCAAGTGTATTTTTTCAGTTAATTATCTTTGCACAATTTAGGGTTTTCTACTGTTTTACTTTCAGTTTGTCTTTCCATACAATCTTATGCATACATCTAGGCAGTTTATAATTTGCGGGAATTAAAATGCGAGAAATTAAAGTCCTAACTATTACAGGGCTTTGGGCAGATACATATTTATTTTGACTAAAAATAAAATGCGGAATTTAAATCCTATTTACATCTATTACAAACTCTGAGCATTTACAAATAATAATAAAAAAGGAAAAATTAAAAGCGCGCGGCAATTTAAGTGCGAGAAATAAATTATACGACCTAAAAATCTAATTGGAGAAAATATTTATGTTGTTTTTGAGGAAAAATTAAGTTAAGTACACAATTAACCCTAATTCTAATTATTTTGAATTATAATAAAAAACATTAAATTACCCTAATTTAATTAAACTAATTAATTAATAAAATATTTTTTACAAAAAAAAAAGATTTTTACTGTTTTTTTATGATTTTGATTAAAATAAAATAAAATGATTTTTTTTGGTGTTATTAAAAAAAGGATAATGGATAAATAATAAGAAAATAATTGAAATAAAATAAAGAAGTAAGAATGGGCCTGCATAAGCAATCCAGGGGGGATATGCTGCCAAATTCGTAATGGGCCCAGAATGATGGCCCAGTTGTCCAGCATGAGATCCTATGAGGTTGCCTTCTGATGGTCTATCGTGGACTTCGCCTTCATGACACCTTGGATCTAACTAGAGATGGATCTGACGGTTGTGCATCTGAGGCGTATGGTGGACTCTGGATGGTGGGGCATATTGGATCTGGTGAAAATAATGAAAAAAAAACCAAAAGCTCACGCTTGGGATCGAACCCAGGACACGAAATTCATACCTCCTTCCCCTGACCAACTGCGCTGGATATTAACTCATATATATAATCAAACAAAAATAAGATAAAGGGAAAAGTTGGTTAATTGCTGATTTGTCAATTATACAAGCCATGTGGGCCCCTGGTTGTTGAACGAACCAATCAGAACGTCACCAAGTGTCACGCCAGAGTCAAACTATCCCCCCCGGCATTGACTCACCGGAGAAGCACCGGAGCCCTAGCTCCGGTCACCTTCTTCGGTCATCCTTTTTTTCAAAACTTGCGCAAACCTGCAAAAACAAAGATCAATTGAGCCCTACCCCCCTAATTCGAGGGTTGTGGATCCAATGGTGACCTCCTCTTGTCCTGAAACAGCTTGTAAACAATGTTATGAGAAAAATCATGAGACGACGATCATTAATGGCAAAGTACGTTCATGGGTATTAGCTTCGCATGTCACACGTCCAAACACTCATAATCATCAATAGAAACACATGTATGCAAGCGATATGGATTTAAATTAAGTGCTACGCGAGTTTGAGAGTAGAGAAAGTTTACCAATCAGAGAGATTGTGTGAGGGAGTTCCTGCGTGTACTGGGATGGCCTAACTGTGTGGAACGCTTCCTAGAGTCTTCAGGAGGAAGATTGAATGCTTGTTCTGACTGGAAAAGAGCTAGAACAATTGATACGAATTGCACTTTTTCTTGAATTTTTTGGAAAACTTTTCTTGGTCTTGAGGCAGCCTTCTCGTATGCTTCATGTTTGGAATGATTGTCCTTATGTATGGTAGCATACTAGGTCAACATAATTGGAGAACATACCATGCTTTGATGACAAAATATTCTCCTTTCAAGTTTTTGATTTTGTTTATTTTTGGAACAAATCCATTCTTTACTCCCTTTCCACGATTTACCATGATCTTGCCAGCTTTTGTTAATTGCCTATTGATGATAAAAAGATTTGTAATGAAATCTTTTATTGTTTAGATGATTTATTTGATTTAATTTGATTTTTAAAGGATAAAAATCAAAATAAATTAAATAAATAAGACTAAAATCATATGGAAGGATGTTTGGGTCGTGACCTTGTTGGAAGTGAGGTGCAAGCATAAAAAGTTAGGCCCATTTGCCAAAAAATGCAATTCTTGGCACATTTGGCTTTTGGCAATTTTCCAAAAATGGTCAACTTTGACAATGCATTACTCTTCCAATTTTAACCCTAGAGAGGTGTTCTTGGACTTTTTAGAAAGCTTAGGATATCCCCTAAACAACCCTTTTGGTCTCATTTCAATTGGGTCTTACATGTTCATGTAAGAAGCTTTGACCCAAAAGGTGTTTTTGTTGACTTTTCAAAAGGACCTATAATGTAGAAATTCTTATCTTTTTATGGGTGCCTTTTTTGAACTTGAGGGATGAAGACGAGTTGTAGGAAATTGGATTCCCTTAAAAATAAGCCTTCGATGAGAAATTTTTGATAAAGTATGAGGAAGTTATGCTTGGTCAAAGTTTGGTTAACGTTTCCTAAGAAACCCTAATTTAGCAACTTTTGAGTTTTGATGAATTAGGAGCATTCCTTGAGGAATCATGATCAACCCTTTATAAAATTATGAATACTACTTCAAATTGTTGATGTTGACCAAAAATCTTGAAGTTTGACTGTATGTGGGCCACAATTGACTTTTGACCTAATATAGTCGATTCTCAAGCATCTGAGTAATTGACTGAGCAAATTTCTTGTGCAAGGCTTGAAATTTGACATGGAGGGTATTGATAACATATTAGGACCATGGAGAGCATATGAGGTCTTTGTAGTTCACCCATCTTGATGAAAATGGAAACCCTAATTGGAGGTTCATTGCTTTAGGAGGGAATTTGTCTGGTTAACTCTTGGGTATCCTTGAGCAAGTTGAGTATCTCAATGAACATATATTGAGTAAAGTGAGAGGGAAAGTTTTGGGTTACAACATCTTCCCCTGTTCAATCTTCTTAAACCCGAGGATGTAGATTGGCTGGTCTGCCTTTTGTGATCTGAAGGTAAAAGAGGATTGAACACTAAAGAGCCCATAAATTTGCACTCGCATGCAGTAATACTTGATTGGTGATATCGAGAATGGGCTTATAGATTCCATTTGGAAGGTGACAGAGAGTCGTCGGAGATGGGCTTAAAGATGCCATCCAGAAAAGATATCGGTTGCATAAGAGATTCCTTTGCGAGAATTCTTGTACCTGCCGTTGAGGAGGACTTTGTCGGGGAATGTTGATTTATGTCTTGGGAGATGGAGTATAGGAGCTTTGGTTTTCCATTACTCTATTGGGGAATTAACTCCTGATTGAGGAAGAGGAAGTGAACTGCATATCTGGTCAGGGTCCAGGCTGCACAATGACTTATTGGGGAATTGTGAAATCAACCGTATATGGTCGGGTCCAGGGCTTATAGTGTTGTAAAATGTTGTCTGGAGATAAAAGAGAAGGAACCTTGATGGTAGGGTTACTTTGAAATGAAAGCCTGGATAGTAGGGCTATGAGAAGGAACTTGGATAATAGGGTTACTTCGATATGAAAGCCTGGATAGTAGGGCTATGAGAAGGAACCTGGGTAGTAGGGTTACTTCGGGATGAAATCCTGGACAATAGGGCTATGAGAAGGAACCTGGATAGTAGGGTTGCTTCGAAATGAAAGCATGGATAGTATGGCTATGAGAAGGAACCTGGGTCGTATGGTTACTTCGAAATGAGAGCCTGGATAGTAGGGCTATGAGAAAGAACCTGGATCATAGGGTTACTTCGAAATGAGAGCCTAGATAGTAGGGCTATGAGAAGGAACCTAGATAATAAGGTTACTTTAGGATGAGAGCCTGGATAGTAGGGCTGTGAGAAGGAACCTGGGTAGTAGGGTTACTTTGGGATGAAATCCTGGATAGTAGGGCTATGAGAAGGAACTTAGATAGCAGGGTTACTTCGGGATGAGAGCCTGGATAGTATGGCCGTGAGAAGGAACCTGGGTAGTAGGGTTACTTCGGGATGAAAGCCTGGATAGTAGGGATATGGGAAGAAACCTGGATAGTAGGTTTTCTTCAAGGTGAAAGCCTAGATGTTAGGGCTTATGGGAAGAAACTTGGATAGTAGGGTTACTTCAAGGTGAAAGCCTAGATGGTAGGGCTCATGGGAAGAAACCTAGATAATAGGGTTACTTCAAGGTGAAAGCCTGGATGGTAGGGCTCATGGGAAGAAACCTGGATAGTAGGGTTACTTTAAAGTGATAGTGTAGATCAATTGACCCATTTGGTTTTGGGAACTGAGTTTCCATTAGTCGTCTGCAGACGTAACCTGTATAACTGCTGGATTTGTTGAAGCTAATTGTCTTTCCTGAAAAGATAACAGGGTTAATTATGTGCGATGCATGAAATGCATGGTGAGATGATGTTCTCAAAATAAATGAGATAATGTTGTATATGATATGTATGCGCATGTCATGATGTATGTACATGAAATGCTATCAGACTATGTCCGGGTTTGGGAAAATAAATCCCTGACTGCTGATGGAGATTTATGAATATTCTATCAGAAAGAGATTCTGCTTGAGAATAAACTCTGCGGGGAACAAACTTAGAAAGTGAATTTTTGTAATTGAAGTAGTGAACTTTTGTCGGGGATTGAGCTTCTGCATCTAGAGAAATAAACTCTGCTTGGGGGATGAAGTTTACTGACCCGCTCGCGATTATGAAATTCGGCCAGAGGATATAGCTGTCAGGTTTCTGAATGACCATGGCTGGAGAGATTACTTCCTGTTTTGGGAAAGCCGACATAATTTCTTTTGGATATTTTTACTCTGTAAGGAGTGTATGTATAGATGATTATGCTCCAAAGTTGACTCTATCCCGGTACCTGCTGGGCAGAGTAACTGTCGGGTTTGGCACTTCTTGTTTTTGCCTCTGTTTTTGGAATTACGAGTAATTGTCCTTTTGTTTCTCATGTAAATATTTATGAGCAGCAATCATGTTCAAATGCATATGTCAAGAATAAATCATTGGACGTTCTTGCAAAACAAAACAGGAAAAGAAACACAACTCGAAGTTTCTTGTGAAAATGATTTTGTATTAATTTTTGAAGTTTGCCTGCAATAGGCGTTTTCGTACAAGGAGGATGACGCTCTAGTAAGAGAATGCCGCCGAAAAAATAGAAACTATACAATTTATGTAAAAGAAAACAGCTATGTGCAACAACCCCATTGAGTTCCAACTCTGCTATTGCCCCTATGTCTTCGAGCGTCTCCTCAATTTGTTGTTTGTCCTAAGTTGATTAGGTTGGTTGGCGCCGTCCGAGCTTGATAGTCGATATTGAAGTCTGGTCGCAAGATGATCCAATGAGACAAAGTGGTACGCTTTATATCCCTAATTTTTTCCTGGACTGCCCTTTCGGGTTTTCAGCCCACCGGGATACCCTTTTTTACCCAAGCCGCTTTTTCAGGTTTTCGACTTGCCGGGTGTACAAATTTTTTTTCATTTTCATCCCTTATTTTTGCCCGAACCCTTTTGGTTCGCTGGGAAGCCCATATTTTTGCCTAGGCCAGTCAACCTAGCGGGTCTTTTGATTAGGCGTAATATCTTTTCACTATGTCTGCATTGACAGGGTGAGGAAGGTCGTCACCTTCCATGGTGGTTAGAATCATAGCTCCACCCAAGAAAATGTTCTTAACCACAAATGGCCCTTCGAACGTGGGAGTCCATTTTCCCCTGGGATCACCTTGCGGCAGTATGATACGCTTGATCACTAGATCCCCAACTTGATATTCTCGACGCCTGACTTTCTTGTTAAAAGCATTGATCATTCGATTTTGATACGTCTGACCATGACAGATAGCAGTAAGTCTCTTTTCATTGATTAGATTTAATTGATCAAGTCGAGTTAGGATCCAGTCATCTTCGTTCAAACCCGCATCCTTCATAATCCTGAGAGAAAGTATCTGGACTTTGATGGGTAGGACTGTCTCCATGCCATATACCAAAGAGTAGGGGTTTGCCCTTGCCGACGTCTGTACTGAGGTACGGTAACCATGAAGAGAAAATGGTAACATCTCATGCCAGTCTTTGTATGTCACCGTCATCTTCTGTATAATTTTCTTAATGTTCTTGTTAGCTTCCTCAACAACGCCATTCATCTTCGGCCGGTAAGGAGAAGAATTATGATATTGTATCTTGAACTGTTTACAGAGCTCGATGATCATTGTGTTGTTGAGATTCGTACCATTGTCAGTAATAATTCTCTCGGGCACACCATATTGAAGGATCAGATTATGTCGGATAAACCGCGCCATGACATTCTTGGTTACTGTAGTAAAAGAAGCTGCCTCAACCCACTTCGTGAAGTAATCAATGGCTACTAGGATGAAGCAATGCCCATTGGAAGTGGTAGACCTGATTTCTCCGATCATGTTGATGCCCCACATTGCAAAGGGCCACGGAGCTGTTAAGACGTTTAAGGGGACCGGAGGCACATGCACCTTATCAGCATAAATTTGGCACTTATGACAAGCTCGAGAGTGATGATAACAATCGGCTTCCATAGTGGACTAGTAATATCCTGCCCGTAGGATCTTCTTAGCCATGGTATGTCCACTGGAGTGGGTTTCGAAGGTACCTTCATGTAAATATGTCACGATCCTCTATGCTTCGCTCTTGTCTACACACCATAGTAATGTAGAGTCATGATTGCGCTTGTAGAGGATTCCATTACTGAGGAAGAATTTTGCAGCGAACCTTCTCAGAAACTTCTTATCATTGACAGATGCCCCTTCGGGATACTCTTGAGTTTCGAGATACCTTTTGACTTCGTGAAACCATGGTTTGTCTGCCACCTCACCGGTACCGATCTCACAACAGTGTGCTGGTTCATCCAACCTCTCAATGGTGATTTGGGGGGCTTCATTGTCCCACCTAACTTTAAACATAAAAGACATGGTAGATAGCGCATCCACTAACTGGTTCTCCTCCCGTGGGAAATGTTCGAAAGTTACCTCCTTAAAGTGTGGGAGCAATGTCAACACGTGCTCTTTGTACGGGATGAGAATCGGGTCTTTCGTATCCCATTCGCCTATGATTTGACTTATTACCAAGGCTGAATCCCCGAAAATGTCCAAGAACTTGATCCCGAGGTCAATAGCGGCCTTGAGACCCATGATACAAGCTTCATACTCCGCCATGTTGTTGGTGCAGTTGAAACATAGTCAGACGATGAAAGGAGTATGACAGCCCTTAGGAGATATGATTATAACGCTGATGCCATTACCCAGTGCGTTCGAAGCTCTGCCAAAAACCACAGTCCATCGGGATCCCTCCTCGGGTCCTTCATCTGGTCCAGGTTCTTCGTAGTCAGTCACCAGCATAATATTCTCATATGGGAACTCAAAATTCATGGAATGGTAGTCATCCACAACCTAATGAGCCAAATGATCAGCCAATACACTCCCTTTGATTGCTCTCTGGGTCGTATATTTCATATCGTACTCAGTTAAGATCATCTACCATCTTGCTATTCTTCCAGAGATAGCGGGTTTCTCGAAGATGTATTTGATTGGATCCATCTTAGATATCAATAAAGTAGTGTGGGTCAGCATATACTGTCTTATTCGGCGAGCAGCCTATGCCAAAGCGCAACAAGTTTTCTAAAGAAGTAAGTATCATGTCTTACAGTTGGTAAATTTTTTTCTAAGGTAGTATATTGCGTGCTCTTTTCGACCAGACTCGTCATGCTTCCCCAACACACACCCCATTGAATTGTCTAACACTGTCAAGTACAATATCAAAGGTCTTCCTTCAACCGGAGGCATCAAAATTGGTGGTTCTTGAAGGTATTCTTTGATTATTTCGAAAGAGGTATGGAATTCATCATTCCACTTTACCACTTGATCTTTCTTCAGAAGCTTGAAGATGGGCTCACAAGTAGCAGTCAGATGTGAAATGAACCTGGCGATATAATTCAAGCATCCCAAGAAACCTCTAACTTCCTTCTCTGTACGGGGAGCTGGCATTTCTTGTATAGCCTTTACCTTTGCATGATCTACTTGGATGACTTTGTCGCTGACAATGAAACCCAAAAGTTTACGAGACCTTACCCCAAAGGTGAACTTGTTCGGATTCAACCTCAACTTGTATATCTTCAACCTGTCGAACAACTTTTGTAGATGATCAAGGTGCTCTTCCTCAGTTTGAGACCTGGCTATCATGTCATCAACATACACTTCGATCTCATGGTGAATCATATCATGGAACAAAGCGACCATGGCACGATGATAAGTTGCCCCAGCATTCTTCAACCAAATAGGCATCACCTTGTAGCAAAAGGTGCCCCACTGTGTGACGAAGATTGTCTTCTCCATGTCTTTAGGATCCATATTTAGCTGGTTGTAGCCAAAGAAACCATCCATGAAGGAGAAGATTTTGTGTTACACGGTGTTGTCAACCAAAACATCAATGTGAGGAAGAAGGAAGTCATCCTTGGGGCTTGCCCTATTCAGATCTCAATAATCCACACACATCTGCACCTTACCATCCTTCTTAGGTACCAGCACGAATTTAGCAACCCACTGTGGATAAGAAGTGACAACTAAGAATCCTGCATCGAACTACTTCATTACCTCGGCCTTGATCTTCTCTGACATTTTAGGGCGCATACGACGGACCTTATGTTTAACCGGAGGACGATCTTCTTTGGTCGGCAGACGATGAACCACAATATCAGTGTCTAAGCCTGGCATGTCTTCGTATGACCAGGCAAAGATCTCGATGTAGTCGTGCAACATTTGTATCAACCGCTGTTTGACTTTAACTTCCAAATTTGCACCAATCTTAACTTCTTTTCTGTCTGTTTCTGTGCCCAGGTTTATCATCTCAACCAGCTCTTCATGAGGCTGTATAGCCCTTTCTTCCTGTTGTAATAGTCTAGCAAGTTCTCCAGGCACCTCACAATCATTCTCACCTTCGTCTTCGGCTTGGTTGATCGGATTTTCAAAGTCATAACTGGCAGTAGCAGAGCTGTTATCAATGGGATCTATAGTGGATATGGATCTGCAGTATGATACGTGAGTGTGTGTAAGAGCATAGCTGTTTTGATAAAGTGAAAATAGAAAAGAAAAACAGAGAGCGTAAAATTTGTATGTAAGAAACGTCCAATGCTTTATTAATGATATATGAAATGACAAATAATAGCCCTCACAAACAAAACCAATGTGCCTCGGGAAAGGCACAAGGCCGTAGAGTTTCAATTGTTTATTACAAATCTCAAAACAAGTAAGACAATTACTGCGTAATAAAAGAAACTGGTATAAAGTCCCTAGCCGTCCAGTTACTCGGTCCACCGTTGGTAGTTGGGTAGATCCAGCTGTCAATGTCTGAGTCTTCCTCGCTGTCTTCAATGACATTAATTCCCCGATTGCTGATGCGTAGGGGAGGTCATCCAGCCCGAGCTCGTCGAATAGCCCTTTGAGCTCCTGAAGTAAAGCCCAAACCAAACTTGTCGGTTTTATGAGTAAAATCAGGGAGTTGTCCCCAGTTAGCACACCCACCTTTTTCAACCATTGCTCTAGCGTCTTTGAGGGAAGCCATCTTCAAAGGAGGTTTGTTGGTAGTAGCTTTAGCCGATGCCAGGATCTGAGGAACCTCTTCAAAATTCTGACAAGGAGTCTCTACGAATTCCCCATACATCTTTACGTACCTGAAGGAATTGAGGTGGCTCACCATATACTCCTCCTCACCATGCACAATGACAATCTTTCCTCTTACTGGATACTTTAGCATCTAGTGCAGTGTATAAGTGACAGCGCCAACTTCATGGATCCAAGGACGACCCAATAAACAGGAGTATGACGGCCGGATGTCCATTACATAGAAGGTGGACTCAAAGGTATGAGAGCCTACCTTGACAGGGATGTCCACCTCCCCATGCACCGTTCTATTTGACCCATCAAAGGCCCTCACCATAATGTTACTAGGCTTTAAGGTCAAGCCCTCACAGTCCAACGGATCTAATGCCTTCTTAGGCAGAACATTCAGCGAAGACCCAGTATCTACCAGCACATGGGCCATAGTGGTGCCCCTGCACTCAATCGAGACATGCAGAGAATCATTATGCTTCCTCCCTTTCAGTGTCAGGCCTGCATCTGAAAAACCCAGTCCAGTGTCAGCAGTCAGGCTGGCCACACAATCCTTGAGCTGGTCAGCCGAGGTCTCCTGCGGCACATGCGCAGTCTTGAGAAATGCGATCGAAGCCTTTGCATGGGCTTCAGAGCACAACAGTAGAGACAACATGGATATCTTTGAAGGGGTATGCCCCAGCTGCTCGACCACATTGTAGTCGCTCTTTTTGATTATTTTCAGTATTTCCTCTATCTCTTGCTTAGAGGCTTCCACGACAATTTTTCTAGGTGCCTCCGTCCGGGCAGGCTCACCTATAACTTCTTTGCAGCGGGTACCAGATGATTAACCGGCAGGGGTAATAATTGGAGTAAGAACAGGTGCAGTAGTTGATGTACCAGCAGGAACAACAGACGGAATGATAATAGGCCTATTGACAGTCTTCGGGAAAATCTAGGGAGAGAAAATCCTTCCATTTCGGGTAACCTTGTTGGTCCCGACAATGTTACTAATATCAGGATTTGCCTCTTCATTTTTCAGATCTTATTTGATGCTATGATAGTACATATCGACACAATTATGTCAGGGGGCAGCTTTGTCTGAGGCATACGGGACATGAACAGGAATAATGATTATTAGCGGAGCGACTCTTGCAACAGATGTAATCCTAACAGGTCTTCTCGAGGAGATCTTGGAAGGATTGGCGGAAATGGTTATAATAGCAACGTCTTTAGATGGAACAACATGAATCAAAGTTTTCTCGAACAAAATTTCTTTGCTGTCCATCAGGCGTTGAACACCTGACTTCAGCAAATGGCAACCAGAAGGCAGAAATGAACACATGTGGCAACCTTCACCACAACCCGGAAATAAACCGGCCGACAACAAATTCTTCTTAACAGTCATAAGAGGAGTAGAAATTTCATCAACTGAGGTCACAAACAAGTCGGTATCAACAGCATTAACTCCACGACCGTGCTTAGGCATGGGAGCAGTTATGACATTGGGCTTTTCCGGAGCATCGAACTAAATTTCCTTGGCTTCGATAAGATCCTTTACCTTATTTCTTAGAGCCAAGCAGTCGTTGGTATCATGGCCAGGACTCTCATAATGATAGGCACACCGAGCATTTGGATTATATCAGGGAGATATGGTGTTTGGCTTCTTAGGATCCTCTTTCAAGGTTGCCAAGTTGGATCTCAGCAGATGAGGTAGAACTTCAGCCAACATCATATTGATTCGGGTAAACTACCATTGTGGTCTTTCCACCCTTTGTTGATTGTTGCGTTCTAGAGCAGCCACAGGCCTAGGTATTATTACGACACTTACTATCTGACGATGTTCATCTATGTTTTGGCCTATCGGGCTATAGATGGAACTGGCTTCCTTCTTACCAGCAAAAGGATTCTTTACCGAACTCGAAGAGGCATCCTTCTATATCTTTCCACTCTGAATCACAACTTCTACTCTCTCTCCAGTCAGAATAATCTCGGTGAAACCAGCTGACGAGTTGCCGATTAAATGATTAAAAATGGACCAGATAACATCCCCAGAAACATATCGACCAACTCCTTATCAGATAATGGGGGTTGGACTCTTCCAGCCATGTCTCTCCACTTCTGTGCATAGTCCTTAAAGCCTTCACTTGCACCCATGGACATACTCTGGAGTTGAGTACGAGTAGGAGCAAGGTCGGCGTTATATTGGTACTGCTTATAAAAAGCAACAAACAGATCTTCCCAATTTCGGACATTGGCTCTCTCCAGTTGGTAGAACCATTCAAGCTGAGTCCCTGACAAAATATCTTGAAAGAAGTGAACCAACAAGTTTCTATCAGCGGTGTGGGGCTGGATATTTCTGATGTAAGAGCGAAGATGGAGTTTTGGGCAGGACACCCCATCATACTTTGCAAAAATTGGAGCCTTGAACTTCTGCAGGATGACCACTCCCGACACCAATCCCAATTCTTCGAAATCCAACCCATGTATCCTTTGGACTTCCATAGAACTCAAACGATCTTCCAACTACTTGTATTTATCCTTAGTGGGAGGATATTGCTCATCATTGTAGTCGGTATCATTGTCAGAACCTTTAGGACTGGGGTCCTTCTCCCTTGTCTCTTCTTCTTGATTCTCCCCTTCTTTGGATGAAGAGGTCAAATCGACTTGTTGCTTCAACGACCCTCTAAACCTTCTGCCCATATTCAGAATACCGACAGCCTTCTTCTTTTTCTTTTTCTCTTTCAAGATGATGGCTTTCAGATGCTCCTACCCTTTTGCTAGATTTATGAACATCTGCTGGAACTGGGCGTTTTGTGCCTGAAGATCTTTGATGCTTTGTTCGGAAGACATTTATGCTGAAATAAACAGTGAAGAAGATGAGAAACCTGTAATGGTACCTATACATGCAACACTATGAACTGGATGCGTATGCAATGATTTCAAAGAATTTGGGAAATTTAAATTTGTGAACCAAAATGAAGCAAAGATTTTATTAGTAGAATTCAAAGTTCAATTGCCTTTTAGGCGTTACAATTAAGAACAATTCTAAAAACTAGAAAAAAATCAAAATTCCCATGGATGCTTCCTCTTCGTGCTGAGATAGAAATTAAGTCCTCTTTTCTCATGGAGCTGCTTTGTGAGCTCTAAAACCTTCCCCTCCTGGGCATAGAACTGATCCCTGTAAGTATCTCGCTCTTTCTTCAACTGAATCCAAGATCTCTGTAATTCTCCAAGATCAGTGGGCATATCAGGATAGAGAACCGTGTAAGGAATACCCCCTTCAGTAGTGGGTTCCACAATCACTGGTAAAACGGCCATATAGGGCATTATAAGTTTCTGGGCGCGAGCTCATACCCATTGGATATAAGATTCCATAGGAATGGACGCTTTTGGCCCCCAAAGCCTTGGCGCCAGATCTGTCTAGCATGCTCCAAGCTCATATGAACCTCTGGCGATACCCTTAAACATCATCCTCATAGTTAAACACAATGCCCTCAATAAGTAACTCATGGGAACCATCCCTTCGAGTGTACCCAAATTGTCGCAAAGCTAAACAAGGATTGTAGGTTATAGCCCCTCTGATGCCAAGTAATGGGACATTAGGGTACTCCCCACATGGGTCAATAATAGCAGTGTCTCCCATGACTCGGGAACACCAAAGAATATCCGTGTGAGAGAGTGACATTATCCTTTGTGACCAAACCAAACCTTCTTCATTCTTCAGTACGGACCTAGGGAGGTGAGAAATAAACCACCTCGACAGCAATGGCATGCAGCACATAAGAACCCCTCTTCTCTTCATGGTACGAGTATGGAGAGCGTGCAAAATATCTCCGAGCAAGGTAGGCACGGGGTTGCGAGAGAGGAAGATCTTGATAGCATTCACATCTATGAATAAGTATGGATTAGGGAATAGTACTAACCCATAGATTAGAAGGGCCAAGACCTCCTCAAAAGCTTGAAAATCCATATCATCCCAAAACAGTCGGGCCTTGTATATCAGGAACTTGGCTAGAAAACCCTTGACTCCTCTTCTTGTTTCCAAATTGGATACCATGTCGGCCCATTTCAGATGCAAGGCTGAGGGAATGACTTCTGGCTTAGGAACTTCTTCCAGACCTATGAAAGGCAACTGTTCAATAATGGGTATATCTAATAGCAGAGAGAATTCTTCCATGGTAGGCACCAACTGATAATCTGGAAAGGTGAAGCAGTGGTGCTTGGGATCAAAGAACTGAAAGAGTACACTCATCATTTTTTCATCAAAGTTTGAAGTAACCAAGTTGAGAATTCGACCATATCTCTTAGTGAACGCAGAAGTTTCAGGAACCCTTGATACTAGCTCCTTGAGTTGGGGACGTATTTTCACAAAGCTGATTCAGATAGTGTTTCTACGAGCGAAAGCCATAATCTGCAAAACAGAACAAAGATAAATTTCCTTGGTCCTTGAAATGGTTAGTGTAATAAGAATGGACGCTATGTTATGATGCATGATGTTATATTCAAATAGAATAAATCACATACAAGCAAAACACACAATAGACCTTAGGTTCAAAGGCTTGCATGAGGTTAAAGGTAAGTACCATCTTGAAGTTTAGTTGGTTTAAAACATGTCTTAGAAAAGTAATCGGGTTCTAAAGATTCTCAATATCACTGATCATCCTTTATTAGGCATTATTTCAGCTCAAGCAATCTTTTCTTACGGCCGAAATATCCCGAAAGTCTGATCTCAATGAGTGTAGCATCAAGTATCAACCAATCCTCAACTTTATACTGAGGTCGGCTATCTCACTACTTCCTATTGGACAAGTTTGTTCAACTAAGGTTCTAAGGTCCGTTAGTGCTTCACGACACCATGCGGCGGCCCCGTATTCTCCTCATTTCCACACGAAGGATACCGATACCAACCAAAGTGCCACACCAACATAACCATTGCTTAAACCATATCGGTCTACGCCGTACAGTCTCCATGATCTATTGTTGTTTACCTAAAAGAGTGCCCCAGATCCGGGTGTAGGATCTTTAACAATACCTGTTGTACCCCAAAATTTTCCCTCCCATATTTCTCAATACATTTCAAGTGAGGCCCTCAAATTTCTCAAGGAAGTCCAAGGGTTGACCAGCCAAACTCTCTCCTAAGGCAGTCTACCTCAAATTAGGGTTTCATGTTGCATCAAGATATTTAAGTCCAAGGGATCCCAAATTCTCACCATTGTCCTAATGTGTTCTCAAGATCATCCATGTCAAGTTTCAAGCCTTGCAGAGGAAGTTTGCTCAGTCAATTGCTCAAAGGCCTGAAAATCGACTGTGTTAGGGCAAAAGTTAATTGTGGCCCACATACAGTCAAACTTCAAGATTTTTGGTCAACATCCTCATTTTGAAGTATCATTTATCATTTTATCAAGGGTTGATCATGATTCATCAAGGATTGCTCACAATTCATCAAAACTCAAAAGTTGCTAAATTAGGGTTTTGTAGGAAAAGTCAACTCAACTTTGACTAAGCATAACTTTCTCATACTTTATGAAATTTTTCCATTTTAAACCCTAATTTGCATTTTTGGGTTTCTTGATGAACAAGTTTCATAATTTGACATGTCTTGATGAAAAATGAACCTTGGCACTTGATTTTGACCAAAAAGTCAAAGTTTGACTTTTGAGTATACAGTTAAATTTTGATCAGTTGACTGAAAAATTCATTTGTCAATCCTATGCATTTGAGATCTTTTGAATTTGTTGAATGGGTCAATACAATGTCATTGAGTCCTTGAGTCCATGTTTGATCTTGATTTTCCATTGCCTAGGTCAAACAGTCAAAAATTGCCCTTATGTAGTCAAAACCCTAAAAATGACCATTTTGCCCTTTTGGTGATCTGATCAAATTTCTTGTGGAATTGTGATCCAAACTTGATCAAATGGTTAATATGAGTTCATAATGTTGATATGGGTCAAAATTCATGAGGTTTGACTGTCAATTGACCACAGTTGACTTTTTCCCCAATACAGCTGATTTCTAGGTCAACTGTCCAATTGACTGGGCAAAAATTTGAATCAAGGCTTGAAACTTGGTATGGACAAAGTTGTGAGTCCAACATGAAGTATGAAAGTCATTTTGGGCATTGTAGGTCAAAACATCCCTGTGCAAACTCAAACCCTAATTTAGGTCAACAGTGCAAGGAGGTGTCTTGAGCAGAGCAAACCCTAGCTTGATCTTGAGTTCCAAGAGTCTTGTGATGAGAAATGTTGATGAAAGGAGAGGGAAAATTTTGGGGTACAACAGTTTCCCCTGTTCAATCTTCTTGAACCTGAAGAGTTAGATTGGCAATTTTGCCTTTCGCGACTCGAAGGTAAAAGAGGATTGGACACTAGAGTGCCCGTAAATTTGCACTCGTCAAAATATAGATAAGGGAATGGGCTTAAAGATTCCATTTGGAGATGGTAGAATCTTGCTGGAGATGGGCTTAAAGATGTCATCCAAGAATGTTTGTTGAATTGCAATGTGGTAGGTCAGAAGAATGAGCCTCAAAATGGTATCCGTGTCTGGAATACATTTGAACTATATCTGGAGACTGAGTTTGTATGAGAAAGAGAATGGCATCCGTGTATGGAGCGTATCTGAGTTGTAACTATATTTGAACTTTGAATGAATATCAGAATGACTGTCGTGTCTTGAGTGTATCTGTATTGTATATGAATTCTAAATAGGTGGTAGAGAAACATCTGTGTATGGAGCATCTCTGGGCTGGGGATAACCTCCGAATGAGTGACAGAATGGAAACTGCGTCTGGAGCGTATCTGGACTCTATCTGAAGTTGAGATCTGTATGAGTAGCAGAATGACTTCCGTGTCTGGAGTGTATCTGAGACCATAACTGGGATCTGAAAAAGTGACAAAATGACTTCCGTGGCGACTGCACTGGGGAGAATCAATCTTCTGGTGTAAGGGCCAGAGTGTCATCTGTGTCTGGAGCGTATCTGAACTTGAAGTTGATAGTTGAATCTGAATGAGAGATAGAATGGTCGCCGTGTCTGGAGCGTATCTAGTTTGTATCAGATTGCTGAAGTCTGAATGAGTAATAGAATGACCACCGTGTCTAGGGTGTATATGTACTGTAATTTTGACTTGAAATTCTGAATGAGTAATAGAATGACCGCCGTGTCTGGGGTGTATCCATATTGTATCCGAATAATTGTTAACGATAGCCTTTTAATCTTATCCTGAAAAGGGTAAAATGTTAGCTAAAACACAAAGTTATGTCACATGATATGTACGATGCAATGAACTGTATTTCATCAATGTTTATGATATATGAATGTAATGGATGTGCATGTAAGCTGAGTAGCTGTCTTGCTGAGGAAATTAAATCCTTGATAACTTAAGATAATGAAATCTTTGATTGCTATCGGGGAAAGTAAATCCTTGACCAATGCTGGGGATTCCAAAAATCTTTGACCAATGCTGGGGATTCCAAAAATCTTTGAATACTGAAGATGAGAAATCCTTTCTGACTACTTGGGGATTAAAAATCTCTGATTGTTGAGGAAGAGAAATCTGGGGACCACTGCTGGAAATTTGAAAATCCTCGGCGATTTGTGGGGATTCACAAGGCCTTTGATAATTTCTGCAGGGAATGAGAATCCTTCATGACTTTCCTGGGAAATAGGGAAAACTTCTGACAATCTCTACTGGGGAGTTAAAACCTAGGAGGCTTCTGCTTGGAGAAATGAGACCGAGAATCTTCGATCTTGCTGGAAGATAACTCTGTGGGGAGAAATTGGGGGAAGTTGAACAGTTCCACCGAGGGTTGATAGTTGGAAATTTCACTTCACTGGGGAAGAAGGTTTAGACTATTCTGGCTCCACTGGGGATAGGATTTTCAGGGTTTTCGGGCTTCACTGGGGATCTTGAAGCTTAAATCTGATGGGAATTTTGAAACTTAACTCAACTGGGGGGTCAAGTTTTAGAATGAACTGGCTCCGCTGAGGATCTTGAAGCTTAACTCTGCTGGGGAAATATACTCCAAATTTCAGCTTTGTCGAGGATCTGAACGATGTATCATAGGGGATTTCTTCTGAGATGGCACAAAGATATCTTCGTACACCTTCAACCTATTAGTAATTATCCTTTTTCAATTTCGTTTTACTTGTAAGCAGTGATTATATTCAAATGCATATGCCTATTTAACAAAACATTGGACGTTTTCAAATAAAACATAAGTGTAAAAAGAAAAGAAAGACAAGCAAATTTCTGCACTTCGAAATATCTTTGCATTTAACTTTTGTAAGTATCTTTGTACAAAGGAGACAGACACCCTAGTAAGAGAATGTTGTCGTAAAAATTGAAAAAATTTATACAAAAGAAAGATGGCTATGTGTAACAATTCCATGGGATTCCCATTCTGCTATAGCCTTCACAACTTTGAATATCTTTTCCATTTACTGCTTCACCCGCCGATGACTGGATTAATCAGAAGCTCGGAGCTTGTTGGTGAAGAGATTGTTCTTAACGTGATCCGACGAGACATAGTCATACGCTGTAATTCCCTAACTTTTGCCTGGACCGCCCTTTCGGGTTTTCGATCCACCGGGAAACCCTTTTTTGCCCAAGTCGCCCTTTCGGGTTTTCAACTTGCTGGGTGTACAGATTTTTTTGTTTTATCCCTAATTTTTGCCTGAACCGCCCTTTCGGGTTTTCGATTCACCGGGATGCCCATTTTTTCCCAAGTCGCCCTTTCGGGTTTTCAACTTGTCGGGTCATTTTATGCGTAGTATCTTTTGACTATCTCTGCGTTTGCAGGGTGCGGAAAGTCGTCACCGTCCATGGTGGTCAGAATCATTGCCCCACCAGAAAAGATGCTCTTGATCACAAATGGTCCTTCGTAAGTAGGAGTCCACTTTCCCCTGGGATCACTTTGCGGTAAGATGATCCGCTTAATTACAAGATCTCCGACTTGATATACCTGGCGTCTGAATTTCTTTTTGAAAGCCTTGATCATCCATTTTTGATACGTCTGACCATGACAAACAACAGTAAGTCGCTTCTCGTCGATCAAATTAAGTTGATCAAGCCGGGTCTGAATCCAATCGTCTTCATTCAAACCAGCATCCTTCATAATTCTTAAGGAAGGAATCTGAACTTCCATAGGTAAAACAGCTTCCATGCCATACACCAAAGAAAATGGGGTTGCCCCTGTTGAGGTACGTGATGTGGTACGATAACCATGCAGAGCAAACGGTAACATCTCATGCCAGTCCTTGTAGGTGATTGTCATATTTTGAATGATCTTCTTGATATTTTTGTTCGCGGCTTCAACAACACCGTTCATCTTCGGCCGATAGGGAGATGAATTGTGATGATAAATCTTGAACTGTTCCCATAGAGCGGTGATCATGGTGTTGTTCAAATTCGTACCGTTGTCCGTGATAATCCTGTCGGGGACACCATACCGGCATATGAGGTTCTGTTTGATAAAGCGGGCAACCACATTCTTTGTAACTGAGGCAAAGGAAGCTGCTTCGACCCACTTGGTAAAATAGTCAATAGCGACCAAGATGAAGCAATGTCCATTGGATGTTGTGGGCTTGATCTCTCCGATCATGTCAATGCCCCACTTTACGAATGGCCAAGGAGCTGTTAGAATGTTGAGAGGAACAAGAGGAATATGTACCTTGTCGGTGTAGACTTGGCATTTGTGGCAAGTACGGGAATGTTGATGACAATCAGCTTCCATGGTAGACCAGTAGTAACCTGCCCTTAGAATCTTCTTAGCCATCGTATGTCCGCTCAAGTGGGTGCCAAATGTGCCACTGTGTATCTCAGTCATGATCAACTCTACTTCAGCTTTGTCCACACAACGAAGTAGAACATAATCATGGCTACACTTATAAAGGATGCCATTGCTTAGGAAGAACTTGGCAGCAAATCTCCTTAAGAACTTTTTGTCATTGACAGAAGCTCCTTCAGGGTATTCTCTAGTCTGGAGATACCTTTTGATTTCATGAAACCAGGGTTGTTCCACTACTTCTTCGGTATTAATCTCATGATAGTGCGCAGGTTCGTCCATTCGCTCGATGGTAATTTGGGGAGCCTCGTTATCCCAGTTGAGTTTAAACATGGAAGACATTGTAGCCAGAGCATCTGCTAGATGATTTTCTTCTCGCGGGAAGTGCTCGAAAGTAATCTGCTCGAAATGAGGCAACAACGTCAAGACATGTTCCTTGTATGGGATAAGATTAGGATGTTTGGTGTCCCATTCTCCTTTGACTTGACTGATAACCAAAGCCGAATCCCCAAATACGACCAAAGATTTGATCCCCAAGTCTATAGCAGCCTTGAGACCAAAGATGCAAGCTTCATATTCAGCCATGTTGTTGGTACAACTGAAGCAAAGTCGGGCAGTGAAGGGTGTATGGCAACCTTCCGGAGAAATGAGTATCGCACATATACCGTTTCCAAGTGCATTTGAAGCACCATCAAAGTACAGGGTCCATCGGGATCCTTGTTTAGGTCCGTCATACGGTCCGTTACCTTCAATGTTGTCCGATGTCATGATGTCCTCGTCGGGGAAGTCGAATCTCATAGATTGGTAATCTTCGACGGCTTGATGATCTAGATGGTTAGTTAGTACGCTCCCCTTTATAGCTTTTTGCGTAGTATACTGGATATCATACTCTGTCAGGATCATTTTCCATCTAGCGATTCTTCCAGATAAAGCAGGTTTCTCGAAGATGTACTTAATCAGATCCATTTTAGAAATCAACAAAGTGGTATGAGTCAACATATACTGCCTTAGCCGGCGAGCAGCCCATACCAAAGCGCAACAAGTTTTCTCGAGCAGTGAGTAGCGAGTCTCACAGTCGGTAAACTTTTTGCAAAGGTAATAAATGGCATGCTCTTTTCGGCCAAACTCGTCATGTTGGCCCAACACGCACCCCATTGAGTTATCCAAAACAATCAGATACATGATTAATGGCCTTCCTTCGACGGGTGGCATCAGAATAGGAGGTGCTAGTAAATACTCCTTGATTTTATCAAAAGGAACTTGACAATCATTGTTCCATTCAGCTACCTGATCTTTCTTCAACAACTTGAAGATTGGCTCACAGGTAGATGTCAGATGAGAGATGAACCTCGCAATATAGTTCAAGCGTCCCAAGAATCCTCTAACCTCCTTTTCAGTGCGGGGGGGGGGGGGGGGGGGGGGCAGGAATTTCTTGTATAGCCTTTACTTTAGCTGGATCAACCTCAATGCCTTTGTTGCTGACAATAAATCCCAAAAGTTTACCAGACCTAACCCCAAAAGTGCACTTGCTTGGGTTCAGTCTGAGCTTATACTCCTTCAACCTGACAAATAACTTTTGCAAATGATCAAGGTGTTCTTCTTCTGTCTGTGATCGAGCTATCATGTCGTCTATGTATACTTCGATCTCATGATGTATCATATCATAAAACAAAGCTACCATGGTGCGTTGATAGGTCGCCCCTGCATTCTTCAGTCCGAATGGCATCACTTTGTAGCAGAAGGTACCCCATTGCGTGACAAAGGTAGTTTTCTCCATATCCTCGAGGGCCATTTTGATCTGGTTGTATCCCGAGAATCCATCCATGAAGGAAAATACCTTGTGCTGAGCTGTGTTGTCAACCAAGATGTCGATATGTGGCAGTGGAAAATCATCCTTGGGGCTAGCCCTGTTCAAATCCCGATAGTCTACACACATTCTGACTTTGCCGTCCTTTTTAGGCACGGGCACAATGCTAGCAACCCATTATGGATAGGAAGTAACAGCCAGAAAGCCAACATTGAATTGCTTCATTACCTCAGCCTTAATCTTCTCAGACATGTCAGGCCTCATTCGGCGGACCTTTTGCTTGATCGGTGGACAATCTTCTCTTGTAGGGAGACGGTGAACCACGATATCTGTGTCTAACCGTGGCATGTCTTCATAAGACCAGGCAAAGATTTCAACATATTCGTTCAACAACTCCACTAAGCGCTCTTTGACACTCGGTTCCAGGTTGGCACCCACTTTCACTTCTTTCCTGTCTTCCTCTGTCCCCAAGTTGATGGTTTCTAGCAACTCTTCATGAGGCAGAATAGCCCTCTCTTCTTGTTGCAAAAGTCTGGCTAACTCTCCCGGCACTTCACAATCTTCGTCAACTTCGTACTCAGCATGATTGACCAAATCTTCAGAGTTATCAAAGGTTAAAGCAGAATAGTCACCCATGGAATCCGGAGTGGATGGGTACCTACATTGGTGAGTATGGATGTGTGTAAGGGATAGCCATCCTTAAACAAAAATGCAAAAGGAAAGAAAAATGAACACAACCGTTTATAGATGAAAAACGTCCAATGATTCATTAAAACATGGCATATGATAATGAAGAAGATCAAGCCCTTACAAATGGACCTACATGCCCCGGGCAAGGCATGAGGTGAAAATAGTGTGCAAATTGTTTATTTATTACAGACCATAAAATGGGAAATTGTTCAAAGATAAAATTACTGGTTGATAAAGGTGATGGGAATAAAATCCTTTGCTTCCCAGTTGCTTAAACCCACTTCGACGGTCGGAAAGATCCAATCTTCAAAGTGAATCTCTTCATCTTCATCTTCTACAGCATTGATTCCATGGTGAGAGATCTTGACAGGTGGTCCTCCAGCCTTGGAACGACGCATAGCCTTTTGTCCTGCAGCAGTGAACCCTAACCCAAACTTGTCCGTCTTATGGGGAAAATCAGGCAATTGCCCCCATACTGTGCTCTTTCCTTCTTTAACCACAACCTCTGTGTCTTTGAGAGATGCCATCCTAGATACATGCTTGGGAACGATAGGCACCTCAACCATTGTCTTCGCAACTGCTACCTCAGGGGAAACTTCCTCAAAATGTTGGAAAGGCGTTTCGATGAACTCGCCATCCAACTCCACATAGCGGAAGGAATTGAGATGACTTATCATGTACTCTTCCTCGCCGTGCACTGTTATAATCTTACCCTTAACAGGATATTTCAGCATTTGGTGCAAAGAGGAGGTAACTTCCCCAGCATAATGGATCCACGGTATTCCTAACAAACACGAATATGACGGGAGGATGTCCATCACGTAAAAGGTGGAGTTGAAAACTTCTGTGCCTACTTTGATAGGAATATCAACCTCTCCATGAACCATTCTTTTGGACCCATCAAAGGCCCTAACAACGATGTTACTAGGTTTGAGGGTCAATCCTTCGTAATCCAAACGGTCTAAAGCTTTCTTCGGCAGTACATTTAAAGAAGAACTAGTATCAACTAAGACATGGGAGAGGGTGGTTCCCATGTATTCAACTGAAACATGTAGCACGTCATTGTGTTTCCTTACTTTGGAGGTTAAGTCAGCATTGGAAAAGCCCAGGCCATTATCAGCAGTAAGACTGGTCACACATTCCTGAAACTGGTCAGCCGAAGTCTCTTGGGGTACATGTGCCGCCTTCAAGAATTTGATTAGGGCCTTAGCATGGGCCTCAGAACAGAGTAGAAGAGCCAACATTGAAATCTTAGAAGGGGTCTGCCCTAGCTGTTCCACAACGTCGTAGTCACTTTTTCTGATTATTTTCATGATTTCATCCATTTCTTTCTGGGTGGTTTCAGGGATAACCACAACATGAGCCTTCGTCCTGACAGGAACTTCTAGTATCCCCTTACCCTTATTGGTAGTATCAACAGATGGTCTTTCTTCAGGAGTATCCAATTCTTCAATCACTGGGCCTTGCACATATGGTCCAACAGGTACAGAAACTTTCAAGGGTCCGAAAACTGCTTGAGGGGGAGCAATTTCCGGAGAAAAGATCCGGCTGCTGCGGGTTATCTTGCTTGTACCCGTAATGTTCCCTATATCAGGGCTTTCTTCTTCAGAAATCTCTTGGACAGTTTCGATTTGTTTGATACCATGGTAGAAGATTTCTCCCCCATAGTTCCATGGTATTGTTTTGCTGGATTGGTACGGGATAGGTCCCGGCATGGTGATTTTTAATGGTACACATTCAGAGTTGGGTGTAATCCTGACAGGCCTTTTGCAAGCCTTTGGAGGATTGTCGGAAATGGTTATGATTGCAATATCGTTGGTTGAAGTAGCAAAAGTAACAGGAGTAACAGGATTGAAGGTATCAACCGGGGTTTTTTGGAAAAGTATCTCCTGAGTATCCATCAGGCGTTGGACACCTGATTTCAAAATTGGGCAATCGGCTCGTATGTTCAAATAAAAATAACAGTCCTTCCCACAGGCCGGGAATATCCTGGCTCTCATCAACTTCTCTTTAATCATTAACAATGGAGTCAACAGTTCGGCAACATCAGTAACATGGAGGTCTTCTATAACAGCATGAACATTGTGGCCGTGCTTGGGCATCGGAGCATATATAACATTGGGCTTCTCAGGCGCATCGAATTCCACTTCTTTGGCATCAATCAAGTCCTGGATTTTTTTTCTTAAGCGCCTAACAATTATTGGTATCGTGCCTAGCACTGTCGGAATGGTAAGCACACTTGGCATTGGAATGGTAGTATGGAGAGGAGGTGTTAGGGTTTTTTGGCGCTTCCTTCATACTGGTAAGATTCAGCTTCAACAAATGGGGGAGGACCTGGGCTGGCGTCATGTTGATGCGGGTGAACTGCCGTTGTGGCCTTTCTACCCGTTGTTGATTAGGTCTCGACTGATTGTTACGAGGTTGATCATTTGACGAGTTTTGAATCATCACAGCCCCTATAGTCGGCCGACGCTCGGTTCTTCCCTGACCCTTCTGAGAATACACAGCAAATGCTTCCTTCTTGGCTGGGAAGGGTTTCTTAACAGCCATGGATGCAGAAGCATACTTCTGAATCTTTCCATTCTTAATACCGGCCTCGACCCTCTCGCCAGTTAAAATTAGTTCAGTAAATCCCGCGGAAGAACTCCCGATTAGATGGTTGAAGAAGGGGCCAGACAGGGTCCCCAGAAACATGTCAACTAACTCCCTATCTGACAACGGTGGCTGCACCCTTCCAGCCAGATCACCCTACTTTTGGGTGTACTCTTTAAACCCTTCATTGGAAGCCATCCCCATACTTTGTAACTGAGTAAGAGTGGGCGCCAAATCAGCATTGTATTGATACTGACGGTAAAAAGCAGCTGCTAAGTCTTCCTAATTGTGAACCTCTGATCTCTCGAGTTGATAGAACCAATCCAACTGCGTGCCAGACAAACTGTCTTGGAAAAAGTGTACCCAGAGGTCTTTATCGGATGAGTGGGGTTGGATATTTCTGACATACAACCTCAAGTGCATCTTAGGGCAAGACAAACCGTCGTACTTGGCAAATGTTGGCACCTTGAACTTGGGAGGGATAACAATCCCAACTACCAGCCCTAGTTCTTCAAAATCCAAACCAGGGACCCTCTGCAACTCCATAGCTGCCAGTCTATCCTCAAGATTCTTATATTTATCATCCGCTGAAGGACACTGTTGTTCGGAGTAGTCTTCGTCTTCTTCCTCTTCCTGCTCTTCAACCTCAGATTCAGAAGGTACAGTAACCCCTTTCCCTTTGTCATCCCCTTCGTCAGACGTTAAGGGGAACTCAAGAACCTTCCTAGCGTTGCTCTCAAACCTTCTTCCAAAAGTGGCTACCCCGGGTTACTTTTTCTTTTTCTCTTTATTCTTCTCCAACAAAGCTTTAAGGTCCTCTTGACCCTTTGCCAAGGTCATGAGGAGTTGCTGGAATTGTGAATTTTGTGCCTGCAGATCCTTTACCGTCTGCTCCAAATCCATCTTGCTGAAATAAACAATAGAAAGATAAGGAAACCTGGTGTGAAGACCTGTTTCTGCATATGATGAATGGTATGTGTGATACAGTGGGAGAACTGACTTGAGGTTTTGCGTTTGTATTCGCAAATGTTTCGGTTTAGCAAGAGTCACCACCGACTTTTTATTTTATCCTAAGGAAAGGTTTAAAAATCACAGGAAAAAACCTTTGAGATGTTTTCTTGGGTTCGGGGAGTAGATTATAAAAAGGGAAGGTATTAGCAACCTTTCTATCCATGGTTATCCATGGGCTCTTAGTTACTTGCTTAGATCACTTGCTTTGCATTTTCAATTGTTTGAAATGGTGCTTCGTGTGTGGGTTTGAAAATGTTTTAAAAAAAGAGGCCATCGTTGTGGCAACCTTTGTAATAATTCTTGTTTGAATGTATACAAAGGTGTTTGTCTTTTTGAAAGGTTTTAAATACTTTGAAAGTTGTTTTGAAATTGTGTTGAGGAGTGTGTTTTGAAAAAATAGCAAGAATGTTTTGCAAGATTTTTGATCAAGTAACTAGGAGTTTTCTACCCTATTTTACTCAAAGATTTTTCTTATGTTTTTAACCATTTTAACAGTATTGTTTCACCATTGTATTTGGTGGACAACCTTGTGTTAGGATGTAAACGGGACGGGCGCGGGTCATCGTATAGACCATGATAGCAATGTTGCAAAGTATCTTAGTATTTCTTTTAAGGTACTAAGATCATTTTGTAAGGCAACTTTAGATAGCGTCATCGAGGGACTATGATCTTTTGATTTTGTTTGTTTTACCAAGATACTTTGCATGCGTAACATGGTCCATTTTTGAAGGCAACAAGTGGAGGTAACCCTAGGGGTGTTAGTGTGCAAGTGTGTTTTATTGCATACAAGAGTTTATCTTTGAATTAGGATTTTCTATTTCATTTGATTTTATCTTGCCATACACACCCTAATTACTAGCAATAAAAAGCGGAAATATAAAATCCTACGCTATTACAACAATTAGGGAGTGGGGATACACATTTGTACATGGGGTGGTTCAACGAGAAAAATATACAAAAAATAAAATAGCCAAAAACAAGATTGAGAGAAAGAGAGAGGGAGCCAGCGCACTGCTGAGAGGTCATCAGAAGTTCTCACTCAGATACGCTGCCAGATGATCAACCTTTTGGTTAAAATGTATGAGTCAGAACTTCTGACTCTAGCACCTGCAAAACAAAAACCTGTTAGTGGGAAGATCAGAAGTTCTGACCCCCCTGCGCTGTAAGACAAAACTTTGTTAGTGGGGAAATCATAAGTTCTGATCCTGCTAGAAATACAATAATTCTCAGAAGTTCTGATATTATTAACAGCAAAACAGGCTTCAGGTGTGCTAACGTCAAAGTCAGCACTTGGCTTCTCCCTGTGCTAATCAGAACGTCTGCAATTTTGTTATTATTCCACAAAACAGAAAACATGTTTGGAATAGCTCCAGCAAATGTCAAAGTGTTTAAGAGGATAGAACCAACAAGGTCACAGGTAGGTTCTACGCTGGCTCAAAAACGTTCTGAGGTGAACGTTCTGAGGTATGAAAATCCTCAGAACACAAACAACAGCAATATGATATTTACATTATGTTTATTTGAGCATGCAAAGCTGATGATGCTTAGCAGCATGATGAAGGTCAGCAGGTGCTTACCTGGCTTTTGGAAAAGTTTGTGAAGGAGTTAGCTTTTGACTCTGATGGTGTTCTGGACAGGTTCTTTGTGAAAGGGGGAGATGAAGGTGTATGTGTATGTATGGTCAGAAGTTGAAAAGGGTGTTCTTTAGTCACAAAGAAAACTGGGTATTTGATGAAGTTTGAAGGTAAGAACTTCAAAGTTATGAAACACTAGAGATTTAGGTAGAGTTTCACAACACTTTCTTGCTAAAGATTTCTGTTTCTCTTCTAGCAATTTTTCTGTTTCTTGGACGCGCTTTTTCAGTGGACAATGGTTCTCTATTTATAGGCAAAGCTCTTGTGGATTTCTTGAACATTAAAGGCGCCAACAGAGTTTGAATTGTTCTTTGAAAGAAAATCCTGGGAAGTTGTGATAACAGATAGCCTTTCAGCCTAGGCTGGAACATCAGGCGTGGATTGGAGAGAAGTGACCTCTTAGGTGGACGGTGGCGCGTAGACCCATGCCAGAACCTGCATAAAGGCGTTTACCAAGCCACACGTGAAGGGACTACTTGGATGAATGTTCAGGAGTGGTTGGGAGAATTAATGAGCATTAAATGGTGATGAGACTTATCAACATCAATATTCTGGTAAATAGAAACAAACTTTGAACCAGCAGTTCTGTTTTACCAAGAACAACGTAAACCATGTTCTGGTCTTGGCCTCCTGTTGTCTTAGCAAATTCTGGGGATTCTCCTGATTTTCTGACACGTTCCTTGGATTTGCTTCTGGAAATCCTGGGCTTAGAGATTCTGTATCAGTGTAACATCCACTCTTCTGACCTTTTCATCTTCTGATTTCAACATATTCTGAAGGAGCCTTCAGACTTCCTTGTTTCCTTTGCATTCCTTTAGCCAATTCTGGCTGAACTTGCGTAATTGCTGAAAGAGTCATGCTCTGTCTGAGGCTTACATGTTGAACCACGTTTGCAACTTCTGACTGAATTGATGTAGCTGCTGAAGAGCCAACTTCTGAATGAATTTATGTAGCTACTGAAGAGCCAACTTCTGACTGCGTTGAGGTAAGCTTGCAACTTCTGACCGTTTCTATCTGGGGTTTGGTCCAGAAGTTCTGAGGCGCTGATTTCTTCTTAAACACCCATTTTTAGAGAAGAAATCCAAACGTTTACAATTTAATTTTTCTCAAGATAAAAGCGTTGCTTTTTAGAGCTCGTGTGATCATTTTGCTCTTGTAAATGGTTTGCTTGGGCAAAAATGATAATTCAGGACTTGGATTTGTTTCAGAGGGACTCTGAGAACCCAAGATGATTTCCTGAAGAAAGAGAGGAAAAATTTTGGGGTACAACAGTTGCCCCTGTTCAATCTTCTTGCACCTGAAGAGTTGGATTGGCAGATTTGCCTTTCGTGGCTCGAAGGTAAAAGGAGACTGGACACTAGAGTGCCCTTAAATTTGCACTCGTCAAAACAATGGATGCGGGAATGGGCTTAGAGATGCCATTTGGAGATGGGCTTAAAGATGCCCTCTGGAGGGGTGACAGAATCTTGTCGAGGATGGGCTTAAAGATGCCATCTGGAATGTTCGTTGAACTGCAATGTGACTGATCAGAAGAAGGAGGATAAAAAAGGTATCCGTGTCTAGAATGCATTTTGAACTGTATCTGGAGACTGAATTTGTATGAGCAGAAGAATGGCCTTCGTGTCTGAGGCGTATCTGAGCTGTAACTGTGCTTGAAGATAGAATGAATATTAGAATGACTGCCGTGTTTGGAGTGTATCTGTATTATATCCAGGTAACAGAGAAATATCTATATGGAGCAACTGTGTGCCGGGGACAAATTCTGAATGAGTGACAGAATGGCAACCGTGTCTGGAGCGTATCTGGACTGTATCTGAAGTTGAAAGTTGTATGAGTTAGCAGAATGACTTCCGTGTCTGGAGTGTATCTGAAACTGTAACTTGGAGTTGAGATCTGTATGAGTTAGCAGAATGACTTCCGTGTCTGGAGTGTATCTGAAACTGTAACTTGGAGTTGAGATCTGTATGAGTTAGCAGAATGACTTCCGTGTCTGGAGTGTATCTGAAACTGTAACTGGGATCTAAATAAATGACAGAATGAATTCCGTGGCGAACGCCCTGGGGAGAATCAAACTGCTGTTGTAAGGGTCAGAATGGTATCCGTGCTTGGAATGCATTGAACCTTGAGGTGGATAAGTGAATCTGAATGAGAGATAGAATGGCTGCCGTGTCTGGAGCGTATCTAGTCTGTATCTGATCACTATAGTCTGAATGAGTAGTAGAATGACCGCCGTGTCTGGGGTGTATCTGTACTGTATCTGACTTGAAATTATGAATGAGCAATAGAACGACCGCCGTGTCTTGGGTGTATCCGTACTGTATCTGAATAATTGTTAATGATAGCCTTTTAATCTTATCCTGAAAAGGATGAAATGTTAGCTATAACATAAAGTTATGTTTCATGATATGTGCGATGCAATATATGTTATATCAATGTTCATGATATGAATGTAAATGAATGCGCATGTAAGCTGAAGAGCTGTCTTGCTGAGGATAGATGAATCCTGGATGACTGGAGATAAAAGAACTTTGACTGTTGCCAGAGAAAGTGAATCCTTGACTGCTGCAGGGGATTGCAAGAACTTTGATTGCTGAGGATGAGACATCCTTGTTGACTACAACTGGAGAATCAGGAGCTTGGGTTGTAGGCCAATCTACCGGGGATTCCTATCCTGAGGAGATCTTCACTGGGGAACATCTGATTATCTTGTGAGGAACTGAGAATGAGAGTCTTCACTCTGCTTGGGGAATGCAAGATCTTCAATTGTTGAGGGATCTTAGGACTACTGCGGGGAATGAGAATTTCTGATGATCTCTACTGGGGAGTTCAGACCCTGATAGACTTATGCTGGAGAGGCATGGCCGAGAATCTTCAGTTTGGTGGGAAGTATCTCTGTGGGGAAAAGGTTCATTAGTTTAGTTCCGTTGGGGATTGATAGTTGGAATGTTTAGCTCCACTGGGGATTGGATTTTCAGATTTTGAGGCTCCACTGGGGATACTGAAACTCTGAGGGGGATTGAGTTTTGGGAGGCTCTCTGGCTGGGGAAATAAGTTTTGCGAAAGCTTTTGCTCTGAAGTTTAACTCCGTTTGGGGAATTAAGTTCTGTTGGGGAAATTGGAGTTTAACTCTGCTGAGGATTCCTTCTGAAAGGGCATCAGGATATCCATTTGTATCTTCAACCTATCAGTAACCATCTTTCTTGATTCATACGGGAATGATTATGTTCAAATGCATATGCCTATTTAACGAAACATTGGACGTTTCTCGAATAAAACATAAGTGCAAAAGAAGAGAAAAGGAAGACAAAGCAAATTTATGTATTCGGAAAAGTATTTGTATTAACTTTCTATGAGTATATTTGTACAAAGGAGACAGTCATCCTAGTAAGAGGATGTCGTCGTAAAAGTTAAAAAATTTATACAAAAGAAAGATGGCCATGTGAAACAATTCCATGGGATCCCTATTCTGCTATAGCCTTCACAACTCTGAATATCTATCCATTCAATGCTTCGTCCGCCGATGACTGGATTGATCAGAAGTTTGGAGCTGGTTGATGAAGAGATTGTACTTAGAGTGATCCGACGAAACATAGTCATACGCTTTAATTCCATAACTTTTGCCTGGATCGCCCTTTCGGGTTTTCGGTCCACCGGGAGACCCCTTTTTGCCCAAGCCGCCCTTTCGGGTTTTCGACTTGCCGGGTGTACAGCTCTTTTTTTTTTCCGTTTGTTTTATCCCTAATTTTTGCCTGAACCTCCCTTTCGGGTTTTCGGTTCACCGGGATGCCCATTTTTGCCCAAGCCGCCCTTTTGGGTTTTCGACTTGTCAGGTTATTTCATGCGTAGTATCTTTTGACTATATCTGCGTTTGCAGGGTGTGGCAAATCGTCACCGTCCATGGTGGTCAGAATCATTGCACCACCAGAAAATATGCTCTTGATCACAAATGGTCCTTTGTATGTAGGAGTCCATTTGCCCCTGGGATCACTTTGCGGTAAGATAATCCGCTTGATCACAAGATCTCCGACTTGGTATACTTGACGTCTGACTTTCTTGTTGAAAGCTTTAATCATCCGTTTTTGATATGTTTGACCATGGCAGACAATAGCGAGTCGCTTCTCGTCGATCAAATTAAGTTGATCAAGCCGGGTCTGAATCCAATCATCTTCATTCAAACCTGCATCTTTCATAATCCTTAAGGAAGGAATCTGAACCTCCATGGGCAGGACAACTTCCATGCCATATACCAAAGAAAATGGGGTTGCCCCGGTTGAAGTACGTGCCGTGGTTCGGTATCCGTGTAGAGCAAACGGTAACATTTCGTGCCAGTCTTTGTAGGTGACTGTCATTTTCTGAATGATCTTCTTAATGTTTTTGTTCGCAGCTTCAACAACACCGTTCATCTTTGGCCGATAGGGAGATGAATTGTGATGATAAATCTTGAACTGTTCGCACAAAGCGGTGATCATAGTATTATTCAGATTTGTACCGTTGTCTGTGATGATCCTGTCGGGAACACCATACCGGCATATGAGGTTCTGCTTGATGAAACGGGCGACCACATTTTTAGTAACAGAGGCGAAGGAAGCTGCTTCGACCCATTTGGTGAAATAGTCAATAGCAACCAGGATGAAGCGATGTCCGTTGGATGCCGTGGGCTTGATTTCTCCAATCATGTCAATGCCCCACATTGCAAATGGCCAAGGAGCTGTCAGAACGTAGAGAGGAACCGGAGGAATATGAATCTTGTTAGCGTAGACTTGACATTTATGGCAAGTACGGGAATGTTGATGGCAGTCAGCTTCCATGGTAGACCAGTAATAGCCTGCCCTTAGGATCTTCTTAGCCATTGTATGCCCGCTCAAGTGGGTGCCAAATGTGCCGCTGTGTATCTCGGTCATGATTAACTCTGCTTCAGCTTTGTCTACACATCGGAGTAAAACACAATCATGGTTTCGTTTATAGAGGATGCCATTTCTCAGGAAGAACTTGGCAGCAAATTTCCTTAGGAACTTTTTGTCATTTACGGAAGCTCCTTCAGGATATTCTCTAGTCTGGAGATACCTTTTGATTTCGTGAAACCAAGGTTGTTCCACTACTTCTTCGGTGTTAATCTCAAGAAAATGTGCAGGTTCATCCATTCGCTCTATGGTGATTTGGGGAGCCTCATTATCCCAGTTGAGTTTAAACATGGAAGACATTGTAGCCAGAGCATCTGCTAACTGATTCTCTTCTCGCGGGAAATGCTCGAAGGTGATTTTCTCGAAATGAGGCAACAATGTCAGGACATGTTCTTTGTATGGGATAAGATTAGGATGTTTGGTGTCCCACTATCCTTTGATTTGACTGATAACCAAAGCTGAGTCCCCAAATACGATCAAATATTTGATCCCCAAGTCTATAGCAGCCTTGAGACCAAAGATGCAAGCTTCATACTCGGCCATGTTTTTGGTACAGCTGAAGCAAAGTCGGGCCGTGAAAGGTGTGTGGCAACCTTCCGGGGAAATAAGTACCGCACCGATACCATTTCCAAGTGCATTTGAAGCACCATCAAAGTATAGGGTCCATCAGGATCCTTTTTCAGGTCCGTCATACGGTCCGTTACCTTCAATGTTGTCCAAGTTCATGATGTCCTCGTCTGGGAAGTCGAATCTCATGGATTGATAATCTTCGATAGCTTGATAGGCTAGATGGTCAGCTAGTACACTCCCTTTTATAGCTTTTTGGGTGGTGTACTGGATGTCATACTCAGTTAGGATCATTTTCCATCTAGCGATTCTTCAAGATAAAGCAGGCTTTTCGAAGATATACTTGATAGGATCCATTTTGGAAATCAAAAGAGTGGTATGAGTCAACATATACTGCCTTAGTCGGCGAAAAGCCCATACCAAAGCGCAGCAAGTTTTCTTGAGCAGTGAGTAGCAAGTCTCACAGTCAGTAAACTTTTTGCTAAGGTAATAAATGGCATGCTCTTTTCGACCAGACTCGTCATGCTGGCCCAACACGCACCCCATTGAGTTATCCAACACGGTCAGATACATGATCAGCGACCTTCCTTCGACGGGTGGCATCAGAATAGGAGGTTCTAGCAAATACTCCTTGATCTTATCAAAAGCAGCTTGGAAATCGCCGTTCCATTCGACTACCTGATCCTTCTTCAAAAGTTTGAAAATTGGCTCACAGGTAGACGTCAGATGAGAGATGAATCTGGCAATATAGTTCAAGTGCCCCAAGAACCCTATAACCTCCTTTTCAGTACGGGGAGAAGGCATTTCTCGTATAGATTTCACTTTTGCTGGATCGACCTCAATGCCTTTGTTGCTGACAATAAATCCTAGAAGTTTACCAGACCTAACTCCAAAGGTACACTTACTTGGATTCAGCCTGAGTTTATATTCTTTCAATCTGGCAAACAGCTTCTGCAAATGCTCAAGGTGTTCCTCCTCTGTTTGTGATCGAGCTATCATATCATCTACGTAAACTTCGATCTCATGATGTATCATATCATGAAATAAAGCTACCATGGCGCGTTGATAAGTTGCCCCTGCGTTCTTCAGTCCGAACAACATCACCTTGTAGCAGAAGGTACCCCATTGTGTAACAAAGGTTGTTTTCTCCATGTCCTTGGGGGCCATTTTGATTTGGTTGTAACCTGAGAATCCATCCATGAAGGAAAACACCTTGTGCTGAGCTGTGTTGTCGATCAAAACGTCGATATACGGTAGCAGAAAATCATCTTTAGGGCTGGCCCTATTCAAATCCCGGTAGTCCATACACATTCTGACCTTGCCATCTTTTTTAGGTACTGGCACAATGTTAGCAACCCATTGTGGATAGGATGTAACAGCCAGAAAGCCAGCGTCGAATTGCTTCATTACTTCTGCTTTAATCTTTTCAGACATGTCGGGCCTCATTCGGCGGACTTTTTGCTTGATCGGTGGACAATCCTCTCTTGTAGGGAGATGGTGAACCATGATATCTGTGTCTAAACCCGGCATGTCTTCATAAGACCAGGCAAAGATTTAGATGTATTCATTTAACAGCTGTATCAAGCGCTCCTTGACACTTGGTTCCAGGTTGGCACCCACTTGTATTTCCTTCCGGTCTTCCTCTGTTCCTAAGTTGACAGTTTCCAACAACTCTTCGTGAGGCAAGATGGTCCTTTCTTCTTGTTGTAGAAGTCTGGCTAGTTCCCCTGGTACTTCACAACCTTCGTCATGTTCAGACTCAGCCTGATTGACCAGATCTTCAGAGTTATTGAAGGACATAGCAGAATAGTCACCCATAGAATCCGGAGTGGATGGGTACCTGCATTTGTAAGTGTGGGTGTGTGTAAGGGATAGCCATCCTTAAACAAACAAAAATGCAAAAGGAAAGAAAATGAACACAGCAGTTTATCAATGAAAAACGTCCAATGAATCATTAAACATGGCATATGGATATGAAGATAATCAAAACCCTTACAAATGGACCTACATGCCCCGGGCAAGGCATGAGGTGGAAAAGTAGTGTACGGATTGTTCAAAAATAATTACAAACTAGCAGGAAACGTTTGACAGATGATTACTGATTAATAAAAGTAATGGGGACAAATTCTTTTGCCTCCCAGTTGCGTAGTCCCCCTTCGATAGTTGGGTAGATCCAATCTTCAATGTTGGTCTCTTCGTCTTCACCCTCCAAAGCGTTGATTCCAAAAGGAGAAATCTTGATGGGCGTTCTTTCAACCTTTGAGCGGCGCATAGCTTCCTGCCCCGCAGCAGTGAAACCTAATCCAAATTTGTCTGTTTTGTGCAGAATATCAGGCAACTGCCCCCATGTTGAGTTCTTCCCCTCCTTCACTGCAGCCTTCGTGTCCTTTAGGGATGCCATCCTGGCCACCTGCTTTGGTACCTCAGCTACCACCTTTGCTACTGCCACCTCAGGAGAGACTTCCTCAAAGTGCTGGAATGGGGTTTCAATGAATTCACCCTCTACCTCTACATACCGAAAGGAGTTCAGGTGGCTGATCATATATTCCTCTTCACCGTGGACGGTTATGATCTTTCCTTTGACAGGGTATTTCAACATTTGATGTAAGGAAGAGGTAACCACCCCAGCGTTATGTATCCATGGCCTCCCCAGTAAGCAAGAGTATGATGGACGGATGTCCATCACATAGAAAGTTGAGGGGAACACTTCTCTGCCAACCTTAATGGGAATGTCTACCTCCCTGTGTACCATTCTCTTTGACCTGTCAAATGCCCTTACAATGATATTACTTGGCCTTAACTCCAAGCCTTCACAGTTTAATCGGTCGAGAGCCTTCTTAGGCAGCACGTTCAGAGAAGAACCGGTGTCGACTAAAACATGGGCCAGAGTAGTTCCTTGGCATTCTACTGACACATGCAATGTGTCGTTGTGTTTTCTTCCTTTTGAGGTCAGGTCAGCATCAGAGAACCCTAGGCCGTTGTCTGCGGTAAGGCTGGCCACACAATCTTGGAATTGGTCTGCAGAGGTTTCCTGGGGCACATGAGCTGTCTTCAGGAATTTTATCAATGCTTTGGCGTGCGCCTCAGAGAAAAGTAGTAATGCTAACATGGAGATCTTCGAGGGGGTTTGCCCCAGTTGCTCTACCACGTCATAATCACTCTTTTTAATTATCTTCAGGATCTCCTCCATCTGTTTCTTAGAGGCTTCCGGGATGACCAAAGGTTGAGCCCTCGTCCTGATGAGCTTATCTTGGGTCCCTTTACCCTTATCAGCAGGAGTAGGAGGGACAACAACAGGAATAACAGTTTCTTCAATCAACGGAGTTCTTGCGGAAGGTTTTATCAGTGCAGGAATAACTTTGGCAGCAGATGAGGGTCCAAAGATTGCCTTTGGGGGGGCAATCTCTGGAGAAAATATTCTCCCACTTCGGGTGATCTTGCTTGTACCAGCAATGTTCCTAATGCTGGCATCTTCTTCATCGGAGCTTCCTTCGGTTATCTCAACTTGTTTAATACCATGGTAGTAGATTTCTCCACCGTAATTCCATGGTATTGACTTGTCAGAACTGTAGGGGACAGGCCCAGTCATGGTTATTTTCAGAGGAACAAACTTTGTAGCGGGTGTAATCTTAACAGGCTTTTTGACGGCCTTGGAAAGATTGGCGTAAATGGTGATTATTGAGACATCTTCGATAGGGGTTGGAATAGCAGGAAACTTTTCAAACAGAATTCAGTGACTGTCCATCAGGCCTTGGATGCCCTTCCTCAGCAATGGACAGTTGATTGGTAGAGAGTAACAACAGTAGCAATCTTCTTTGCATCCTGTGAATATCCCAGCTTTCAACAGATTTAACTTGATTGTTAACAGCGGAGTCATCAGGTCATCAACATCATAAACATACAGATCTTCCTCAATAGCATGGACATTTCGACCATGCTTCGGCATCGGAGCGGATATTACGTTTGGCTTCTCTGGAGCATCGAAATCCACCTCTTTTGCATCTATCAAGTCTTGAATTTTATTCTTTAGCGCCCAACAATTGTTGGTGTCATGTCCGACGCTATCAGAATGGTAGGCGCATTTAGCATTCGGATTGTAAGCTGGTGAGGTTGTATTCACATTCTTTGGCGCTTCTTTGATATTTGTGAGATTCAGCTTCAACAGATGCGGAAGAACTTGCGCGGGTGTCATATTAATGCGGGTGAACTGCCGTTGCGGCCGTTCTCCCCATTGCTGTTTAGGTCTGGACTGGTTATTGCGAGACTGATCATTTGATGGATTTTGGATCATCACGGCTCCCACAGTCGCCCGACGCTCATTTCTTCCTACTCCTCTCTGAGAGTACACAACAGCCGTTTCTTTCTTCGCCGGAAAAGATTTCTTGACAGTTGTAGATGCAGAGGCATCCTTATGAATCTTCCCATTCTTGATACCGACTTCTACCCGCTCGCCAGTAAGAATTAATTCAGTAAACCCTGCGGAAGAGCTACCAATCAGATGATTAAAGAATGGACCAGACAGGGTCCCCAGGAACATATCAACAAGTTCTCTATCAGAAAGAGGTGGCTGCACTCTTCCGGCCAGATCGTGCCACTTCTGGGCATATTCCTTGAATCCCTCACCTGAGGCCATCCCCATACTCTGTAGCTGAGTACGGGTTGGTGCCAGGTCAGAGTTATATTGATATTGGCGATAAAAGGCAGCTGCCAGATCCTCCCAACTATGTACCTCTGATCTCTCAAGCTTGTAGAACCAATCCAGTTGTGTACCAGACAGGCTATCCTGAAAGAAGTGCACCCAAAGGTTTCTGTCAGATGTGTGAGGTTGGATTCTTCGGACGTACGACCTTAGGTGCATCTTCGGGCAAGACAGTCCTTCATATCTTGCAAAAACTAGCACTTTAAACTTCGGGGGAATCACAATTCCAGCAATTAATCCCAAATCTTCGAAATCTAAGTCGAGAACTCTCTGCAGCTCCATAGCTGCTAACCTGTCTTCCAAGTTTTTGTACTTGTCATCGATCGGCGGGTATTGTTGCTCTGAATAGTCTTCATCCTCTTCAGCCTCTTCCTCTTCAGCTTCGGATTCAGAAGGTACCGCAGCCCCTTTTCCTTTACTGGTTCCCTCTTCAGATGTAGGGGGAAATTCAAGAACTCTTCTGGCTTCACCCTCAAACCTTCTTCCCAGGGTAGCCACCCCGACTCTTTTCTTCTTCTTTTTCACTTGCTCTTTGTTCCCAAGCAGGGCTTTTAGATCCTCCTGACCCTTTGCGAAGGTCATCAGGAGATGCTGAAATGGTGAGTTTTGAGACTACAAGTCTTTGACCGTCTGTTCGAGATCCATCTTACTGAAATAAACAGCAGAAAGATAAGGAAACCTGGTGTGGAGACCTGCTTATGCACATGATGAATGATATGTTTATTTATGCAATGAATTCAAGGATTTAGAAAATTCAAAATTGTTGCAGACAAAAGGAACACACGTCATATTAATAAGAAGAAATTTTGTCAGTACATAAATGCCCCATGGACCAAATATTACAAAAGACTTCTCAAGGTAAAAAGACGTTGCGCATCCTCTTTGGTGCGATGTAGGTGTTGAGGATCTCTTCCTCATGGAGTCGGCGGGTAAGCTCAAAAACCTTCTTCTCACTGGCGTAGAAGCTGGCTTCAAAAGTATTTCGCTCCTCCTTGAGTTGGATCCAACTCTTCTGCATCTCCTCCCATGATGTTGGCATGTCAGGATATAGGATGGTGTATGGAACCTCTCCTTCCTTAACGGGCTCTTTAATCAAAGGGAGAATATGTGGGTAAGGCATCATTAGACTCTGGGCTCGGGTTCGTACCCACTTGAGATAAGGCTCAAGAGGGATGGAATTCTTGTGCCCCAGTGTCATACTGTCTACCTTGTTAGGCATCCTCCAAGCTCTGATGAATCTTTGGCGAAGTCCTTGCGCATCGTTGTTGAAGTCAAAAACCAGGTCAGGAATCAGCATGTCATGAGGGCCATCTCTCCGTGCATATCCAAATTGTCTCAAGGCTAGACAAGGGTTGTAGGTAATGCCTCCTCTAATGCCAAGTAATGGAACATTAGGGAACTCTACACAATGATCGACGATGATGACATTTTCTCTGGACCGAGAACACCAATGTACATCAGAGTGTGTAAGAGTCATCAATCGTTGTGACCACCTTAAGCCTTGGTCATTCTTCAAAACAGATTGTGGAAGGTGCGAAATAAACCACCTTGCAAGGAGAGGAGTACAGCACATGAGAACACCCTCTTTCTCATTGTTCGTGTGTAAAATGAGTGGAGGATGTCCCCAAGTAATGTAGGTATGGGATTCCTGGATAGGAAGATCTTGACGGTGTTGACATCTATAAGCTGGTCAAGATTTGGGAACAAGACCAACCCATAAATGAGGAGTGCCACAATCTCTTCAAAGGCTTGTAGATCCAATGAATTCCAACACTCTTGTGCCTTCTCAAACAAGAATTTTGCCAAGAAGCCTTTGACACCACTTCTAGTTTCCCAATGCCCCTTGATGTCAGATGGTTGCAAGTGTAGTGCTTTAGCAACATCTTCAGGCTTTGGTTCTTTTTCCGTACCGTTGTAGGGTAGTTGATTAAGAATAGGAATTCTCAGGAGTTGAGAAAATTCCTCCAAAGTGGGCACCAATTGGTAGTCGGGGAATGTGAAACAATGGTGAAGGGGGTCAAAGAACTGGAACAACACCTTCACCATGTCCTCTTCAATGCTGGTGTTGACTAGGCTGAGCAGTCTACCATGTCTTTCACTGAAGGGAGAGATTTCAGGAATTCTGGATGTGAGCTCCTTGAGTTGAGGAGGGATTCTCACAAGGTTGACTTGGATAGTTTTCCTGCGAAGAATTTCCATGACCTACAAAACAAGAACAAAGATGAAGATCCAAACCCTTGAAATGGTTAGTGAATGCATATGATGCTTTATGATGTTCATGATGTATGCATAAACATATGTACAAGAAATTCACACAGAACCCTAGTTTCAGGCTTGCATGAGGTTTCATAGGTAAGTACCCTCTTGAGTGTAGTTGGCTTAAAAACCTGTCCTATAAATAGTAACCGGGTTCTAAGGAGCTCAATATCATTGGACTGTTTCCATGTTCATTGTTTTGGTTTAGCCACTTAACCAGCGACCAAAATATTCCAAGAAAACAACCCTCAATGAGTATAGTATCGAGTATCTACCAACTTCGGACTGCACCAAAGCCGGTCATCTCACTACCCCTAATAAAAGGCCAAGATGGTCAAGTAAGGTTCTAGGTCATTAGTGCTTAGTGACATCACTCAGCGGCCCTGTACTCTCCTTGATTGAACTCAAGGGTTACCGGTACTCACAAATATGTCGCACTAATATAGCTATTGCTTCGACCGTGTCGGTATACCCCGCACAGTTTCCACAATGTATTGCTATCTATGAATGTTTTCCCCAAATCCGGGTGTAGGATTTCAAGCCCAAACAAAAGAACCAAGATGTAAATCAATCAAAGCAAACAATTAGTCATGCAAAAGGGTGATCTAAGCCCTAAGGTTACTCCACTTTTAAAAACACTCCCCAGCAGAGTCGCCAGTTCTGTGATAAGGTGGGAGAACTGACTTGAGGTTTTGCGTTTGTATTCGCAAATGTTTCGGTTTAGCAAGAGTCGCCACCGACTTTTTATTTTATCCTAAGGAAAGGTTTAAAAAGCATAGGAAAAAACCTTTGAGATGTTTTCTTGGGTTCGGGGAGTAGATTATAGAAAGGGAAGGTATTAGCACCCTTTCTATCCATGGTTATCCATGGGCTCTTAGTTACTTGCTTAGATCACTTTCTTTGCATTTTCAATTGTTTGAAATGGTGCTTCGTGTGTGGGTTTGAAAATGTTTTAAAAAAAGAGGCCATCGTTGTGGCAACCTTTGTAATAATTCTTGTTTGAATGTATACAAAGGTGTTTGTCTTTTTGAAAGGTTTTCAATACTTTGAAAGTTGTTTTGAAATTGTGTTGAGGAGTGTGTTTTGAAAAAATAGCAAGGATGTTTTGCAAGATTTTTGATCAAGTAACTAGGAGTTGTCTACCCTATTTTACTCAAAGATTTTTCTTATGTTTTTAACCCTTTTAACAATATTGTTTCACCATTGTATTTGGTGGACAACCTTGTGTTAGGATGTAAACGGGACGGGCGCGGGTCATCGTATAGACCATGATAGCAATGTTGCAAAGTATCTTAGTATTTCTTTTAAGGGACTAAGATCATTTTGTAAGGCAACTTTGGATAGCGTCATCGAGGGACTATGATCTTTTGATTTTGTTTGTTTTACCAAGATACTTTGCATGCGTAACATGGTCCATTTTTTAAGGCAACAAGTGGAGGTAACCCTAGGGGTGTTAGTGTGCAAGTGTGTTTTATTGCATACAAGAGTTTATCTTTGAATTAGGATTTTCTATTTCATTTGATTTTATCTTGCCATACACACCCTAATTACTAGCAATAAAAAGTGGAAATATAAAATCCTACGCTATTACAACAATTAGGGAGTGGGGATACACATTTGTACATGGGGTTGTTCAACGAGAAAAATAGACAAAAAAGAAAATAGACAAAAACAAGATAGAGAGAAAGAGAGAGGGAGCCAGCGCGCTGCTGAGAGGTCATCAGAAGTTCTGACTCAGATCCGCTGCCAGATGATCAACCTTTTGGTTAAACTGTATGAGTCAGAACTTCTGACTCTGGCACCTGCAAAACAGAAACCTGCTAGTGGGAAGATCAGAAGTTCTGACCCCCCTGCGTTGCAAGACAAAAGTTTGTTAGTGGGGAAATCAGAAGTTCTGATCCTGCTGGAAATACAATAATTCTCAGAAGTCCTGATATTATTAACAGCAAAACAGGCTTCAGGTGTGCTAACGTCAAAGTCAGCACTTGGCTTCTCCCTGTGCTAATCAGAACGTCTGCAATTTTGTTATTATTCCACAAAACAGAAAACATGTTTGGAATAGCTCCAGCAAATGTCAAAGTGTTTCAGAGGATAGAACCAACAAGGTCACATGTAGGTTCTACGCTGGCTCAAAAACGTTCTAAGGTGAACATTCTGAGGTATGAAAATCCTCAGAACACAAACAGCAGCAATATGATATTTACATTATGTTTATTTGAGAATGCAAAGCTGAGGATGCTTAGCAGCGTGATGAAGGTCAGCAGGTGCTTACCTGGCTTTTGGAAAAGTTTGTGAAGGAGTTAGCTTTTGACTCTGATGGTGTTCTGGACAGGTTCTTTGTGAAAGGGGGAGATGAAGGTGTATGTGTATGTATGGTCAGAAGTTGAAAAGGGTGTTCTTTAGTCACAAAGAAAACTGGGTATTTGATGAAGTTTGAAGGTAAGAACTTCAAAGTTATGAAACACTGGAGATTTAGGCAGAGTTTCACAACACTTTCTTGCTAAAGATTTCTGTTTCTCTTCTAGAAATTTTTCTGTTTCTTGGACGCGCTTTTTCAGTGGACAATGGTTCTTTATTTATAGGCAAAGCTCTTGTGGATTTCTTGAACATTAAAGGCGCCAACAGAGTTTGAATTGTTCTTTGAAAGAAAATCCTGGGAAGTTGTGATAACAGATAGCCTTTCAGCCTAGGCTGGAACAGCAGGCGTGGATTGGAGAGAAGTGACCTCTTAGGTGGACGGTGGCGCGTAGACCCATGCCAAAACCTGCATAAAGGCGTTTACCAAGCCACACGTGAAGGGACTACTTGGATGAATGTTCAGGAGTGGTTAGGAGCATTAATGAGCATTAAATGGTGATGAGACTTATCAACATCAATATTCTGGTAAATAGAAACAAACTTTGAACCAACAGTTCTGTTTTACCAAGAACAACGTAAACCATGCTCTGGTCTTGGCCTCCTATTGTCTTAGCAAATTCTGGGGATTCTCCTGATTTTCTGACACGTTCCTTGGATTTGCTTCTGGAAATCCTGGGCTTAGAGATTCTGTATCAGTGTAACATCCACTCTTCTGACCTTTTCATCTTCTGATTTCAACATATTCTGAAGGAGCCTTCAGACTTCCTTGTTTCCTTTGCATTCCTTTAGCCAATTCTGGCTGAACTTGTGTAACTGCTGAAAGAGTCATGCTCTGTCTGAGGCTTACATGTTGAACCACGTTTGCAACTTCTGACTGAATTGATGTAGCTGCTGAAGAGCCAACTTCTGACTGAATCGATGTAGCTGCTGAAGAGCCAACTTCTGACTGCGTTGAGGCAAGCTTGCAACTTCTGACCGTTTCTATCTGTGGTTTGGTCCAGAAGTTCTGAAGCGCTGATTTCTTCTTAAACACCCATTTTTAGAGAAGAATTCCAAACGTTTAGAATTTAATTTTTCTCAAGATAAAAGCGTTGCTTTTTAGAGCTTGTGTGATAATTTTGCTCTTGTAAATGGTTTGCTTGGGCAAAAATGATAATTCAGGACTTGGATTTGTTTCAGAGGGACTCTGAGAACCCAAGATGATTTCCTGAAGAAAGAGAGGGCAAATTTTGGGGTACAACAGTATGTTATTCATGTAATGCATTCAAGGATTCAGAAATTCAAATTTGTTGCAAAAAAAAAAGGAACGCACGTCATATTTAAGAAGAAGTTGTTAGTACATAAGTTCCCCATGGGAAAAATATTACAAAATTCTTAATGTAAAAAGACATTGCGCATCCTCTTTGGTGTGATGTAAGTGTTGAGAGTTTCCTCCTCATGAAGTCGGTGGGTAAGCTCCAAAACCTTCTTCTCACTGGCATAGAAGCTGGCTTCAAAAGTATCATGTTCTTCCTTGAGTTGGATCCAACTCTTTTGCATTTCTTCCCATGATGTTGGCATGTCAGGATGTAGAATGGTGTATGGAACCTCTCCTTCCATAACAGGCTCTTTGATCAAGGGGAGAATGTGAGAGTATGGCATCATAAGATTCTGGGAGCGGGTTCGTACCCACTTGAGATAAGGCTCAAGGGGGATGGAATTCGTGTGCCCCAGTGTCTCACTATCCACTTTGTTGGGCATCCTCCAAGATCTGATGAACCTTTGTCGAAGTCCTTGCGCATCATTGTCGAAGTCAAAAACTAGGTCAGGAATCAGCATGTCATGAGGGCCATCCCTCCGAGCATATCCAAATTGTCTCAAAGCTAGACAAGGGTTGTAGCTAATCCATCCCCTAATTCCAAGTAGTGGGACATTAGGGAATTCCCCACAATGATCAATGATGATGACATTTTCTCTGGACCGAGAACACCAATGTACATCAGAATGTCTGAGGGTCATCAATCGCTGTGACCACCTTAAACCCTGCTCATTCTTCAAAACTGATTATGGAAGGTGAGAAATAAACCACCTTGCTAGGAGAGGAGTACAACACATGAGAACACCTCTTTTCCTCATTGTTCGTGTGTAAAATGAGTGTAGGATGTCACCAAGTAATGTAGGTATGGGATTCCTGGATATGAAAATCTTGACAGCATTCACATCTATAAGTTGGTCAGGGTTTGGGAAAAAGACCAAACTATAGATGAGGAGTACCACAATCTCTTCAAAGGCTTGTAGATCAAGAGAATTCCAGCAGTCTTGGGCCTTCTCAAACAGAAACTTTGCCAAGAAGCCCTTGACACCACTTCTGGTTTCCCAATGCCCCTTGATGTCAGATGGTTGCAAGTGTAATGCTTGAGCAACATCTTCAGGCTTTGGTTCTTTTTCCGTGCCGTTGTAGGGTAGTTGATGAAGAATAGGAATTCTCAGGAGTAGAGAAAATTCCTCCAAAGTAGGCACCAATTGGTAATCAGGGAATGTGAAACAATGGTGTAGGGGGTCAAAGAACTGGAAGAGGACTTTCACCATGTCTTCTTTAATGTTGGAGTTGACCAAATTGAGAAGTCTACCATGTCTTTCACTGAAGAGAGAATTCTCTGGAATCCTGGAAGTAAGCTCCTTGAGTTGAGGAGGGATTCTCACAAGGTTGACTTGAATTGTTTTCCTGCGAAGAGATTCCATGACCTACAAAACAAGAACAAAGATGAAGATCCAAACCCTTGAAATGGTTAGTGGATGCATATGATGCTTTATGATGTTCATGATGTATGCACAAGCACATGTACAAGCAAGTCACAAAAAACCCTAGTTTCAGGCTTGCATGCGGTTTCATAGGTAAGTACCCTCTTGAGTTTAGTTGGCTCAAACCTGTCCTATAAATAGTAACCGGGTTCTAAGGAGCTCAATATCACTGGATTGTTTTATATGTTCATTGTTTTGTTTTAGCCACTTAACTAGCGACCAAAATATTCCAATAAAACAACCCTCAATGAGTGTAGTATCGAGTATCTACCAACTTCGGACTGCACCAAAGCCGGTCATCTCACTACTCTTAATAAAAGGCCAATATGGTCAAGTAAGGTTCTAAGAGTTCATTAGTGCTTCATGACATCACTCATCGGACCCGTATTCTCTTTGATTGACTCAAAGGCTACCGGTACTCACAAATATGTCGCACTAATATAGCTATTGCTTCAACCGTGTCGGTATACCCCGCACAGTTTCCACAATGTATTGCTATTTACCTATGAATGTTTCCCAAATCCGGGTGGAGGATTTCAAGCCCAAACAAGAGAACCAAATGTAAAGCAATAAAAGCAAACAATAATCATGCAAAGGGTGATCTAAGCCCTAAGGTTACTCCACTTTTAAAGTTCTCCCCAGCAGAGTCTCCAATTCTGTGATACGGTGGGAGAACTGACTTGGGATTTTGCGTTTGTGTTTGCAAATGTTTCGGTTTAGCAAGAGTCACCACCGACTTTTTATTTTATCCTAAGGAAAGGTCAAAAAGCACAGGAAAGACCTTTTGAGATGTTTTCTTGGGTTCGGGGAATAGATTATAGAAAGGGAAGGTATTAGCACCCTTTCTATCCATGGTTATCCATGGGCTCTTAGTTACTTGCTTTGCATTTCTATTGTTTGAAATGGTGTTCTTCAATTGTTTGAAATGGTGCTTTGTGTGTGATTTTGAAAGATGTTTTTGAAAAAGAGGCCATCATTGTGGCAACCTTTGTAATGAATCTTGTTTGAATGTATACAAAGGTGTTATTTTCTTTTGAAAAGTTTTCAATGTTTGAAAGTAGGGTTTTGAAATTGTGTTGTGAAGTGTGTTTTGAAGATAGCAAGGATGTTTTTGCAAGCTTGATCAAGTAACTAAGAGTTGTCTACCCTATTATACTCAAAGATCTTTCTTATGTTTTTAACCCTTTTAACAGTGTTGTTTCACCATTGTATTTGGTGAACAACCTTGTGTTAGGATGTTAAACGGGACAGGCGTGGGTCATCGTATAGACCATGATAGCAATTGTGTCAAGTATTTTTGGCAATTTTTCTCAAGGGACTTGATCATTTTGTTTAGGCAACTCAGATAGCGTCATCGAGGGACTATGATCTTTTGTTTTGTTTTTGTTTTGCCAAAGTACTTTGACATGCATATCATGGCCCATTTTTGAAGGCAACAAGTGGATTGAAACCCTAGGGGGTGCAAGTGTGCATTGTGTTTATTTTCATGCTTTGTTATCTTGGATTAGGACAAACTAGTTGTTGATTTTATTTTGCATACAAACCCTAGGTCTAATCATGGCATAATTGAAAGCATTTAAAGGTGCGAGAATTTAAATTCTACACTATTACAATATGATATAGGGAGGGGGTACAAATTTGAATTGGGGGTTATTTTGCAAGAAATTAAATTCTAAATTATTACAACCAAATCGAATGTATAGGATACAATATTTAAATGTACAATAATTAAATAAAATATAATGAATAAATGTTAGATAAAATGTGTTATGCAAAAAAAAGATTTTTATGTATGTGAAAAGTATTTTTAAATGTGAAGTGCAAATAAATAAAAGTCAATTTCTATTATTTTATTATTTATGGCAAAAACCCTAATTTCTTAAATAAATGGCATTATTTATTATTTATATACAATAATGTATCAATTTGTACAAAAATAAAAGTATATTGTAAAAAATATATTTTTAGTGTAAAATATTAATAAGAATGAAAATGTATTATTTTTGTATTTTTGTCCTAATTATTTAATAAAATAAAGTATATATATATATATATATATATATATATATATATATATATATATATATATATATATATATATATATATATATATATATATATATATATATATATATATATATATATATATATATATATATATATATATATATATATATATATATATATATATATATATATATATATATATATATATATATATATATATATATATATATATATATATATATATATATATATATATATATATATATATATATATATTAAACATATTAAATGTATAAAAAATAATAATTAATTATTTATAAAAAATGTGTATATTTCAAGAAAATATTTTTAAGTGTGTATAAGAATAATAAATAAAAATAAACATATTTTTTACATTATTCTTTAAGTTTTAATAAAAAGAATATAAATTATTTACATTTTTATACTAGTAAAATAAAAATAAATATCAAATAAATATGAAAAAATATAAAAATAATTTTTTTTGGCATTTTTTATATTTGGACATAAAATAATAAAGTCAGAATAAAAAATAAAAAATAAAAATGACAAATATACAAATAAATGGGCTAGGGGGTGTAAACTGAAAATGTATGTGTGAGAAGCAAAAGCACTCAGGCCCAACCCAAGCAACTTCATCTTCTTCCTCAGTTCAAACAAAACGTGCGTTCTGTACATCAAATGCTATCTCCTGATTCCTCGATTTTTTGACAAAACTCATAACATGAAACTTGTAGAGCATCAAACAACGAATCCAACCATATAAAAAACTTAAGCTAAATCTCAAAGACCAGAGAGAATTTCTCTGGCCCTAATTCTTAACCTAGTTTTTTCAGAAAGTTCATGAACAAAATTCTCCTAGCACGATTAATATAAATGAAAATTAAGCACATGTATGGTTTTAGGGCTATGAATACAACATATTTCATTCATAAACCTAAGTCTAACTATTCCTAAATAGAGAGATAGAAGTTCATGAAATACCTGTTTCAGTGGACTTCGAGCTGGACAATGCAGCAACTTTCAAGGGTGCTTGAGGTTCTTTTGAGCTTGCCTGATGTCCAATGAAGCTTTCCCAATGCTTGGCTTGTTTTGAAGTGGCCTGAATCGTGCTACAGAACTCAACCTGCAAAGCTTTGAAACAAAAATGGCAATGTGTGTTAATGGTATTACAGCTAGCAATGGAGGTCTGGAATAATTCAGGTGTGTTGGTTGGAAGGTGTTTGAAGTATCTTTGGGCAAAACGCACGATGGAATTTGAAGATGGCTAGCAAAATGCAGAACTGGCCCTGTTTTGCAAGAAATTTGTGCACAAGGAGTTTTGAGGGATCAAGGACTCGTGTTTTTGGCTTGCTAGGGTGTATGAAAACTGTTTGACAACTTTGTTTTAGTTGGTTTTATCAGATGCGTGAGATGCCTTGTGTTTTGCAAGTTTTCTTCCTTTTCAAGCAAAAGAGTGGAAGTGAGGTTATAGACTTGCACAAGCCATCCTATCACCCTACACACAACCCTCTTGGCCCTTCTAATTAGTGGGTTTTTTTTTTGCAGCATAAGATCTGGTTCAATGCTCTAGGATGTTGTTTTGACATAAAGCAAAGTTCAAGCAAAAATGGCGTTGTTACTTTTTCTATTTAAGGCTTAATCTAGTGTACAATACCCTAATGATCAAGACAATACCTTGGCTTAATGGATTTGAATTAAATTATGGAATACAAACTGGTTTAGAGGCCTGTAATTGTGAATCAATCTAGCTAGATCATATTTGGCAAGTGGTATGAACATGCATTGGCCATGGATCAAAGTGAGTTTTTTCCAACTTCAAGCATTCGATTCTCCATAACCACAAAGGTGTTTGAGGATTTCTTGGACAATTTGGAAAGCTTGCAACATGTACTACAATCCATCTTTGAAATTCAACTTGAAACTCCAAGTGGAACTATGTGAAAAAAGGCCAAGAAGATGGGTCAAAATCCTGCCTAAACTAGGGCAAAATTTTTCTAAGTTAAAAGTTTTAGGTACCCTTGTTCCAAAAATCATAACTTGAGATACAAGCTTCTTTTGAGAAAACTTTGTGAATAAAAGTTGTATACTTTGTGATGGACTATAACTTTCATGTTTCAAGTTTTATTTGAATCCATTTGCATCTTGGTGAAAAAATGGGACAAAGTTAGGAAAAAATAAGACAATTTTATAACTTAGAAAATTTCTAAGTTATGAAATTTTTCCATTTTAAACCCTAATTTGCATTTTTGGGTTTCTTGATGAACAAGTTTCATAATTTGACATGTCTTGATGAAAAATGAACCTTGGCACTTGATTTTACCTAAAAAGTCAAAGTTTGACTTTTCAGTATACAGTTAAATTTTGATCAGTTGACTGAAAAATTCATCTGTCAATCCTATACATTTGAGATCTTTTGAATTTGTTGAATGGGTCAATACAATGTCATTGACTCCTTGAGTCCATGGTTGAGCTTGATTTGCCATTGGCTAGGTCAAACAGTCAAAAATTTCCCTTATGTAGTCAAAACCCTAAAAATGACCATTTTGCCCTTTTGGTGATCTGATCAAATTTCTTGTGCAATTGTGATCCAAACTTGATCAAATGGTTCATATGAGTTCATAATGTTGATATGGGTCAAAATTCATGAGGTTTGACTGTTAATTGGCCACAGTTGACTTTTTCCCCAATACAACTGATTTCTAGGTCAACTGTCCAATTGACTGGGCAAAAATTTGAATCAAGGCTTGAAACTTGGTATGGACAAACTTGTGAGTCCAACATGAAGTATGAAAGTCATTTTTGGAATTGTAGGTCAAAACATCCCTGTGCAAACTCAAACCCTAATTTAGGTCAACAGTGCAAGGAGGTGTCTTGAGCAGAGCAAACCCTAGCTTGTTCTTGAGTTCCAAGAGTCTTGTGATGAGAAATGTTGATGAAAGGAGAGGGAAAATTTTGGGGTACAACACTTGTGATAGTGGAGCATACTGACGAAGAAGAGGTTCCTCCTACCACCCTCCATCCATACATGCCTACTGATATTGGGGCATTAAAGAGGTCTTGGATCCAACTAAGGGAATAACGGGATACTTATAGAGAAAAGTATCACGAGCAAAAGCGGAAGATTCTGAATTTGACAAGGCAGCTGGAGAACGAGCAGATCCTCAACGACTATGTCAGCATCAACGAGAAACGACCATGGGAGCGCTGATGTCTTTTGTTATTTCTAGTTTTGATTTAATTTTCAGTTTTTCTTCTTGTAACGCCTTAAGGGAATTTTTTGAACAATTGAATTCAAGTTTTTTATCTAATAAAAGTGTGTTTCATTTTGATTTACGAATTTGAATCTCTAAAGTCTTTGAAATCATATCATACGCATATCATTCCCATGCACCTCATCACAGGTACCCTTACAGGTTTTCTCATCTTCTTCGCTGTTTATTTCAGCACATCATGTCTTCTGAAACATCAACTGATCAAGCCATCAAGGCTCTGCAAGCTCAAAACGCTCAGTTCCAGGAAATGTTCATGAACTTGGCAAAGGGTCAACAAGACTTGAAGACTCTGATTTTGAAGGATAAGAAGAAGAAGAAGACGATCCTACTGAATATGGGTCGCAGATTTGGAAACAATTTGCAGGAAGATGTTGATTTGTCTCACTCACCGGTAGGGGGAGAGAATCAGGAAGAAAGGAGGGCTTCTAGCCCCGTGGTTTCAGAAAATGAGACTGAATTTGACGAAGACCAGTATCCTCCGGCTGAGGATAGGTATAAGCAACTCGAAGATCGGTTGAGCGCAATGGAAGTCCAGAAGGTACCTGGGTTGGACTTCGGAGATTTGGGTTTGTCATCTGGGGTGGTAATTCCCCACAAGTTTAAAGCACCAATCTTTGCTAAATACGACGGGGTTTCTTGCCCAAAACTGCACCTCCGTTCGTATGTTAGAAAGATCCAGCCATACACCGCTGACAAGAACCTCTGGATCCACTTCTTTCAAGATAGCCTCTTAGGGACTCAACTTGAATGGTTTTACCAGCTGGAAGGAGCTAGTATCCGTAATTGGGAAGACCTTGCTGCTGCTTTTTACAAGCAGTACCAATACAACGCCGACCTCGCTCCCACGCGTACCCAACTCCAGGGTATGTCTATGGGTGTGAGCGAAGGGTTCAAACACTACGCTCAGAAGTGGAGGGACCTTGCTGGAAGAGTACAACTCCTTCTGGCTGACAGGGAGTTAGTAGATATGTTTATGGGGACCTTGTCTGGTCCGTATTTCAACCATCTGATTGGAAGTTCATCGTCCGGGTTTACTGAGCTGATTATGACCGGGGAAAGAATTGAAGCCGGTATCAAGAGCGGTAAGATACAGAAGGGTGCTTTGTCAAGCACCGAGAAGAGGCTTTTTAAGAAGGAGTCCAGTGCAGTCTACAGCGCGAAGAGCCATAATAAACTTGAGCGCCGCCAAGTAGTTAATGCGGTAGTTATATCAAGACCAACAGTTGCCCCTTAGCACAATAATCAGCCAAGGGCCGAGAGGCCGCAAAGACAATTCACTCAGCTCAATATGACTCTGTCTCAGATTCTGCCGCAGTTATTAAAGACCAACTTGGTGATTCCAAAGGAAGCCCCGAAGAATCCCAACAATACATCACCGATGTACAATCCGAATGCCCGCTGTGCTTTTCACTCTGATAGCCCGGGGCATGATACGAATGACTGCTGGGTTTTGAAGAATAAGGTACAAGACTTGATCGATGCTAAGGAGATTGAGTTCGAAGAATCTGAAAGACCTAATGTTATGACTGCTCCTATGCCCAAGCATGGAGTGAATGCTGTAGATGAAGACTCGTTTATGGTTTTTGTGAAAGACATTGCTACTCCATTGATGACTATGAAGAAGGACCTTCTGTTAGTCAGTTTATTTCCGGGCTGCGGTGAAGGTTGTCATCTGTGTGCCGTCCTACCTACTGGTTGCCATCTTTTGAAGTCAGGTGTCCAACGCCTGATGGATAATAAAGAAATTATGTTTGAGAAGACTTTTGTTCCTTTGGTTCCTACTGAAGAAATTGCTATAATCACCATTTTCGACAATTCTTCCAAGGCTTCCTCGAGAAATCCTGTTAGAATTACATTTGTTCCAAGAATCGCTCCCTTGATCATTACCATTCCCGGGCCTATCCTCTATACATCAGATAAAGATGTCACATGGCACTATGGGGCTGACGTGTATTATCACGGGGTTAAACAAGATTTGAATGTTGAAGAGGCTGATACCGACGTCAGCAACATTGTTGGATCTAGTAAAGTCACCCGCAGCAGAAGACTTTTCTCCCCTGAGATCTCTCCACCAACTGTTCGGAAGCCTGTTGTTATCACACCTGCCAGTACATCTGCTACTGTCCCTATTCATGTTCCAATCCTTACCCCTGTCGCCGAGTCATCTGACACTCGGGGCAAAGGGATCACCAGTGAGCCTGCCTAAACGGAGACACCGAAGAAGATTACTGTTGAAGCCTCTAGACAAGAGATGGAGGAAATTTTGAAGATCATCAAAAAGAGCGACTGTAACGTAGTCGAGCAGCTGGGGAAAACCCTGTCGAAGATCTCTATGTTGTCCTTATTGTTGTGCTCAGAGGCCCATGCTAAGGATCTGATTTCTTTCATGAAGACTGCGCACGTGCCGCATGAGACATCAGCTGATCAGTTTAAAGATTGTGTGGCTAGTCTGACAGCAAATAATGGGCTGGGTTTCTCCGACGTAGATTTGACGGCTAAGGGGAAGAATCACAATGACGCCCTGCATGTCTCTATTGAGTGCAGGGGAACTACCTTAGCTGACGTGTTGGTAGACACTGGGTCTTCTCTGAATGTGCTACCCAAGAAGGCATTAGACCGGTTAGACTGTGAAGGGTTGGAGCTGAAGCCGAGTAACATCGTAGTCAGGGCCTTTGATGGGTCCAAAAGGATGGTACATGGAGAAGTTGATATTCCAATTAAGGTTGGTTCTCAAGTTTTCGCATCTACATTCTCTGTGATGGACATTGGGCCATCTTATTCTTGTTTGCTGGGTCACCCGTAGGTCCACAAAGCTGGGGCAGTAACTTCTACGCTCCACCAGATGCTGAAATACCCTGTGAAGGGGAAAATTGTTACAGTACGAGGGGAAGGGGAGTACATGATAAGCCACCTCAACTCATTTTGGTATGTGGAAATGGATGGGGAGTTCATTGAGACCCCGTTTCAACATTTTGAAGAAGTCCCCCAGACACTGGCGTCAACTGAAACTGTTGTTGAAGATCCTCCCATGAAGATGGCTTCCCTAAAGGATGCCCGGGCTGTTGTTGAGAAAGGTGGGTGTGCAAATTGGGGCCAACTCCCTGATTTTGCATATAAGACTAATAAGTTTGGTTTGGGTTTACTGCAGAAGCTCAAAGGGCCGTTTGGCATGCACGGAGCGGAAGACCTCCCCTGTTTATCACTAGTTCAGGAGTAAATGCCATTGAAGATGATGATGAAGGGTCTGACTTTGACAGTTGGATTTACCCAACTATCGACGATGGATTAAGCAATTGGATGGCAAAGGACTTCGTCCCAATTTCTTTTATTACCCAGTAATAAGACTTTTGTTTTGAATTTGTAACATGCAATTTTAAACTTTACGGTGCGGTGTCTTACCCGAGGCACCGTGGCTTTGTTTGTGAGGGCTTTATATTTGTCATCTCCATATATCATTAATAAAAGCATTGGACGTTTCTTGCATTTCAAATTTGGCACTCCTTGTTTTTCTTTTATTATATCTTGCAAAACAACTATTTTACACACACTCACATATACAGGTCTACATCCACTCTGGATCCTACTGACAACGACTCTGCTACTTCCAGTTATGACTTCGAAAGTCCGATCAACTTAGCCGAAGGTGAAGATGATTGTGAAGTGCCTGGTGAACTTGCTAGACTGCTACTTCAGGAAGAGAGGGCCATACAGCCGCATGAGGAGCCGGTGGAAACAGTAAATCTGGGTACAGAAGTAAACAAGAAAGAGGTCAAGATCGGTGCAAATCTGGAGCTTAGTGTTAAGCAACAATTGATTCAGATGTTGGGTGACTATGTGGAGAACTTTGCCTGGTCTTATGAAGATATGCATGGGTTGGATACTGATATTGTGGTTCACCGCCTGGCTACCAAGGAAGATTGTCCTCCAGTGAAACAGAAGGTTCGCCGAATGCGCCCGGAGATATATGAGAAAATCAAAGTTGAAGTTATGAAACAGTTTGACGCCGGTTTTCTAGCAGTTACTTCTTACCCGCAGTGGGTAACCAACGTGGTTCCAATGTCGATGAAGGATGGTAAAGTTCGAATGTGTGTTGAATATATGGATCTGAACAGGGCAAGCCCCAAGGATGATTTCCCTTTGCCTCATATCGATGTTCTGGTTGACAACACCGCACAGCATAAGGTCTTCTCCTTCATGGATGGTTTCTCCGGTTATAATCAGATTAAGATGGCTCCTAAAGACATGGAGAAGACAACTTTTGTTACACAGTGGGGTACCTTTTGCTACAAAGTCATGCCTTTCGGATTGAAAAATGTTGGGGCAACGTATCAGCACGCCATGGTCGCCTTGTTCCACGACATGATCCATCATGAGATTGAGGTATATGTTGACGACATGATTGCAAGATCCCAAACTGAGGAAGAACATCTTGACCACCTTCAGAAGCTATTTGACAGGTTGAAGTTGTACAAGCTGAGGTTAAACCCGAACAAGTGCACCTTCCGGGTGAGATCTGGTAAGCTGCTGGGTTTCATCGTAAGTGATAAAGGTATTCAAGTGGACCCTGCAAAGGTGAAGGCTATACAGGAAATTCTAGCTCCCCGAACAGAGAAATAAGTCAGAGGCTTTATGGGACGTCTGAAATATATTGCCCGATTCATCTCACACCTGACTGCTACTTGTGAGCCAATCTTCAAGCTACTGAAGAAAAATCAAGTGGTAAGATGGAATGATGAATGTCAGGCCGCTTTCGAAAGGATCAAAGAATATCTCCAAGAGCCACCTATTCTGATGCCTCCAGTTGAAGGGAGACCTTTGATCTTATACTTGACAGTACTCGACAACTCAATGGGGTGTGTGTTGGGGCAGCATGACGAGTCTGGCCGAAAAGAGCATGCTATTTATTACCTTAGCAAAAAGTTTACCGACTGTGAGACCCGATACTCACTGCTCGAGAAAACTTGTTGCGCTTTGGCATGAGCTGCTCGCCGGCTGAGATAGTATATGTTGACTCACACTACTCTATTGATATCAAAGATGGATCCAATCAAGTATATCTTCGAGAAGCCCACCTTGTCTGGAAGAATAGAAAGATGGCAGATGATCTTGACTGAGTATGACATCCAATATACAACCCAAAAGGAAATTAAGGGAAGTGTGTTGGCAGATCATTTGGCACATCAGGCAGTGGATGATTACCAGTCTATGAACTTCGAGTTCCCGGATGAGAATATCATGTTGGTGACCGACTGTGAGACACCTGGACCGAATGAAGGACCTGAGGAGGGATCCCGATGGTCTATGTACTTTGATGGAGCTTCGAACGCTTTAGGTAATGGCATTGGCGCTGTGAGCATATCTCCTGAAGGCTCTCATACTCCATTCACCGCCCAACTATGTTTTAACTATACCAACAATATGGCGGAGTATGAAGCGTGCATCATGGGTCTTCGAGCAGCAATTGACCTAAGGATTAATTTCTTAAGTGTATTCGGAGATTCCTCTCTCGTGATCAGTCAGATCAAAGGCGAGTGGGATACGAAACACCCAAATCTTATTCCTTACAAGGAGTATATACTGACATTGCTTCCGCACTTCGAGGAGATAACCTTTGAACACTTCCCTAGAGAGGAGAATCAGTTGGCGGATGCGCTGGATACAATGTCTTCTATGTTAAAAGTTAATTGGGACAACGAAGCTCCCATGATCATCATTGAAAGGTTGGATGAACCTGCACATTGTTGTGACATTGAGACTGAAGAGGTCGCAGATAAACCCTGGTTTCATGAGGTGAAGAGGTATGTTGAAGCTCAGGAGTACCCCGAGGGTGCATCTGTTAATGATAAGAGGTTTATGAGGAGGTTCGCGGAGAAGTTCTTCATCAGTAATGACATCCTTTACAAGCGTAACCATGATTCAACCTTACTGCGATGTGTGGATAAAAGCGAGGCAGAAAGGATCATGGCAGAGTTACATGAAGGTACTTTCGGAACTCATTCCAGTGGACACACTGTTGTACCCCAAAATTTGCCCTCTCAATTCTCAAGGTTTTTCTTACAAGGATTCTCAAGGTTTTTCTTACAAGGATTCTCAAGGTTCAAGCTTGCACAAGTGCATGGGATTTTCCAGTACCAAAATTAAAAGGAAACTGTCAAAAATGGAGAAAATAGATAAAAATAACATTTTGACAAATTTGGTGGAAAACATGTCTCCTTCGATTCAGCATACTTTGATTGACTCGTGGCCTCTTTCGATTGCTCAAAATGGCTACTAGCGTGCCTCTTTCGAATCTGGACTTTTTGCCTCATGTATGCCTCTTTCGAACCTGGACTTTTTGCCTTATGTATGCCTCTTTCGAACCTGGGCTGTTGGCCTTCTGTATGCTTCTTTCAAATGCAACTTGGATATATCCTTCATGTTGAACTCTAAGCCTCCTTCGAACACGGACTTTTGATTGGGAAATATGCATCCTTCGAGCATGAGCTTTCGATTAGGCAGTATGCTTCCTTCGAGCGTGAACTTTCGATTGGGAAATAGCTTCCTGCGAGTTAGCTTGTTTTGACCACAAGCTTCGATTGAGGCAAAAGTTTCCTTCAAACAGGTGTGCTTCGATCTCACTCTTGCACAAGACCAAGTCACATGCGCTGCCAGACTCTGCCATAAAACTCAAAAACTGCTGCACAGCAGTCCTGCACAGCAGTCCTGCACAGCTGCCCAGTTCCTTGCACCAAAATGGCAATAAAGCACTGTCCCACAAAGGCTACAAAGAGCAGCATACCCCTTTTGTTTGAATTATTTTGTTTTCCCCCCAAAACCATATCAAAGCTTCAGCCACCTCGCCTATAAATACAAGGCTTCATAACATGTGCAGAGGAGGACCTTCTGGCCAGTCGAACAAATCTTTAGAAAACTCTCTAACACCATAAAGCTCTCAAACACTTAAACACTTATCCAATACAAATCCAGAATCGAAACACATATCCAGAATCCAACACATATCCAGAATCGAAACACATATCCAGCATCCAAACACATATCCAGAATCCAAACACTTATCCCCTTAGAATATGAAACATCCCTATACCTTGTTACCCTTCAAATCCAGCAGGAAGAACCTCACCCTTGTTCTTCTCTTTCGAATCCAGTATCAAAGACATAACCCCAGTTTCCTCCCTTCGAATCCAGAAGCACTCAAGGAAACCTCTTAAAGGCTCAGCACACGTTCCAGCCTCAAGAAAGGTAAGTCGTTCTTAACCTTGAACATTTCATTTCTAGCATAACATGTAAATAAACTTCCTTTTCGTTTCAAATATATACGTAGTGTTTGCTACCTTTTCGTTTCCACCCTTTAGTTTGTTTTTATTGCTGCTCCTTTTGGGTTTGGTTCTTTGGTTGGTCACAGATGCTTTAAGAACTAACCTGGCCCTGAGGTAATGATAGCATGGCCTTAGGCCATGTTGCTATTTAATATCTCAAATGAAATAAGCAGGAAACAGGAACATGAAACGAAGCCTCAGGCTTCCTCACTGACTCCAGGCCCAATCGAAGGAGGCAGAAAGGAAGATTGCATCTTATACTGGTTCCAGGCCCATTCGAAAGGCACAACATGATGTCCTGCTGGTCCCAGTCGAAAGGCACAACATGTTGTCCTGCTGGTCCCAATCGAAAGGCACAACATGCTGTCCTGCTGGTCCCAATCGAAAGGCACAACATGTTGTCCTGCTGGTCCCAATCGAAAGGCACAACATGCTGACCGTGAGGCCTCAGTCGAAATTCATGCCTTCACCATTTTCAGGCCAAATCGAAGAGAGCCAGAAAGTGCAGAATCGAAGGGTGTCTCTTCCCAGTTCGAAAGGATCGTTTTTATTCCTTTTATTTTTGTTTTGTCTTTACATTTCTTGCTCTTCAATATGGTTGTAATAGCGTAGGATCTATTTTCTGCATTTTATTTACTTTGTACAAATGCTAGTAAAATAGGGGATGTATGGCAAGATAAAAACCACAAAATAGATAACCCATAATCAAAGACTAAATGCATGCAAATCAAACACACTATTCACACATGCACCCCTTAGGGTATCTCCACTTGGTTGCCTAAACAAATGGGCCATGTTATGCATGTCAAGTAATTTGGCAAAACAAGAACAAACAAAATGATCATAGTCCCTCGATGATGCTATCGGAGTTGCCTAAACAAAATGATCAAGTCCCTCAATAAAATTTCCAAAATACTTGACACAATTGCTATCATGGTCTATACGATGACCCGCGCCTGTCCCGTTCAAACATCCTAACGCAAGGTTGTTCACCAAATATAATGGTGAAACAACACTGTTAAAAGGGTTAAAAACATGAGAAAGATCTTTGAGTAAAATAGGGTAGACAACTCTTAGTTACTTGATCAAAAAAAACTTGCAAAAACATCCTTGCCATTTTTCAAAACACATTCCAACTTTTAAAACAACTTTCAAAAAACATTGAAACATCTTTTCAAAAAGACAAACACCTTTGTAAAACATTCAAACAAGAATTATTACAAAGGTTGCCTAGACAAGGCATCTTTTTCAAAACATTTTCAAAAACCACACACACAAAGCACCATTTCAAGCAATTGAAAATCAAGGCAAGCGATCTAAAAACAAGTAACTAAGAGCCCATGGATAACCATGGATGAAAAGGGTGCTAGCACCTTCCCTTTTCATAATCTACCCCCCGAACCCACAAAAATATCTTAAAGGTCTTTCCTGTGCTTTTTGACCTTTCCTTAGGATAAAATAAAAAGTCGGTGGCGACTCTTGCTAAACCGAACATTTGCGAACACAAACGCAAATCCCAAGTCAGTTCTCCCACCGTATCACAGAACTGGCGACTCTGCTGGGGAGATATCTAAAAGTGGTGTTACCTTAGGGTTTTAGATCACCTTTACATGCTTGCTTTGATTGCTTTGATTGCTTTGATTGCTTTACTTTTTGGGTTACTTGTTTGGGTTTGTTGTAAATCCTACACCTGGATTTGGGGGCACCTTTTTTAGGTAAGTAGCAATAAACTATGAGGGATATGTTCGGCGTAGACCGACACGGATGAAGCAGTAGCTACATTGGTGTGACACCTTAGTCTGTACCGATATCCCTTGTGTTGGAACAAGGAGAATATGGGTCTTCTAAGGAGTCATTAAGCACCAACTGACCTTTAGAACCTTAAATTGACCAACTTGGCCATAGAACAGTAGCAGTATGCTACACTCATTGAGACTAAACTCTCGCGATGGTTCCGGCTGCAAGAAAAGGTTGCTAAACTGGAATTATGACCGATTGAGGGTAGTCAGTGATATTGAGATCGTCTAGAACCCGGTTACTATTTTTAGGACAGGTTTAAACCAACTAAACTGAAAGAGGGTAATGCCTAAACTGAAGAAGTGAAAAACACAAGAAGGGGGGTTGAATTGTAAAAACTGGAAATCAATTGCAGTCAACACGGTATTTTTATCCTGGTTCGTTTGATCTCAAACTACTCCAGTCCACCCGTCAAGGTGATTTCGCCTCTCTCCAACGAAGTCTTAATCCACTATATTCAACTGAATATTACAACTGCTTTAACAACTGCTAAAGCCTTCTTGAGTCAAACCACAAACCGGTTTCTCAAGGAGATACTTTCTTACAAAGAATTGAAATCTATGTGTGTGAATGTTTTCTACAAAAACTGTTTATCACAACTGTGATACTACACAATTTAAGCTTATGAAAACTAGAGTGCTAAAATGATTGAGTAAAGAATTGAGAGCTTTTAGCAAACTGAGAGTGAGAAGGATGAAGAATAGCTTTAGGAGTGTAGAGTGTTGTAGAGCATTAGCCAATTCAATCTTCACTGTGTTGTTTATATAGCATTGGAAATAAGGTACGTTGGAGTAGTTAATTCCGTTTCAATGCCAATAACATTCTTTCCTTATTAAGCAGATCTTGTCTGGAATGGTGCCGTTGGTAATAAATCATCTTGAATGCACAATACCATTGCCACTTAAGTGTGTTCTGGCTTTGGCTCATTCTGACGCTGCTTAGGTGTTGATGAAGTGTTGTTTTCTAGATCAGAGTTCAGATGGTTAAGCGCAGATCTATTCATCAAGCTTCAGCGTAAGCGAAAGTTGATCTTCTGATTCTGGCATCTGATATAACATCTTCTGATGCTGATGTTGATATCTTATCTTCTGATGCTGATGATGATGTTCTCTTGCTGATACCCATCAGAGTTTCTGTAAAACAGAACGTAATCTTACAATTAATATATGTCTTACATGAATCATACAATTAATATATCTTTGCATTTTGTTATCATCAAAACTTAAACTTAGGGCAGTAGATTCAAACTTTGTTCTAACAATCTCCCCCTTTTTGATGATGACAAAAACTAGATATTTTTAATTGAGAATTAACGTGAAAAGTATCAGAGATAACTAAATAATAAGTTGTATCAGAATTAAATAGGAAGTTATCAAAGATAAGGGATAAAGAGATATCAGAGTTTAGATCGGAGATACTCCCCCTGAATTTATTACTTCCCTTTTTAATTCCAAGAGTTCTTCAGGATCAGATCTTTATTGACTTTCTTTGAACATCAGAATATCAGAGCTTCAGATCAGTATATCAGAGCTTTAGTGTATCAGAGATGATTAACTTCTTGTACCTATAAGCTTATGCAAAACAGAAAACATTCAAGTATCAGAGTGTTAGAATGTTTGAGACTATTTGTCTCAGTAATCCGTTATTGAAAAATATCATTCTTGTTCTCCCCCTTTTTGTCAGCAATCAAAAAGTGTAAGTAATATAAGTTAAAACGTTCAGAGCAGAAAAACTGTTATATTTAATTCAAAGCTTAGGAGAGAGTACAGAAAACATGGAAAGAAAACAATGAAAATATCATGAATGAAAAACTAAGGTTGGGGTGGCAAGCGTGTGAACAGAGTCTCTAGCATTGTCTTGATCTGGTCAGCAGTTTCATTCTGCTTGTGCACCATGTTGACTATTGTATCAATCTTGTTGTCTTGCACATCCATCCTTTCCTTCATATTCTGATCATTCTCATCCATTCTTTGTTGCAGACGAATATCATTCTGCTTCAGCTCTTCCAGAGTCTGCCTGTCCAAGGCAGCTTGAGAAACGTCAGAAGTAGGATGCTTCTGAGAGCTTTCTGCAACATCTTCAGCTTGACTGACCTCTTCAGCTTGAGTTGACTGATCTTCTGTTGTCTGAACTTTTGAAGTTGGACGCTTGTCAGACCATGGCTCACTATCCAGAGGGAGCACTTCTTCCTTCAGCAGCTGACTTCCAACTTCCTTCAGCAACTTGCTGAAGTTCTGTTGGTCTTGTTCATAGTTGATATCTTGCAGCTTGAGGGCTTCAGCGCGTACCCATATTCAGAATTGTGTCCAGAGTTGGTCTGGGGCAGCAGGATCAATCATTCCAGGACAAACCTGCTTTAGAGAGGCAATCCAATTCTGCAAGCCTGCTTCAAAATTCAAAATGCCAGCACCAACATCTAGCTGTTTGGGTTTGGGGATGGCTATTTTATTTTTGAGATCAGCAAGACGGTCAAGGATTGTTAAATCGATGAAGGTCCTACTGTGGTCTTCTGTAGTTTGTTTGGGAGATGGAGTGGGAGAATCCGAGATGATTATTGGACTGTTTGGAGTATTTGGAGGGGTAGTTTCTGGTGAGGATGGTAGCTGGGGTATGTTTATAGTTGTACCACAAGGCAGCTGGATTGCCAAGGGTTGTGGTTCAGAGGATTGAGGAGAATGAGGTTCAGGAGTTTGATGTTCAGGTGATGGAGTTTCAGAGTGTTGAAACTCAGGTTGTGGAGGTGATGGTTGAGGTGAGAGTGGATGAAGTTCTGGTTGTGGAGAGGGAGGAGGAATTTCTGGTTGTGGAGGAGGAGTTGGAATTTCTAGTTATTCTGGTATTGGGGATAGTGTGGTTGCTGGTTGTGGAGAAGGAGGTGGAATTTCTGGTTGTTGTGGAATTTGTGGTTCTTCTGGTATGGGTGAGAGAGTATGTTCTGGTTGAGGAGAGTGGGCAGTTTCTTGTTGAGTGTTTGGATTTTCTGAGAGGGGAGCGGAAGAATGTTGATCAATTTCAGAAAGAACTTTGTCAAGTTCTGATTCTATTGATGGTGTGGGTTTTGGATTTTTGGTGCGGGATCTCCTGAGAGTCAGTGACTCAGAAGGGTTATCCTCTGGTTCGGTTTCATCAATGGTTGGTATGGGGATTGGAAGTTCATGTGAAGCTGGGGTTGGGATTGACGTTGGAATAGCAGAAGAATTTAAAACATTAGCAGCAGATAGATTACCTCTCTTCTTAGGGGTCTGCTGGGATGGTCCTTCTGAAGTAGCCTTTCTTTTCTTCGTCTTCTTCACAGTAACTTCTGGATGTTGCTGGTGCAGATCTTTAATGTTTAGATTGGGATCTGTACCATCAGCCTTGCAAGCGTCCAAGTATCTGAGAACAGTGACTGGTTTAGAGTCAATCTCAGAAAATATTGGAAAGTCGTCCAGAGGGACTCTTTTGCTGGTGATGTCAGCAAGAGGAGTAACGCTGGGCTCCTTTATGATATTCTCTATCAGTTTCATTTTCTTCAGATTCTTGGCGTTCAGAGGCTTGCCAACAGTAGGTTCAATAGAACTTAATTCCTGTGCTTCTGTAAGGTGTTATATCAGCCTATTCTCAGTCAGAATATCTGATATTAACCTGCCAAAAGGGTATCCAATCCCTTTTTGTCCTTTCTTCTTCCCTTGTCTCCTTGACGCTGGTCCTGAGGTGATTAAACAGAAAATGAGCCAAGTTAATCTTTACCTTCTGATTAATAAAATAGATCAGAAACTGCTGATCTATATTTATATAATCAGGAGAGCTTGTGGGCTTCCTGTGATTAAAGCACCCCAGAATAATCTTCGCCCATATTCTGCGCTGATCCTTTAAGTCTATGATTTTGCTGCTGGGAACCCCATGGGTGAAAATCTGCCTTGCAATGACAGCAGTATCTGCGCATCTTTCTGCCATGTCGATACAGCGGGTGCCACCACCGTTGTATCTGATCAATCTTGCAATGTGATCCTCAGTGATCACAATCTTCTTTCCCATTATGTAGGAGGTAACTTGATGTGTTGATGAGGATGCATGAATCCAGAACTCCTTAACCAATACTGGGAACGTTGGACCCACCAACCTATCAAAATATCTCTCCCAGCCTTGTGCCCTAACTTCTTCTGTCAAATCGAATCCATTTTCTTTCAGACTGGAGAAATCAACAATCAGTTCAGACAGAACTTCCAAGTTCTTCACTGGTGTGAGGAGAGTTCTGAAGGGAATTTTGTATTGTTCAGATGAAGCCTTCTTCTGAGAACCTGCAGAAACATTGCTAGAGGTTTCCATGTTCACACTTAGGGTTTCTGGAAATTTTTTTTGAGAAAAGGGTTTCTTTTGAAAGGGGATGAACACACAAGAAGAATGCAGAAAATATTTGTATGAATGTAGGAGACGGTAAAAATTTAATGAATGATGTTAACGTGCTTAAATAGATTTCAAAATATGTTTTGAAAACGTAAACGGTTTTAAGAAAGAGAATTAATTCATGATTACATTTTAACTCATGATTACGTGCATTAAATCCTTGCTGATTTTGGGGGATTTGAGAAAGATACTTGGAACGGTTACCAGACATGTGTCTCAATGCACCCAATCAGCGTTTTGCCTTCTCAGAAGCGTGCACGCGTGTTCTGCTTCAGAGATTTGCTGATGATTGGATGACACTTGTTTGATTTAGTGAGCAGCACGTCTATCCTTGAGCTGAAACGCTCAGATCTTTAAGAATAGAATCTGATACAATCTGCATGTCTATCTTTCTGAACAGAGATTGATCAGAAGTTCACAGTAAAAATAAAACACATTCTGAAGGTTAATATATAAAATTAAAACATTTTCACTCTGGGCAGAGTTTCATGCTGAGATGTTTCAGAATGAAATTGAACCTATCTTCAGAAAGAGGTTTAGTGAAGATATCAGCCCATTGATGGTCTGTATCAATAAATTTTAAGTTCAAAATTCCTTTCTGAATATAGTCCCTAATGAAGTGATGTTTTATTTCTATATGCTTAGCCCTAGAATGTAAAATAGGATTTTTACTTAAGCAAATGGCAGAAGTATTGTCAGAGTATAGGGATGTTACTCTCAAAAATCTGGAAGTCTTCAAGCTGACTTTTCATCCAGAGGATTTGTGTGCTGCATCCAGCTGCTGCTATGTACTCAGCTTCTGCTGTTGATAGCGCAATTGTGGATTGCCTTTTGCTGGACCAAGAGATCAGATTTTCTCCCAGAAACTGGCAGCTTCCAGAAGTACTTTTACGCTCTACTCTGTCTCCAGCAAAGTCAGCATCGCAGTAGCCTACTAAGCTGTAATCACTAGATTTTCTATAAAATAAACCCATATTAGTAGTACCTTTCAGATACTTGAAAATTCGCTTAACAGCTGTTAAGTGAGATTCTCTAGGATCTGATTGGAATCTAGCACAAATATATACGCTGAATAAGATATCAGGCCTTGAAGCCGTCAGATAAAGGAGAGAACCAATCATACCTCTGTAGACCTTTTGTTCTACCTTTTTGCTTACCTCTTCTCTTTCCAGAATGCACGTGGGATGCATTGGAATATTTGATGGCTTACATTCTGAGAGGTCAAATTTCTTCATAAGTTCTCTGACATATTTGCTCTGATGAATCTAAGTTCCCTCTGGGTTTTGATTGATCTGAATTCCCAGAAAGAATTTCAGTTCTCCCATGAGGCTCATCTCAAATTCTGCCTGCATACACTTAGCAAATTTTCTTCCAAGAGAAGGATTAGTAGATCCAAAAAAAATATCATCTACGTAAATTTGACAGACTAAGATGTCATTCTTAACTGATTTACAGAATAAGGTAGTGTCCACCTTCCCTCTGGTGAATTCATTTTCTAACAGAAAGTTACTTAGTCTTTCATACCAAGCTCTGGGAGCTTGTTTCAGACCATACAATGACTTCTTTAGTTTGAAAACATGTTCTGAATGTTTTGTACTTTCAAAACCAGGGGGTTGGTGCACATAAACCTATTCTTCTATATAACCATTTAAGAATGCACTCTTGACATCCATCTGATACAGAGTGATGCCTTTATTAACAGCAAATGAAATTAAAAGTCTGATAGATTCTAACCTGGCGACTGGAGCAAAGGTTTCTGTATAGTCTATTCCCTCTTGCTGACTATAACCTTGTGCTACCAGTCGTGCTTTGTTTCTGATAACTTCACCTTGTTCATTTAGCTTGTTTCTGAACACCCATCTTGTTCCAATGACGTTGAATCCTTTTGGTCTGGGAACAAGATCCCATACGTCATTTCTGGTGAATTGATTCAGCTCTTCTTGCATTGCTAGAATCCAGTCGTTGTCCAAAAGTGCTTCATCAATAGAAGAAGGTTCAATCAGAGACACAAGTCCCATGAGGGATTCTTCAGAGTTTCTGAAGCTGGCTCTTGTTCTGATTGGATCTTCCTTTCTTCCTAAGATAGTTTCTTCTGGGTGATCCAAGCTGCTTCTGGGTAGTCTCTTCATAGGTTGATCAGCAGCTGTTGTAGGATTGCTAGCAGTGCTCCTTTCAGATGTTGAAGGAGTGTCTTTGTTGAGAGCTTCTGATGACTTGTCTTCAGAACCTGTAAATTCAACTTCCATACCTGCAAAAACTTCATTCTGCTTTGACTTTTCAGAGTCAAGCTTATCATCAAAACGAACACTGATTGATTCTTCCACAATCTGTGTTTCTGTATTGTATACTTTGTACCCTCTTGAGCGTTTAGAGTATCCTAACATAATACACTTCTATGCTTTAGAGTCAAACTTGTTCAAATAATTTTTTGTATTTAACATAAAACAAGTACATCCAAATGGATGAAAATATGAAATGTTGGGCTTTCTGTTCTTCCACAATTCATATGGAGTCTTTTCCAGAATAGGTCTTATTGAGATTCTATTCTGAATGTAGCACGCTGTGTTTATTGCCTCTGCCCAGAAGATCTTAGCAACGTTTGTCTCATTGATCATGGTTCTGGCCATTTCTTGCAATGTTCTGTTCTTTCATTCTACAACTCCATTTTGTTGGGGAGTTCTAGGACAAGAGAAATCATGCAGAATGCCTCTGTCATTAAAGAATAACTCAAATTCTTTGTTTTCAAACTCTCCACCATGATCACTTCTGACTTTAACGATTCTAAGATCCTTTTCATTCGGAACTTGGTTACAGAAGGTAACAAACACAGAGTGTGACTCGTCCTTGTGTCTTAAGAACTTTACCCATGTCCATCTGCTATAGTCATCTACGATTACTAACCCATACTTCTTGCCACTGACTGAAGCAGTTTTAACTGGTCCAAATAAGTCAATATGCATAAGTTCTAGTGGCTTAGAGGTAGAAACAACATTTTTAGATTTGAAAGAAGGTTTTGCAAACTTGCCTTTCTGACATGCTTCACACAGAGCATCTGAATTGAACTTCAGATTAGGAAGTCCTCTGACCAGATTGAGTTTGTTAATCTGAGATATTCTTCTCATACTAACATGCCCCAATCTTATGTGCCAGATCCACTGCTTATTGTTAACAGACAGAAGACACTTTACATTCTGACTTTTCAGTTCAGAAAGTTTGATTTTATAAATGTTGTTTTTCCTCTTTCCATTAAATAGGATAGTCCCATCTTTCTGACTAACAGCTTTACATGATTTTTGATTAAAGATTATATCATAACCATTATCACTTAATTGACTTATGGATAACAGATTATGCATTAATCCATCTACTAGCAGAACATTATTGGTAGAGGGAAGATTTCCATTACCTACAGTTCCAGAGCCAATGATCTTTCCCCTCTGATTGCCTCCAAAGCCAACGTGGCCTCCAGGCTTAAGTTCCAGGCTTTGGAACATATGCCTTCTTCCCGTCATGTGTCGCGAGCAGCCAGAGTCCAGGTACCATGACTGGTGTTTCTGATTTGCTGCTAAAGATATCTGCAACATGTATTATTTTATCCTTAGGTACCCAGATTTTCTTGGGTCCTGATTTGTTAGATTTACCAAAACTCTGGTTGAATTTTGGTTTCACAGAATACTTACTGCTAGTGTATTTAATATCATGTGTGTGGCCATACACAAAATGTGAGTTCAGAGGAGTGTGTTTAATGGTTAAGTCCATGGCATTCTTTGGTGTAGGAACCTTACCTTGGTATCATATTCCCTTTCTGCCGTTTCTGCTAACTCCATAGATCATTGAAGCCATTTTGCTTCTATCTATGCTTTTAGCAAGGAACTTTTGGAAGCTATGATCATACTCCTTGATGATCTCATCAGCGCTGCTGGGAGTTTCAGAAATTGATTCCTTCTGAGAGTTTTGTAAAACATTTTCTAATTTTGAAATTTTATTTCTCAGCTCAGAATTTTCCAATTTAAGACTCTCAGTCTTATCAGAGTCAGATTCAAGATTCCTTTTCAGGTTTCTGAATTTAAGTCTAATCTGCTAGTACCTTTCCAGAATTTCGTTAAGGCTTTCAGCAAGTTCAGCCTTAGTAAAATTAATTGCAAAGTCAGGAAATACCTCTTCGGTATCTGATTCTGAGTCTGATTCAGAAGCTTCACTGTCTGCTGAAATGTTGGCCATGAGAGCTATGTTTGCTCTCTCATCATCTGATTCTGAGTCAGCTTCAGACGAGTCAGAGTCATCCCATGTAGCCATGAGACTTTTCTTCTTTTCTCTTCCAAACTTCTTTTTGGGCTTTTCCCTCTGAAGCTTTGGGCAATCACTCTTGTAGTGTCCTTGCTCATTGCATTCATAGTAGATGATGTCCTTGGGTTTGGCTTTCTGCTTCCTGAGGAGCCTTCAGATCTTCTGTATCCAGAGGAAGAATCTGTCCTTCTGTATCTGGAAGAAGACTCATTCTGATCAGATCTTCTGGGATTCCTGAACTTCCTTTGCCTCTGCTTCCATAGTTGGTTCACTCTTCTGGAGAGGAGGGAGAGTTCGTCCTCTTCTGATGAGGATCCATCAGATGTTTCTTCAACTGCCTGCAAAACTTTAGACTCGTATTTTTTGTTAGATTTTAATGCTAAAGGCTTACCTTGCTTCTGAGGTTCATCAGCTTCCAGCTCTATCTCGTGACTTCTGAGGGAGCTGATAAGTTCCTCCAGAGAAGTTTTGTTGAGATCTTTAGCTAGCTTCAGAGCTGTAACCATTGGCCTCCACTGCTTTGGTAAGCTTCTGATGATCTTCTTGACGTGATCAGCAGTAGAGTAACCTTTGTCCAGAACCTTGAGACCAGCCACCAGAATTTGGAATCTTGAGAACATTGTTTCAATGGATTCACTTTCTTCCATTTTAAATGCCTCATACTTCTGAATGAGCGCAAGAGCTTTAGTTTCTTTGACCTGAATGTTGCCTTCATGCGTCATTCTGAGTGAGTCAAACATGTTCTTTGATGTGTCTCTGTTAGAGATCTTTTCATATTCAGCGTAAGAGATGGCGCTGAGAAGAATGGTTCTGGCCTTGTGGTGGTTTTTGAAGTCACGCTTTTGTTGGTCATACATTGCTTTCATGTCAATCTTCTGACCACTTGCATTCACTGGGTGCGTGTATCCATCTGTCACCATGTCCCATAGATCAGCATCATGTGCCAGAAAGAAGCTTTCAATTCTGTCTTTCCAGTAATCAAAATTTTCTCCATCAAAGACTGGAGGTTTGCCGCTGAATCTATCTTTGTCTTCATTGTTGTCATTGCTGGTGTGTTGATAAGTTCCTGCCATTGTGTTTTTCTGACGCTGGATCTTGTACTGACACGGTTAAGTGTTTTAGCTCAGAACCAGGAGCTCTGATACCAATTGAAGAAGTGAAAAACACAAGAAGGGGGGTTGAATTGTAAAAACTGGAAATCAATTGCAGTCAACACGGTATTTTTATCCTGGTTCGTTTGATCTCAAACTACTCCAGTCCACCCGTCAAGGTGATTTCGCCTCTCTCCAACGAGGTCTTAATCCACTATATTCAACTGAATATTACAACTGCTTTAACAATTGCTAAAGCCTTCTTGAGTCAAACCACAAACCGGTTTCTCAAGGAGATACTTTCTTACAAAGAATTGAAATCTAGGTGTGTGAATGTTTTCTACAAAAACTGTTTATCACAACTGTGATACTACACAATTTAAGCTTATGAGAACTAGAGTGCTAAAATGATTGAGTAAAGAATTGATAGCTTTTAGCAAACTGAGAGTGAGAAGGATGAAGAATAGCTTTAGGCGTGTAGAGTGTTGTAGAGCATTAGCCAAATCAATCTTCACTGTGTTGTTTATATAGCATTGGAAATAAGGTATGTTGGAGTAGTTAATTCCGTTTCAATGCCAATAACATTCTTTCCTTATTAAGCAGATCTTGTCTGGAATGGTGTCATTGGTAATAAATCATCTTGAATGCACATTACCGTTGCCACTTAAGCGTGTTCTGGCTTTGGCTCATTCTGACGCTGCTTAGGTGCTGATGAAGTGTTGTTTTCTAGATCAGAGTTCAGATGGTTAAGCGCAGATCTGTTCATCAAGCTTCAGTGTAAGCACAAGTTGATCTTCTGATTCTGGAATCTGATATAACATCTTCTGATGCTGATGTTGATATCTTATCTTCTGATGATGATGATGATGTTCTCTTGCTGATACCCATCAGAGTTTCTGTAAAACAGAACGTAATCTTACAATTAATATATGTCTTACATGAATCATACAATTAATATATCTTTGCATTTTGTTATCATCAAAACTTAAACTTAGGGTAGTAGATTCAAACTTTGTTCTAACATAAACTCCATGCAAGCCTAAACCTAAGGACTTGTTTGCTTTGTGTGAATATGATTACTTGTATATACACTTGCTTACTTTTGCATACATGTACATATCATCATAACATCATACCATAGCATTTTCAATAACCATTCCAAGGATCTCGAGGGTCTTTTGATACAGGGGCACGTTGAACTAGACGTCTACCAAAGAGCAAGAGGGTTCCCCTCTAAACAAACGTCGTCGAAGATCAAGTGCAACAACTTGAATCGGGGGCTATGACCCACTTGACATGGTGAGCTTGATTCTCGTGGAAAGACATCCACCGATACAAAGTTCTCCAATCAAGGATGTTCAATCCCTAACATTTTCTTGTGTTTACCCGCGAGATTCTTGGAAACATGCATCCACATATCATGCATTGCATCATGACAGGTTTCTCCCATACAGTTCTCCTTATCTTCCTACTGTTTATTTCAGTAAGATGGATATGGAACAAACGGTGAAAGATCTCCAAGCACAAAACGCTCAGTTCCAACAAATGCTTATGGCTATGGCTAAAGGGCAGGAGGACCTGAAAGCTCTCCTTCTCAAAGAAAAGAAGAAAAAATCCAAGAAGGCAGCGAACATCCCGAACTTGAGAGGAAGACCTGGAGGACCAGTCAGGAGAACTCTAGATCTTTCAACTCCATCCAACATAGGGGATAGTCTTGAAGAAGACCACAATTTGGAGATTGATGAAGTTGAAGCCCACTACTCCAAGGAACAATATCCTCCTGCTGATGACAAGTACAAACAGTTGGAGGATCGCCTTAGTGCTATGGAGATTCAACAGATACCTGGCTTGGATTTAGGAGACATGGGCTTAGTTTCTGGATTAGTCATCCCTCCAAAGTTCAAAGTCCCTACCTTTGCCCTATACGATGGATTCTCTTGCCCTAAGATGCACATAAAGTCTTATGTCCGCAAGATTCAACCATACACAACTGATCCAAAGCTTTGGATCCATTTCTTCCAAGAAAGCCTATTAGGGACTCAACTCGAATGGTTCTATCAATTGGAGAGTTCTCGCATCCACGCCTGGGAGGATTTAGCTGCTGCTTTCTATAAGCAGTATCAGTACAATGCTGATCTTGCACCAACTCGTGTGCAATTGCAGAACATGACCATGGGTCCCAACGAGAGCTTCAAAGGATACACCCAAAAGTGGAGAGATCTGGCTGGTAGGGTGCAACCCCCTTTAACTGACAGGGAGCTGATTGACATCTTCATGGGAACAATGACAGGGCCTTTCTTCAAACACTTGATCGGAAGCTCTTCAGTCGGGTTCACCGAGCTAATACTGACCGACGAAAGGGTAGAAGTTGGCATCAAAAGTGGGAAGATTCAAGAAGCTACACCTTCTGATGCTCAGAAAAAGCCCTACAATGGGAAGAAGGAGTCCAATGTTGTGTATGGTCAAAAGAGTCGTCATGACCAACACGTAGGAGAAATCTTGATCTCTAATCCTACGCCTGCTCAACAAAGACAGGGGAATCAGCGTAAGGAGGTCGCGCCTAAAAGACATTTCACTAAGATCAACATGTCACTGACTCAAGCGCTACAACGCTTGTTGGAGGCAGAGCTGATTACATTAAAGGCTCCTCTCCGGAACCCAAATACTTCCGCTCCTACCTATCATCCCAATGATAGGTGTGCATACCACTCTGACAGTCCGGGACATGACACAAACAACTGTTGGGATCTGAAGAATAAGGTCCAAGACATGATTGATGCCAAGGAGATCGAGTTTGGCCCTCCGGAGACTCCAAACATAATCACTGCTCCTATGACGAATCATTAGAAGCTTTTGTTCATTTGAATTTTCAAGTTGTAATCTCTTTGTTATTCAAACAATTATCTATTAATGTCAAACTTTGTTTCATTAATGCATTGCATATGTTTGTCTTGATTTGATCCACTCATTTTCATTACATTTTAACTGTGCTTTTTTACTCTCTTTATGACATTTAACTCTTGCTAAAAGTTACAAGCCTTTAGAGGGAGGATGACGAAACAATGCCATAATCCCATACAGTATGCTTTTGGACAAACTTTGCTGACGATGTACAGGCGTTTCTTTCAAATCCTAAACACTGGAGTTATAAGGAAGATAATCCCTAGTCAACCCCTTCGAGCCAAATAAGTAGAAGTTTTCTGTTTTAAACACAAATTGAAACCTTTAATTTAAACCTGGGGCAAGGTAGTCTCTCAGTTAATGCAAATGCGCTTTAAGTCGCAAACTCTCAGTTCATAATACAACGAACGACATCAAAAGCATTCCTCTGGAATCAAAAGACAGTGGTGGTTCCTTATCTCATAGGCAGTCAATCTCTCAAAAGAGAAAAGCCCACTGAGCCAAAACCTATAAATGAGGCTTAAGAAAGCTGGAGCATCCCGCTGACTGTAATCTCGAAAACAGGAACAGTCGGGCAAAAGTTAGGGATAACAAATCAAAAGAACGAGGTCGCTACAAATCCTCAACAACATGAAAAATGTTGCAAAAATGACTGCCTTCCAACAAATTCAACTTGTGTGAACCATCACCAAAAACGTCGTTCCAGACTCATTTGGAGTTCAAATGCATAATTAACTGAGTTTAGGATTGAAGAACATCACAAAGAACGGGTGGGTACAAATACGCTTTGAGCCTTTATCCTTTGTTTCTTAAACCGTGAACCAAGCCACGTTACAACCCTTCAAAAGTCCTAACTGAAGCATGGGTTAGTTCGAAAGCATATTATTACAAAAGGTATCCTGACTCCTGTAAGGCTCTGCTCTAAATCCTGAGTTTGAATTTTCTTAGCAAAATTTCTTTACTCGCTAAAACGAATTTTCAAAAAACTTCAAGACAAGCATAAAATTTGCATTACTTGAATATCACTGTTTGCATTTGGCTATTTGTTTGACAGCGGAGAAATTCACACAGCAAATATCCGATGAACGAAAGCCCTCTCAGTGAACAAAATCACTTCAAAAAGGATGACACTTCCATTGACAAATCTCCTATCAACAAGGGGGAATGACATGTCACTATCTAGCACATCTGGGGCAGTCCAGTCAAGATTCCAGGAAATCTCTCAAAGAAGTGCAGAGTAACCAGGGGCAGGTCTCCATCTCCGTCACTTGGGGCATTGAACATCAATCTCAGTGAAGGGTTACGTACAATTAAACATTTTCTAGCAATGTCACAAACACTTGCTACTAGGGGCAATGACAAATTCCCCCCGAAATCCTTTTCATAGGATGATTCCCCAGCAAGAGTATAATCTCTGACCCCTTTTCCCCAGCTGAATCAACCTCAAGAATCCTCGAGGACTTCCCCCAACGACGATGTCACCTCTCTAGCGGACTGACGACAGGGTTTATTTCCCCAACAACACCAGGATTCCCCAACTTGAGTTTGCTTCTCCGACTACTACAAATCAAAGGACCACAATTCCTCTTCCCCAGTAGACTACTCTACAATCCCCAGCAAGTTACTGCGAAACCTGGACCCGACCAGATATTAGTTCAACTTCGACTCCCCAGTAGAGCAACGGACGACTAAGACTCCTAAACTCTTTTCCCAAGAAGAAATAAACATACTCCTCACAGAGTTTTCATTATCCCCCAGCGGAGTTCTCCTCAAACAACAAAGCAGGGATCACCGGTGGAAACATTTTGAGCAAAGTCCAAGACAAAATTACACTTCAACAACATTCATAACATATGCATACAAAGTACATATAACACAAATCTCATTTTATTTTGAGAACACCATTACACAATGCATACACCATGACAATACATACATCATGACATTGCATACAACTAACTCTTTACCTTTTCAGGAAAGATCAATCAACAGGCAGAGATCATCATCTTCTGAGATTCCTTCTAGAGACAGTTCAGATGCGATCCAGATATGGTTGACATTCTGATACTTATTCCAGATTCCTTCTATAGACAGTTCATATGCGATCCATATATGGTTTACATTCTGAAACTTATTCCAGATTCCTTCTAGAGACAATTTAGATGCGATCCAGATATGGCTGACATTCTGATACTTATTCCAGATTCCTTCTAGAGACAGTTCAGATGCGATCCAGATATGGCTGACATTCTGATACTTATTCCAGATTCCTTCTAGAGACAGTTCAGATGTGATCCAGGTATGGTTGACATTCTGATACTTATTCCAGATTCCTTCTAGAGACAGTTCAAATGCGATCCAGATATGGCTGACATTCTGATACTTATTCCAGATTTCCTCCTAGAGACAGTTCAGATGCGATCCAGATATGGCTGACATTCTGATACTTATTCCAGATTTCCTTCTAGAGACAGTTCAAATGCGATCCAGATATGGCTGACATTCTGATGCTTATTCCAGATTCATTTAAAATACAGTCCAGATACGCTCCAGATTCGGATGTCATTCTGTCACTCATTCAAAATACAGTCCAGATACGATCCGGATTCGGATGTCATTCTATCACTCATTCAAAATACAGTTCAGATACGATCCAGATTCGGATGTCATTCTGTCACTCATTCAAATACAGTCTAGATACGATCCAGATTCGGATGTCATTCTGTCACTCATTCAAATACATTTCAGATACGCTCCAGACACGGACGCCGTTTCTTTTGCTCATACAGACTCAGTCCCCAGATACAGTTCAATGGCATTCCAGACATGAATACCATTTTGATGCTCATTCTTCTGACCTACAACATTGCACTTACAACAAACATTCTTGGATGGCATCTTTAAGCCCATCTCCAACGAGATTCGGTCACATTCTTGGATGGCATCTTTAAGCCCATCTCCAACAAGTTTCTGTCACATTTTCCAAATGGCATCTGTAAGCCCATTCCCGACATCACAATGCTGATACTACACCATGCGAGTGCAAATTTTTGGGCACTCTAGTGTTCAATTATCTTCCACCTTCGGATCACGAAAGGTTCGAAAGCCAATCTATATCCTCAGGTTTAAGAAAATTGAACATGGGGTAACTGTTGTACCCCAAAATTTTCCCTCTAAATTCTCAAGGTTTTTCTTACAAGGATTCTCAAGGTTTTTCTTACAAGGATTCTCAAGGTTCAAGCTTGCACAAGTGCATTGGGATTTTCCAGTACCAAAATTAAAAGGAAACTGTCAAAAATGGAGAAAACAGATAAAAATAACATTTTGACAAATTTGGTGGAAAACATGTCTCCTTCGATTCAGCATACTTCAATTGACTCGTGGCCTCTTTCGATTGCTCAAAATGGCTACTAGCGTGCCTCTTTCGAATCTGGACTTTTTGCCTCATGTATGCCTCTTTTGAACCTGGACTTTTTGCCATATGTATGCCTCTTTCGAACCTGGACTTTTGGCCTCCTGTATGCTTCTTTCGAATGCAACTTGGATATACCCTTCATGTTGAACTTTAAGCCTCCTTCGAACATGGACTTTCGATTGGGAAATATGCTTCCTTCGAGCATGAGCTTTCGATTGGCCAGTATGCTTCCTTCGAGCGTGAACTTTCGATTGGGCAATAGCTTCCTTCGAGTTAGCTTGTTTCGACCACGAGCTTCGACTGAGGCAAAAGTTTCCTTCAAACAGGTGTGCTTCGATCTCACTTTTTCACAAGACCAAGTCACATGCGCTGCCAGGCTCTGCCATAAAATTCCAAAACTGCTGCACAGCAGTCCTGCACAGCTGCTCAGTTCCTTGCACCAAAATGGCAATAAAGCACTGTCCCTCAAAGGCTACAAAGAGCAGCATACCCCTTTTGTTTGAATTATTTTGTTTTCCCCCCAAAACAATATCAAAGCTTCAGCCACCTCGCCTATAAATACAAGGCTTCACAACATGTGCAGAGGAGGACCTTCTGGCCAGTCGAACGAATCTTCAGAAAACTCTCTAACACCATAAAGCTCTCAAACAGTTAAACACTTATCCAATACAGATCCAAAATCGAAACACATATCCAGAATCCAACACATATCCAGAATCGAAACACATATCCAGCATCCAAACACATATCCAGAATCCAAACACTTATCCCCTTAGAATCTGAAACATCCCTATACCTTGTTAACCTTCAAATCCAGCAGGAAGAACCTCACCCTTGTTCTTCTCTTTCGAATCCAGTATCAAAGACATAACCCCTGTTTCCTCCCTTCGAATCCAAAAGCACTCAAGGAAACCTCTTAAAGGCTCAGCACACGTTCCATCCTCAAGCAAGGTAAGTCGTTCTTAACCTTAAACCCTTCATTTCTAGCATAACATGTAAATAAACTTCCTTTTCATTTCAAATATATACGTAGTGTTTGCTACCTTTTCATTTCAAATATATACGTAGTGTTTGCTACCTTTTAGTTTGTTTTTATTGCTGCTCCTTTTGGGTTTGGTTCTTTGGTTGGTCACAGATGCTTTAAGAACTAACCTGGCCCTGAGGTAATGATAGCATGGCCTTAGGCCATGTTGCTATTTAATATCTCAAACGAAATAAGCAGGAAACAGGAACATGAAACGAAGCCTCAGGCTTCCTCACTGACTCCAGGCCCAATCGAAGGAGGCAGAAAGGAAGATTGCATCTTATACTGGTTCCAGGCCCAGTCGAAAGGCACAACATGTTGTCCTGCTGGTCCCAGTCGAAAGGCACAACATGTTGTCCTGCTGGTCCCAATCGAAAGGCACAACATGTTGTCCTGCTGGTCCCAATCGAAAGGCACGACATGTTGTCCTGCTGGTCCCAATAGAAAGGCACAACATGCTGACCGTGAGGCCTCAGTCAAAATTCATGCCTTCACCCTTTTCAGGCCAAATCGAAGAGAGCCAGAAAGTGCAGAATCGAAGGGTGTCTCTTCCCAGTTCGAAAGGATCATTTTTATTCATTTTATTTTTGTTTTTTCTTTACATTTCTTGCTCTTCAATATGGTTGTAATAGCGTAGGATCTATTTTCTTCATTTTATTTACTTTGTACAAATGCTAGTAAAATAGGGGATGTATGGCAAGATAAAAACCACAAATTAGATAACCCATAATCAAAGACTAAATGCATGCAAATCAAACACACTATTCACACATGCACCCCTTAGGGTATCTCCACTTGGTTGCCTAAACAAATGGGCCATGTTATGCATGTCAAGTACTTTGGCAAAACAAGAACAAACAAAATGATCATAGTCCCTCGATGACGCTATCCGAGTTGCCTAAACAAAATGATCAAGTCCCTCAAGAAAATTGCCAAAGATACTTGACACAATTGCTATCATGGTCTATACGATGACCCGCGCCTGTCCCGTTCAAACATCCTAACGCAAGGTTGTTCACCAAATACAATGGTGAAACAACACTATTAAAAGGGTTAAAAACATGAGAAAGATCTTTGAGTAAAATAGGGTAGACAACTCTTAGTTACTTGATAAAAAAAAACTTGCAAAAACATCCTTGCCATTTTTCAAAACACATTCCAACTTTCAAAACAACTTTCAAAAAACATTGAAACATCTTTTCAAAAAGACAAACACCTTTGTAAAACATTCAAACAAGAATTATTACAAAGGTTGCCTAGACAAGGCATCTTTTTCAAAACATTTTCAAAAACCACACACACAAAGCACCATTTCAAGCAATTGAAAATCAAGGCAAGCGATCTAAAAACAAGTAACTAAGAGCCCATGGATAACCATGGATGAAAAGGGTGCTAGCACCTTCCCTTTTCATAATCTACCCCCCGAACCCACAAAAATATCTTAAAGGTCTTTCCTGTGCTTTTTGACCTTTCCTTAGGATAAAATAAAAAGTCGGTGGCGACTCTTGCTAAACCGAACATTTGCGAACACAAACGCAAATCCCAAGTCAGTTCTCCCACCGTATCACACACACCATTGCAAAGAAGATCCTTTGGGCAGGATATTATTGGTCCACTATGGAAGCCGACTGTTATCAGCATTCTCGGACCTGTCACAAGTGCCAAGTCTATGCTGATAAGGTGCACATACCTCCAGTTCCTCTGAACGTCTTGGCAGCTTCGTGGCCTTTTACAATGTGGGGCATCGACATGATCGGCGAGATCAGACCTACGGCATCCAACGAGCATCGTTTCATTCTGGTAGCAATTGACTACTTTACAAAGTGAGTTGAGGAAGCTTCCTTTGCTACAATAACCAAGAACGTCGTGGCACGGTTCATTTGGCACAACCTGATCTGTCGATACGGTGTACCAAAGAGAATCATTACGGACAATGGTACAAATCTCAACAATAAGATGATCACCGAACTCTTCCAGCAGTTTAAGATACAGCATAACAACTCTTCTCCCTTCCGGCCGAAGGTGAATGGGGCTGTTGAAGCGGCTAATAAGAACATTAAGAATATTGTGCAGAAGAGGACGGTGACATACAAAGACTGGCACGAGATGTTACCATTTGCTCTTCATGGGTACCGTACCTCAGCGCGGACGTCAACAGGGGCAACACCCTATTCCTTGGTATATGGCATGGAAGCAGTCTTGCCCATTGAAGTTCATATACCCTCTCTTCGAATCATGAAGGATGAAGGTTTGAGCGAAGATGACTGGATCCAGACCCAACTTGATCAGCTGAATTTAATCGACGAAAAAAGACTTACTGCTATTTATCATGGTCAAACGTATCAAAAGTGGATGATCAAGGAATTTAACAAGAAAGTTAGACGACAAGAGTATCGAGTTAGGGATATGGTGATCAAGCGCATGATTCTACCTCAAGGTGATCCCAGGGGCAAATGGACTCCTACCTACGAAGGGCCATTTGTGGTTAAGAACATCTTCTTAGGAGGAGCTATGATTCTAACCACCATGGATGGTGACGACCTTCCTCACCCCGTCAATGCAGACATAGTGAAAAAATACTATTCATAATCAAAGACTCGCTAGGTCGACTGGCCTAGGCAAAAATAAGGGCTTCCCGGCGAACCAAAAGGGTTCGGGCAAAAATAAGGGATGAAAATGAAAAAAATTTGTACACCCAGCAAGTCGAAAACCTGAAAAGGCGGCTTGGGCAAAAAAGGGTATCCCGGTGGATTGAAAACCCGAAAGGGCGGTCCAGGCAAAAATTAGAGATCAAAGTGTAACACTATGTCTCATTGGATCACCTTGTAACCAGACTTCGGTATCGACTATCAAGCTCGGACGGCACTAATCAATCTGATCTACCTTCAACAAAGTAGCAAAGTGATGAGATGCTCGAGGACATAAACACAATAGCAGAGTTGGAACCCAGTGGGATTATTCACATAGCTATTTTGTTTAGTTTTTCACAAATTGTGTAAATTCTATTATTCAGCGGCGTTCTCTTACCAGGACGTCAGCCTCTTGTACAAAAAACGCCTATTTACAGGCCAAAATTCAAAATCAATACAATTCATTTTCAAAGAACTTTCAAACTGTTTTTCCTTTTTCTGTTTTGTTTTGCAAAGAACGTCCAATGTTCATTTTTGATATATGCATTTGACATTAATTGCTGCTCATGAATATTTACATGCGAAACAAAAGACGATTACTTTTAATATCAGAAATAGGGACAATAAGAACTGTCCAAGCTTTACAGTTGCTCTATCCACCAGGTACAAGGTAGATTCAGCTGAAGAATATGGCCAAGGTGCGTTCACTCCCCGCAGAATAAGAAAGATGAGTGATGTTATTCTCCCCAGCTGAGACTTGCAAATGTGAATGAATCGGTAATATTCTCCCCAAGCAGAGTTTATCTACCATCATCACTGAAAGGTCTTAATATTCCCCAACGAAGTATAAGAATATTCCCCGGCAGTGTCTAAAATATCCCCAGTGGAGTTTGAAATTTTCCCAGCGCAGTCTGAAGGAGCTTCCCCCAATGGAGTTTGGAAGATTATCCCCAATAGACTCTGGAAGTTTATCCCCAGCGGAGTTCGAAGAAATATCCCCAGTAGACTTTGGAAGATTATCCCCAGTATAGTCTAAAATATTATTCCCCGTGAAGTCGCAACTGGAAACTCATCCCCAACGGAGTTCTTCCCTTTCACAAACAGGAATTCAATCCCCAACAAAGTTCATTCACCAGCAACGGTAATGCATCCCCAGCTGAATTTATCAGCGGAATCCTCTACAGAGCATCTCTTCCCCACAGAGTAATCTCTTCATCAGTTTATTCCCCAGCGGAGTTATCCTCTCCTGGAGGTTTATTCTCACAATCATCTTCATTCACTATCCCCAGCAGAAACAAAGAATTTAACTCTTTTCTCCAGCAGCTATCCGGGATTTATTTTCCCAGCTAAAAACATTACATTTCCATACATCATGACACATGCATATATGCATCATACAACACAATCTCATTTATTTCGAGAACATCATTGCTTGATACATATCATGCATTACATACATCTAACCTTTACCTTTCAGGAAAGATGCAGTTAAATTCTCACAAAATTCAAAGCTGTAAAGCTTTTACCTAAGTCGAATTACTGACAAGTTCTTAAATCTCAACAGGGTTATCCTCAGTTGAATTACAGACAAGGTCCTAAATCTCTAAAAAGTTCCTCCGTTAAAGTACAAACAAGTTCCTAAATCTCAGCAGAGTTTTCTCAGTTGAATTATGGGCGAGTTCTTAAATCTCGATGAAGATGTTTCCCAAAGTCGAATTACTGACAACTTCTTAAATCTCAACGGAGTTATCCTTAGTTGAATTACAGATAAGGTCCTAAATCTCGACAAATTCCTCCGTCGAAGTACAGACAAGTTCCTAAATCTCAACAGAGAAGTTTTCTTAGTTGAACTATGGGCGAGTTCTTAAATCTCGATGAAGATGTTTCCCTCAGTTGAATTACTGACAAGTTCTTAAATCTCAATAGAGTTTTTCTCAGTTGAATTACAGGCAAGGTCCTAAATCTCGATAAAGTTCCTCCGTCGAATTACAGACGAGTTCCTAAATCTCAGCAGATTTTTCTCAGTTGAATTACGGGCGAGTTCTTAAATCTCGATGAAGATGTTTCCCAAAGTCGAATTACTGACAAGTTCTTAAATCTCAACGGAGTTATCCTCAGTTGAATTACAGACAAGGTCCTAAATCTCGACAAATTCCTCCGTCGAAGTACAAACGAGTTCCTAAATCTCAGCAGAGTTTTCTCAGTTGAATTAAGGGCAAGTTCTTAAATCTTGATGAAGATGTTTCCCTCCAGTCGAACTACTGACCAGTTCTTAAATCTCAACAGAATTATCCTCAGTTGATTTACAGACAAGGTCCTAAATCTCGACAAAGTTCCTCCGTCGAATTACAGACGAGTTCCTAAATCTCAGCAGAGTTTTCTCAGTTGAATTACGGTAAAGTTCTTAAATCTTGATGAAGATGTTTCCCTCCAGTCGAACTATTGACCAGTTCTTAAATCTTAACAGAATTATCCTCAGTTTAATTACAAACAAGGTCCTAAATCTCGACAAAGTTCCTCCATCGAATTACAGACGAGTTCCTAAATCTCAGCAGAGTTTTCTCAATTGAATTACGGGAAAGTTCTTAAATCTTGATGAAGATGTTTCCCTCTAGTCGAACTACTGACCAGTTCTTAAAGCTCAACAGAATTATCCTCAGTTGAATTACAGGTAAGGTCCTAAATCTCGACAAAGTCCTCCGTCGAATTACAGACAGGTTCCTAAATCTCAACAGAGAAGTTTTCTCAGTTGAATTATGGGCGAGTTCTTAAATCTCAATGAAGATGTTTCCCCTCCAGTTAAATTACGGACAAGTTCTTAAATCTCAGTAGAGATGTTCTCTCGGTTGAAGTACGGACAAGTTCCTAAATCTCAACAAAGATTAGACTTCCCCAGCGGAATCTTCTACAACAACAGGTATACAAGCTCTCGCTAAGGAATCTCTTATGCGATCGACACTCCTTCAGATGGAATCTTTAAGCCCATCCCCCTCGTCACCAATCTCCAAATGGCATCTGTAAGCCCATTCCCGACATCACAAGGCTGATACCACTTCATGCGAGTGCAAATTTCTGGGCACTCTAGTGTTCAATCATCTTCTACCTTCGGATCACGAAAGGCATGAAAGCCAATCTACATCCTCAGGTTTAAGAAGATTGAACAGGGGAAGCTGTTGTACCCCAAAATTTTCCCTCCCATATTTCTCAAAACATTGCAAGAAAAATCTCCAAATGGCTCAAGGTAGCTCAAGAGTTGGTCAGACAAGCTATCTCCTAAGGCAGTCTACCCCAAATTAGGGTTTAGTGTTGCATCAAGATCCTTGAATCCAAATGACCTCAAGTTCTCCCCAATGTCCTAATATGTTCTCAAGATCATCCATGTCAAATTTCAAGCCTTGCAGAGGAAGTTTGCTCAGTCAATTGCTCAAAGCTCCAAAAATCGACTGTGCTAGGGCAAAAGTCAACTGTGACCTACATATAGTCAAAATTAAATATTTTTTGTCAACATTCTCATTTTGAAGGATATTTAATCATTATATCAAGTTTTGATCATGATTCATCAAGGATTGCTCAAAATTCATCAAGATTCAAAAGTTGCTAAATTAGGGTTTTTCAGGAAAAGTCAACTCAACTTTGACCAAGCATAACTTTCTCATAATTTATCATAAATGACCCATCCAAAGCTCATTTTTAATAGTATGCAATTCCCTACAATCCATATTCATACCCCAAGATCAAAAAATGCACTCACAAGAAGTTATGAATTTTGACATTATAGGTCATTTTTGAAAGTCAACAAAAACACCTTTTTTGTCAAAGCTCCTAACATGAGCACGGAATATCAAAATGCGATGAGACCAAAAGGGTTGATTAGAGGACATCTCAAGCTTTCTAAAAAGTCCAAGAACGCCTCCAAAAGTTCAAAATTGAAGAAGTTATGCATTATTGAAGTTGGACCTTTTTGCAAATTTGCCAAAAGTCAACTATCCCCAAAACTTCAAATTTTGCCAAATGGGCCCATTCTTTTCCACTTGATTTGAGTTTGCATTATTGCCAACGTACCCTAGATCCAGCCATGTGTCCATATCACATTTTTTATTATTTAATTTGATTTTTATTTGAATTAATTCATTTTAAATCAAATAAAATGATATAAAATCTAAAGCATTGATAACACATGATTTTTTTTGGCTATTTCAGGCTCCAAATACAGCTATCCTTACAATCAAATTCGTATCAAGTGAATCATGTGCAAAAAGATGTGATTTAGGCCAAGTTTGGAAAGCTTTTATGAAAGAATCAAATCAAATATGCAATCATCACTGTGGGAAGATTTGAACAACAAATGTTACCCTAATACAATGTGCATTACATAAGCAAGCTAGAGACATGAAAATCAGGGTTAGAGAACACTTGTGGAGGTAGAGCAAAAACTGGAAAAAATCACAAAAAGTGGGAGATCGAAATCAACCCTAGAGGCATTTTCAAAGCTTGATATTGGTCCCAATCAATTCCTGGAAACGCACACAAGCTATCCCAATCCAAACCAAGCATTATCAGGCCCTCATGCACACTGTAAGTCTCACGCAAGCTACCCCTGTTCTTGAATTCGATTTGAGTTATTCTGGCATCATTTGAGTAAACTAATAGCATATTTGTGATCACAAGAACATTTGCAAACCTTTGGCATCATTTAATTTCATTTATCTGATCTGTATTGCAATCCACCATAGATAGAGTTTACTTGGAGTTTTTGGGAGTTTTTGTTTCAGGTACAATTGATTCACATGAAGGACATGGTTGTGATCAAGAGTTTGTCACGAACCCAACAATGGTCCTAGAGTCCATTTTTGTGGCCTGAGCAAGGTTTTGGAGACGAGCAGGCTTGTAGTTACGGACTTCTGTCCGTTGGTATAGATGGTTATATTTTTAGCCACGGTTGGGAGGTCAGGGATGATGCGTGGCATCCATCCATTGGCCGGTTCAAACATAGTGCGCATTTTATTTTTTTTTGACCATTAAGTTTCATTTTATTATATTATTATTAATTTGTATTAATATAACAAACAAAGCATCATGGTGTAGTGGTAAGCTGGGCGTTGGATTTCCCTTCAGGACCTGGGTTTGAATCCTAGGTCCCCCTCTTTCTCAATATTATTTCTTTTCAGGTTTTCCAGTGCGCATGCCAGTCCAGATCCACACCATATTCCCTCACCAATCCAAGTGCCAGATGGCCAACGGTCATATCTGATGGTTAGTGATTGAAGGTCCATCAAAGTGCTGGTCAACGCGTGTGTACCAGATTCAGAAGGTCAAACGGACCAGCTTCTAATGGGACTACAGAATTGTTGCTTACACCCTTCAAAATCAGGCCCACTTCCTCCTTTCTCTTACATTTTTTTCATTTTTATTTAATTGTTTTATTCTATTTTAATTACTTACTAACCAATCATAATTTTTCCTTTTTATCAAAAAATCATCAAAAAATATTTTTATCCAATAAATTTCAGAATTCTTTTTTTAATAAATACTAACTAATTAAATTAGGTTTTTAATTATAGAATAACTTTAACCTATTTTGTAAATAAATAAAATTAATTAGACTTAATTAGGTTTTAACTACTAATTTAATTATTTTAATTTCTTTCTTAAAATAATCAAAAACAAAAATATGTCATAAATTATTTTTCATTAATTTAATATTTAATTTAGTTATTCAATTTAGAATTTAATTTCTTTTCTTAAAATAAAAACAACAAAACAACAAAAAAAAACATTTTTTTCAAAAGTTTCAAAACCCTAATTCGCACTCGATTTAATTTCCCGCACGCTTTATTTATTTTTATCCAATTATGTATCTGCTTACGGATTATAATAGATAATTAGGACATTTTATTTATTTTATCACTTTATTTTATTTTTCAAAGGGTTGTTTTTGGCGATGTAAATACCTGACGCCTTGTAATTTAATTTCCGCACCTTTAAAATTCTGCAAATTATAACTGCTAGATGTTTGATAATAGGGTTTGCATGACAAGACTGAATGCTTAATCTTAAAATCAAATTAGATCACCCTTAACATGTACAAAGATAAAAATAACAGAAAACGACACACTCGCACATGCGCACTCTTAGGGTACACCCCACTTGGTTGCCTTCGTACACGGTCATTGAGTATAGGTCGCTTTAGAGGTCTCCCTCTTGTCTAAAAGATCATAGTCTCCTCGAAATGGTTGCCTCGGATATTGTTGCCTCAAACAAATGATCTAAGACATTAGGGTTATCGCTAAGGCGTCCTAACATTGCTTTGGTGACCGTATGTCCCTCATTTGAATTGACCCTCAAACTCCAACGACGATGCTACCTACTCATCAATAGTGGGATAGCATTGTCTAAAGGACATTAGCATAGAACGATTCCTTTTTCGAGTAGGTAGATAGTTCTTAGATACTTGCTCTTTCAAGACAAAACTTTTTCTCACACTTACACTTTTACAAACAAAGTTTTCAAAACACTTCATTACACTCTTGAGGACAGAAGCAAGAGTTAAATCGAAGTTTTCAAACAAAAAACTTTTTCAAACCCACAAGCACAAAGAAAACAATTTTGAAAACAATTGAGCAAGTACCTAAGAGCCCGTAGATAACCACGGATAGAAAGGGTGCTAATATCTTCCCTTTCTATAATCTACCCCCCGAACCCGAGAAATATCTCGAAAAAGGAATTTTTCTGTGCTTTTTTCCTTTCCTTGTTGGATAAAATAAAAGTCGGTGGCGACTCTTGCTTACCGCGACATTTTGCGAAAACAAATGCAAAATGCAAACCAACATTCCAAAAAACAGTCAATTCTTCCCACCGTATCACATTGGCCATAGGAAGTAGTGAGATAGCCGGCTCCGGTATAAAGCTGAGAACTGGTTGTTACTCGATACTACACTCATTGAGACCATACTCTCGAGATAGTTCTGGCTGCAAGAAAAGATTGCGTGAGCTGAAACCATGACCGATGGAGGATGGTCAGTGATATTGAGAACCTCTAGAACCTGGTTACTATTATTAGGACAGGTTGAAACCAACTGAACTTCAAGAGGGTAGTCCTAGACCCCATGCAAGCCTGAAACTTAAGGGCTCTTGTGTGACTTGTTTGCCTTTACCATATCTGTTATCTGCTATACCTGTTATGTGCTTTTATCATGACATCATGCATCATAACATAGCATGCATACTTCATTACGCTAACCATTTCAAAGACCGAGGGGGTTTATCTTTGTTCTGTTTTGCAGATTATGGCTTCCGTGCGCAGAAACACCATTCGAGTCAACTTCGTGCAAATACCTGCTCAACTCAGAGAGTTAGTCTCAAAAGTTCCTGATATTTCTTCATTCGTTAGAAGACATGGTCAGGTCCTTAGTTTGGTCACTTCAAAGTTGGATGAGCAGATGATGAGCATCCTTTTCCAGTTCTTCGATCCGATGCATCATTGTTTTACTTTCCCAGATTACCAGTTGGTTCCCACTTTGGAAGAGTTTTCTTATTTACTGGGCATATCCATCCTCGAGAAGACACCCTTCACAGGTTTGGAAGAGGTTCCTAGACCTGAGGACATTGCTTCAGCCTTACATCTAAAAAGGGTTGATGTAGTATCCAACTGGGAGACACGGAGCAGGGTTAAAGGTTTCTTAGCCAAGTTTCTGATTGATCAAGCTCAGCAGTTCTGGGACAATTTGGACTTTCAAGCTTTTTAAGACATCCTGGCTCTACTCATCTCCAGTTTAGTTCTCTTCCCAAATCCAGACTCCTTCATAGATGTGAATACGGTCAAGATCTTCTTGTCTCGTAATCCTGTACCTACTCTTCTGGGTGATATCCTGCATGCCCTCTATACTCGTACTGTGAGAAGAAGAGGGACCCTCATGTGTTGCATGCCTCTGCTGGCGAGGTGGTTTATTTTGCACCTCCCCAAGTCTGTATTGAAGAATGAGGAAGGTTTAGGTTGGGCTTACAGGATAATGTCCCTTTCCCATACGGACATTCTTTGGAGTTCTAAGGCTATGGAGGACACGGCTGTCATTGATCGATGTGGGGGATACCCTAATTTCCCGTTGCTTGGAATTAGAGGAGGAATAACCTACAGTCCTTGTTTGGCTTTACGACAGTTTGGTCGTGCCCAGAGAGACGGTCCCCATGAGTTGCTTCTTGAGGATATTGCCTTTGACTACAAGGAAGACGCTAAGGAGCATCGCCAAAGGTTCATACGAGCCTGGGGCATGGTGAACAGGTCTGACCCTCACGAGCTGGGACCAAAGACTTCTCTCCCTATGCAACCTTATCTCCAGTGGGTCCGAGCCCAAGACCAGAAGCTTGGGATGCCTTATGAAGTTGTGTTACCAGTGATTGTGGAGCCTACCAATGAAGAGGGTGTTCCTTATACAGTCCTTTATCCCTACATGCCCACTGACCTTGGGGGATTGAAGAGATCCTGGATTCAGTTGAAGGAGGAGAGGGATACCTACCGAGAGAAGTATCATGAGCAAGAAAGGAAGATATTGAAGCTCACGAAGAAACTTGAGAATGAGAGGACAATTATTGATTATGTCAGCACGAAGGGGAAACGACCATGGGATTTCTGACACCTTTTATTGTTTCTAGTTTAGATTTGCTTTTCAGTTGTTTCTTTGTAAACACCTTAAAAGGCGTTGTTAAACATTTTACAAATTTAATCTAATAAAGTTTGTTTTATTCCTTGGTTTACAAATTTAAATCTCCCAAAGTCTTTGAAATCATTTCATACGCATTCCATTATCATGCACATCATTACAGGTACCATTAAAGGTTTCTCATCTTCTTCGCTGTTTATTTCAGCATAAAATGTCTTCTGAAATACCTACCGATCAAGCCATTAAAGCTCTTCAGGCACAAAATGCCCAATTCCAAGAGATGTTCTTGAACTTGGCTAAAGGGTGGGAAGATTTGAAGACTCTCATCCTGAAAGAGGAGAAGAAGAAGAAGAAGAAGAAGAAGAAGAAGGTGGTTCTTCTGAATATGGGTCACAGGTTTGGGAATAGGTTGCGACAAAAAGCTGATTTTTCCCTTTCATCCAAAGGAGGAGAGAATCAAGAGGAAGAAAAGGGTCCTAGTCCTATGGTCTCTGATAATGATACTGATTTTGATGATGAGCAATATCCTCCTGCTGAGGATAGGTACAAACAACTTGAAGACCGTCTGAGTGCTATGGAAATTCAGAAAATCCCTGGTTTGGACTTCGAAGATCTGGGACTAGCATATGGGGTAGTGATCCCTCACAAGTTTAAAGCTCCGGTTTTTGCTAAATACGATGGAGTATCGTGTCCAAAACTCCATCTCCGCTCGTATTTCTGAAAGATCCAACCTTACACTGCTGATAGGAATCTGTGGGTACATTTCTTTCAAGATAGTCTGTCAGGGACTCAGCTTGAATGGTTTTATCAATTGGAAGGAGCTAATGTCCGAAACTGAGAGGACCTTGTTGCTGCTTTCTACAAGCAGTACCAGTATAACGTCGACCTTGCTCCCACTCGTACTCAGCTTCAGGGTATCTCTATGGGTGCAGGCGGAGGCTTTAAAGACTATGCTCAGAAGTGGAGAGATTTGGAATGAAGAGTCCAACCCCCTCTGTCTGATAGGGAGTTGGTTGATATATTTCTAGGGACGTTGTCTGGTCCATTCTTCAATCACCTGATCGGCAGTTCGTCATCTGGGTTTACTGAATTGATTATGACTGGGGAGAGAGTAGAAGCTGGCATCCAAAGTGGTAAGATACAGAAAGGTACTTCATCAGGTGAAGAGAAGAACCCTTTCACCGGTAAGAAAGAAGCTAGTGTAGTCTATGGCTCGAGGAGCCAAAGCAGACCTGAACGTCGTCAAGCAGTAAATGCGGTAGTAATATTAAGACCCACAGTTGTCCCACAATGCAACAGTCAGCAAAGAATGGAGAGACCGCAAAGACAGTACACTCGGCTCAATATGACCTTGTCTCAAATTTTACCATAATTCTTGAAGACCAACCTGGTAACTCTGAGGGAAGCCCCGAAGAATCCCAGCACCACATCTCCGCTATACAACCCGAATGCCCACTGCGCCTATCACTCTGATAGCCTATGTCATGATACAAACAACTGTTGGGCCTTGAAGAATAAAGTGCAAGACTTGATCGAAGCTAAAGAGATTAAGTTTGACGCTCCGGAAAAGCCCAACGTCATAACTGCACCCATGCCCAAGCATGGCTCGGGAATCAATGCTATTGATATTGTCTCCGCCACAGAAGATGCAGATGATGAGAACCTGGATTTCGACAGCTGGATCTACCCGACTACCAACGGTGGATTGAACAACTGGACGGCGAAGGACTCCGTGCCTGTTTCTTTTATTACACAGTAATTGACTTTTGTTTTGAGATTTGTAATAGACAGTTTGAAACTTTTTGGCTCGGTGCCTTGCCCGAGGCACCTGGGTTTTGTTTGTGAGGGCTTATTATTTTTCATTTTCATATATCATCAATAAAGTATTGGACGTTTTCTTGCATTACAAATTTTTGCGCTCCTTGTTTTTCTTTTCTATCTTTCACTTTATCAAACAGCTTTTGTCTTACACATACTCACATATCATAATGCAGATCCACATCCACTCTGGATTCCATTGATAACGACTCTGCTACTGCCAGTTATGACTTCAAAAATCCGATCAACCAAGCCGAGGACGAAGGTGAGGATGATTGTGAAGTTCCTGGGGAGCTTGCTAGACTGCTACTACAGGAAGAGAGGGCCATACAGCCTCATGAAGAGCCAGTGGAATCAGTAAATTTGGGTACGGAGGAAGACAAGAAAGAGGTCAAGATAGGTGCGAATCTGGAGCCTAGTGTCAAACAACGGTTGATACAGATGCTACGTGACTATGTTGAGATCTTCTCTTGGTCTTATGAAGATATGCCTGGTTTGGACACTGACATTGTGGTACATCGCCTGCCAACTAAAGAATATTATCCTCCGGTAAAGCAGAAAGTCTGTCGTATGCGCCCTGAGATGTCTGAGAAAATCAAAGTTGAGGTCATGTAACAGTTTCACGCCAGATTTCTAGCTGTCACCTCCTACCCGCAGTGGGTTTCCAATGTTGTTCCGGTGCCTAAGAAGGATGGTAAGGTACGAATGTGTGTGGACTATAGAGATCTGAACAGGGTGAGCCCCAAGGATGATTTCCCACTGCCTCACATCGATGTTCTGGTCGACAACATCGTGCAGCATAAGGTCTTCTCCTTCATGGATGGTTTTTCTGGTTACAATCAGATTAAGATGGATCCCGAGGACATGGAGAAGACCTTCGTTACACAGTGGGGCACCTTCTATTACAAAGTAATGCCTTTCGGGTTGAAGAATGTTAGGGCAACTTATTAGCACGCCATGGTCGCTTTGTTCCACGACATGATTCACCATGAAATTGAGGTTTACGATGATGATATTGCAAGGTCCCAGACTAAAGAAGAACACCTTGACCATCTCCAGAAAGTGTTCGACAGGCTGAAGATGTACAAGATGAGGTTAAACCCGAACAAGTGCACCTTCGGGGTGAGGTTTGGTAAGGTGTTAGGTTTCGTTGTTAGTGATAAAGGTATTCACGTGGATCTTGCAAAGGTGAAGGCTATACAGGAGATGCCATCTCCCCGAACAGAAAAGGAAGTTAGAAGCTTTTTGGGACGTCTGAACTACATGCCCGATTCATTTCACATCTGACTGCTACTTGTGAACCAATCTTCAAGATGCTGAAGAAAGATCAAGTAGTAAAATGGAATGATGAGTGTCAGACCGCTTTCGAAAGGATCAAAGAATATATCCAAGAGCCACCTATTCTGATGCCTCCAATTGAAGGAAGACCGTTGATCTTATACTTGACAGTACTCAACAATTCAATGGGGTGCGTACTGGGGCAGCATGACGAGTCTGGCCGAAAAGAGCATGCTATTTACTACCTTAGCAAAAAGTTTACCGACTGCGAGACCCGATACTCATTGCTTGAGAAAACTTGTTGCGCTTTGGCATGGGCTGCTCGCCGACTGAGACAGTATATGCTGACTCACACTACCCTATTGATATCAAAGATGGACCCAATCAAGTATATCTTCGAAAAGCCTGCCTTGTCCGGAAGAATAGCAAGATGGAAGATGATCTTAACTGAGTATGATATCCAATACACAACCCAAAAAGCAATCAAGGGGAGTGCGTTGGCGGATCATTTGGCGCATCAGGCTGTAGATGATTACCAATCCATGAATTTCGTGTTCCCGGATGAGAACATCATGTTGGTGACCGACTGTGAAGAACCTGGACCGGATGAAGGACCTAAGGAAGGATCCCGATGGTCTATGTATTTTGACAGAGCCTCAAACGCATTGGGTAATGGTATTGGCGCTGTGATTATATCTCCTGAGGGCTATCATACTCCATTCACCGCCCGATTATGTTTTAACTACACCAATAATATGGCGGAGTATGAAGCGTGCATCATGGGTCTTCGAGCAGCTATTGACCTAAGGATTAAGTTCTTGAGTGTATTCGGAGATTCTGCTTTAGTGATCAGTCAGATCAAAGGCGAGTGGGATACGAAACACCCAAATCTTATTCCTTACAAAGAGTATGTATTGATGTTGCTTCCACACTTCGAGGAGATAACCTTTGAACATTTCCCCAGAGAGGAGAATCAGTTAGTGGATGCGCTAGCTACCATGTCTTCCATGTTCAAGGTCAGGTGGGACAATGAATCTCCCCGGAATACCATTGAGAGGTTGGATGAACCCGCACATTGATGTGACATTGAGACTGAAGAGGTAGCGGATAAACCCTAGTTTCACGAGGTAAAGAGGTATCTTGAGGCTCAGGAATACCCCGAGGGTGCATCTGTTAATGATAAGAAGTTCTTGAGAAGGTTCGCTGCAAAGTTCTTCATTAGCAATGGGATTCTTTATAAACGTAACCATGATTCAACCTTGCTGCGATGTGTGGACAAGAACGAGGCAGAAAGGATTATGGCAGAGTTACATGAAGGTAATTTCGGAACTCATTCCAGTGGACATACCATGGCGAAGAAAATCCTACGGGCGGGATATTATTGGTCTACTATGGAAGCCGATTGTTATCAGCATTCTCGGACCTTTCATAAGTGCCAAGTCTATGTTGATAAGGTGCATGTACCTCCAGTTCCTCTGAATGTTTTAACGGCTCCTTGGCCCTTTGCAATGTGGGGCATCAATATGATCGGCGAGATCAGACCTACCGCGTCTAACGGGCATCGTTTCATCCTGGTAGTTATTGATTATTTCACGAAGTGGGATGAGGCAGCTTCTTTCGCTACAGTAACCAAGAACATTGTGGCACGGTTTATCCGACACAATCTGATCTGTCGATACGGTGTACCAGAGAGGATCATCACAAACAATGGTACAAATCTCAACAATACAATGATCACCGAGCTCTGCAAACAGTTCAACATACAGCATCATAACTCTTCTCCCTACCGGCCGAAGATGAATGGGGATGTTGAAGCGGCTAATAAGAATATCAAGAAGATTGTGCAGAAGATGACAGTGACATACAAAGACTGGCATGAGATGTTACCATTCGCTCTTCATGGGTACCGTACCTCAATACGGACGTCAACAGGGGAAACACCCTATTCCTTGGTGTATGGCATGGAGGCAGTATTTCCCATTGAAGTCCAGATACCCTCTCTCCAAATTATGAAGGATGCAGGATTGAGCGAGGACGATTGGATCCAGAACCGGCTTGATCAGCTGAACTTAATCGATGAAAAGAGACTTACTGCTATTTTCCATGGTCAGACGTATCAAAAACGAATGATCAAGGCTTTTAACAAGAAAGTCAGACGACAAGAGTATCAAGTCGGGGATCTGGTAATCAAACGCATTATCCTGCCACAAGGTGATCCCAGGGGAAAATGGACCCCTACGTATGAAGGGCCATTTATGGTTAAGAACATTTTCTCAGAAGGAGCTATGATTCTAACCACCATGGACGGTGACGACCTTCCTCACCCCGTCAATGCAGACATAGTGAAAAAATACTACGCATAATCAAAGACCCGCTAGGTTGACTGGCCTAGGCAAAAATAAGGGCTTCCCAGAGAACCAAAAGGGTTCAGGAAAAAGTAAGGGATGAAAATGAAAAAATTGTACACCTGACAAGTCGAAAACATGAAAAGGCGGCTTGGGAAAAAAAGGGTATCCCGGTGGACTGAAAACCCGAAAGGGCGGTCCAGGAAAAAATTAGGGATTAAAGCGTAACACTATGTCTCATTGGATCATCTTGCAACCAGACTTCGGTATCGACTATTAAGCTCGGATGGCACCGATCAATCTGATCTACCTTCAACCAAGTAGCAAAGTGATGAGACGCTCGAAGATATAAAGGCAATAGCAGAGTTGGAACCGAATGGGATTGTTCACATAGCTATTTTTCTTTGTTTTTCAAAATTGTATAATTTCTATCATTCGGCGGCGTTCTCTTACTAGGACGTCTTCTCTTGAACAAAACGCCTATTACAGACCAACTTCAAAATCAATACAATTCATTTTACAATAAATTCCAAAAATGGTTTTTCTTTTTCTCTTTTGTTTCGCAAGAACGTCAAATGATTCATTTTTGATATATGCATTTGAAAATAATTGTTGCTCATAAATAGTTACATGCGAAACAAAAGACGATTACTCATAATTCCATAAATAGGGGCAAACAAGAAATGTCTAAACCTTACAGTTGCTCTATTCACCAGGAACAGGGATAGACCCAGCTGAAGAATAAGAGTAAAAGTATATACTCTCCCCGCAGAGTAACAGGTACCAGAATACAGTGGTGTTAATTCTTCCCAAGCAGAGTTCATCTTTCACCAACCATGGAAGACAATCCCCATTGGAGTTTATTTCTTCCACAAACAAAATTTTTATCCCCGACAGAGTTCATCACCGCCAGCAACGGTAATTCATCCACAGCCGAGGTTATTTCTCCAAATCAGCGGATCTTCTGACAGAGTATCTCTTCCCCATAAAGTCATTCTTTCACCAGTTTATTCTCTAGTAGAATTATTCTCCTGCCAATGTATTCTCAAATCATCTTCAGTCGTTATCCTCAGCGAGAGAAACTCTTTATATTCTCCAGCAATAGTCTGGGATTTATTTTCCCCAACTAGAGAATATCATAAAAACATTGCATACCCATACATCATGGCACGCGCGTACACATCATACAACACAATCTCATTTATTTTGAGAACATTATTGCTCAATACATGTCATGCATCATAGCATTACATACGACTAACTCTTTACATTTCAGGAAAACAATCAAATTCTCACAAAGTTCAAGCTATGAAGCCCGGGTACGACCGAATAATATCTTGATTCCTCCATCATATTGTGAAGCCCGGAGAACAAACGGATAACAGTATCAGAATACCGCAAAGCCTGGATTACGACCAGATAGTGGTATCCCTTGAAAACAAGCTATGAAGCCCGGATTCGACCGGATAATAGTTCAATCCCCAGCAAGTTATTGTGAAGCCTGGATTATGACCAGATAGCAGTACAAAGACACCACGAAGCCTGGATTACGACCAGATAGTGGTAAATCATAAACACAAGTCGTGAAGCCCGGAGTTAACCAGATAGCATCTTAACAAGTTATTGTGAAGCCTGGATTACGACCAGATAATAATACAAGACACCATGAAGCCTGGACTCGCCAAATAATGGTAGAAGACGTTATGAAGCCTGGATTATGACCAGATAGCATCCAAGAATACTACGAAGCCTGGATTCGACCAGATAGTGGTATATCTTTAATGCAAGTTATGAAGCCCGAATTCAACCAGATAATACCTTGATTTCCCCGAACACCATGAAGCCTGGATTCGACCAGATAATAGTATAATGCATCACGAAGCCTGGATTACAACCAGATAGCGGTAAAAGACACTGAAGCCTGGGACTACGGCCAGATAACAGTAAGGGACATTGCGAAGCTTGGATTTCGACCAAATAGCAGTTTACCCTGCCAATTACTATGAAGCCCAGAGTCGACCGGAGATTAGTAGGCCTTAAAGTCAAATGGAAGCCTGGATGCGACTGGATAACCACTTGATTTCTTCTGAAGCCTGGATTTCGACCAGATAAGAAGTAAGGTATTGGGAAGCCTGGATTCGACCAGATAGCAGTACAGGACACCATGAAGCTTAGATTCGACCAGATAATGGTATGAAACATCGTGAAGCCTGAATTATGACCAGATAGCGGTACGAGACATTGTGAAGCTTGGATTTTGACCAAATAGCAATTTTACCTGGACAATTACTAAGAAACCCGGAATCGACCGGATATTAGTGTGCCCTAAATTCAAGTTAAATCTCGGATGCGACCAGATAACAACTGAATACCTTTTGAAGCCTGGATTACGACCGGATAAGAATTGAGAAATTGCAAAGCCTGGATTACAACCGGATAGCAAGTTTAATCTCATCTCCCCAGTAAGTCACTGTAAAGCCTGGATTACGACCAGATAGTAGTCGATCTTATCACTATAAAGCCTGGATCACGACTCGATAGTAGTTCATTTTCACCTCTTCGATCAAGAGACGATTCCCCATGAGAGTAACGGACGACTGAAGCTCCTAAAATTCAACTTTTCTTAAGACAAAGCAGCATTCCCCAGCGAAATCTTCCTCAACAACAGGTATACGGACTCTCGCTAAGGAATCTCTTAGGCGATCGACACTTCTTCTGATGGCATCTTTAAGCCCATCTTCCAACATCAGCTTTCGAATGGCATCTATAAGCCCATTCCCGACATCATAAGACAAGTACCACTTCATGCGAGTGCAAATTTCTTGGGCACTCTAGTGTTCAATCATCTTCAACCTTCAAATCACGAAAGGAAGACAAGCCAATTTACATCCTCATGTTTAAGAAGATTGAACATGGGCAGCTGTTGTACCCCAAAAATTTTCCCTCCCATATTTCTTAATACATTTCAAGTGAGGCCCTCAAATTGCTCAAGGAAGTCCAAGGGTTGACCAGACAAACTCTCTCCTAAGGCAGTCTACCTCAAATTAGGGTTTCATGTTGCATAAAGATATTTAAGTCTAATGGATCCCAAATTCTCACCATTGTCCTAATATGTTCTCAATATCATCCATGTCAAGTTTCAAGCCTTGCAGAGGAAGTTTGCTCAGTCAATTGCTCAAAGGCCTGAAAATCGACTGTGTTAGGGCAAAAGTCAATTGTGGCCCACATACAGTCAAACTTCAAGATTTTTGGTCAACATCCTCATTTTGAAGTATCATTCATCATTATATCAAGGGCTGATCATGATTAAACAAGGATTGCTCACAATTCATCAAAACCCAAAAGTTGCTAAATTAGGGTTTTGCAGGAAAAGTCAACTCAACTTTGACCAAGCATAACTTTCTCATAATTTATGAGAAATGACCCATCCAAAGCTCATTTTGAATAGGATGAAATTCCCTACAATTCATATTCATCTCCCAAGTTCAAAGTATGCACTCACAAGAAGATATGAATTTGGACATTATAGGTCACTTTGAAAAGTCAACAAAAACACCTTTTTTGTAAAAGCTTCATACATAAACATGGAAGACTCAATTGATATGAGACTATAAGGTTTGCTTAGAGGACATCTCAAGTTTTCTAAAAAGTCCAAGAACACCTTCATAGAGTCAAAATTGAAGAAGTTATGCATTGGTGAAGTTGACCTTTTTTGCAAAATTGTCAAAAGTCAAAAGTGCCTCAAATTGCAATTTTTGTCAAATGGGCCCAACTTTTTGCACTTGTTTTGAGTTTGTAGCATGGTCCACGAGCCCTAGATCTTTCCACTTGCCTTTATTTTGTTTTTGCCATTTATTTTGATTTTTTATTCCAATTAAATCAAATTAAATCAAAAACAAATCATGGAAATATCAAAATCATTTAAGTATTAAGATTTGATGCATGTTTCAGGTCCCTTATACAGCTAGCAAGAGAATCAGATCGTGTAAGGCATGGTTGTGCATAAAAAGATTAATTTTGGCTATTTTTGGAAAGATTTTCATGAAGATCAAATCATGATCAAAGACCATAATTGACAAAGATTGAGAGCACATTTGTAACCCTAATTCGATCCTTGGTATATTATGGACAAAAACATATCAAAAACACAGGGTTTTGAGGCGTGTAGTGAGAGGCACAAACTTGAAAAAACTCAAGAAAAGTGGTGATCTGATTTCACACTTCCAAGCATTTTCAAGACTCCCAAGCCATCTCTTTTGTTTCCTGGGCACTCAAGGAAGCCATAGCAATCAAAAGCAAGCCTTCTCGTGCGCTAGAACTCACTGTAAGTGGTTTACAGATTAGATATGTTCTTGAAATCGAATACCATTGTTTAAGCATTTGTAGCATGAATCATGTATATATTCTGAATCCTGGAAGTATTTACAAGCTATTCATAACAGTTAATTGCATTTTTGCTAATCCTATAGAGAAACACCATTGCTAGGGTTCTTTGTCTCGTTTTGGGATCTTTTTATACAGGCAAAATTGGCTTAAAATAAAGGCATCATGCTGCTCACCAGGCCAAGGCGAATTGATTTATGGCTTCGGGTTCCATTTATCGTGCCTATGGATGATTTTAGAAAGTCGTTGGTTTGTACCTACGCTTCTGGTCCGTAGGTAAAGGTCTTTGACCTTTTAGTAACGGAGAGAGGTTGGGGACGATAGCGTGGCAAGCCTTGATTGCTCCATTTGAAATTCGCGCGCAGGAAATTAATAAATTATGTTTTCTTAATAAAATATTTGTTTGTTTCTCTATGTACAAAGAAGCGTGCCAGCTCAGTTGGTATGAAGGCAGATGGAAAAGGCCATAGGACCTGGGTTCGAATCCCAGGTCCCCCATATTCTTCAATATTATTTTGTCTTATATAATCATGTGCTTGTACAGGTCAAAAGACCACCATGTTCCACCAGCTTGTAGCCACTAGATCTGAAGCAGATTTAATCAAAAGGTCATCATGTGATGGTCCATCATGCATCCCAGTCAAAGTGCAACGCTGGATCCAGGAATTCAACGTGGACCAGGGTTCTTGGGCCCAAAAGTTGCTAATGACACCCCTCCAATTTGCTGATTACAAGGCCCATATTCTCTCTTTTGCTTTTTATGTTTTCTTTCTTTAATTCATTTCATTTATTTTATTAACACAAAAATTAATTCTTTTTTATATCAAATCATAAAATCAATTTCTCATCAAAGTTAGATTTAGGTATTATTTTTTAATAAAAAAATTATTAATTTAGTTAGTTAATTTAATTTATTAGGTAACTTTAATTCTTTTTATAAATAAATTAAAATCAATTAGAAAAATTAGGGTTTTGTTTAATTTTATTTTTATTTTTCTTTTCTTAAAAATAAAAAAATACAAGAATAGGTCAAATGTAATTAATTTTCTTAATTTAAATTAATTAGTAAATTAGGTTTGTACATATTTAGTTTAAAACCTTATTTTCTTAAAATAATAAAAAACAACAAAAAATAATTTTTCTTTTAATTAGGTTAGACGGGGTCAAAACCCTAATTTCCTTTCGTCCTCGATTCATTGCGTGTTTATTTATTTTTACAATATTGATGTAATTGCTCAAGGGATGTAATAGCTTAATTATGATTTTTTGTTTATTTATCGTTTTGACGGGTTTTTGGCTATGTAACTAATCTCACCCGAAGCCTTGTAATAGCGTAGCTTTATTTCTCGCATTTTAATTTCCACAAATATTAACTGTTAGATGTATGATAATAGGGTTTCATGACAAGAATGTATGTTAAAATTAAAACAGTTAGCAAACCCTAAATGTGCAAAGATAATAACTTGAAATTGAATCACTCGTACATGCGCACTCCTAGGGTATACTCCCACTTCGGTTGCCTTCGGTAAACGATCATTAAGTATAGGGTATTTTAGTGGTCGCTCTTCTGTCTAAACAAAGATCAAATGTCTCGTTCGGAAATGTTGCCTCAGAAAGGTTGCCTCAGAAATGTTGCCTCAAATATGATCTTAAGACATTAGGGTTATTACTAAGACATCCTAACATTGCTTTAGTGATCGTACGTCCCTTTCGAATTGACCCTAACAATTCCAACAACGGTGCTACCTACTCACTAATAGTGGGATAGCGCTGTCTAAAGGAAACAAGGACAAAAACATTCTTTTTTCGAGTAGGTAGATGCTAGTAGGTACTTGCTCAAAACAAACTTTTTCACACTTACACTCTCTTTCAAAAAAGTTTTCAAAAACACTTCGTAACACTCTTGAAGACAGAAGCAAGGGTTAAATCGAAGTAAAAAAAACTTTTCAAAACTCACAAACACAGAAGCAATTTTTAAAATGATGAGCAAGTACCTAAGAGCCCATGGAAAACCATGGATAGAAAGGGTGCTAATACCTTCCCTTTCTATAATCTACCCCCCGTACTCAGAATATCTCGAAAAAGGAATTTTTCTGTGCTTTTTTCCTTTCCAATTGAATAAAATAAAAGTTAGTGGCGACTCTTGCTTACCGCGACATTTTGCGAACACAAACGCAAAACCCAAACCAGCATTTTCAAAACAGTCTGGTTCTGCCACCGTATCACAATACCCAAGCAAAAAGCCCTTAAAGATAAAGCAAGCAAAGAAACCAGGAAAGAAATTTAAAAAATGACCTAAATCCTAAGGTGTACCCCACTTATTTAAGTCCCCAACAGAGTCATCAGTTCTGCGATACGGTGACAGAACCGACTGTTAATACTGGTTTGCATTTTGTATTCGCAAATGTCATGGTAAGCAAGAGTCGCCACCGACTTTTATTTAATCCAACTAAGGAAAAGGGAAAAGAATAGAAAAAACCTTTTTCGAGAATGTTTCTGAGTACGGGGGGGGGGGGGGGGGGGGGGGGGTAGATTATAGAAAGGGAAGGTGTTAGCACCCTTTCTATCAGTGGTTTTCCACGGGCTCTTAGGTACTTGCTCATTTTTAAATTGCTTGTGTGTGCTTGTTTTGAAAAGGTTTTACTTCGTGATGACTCTTATATTAGTCCTCAAGAGTGTGACGAAGTTTGTTTTGAAGATTGTTTTGAAAAGTGTTTGTGTGAAAAAGTTGTGTTTGAGCAAGTACCTAGGAACTAGTCTACCTACTCAAAAAAGTCTGTTCGTTTTCCTTTAGACAGCGCTATCCTATTATTAAGGAATAGGTAGCACTGTCATTGGATTTTTAAAGGGACGTTCGAAGGGACGAAATGATCTCTGAAGGCAACAAGTAGATATACCTTAACATTTCAAAGGGACTATCGTCATAAGATTAATTCATAGGCAACTCGAGGGACAAATAGGGACTATGATCTTTATGACGATTTTGAATCGCGGTTCATTACTAAGGTACCCCTAAGTTCGAGGGACATGACCATATTTCCGAGGAAAACAAGTGGGCCAAACCCTAGGAGTGAGCATGTGCAAGTGTATTTTTTCAGTTAATTATCTTTGCATAATTTAGGGTTTTCTACATTTTTACTTTCAGTTTGTCTTTCCATATAATCCTATACATACATCTAGGCAGTTTATAATTTGCGGGAATTAAAATTCGAGAAATTAGAGTCCTAACTATTACATGGCTTTGGGCATATACATATTTATTTTGACTGAAAATAAAATGCGGAATTTAAATCCTATTTACATCTATTACAAACTCGGAGCATTTACAAATAATAATAAAAAAGGAAAATTAAAAGCGCGCGGCAATTTAAGCGCGAGAAATAAATTATACGACCTAAAAATCTAATTGGAGAAAATATTTATGTTGTTTTTGAGGAAAAATTAAGTTAAGTACACAATTAACCCTAATTTTAATTATTTTGAATTATAATAAAAAACATTAAATTACCCTAATTTAATTAAACTAATTAATTAATAAAATATTTTTTACAAAAAAAAAAGATTTTTGATGTTTTTTATGATTTCGATTAAAATAAAAAAAAATGATATATTTTTTTTGGTGTTATTAAAAAAAGGATAATTGATAAATAATAAGAAAAGAATTGAAATAAAATAAAGAAGTAAGAATGGGCCTACATAAGCAATCCAGGGGGGGTATGCTGCCAAATTCGTAATGGGCCCAGAATGATGGCCCCGTTGTCCAGCATGAGATCCTATGAGGTTGCCTTCTGATGGTCTACCGTGGACTTCGCCTTCATGAGACCTTGGATCTGACTGGAGATGGATCTGACGGTTGTGCATCTGAGGCGTATGGTGGACTCTGGATGATGGGGCATACTGGATCTGGTGAAAATAATGAAAACAAAACCAAAAGCTCACGCCTGGGATCGAACCCAGGACATGAACTTCATACCTTCTTCCCCTGACCAACTGCACTGGATGTTAACTCATATATATAATCAAACAAAAAAAAGATAAATGGAAAAGTTGGTTAATTGTTGATTTGTCAATTATACAAGCCATGTGGGCCCCTGGTTGTGGAACGAACCAATCAGAACGTCACCAAGTGCCACTCCATAGTCAAATTATCCCCCCCGGTATTGACTTACCGGAGAAGCACCAGAGCCCTAGCTCCGGTCACCTTCTCTGGTCATCCTTTTTTTCAAAACTTGCACAAACCTGCAAAAAAAAGATCAATTAAACCCTACCCCCCTAATTCAAGGACTGCGGATCCAATGGTGACCTCCTCTTGTCCCGAAGCAGCTTGTAAACAACGTTAAGAGAAAAATCGTGAGACGACGGTCATTAATGGCAAAGGATGTTCCTGTGTATTAGCTTCGCATGTCACACGTCCAAACACTCATAATCATCAATAGAAAAACATGTATGCAAGCAATATGGATTTAAATTAAGTGCTACACGAGTTTGAGAGTAGAGAAAGTTTACCAATCTGAGAGATCGTGTGAGGGAGTTCCTGCGTGTACTGGGATGGCCTAACTGTGTGGAACGCTTCCTGGAGTCTTCAGGAGGAAGATTGAATTCTTGTTCTGTCTGGAAAAGAGCTAGAACAATTGATATAAATAGCACTTTTTCTTGAATTTTTTGGAAACTTTTTCTTGGTCTTGAGGCAGCCTTCTCGTATGCTTCATGTTTGGAATGATTGTCCTTATGTATGGTAGCATACTAGGTCAACATAATTGGAGAAAATCCCGTGATTTGATGACAAAATATTCTCCTTTCAATATTTTGATTTTGTTTATTTTTGGAACAAATCCATTCTTTACTCCCTTTCCATGATTTGCCTTGATCTTTCCAGCTTTTGTTAATTGCCAATTGATGATAAAAAGATTTGTAATGAAATCTTTTATTGTTTAGATGATTTATTTGATTTAATTTGATTTTTAAAGGATAAAAATAAAAATAAATTAAATAAATAAGACTAAAAACATATGGAAGGATGTTTGGGTCGTGGACCATGTTGGAAGTGAGGTGCAAGCATAAAAAGTTAGGCCCGTTTGCCAAAAAATGCAATTTTGGGCACATTTGGCTTTTGGCAATTTTCCAAAAATGGTCAACTTTGACAATGCATAACTCTTCCAATTTTAACCCTAGAGAGGTGTTCTTGGACTTTTTAGAAATCTTAGGATATCCCCTAAACAACCGTTTTGGTCTCATTTCAATTGGGTCTTCCATGTTCATGTAAGAAGCTTTGACCCAAAAGGTTTTTTATTGACTTTTCAAAAGGACCTATAATGTATAAATTCATATATTTTTATGGGTGCCTTTTTTGAACTTGAGGGATGAAGATGAGTTGTAGGAAATTGGAGTCCCTTAAAAATGAGCCTTAGATGAGAAATTTCTGTTAAAGTATGAGGAAGTTATGCTTGGTCAAAGTTTGGTTGACTTTTCCTAAGAAACCCTAATTTAGCAACTTTTGAGTTTTGATGAATTAGGAGCATTCCTTGAGGAATCATGGTCAACCCTTGATCAAATCATGAATACTACTTCAAAGTGTTGATTTTGACCAAAAATCTTGAAGCTTGACTGTATGTGGGCCACAGTTGACTTTTGACCTAATATAGTCGATTCTTAAGCATTTGAGCAGTTGACTGAGCAAATTTCTTGTGCAAGGCTTGAAATTTGATATGGAGGGTTTTGAGAACATATTAGGACCATGGAGAGCATATGAGGTATTTGGGGTTCATCCATCTTGATGAAAATGGAAACCCTAATTTGAGGTTCATTGCTTTAGGAGGGAATTTGTCTGGTCAACTCTTGGGTATCCTTGAGCAAGTTGAGTATCTCAATGAACATATATTGAGTAAAGTGAGAGGGACAATTTTGGGGTACAATAAACATCATTGTAACAAAGTGGGTATTCAGAAACAAACTGAATGAACAAGAAGAAGTCATCAGAAACAAGCCACGAGTGGTTGCGCAAGGTTACAGTCAGCAAGAAGGGATAGACTATACATAAACCTTTGCTCCAGTCGCCAGGTTAGAATCTATCAGACTCTTAATCTCTTTTGCTATAAATAATGGCATCACTCTCTATCAGATGGATGTCAAAAGTGCATTCTTAAATGGATACATTGATGAAGAAGTTTATGTACACCAACCCCCTGGGTTTGAAAATTCCAAACATCCAGAATATGTTTTCAAACTAAAGAAATCACTATATGGTCTGAAACAAGCTCCCAGAGCTTGGTATGAAAGACTAAGTAGCTTTCTATTAGAAAAGTAATTCACCAGAGGGAAAGTGGACACAACCTTATTCTGTAAGACATTTAAGAATGACATTTTAGTTTGTCAAATTTATGTAGATGATATAATATTTGGATCTACTAAAGCTTCTTTGGGAAGACAATTTGCTAAGTCTATGCAAGCAGCATTTGAAATGAGCTTGATGGAAGAACTCAAATTCTTTCTGGGCATTCATATCAATCAAACTCCAGAAGGAACCTACATACACAAGAGCAAATACGTCAAAGAACTTTTGAAGAAATTTGACCTATCAGAGTGTAAGCCATCTAAGACTCCAAGGCATCCCACATGCATTCTGGAAAAGGAAGAGGTAAGTAAAAAGGTAGAACAGAAGATCTACAGAGGTATGATTGGTTCTCTCTTATATCTTACAGGTTCAAGACCTGACATTCTATACAGTGTATGCTTATGTGCCAGATTCCAACCAGATCCTAGAGAATCTCACTTAACAGCTGTTAAGTGAATTTTTCAAGTATCTGAAAGGTAATACTAATCTTGGTTTGTTTTATAGAAAAACCAGTGAATACAATTTAGTAGGGTACTATGATGCTGACTTCGCTGAAGACTGAGTAGAAAGAAAAAGCACTTCTGGAAGCTTCCAATTTCTGGGAGAAAATATGATCTCATGGACCAGCAAGAGGCAATCCACAATTGCTTTGTCAACAACTGAAGCTGAATACATAGCAGCTGCTGGATGCAGCACACGAATGCTCTGGATGAAGAGTCAGCTTAAAGACTTCAATATATTTGAGAGTAAAAATCCTATATTCTGTGATAATACTTCTGCAATATGTTTATCTAGGAATCCTATTTTTCATTCTAGGGCTAAGCATATAGAAATAAAACATCACTTTATTAGGGACTAAATTCAGAAAAGAATCCTTTCCTTAAAATTTATTAACACATACCATCAATGGACGGATGTCTTTACTAAACCACTTTCTGAAGATAGGTTTAATTTCATTCTGAAATATCTCAGCATGAAATTATGTCCAGAATAAGAGTTTTATTTATATATTCATTAACCCTCATAACTTTATGTTTTCTTTGTGAACATCTGATCAACAAGTCTTCAGAAGTTAGAAGAGAAATTGCATCAGAATCTATCTAAGAAGTTATGAGCGGTTCATTTCAAAGATAGAGGCGTGCAATTCATATTATCAACATCTGTCATCCTCTCACAAGCGTCCTTCTAAGGCAGAACACGTGTTCAAATTTTGAAGGGTCTAAAGCTTTGATTGGGTGCATTGAGACGCATGTCATTGGTAACTGTTTCTTATCTCCACGCCATCCCCTATTTTCAGGATTCATAATTGCTATGTAATCATTAATTTTCTTTTCTCTTTCTTATTCATTAAGTTTTCAAATTGATTATAAATACACACTCACTATCCCTTTCACTTCTTCTCGCTTCTATTTTCCTCTCTAGTTTTCGTTTGCAAAAACCCTTTTTTCTCAGAAATCTCAAACAGTTAGTGTGAACAATGTCATCTTCTTCAAGCGCTAAAAATCTTCAATGTGCTCCTGGTTCATCATCATCAGCAGAACAGTACGAAGAACCTATAAGAACCTTGCTCACTCCAATTGATTCTCTCGAGGTTCTCTGCAAGCTTATCATCTACTTTGAAAGCATGAAGGAGAATGGGTTTTATCTCACTGCAGATGTAACTGTTCAAGGATGGAACGGGTATTTCAATCGTCTTCTAGGTCTTGTGTTCCCAATTCTGGTAAAGGAATTCTAGATACATTCAACCTCCTCTAATCACCAAGTAACTTCTTATGTAATGGGGAAGAAAATTTCAATCACAGAAGATTTAATTTCAAAGTTGATTGGTTATAATGGCGGAGGAATCCGTTGCAGCGACATGGATGAGAGATTTTCTGACCTAAAAGACATATCAAGAGTAATCTTCACTTCTGGGCAGCCATCCAACAAGATTAGAGATTTGAAGGACTACTTCAGAATCTGGGAAAAGATCATTCTGGGATGTATCAACCACGGGAAGCCAACAAGCTCTCCTGACTACATCAATATTGATCAACAGTTTATGCTATATTTCATTGCAAAGAAGACAAGAATAAACCTTCCTCACCTGCTTTTCAATCATATGAGAACAAGCGTGAAGGAAACAATAGAAGGATGAAAGAAACAAGAGGGATTTGATACCTCTGGGCAGGTTAATTTCTGATATTCTGACTGATAATAGGTTAATAGAGAATCTGACTGAAGCTCAGCAGATAAGCACGCTGGAGGCATGTGCTTGAAAACCCCTTAATGCCAAGAACTTGAAAAAGATGAAGATTATTGACAACATTAAGAAGGATCCAACTGTTGTACCCCAATTTTTTCCCCTAAGATCCCTTCATCATACCATATTGATTCAATCAAAATAAGATCACATTAGGGCTTTTGGTTCTCCTCCATATCTCTAGCTTTGCTCTTTGAGGAATCACCAAGCACCTTGACTTGTTTTTATTTTGTGACCATGCATGTTTTGTTTTGAATTTCCTTTTAATTAATAAAATTCAATGTTGGTTTGTCTTACTTGTTAATAATGTAGGTAAAGGAAACGTGGCATAGCAAGTTGACCCATGGGTTCATGAGTTTATTTCCATGCCCTAGTCAATAAAGCTTGAGAAGTTCAAACCTCATCATTGAAGTTATGTTGGAAGTAATGGCATGGCAAGCTTTATCTTGGTTCACCATATTTCAAAGTTATCAATATTGATTTAAAGGTACAAGGGGTTGATTGAAGAAGTTGTCATGTTTGGACAAGGCTTTGTTCCCATTGGTCACAAGTGCATATTTCTCTCAATTCTCAATATATGGAAGTGGTTTTGGTGGCTATGAGTTCTCATTATCATCCTCAACAACTTATATTTACAAAACAAAAGTTTTGGTACAAGAAGGTTGTTCAAAATTGTCAAAGTTCCTCAAAGCATTTTCTTGATATATGAGCTAGGGTTTTGAACTTCAAAGAAGTATATATTGCTCATCTTTTGGTATTTTTGAGTGATTCCAAATACATCCTTCTCTTTAAAGGTTTATTAACAAATCACTTCAAAAGTTTCAAGGATTTTTCATGTGGAAGAAGCTTGATGATGAAGAAAGATTATAAGTCCTCCAGATAAACCCCAAATTTCTCATGTGTGACTTCAAATGATCATAATTTGGTAAATGTTTATCACCTTAAGCCCACTCTTTTTCCATAATGATCTTGAGGATGTGAAATTTATTCCTTCTTTTATGTGCAAAGTGAGAAAATGAATGGAAGATTCCCTAAGGATACAAAAGATTATAGGTCATTTCATAATTTTTTGCCAACTTCAACAATTCATAACTCTCTCAATTTTTGAATATTTTGAATGGTTCAAGTTTAAAAATGTCATTAAAGAGGTCTATTTCATACCATATTTTTTGGTCAAGAGCAAATTCCAAGAGGAAGGTCGTGTTTGGATGCAAAACATTATAGGTCACTTTTGAAGAAAAAAACTTGAAATATTTCTAAGTATGGAAAGTCAACCCTTTTCTTCCAACTTTGACTCAACACAGCTTCTTGCTCAAACATCCAATTGATCTCACTCCTTGCATATTGTAAAGCTTGTGACTTCATCTTTCAAATGCTTTAAAAATCACATCATATGGTGCTCTACATTGTTGACACCATGGTTATGAAAGTAGCATCATAAAATGGAAATTCCAAGTTCAGTCAGATTTGAAAATTGGTTTAGATCCAATTACAAGCCTGTTTAAAGATCGATTTCATGTCTAATCATGTTTAGGAACTTGCCATAACAAGAAACGACTCTTAAACCATCCATTTTGCTGCATTTTGAGCCATGTGAAGTCACACTTTTCACACTTAGCAGGTCCACACGATTTCATTGATTTTGCCTCCAATTCACACGCTTGAACCTTGCATCATGATCAGCTATAAATAAGGATCATCCCACACTCATTTGGGAAAGCTTTTGATAGCCAATTGACCCCTGTTCAGATCCCACATGAACTCTGAATTTGAAATTCTGATTTCTTACATTCTCACCTTCAAACACCAAAAGCTCCATTCAGTTAGCTTCATTGAACTTCTCTGAAGCTAACCATACGGTTACTTTCAAGAATTATGACCTATATTGATCTGTAGAAGTCCAGTTTCAAAACAACTTCTCACTACTTTGTTCAGGTGGATTTCTTGGCCAAATTGATTCAAATAAAAGAATAATCCACTCCTTGTATTCTTCTGATCCCCGTGCTCTTTATAGTTTGCATTTTCACTGAGAATTGAGTGAGATATCCCAGATTTTCGTGCTCGCTATTTTTTCTGGTTTTCTTCAAACACAACCTTGCATAATTTATATAAATTTGGCGTGATGGTACCATTAGAATCGTCTTGAAGAGACGAATCTAATGGTACCGGTCTGGTTTGCTAATTTTACAATTTGAAGGATTCAATTTGGGGATGGTTGGAGGTTGAAGATGATGACATGGCTGTCTTCAACCAATGATATGAGGCCACGTTATTTTTTTGAAATGGATATAATATGACTGCCTTACCATGCGCGTGCCTCAGGAGCCCTTGGATCTGATTACTTTTGTGATTCAGACTCCATCCAACGCGCCACATTTTAAGTTGTTTTATTTTAAAAATGTTGGATTCGGTGTGATATTTAGTAATGACCATGATATGCACAGTGTGTCAGATCCCTTGGATTTGATTACTAACGCGTTTTGACTCTCATCCATTGGTCCACGTCTTTTTGGTTTTTATTTTATTTTCTGTTTTTTTTTTATATTTAATTGTTTTAAACTTCAACAAATCTGAAAAAACTATGAAAAATATTTTTGATTTTTCTCTTTCTGATTTTTATTTTTTTCACAATTTTATTTTGTGTTTTGATATTTTTTTTAATAAATTTTCACTTTATTTGAATTGTTTTAAATGTTTAAAAATACTTTTATGCATTTTTAAATTCTGGAAAAAAATACGGAATGATCCAATGATATTGTGACAAATATTGGTGATCTCATTTATTTTTTATTTCTGAATTTGTTATTTTTTATCATTTTTGGTTTATTTTACTCATTTATTTTAATTTTAAAAATAGTTTCTGGCTTTAAAAAATTACCAAAAATTTTATAAAAATATTTTAGTTCATTTCTAATTTTCCCATGGTCTTACTTAATTTTTCTTGATTAATTTGAACAAAGTTGATATTTTTTTCTCTTTTATTTCTATTTTAAAACATTTTAAAACCCCTTTTATATATATATATATATATATATATATATATATATATATATATATATATATATATATATATATATATATATATATATATATATATATATATATATATATATATATATATATATATATATATATATATATATATATATATATATATATATATATATATATATATATATATATATATATATATATATATATATATATATATATATATATATATATATATATATATATATATATATATATATATATATATATATATATATATATATATATATATATATATATATACAATATCATTTTGTGATTATTTTCTGGATGATCTTGGGTTGAATTTTGATCATGAACTTTATTAACATCATTGGATCCATGGTGTTGAGTCTAACTCCATAAAAATAGATGAATGATTTTAATAATAGTTTGATTAAAATTTAATTCAAATGTGGTTTGTATATTCTTTCTCACCCCTCTTCATCTTATCCCTTTCTTATTGCACTAAGTGTTATTGGAGTATGATCTCTATATCATGTCTCAAAACAAATGGTGCATAGATTGCTATTGACCGGCCTCAAAATAGGTGCGACTTCTATATAAGTCCACTTACGATTGCTTAACATAGCGCTAAATTTTGCCCTGATTCGAATAAATGATTATCCGTGGCCTAAACCTATATTTGTAAGCCCAAGTATGTTAATTTGATCTCTTTGATCCAATAACCTTGAGATTTATTGTGTGGAGGCTTTAGTTCTACAAATCCTCTAATGGATCTACAACACTTTTGGTCAACGCATATCACTTAAACATCGTTGATCATTAAATGGTACTTTTGAGGATTCCAAATGGATGATATACTTGATAAAAAGCAAATGCAACTTATTGTGTGGAGGCTTTGGTTCTACCAATCCTCTAATGAGTTCCAAATGCAAGTTTCAAGATGGTCATCTAACTAACCACTAATTATTAAATTCTTTTTACTTTATGCTTTTATTTTTATGCTTTATGTACCATTTACTCACTTGAGCATTTATATTCTTGTCATTTTTATTTTGCTCACTTGAGCATTTATATTCTTGTCATTTTTATTTTGCTCACTTCAGCTTTTCTTTTCTCTTTTAAGACACCTAATAATCAACATGAACCATAAAATGCTTTAATGATACTTGGACTATTTGGTTACTATCCTTGGCATTATGGAGTATTGGACTTCTTGGACTTAGGATCAGAAACCTTGGCCTATGTTGGAAACAATGTGACCTTAATTGATATTTTGTCTGGAGTTCTTGAGGTTTACCTCGGGATATTGGGTTATTTGTTTGTTTTGTGTGCAGGTTATTATGATTACACTCTTTGTTTGTAATCTGGAATTCACCCGTATACAGCTGTTACTCTACCCAATTTTTGTGAAGACTTAATACACTTGAAGTTTAGTTCTCTCAAGAGGTCTAGTATCTTTACTTGTTTGGTTTCAATCTAAGGAATGGGAATTCTATCTTGACTCATAATGTCAAGTATTGGCTTCTTGTTGGTTAGATGGTTCTTATCCCTAGCTTTTACCTTATGCTTTAGGATAGTCCTTTCTTCTTCTCCCATCTTCTTTAATTTCAAAAAATCTTCTCCCTCCTTTTTAAAACTCTTCTTGTTTTGAAACTTGAATCATTTTCATAACAAACTTGGACTTATGTTCATGCATTTTAAAAACCTTTTCATAAATAAACTCAAATCAACTTAAATAACACCTTGACATTTTTTATGAGAAGACTAAAAGTCAATCAATCTCATTTCAAACCATTTTGCAACTTTGGATTTTTACTTTAAAACTTTTTCTCAAAAGATTAGACTCTTGTCAATCCTTGTAGTGATGCCAACAACTATACTTCTACAATATATAGTGAAGAGATATATTTTCTACTTGGGTGTTGAGTGAGGAATTGTTGATTTTAAAATCCAAACCATATCCTCCACTTTGAGATGATGCAAATTCTCCTTCCTCGTGATTGTTGGTAGTAAGTATGTTTTCCACACGGACAATGACGATGATATTTTATCTCATAAAATTAACTAACACACTTGTGTTTTAAAATTTATAAAGGTGAACTACGTGTACCCTGATCCCCTATTGCACGAAAGGTGGTACGTATGAACTAAAGTTTCGCAACCGCGGCGGGTGCAAAAATCATAAAAATACTTCTTTTCTCACATCCACCATTTATTTTTTATACAACATTTTATAGCCAAAATATACAAATTTTTCAAAGAGGTTTCTACGGAGTACCGTAGATATTTAGGGTGCTAATACCTTCCCTTTGCATAACCAACCACCTTACCTTGAATCTTTCCCCCTCTTTTTGGGTTACTCTCTATTTTCCCATTCCTTTGGAAACAATAAAACACGGTGGCAATTTTTATTTTGATTTGTGTAACTCAAGTCAATCCAATGGCTTAGTCTTAAACATTTCTACCGCTACAGAAAAAATAGCGACTTTACTGGGGAAAGATTGACCTCTTGCTGGTCCATCCCTAAGTCGGTTGAACATATCTTTGTTTATATCTGTATATGTGTTATTGTTTGTTATATATTATATGATGTATATCTTGTTTGTCTGGATTTTCCTGGTTTTTAGGGTGCTTGGTGACTTATAAGTCCTATACCTGGACTTGGGCAAACTTTAAGATAGGACAGACGGTATAGTCATGTTAACTTTGAGGGATTAATCCCAAAAAAGAAGGCATGAGATCCCCCACTCAGTGGAGGCCCCTTTGATTGTAGTGTCATTTACCGAGTAATCGGGAAGACGTACTGCTTTCGACCTGGGAGCCTGTAACGCCTCGTTTTATTTAATATTATATTATATTAATATTTTCGAGTTACCGTTTGACGTTTATTTTTGTGACGAGAATATTTATATTAACCATTATATTTGTTAATATATTCGGCGACATTTTATTCGGACCGGTAATTATTTTATTCGGTCCGGTATTTATTTTGAGGGACCGGTAATTATTTTATTCGGTCCCGTCTTTATTTTGAGGGACCAGTAATTATTTTGTTCGGTCCGATTTTTATTCCGTTCGGTTCGGTAAAATATTATTCGGACCGATATTTAATTATTTGGAGTTATTTTAATTATTTGGGTTAATAATGTTATTTAGTATTATCAATGTTATAACTAGTAGTAAGACCAAGGGCTTTTTGGGTATTTTACTAGCTTATGTCTTGCATCTAAACAAACCAAACGCACCATTTCCTTGTTTTATGTCATAACACAAAAACACTTTGTGAGAGTTAGAGAGAGCTAGAGGTCTTGGAAGAGAAGAAGAGGAGAAAGAACAAAGCATGGGTTTTGGGTTGGTTGGAACATCAAGAATCATTCAAACATATAAAGTAAGGAATTTGATTTTCTAATGCTTATAGTTAGGGTTTGAGTTGGTATATTTTGATTTGGGATAAAATTGATGTTAGGGCTGTTGAAATTTGTTGAGATAAATTAGGAGAGTTAATTTAGGTGTTAGTGTTGTGGGATTATTGTTTTGTTAATAGAAATTAAATTAGGAAAACTAATTTATATTAATTAAAGTAGGTTAATTGAAAGTTAAATTTAGAAAAATGAAACTTGCAGTATGATTATTGTATTAAGGTTAGAAACCAAAAACTTAGTAACTTAAACTAGCAGAATATTTACCTTTGCTAACTAGAAGTATGTGCTAGCATTATAGAAATTGATTTTAAGCTTATAAAAGAATGAGTAATTGAAATGAAGATAAGCTTCTAGAACTAAAGAATGCAGTATGAATGAATGTACTAGTAGCAGTACATTCATTAAAGTGGAGTTAGAAAACTAGGCTAAGTATATTGAATTAATGAAGTTAAGGATAAACTAGCAGTAGCTTAGAAATAAGGAACTTGCAATATAGTTTAGAAATTGAGAACTTGCAATACGTTAAATTTACTTAGAACTATGCTAGCAGTATGCAATGGAATTTGTGATAAACTAGCAGTAGCTTAGAAATAAGGAACTTGCAGTATAGCAGAACTTGCAGTAGAAATGGAAAGTAAGTTAATTAATTAATTATTTAATTTATGTTTTGTTTTTTAATTTTCTTAATTTAATATATTTAATATTTATATTAAATAAATACAAATATGACATACGTTAGCCGATTTAATTTGGAATCCGATTATGTCGGATTTCCCGATTTCGGAAATTTCGGCGATGGAGCTAGTTACTCCGAATTTAACGAAAATTGACATGCTAGCTAATTTTGACGTGTAAAACGTCGTGGTGAGGTTAGTTTTTCGAGATTACGAGTTTTTAACGGAGCGACCCGAAATAAGTCAATTTACGGTTAAGTTAAACCGGGTTGCGTTTTAGTCGGTTTAAGTCGCATATGGATAATCCAATTGCGACGTTAATGTTTATAATTGATGCTGATTATTATGAATGACTTTCGCGACGATTATTGATGTTTGACTATTTTTTTCGTGTTTGAAATTTAGTGAATTATTTGATAATGATGTGGTGTGGTTAAATATGATGTTTGTGACGGTTTATTTATAATGAATACTTGATGATATGCGATGCGGTGATATGTTTATCTTGATGTGGATAAATATGGCGACGTTGATTTTATACCAATTTTGATATGCGATGATGGTGTTTTGTTGTGTCATGTTTGTGATGTCGTGTTGTCGAGTCACATACATTGCATTGGCGAAGAGGGCTTTTATGCCAAGCGACGAGGGCTTTTATGCCTAAGCGACGATGGGCTTTTATGTCGAATGTCCCTAATTATGGACAAAGCGACGGGTACCACATGCATAACATAGTTGTGTCTCATGGAGTCGGTTATGTTTATTTTTGAGTCTTTTGGCATTGAGTTTTATTTGATGGCTTATAATGAATTACGATGTTATATGATACCTTGTTTTGTGATGATTTTTGTGTTGAACATAAAGTGATTATTATGTGATAATTTTATGAAAATTATGCGATGGATATGACATGACGGTAAAGCGACGATATGAGTTTATGGCGATGGAGTTTATGTCTTGTTTTGACATGGTTATGGTGATTATGTGATGATATTAAAGTGTTGATCTTATACACTAAATGATGATTTTAAAGTATGTGAGATTTGATATTTGTTGACATATTCTTATTAACCTATATCATTTATGATTCCAAAATTATTTATATATTTTATCATGCCTTTAATTATATGTTTTGGAGTATCTCACCCTTTACTTGTTTCGTCGTTGCCTTTATATTGGTAACGTGCAGGTGATCCGCGAGGATGATGAGGATTAGCTCGAGTCTCTTTATTTTGAGTCACTCTGCTCTGATAGTAGTAACACTCGGGATTTGGGCGACGTTATCATTTTGATAGGATAGTTTATGTATATTATCTTATGACTTTATGTATTGATGATAACATGATGATACGTACATTTTGTGAACACATCCGTTGTGTTGTGATTAGTCAGATGTTTATATGATGATTTATGTTATGAATCGGTATATCCGAATTTTGATTTTGTGATGTGCATTATAATTCAAAGTGATGAAAAACACGAATATGTGATACCTCAATTTATGTTTGGATGAAATTTTGAAACTCTGATTTTATTATTAATTACGAGGGGTAGAATTGGGGTGTTACATTAGTGGTATCAGAGCAGGTCGGTCTGTCCGGCCAAGTTGTTGAGTTTGTTGTCGTCTATCAATCAAGTATTATTATTTGTTGATTCTAATCCTTTTTAAATTTTGAGCAGAAGTTATTATGGCTAGAAGGAACACTAGTAGGAATGATGAGGCGCTTGTTGCTGCTATGCAGGTAATGGCTCAGGCTTTCTAAAACCCTCCGAATGCTGACAAGAACGCTGGGTCTCGTAGTTTGGCAACCTTCCAGAGAGAGAATCCTCCTACTTTCCAAGGAAAGTATGATCCCGAAGGTGCTTTGGCGTGGCTGAAGGAGATTGAAAGAATCTTTTGTGTGATGGATTGCACTCCTATGCAAAGGATCCGTTATGGTACTCATAAACTAAGTGATGAAGCGGATGACTGGTGGGTTGAAACCCGTCAGAGGCTTGAGGTTGCTGGTGAGGAAGTGAAATGGGAAGTTTTTCGAAGGTAATTCATAAGGAAGTATTACCCGGAAGATGTTTGGGGAAAGAAGGAGATAGAGTTCCTTGAATTAAAGCAAGGAAGTACGTTTATCACTGATGATGCTGCAAGGTTCACTATGTTAGCCAAGTTCTATCCGCATTATGATGGGCCGAATGGCGAGTTCTCTAAATGCATCAAGTTTGAAAATGGTTTGCGTCATGAGATTAAGAAAGCTGTTGGTTATCAGAAAATCCGTGTCTTTTTGGATTTGATTGATAGTTGTAGGATCTTTGAGGAGGACGGTAATGCTCATTATAAGATTATGTCTGATAAGAGAAACAAAGGTCAGCAAAGCCGTGGAAAACTGTATGATGCTCCAACTGGTAAAGGGAAACAGAAAGCGTTTCAAGGGCGAAGAACTAGTGGGGGAGATGCTCCTGCTAGTATTGTTTGTTACAAGTGTGGGAAACCTGGCCACAAAAGTAATGTTTGTCGAAGCGATGTTAGAGCTAAGGAGAATGAGGTGAGATGTTTTCTATGTGGAGAAGTGGGCCATATGACTCGCGATTGTAGACATAAGGATGTGGTCTGTTTTAATTATGGTGAGGGAGGTCACATTAGTGCTCAATGTAAGAAGCCTAAGAAGACTCAAGGAGCAGGAAAGGTGTTTGCTTTGTCGGGTGCTCCGACGGCAAACGAGGATGGTCTTGTTCGAGGTACTAGTTTCATTAATAACTTTCCTCTTATTACTATTATTGATACTGGTGCTACTCACTGTTTTATTGTTGTTGATTGTGTAAAGAGATTGGGTCTCACTTTGTCATCTCTGGATAGAGATATGGTGGTAGAAGTTCCGGCTAAGGGAACGGTTACTACTTCTTTTGTGTGTGCAAGTTGCCCTTTATCAATCTTTGATAGAGACTTTGTGGTGGATCTTGTTTGTTTATCTCTTGTCGGGTTGGACGTGGTTTTAGGTATGGGCTGGTTAAAAGCTAATTATGTCCATATCAATTGCTATGACAACACTGTGAGGTTTTCTTCCTTAGTAGAAGAAGAAAAATCTATGTTGGTGTCGACGAAGCAGTTGAATGAGTTCATGAAGGATGAGGCATTGGTTTTCTTGTTAATGGAGACTCTTTCTGTGGAGATTCAAGCTGTGATAGCAAACTTTCCGGTGGTGTGCGATTTTCCTGAAGTATTCCCTGATGAGATTCCTAGTTCACCTCCAGAAAGAGAAGTTGACTTTTCTGTGGATCTTGTCCCTGGTACCAGACCTATCTCTATGGCACCATACAGGATGTCCGCATCTGAGTTAGCAGAATTGAAGAGCCAATTAGAATATTTGCTCGAGAAGAATTTTGTTAGGCCTAGTGTGTCGTCGTGGGGAGCTCCTGTGTTATTGGTGAAGAAGAAAGACGATAGCATGATACTTTGTATTTATTATCGTCAGTTGAATAAAGTAACTATCAATAATAGGTATCCACTTCCTAGAATTGATGATTTGATGGACCGATTGGTTGGCGCTCGCATGTTTAGTAAGATTGATTTGAGATCGGGTTACCATCAGATAAGGGTGAAAGAAGAAGATGTTTAGAAAACTGCTTTCAGGACGAGGTATGGACATTAAGAATATTTGGTGATGCCTTTCGGTGTCACTAATGCACCGGGAGTATTCATGGAGTACATGAATCGTATATTCCATCCTTACTTGGATCGTTTCGTGGTTGTTTTCATTGATGATATTCTGGTTTATTCTAAATCGGAAGAAGAGCACGCAGAACATTTGCATATTGTGTTAGAAGTTCTGAAAGAGAAGAAGCTTTATGCTAAGTTGTCAAAGTGCGAGTTCTGGTTAAGTGAAGTGAGATTTTTGGGGCATGTCATTTCTGGTGATGGCATTGCAGTTGATCCTTCTAAAGTTGATGCTGTGTTGAGATGGGAAACTCCTAAGTCTGTTACTGAGATTAGAAGTTTCTTAGGATTGGCTGGTTACTATAGAAGGTTCATTGAAGGTTTTTCTAAGTTGGCGCTCCCTTTGACAAAGTTGACTTGTAAAGGAGCTGCATTTGTGTGGGATGTCAAGTGTGAAGAAAGTTTTGTTAAATTGAAGAAAAGGTTGACAACGACTCCGATCTTGATTCTACCTAATCCTGAAGAACCGTTTGTTGTTTATTGTGATGCTTCTAAGATGGGTTTAGGTGGTGTACTTATGCAAACTGGAAAAGTGGTTGCTTATGCTTCTAGGCAATTGAAGATTCATGAGAAGAATTATCCTACGCACGATTTGGAGCTTGCAGCGGTTGTTTTTGTGCTTAAGATTTGGAGGCATTATCTTTATGGTTCTAGATTTGAAGTATTTAGTGACCATAAAAGTTTGAAGTACTTGTTCGATCAGAAAGAGCTTAATATGAGACAAAGACGGTGGCTTGAATTGTTTAAAGATTACGATTTTGGATTGAATTACCATCCTGGTAAAGCTAATGTGGATGCCGATGCTTTAAGTCGAAAGACTTTGCATATGTCACTTTTGATGGTGAAAGAGTTGGAATTGATTGAGCAATTTAGAGATATGAGTCTTGTAGTAGAAGTGACGCCGAAGAGTGTTATCTTGGGAATGTTAAAGATCAATAATGATTTCCTTGATAGTGTTAGAGAAGCTCAGAAGCTTGATGTGAAACTTGTTGATTTGTTGCTTGGTATTGGACAAACTGAAAATGAAGATTTTAAGTTGGATGCACAGGGTGTATTGAGGTTCCGAGATAGGATTTGTATTTCCGATGATGTGGATTTGAAGAGAATGATCTTGGAAGAAAGTCAAAGAAGCAATTTGAGTATTCATCCCGGAGCGACCAAAATGTATCAAGATTTAAAGAAACTATTTTGGTGGTCGGGCATGAAGAGAGAGGTGGCTCAGTTCGTTTATGCTTGTTTGACTTGTCAGAAGTCTAAAGTGGAGCATCAGAAACCTGCAGGGTTGATGCAACCGTTAGAGATTCCGGAGTAGAAATGGGATAGCATTTTTATGGATTTCGTAACGGGGTTACCGAATACACCAAGAGGACACGATGCGATTTGGGTAATTGTTGATAGGCTTACGAAGTCGACTCACTTTATTCCTATTAATATCACTTATCCCGTATCGAAGTTGGCGGAAATTTATACGCATGTGATTGTGATATTACATGGTATTCTTTTGTGTATTGTTTCGGACAGAGATCCGAGGTTTACTTTTGAATTTTGGAAGAGCTTTCAAGAGGCTTTGGGTTCAAAGTTGAGGTTGAGTTTGGCTTATCATCCTCAAACTGATGGTCAGACAGAAAGGACGATTCAATCGTTGGAAGACTTGTTACGTGCTTGTATTCTTGAACATGGTGGTTCATGGGATACATATCTTCCTTTGATTGAGTTTACTTATAACAATAGTTTTCATGCTAGTATTGGAATGGCACCATTCAAGGCTTTGTATGGTCGGAGGTGTAGAACTCCTTTGTGTTGGCATGAGTCAGGTGAAAGTGTGGTGCTTGGACCAGAATTGGTTAGAGAGACTACTGAGACGGTGAAGATGATTAGAGAAAAGATGAGAATTTCTCAAAGTCTATAAAAGAGTTATCATGATAAAAGGAGAAAAGACTTGGAATTTCAAGATGGTGATCATGTATTTTTGCGAGTTACTCCTACAACCGGTGTTGGGCGAGCATTGAAGTCGAAGAAGCTAACTCCTCGCTTTATTGGTCCTTACCAAATTACTAGTAAAGTGGGAAAAGTGGCTTATAGAGTGGCGTTACCGCCAAATCTTTTGAACTTGCATGATGTGTTCCATGTGTCGCAACTTCGGAAGTATGTTCCGGATCCTTCACATGTGATTGAGATGGATGATATCCAAGTGCGAGACAATCTTACGATGGAGACGATGCCTTTAAGGATCGAAGATCGTGAGATGAAGTCTCTTCGTGGCAAAGAGATCTCCTTGGTTAAAGTTGTTTGGATAGGAGCAGCTGGTGAAAGTGCGACGTGGGAGTTAGAAAGCAAGATGTGGGATTCCTATCCCGAGCTTTTCGAGTCAGGTAATTTCGAGAACGAAACTTTTATAAGTGGGGGAGAGTTGTAACGCCCCATTTTATTTAATATTATATTATATTAATATTTTCGAGTTACCGTTTGACGTTTATTTTTGCGACGAGAATATTTATATTAACCATTATATCTGTTAATATATTCGGCGACGTTTTATTCGGACCCGTAATTATTTTATTCGGTACGGTATTTATTTTGAGGGACCGGTAATTATTTTATTCGGTCTGGTCTTTATTTTAAGGGACTGGTAATTATTTTGTTCGGTCCGGTTTTTATTCCGTTCGGTTCGGTAAAATATTATTCGGACCGAAATTTAATTATTTGGAGTTATTTTAATTATTTGGGTTAATAATGTTATTTAGTATTATTAGTATTATAACTAGTAGTAAGACCAAGGGCTTTTTGGGTATATTACTAGCTTATGTCTTGCATCTAAATAAACCAAACCCACCATTTCCTTGTTTTATGTCATAACACAAAAACACTTTGTGAGAGTCAGAGAGAGCTAGAGGTCTTGGAAGAGAAGAAGAGGAGCAAGAACAAAGCTTGGGTTTTGGGTTGGTTGGAACATCAATAATCATTCAAACATCTAAGGTAAGGGGTTTGATTTTCCAATGCTTATAGTTAGGGTTTGATTTGGTATATTTTGATTTGGGATAAAATGGATGTTAGGGTTCTTGAGATTTGTTGAGATAAATTAGGAGAATTAATTTAGGTGTTAGTGTTGTGGGATTATTGTTTTGTTAATAGAAATTAAATTAGGAAAAATAATTTATATTAATTAAAGTAGGTTAATTGAAAGTTAAATTTAGAAAAATGAAACTTGCAGTATGATTATTGTATTAAGGTTAGAAACCAAAAACTTAGTAACTTAAACTAGCAGGATATTTACGTTTGCTAACTAGCGGTATGTGCTAGCATTATAGAAATTGATTTTAAGCTTATAAACTAAAACATGAGTAATTGAAATGAAGATAAGCTTCTTTAACTAAAGAATGCAGTATGAATTAATGTACTAGTAGCAGTATATTCATTAAAGTGGAGTTAGAAAACTAGGCTAAGTATATTGAATTAATGAAGTTAAGGATAAACTAGCAGTAGCTTAGAAATAAGGAACTTGCAATATAGTTTAGAAATTGAGAACTTGAAGTACGTTAAATTTACTTAGAACTATGCTAGCAGTATGCAATGGAATTTGTGATAAACTAGTAGTAGCTTAGAAATAAGGAACTTGCAGTATAGCAGAATTTGCAGTAGAAATGGAAAGTAAGTTAATTAATTAATTATTTAATTTATGTTTTGTTTTTTTATTTTCTTAATTTAATATATTTAATATTTATATTAATTAAATAAAAATATGACATATGTTAGCCGATTTAATTTGGAATCCGATTATGTCCGATTTCTTGATTTCGGAAATTTCGGCGACGGAGCTAGTTGCTTCGAATTTAACGAAAATTGACGTGCTAGCTAATTTTGACGTGTAGAACATCGTGGTGAGGTTAGTTTTTAGATATTATGAGTTTTTAACAGAGCGACCCGAAATAAGTCAATTTACGGTTAAGTTGAACCGGATTACGTTTTAGTCGGTTTAAGTCGCGTATGGATAATCCGATTGCGACGTTAATGTTTATAATTGATGCCGATTATTATGAATGACTTTCGCGATGATTATTGATGTTTGACTATTTTTTCCGTGTTTGAATTTGGTGAATTATTTGATAATGATGTGGTGTGGTTAAATATGATGTTTGCGACGGTTTATTTATAATGAATACTTGATGATATGCGATGCGGTGATATGTTTATCTTGATGTGGATAAATATGGCGACGTGGGTTTTATACCAATTTTGATACGCGATGATGATGTTTTGTTGTGTCGTGTTTGTGATGTTGTGTTGTCAAGTCACATACATTGCATTGGCGATGAGGGCTTTTATGCCAAGCGACGAGGGCTTTTATGCCAAAGCGACGATGGGCTTTTATGCCGAATCTCCCTAATTATGGACAAAGCGACGGGTACCACATGCATAACATAGTCGTGTCTCATGGAGTCGATTATGTTTATTTTTGAGTCTTTTGGCGTTGAGTTTTATTTGATGGCTTATAATGAATTGCGATGTTATATGATACCTTGTTTTGTGATGATTTTTGTGTTGAACATAAAGTGATTATAATGTGATAATTTCATGAAAATTATGCGATGGATATGACATGACGGTAAAGCGACGATATTAGTTTACGGCGATGGAGTTTATGTCTTGTTTTGACATGGTTATGGTGATTATGTGATGATATTAAAGTGTTGATCTTATACACTAAATGATGATTTTAAAGTATGTGAGATTTGATATTTGTTGACACATTCTTATTAACATATATCATTTATGATTCCAAAACTATTTATATATTTTATCATGCCTTTAATTATATGTTTTGGAGTATCTCACCCTTTACTTGTTTCACCGTTGCCTTTATATTGGTAACGTGCAGGTGATCCGCAAGGATGATGAGGATTAGCTCGAGTCTCTTTATTTTGAGTCGCTCTGCTCTGATAGTAGTAACACTCGGGATTTGGGCGACGTTATTATTTTGATAGGATAGTTTATGTATACTATCTTATGACTTTATGTATTGATGATAACATGATGATACGTACATTTTATGAACACATCCGCTGTGTTGTGATTAGTCATATGTTTATATGATGATTTATGTTATGAATCGGTATATCCGACTTTTGATTTTGTGATGTGCATTATAATGCAAAGTGATGAAAAACACGAATATGTGATACCTCAATTTATGTTTGGATGAAATTTTGAAACTCTGATTTTATTATTAATTACGAGGGGTAGAATTGGGGTGTTACAGAGCCTGCTGAAGTTGAGGACCATAGAATACATAACTCATCTTGGCCTTTTAGGTGTAGTGTGGAAGCTATGACTGAGTAATCTGGAAATAGTTGTCACACGATACTATGCTCGGATGAATTTTTCTTGAGAATATTACTAATTACCGAATTAATCAGTAAGTTGGTAATATTCGAAGGAGGGATGTAGACTCTGGGAACCTCTAGAACCTTGTTCGGCAGGTGATAACTTTTAGACCAATACCTTATGGGTAGTACCTTCGACCTCGTGCTCGTGACGTTGAACCTATGAACCCTGTGTTTGTGATCTTGTGTGTGATTGTTGCATCATGCATCCATGCACTCATAAGCATCTTTTGAAGAAATTTTATTTCAAGGGACTTGAAAGTTGACCGTTTGTGAATATCTCAAGTACCTTTTGACCATGGATTCTGGAAAAAGAAAGACTGGAAAATACAGTTCAAAGATCCCAAGATAGAGTAGTTGGTCAGGCTAATTCTTGAGATTGAGTGTTCTGTAGATTTTCAGAAGAAGTATGGATCCATCATTCCTCTCATGAAGCTTAGGATGAAGGAGGGTATTCTCTCGACCTTGGTCCAGTTCTATGATCCGATGTATCATTGTTTTACTTTCCCTGATTATCAGTTGATGCCTACACTATAGGAGTATTCTTATCTGTTGGATTTACCTATTACTGATCGTGTTCCTTTTACTGGTTTGGAGGGTGAGCCAAAACCACATGAGATTGCTACTTTGATCCATCTGGGGAAGTCTAAGGTTGAAGCCCATATGACTACTAAAGGAGGGATTAGAGGATTACCAGCTCAGTTCTTATTGGAGAAAGCTCATTACTTTACCAGGATGAAGAGTACAATCGCTTTTGAGGCGATATTTGCTCGACTTTCTTATGGGTTGTTTTCATTTCCTAATGTGGACAAGTTTGTTGACATTAATTCTATCAGGATCTTCATAATTGGAAACCCGGTTCCTACATTGTTGGGTGATGCTTATTACTCTATTCATCTTTGGAGTTCTTATCATGGGGGAATGATTATCTGTTGCACGCCACTATTGTACCGGTGGTTTATTTCTCATATGCCTCAGTCTTATGCTTTCTGGGATGTCAGGAAGGAACCCCGTTGGGCTCCTAAGATCATGGCACTTACTCACTCGGATATTGATTGGTATCACCGGGCTTACCAGGATGTAGAGATTGTCGACAGTTATGGTAGTTTCCCCAATGTACCTCTTCTTGGTACAAAGGGAGGAATTAACTATAACCCTGTCCGTGCATGATGACAACTTAGTTATTCGATGAGGGATAAACCAAATAGTATTCATTTGAGTAGTTTCTTTCTAAAGGAGGTAGAAGACCATAAGGAAGCTAGGGAGCAGATTGCGAAGGCCTGGCGTCACATTCATAGGAAGAGTAGGAAAGACTTGGGACCTAGGGGGTTGTTTCTTTTGTGCCTTATCTTCAGTGGGTCCAAGCGAGATCTATTCAGTTGAAGATACAGTATTCCCGGGAAACACCTATGCCAGACTTGTTTGTGAAGGCCACACCTCCTTTATTGGATGATATAGAAGAGCCAAAGTTTGCTTTGGTTAGGATGCAGCAAGAAAAGGATGCTTGGAATAATAAGTGCCAAACTTTAGAGATTTCCTATAGAGCAGACTTGAAGGAGAAAAACGACTTGATTGAGATTCTTGAGAGTTGGGATGTAGAGACTATGGAGAGAAAAGGGGATTTATTTTCTCCTAAGCCTCAGTCAGATACTAGTTGCTCACTTCCTGATTTAGTTGATTGGAAGGAGGTTGCCACCAGGTATGCGGAAGAAAACCAAAGGTTGAAGGCTCGGATTTCCAGGCTTACAGGGAAGCGCCAGCGTATAGAGTGATCTCTATCAGCTTCACTTCTTAGGGTTTTAGACTTTATTTTCATCTTGTACTTGGGATTGTTGAAACTTGTAATCCATTTTGAAGTTATTATAATAAAAAATTTCAGTATTTCAAATTGTGTTATTACTTTGATATTTGCAATGTGTCTATAAATCTTTAAGTCCCTTTAAATATTAATAAAATAAATCGTGTGCATTGCATTTCATGCATCATATTGCACATATTTCTTGAATTTGTTATGCATATCCAGGTGTCTTACCAAGCTTCTTTACTTCGTTCAGTAAGTTGTTTCACCACTACAACACTCGAGCTAATTTCAAAAGGAAGATGGACAACTTAGAACAAGAGAATCGCGAGCTGCGCGAGGAAGTTTCTGCTTTGAAGGCCGGCATGGCCAATCTTACTGCTCTGATGGAATCTCCGATGGCTGCTCAGAATCATCCACCGTGTTCAACCTCAACCGACAAGGGTTACTACTGAAGCTCCAACTGTTCATGTATCTGGTACTCCAGCTGTTGTTCAGAATCGCATGCCTCAAGGTTGTCCATGGGGAATGCCAGAGAACTGTGTGCCTGAAGGTTTCAATCTTGGTCCTCAAGATACTCCAGTTGTTCAGACTATTGTTACTCCTGCACCTCCCGTGGTGCATGTTGCTCCTACTGCACCTCCTTCGGTGAATATGGTCCCATTTTCTAATGATGATATATATCGTCCTTTTCCTCCACCAAGTGAAGGCTTGGGTCTCTATGATAGAATAGATGATTTTCGAGAACAGTTTGACAAGATGCAGAGGGAGATGAAGGCCCTCAGGGGAAAGTAATTGTTCGGGTAGAATGTGAATGATTTATGCTTGGTCCCGAATGTCAAGATACCTACGAAGTTTAAAATCCTTGAATTTGAGAAGTACATGGGTAACACTTGTCTTCATGCTCATCTTGTGATGTATGTAAGAAGAATGTCTACCCATACTGATGATCAGTGTCTGCTGATTCAATTTTTTCAGGATAGTTTGACTGGTGTTGCGCTGAAGTGGTATATGAGTTTGTACATCGTCAATATCCATACTTTCAACGACTTTGGAGAAGCATTTATCAGACAATATAAATATAACATGGACATGGCGTCTGACCGTGATCAGCTCAGGGCCATGGTTTAGAAGAACAGGGAATCATTCAAAGAATATGCACAAAGATGGTTTGAGGTAGCCGCCCAAGTGATTCCTCCGATGGAAGAGAAGGAGATGACTAAGATTTTCTTGAAGACTCTGGGTGCTTTCTACTATGAGAGGATGGTAGTGAGTGCGCCAAGTGACTTTACTGAAATGGTAGGCATGGGTATCCGTTTAGAAGAGGCTGTAAGAGAGGGTCGTTTAACAAAAAGTGAAAGTTCTGGAAGTGCGAAGAAGCCATCCTATGGGTTTTCCAAAAAGAAGGAAGGAGATACAAACACTGTCATACAAGAAAGGAGGGTTAATCCTCCTAGAAGAAATTATCAGCTTCATCAACAAGTCGCACCACTAACTCCAGTCATTGGTGTAGCTCCAACCACCGTTGCTTATCAGAGACCATCCCATCAGGGGAATCAAGGGTATAATTAGAGAAGAGTTATGACCATATTCCTATAAGTTATACAGAATTACTCCCGCCGTTAATTCAGAAGAATTTGGTTCATACCAGACCACCTCTCGCTGTACCATCACCATTGCCTTGGTATTACAAGGCAGACCAAACATGTGCTTTTTATCAGGGTGCACCAGGTCACGATGTTGAGAGCTGCTATCCTTTGAAGACTGATGTGCAAAAATTGGTGAAGTCTGGTATCTTGTCTTTCAAGGATGTTGGCCCAAATGTGAAAGATAATCATCTGCCCAAGCATGAAAGAGCAAATGATGTGAACATGGTGGCCGGTTTTCCAGGCGACTTCCGGATTTTTGATGTTAATTTGGTTAGAGGAGATTTGGTGAAAATTCATGCAGACCTCTGAATTTGGCTACTATACGCATGACCATGCTGGTTGTGCAATTTGCAGTATGGATATACAGGGTTGTGACAAGATAAAGGCTGATTTGCAAGAGATGATGGATGAGGGCCTCATTCACATAATCAGGCCTAGGGCAGAGTATGAAGAGGAAGTTGACATGGTTTCTGGATGTCCTGGAGAGTTCAAAATTTTTTATGTGGAGTATATGAATGAGGACTTTGTGCAATTGCACGCTACTTTCTCCCACATGGCTGGTCAGGTGGAACATCAGTATGGATCTTGCCGAATTTGTTGTCGGGACTCCCGACGATGTTCAATTTTTAGGAAAAGGTGTTCAGTTATTGTTGTATAATGGAACTATCAAGGTTACATGTCAAAGGGATGATTACCATGAAGTTGATGTGATTGAGGTTTTTTTGGCTGAAGAAGAGTCAGATGATGAGTATGCCTCTGCAGATGAGTACTTCTCCTCAGATGAAGATTTGTTTTCTAGAGATGACTCTATAATGACTGATTATGTTGAAGAGGGAGTAAATGTTATTGTGCCTTGTTTTGGTGCACCCGCTCATCTTGAAGTTGAAAATCATAGCAAGCCAGCTATTACTCCATTGGTGATTAGTTTTCCGGGTCATGTCCCCTACAAGTCATATAAGGTTGTACCCTACAAATATAATGCTACAATATTAGAGGATGGTGTGGAAGTTACCATCCAGCCAATGCCTAATGTTGGAAATATTGCTGAGACTAGAAGAGTGACCCGCAATGGTCGTATATTTGCACGAGTTATTCGTGGAGATGTTAGTATTGGAAAGAAAAATGTTGAAAATGTTGAACCCAAGAAGGCAGTGGGTGAATCCAGTGGAGCTACGCTACAGAAAGAGGTGGATGATATTTTGAAGATAATCAAGATGAGCGACTACAAAATTGTAGATCGGCTACTGCAGACTCCTTCAAAAATATCTATCTTGGCATTATTGATGAACTCCTCTGCTCATAGAGAATCTTTGATGAGGGTATTGGAACAAACTTTCGTGGAGAGTGACATGCCTATAGAACAATTCAGCAGTGTAGTAGGGAATATTACATCATATAATAACCTAAGTTTCTGCGACAATGAAGTGCCTGATGAAGGAAGGAATCATAACCTGACCCTCCACATCTCTATGAACTGCAAAAATGACTCATTATCCAATGTGCTGATTGATAATGGATCTTCATTGAATGTTATACCAAGGAGCACGCTTATGAAGTTGAAATATCAAGGAACGCCCATGCGCCCAAGTGGCATTATTGTGAAAGCGTTTGATGGATCAAGGAAATCTGTTATTGGTGAAGTGGACTTGCCTATTCATATAGGCTCACATTTGTTTCAGATTAATTTCTAGGTCATGGACATTGTACCCGCTTATAGATGCTTGTTGGGACGGTCGTGGATACATGAGGCATGGACTGTCACTTCGACTTTACACCAGAAGATGAAGTTTGTACGTGAAGGAAAAGTGGTAATTATAAATGGAGAACATGCATTATTGATATTTCATTTGTCCTCTTTCAGCATTGTGGAGGAGGATGAAGCCGTTGTTGGAACCTAGTTCCAAGCTTTATCCATTGATAATCTAAGAGGAAATGAGAACTCTATGGCTTCGTTTAAGGATGCGCAGCAGGTTGTGCATAATGGCTATAGTGACGTATGGGGACAAATTGTTGATCCACCTATGAACAAGAATAGAGCTGGCTTGGGGTTCTCTGTGAAGAATGATAAGGGTAAGAGCATGAAGCTGAAGGCTGTTGTATGCAAGTATCAAGATATCTTTCGTAGCGGGGGTTATCTGCATCCAACTGTTTTCGGGATTAATGCCATTGTGGAAGATGAAGCAGAGCCAGAAATGCCAAATTATGTGACGCACGGAGTTAGGGTTCAGAACTGGATCACCATTGATATTCCCTCTTGCATACATATTTCAAAGTAATTTGTTTTATTAATCTTTTTGAAAAATATTTCACTCTGCCCAAGGTGAAAAGTATTAATATTGTATGGGCTTATTTGTTTGCTGTGATTTTTAAAATCAAGAATAAAAGTTGTCTTTGTTTCCCAAATTGTGTCTTTATTTTCTGCTTTTTCTTGGAAAATGGTAATCACAAAAAACCTTTCAAAATAAATAATAACTGAAATACAATATGCATGATCACTTGTTATATGTGTCAGTTTCTAAAAGCAATCATAAATCATATGTGCTACCAAAATAAATAATAACTGAAATACAATCTGCATGATCACTTGTTATAGGTGTCTAGTGTACTCACCCATACTGGTTTTGCCCTCAATGTACTACCAAAATCTAGCTTTTGATGAAGTTAACACTAGATGGTGTTTTGATAATACCAAGTTCTACAATAGTTAAAGCTTTTGACAATTCTCAAAGTTTAGTATTTAGAGAAGTAGACCTTCTTGTCAAGACCGGTTTACATATGTTCTATATCACATTTCAAGTCATGGATATAGAACCAGCACATACATTTTTACTTGGGCGACCCTGGATTCATGCAGCAGGGGCAACCACTTCGACTTTACATCAGATTCTGAAGTTATTCATTGAAGGAAGATTGGTTATAATCGATGGTGAAGAGGACATATTTGTAAGTCACATTGAATCCTACAGGTATATCAGTGCTGATGAAGATTGTATAGCCACACTATTTCAAGTATTAGAGGTTACCTTAATGGTAACCCTACCGGTGGAAAAAATAAGGAAATCTACTATGACTTTATGGAGATATTTGTAAATACCAGTGGAAAGTGGTGCCTCAAAGGGTTGGGGAAAGCTTCCGAAAATACCAGAGAAGAAGAATCTTTTTGGTTTGGGCTACGAATTATCAAGAGTTACTCTGAAAGGCAAAGCACGATTTCCTCCAATCCAGGAGACTTTCGCCAACAAAGGAGTAGAGCATGGCAGACAGGTGGAAATGATATCTAGCAAAGACAAAAGGGCATCTGATTTCATCCATGAATGTGTCCCAGGAGAAGAACTCAAGAATTCGACAGTTGTGGAGATTCCAGAGATATTTTTCTTATCAAAGTAATTTTCTTGTTTTTGAAAGAACCTATGTCAAGCCTGAGGCATATGGGTTGCTTTTAAAGGTCCCCCATTTTGTTTCAGAAAGTATTCATGATTAATAAAAGTTATATTTCACATTCAATTAAGATCCATGTCTTTCTTCTGCATTTATCTCTCATATTTAAAAATGGAAATACTTTTCTTCATATACATTTTCCAAAATTCACATAGTAAAAACCTGCACCAAAACATGATAAACGTGCAGATCCATACCCAAAATCACCGATAATGTTATTGCTACTATCCAATATAATTTTGATGCACCCATCAACCAAGCTGAAGAGGAAGATGATGAAGATCTTGAACTTTCTAGATAATTGGTGAGGGAGATAGAGAAAAAAGGTTACAGTATACAACCATGCCAGGAATCTATTGAGACCATTAACCTTGGCACGGAGGAAGATCTGAAAGAGATCAAGATAGGAGCAACATTGGAGAAAAGCGTTAGAGAAAGACTGATCAACTTGTTACATGAATACGTGGATGTATTTTCCTGGTCTTATAGAGATATGCCAGGATTAGATACAGACATTGTAGTACACATACTACCTCTCAAGGAGGGTTTCTCTCCAGTTAAAAAGAAGGTCAGAAGAACTCGCCCAGATATGTCCAACAAGATTCGAGAAGAGGTCCTTAAATAATTTGACGCAGGGTTCTTAGCGGTGGTAGATTATCCACCTTGGATAGCTAACATCATACCAGTACCCAAGAAGAATGGTAAAGTACGAATGTGTGTGAATTATCGGGATCTGGACAAAGAAAGTCCCAAAGATGATTTCATGTTACCTCACATAGATGTTTTGGTGGACAATACAATGCAAGCTTTGGTATTCTCTTTCATGAATGGTTTCTCAGGATATAATCAGATCGAAATGGCACCCGAAGATATGGAAAAGACTACTTTCATGACACCTTAAGGATTTTTCTGTTACATGGTAATGACATTCGGTCTGAAGAACGCAGGGGAAACTTATCAAAGCGTTATGGTCACACTATTCCATGATATGATTCACAAAGAGGTTGAGGTGTACATAGATGATATGACCGCCAAATCTCATACAGAGGAGAATCACATCATACATTTACAAAAGTTATTCGATTGTCTGCAAAGGTTCAAACTATGGTTAAATCCAAACAAGTTTACATTTGATGTCAGATCAGGCAAGTTACTGGGTTTCATTGTAAGTCAGTATGGTATTGTGGTGGACCTCGACAAGGTAAAATCCACACAAGAAATTCTAGCTCTGAGGACAGAAAAAGAGGTTTGTGGTTTCTTAGGATGATTGAGCTATATTTCAAGGTTCATATCACACCTAACTGCTACGTACGAGCCTATATTCAAACTACTACGAAGAGATCAGACAGTGGTATGGAATAATGATTGACATACAGCCTTCAAGACAATGAAGCAATATTTACAAGAGCCATCGATCTCAATACCACCAGTTCCCAGAATAACACTCATCATGTATCTAGAAGTGCTTGAAGGATCAATGGGATGCGTACTGGGATAACATGACGATACAAGCAGAAAAGAGGATGAAATCTACTACCTTAGTAAGAAATTTACTGACTACAAAACCAGGTACTCACTTCTCAAGAAAACCTATTGTGCATTGTCTTGGGCTACTAAAATATTGAGGCAATATATGTTAACTCACACCACATGGTTAATAGAAAGAATGGATCCTTTAAAGTATGTGCTAGAAAAACCAACTCTCACAAGAAGGGTTGCCCGATGGCAGATGTTACTATCAGAATACGACATCCAATACGTTACTCAAAAGGCCATCAAGGGTAGTGTATTAGCCGACCATCTAGCTCATCAGCTACTACCAGAATATCAACCAATGAAGTTCGACTTTCCAGAAGAAGATGTCATGGTTATAGGTGACTACGAAATATTAGGACCCAATGAAGGGCCTGAGCCAGGAGCACGTTGGACGCTCATGTTCGACGGAGCTTCAAATGCACTAGGGCACGGCATTGGAGCTGTTTTGACTTCTCCGAAAAATTATCACAAGCCTTATATTGTGATGTTATGTTTTGATTGCACCAACAAAATCCTCAAATGCGAAGCTTATATCTTGGGTTTATAAGCTACCATTGATCTAAGAATCAAACACCTCAAAGTATTTGGAGACTCTGTGCTAGTCATATACCAAATTAATGGTGAATGGGACACTAAACAACCCAAATTGATTCCATATTGGGACCATGTTTTAAAACTAGTTACGGAATTCACTGAGATCACCTTCATTCATATCCCATGAGAAGAAAATAATTTGGCGGATGCATTGGAAACTCTATCAGCCATGTTTAAAGTAACTTGGCCAAACAACTAACCGCGCATTACAATCAGACATTTTGAAGAGCCGGCACACTGCCTTACTATTGAAGAGGGACCAGATAACAAGCCTTGGTTCTATGCCATCAAAGAGGTACCTTTAAAAATAAGAATATCTAGAAAATGCCTCCATCATTGACAAACAAACTCTGTGGAAGCTTGCCTCAAAATTCGTTTTTAGTGGTGATGTGTATGATGCGGTGGGAGAACTGACTTGAGGGTTTTGCGTTTGATCACAAATGTTGTGGTTAGCAAGAGCCGCCACCGACTTTTCTTTTATCCAAAAGAAAAGGTGAAAAATCACAGGAAAGACCTTTGAGATTAAATCTTGAGTTCGGGGGGTAGATTATGAAAAGGGGAGGTATTAGCACCCTTTTCATCCATGGTTTTCCATGGGCTCTTAGTCACTTGCTAGATCACTTGATTTTGTTTGAAATTATGCTTTGTGTGGTTTTTTGAAAGTATTTTGTAAAGAGGCTATTGTTTAGGCAATCTTTGTAATGATTCTTGTTCGTAAGAATGTATACAAAGATGTTTGATCTTTTGAAAATGTTTTCAATTTTGTAAGATGTTTGAAAGTGTATGTGTTTGTTTTGAAAATAGCAAGGATGTTTGTTTTGAAATTGAGCAAGTAATTAGGAGCATTCTACCTACTCAAAAGTCTTTCTTGTTCATTTTCTTTTCCTTTGACATTGTTGTCTTACCATTGATTTGGTAAGCAACCCTATCTTTGGATGTAAACGGGACGGGCGTGGGTCATCGTATAACCATGATTAGCAATGTTGCAAGGTATCGTAGAATTCTTTTTTAGGGACTAAGATCATTTGAAAGGCAACTTAGATAGCGTCATCGAGGGACTATGATCTTGTATTTGCTTGTTTTTGTTGAGATACCTTACATGCATAATATGGTCATTTTGTATAGGCAACCAAGTGGATTTACCCTAGGGGGTTCTTGTGTGCAAGTGTATTGTTTTCATGCTTGATTTTGTCTTGAATCAGGGTTTTCTAAATATTGGTTTTAGTCTTGCCATACACACCCTAATTACTAACAATATATGAAAGCAATAAAAGTGAGGAAAGTAAATATTCTACGCTATTACAATCATTAGGGGGGTGGGGTATACAGATTTACAAATGGGGATTACAAATAAAATTAAATCCTAAGCTACTATTACAACCATATTGAATGGATAAGGATGTACAAGAAAATGTGAAATTCTTGTTTTGTTTAAGAAAAGAAATAAGTTTTGTTTAAGCAAATATTTTTGATCTTTTTGTTTTAAGAAATAAAATGAAGCATAAAAAAATGTAAAAATGTTTTTGGTGTTTTTGATTAGTGAAAATAGAAGTGATGAAAAAATGGTAAGGAAAATAAAAATAGAATCAACATATTGCTGAACTAAAAGAGATCAGAAGTTCTGACTCTGGCGTGCTGCAAAAAACAGAAATCATATTAGCAGAAATAGGTAATGTCAGAAGTTCTGGATCCACTGCGAACAAAGAAGATTTCAGAAGTTCTAATGCCACTGGCAGAATTTAGTCTCCCTCTCCATGCTAGTCAGAACATCTATAACTTAGTCATTTCTCAACAAAACATAAGATATGCATATAACAGTTATGGAAGGTTTCTTAATGTTTCATAAACAAGAGATATCAGAACTATAAATCAGAAGCAAGCATGAATTAGCTAATCCTAATTTTGAGCCCTAATTTCTTCAAGAAGTTCTGGACTGAAATTCTCTCTACCTAGGTAGGAAAATACATGAAACCTCATAATATGTACAACATCATAATCATGATGTTTACATTGTATTTTTGAACATGCAAATCTGACAATGCTTAAGTAATATGATGAGAGTCAGCAGAAACTTACCTTGCAGATGCAAAATAATTTGTGAGCTGAAGTCTAGTTCTGAATGCTGGTGATGTTCTAAACAGCTTCTTCACGTGCTCAGCAGGCTGGAAGCTTTCAACTTGGGCTACGGATGTTAGAGAATTCTGGAACGGCCAAGGGGTAAAGTTATGGATTCTTTTAGGTGGAGGTGGATGGAGAGTGTGTTACAGTCTAAACATAGAAGTTAGGATAGATTCTAATATGTGAATCAGAAACTGTATGGATGGTTTTGGTCAAGAAACACTTGAGAAAAAATGGAGTTTGAATGCAAGAAATCAAAAGTTAACAGGTTTTATATTTTGTTTTTGCAGTTTTGGATTCTTGGATTTATAGCAGGGGTTCAAGGCTTTTTTCTTTCTTAATTTTTTGACCTTTTTACAGTTGCCAATGAAGTCCAATTTATAGGCAAAGGTTTAGTAGCTTGGAGAGGTCAAGGGGAACCACCATCATAAGCTAGGCACTGACTTGTTCTTGAAGTAAGTTCAAATAGGTATGGTGGTTAGCAGTTTTAGCAACGCCTAAGCTGGATTTGTAAGCCGGAATTAAGGAAAGGTAACCTCAAAAGAAAAAGCAACGTATGGGCCCAACACACTTTTGTACAAAACTTTGCTTTTCCAAGACAGTAAAGGTACTTTTATGCCACACGGGGGGAAATCTTTTGGATAAAGACTCAAAAGTGGTTGTGAGCATTAAATGGTGATGAGATTTATCAAACCAAAAATCTTGCAATGTGAGATTCTGCATCATTGCTTAATTCTGGATCAAAAGTTTTGCTTCAGCGTAACTTAGAATAGACATTCAACTTCTGATCTTTGTATCTCTTTTCTCCAGCATGCTCTGAAGGAGCTCCCAGACTTTCCAGGAAGCTTGCAACACGCTTTGTAAACCTTCTTTGAATTGCTCTTGCAACTTATGACTGAGCCTATGTGAAGACTGACCCAGAAGTTGTAGACAACTTCTGACTTAAAAAATTCTCAGAATTAACTAAATGCCTAAGCTTCAGAGACGTGCCTTTGAGGATGTATAAATTAAAATCCCAGCATTTCTAAAAGAAGTTATGTTCTAAAATGTTTTAGATCTTATTGAAATCTATAACTTTTGTGTCAGAATTTCTTCCAGAATCAGCTTGCATCATGGTGATAATCTGATCATAAGTTCTGAGCTTGTCATATTTCTTAAATACTTAGAAAAATTCTAAGTATTTAGAAATTTGACTTTTTCCAAAGTAAATTTGACTTTTGAATTTCTTGATGAAACAAACTTCACATTTCAACATGTCTTGATTAAATATGATTCTTGAAACTTGATTTTGATCAAAAAGTCAAAGTTTGACTTTTTAGTACGCAAATGACCATTTTGCCCTTGTGAATGACTTTCTTGAAAAATTTGTAATTCAAGGCTTAAAATTGGATGGGAATAAACCTGAGGGTTCAGGGTGGTCCTTTGAGAAATGAGGGGGAAATTTTGGGGTGCAACAGCTGCCCCTGTGCAATCTTCTTACACTTGAAGAGTTATATTGGCAATTCTGCCATTCGTGACTCGAAGGTGGAAGATGATTGGACACTAAAGTGCCCAGAAATTTGCACTCGGTGATGTGATGGTTGAGGGAATGGGCTTAAATATGCCATTTGGAGGGATAATGGAAAGTTGTTGGAGACGGGTTTGTAGATGCCATCCAGGAATGATTGTTGAACCATAACTATAAGCTGAAACTGAATGATTATCAGAATGGCGTCCGTGTCAGAAGCGTATCTGGACTGTATCAAAAGTTGAATCTAAATGAGTATCAGAATGGAATCCGTGTCTAGAGCGTATCTGAACTGTATCAAAAGTTGAATCTGAATGAGTATCAGAATGGCATCCGTGTCTGGAGCATATCTAAACTATATCAAAAGTTAAATCTGAATGAGTATCATAATGGCATCCGTGTCTGGAGCGTATCTGAACTGTATCAAAAGTTGAATCTGAATGAGTATCAGAATGGCATCCGTGTTTGGAGCGTATCTGAACTGTATCAAAAGTTGAATCTGAATGAGTATCAGAATGGAATCTGTGTCTCGAGCGTATCTGAACTGTATCAAAAGTTGAATTTGAATGAGTATCAGAATGGCATCCATGTCTAGAGCGTATCTGAATTGTATCAAAAGTTGAATCTGAATGAGTATCATAATGGCATCCGTGTCTGGAGCGTATCTGAACTGTATCAAAAGTTGAATCTGAATGAGTATCAGAATGGCATTCGTGTCTGGAGCGTATCTGAACTGTATCAAAAGTTGAATCTGAATGAGTATCAGAATGGCGTCCGTGTCTGCAGAATATTTGAATTGTATCAAAAGTTGAATCTGAATGAGTATCAGAATGGCATCCGTGTCTGGAGCGTATCTGAACTGTATCAAAAGTTGAATCTGAATGAGTATCAGAATGGTTTCTGTGTCTAGAGCGTATCTGAACTGTATCAAAAAACTTTGAACATTGTTAGTGGTAGATGTTAACCTTATCCTGAAAAGGGTAAAATGTTAGCTAAAATGCAAAGTCATGTTGTATGAAATGCATGGTATAATGCATTCGTGTTATCAATGTTTATGATATATGGATGCGATGTATGTGTATGTGAGCTAAATTGCTGCACTGCTTGTTTGATTTGGGTAAGATAAATCCCTGACTGCTGCTGAGGATATGGAGTGTAAGTCTTCATGTTGTAAAGTCGAAGTGTTGATGAATTTCTGCTTTAGAGAAATAAACTCTTGTTGTGAGGGAAATGTCGTGTGCTGCTTGCGGAATCCTGAAAAACTTGGTGACTTTTACTGGGGATTGATAACTGGAAGCTTTGTTCGGCTGGGGATTAAACTACATATTGCGGGGTTTTATGGAAATAACTTAGAGAGATTTCCCTATCTCTTAAAGCCATCAGTGATTGTCTTTCTATTTTGTTTATTTGTAAACGGTGATTATGTTCAAATGCATATGTTCAACAATAAATCATTGGATTTTTTTGTAAATAAGACACAAGCGTAAAGAAAAACAGATAGTTTTTGCACTTTCAAAGAGATATCTTTGTATTGACTTTGAGTATGTATTTTTGTACAAAGAGACAAACATTCTAGTAAGAGAATGTCGTCGTAAAAAATGAAAATTTTAATACAAAGAAAAGATAGCTATGTGTAATAATCCCATGGGGTTCCCCTTCTGCTATAGCCTTTGTATCTTTGAGCATCTTGTCTATTTGTTGCCTTATCCGAAGCTGATTAAATTGATCAGAACCACTGAATTTTTCAGTTGAAGCCAAAGGTTGCCCGCAAAGTGATCCAACGGGACATAGTCATACGCTTTAATTCCCTAACTTTTTCCTGGACTGCCCTTTTGGGTTTTCAGTCCACCGGGAAACCCTTTTTTGCCCAAGTCGCCCTTTCGGGTTTTCAACTTGCCGGGTGTAAAGATTTTTTTTGTTTTATCCCTAATTTTTCCCGAACCTTTTGGTTCGCCGGGATGCCCTTGTTTTTCCTAGGTGTGTCAACCTAACGGGTCCCTTATGCGTAGTATCTTTTGACTATATCTGCATTTGCAGGGTGTGGCAGATCGTTTCCATCCATGGTGGTTAAGATCATTGCCCCACCAGAGAATATGTTTTTGATTACAAATGGTCCTTCATAGGTAGGAGTCCATTGGCCCCTGGGATCACCTTGTGGCAGTGTGATGCACTTGATCACTAGATCCCCGACTTGGTACACTTGGCGTCTGACCTTCTTGTTGAAAGCCTTAATCATCCATTTTGATACATTTGACCATGGAAGACAACAGTAAGTCTTTTCTCATCAATTAAGTTTAGTTGATCAAGTCAAGTATGGATCCAATTGTCTTCATTTAGACCTTCATCCTTCATAATTCTTAAAGAGGGGATCTGAACCTCAATAGGCAAGATAACTTCCATTCTGTATACCAAAGAATAGGGTGTTGCCCTGGTCGGTGTGCGAGCTGTAGTACGATACCCATGGAGAGCGAATGTTAAAATCTCATGCCAGTCTTTGTATGTGACTGCCATTTTCTGTATGATCTTTTTAATGTTTTTATTTGCGGCTTCGACAACACCATTCATCTTCGGCCGGTAAGGGGAAGAATTGTGATGCTGGATTTTGAATTGCTCGCATAGGGCGGTGATCATAGTATTATTCAAGTTTGTACCATTGTCTATAATAATCCTCTCCGGGATACCGTATCGGCATATGAGGTTATGTTTGATGAACTGGGCGATAAAATTCTTGGTAACGGAAGCGAAAGAAGCTTCCTTCACCCATTTTGTAAAATAGTCAATGGCCACTAGGATGGAGTGGTGTCCATTGGAGGTTGTCGGCTTGATTTCCCCAATTATATCAATCCCCCACATAGCAAAGGGCCAAGGAGCCGTCAAGACATTCAGAGGAACCGGAGGTACGTGCACCTTGTCAGCATAAATCTGACACTTGTGGTAGGTTCGAGAGTGTTGATAGCAATTTGCTTCCATGGTAGACCAGTAATAGCCTGCCCGTAGGATTTTCTTTGCCATTGTATGCCCACTGGAATGGGTGCCAAAATTTCCTTCATGTAACTCAACCATGATCCTTTCAGCTTCAACCTTGTCTACACACCGAAGTAACACAGAGTCATGGCTGCATTTGTAAAGAGTGCCATTACTAAGGAAGAATTTAGCAGAGAATCTCCTTAAGAACTTTTTATCATTGACTGAAGCTCCTTTTGGATATTCTTGAGCCTCGAGATACCTCTTGACTTCGTGAAACCAAGGTTGGTCAACTTCTTCAGTATTAATCTCGTGACAGTGTGTTGGTTCATCCATTCGTTCAATGGTGATCTGGGGAGTCTCGTAATCCCATTTAAGTTTAAACATAGATGACATTGTGGCTAGTGCATCTGCTAGCTGATTTTCTTCTCGCAGGAAATGCTCGAAGGTAATCTTCTCAAAATGTGGGAGCAATGCCAAAACATGTTCTTTGTAAGGGATAAGGTTAGGGTGTTTGGTATCCCATTCCCCTTTGATTTGGCTGATAACAAAAGCTGAATCCCTGAATACATTCAAGGATTTGATCCCCAAGTCTATGGCCGCTTTGAGACCAAAAATGCACGCTTCATATTCAGCCATGTTATTTTTACAATTGAAGTAGTGTCTTGCCATAAATGGAGTATGACATCCTTCCGGAGATATGAGTACATCACCAATACCATTGCCGAGTGCGTTAGATGCCCCATCAAAAACCAGGGTCCATCGGGATCCTTGTTCAGGTCCGTCATATGGTCTGAATTCTTCATAGTTGTTTACCATCATGATGTCTTCATCTGGAAATTCGAACTTCATGGACTGGTAGTCTTCTACAGCTTGGTGAGCAAGGTGATCAGCTAGTACACTATCCTTTATTTCTTTCTGGGTAGTATACTGTATGTCATATTCCGTCAGGATCATCTGCCATCCCGCTATTCTCCCAGAAAGAGCAGGCTTCTCGAAGATGTATTTTATCAGATCCATTTTAGATATCAACAATGTAGTATGGGTCAGCATATACTGTCTTAACCTACAAGCAGCCCATGCCAGAGCGCAGCCAGTTTTCTCGAGCAGTGAATATCTTGTTTCACAGTCGGTAAACTTTTTGCTCAGGTAATAAATAGCATGCTCTTTTCGGCCAGACTCGTCATGCTGCCCCAACACACACCCCATTGAATTTTCCAAAACCGTCAGATACATGATCAATGGTCTTCCCTCGACTGGTGGCATTAGCACAGGAGGCTCTTGCAGGTACTCTTTGATTTTGTCGAAAGCAGTTTGGCATTCATCATTCTATTTGACTACTTGATCTTTCTTCAATATTTTGAAGATTGGCTCACAAGTAGTTGTCAGGTGAGAAATGAATCTGGAAATGTAGTTCAAACGTCCCAAGAATCCTCTGACTTCCTTCTCAATACGAGGAGCAGACATCTCTTGTATCGCTTTCACCTTGGTAGGATCTACTTCAATACCTTTATTGTTGACGACAAAGCCTAAGAGGTTACCATACCTTACCCCGAATGTGCATTTATTTGGGTTCAACCTCAGCTTGTACTTCTTTAGCCTCTCAAAAAGTTTCTGTAAATGATTAAGATGCTCTTCTTCTGTTTGAGATCTAGCTATCATGTCGTCCACACAGATCTCTATTTCATGATGTATCATGTCGTGAAATAGAGCTACCATGGCATGTTGATAGGTTGCCCTAGCATTCTTTAGTCCAAATGGAATAACCTTGTAGCAAAATGTGCCCCATTGTGTGACAAAGGTTGTTTTCTCCATGTCCTCAGGTGCCATTTTGATTTGGTTGTAGCCTGAGAACCCGTCCATGAAGGAAAACACTATGTGTTGTGCCGTATTGTCAACTAGGATGTCAATATGGGGAAGTGGGAAATCATCCTTGGGGCTTTCCCTATTCAAATCTGTAGTCCACGCACATTCGTACCTTGTCGTCCTTTTTGGGCACATGAACAACATTGGCAACCCATTGCGGATAGGAGGTGACGGCCAATAATCCAGCGTTAAATTGTTTCGTGACTTCTGATTTAATCTTCTCTGACATATCTGGTCGCATTCGACGGACCTTTTGTTTTACTGGTGGACAATCCTCTTTTGTAGGCAGATGATGTACCACAATATCTTCATCAAGTCTTGGCATGTCTTCATACGACCAGGCAAAGACCTCAACATACTCGTGTAGCAACTGAATCAGACTCTCCTTGACACTCGGTTCCAGATTGGCACCCACCTTGACCTCTCTTTTGTCTTCTTCGGTACCCAGGTTGATTGTGTCCACAGGTTCCTCGTGAGGCTGAATGGTTCTCTCTTCTTGCAGTAGTAATCTGGCAAGTTCACCTTCGTCCTCGGCTTGGTAGATTAGATTTTCAGAGTCACAGAAGGCCATAGAATAACTGTTATCCATGGGATCCCGAATGGATGTAGACCTGCATTGTGAGTGTGAGTGTGTGTAAGGGTATGGCTATCTTTGAAAGAAGTGAAAAAGGTAAAAAAAGAAAAATAATGAGAACATAATTTGTATGCAAAACGTCCATGATTCATTGATGTCATATGGAAATGAGATAATAACCCTTACAAATGGACCATTGTGCCTCGGGTAAGACACGAGGTTTTAAGAGTTTGAATTGTTTTAATATTACATATCCAACAAAATGTAAAGGCAAATTACTGTGGGATAAAAGTGATCGGGACAAAATCTCTAGCCTCCCAATTGCTGAGCCCTCCACTGATAGTTGGGAAGATCCAATATTCCAGGTTGCAACCATCTTTATCATCCTCTACCGCATTAAATTCACGGTTGCTGATCTTCAGGGGTGGTCCTCCAGCACGAGCACGGCGTACAGTCTTCTGGGCACTTGAAGTGAAACCCAGGCCAAACTTGTCAGACTTGTATGGGATATCCGGGAGTTGTCCCCAAATAGTGCACCCACCTTCTTCTATCACTGCTTTTGCATCCTTCAAAGATGACATGCTGAGCGGAGGCCTTGTGATCTTGGGAACCTGAGACACAGCCTTCATTACTGCCACGTCTTGCGGGACTTCTTCAACGTGTTGGAATGGAGTTTCAATAAATTTACCATCTAATTCCACATATCTGAAGGAATTAAGATGGTTGATCATATACTCTTCTTCTCCATGAACGGTGATAATCTTCCCTTGAATCAGATATTTCAGCATTTGGTGCAACGTGGAAGTAACAGCGTCGGCATTATGGATCCATGGCCGGCCTAGCAAGCAGGAGTATGAAGGGAGGATGTCCATTACATAAAAAGTTGAATCGAATGTTTGGGTTCCAAACTTTATGGGGATATCCACTTCCCCATGCACCATCCTTTTCGAGCCGTTAAAAGCCCTTATTACTATGTTGCTTGGCTTTAATGTCAATCCCTCACAATCAAGCCTATCAAGAGCTTTTTTAGGAAATACATTCAAATATGAGCCAGTGTCCACCAAAACATGAGCCAAGGTTGTGCCCCTACATTCAACTGAGACGTGCAATGCCTCATTATGCTTCCTTCCTCTTGGCGTTAAATCAGCATCCGAAAAACCTAGACCATTATCTGCAGTCAGGCTGGCTACGCAGTCTTGGACCTGATCGACAGATGTCGCTTGGGGTACATGGGCAGTTTTCAGGAATTTTACCAAGGCCTTTGCATGCGCATCAGAACATAGTAGTAAAGCCAGCATGGAAATTTTGGATGGAGTTTGCCCCAGTTGTTCAACTACATCGTAGTCGCTTCTTTTTATGATCTTTAGAATTTCCTCCATCTCTTTCCGGGAGGTCTCAGGGATAGCCAACGATTGTGCCTTCGTCCGGACAGGCTCAATCAGAATATTTTTACCTTGAGTCTCAGTTAACTCGGCAGCAGGAATGTCAGTAGGAGTGATAGCATGGATTGTAACAGATTTGTCAGTTAGAGTATTGGTGGAGATGATTGTAGGACTGGGAATAGCCTTCGGGGGAGCAACAACAACAGGAATGATTACGGGTCCAGAAACTGCTTTTGGGGGAGCAATTTCTAGAGAGAAAATCCTTCCACTTCAGGTAATCTTGCTAGTCCCCGCAATATTACTGATATCGGAGTTAACTTTCTTGGAACTTGAATCTTCGGCAACTGGCCAATCTTGCTTGATACCGTGGTAGTAGACATCCCCTCCATAATTCCATGGTATGATTTTGTCTGACGAATACGGGACTGGTCCAGGCATTGTAATTATCAAAGGAGCTGCTTTTGGAACTGATGTAATTCTAACGGGTCTTTTGGTGGAGACCCTGGAAGAATTGGCGGAAATGGTAATGATAGACACATCATTAAGAGGAACAGGTGGAACATAAGTTTTTTCAAACAAAATTTCCTTGTTATCTATTAGGCATTGAATGCTTGCTTTCAACAAAGGATAGCTGGTTGGTGAGGACAAACAGAAATGACATCCTTCATCACAGCCTGGGAAAACACCGACATTCAACAAGTTTACTTTAATATTCAGGAGTGGGGTCCTAAGTTCATCAACTGAAGTAACAAACATATCTTCTTCAATGGCATTGGTATTATGGTCGTGTTTAGGCATAGGGGCAGAAATGACATTTGGCTTTTTGGGTGCATCGAATTCAATCTCTTTGGCTTCAATGAGGTCTTGTACTTTTTTATTTAGAGCCCAACAGTTATTAGTGCCGTGGTCGGGACTCTCAGAGTGGTATGTACAGCGAGCATTAGGATGATAATGAGGAGAGGTTGTGTTAGTGTTCTTTGGAGCTTCTTTCAAGGTCACTAGGTTAGATCTTAACAAGTGTGGCAATACTTGAGATAAGGTCATGTTAATTCTGGTGAATTGTCTGACAGGTCTTTCCATTCTTGATTGGTTGTTTCTTTGTTGATCAGGCGCAGGTTTAGGAATCATAACAGCCCCCACCATTGGACGGCGTTCGGCCCTATCTTGATTTCTCCGAGGATATACAGCAACCACTTCTTTCTTTCCGAGGAATGGCTTTCTCATAGCAGCAAAGGATGTATATTTCTGAATCTTTCCACTCTTTATCCCGGCTTCTACCCTCTCTCCGGTCAATATCAGTTCAGTAAAACCCGCCGATGAACTCCCAATTAGGTGTTTTAAGAAGGGACCAGACAAGGTGCCCAAAAACATGTTTACTAACTCTCTTTCAGATAGGGGAGGTTGAACTCTTCCAGCCAAGTCCCTCTATTTTTGCGCATAGTCCTTGAAACCTTTATTAGAAACCATGGCCATACTCTGGAGTTGAATACGGGTAGGCGCAAGATAAGCATTGTATTGGTATTGTTTGTAAAAGGATGCAACAAGATCTTCCCAGTTATGAACGTTGGCTCTTTCTAACTGATAAAACCAATCAAGTTGAGTTCCAGAAAGACTGTCTTGGAAGAAGTGTACCCATAAGTCTTTGTCAGCGGTATGGGGCTGGATTTTCCTCACATAGGACCGGAGATGCATTTTAGGGCATGAAACTCCGTCATATTTGGAGAATACAGGTGCTTTGAATTTTGGAGGAATGACAATCCCCGATACTAAACCCAAATCCTCAAAGTCCAAGCCAGGCACTTTTTGGATTTCCATTGCACTCAACCGCTCTTCGAGATGTTTATACTTGTCATCAGCTGGAGGGTATTGTTCTTCAGAATAGTCTTCTTCTTCCTCTTCCTCTTCTAATTTTACTGGACAATTGTTTCTTTTCCCTTCTCGTCTTTATTGTCTTTTTCACCGGATGTCGTTGCAAAGTCTAGGGTCCTTTTTGTCTTCCCATGAAACCTTCTTCCCATGTTTAGAACTTCGGTTATCTTCTTTGTCTTCTCCTCAGGCAGCAAAGTCTTCAACTCTTCTTGTCCTTTAGCTAGGGTCAAGAACAACTGTTGAAATTGTGCATTCTGAACTTGGAGGTCCTTCAATGTTTGCTCGAGATCCATCTTACTGAAATAAATAGTAGAGAGATGAGGAGACTTGTTGCAAGAAACCTGCTTATGTTATGATGAATGATAAATGTGTATGCAATGATTTCAAGGATTTTAAGATTCAAATTTGTTTTAGACAAAAAGGAAACACACGTTATATTAATAAATTAGAGCTTTTTATTACATCAATGCCTTCTTGGGAAAAATAATACAAAAAAAACTCTAAGATAAGAAGGTATTATGCATCCTCTTTGGTGCGATGTAGGCATTTAGAGTTCGCTCCTCATGAAGTAGCCTAGTGAGTTCCAAAACCTTCTTCTCGCTTGCGTAGAATTGGGCTTCGAAAGTATCTCTCTCCCCCTTGAGTTGTATCCAATCCCTTTGTAGGTCCTCAAAAGAGGTGGGCATGTCAGGATCTAGGATAGTGTATGGAACATCTCCTTCTATGACAGGATCAATGATTACTGGTAGAATGGAAGAGTAAGGCATCATAAGACTCTGAGTGCGAGTTCGTACCCATTTGAGTTAAGGCTCAAGAGGGATGGAATTCTTGTGTCCGAAAGTCTTTCTATCTACCTTGTTCAACATCCTCCAATCTCGGATAAATCTCTGGCGAAGACCTTGATCGTCGTTGTCGTAGTCAAATACCAAACCTTGAATCAGCATCTCGTACGGGCCATCCCTTCGGGCGTAACCAAACTTCCTTAAAGATAAGCAGGGGTTGTAGGTGATTCCTCCCCTAATGCTAAGTAAAGGGACATTAGGAAATTCCCCACAACGGTCGACAATAGTAACATTCTCTATGGATCGGGAGCACCAATGAATGTCTAAATGTTTGAGTGTCATCAACCTTTGTGACCACCTTGAACCTTGCTCGTTCTTCAATACAGATTGGGGAAGATGCGAAATAAACCATCTTTCCAAGAGAGGAGTGCAACACATAAGGACACCTCTTTTCCTCATAGTGCTAGTGTGAAAAGAGTGTAGGATATCCCCTAGCAATGTAGGCACCGGGTTGCGGGATATGAAGATTTTGATGGTGTTCACATCTATGAGTTGGTCAGGATTTGGAAACAACACCATCCCATAGATGAGGAGAGCCATAATTTCCTCAAAGGCTTGCAAACCAAGGAGTTCCAACATTTTTGGGCTTTCTCAAACAAGAACTTTGCTAGGAAGCCTTTGACACCACTCCTTGTTTCCCAATTAGTTGTGATATCAGATGATTGCAAGTGTAGAGCTTGAGCAATCTCTTCTGGCTTTGGGTCTCTTTCTGTACCGTTGAAAGGTAGATGATTGAGAATGGGAATCCTCAATAGTTGGGACAATTCTTCCAAAGTTGGAACAAGTTGCTAGTCAAGAAATGTGAAGCAATGGTGTAAAGGATCAAAGAACTGAAAGAGCACCTTCATCATGTCCTCATTTGTGTTGGAGGTGACTAAGTTGAGTAGGCGACCATGTCTCTCGGTGAATGGAGAGTTTTCTGGAATCTTTGAAGCTAGCTCCTTAAGTTATGGAGGGATCCTTACAAGGTTGACTTGAATAGCTTTCCTGTGAATAGAATCCATGTCCTACAAAACAAGAACAAAGATAAATCCCAGAATCCTTGAAATGGTTAGTGAATGAATATGATGTTATTATGTCCATGATGTTATGTACAAGTATTCATATACAAACAAGCAAACAAATCCTTAGGTTTAGGCTTGCATGGAGTTTTATAGGCAAGTACCCTCTTGAAGTTTAGTTGGCTCAAACATGTCCTAGTAATAGTAATCAGGTTCTAAGGAGATCAATATCACTGGTTTGTTTCCTTGGTCATTGTTTCAGCACAAGCCTCTTTAATGGTGGTCGAAATATCCCAAGAAACCAAACCTCAATGAGTGTAGTATCGAGTATCTACCAACTTCGGATTGCACCAAAGCCGGTCATCTCACTACATCCTAAATGGCCAAGTTGGTCAAGTAAAGATTCTAGAAGTTCATTAGTGCTTCATGACATCACTCAACGGCCCTGTATTCTCTTTCATTAACTCAAAGGCTACCGGTACTCACAAATATGTCGCACTAATAGCTATTTCTTAGACCATGTCGGTATACCCTGCACAGTTTCCACAACGTATTGCTACTTACATATAATGTATCCCAAATCCGGGTAGAGGATTCAAACCCAAACAAAGAACCATAATGTAAAGCATACAAGTCAAACAAAGAAAGCAAGTAAAGGGGATCTAAGCCTAAGGTAACCCCACTTTTAGAAAAAATCCCCAGCAGAGTTGCCAGTTCTGTGATACGGTGGGAGAACTGACTTGAGGGTTTTGCGTTTGATCACAAATGTTGTGGTTAGCAAGAGTCACCACTGACTTTTCTTTTATCCAAAAGGAAAGGTGAAAAAGCACAGGAAATACCTTTGAGATTAAATCTTGAGTTCGGGGGGTAGATTATGAAAAGGGAAGGTATTAGAATCCTTTTCATCCATGGTTTTCCATGGGCTCTTAGTTACTTGCTAGATCACTTGCTTTTGTTTGAAATTGTGCTTTGTGTGGTTTTTTGAAAGTATTTTGTAAAGAGGCCATTGTTTAGGCAATCTTTGTAATGATTCTTGTTCGTAAGAATGTATACAAAGATGTTTGATCTTTTGAAAATGTTTTCAATTTTGTATGATGTTTGAAAGTGTATGTGTTTGTTTTGAAAATAGCAAGGATGTTTGTTTTGAAATTGAGCAAGTAATTAGGAGCATTCTACCTACTCAAAAGTCTTTCTTGTTCATTTTATTTTCCTTTTACATTGTTGTCTTACCATTGATTTGGTAAGCAACCCTATCTTTAGATGTAAACGGGACGGGCGTGGGTCATAGTATAACCATGATTAGTAATGTTGCAAGGTATCTTAGCATTCTTTTTTAGTAACTAAGATCATTTTAAAGGCAACTTAGATAGTGTCATCGAGGGACTATGATCTTTTATTTTCTTATTTTTGTTGAGATACCTTACATGCGTAATATGGTCATTTTGTATATGCAACCAAGTGGATTTACCCTAGGGGGTGCTTGTGTGCAAGTTTATTATTTTCATGCTTGATTTTGTCTTGAATCATGGTTTTCTAAATATTGGTTTTAGTCTTGCCATACACACCCTAATTACTAACAATATATGAAAGCAATAAAAGTGCGGAAAGTAAAGAATATACGCTATTACAACCATTACGGGGATGGGGTATAAAAATTTACAAACGGGGATTACCAATAAAATTAAACCCTAAGCTATTATTACAACCATATTGAATGGATAAGGATGTACAAGAAAATGTGAAATGCTTGTTTTGTTTAAGAAAAGAAATAAGTTTTGTTTAAGAAAATATTTTTGATCTTTTTGTTTTAAGAAATAAAATGAAGCATAAAAAATGTAAAAATATTTTTGGTGTTTTTGATTAGTGAAAATAGAAGTGATGGCAAAAATGGTAAGGAAAAGAAAAATAGAATCAGCATATTGCTGAACTAAAAGAGATCAGAAGTTCTGACTCTGGCGTGCTGCAAAAAATAGAAATCATATTAGCAGAAATAGGTAAAGTCAGAAGTTCTGGATCCACTGGGAACAAAGAAGATTTCAGAAGTTCTAATGCCACTGGCAGAATTTAGTCTCCCTCTCCATGCTAGTCAGAACATCTATAACTTAGTCATTTCTCAACAAAACAGAAGATATGCATATAACAGTTATGGCAGGTTTCATAATGTTTCAGAAATAAGAGATATCAGAACTATAAATCAAAAGCAAGCATGAATTAGCTAATCCTAATTCTGAGCCCTAATTTCTTCAAGAAGTTCTGGACTGAAATTCTCTCTACCTAGGTAGGCAAATACATGAAACCTCATAATATGTACAGCATCAGAATCATGATGTTTACATTGTATTTTTGAACATGCAAATCTGACAATGCCTAAGTAATATGATGATAGTCAGCAGAAACTTACCTTGCAGATGGAAAATAATCTGTGAGCTGAAGTCTTGTTCTGAATGCTGGTGATGTTCTGAACAGCTTCTTCACGTGCTCAGCAGGCTGGAAGCTTTCAACTTGGGCTACGAATGGTTAGAGAATTCTGGAACGGCCAAGGGGTAAAGTTCTGGCTTCTTTAAGGTGGAGGTGGATGGAGAGTCTGTTACAGTCTGAACACAGAAGTTAAGATAGCTTCTAATATGTGAATCAGAAACTGTATGAATGGTTTTGGTCAAGAAACACTTGAGAAAAAATGGAGTTTGAATGCAAGAAATCCAAAAGTTAACAGGTTTTGTATTTTGTGTTTGTAGTTTTGGATTCTTGGAATTTTAGCAGGGATTCAAGGCTTTTTTCGTTATTAATTTTTCGACCTTTTAATAGTTGCCAATGAAGTCCAATTTATAGGCAAAGGTTTAGTAGCTTGGAGAGGTCAAGGGGAACCACCGTCATAAGCTAGGTGCTGACTTGTTCTTGAAGTAAGTTCAAATAGGTATGGTGGTTAGAAATTTTAGCAGCGCCTAAGCTGGATTTGTAAGCATGAATTAAGGAAAGGTAACCTCAAAAGCAAAAGCAACATATGTGCCCAGCACACTTTTGTACAAAAGTTTGCTTTTCCAAGACAGTAAAGGTACTTTTATGCCACACGTGGGGAAATATTTTGGATAAAGACTAAAAAGTGGTTATGAGAATTAAATAATGATGAGATTTATCAAACCAGAAATCCTGCAATGTGAGATTCTGCATCATTGCTTAATTCTCGTTCAGAAGTTCAGCTTCAGCGTAACTTAGAATAGACATTCAACTTCTGATCTTTGTATCTCTTTGCTCCAGCATGCTCTGAAGGAGCTCCCAGACTTTCCAGGAAGCTTGCAACACGCTTTGTAAACCTTCTTTGAATTGCTCTTGCAACTTTTGGCTGAGCCTATATGAAGACTGACCCAGAAGTTGTAGACAACTTCTGACTTAAAAAATGCTCAGAATTTACTAAATGCCTAAGCTTCAGAGACATGCCTTTGAGGATGTATAAATTGAAATCCCAGCATTTCTAAAAGAAGTTTTGTTCTGCAATATTTTAGATCTTATTAAAATCTATAACTTTTATGTCAGAAGTTCTTCCAGAATCAGCTTGCATCATGGTGATAATCTGATCAGAAGTTCTGAGCTTGTCATATTTCTTAAATACTTAGAAAAATTCTAAGTATTTAGAAATTTGACTTTTTCCAAAGTAAATTTTACTTTTAAATTTCTTGATGAAACAAACTTCACATTTCAACATGTCTTGATTAAATATGATTCTTGAAACTTGATTTTGATCAAAAAGTCAAAGTTTGACTTTTTAGTATGCAAATGACCATTTTGCCCTTGTGAATGGCTTTCTTGGAAAATTTGTAATTCAAGGCTTGAAATTAGATGGGAACAAACCTGAGGGTTCAGGGTGATCCTTTGAGAAATGAGGGGGCAAATTTTGGGGTGCAACAATGTGTTATACAAAAGAAACTACGATATGGTGCTACTCGGGTGTGTGGAGAAGTAGGAAGTAGATACTCTTATGAGAGAAATCCATGAAGGTACTTTTGGAACTCATACAAATGGGTATTCCATGGATAGAAAAATCCTCCGAGCAAGTTATTATTAGTTAACAATGGAAGCTTATTGCTACCATTATACAAAAACATGTCACAAGTTCCAAATCTATGCTGACAAAATTAATGTTCCACCTACTCCTCTGAATGTCGTGAGCTCTCCTTGGCCATTTTTAATGTGGGGAATTGATATGATATGCATGATCGAACCGAAAGCATCTTTCGGACAATGGTTCATACTAGTTGTCATTGATTACTTCACCAAATGGGTAGAAGCGGCATCCTACGCGAATGTGACAAGTCAAGTGGTTACTCGATTTATAAAACAAAATATCATATGCAGATATGGGGTTCCAAGCGGAATCATTACGGACAACGAGTCTAATCTGAACAACAAAATGATGAAGGAGTTATGAGATAATTTCAAGATCGAGCATCATAATTCCTCACCATATCGACCCAAAATGAACGGGGTCGTTGAAGCTGCCAATAAGACTATCAAGAAAATCATTCTGAAAATGGTGAATACATACAAAGATTGGCATGAAATGATTCCCTTTTCTCTACATGGCTATCATACTTTCGTACACATGTCGACAAGTGCAACTCCTTTCTCTCTAGTATATGGCATGAAGGCGGTACTCCAAGTTAAAATAGAGATTCCATCACTTTGAGTTCTAATGGAAATAAAGCTTGTAGAAGTAGAGTGGGTTCAGATGTGTCTTGATCAGTTCAACCTCATTGAAGAGAAATGCTTGACAGCTTTGTGCCACGGTAAATTATATCAAAAGCGAATGAAGAAAGCCTTCGATAAGAAAGTCCTCCCTTGAGTATTCAAAGAAGGGGATTTGGTGCTCAAGAATATTCTGCTACCTCGCCTCGATTCACTCGGTAAATGGACACCCAACTACGAAGGTCCATATGTGGTAAAAACAGAATTCTTCGGTGGTGGCCTCATCCTCACAATAATGGATGGGGAAGAACTACCACAATCGACAAATTTAGACGCAGTTAAAAAATACTATGTATAAAAAGCTCGCTAAGCTCGGACCTTAAACAGGTGACTTAGGCAAAAAGGAGCATCCTGGTGGATTGAAAACCCTAAAGGGCGATCCAGGAAAAAATTAGGGACATGCACAAAAAATTATCCCGGTGGATAGAAAACCCGAGAGGGAGATCTAGGAAAAACTTATGGATCTTACTCAAAGAAATAAAGAACAAAAAGATTACAATCTAAGAACCACGAATGCGACCATGAAGGAAAGGATTAATCTAAATCGTTTGACTCAAAAGCAAAGGAGATTGGAGTTGTAAAAAGGACATTGGGGAAACAGCAGTAGCAATTATAATTTTTATTGCCATTTTGTAGTTTAAAAATTTCTGTAATTACCTCTTTCAAGGAATTGCATCTTGTACTCTCGCCTATTCATAGGAATATTTAATCAATAAAACATTGACTTTTTCAAATCTTTTCAATTGCATTTTTTTCTTTTCTAACTTGTTTGCAAAATACTATGATTATTTCTTGTGAATACTGCATTCAAATCATTTTTGGGGATTTGACAAATAAAAGCTTTTGATAGAACATCAAAAGGCATTTTGGTTAGAAAAACGTCGAAGGAAAATCCACGCCTACGTTCACGTCCGCGTCTATGACACGCCTGCTGTGACACCCAAAATTTATTCAAGTGTTAATAATTAGGAATTTAATTATTAAATTAATTAAAGGCTTAATTAATAATATTTTGGATTAAATGGATGAATTAATTATGAAATTAAAAAGGAAGACCGGAGGGTGTAAGGTTGAATTAGAGGTGTGTGAAGTAAAAAGCTCTACTAAATAATAACTAATTTATTACTATTATTTGGAAAATAATAAAAGGAATATAAAAAGAAGGATAAAAAGGAAAAAGAAAAGAAGTTTATTTGGAAAAGTCATTATACGTGAAATTGGAGAAGAGAAGAGAAGAGAGGAAAAAGCCAAACATCGTGAATTCAAAGGATCATCGCGAGGTAAGGGGTGATTTCGATTAATTACTATGCCTTATAGATTTTGGGATCAATAGAATTGATTAAGCATGTTAGGAATCTCAATTTAGGATTTTCTAGGTTTGTAGAATTTGTCCCTAATGTTGTCAAATTGTGTGGAATTGAACCAATTGCATGATATAGGATTGTTAGGAATGGTTGAATTGTGTTATTTGACATTATGTTGATGTTACTTGGGTGATTCTGGTGTTAATTGATGTGGTCATTCGTATGGGAATGAAAAGGAATGGATTGAGATACAAAATGCTGTCAAAATAGCAGTTTTTGGCTCTGCAGGTCGTGGGAACCGGTTCCCAGTGGGGAGGAATCGGGTTCCACTGTGTGAATTGACAAAAACTGGCAAAATTGCACGTAGGAACCGGTTCCTGTATAGGTAGGAACCGGGTTGCCATACATTTTCCAGAAGGGTGATTTTTGGACTTCGCAGGAACCGGTTCCTGTATATGTAGGAACCGGGTTCTGCTGTAACTTTTTGGAAAATATTAAACTTTAAAAATCCGTAACTTTTAAACCGTAATTCCATTTTAGTCGCTGTTTTGGACGTTGTTTCTTAAATTAAATACTCTATTTTATAAAATGAAGAAAATAACTGTAACTTGATTTTATTTTGAAAATGTGTTGACTTTCCGATTTTGCGGTTTGTTATTATGTGCATATTTGGTGTATATGCAATGGTGTATCCATGATAATTGATTGTATCAGGTCTTGGTGGATGAAGTACATGTTTATGTTGTTTGATGTGTGTATGATAAATAATGATATCATGTTTTCTTGGTTTTGGTTCAGTTATGATAAATTGATGTATTTCATAGACTGATTTGATGTTGCATGCTGGTGATGTGCGTGCATATGCATTGTTTTGGTGAAGTTAATTCCCATTGTGTGGAATTTGACTTGTATTGCCGTTAACCGATACCCTGGTGATGATGGGTGGTTAGGCTGGATTCGTGTCCGGGTGTTTATGGACGAATCGATGGTTGTTGTATCCGGTTGATGATGGATCAGTGTTGGGTGACTTGATCACGTATTGGTACCACATACATTGTGTTTGCATTTGTGTTTGCATGGAATTGTAACATGTTAGGATGTCTTCCAGTGTTACAATTCTTTGGTTGATTATTGATTTGTGCATAATGACTTGTATGATTGGAACTGCGTGTTGAATCTGAATTTATGCTAAAGGGGTGAAATAATATGCTTATGATATAATGTTGATTAAGAAGCTTATAATGCATGTTAATTATGAGAAATCTCACCCTTACTTTAACAATTTCATATTAAAGTTAGCAGCTCAGGAGTTGGTGAGGATGGCTCTAGAGCTATGTTACTTTAAGTTTGTGTGTCAGTGTCGTGCTCTGATAAGTTGTAACACTGGGGAAAACGTTTGAATGATGAGTTTTATTTTATACTCTATTGTTTAATTTATGTTGGGAATACTTATAAAGTGAAGTTACTCCAGTTTTGAGACATTTCCGCTGTATAGAACATGATATTGATTTGAATATTTATCTTAATAATTCCTTCAGTAAAGCATGACAACTGTAGATTTGAGGTTTTTATATTTTTCTTGAGTTGTGACATCCCTGTTTTCCATGTTACTCTGATTTAATTAATATATTTGCGGGTTATTTAGAAGGGGTGTTACAATAGTGGTATCAGAGCATAGTCGGTCTTGTCTTGTGTCATTATCCCTTTTGTATGCGACTAGTGTAAGATGACACTGTCGATACTTGTGTGCTGATGAGGTTGTTTTGTAATGTTACAGAACAATGGCCGGAAGAGGTAACGGAAGAAACGACGATGCTCTTGCTGAAGCATTGGGAATGTTGGCTGGAGTACTCGGAGGGAACCAGCAGGAAGCTGTGATTGGTGCTGACCGACAATTGGGGAATTTTCAGGGGAATAATCCTCCGTTGTTCAAGGGTGCACATGATCCTGAAGGTGCTCAGAAGTGGTTGAAGGAGATCGAGAGGATCTTCAGAGTAATTGACTGTGCTGAAGGGCTGAAGGTGAGATACGGAACTCACATGTTAGTAGAGGAAGCTGATGACTAGTGGGTTGCTACCAGAACTGAAATGGAAGAAGATGGTATTGCATTGACTTGGGCTGTGTTCAGGAGGGCTTTTCTGAGGAGGTACTTTCCTGAGGACATCAGAGGCAAGAAGGAGATTGAGTTTCTGGAACTCAAGCATGGTAACAAGACTGTCAGTGAGTATGCTTCGAAGTTTACTGAGTTAGCGAAGTATTATGCTCATTATACTACCGATGCAGATGGAGAATTTTCCAAATGTATCAAGTTTGAGAATGGTCTTCGTGATGAGATTAAGCAGGGTATTCGGTATCAGCGTATCCGAAGATTTCCTGATCTGGTTGACTGTAGTAGGATTTTAGAGGAGGATCTTGCTAGCACTAAGTCGAATGCTCGAGGGTATGTTGATAGGAAGGGTAAGCAACAGATGGATCGTGGTAAGCCTTATGATAGAAGTAATCAGAGACCCGGTGGTTGGAAGAAGTTTGGTGGAGGAGATTCTAGTTCTTCCATTAAGTGCTACAAGTGTGGTGAGACAGGACATCGTATGGTGGATTGCAAAAGTAATGATAAGAAGTGTTTCAAGTGTGGGAAACTCGGCCATGTGGCCAATGATTGCAGAGTAAGAGTGGTGACTTGTTACAACTGTGGTGAAGAAGGTCATACTCGTCCTCAGTGTACAAAACCCAAGAAGGAGCAAGCTGGTGGTAAAGTGTTTGCATTGTCTGGGTCAGAGACTAAGCCAGATGATCGGCTGATTAAAGGTACATGTTTTATTAATGACATACCTTTGATTGCGATTATTGACATAGGAGCTACGCATTCTTTTATTGCTTTGGATTATGCTAAAAGATTAAATTTGGAAATTTCTAATATGGATGGAAGTATGGTTATTGATACTCCTGCGTCGGGTTCAGTGACTACTTCGTATGTTTGTAGGAATTGTCCTATTGTGATTTTTGGTAGGAGTTTCGGTATGGATTTAGTGTGCCTACCGTTAGAACAACTTGATATCATCCTTGGAATAAACTGGTTGGAATTCAACCAGGTTCACATCAACTATTTTGCGAAGACGGTTATTTTTCCTGAAGAGGTTGGTGTCGAAGATGTGACTATGTCGGTTAAACAGATGAACCTAGCTGTGAAAGATGGTGTTGTGGTATTTATGTTGTATTCTGAAATAGAAGCGGAGGGAAAAGCAAAGAGTGATGGATTGCCAGTGGTGAATGAATTTCCAGAGGTGTTTCCGGAAGACGTTAGTGAATTGCCACCTGAGAGGGAGGTAGAATTTACTATAGATTTGATTCCTGGAACTAGTCCGGTGTCGATGGCGCCTTACCGTATGTCGGCATCTGAATTAGCGGAGTTAAAGAAACAGTTGGAGGAGTTACTTGAGAAGAAGTTTATTCGTCCGAGTGTTTCGTCGTGGGGTGCTCCGGTGTTGTTGGTTAAGAAGAAAGAAGGTTCAATGAGATTATGTGTTGATTACAGACAGCTGAATAAAGTTATAATCAAGAATCGATATCCTTTGCCGAGGATCGATGATTTGATGGATCAACCAGTTGGAGCTTGTGTATTTAGTAAGATTGGCCTGAGATCTGGATATCATCAGATTCGTGTGAATTCGGAAGATATTCAGAAAACTGCATTTAGAACGAGGTATGGACATTACGAGTATTCTGTTATGCCGTTTGGAGTTACTAATGCACCTGGTGTTTTCATGGAGTATATGAACAGGATATTTCATCCGTATCTTGATAAGTTTGTGGTGGTGTTCATTGATGATATTCTGATTTATTCGAAGAGCGATGAAGAGCATGCAGAACATCTCAGAGTTGTGTTGGAATTGTTGAAAGAAAAGAAGCTTTATGCGAAGTTGTCCAAGTGTGAATTCTGGTTAAGTGAAGTAAGTTTTCTTGGCCATGTAATTTCCAAGAATGGAATTGTTGTGGATCCTACGAAGGTAGAAGCAGTATCTCAGTGGGAAGCGCCGAAGAATGCTTATGAGATCCGTAGTTTTCTGGGTCTTGCAGGTTATTACAGGAAGTTTATAGAAGGATTTTCCAAATTAGCGTTACCGTTGACTAAGTTGACCAGGAAGGGTCAGATGTTTGTTTGGGATGTTGAATGTGAGAAAGGATTTCAAGAGCTGAAGAGGAGGTTGACAAGTGCTCCGATCTTGATTTTGCCAAATCCGACTAAGTCTTTTGTTGTGTATTGTGCGCATCATTAATGGGATTAGGTTGTGTGTTGATGCAAGATAAGCAGGTGGTGGCTTATGCTTCGAGACAATTGAAAGTACATGAAAGGAATTATCCGACTCATGATTTGGAGTTGGCAGCTGTTGTGTTTGTTTTGAAGTTGTGGAGGCATTATTTATATGGTTCTCGGTTTGAGGTGTTCAGTGATCACAAAAGTCTGAGGTATCTCTTTGATCAGAAAGAGTTGAATATGAGGCAGAGGAGATGGTTAAAATTTCTAAAGGATTATGATTTCGGTTTGAATTACCATCCTGGTAAGGCAAACGTTGTTGCGGATGCCTTGAGTAGGAAGTCCTTGCATATGTCGATGTTAATGGTCTGTGAGTTAGATTTGGTTGAGCAGTTCAGAGATTTAGGTTTGGTATGTGAAACTACTCTGAATAGTGTGAAATTGGGTATGTTGAAACTGACTAGTGGTATTCTGGAAGAAATTCGGAATGGACAGAAGTCCGATGTTGGGTTAGTTGATAAATTGACATTGATCAACCAAGGTCAAGGAGGCGAGTTCCGGATTGATGAGACTGGTGTTATGAGATTTGGTAATAGGGTGTGTGTTCTGGATGTTGCAGAGATTAGGAAGAGTATTTTGGAAGAAGGACATCATAGTGGATTGAGTATTCATCCTGGTGCCACTAAAATGTACCATGATTTGAAGAAGTTGTTTTGGTGGCCGGGAATGAAAAAGGAAATTGCTGAGTTTGTGTATGCTTTTTTGGTTTGTCAGAAGTCGAAGATTGAGCATCAGAAACCGTCAGGATTGATGGAACCGTTGTTTGTTCCAGAATGGAAATGGGATGGAATCTCTATGGATTTTGTGTCTGGTTTGCCAAGGACATCAAAGAATTGTGATTCTATCTGGGTTATTGTTGATCGGTTGATGAAATCTGCTCACTTTATTCCGATAAGAATGGATTACCCGATGGAAAGGTTGGCAGAATTGTATGTTGAGAAGATTGTGAGTTTGCACGGTATTCCTTCTAGTATTGTGTCGGATCGAGATCCGAGGTTTACATCTAAATTCTGGACGGGATTGCAAGAAGCTTTGGGTACTAAGTTGCGTTTGAGTTCCGCTTATCATCCACAGACAGATGGTCAGACGGAGAGAACGATTCAGTCGTTGGAAGATTTGTTAAGAGCTTGTGTGTTGGAGAAAGGTGGAGCTTGGGATAGTTATCTACCATTGATTGAGTTTACCTATAACAATAGTTTTCATTCGAGCATTGGTATGGCTCCGTTTGAGGCATTGTATGGTAGGAGGTGTCGGACACCGTTGTGTTGGTATGAATCTGGAGAGAGTGTTGTGATTGGACCGGAAATTGTCCAACAGACTTCGGAAAAGATTAAGATGATTCAGGAGAAGATGAGGACTTCTCAGATTCGTCAGAAAAGTTATCACGATAAGAGGAGGAAAGATCTTGAGTTTAGCGAAGGAGAACATGTTTTTATGCGAGTTACTCCGATGACTGGTATTGGTCGAGCTTTGAAGTCAAAGAAGTTGACTCCACGTTTTATTGGTCCGTTTCAGATTTACCAAGAGAGTTGGGAAAGTTGCTTATCAGATTGCTTTGCCTCCGTCACTTTCAAATTTGCATGATGTTTTTCATGTATCTCAGCTAAGGAAGTACATTGCTGATCCGTCTCATGAGATTCGGGTAGACGATATACAGGTACGAGAGAATTTGACTGTGGAAGCGGTACCTGCGAGAATTGAGGATCGGAAGTTGAAACAGTTGCGAGGCAAGGAGATCGCGTTGGTAAGAGTGGCTTGGGGAGGACCAGCAAATGGAAATATCACTTGGGAGCTGGAAAGTCAGATGAAGGACTCGTATCCCGAACTGTTCGTCTAAGGTATGTTTTCGAGGACGAAAACTCTTTTAGTTGGGGAGAGTTGTGACACCCCAAATTTATTCAAGTGTTAAATAATTAAGAATTTAATTATTAAATTAATTAAAGGCTTAATTAATAATATTTTGGATTAAATGGATGAATTAATTAAGAAATTAAAAAGGAAGACCGGGGGGTGTAAGGTTGAATTAGAGGTGTGTGAAGTGAAAAGCTCTACTAAATAATAACTAATTTATTACTATTATTTGGAAAATAATAAAAGGAATATAAAAAGAAGGATAAAAAGGAAAAGGAAAAGAAGGTTATTTGGAAAAGTCATTATACGTGAAATTGGAGAAGAGAAGAGAAGAGAGGAAAAAGCCAAACGCCGTGAATTCGAAGGATCATCGCGAGGTAAGGGGTGATTTCGATTAATTACTATGCCTTATAGATTTTGGGATCAATAGAATTGATTAAGCATGTTAGGAATCTCAATTTAGGATTTTCTAGGTTTGTAGAATTTGTCCCTAATGTTGTCAAATTGTGTGGAATTGAACCAATTGCATGATATAGGATTGTTAGGAATGGTTGAATTGTGTTATTTTATATTATGTTGATGTTACTTGGGTGATTCTGGTGTTAATTGATGTGGTAATTCGTATGGGAATGAAAAGGAATGGATTGAGATACAAAATGCTGTCAAAATAGCAGTTTTTGGCTCTGCAGGTCGTGGGAACCGGTTCCCAGTGGGGAGGAACTGGGTTCCACTTTGTGGATTGACAAAAACTGGCAAAATTGCACGTAGGAACCGGTTCCTGTATAGGTAGGAACCGGGTTGCCATACATTTTCCAGAAGGGTGATTTTTGGACTTCGCAGGTGTTGTACCCCAAAATTTGCCTTCCTCTTTCTCCACAAGAAATCGCAGTTTCGAGCTTTTCTTGATTTTTCATACTGGCTCAAGAATCGGTCAAACAGACTTTTCTCGTTAGTCAGATGAAATTTAGGGTTTTTATTGATGTTTAGGCAGTTCAAACAGATTGTTTAGGGTTTGGTTGAATTGGCTCAAAGTTTGATCAGGCTGGCGTTTCTCCAGTGTTAAGTCCAAAATCAGGGTTTTATGCGCATATTTCTCAAGAAGAGTTAGTTCTAACAATTCTTTTCAAAATACTCTGAAATAAGAACTGAGGCTGCTGGTTGTTAATTTGCAGTTTATTTGGATTTAATCAGTGAAAGGAGGCAGGTGGACGTTTTGTTTGATTAACTGTCATCTGGTTTGATTCACTGTGCATTGATTTGGATAATTGGAGCGCCGGGTTTGTTATAAGACCACAATGTTTATCAATTGATTATTTATTTTAAGTTAAGATAATTGGAATTTATTTCCATTTTATTTTAATTTAAGAATTATAAACAATTAGATAAATATCTGAAGAAGAATTAAAAATGAATGTCAATAAAAGGACCTTTTTTTTATTTATCTTTAAATTATTTGTATAATTGTTATTGTTTACAAAATATTTACAATAATAATGTTACAGTAATTTAAATTTAAATAAAACTATCCTAAATTCCTAAGTCTTCAATTCTTCATCCTCCATTTGTTGCTATTCCTCTCCATTTGATTTTTTATCTGCAAAGAAAAGAAGAAAAAGTCAATTGTAGATAAAATAATTAAGAAGACAAACAGTTAATTTGGGCTCATCATTAAAAGCAAATGGCCGGGATCAGTTCGCCCTCTCTGCAAATCACGGGATTTCTCTCGGTTCACAAAGAAGGATGAAAATTGCTTGCAAAAGTATTGAAATGCACAAAAGTTGTAAAAATGCACAAATTCAAAGTTTGTCAAAGAGCTGCATAATTTCAAAAGTCTCAAACAGCATGTGCAAGAACAAAATCCAAAGGCAAGCTGAACTAGAACTACAAAGTCCAAACTGAGTTCACATTCAAACTATCCAAAAAGCTGTCAAAAAAAAAGAGAGATGGAAAGATAACAAGAGGCATAAAATCTGGAAGAAGTATAAAGTATGCAGAGCTAGGCTACATATGCAAGCAAGCTTTTCAATTCATCATTTCCCGAGCCAGTTTGTTTTTTCAGAAATACCGTTCTAAGCAATATAATAATGCTTAAAGTCAAGAGAGAGAAGAGAGAGAGTAAAAGAAAGCAGGCTTACAACAGGTTTAGGCATAAGGACAAAAAAATATACAAAACAAAAACTGTAATAACACAGTAAAAAGAAGAAGGCAAAGATATAAACAGCATATCAGAATGCACAGCAAAAGGGGGCAGAACCTATGTAGCAGGATATCACAAAGAGGGAAAACCTCAAGCCTTCCAAACCTGTCCACAATTTTGACCAAGAAAGAATATACAAAGAGGCCAACAATCTGCCTAATATAGAGGCAGAAATCACAAGCCACAAAAACAAAAAACCAGAAATAGCCAAGTCCATCAAACCTTAAGCATACAAACTCAACACACACAAAGCCTACAGCCCCAAAAACTCAAAGTCCATCAAACTTGAAACTGTCAAAAACATACACGCCCAAAGCACAAACAGCCTAACAACAAGCCTTAACCATCAATAAACATCAAACCTGCCATGACCAATATCCAAACCTCACCAAAAGGCCTCAAGCTTAAACCTGTTTCAAATGTAACAACAGCAAGCCCTGCATAAGCCTTTCAAGACTCAAAAACCTGCAGTCCAAGCCTGAACCAACTGATAAATCCTAAACTTGCATTAAACCTGCTAAAGCCTCAAACAAACTGAAGCCTAACTGCAATCAAAACACCAAATAACCAACACCCTCAGAACTGTGTTCATCACAGGGTCTAATATCCAGCATACCAAACATCTCAGCAGGCCCATAGTAGAGGAGGAAAAGAAGTGAAATAGGATTCAACCCAAGCAAAAGTTCTCAGAACCCAAAGGGTTCATCATTGAAAGCACACACTCAAAAGCATTTCAAGGTATCAAAGCATTCGAATCATACAAGGCAACGTACAGAACATACAAAAGGCGAGGCAACAGAAAGAGAAGAAGAAAAGAGGTGATAAACTAAGTTCTCAGAATATCATCACTGAACCAACACATAAAACACGAAATACCTGGGTTCCAAGCTAGCTCAAACGCTCATCATCACCATCCCCTCGCCTTGGCCTCCGGAGCGCCTCCACGTTCGCCTCTCCCTCCAATAAAAGGTAGCATTTTCCTTCTTTTCTTTCCTTTCCACAACCACAACAACAAATAATAACAAAGCTAAAATCAGAATCAATAAACAAAAGCGAAGCATGCAAGACATAAAAAATGGAAACCTAACGCATTAAAGAATGAAAACTTAACCTTTGTACCATATCACTGGTTAATCTGTGGAGGAGGGAAGACAAATGGTGGCGTTGGTGGCCAGGGGCAAAGGATGAGCATCGTTCAGAGGCGAAGCCGGCGTGAGAAGACGAAGGCGGAGAAAGAAGTGAACGGCGCCGCTTCTGTAATTGAAACCCTAAGTCCAAGTGAAACGAAAACGTTGCAACCCTAAGACAAAAACTTGTCACGAAGCTTGGGCCTCGCCCCATTCTAGCAATACCTAAGCCCACCCGGATTTGAGACACACCCCCCTTTCTGTTTCCCTTATTTCAGCTTGGGCCTAAAACCCTTTGAGCCCATCCCATCTTTTTTAACAAAAACTATTGATTTTTAAATTAATTTTATATTAATTGTTGCTTTATTAAATAAATACACTAATTTTATTTTATATTAATTAACCATACTTTTTTATAACTTACTTAATACTAATTTTAATTTTACATTAACAATATTTTTTTATATATATAACATAATTAAATTTTATATAGAAACTAATAGAAATAGTATTTTTCCTTAAACTTGAAATTTTTACTTCCTTTAATTAATTTTTTTTTTCATATACATGAAATGTTAATTTTCTTAAGTTAACACTTTTCTTTTCCTAAAATACTTTATTTGTACATAAATACAATAATACATGATTTTCTTAAATTTGAAATATTTTCCCTTTTCTTCAATTAAAACCTTGTACATATTTAACAAAGAAATACAAATATCCAAAAAGAATAAACACTATACTTAATTTCCTTATTAGGTTAACATTTCTCAAAACTGTAAATAAATTACATATACACTTACACAATACACTTACATTGATACATTATACATTTGCTATTCTTATACATTGCTATACATGATACTTATTATATTTTTGTGATCGCAATTCGATTTGGTTGTAATTATTTAAGTCTCATCCCCATTTGTGAATTTGTACCCCCACTCCCGGATACTATTTTGTAATAGCGTAGACTTTAAATTCTTGCAATTTATCGCTTTCGAATTATACCATGGTTAGACCTAGGGTTTGTATGTACATAAAATCAAACGCTAGATAACCTAATACAAGACAAATACATGAACTCAATACACAATCACACTTGGCACCATTGCATTCATGGTCCATACGATGACCCGCGCCTGTCCCGTTAAACATCCTAAACGCAAGATTGTCCACCAAATACAATGGTGGAACAAAATTGTTAAAAAGGGTTAAAAACATGAGAAAAACATTTTGAGTACATTAGGGGTAGACAAAACTCTTAGTTACTTGACAAACTTGCAAAAACACTTGCCTACTTTTTAAACCACACTCCACAAACACTTTCAAAACAAACTCTCAAAAACATTTGAAACATCTTTTCGAAAAGATACACACCTTCGTATATACTCAAACACGAGTCATTATAACGGTTGCCGAAACAAAGGCGTCTATTTCAAAACATTTTTCAAAACACAAATACACCCACCATTTTTAAGCAATCAAAAATCAAGGCAAGTGATCTAAAACCAAGTAACTAAGAGCCCATGGATAACCATGGATGAAAAGGGTGCTAATACCTTCCCTTTTCATAATCTACCCCCCGAACCCACGAAACATCTCAAAAGGTTTTTCCTGTGCTTTTTTAACCTTTCCTTTAGGATAAAATAAAAAGTCGGTGGCGACTCTTGCTAAACCGAACAAGTGCGAATACAAACGCAAAACCTCAAGTCAGCTCTCCCACCGTATCACAGCAGGAACCGGTTCTTGTATATGTAGGAACCGGGTTCTGCTGTAACTTTTTAGAAAATATTAAACTTTAAAAATCCGTAACTTTCAAACCGTAATTCCATTTTAGTCGCCGTTTTGGACGTTGTTTCTTAAATTAAATACTCTATTTTATAAAATGAAGAAAATAACTGTAACTTGATTTTATTTTGAAAATGTGTTGACTTTCCGATTTTGCGGTTTGTTATTATGTGCATATTTGGTGTATATGCAATGATGTATCCATGATAATTGATTGTATCAGGTCTTGGTGGATGAAGTGCATGTTTATGCTGTTTGATGTGTGTATGATAAATAATGATATCATGTTTTCTTGGTTTTGGTTCAGTTATGATAAATTGATGTATTTCATAGACTAATTTGATGTTGCATGCTGGTGATGTGCGTGCATATGCATTGTTTTGGTGAAGTTAATTCCCATTGTGTGGAATTTGACTTGTATTTCCGTTACCCGATACCCAGGTGATGATGGGTGGTTAGGCTAGATTCGTGTCCGGGTGTTTATGGACGAATTGATGGTTGATGTATCCGGTTGATGATGGATCAGTGTTGGGTGACTTGGTCACGTGTTGGTACCACATGCATTGTGTCTGCATTTGTGTTTGCATGGAATTGTAACATGTTAGGATGTCTTCCAGTGTTACAATTCTTTGGTTGATTATTGATTTGTGCATAATGACTTGTATGATTGGAACTGCGTGTTGAATCTGAATTTATGCTAAATGGGTGAAATAATATGCTTAAGATATAATGTTGATTGAGAAGCTTATAATGCATGTTAATTATGAGAAATCTCACCCTTACTTTAACAATTTCAGATTAAAGTTAGCGGCTCAGGAGTTGGTGAGGATGGCTCTAGAGCTATGTTACTTTAAGTCCGCGTGTCAGTGTCGTGCTCTGATAGGTTGTAACACTGGGGGAAACGTTTGAATGATGAGTTTTATTTTATACTCTATTGTTTAATTTATGTTGGGAATACTTATGAAGTGAAGTTATTCTAGTTTTGAGACATTTCCGCTGTGTAGAACATGATATTGATTTGAATATTTATCTTAATAATTCCTTCAGTAAAGCATGACAACTGTAGATTTGAGGTTTTTATATTTTTCTTGAGTTGTGACATCCCTGTTTTCCATGTTACTCTGATTTAATTAATATATTTGCGGGTTATTTAGAAGGGGTGTTACACCTGCATCCACAACTACGTCCACACATACGCCCGCACCTATGATAGAAATATCAAGATATCGCTGACACTTATTCATCTTATTCAATTCAGAATACCACGATGATGCAACATACAATGTCAGAGAGTGGTAACACAAAACCAATGGTTTAAAAGGAGAGATTATCAAAAAACATTGTTTCACTACATTTTGGGGCATATACACACGTTTGGTACACATGTAAATATATGGGGCATACATAGCATACTTGACACGCATACACTTTAGGTTCCATATCAATCTAAGACATTATGCATTACATCATACATGGCATTTTTTCGAACATACTTTGGGCTAACCAATAACCTTGAGGCCCTTTGTCAATTCAACAAAACAAGCATTTACCTTGGTTGAAAATAGACACAACTGGTAAAAAAAAAACTCGGATCTTACCTTTGATCTAGTTATCTAATATTTGATCATCAAAAAAAAATTTATTTACGATATAACTTATTGTGTCAGTCTCCATGCAGCAATGTGTTATCAAGTTTTTTCAATCATCTTCCCCTAGGTTAGGGTAGATGTGCAAATTGCCTGACTCATATTATTCATTCCCCAGGTTGTAATGAATACGTGAATTCATCCTCGTACTGTTTACTCCCTAGGTTGTAGTAAACAGGACAATATTTACGATATAACTCATTGTGTCAATCTCCATGCAGCGGTGCGTTATTAAGATTTTTCAATTATCTATCCCCTACGTTATGATAGATATGTAAATTCTCAGGGTCATATTATTCATCCCCTAGTTTGTGATGAATAACGTAAGCCCGCCCCTGTTGTCTTTTATCCCCTGGGTTGTGATAAATGCATAAGTTCATCCTCGTACTGTTTACTCTCTAGGTTGTAGTAAACAGGATGAACTCTGCGATATAACTTATTGCGCCAGTCTCCATGCAACGATGTTGTTATCAAGATTTTTCAACCATTTACCCCTTATGTTGTGGTAGGTGTGAGGATTACCTCTTAAAATATCTATCCCCTAGGTTGTGATATATATGCGAATTTTCAGGGTTATATTAGTCATCTCCTAGGTTATGATGAATAACGTAAGCCCGCCCATATTGTCTTTTATCCCCTAGGTTGTGATAAATGCACAGGTTCATCCTCGTACTATTTACTCCCTAGATTGTAGTAAACATGATGAAATCTGCGATATAACTCATTGCGTCAGTCTCCATACAGTGTTGTTGTTATCAGGATTTTTCAATCATCTACCCCCTAGGTTGTGGTAGGTGAGAGAATTACCTCTTCAAATATCTATCCCCTAGGTTGCGATACATATGAAAATTTTCAAGGTTATATTAGTCATCCCCTGGGTTTTGATGAATAACGTAAGCCCGCCGCTGTTGTCTTTTATCTCCTAGGTTGTGATAAATGTACATGTTCATCCTCGTACTATTTACTCCCTAAGTTGTAGTAAACAGGATGAAATATGTGATATAACTCATTGCGTCAGTCTCCATGCAGTGATGTTGTTATCAAGCTTTTTCAATCATCTACCCCCTAGGTTACGGTAGGTGAGAGAATTACCTCTTCAAATATCCATCCCCTAGGTTGCGATAGATATGCGAATTTTCAGGGTTATATTAGTCATCCTCTAGGTTGTGATGAATAATGCAAGCCCGCCCCTATTGTCTTTAATCCCCTAGGTTGTGATAAATGCACAAGTTCATCCTTGTATTGTTTACTCCCTAGGCTGTAGTAAACAGGACGAAATTTGTGATATAACTCATTGCGTCAGTCTCCATGCAACGATGTTGTTATCAATATTTTTCAATCATCTACCCCATAGGTTGCAGTAGGTGAGAGAATTACATCTTCAAATATTTATCCCCTAGGTTGTGATAGATATGTGAATTTTCAAGATTATATTAGTCATCCCCTAGGTTGTGATGAATAATGTAAGCTCGCACCTAATGTATTTTATCCCCTAGGTTGTGATAAATGTACATGTTCATCCTCGTATTGTTTACTCCCTAGGTTGTAGTAAACATAGCAAAATGTGTGTAATCCATTGCATCAGTCTCCATGCAGCAATGTGTTATCAAAAAAAATTCATTCATCCCCTAGGTTACGATGAATAAATCAAATCAAATCAAAACTTACTATATTAGTCTCCAAGCATTAGTAAGTTAGTTTTTTTAAAACTTTTATTATTTACCTCCTAGGTCATAGTAAGTGTGCAAAAAATCTACAATCTCTCTTAGATACTGATGAGTTATTCGCGTCGTCGTATCGAGGTTAAAACAAAACTTTAGTTCAAAATGCTGGTAAGATGATACATCATCATCTATGCCTACTCTTCATGCCCATGGGAATGTTGTACAGTGTATCCTTATAATCTTTTGGACATATTTCAGGGTCTTCCAATATTTAATAAACTTCCTATTAGAATGTGTGAGACCTACGTATTCTAGCATTATTCAATCAAAAGGCAATTAAATAGGGGCAATTGTCATACCCCAAATTTTCCCTACTAGTTCCTAATCTTTTATTCCTAAAAATATCATTTTTCTTTATAATATGTTCATGGGGTTTAGTTTTATGAAAGGGGGTTTAATGGGTTTTATTAAATCAGAAAAATCCATGTAAAATATTAAGCCCATTAAAAGCTTCATTTGCTAATAAAAGGAGCGCCTTAAGTTAAGGACTTAGCATTCAAGTTGCTAAGCCCATTTCATTTAGGGTTAAGGCTTCTTTCGCTTCCGACCATTTTAAATCTTGAAGGGTTTATATTATTAATTTCCGGACCTTTCTAAATCAGAAAGGCATATATAGAATTAAGGGCCCATTCAATTTCTTTTGTGAAAAGGGTGTATTTTCCAAGCCTATTTAGAAGGCTTGAAATAGATAGAAGGGGGTTGTCTTATTGATCAAGAAGGTCATGAGCAATTTGTTGTAAGGCCCAATAAAATAAAACTTCTGACCCATTTCAAATTTTTGTTTTACTAACATTATTGTTAGATTATTATATTAATATTAACATACTTAATTAAAAAAACTTTGTTTGATTTATTGAAAAAAAGTTTACTGAGGCCTTCAAACCTTAATCGCGCAGCCCAAGCCCAATCCAAAAAAAAACTTACAGTCTAAAACAACTTAGAAACGTTCACAATTCAGATCGAGGTTAAAAATGATTATTGTTCAAATCACAACCAAATCGAATCTTTGTACATTGAATAGTCCAAAAATTGTTACAAACAAACAGTTACTATTCAAATCAATAAAATCAAATCTTAACATAAACAAATCAATACGAATTGAATCAAAATCAAACAGAATCAAAACTTATACAGAATCGTAATCAAATCCAAAATTATTATTCAAATTACAAACAAATCAAAATGAAATCCCTAATTCTGTTAAATAACAACAAAATCATAAATTTGTTTCCTAAATCACCTAAAACTAGAACCCTATAAGAACCTAAGATCAAAACAGAGAGAGGGGGAAGAAGAAGATATTGAAATGAAGGAGATTTTCACGAGAATTCAAGAAAGAGAAGAAAACCCTATGGTTTTCTGAGGAGCTACTCAAACTGCGTCGCTCGATTCTTTATCTTCCAATTGTCGCCGCTTCCACTAATATCAGTCGCTGCACCTGCAAATAGAAGGAGAATGGGATTAGCAAAATGAGACCAGAACTCAGAGAAGCGGAAAAAAACCACGACGAGCTAACAATTTCTTTTAGCTTAAAGTTTTTCTTTGAATCTGTTGTTGTGTTGACTCGGGGGTTTGTAGGTTACTATGTTGTTTCCATTGTAATATAATAATGCGCCTAAGAGGGGGGGTGAATTAGGTGATGGTCAATTTTTGCCTTCTTTTTGAAGTTCTTATTTTTCTGATTATGATGATGAAAGAAATATAGTGCGGAAATTAAATGAACACCAGATGTATACCGGTTCCCCTCACAGATCGAGAGTACTTCAGTGCTCTTGCCAACACGGAAGAGATTTCACTACAGTTTAGAATGATTGCACAAGCCTAATCACACCAAAGGTTATTCCTTACTATCTAATCTATAGGGAGATCAAAGTCTCTTAAAACCTTTAAGATCTTCAACAGTAAGTGCAAGATGAATAATCCTCTTCAATGCAGACACTTACTCTAACAATCCTAGAATGCAAGGTTAATCTTATACAAAATCTGATTTCTACAAAGTATGATCAATTCTTGAATAACACTATTGTTATCAAGATACTAAGACAAGATTTAACAGGAAGTTTATAGTTAGATATAGTGCTCAATATTTGTTAAAATAATGATGAGTATGAAAGTTCTAAACAATCTTTCATGCAATATGTAAATTCTTAAAGTTTTACAACACTTAAGAATTTTTAAAATTTTGAATAATATGTGTTATGTTATGATCAGAGTGAAAACGAATTTTATATATGAAATGCACCCTTTCATTATACCCTAAATGAGTAAAAAGATGCAACAGTTGGACCCTAAGAGGTATCATCCAACAGCCAAGTAAAACAGAAAATATTTGAATTTTTCTTCAGTGGTAACCGGTTACCGTAGGGCTGTAACCGGTTACACATGTGCGATAACGTGTATATTTTCAAATTTGCATGCCTGGAACCGATTACATAAAATCTGTAACTAGTTACCACTAAACCAAAAATTTTATTTTATTTTTGCAAAGCCTTGTAATCGATTACTGTAACCGATTACTGTAACCCTGTAATCGGTTATCACTGAGTGAAAGTGATAAGAATTTATTTTCTAAGTGATGGAAATGCAATGTTTTACTCTTAAATGATCATGACACTTATGTAAAATGTTCGAGTATATTTTGAGCACTATATCATCTTAAAAACCTCAAATTAAAACTTGTACCTAACTTGTTGATGAATCTTCATAAATCTTCATCTTGAAAGTTGGTTGTACACATGTAGAAGACTTCAAAGAGTGATCTTAAAATATTATATGATCTTGAATATCTTCTTTTGCACAACCTTGATATTTCTTTGATTTTATGTTTGGTGGTCTTCATCAAAACACTTTGATTGGAGTGCATGCAATCACATTCTTCCCCTTTTTGATATAGAGAACCAATTTTACATTTGTAGCTTGTGCATCAAGGTATTTGAGTGTTGCTTGTATGTGTACCATAGTGAAGTGAATTCTCCCCCTAAGTTGGATATCTCCCCCTGAATTTATGTAGTCTTTGAAGACTTGTTTTTCAAAGAGGAAGCTTTAAAATCTGGAAAACATTTCTGCATCACTAAACACAAGCACACAATGTCTTCTACCCCTTTGTCAATATCAAAAAGGATGGGGAAAAGACCACAGTAAAACAGAATATAAAACACGAGTAAAAGATAACACAATTTATAACAAAACACGAAGTGAACGCATACTTAGAAACACATTGGACACTAGGTCTTTGAAGACATAAATGATACGGAAGGAAATACGATACAAAATGCAAAAGATAAAAATATTACATAGTGTTGTACCCCAAAATTTTCCCTCCCATTTTTCACTCAAGATGATATCCAGGGTTTCTCAAACACTCAATTTGGCACAAGATTTGATCAGACAGATTCTCTTCCTAGGCATTGAGTCAGCAGCTAGGGTTTGGTATTTCTTAAGAAAAATTGAGTTTCAAAAGTTTCAAATGGTCTTTATGGTCCTTCATGTGTTCTCAAGGATGTTTGAACCAAGTTTCAAGCCTCGCATCGTGAGTTTGCTCAGTCAATGGTTCAGATGACTAAAAATCAACTACAAAAGTCGGCCTTTTCAGTGTCGAGTTCAAACGATTGTAAATTATTCATTATTAAATTTTTTTTGAACGGTTCTTCTTGCGTATGATTCTCCTTGATGCCATCTCAAATTTCTCTTCACGGATCAAGAGCTGATTACGCGAAGAAGATCACCAAAAATTCAAATACGTTGGAAGTCGCATCATGAATTTTTACCTAATTTCAAATAATAGTCGTCTGATTTCTAAGAGTTATGATTTCTTCAAATTACAAAACCTTGAGACGATTATTTCTGTTCATGGTCATATGTGATGTCGTTCATGGGTTTATCTTCAAAGAGTTGAAGGAAAATTGGGCTTGGAAGATTTTAAAGCTATTTAATCATTACAAGGCATTTGTGATTTTAAAATTTTCTTAACCACAATTTTCTGAGGATTGATGTTATTCTTGGGAGCATGTTCTGTTTGGATAAGATATAAAGATTAAGACTATCATTTTAAACAATCATGATTGTGGATTCAATTAATCAATTGGGTTTGAGCTCTTAAACATTTATTTTGTTTAAGAGTGCAAAATACATGATTTATCCTATCATATTGTGTTAGCTTAAAATGCAAGTTATCAAGCAAGATTTCTATCCAAAGTATTCAATCAAAGTTTGCAAGTTTTTGTACAACAAATTCTACTATACCAAATTGTATTCAAGTGTTTGATTATTTTTTACATTACAAATGAATTTACAATTTGTTTGTCTTGTTTACAAAGAATCTCAAGATTACAAAGAGAAATTCTTGTTTGCTTCTTCGGGTCTTCATCTTCATCTTCAAGTGATCAATCCAATCTTCCTTGGCATCCGAGTCGTGTTTGTCATTCATGAAACAAATCAAAAGAAAAGAAGATATAATTAGCATATAATATTGAAGTTAAACAAGGAAGTTTCAAACAATTTTTCTCCTAATTCATCACTAGGGTTTGCTTTTAGGAATCAGAATTTTGGTCTATCATAATCTCTCTCCCCAATTGCAAATCACAAGAAAGGTTGCCCTTCTTGGTTCACAAAAAGAAAAAAAAAGAAGTTTACAAAGGCAAGGTCAAAACTGCAAACAAATAGAAGACAGCAAGTGATAATGAGAAAACGTATCGTATAATTACTATGCTTTTTACCGATTTTATATTACATTAAGTCGTCTAACCCCCGATTATTCCGAGTTTATTTGTCTTTTTACAGGTATAACATTTGTCAACTCAAACCAATGGAAAAGGACAACATGAAGAAGGCTAGACAATAGACAAAGAGAAAAAGAACTAAAAATACAAAGTTTGAATTTTTGCACCTGTGACGACCGTCACGCCTCCCCAACTAGAAATAACGCTCGTAACACATTGTTGACGAGCGTAATGCGCTATTTAAGCGCATTACGACCGTCACCCACCTGTGACGACCGTCACGCGCGTAAAGAGGAACGTTATGCTTTGGTGGAGATATGGGCAACGTCAGGAAGAATCCTTCTCCAATATTTCCTCCACTCAGTGACCATGCATCCTATTTTTACGCCACTCAAGCCTCTTCTCAAGACACTTTCAACTGCCATTTCCTCTGCTATATATATGTGTGGTAGTGCAAAGCTGCAGGGGTCGGAGAATTTTCTACAGACCAAATTTCTATTTTTCTGCATTATTTCTATTTCCTTGTTTTTGAGCTTTTTCTATATTACTGTAATTTTCATTCCAAGTTTTAGTTTTTAGTTTTAAGTGTTAATTCTTCCTTCAAGAATTAACACGAATTATTTACTACAATCAAGATCAAGGATTATTGTAATACTTCAAGATTACCATAGCAACTTTGATTCCAGGTTTTTATTGAAATTAATATTTATTCAGTTTTTATATTATGCCAATTGTTGTTATGAATTATATTTTGAATTGTATTGCTTCCAAGTTAATTATGTCATGCTAAATTATTAATACCGGTATGTGACCTGTAAGAACTAAAGAAATTCAGTGATACCTTGGCCAAAAATATTTATAAAACAAATTTCTGGTTTCCAATTTCCAAGACTAATTTAACTAACCTTGTCACGAGAGTGAGAGGTTAATTAACACGATTTTGCCACGAGAGTGGGAAATTAATTAAGGCAAGAACCTGCATGCGAGAGTTGGGGTTGAACCCAGATAGTGGTAATGAAACATTGATTTTTAAATACACGAGAGTGTTTTAATAAATTAATTAAATTCAAATTGTTTTCAAAAAGTGTTATTAAATTTAAAGTGCATCCACTAGGTTTAGTAGCATAACTTATTTCATGAACACGAGAGTGTATGTCTCAGGTTTTTAAACAATTAGCTTTTACCAAAATACTTTATAGGCCAAGCGATTCACCGAATTCCCGAAGTCCGATTATCACATATCGGTATAACTAGTACTATTATTTTTAATTAAACTGTTTCCCCCAAAAATCGAATATTCATCGCTTAGTTAGACAAACTGTAGCATTAGATCGTATGCAATTGATCCTCAGTCTCTGTGGGTTCGATAATCTTTTAAAACTAGAACGACTAAACTGTATACTTGCAGTTAGTATCCCGACAGACTCATAAAGTCCCGATCAAGTTTTCGGCGCTGTTGTCGGGGACTGATTGATCAATTAAGTACGATTCTTCTGTTGCGCGTTTAGACTAGGCAACAGAAACCCTCTTTCGATTTGTATGCCAAATACTCACTCCCTAAGCGAGCCTTTACATCTACAAATCTTGTCCCAGTTACTATGTATCACCCAAATTTTTTCTGCAACCCCCACTCTGAGTATTTCGAGGAATCACAAGAATCCCATAAATCCGACCTCGAAATACTATTGGAGAATCTCAATGCATCACGAACTCATTCTCATCCGAATTACCTTTCCAACCACCAATCCCAACGTTTTGAGGAATCGCAAGAATATTATAGATCCAACCAAACTTATCCTCAACCAAATTTCCCCTACAATCACTACACCCAATATTTCGAGGAGACGCAAGTATCCTATAAATCCGACCTCGAAATATTAATGGGAAATTTTAATGAAATATCAATGATGACAGAGCGCTTTACGGAAACACAAAATGCGACTCTAACTCAATTTGAAGAATCAGAAGAATCGCATGATTTCAACTTCGAAACATCAATGGAGGATTCCGATGTGACGCTAATTCACTCTAGGTTAGAATCTCTGATGGAGCACTTTGTAGAGACACAAACTGTCCAGAACGAAGAGTTTAGAAAACAAAGTCTTCAAAACAGTGAAAACCTTAGGCAACTGACCATTGTGGTTGAGTCGCTCGCGACCCACAACATAGCCTTAGAGACCCAAATCTCCCAGCTTGAACAAAACCCTCTAGGACCCTTCCCTGAGGATAAATTGGATGTTGTAACAACCAGTAGTGAAAAACAAGTTGAAAATCCTAAGGAGAGCGATAATGAGGTTGAGGAGAGTGATAATGAGGTTGAGGAGAGTGATGATGTGGATCAGGAGAGTTCAGACGAGGAAAGAGTAAAGATTAAGAAAAATCCTCCAACACCATCTAAAAGGGAGGTTATAGAAGAGGTAGAAAAGGGAGCACCTATTGTTATGCCTCACCCCTATACCCCACCGTTTCCTTTCTCGAAAAGTTTTATGGAAGCTCAGATAGACTCCAAATCTAAAACGTATGTGGAGGTATTGGAAAATATCCACACTAATGCACCCTTGTTGGAAGTCTTGCATAAAAAGAGAAAATTAGAGGACCGTGAAACTAGGGATATAATTACTGTTAAGAAGGTAAGGTTAACCTTTGAGGTGGTGGATCAAATCACTAAGCCTAAACTTGAAAAGTTGATACTTAGGATAGATCCAGAACCACAACCACAAGTTCAGAAGAATGAACCACCCCACAGAAGAAAGAAAAGAAAAGGTGAGGGATATGTGAGATGGCTTGATAAGTGGCCATGGAAAATGACAACTACTAAAAGTTCAACCGAGGAGTCATCCTCGAGAGAACCACCATGAGTGCTTGCACTCCTGTTCGTCAGGCATATGACGTTAAACAAAGTGTTGCGGGGGAGGAGACCCATCTGTTTGTTTCTGTTTGTTTTTGTCTTTAACTTTCTATTCCGTTTCTATATTCGTTTTCTTTTAAAGCATTATTTTCATTATTTTCTTTTTCATCTTTTCTATAAAAAAAAATTTATACAACTGCTGCTGATTTTCAATCAACTTTACAGGTTTTCTGAAAAAGTCTTTTTCTATCCTACCTTCTCCCCTGATTTGATTTCCCCCTTTGCTATTTACTATGGGAACCACTTTTAGAGGCAGGAACCAAATGAGGAGGTTTGAGGAATTATCACACAAAAATATTGGTATGACCTTATATTATGATGAACCACCAATGGACACTTTAGGCATTAAGGATAGTGTCCATTATCTGTTTAGCCAGCTGGGGTGGAAAAAGCCCACATTAAATCTAGGTTTATTACATACCGCGAGCTCACCCTTGAGTTTCTGAGCTCTTTAGTTCATATACCCGAGCGCGGTTTCGGAACTAGAAAGGGATTTATAGCCTTCGGGTTGTTTGGTATTGAATTTGCTTATACCCATAAAGAATTAGCCAACCTTCTAGGATTCCCTTGCGGACCTTTTGCTTTTTCTACCATCCAGGCAGAGTTAATGGATTTTGAGCTAGACTACTTTTGGGGGACTTAAACCGGGAACTACCACCCTGAGCCGGATAGCATGGATAATAATGAAATACACAACCCTGCTATCCGCTATTCCCATAAGATTCTAGCACATACCGTTTTCGGAAAAGAACAGAACCGCACTGACGTATCTAAAGATGAGATATTTTTGCTGCAGTGCATGACCCAGGGCCGACCTGTAAATGCAGTGCCATTCCTGATGCAGACATTTACCCGCATTGCTGAGAACCCTAGCAAGCCAATCATCATAGGATGCCTTGTTACCATGATTGCTCACGCCCTCGGACTTAGATACCAGCTACATAGGTGCGCACAATTTGTTTCAATCCGCCCTATAAACATTGATTTTTGTTTCCACCTACGAATAATAGGTAACCTAGGTCATGCACCCTTTGATTACTTGATAAGGGACGAAGTAGTCACGGCATTTACACTTCCTAACCATGCCAAAACAAGTGCCCACAATCGCGACAATTGGTTGTATGAGCTTAACCCTCCCGACCACCCTTCGACAACTGAGACACCACAATCCTACCAAGTTTATGATACCACAATGTCTAATGAGAGTGACCCTGAGACCCCTCCTGGTTACCATGATGGTAACAACATCATAGAGAAAGTTGATGCCCCTGCAATAAGAAAAGGGGAATATGCTGAAAATTTGAATAAAATCTTTTCTACGCTGGATGTTTATCAGACGGACATCAATGGAATCAAGAACGAGTTGAAGGGTATGCGTATGGACGTGATAAGCTTAACTGATATAACTGTGGAACAGTTTTATCACATACATGCAGCTTTCGAAGACTTGAAGACGCGACTGGGATGAAGCAGCAGAATCAACACTTATTTTTACCTTGTGTTTTATGTTTCTAGGCAGTTTATGATTTCATTTTAAACAAGTCTACTTTTTACAGTTTTTAAATGAGCACAGCGCTTGAAAGAAGACAGCAGGAGCAATATGAGTATCTGTGCGCTCAAAACGCTCAGATCTTGACTGGGCAGCGCAACATGAATGAGAGGTTAGATGAGGCCCTGTCAGAGCTTAATGCCTTAAGGATGGACGTCAGCACCCTTGGTTTCCAAGATACTGACACAGAAGCCACTCCTACCAGACGCTCTCGCACCAGGAGTAGAGGACGTGGTCACCAGTAGTTTTTCTTTACTTTCTATGTAGTTTACTTTTTTTTTCTGTTTCATTTCCTTTCTGTTTGTTTTTGTAATTGTACTTCCCCGCCTATATACCGCAACATTGAGGACAATGTCGGATTTAGTGTGGGAGAGGTACCTTTCCATCTTTTATAAACTAGTAAATTTTTATGATATGTCTCAATTCAAATTCTTCGCTTTATTTAGCCATACCGAAAAAAAATTTATCTTCGCATTAGCCCGACATACCTATTTTAACGAAATCCCAGTTGAGAAAGCCGAAAACGACATAACAAGATCGATACAGTTATGACACCATAGACTTCCTACTTACGTGATCCGTTTCAATAACCATTATACCGATATCTAGAGTTTTAAGTTCTAGAGTAACCCCTAGTAGTTTATACTAGCAGTCAGCACCGTCTTGACACAAACCACGTGGAGAATCGATGAATATAAGTGTTTGATGCCTGATTCTAAAAATATCCTTCCTATCTCGCTGCTAAAAGAAAAGAAATTTTGTGCACCAAAATATACGGTCACATATAAGAGCTGAGCAAATAATGAAGGAATCCAGTGTTGGTTGGTTCAGAGGTATCTGGTTCTGAACTCGGTAGGGCGTGCTACGGTCCGATCCCCTACAACCTCCAGTTTGGATAACATATGTAGGGTTGCCACATTCGTGTACCAGACCCCGTGCTAAAAGGATCAAAGTCACTAACCGGTTACTCCACTACGTGCGTGCTAAGACAAAGGGCTTAATGTGATTGTGCCAGAATGAAACCGGGTGAAATAGATACGAGGAACTCCGGGAAGAATTATAACAGAACTGTTGGATAGCTCGTTTGAAATGGAAGTCTACAACTAAGCTTATTGCTTGTGTCATTAGCGTATCTTTAGTGTTTTACTCAAGTATTGGCCGAACCGACGAGGATTTCCCGAAACTACTTTAAAAATCCAAGGTATGTCATGCTTATGTGCTTGACAAAACTTGTCCGACCTTTCGAATGACTATTTTCTTGAGGACAAGCAAAGGTTTAAGTATGGGGGAATTTGATAACGAGAAAACGTATCGTATAATTACTACGCTTTTTACCGATTTTATATTACATTAAGTCGTCTAACCCCCGATTATTCCGAGTTTATTTGTCTTTTTACAGGTATAACATTTGTCAACTCAAAAAAATGGAAAAGGACAACATGAAGAAGGCTAGACAATAGACAAAGAGAAAAAGAACTAAAAATACAAAGTTTGGATTTTTGCACCTGTGACGACCGTCACACCCTATGACGACCGTCATGCCTCCCCAACTAGAAATAACGCTCGTAACACATTGTTGACGAGCGTAATGCGCTATTTAAGCGCATTACGACTGTCACCCACCTGTGACGACCGTCACGCGCGTAAAGAGGAACATTATGCTTTGGTGGAGACATGGGAAACGTCAGGAAGAATCCTTCTCCAATATTTCCTCCACTCAGTGACCATGCATCCTATTTTTACGCCACTCAAGCCTCTTCTCAAGACACTTTCAACTGCCATTTCCTCTGATATATATATATATATATATATATATATATATATATATATATATATATATATATATATATATATATATATATATATATATATATATATATATATATATATATATATATATATATGTGTGTGGTAGTGCAAAGCTGCAGGGGTCGAAGAATTTTCTACAGACCAAATTTCTATTTTTCTGCATTATTTCTATTTCCTTGTTTTTGAGCTTTTTCTATATTACTGTAATTTTCATTCCAAGTTTTAGTTTTTAGTTTTAAGTGTTAATTCTTCCTTCAAGAATTAACACGAATTATTTACTACAATCAAGCTCAAGGATTATTGTAATACTTCAAGATTACCATACCAACTTTGATTCCAGGTTTTTATTGAAATTAATATTTATTCAGTTTTTATATTATGCCAATTGTTGTTATGAATTATATTTTGAATTGTATTGCTTCCAAGTTAATTATGTCCGGCTAAATTATTAATACCGGTATGTGACCTGTAAGAACTAAAGGAATTCAGTGATACCTTGGCCAAAAATATTTATAAAACAAATTTCTGGTTTCCAATTTCCAAGACTAATTTAACTAACCTTGTCACGAGAGTGAGAGGTTAATTAACACGATTTTGCCACGAGAGTGGGAAATTAATTAAGGCAAGAACCTGCATGCGAGAGCTGGGGTTCAACCCAGATAGTGGTAACGAAACATTGATTTTTAAATACACGAGAGTGTTTTAATAAATTAATTAAATTCAAATTGTTTTCAAAAAGTGTTGTTAAATTTAAAGTGCATCCACTAGGTTTAGTAGCATAACTTATTTCATGAACATGAGAGTGTATGTCTCAGGTTTTTAAACAATTAGCTTTTACCGAAATACTTTATAGGCCAAGCGATTCACCGAATTCCCGAAGTCCGATTATCACATATCGGTATAACTAGTACTATTATTTTTAATTAAACTGTTTCCCCCCAAAATCGAATATTCATCGCTTAGTTAGACAAACTGTAGCATTAGATCGTATGTGATTGATCCTCAGTCTCTGTGGGTTCGATAATCTTTTAAAACTAGAACGATTGAACTGTATACTTGCAGTTAGTATCCCGACAGACTCATAAAGTCCTGATCAACAAGCAAGTTGTCCAATACAACATAAACCTGCAACAAATGCACAAGCCAACAAGGTATTCCAACAGTTCAAACAAGCAGCAAAACAAACCCAAATAGCAGACAGTAAGCAAGTTGTCCAATACAGCATAAACCTGCAACAAATGCATAAAATAACAAAGCTACTGCAGCACAACAAACAGCAATCCAAACTGCAGCAGGAAAAGCAGAACAAACATTGCAGAAGCAAAGTCAATGCAATAAACAAGAGCTGTAAATAGTAGGAAGCAACACATGTATAAGATAGCAACAAGTAAAATAATGCAAGCTAATGGCTAAAACCCTAGACATCATCATTTTCCTAAATTAACAAACCATTCAGAATGTACTGAAAAGCCAAATGTGGCTTTGTTTCATGGAAAGATGAAGAGAAAAGAGATAGGGTCAGGTAAATATCACCTAAGCATACAATAGTCCAATAGCCCTGCTACAGCCTGTATCAAAACCTGTCCAAAGCAGGCCAAAACTTGCACCAAAATGGACATAGGTTAATCTGTACTCTAAAGCCCAAAGTTAGAAAACCAAAATTGTTCAAATCCTTAAAACTTTCCCTCCAATACTGACTTCTCAGCTATTATATTACAAAGAACAAGCATCATATCAAAAGGGGGGGCGAGGATATCACAAATCAAAAAATCCAAAAAAAAAACAGAGAGATCACTGTAAAACCAAAAATCCAAGAAACCAGAACCAACAAAAACCAACAAAGAGATCAACACAAAAAAAAAACATCTCCAAATCCTGCTTACAGAATCACCCTCATTCATACTCACCTACTCAAACCCTAAATCACCTCTGTTTTGCCCAAGTTGTACTTACCAATAACCTCTGCAGTATGATAAAAACACAGGTTCAAACAGAAACAACAACAATGCTCACTCGGTCCAAAATCTCTGATAACAACCAAGCCTTCCATCCATCAAACCTCCGGTGCTGAACTCCGCCCCTGTCCATCATCATCATTCCTAACACCTTCAATAGCTCAAACCCGCAACCAAGTCCCGCTCACAACTTTCAATATACTCCCACAACCTCAGACCTGAAACAAATATTTCATTGGTTGCTTTAAATTTAATAGAGAGTAGAAGAAGGTAAAAACGTAAACCATATGAATTGAGAGGATATAGAGTCTCACCTGAAGAAATCGATACAAAGCAGTGGATTGATAGATACTTTTGTCTATTCCAATTTATCCAAGGTACCCCTTTATATTTCGGTTTCATTTTTCTCTATGCATGCGTTTAAATCATCTTGTAACATGTAATTGCTGAACAATGATGAAATTGGGGTCGGTTATTCAAAGGGATTAGGGTTTTTCTCTCTTGATTTTTGATTTATGTTTGATGGTTGTTTCTAACTATGTAGTGAGATTTGATTAGGGTTCATGGTTTTGTTGGGTTTACTCTTAATTTTTGGCTCAAATATCAAATTTGCGTTTACTTTTGTGTGTTGTTCTGGGAAAGTGATAGTAAGATAGAGGAAAACCATTGGAACAAAGAAGAGAACAGAGAGAGAGAGAGAGAGAGAGAGAGAGAGAGAGAGAGAGAGGAGAGAGAGAGAGAGAGAGAGAGAGAGAGAGAGGTGAGGCGTTCGATTTGGTTTAGGGTTATACAACCCGTTTGGCTTTAAGTGAGAAACTGGGTCCGGGCCCGACCCGGTCCAGCCCATCCTTTTTTTATCATTTTTTTCAGCTTTGTTTTTACCATGGGCCTTTTTGTTTTTGGATCAATAAGCCCAGCAAATCCAGGCCAACTCCACCTCACTCCTGTTTCGAACACCCCCCCCCCCTTTTCTCATAATCAGTTTAGTTTAAATTTAGTATTAATTTAGTTTTAGGATTTTGAAATATTTTAGTTATAGTAACCTTAAAAATTAATTTAATTTAGATCTAACTTTATTAATAACTTTAGAATTTTAAGCTAACTTAAGTGGAATTTTTATTTTTTTAGGACTTTTTTTAAATTTTTAACTTAGATTTTTTTTAATAAACTTAGAATTTTGATTTTAATTTTAATTTAGTAACTTTATTTAGTTTAGATTTAATTTTATTAATCTTTAGTTTTAACTTTAAAATTCAATTAAATAAAAAATACAATTTCAAAATTATTTAGTTTTCTTAATTAGTTTAGTTATGGATTTTGTGAATAATTTAGTTAAATAACACTTTCTTTTGTTTGGTCAACATTCTTTAAAATTGTTTAATCTCTTCATGGTAAATAAAATTTCAAAGAAAATAAAATAATAGAATTTTATTTTTCTTCTTTTAAATTTTAATCATAAACAAAACACCAAAAAACATTATTTTTGATATTATTAATTATTCCGCTAATTAATCTTATTTAATAGTTTGTTTTAGTTAATTGTTTATCTTTAGTTCGATTTGGTTGTATTGTTTGCTATTTGGACTTTTTGATCGCATTCGATTCATCCCCATTTGTAAAAAAAATTGTACCCCCATTCCCAAAAGCTCTGTAATAGCGTAGAATTTCAATTTCCGTAATTTACTGTTTTCTTTATACTATATAGTAATTAGGCGTGTATGGCAAGATTTAAAATCAATCGCTAGATAACCTAATTTCAAAAACAAAATAACTTGAATCAAACACACTTTTTCACACACGCACCTCTATGGTAACCTCACTTTGTTGCCTCGAAAACACAGTCATGTCCCTCGAATATGGGATGCTTTAGCAATGACTCTTCGATAAAAAAGATCGTTAGTCCCTCGATGACCCTTGATATTGCCTTCGATAAAACGATCTAGTCCCTTACGAAAATTGCTAAAGCATCTCCTAAGTTGCTTTTGATGACTGTAAAATTGACCCGCGCCTGTCCCTTCACATCCAACAATGGGGCTTCTTACCAAATCAATGGTAAGATAGCAACATCTAATGGAGGAAGAAAAGAACACTTGTTGTACCCCAAAATTTTCCATCCCATATTTCTCAAAACATTGCAAGAAAAGTCTCCAAGTGGCTCAAGATTGCTCAAGAGTTGGATAGTCAAGCTATCTCCTAAGGCAGTCAACTTCAAATTAGGGTTTTGTGTTGCATCAAGATCCTTGCATCCAAATGACCTCAAGTTCTCCCCAATGTCCTAATATGTTCTCAAGTTCATCCATATCAAATTTCAAGCCTTGTAGAGGAAGTTTGGTACGTCAATTGCTCAAGAGGTCCAAAAATCGACTATGCTAGGGCAAAAGTCAATTGTGGCCTAAATACAGTCAAACTTCAAGAGTTTTTGTCAACATTCTCATTTTGAAGGATAATTCATCATTTTATCAAGGTTTGATCATGATTCATCAAGGATTGCTCAAAATTCATCAAGATTCAAAAGTTGCTAAATTAGGGTTTTATAGGAAAAGTCAACTCAACTTTGACCAAGCATAACTTTCTCATACTTTATGAGAAATGACCCATCCAAAGATCATTTTGAATAGGATGAAATTTCCTACAATCCATCTTCATACCCCAAGATCAATAAATGCACTCACAAAAAGTTACAAATTTGGACATTATAGGTCATTTTTGAAAGTCAACAAAAACACCTATTTTGCCAAAGCTTATAACTTGAGCATGAAATATCAAAATGAGATGATACCAAAAGGATTGGTTAGAGGACATCTCAAGATTTCTAGAAAGTCAAAGAACACCTCCAAAAGTTCAAAATTGAAGAAGTTATGCATTGTTGAAGTTGGGCATTTTTTCAAAATTGCCAAAAGTCAACTATCCCCAAAACTTCAAATTTTGTCAAACGGGCCCACTTTTTCCACTTGATTTGATCTTTTCACACTACACACGTGTCCTATCTTCAGTCTTGTGTCCATTTATTGTTTTTTCTATTTTATTTGATTTTTATTGAATTAATTCATTTTTGATCAATTTAAATCCAAATAAAATCCAAATCTTGATCACTTGGAATCTTTTTGATTGATACAGGTCTTTATTATCATCATGGACATGATCAAACTCGTATCAAGCCATATCATGCACAAAATATTGGTTTTTGGACAAATTTGGAAGCTTTTTAATGGTGAATCAAATCACATCTTCAAACATCAATGCATAAGGATTCAGCCCAAAAAAGTTAACCCAATTCATTCCATATTACTTATACAAGCTAAAGGCACGAGTATCAGAACCTAGAGGCTGCATAAACATCAAAAACAAAACTTGAAAAAAGGTGGAAAAGCTTGAAACTGAAATCAAGCATATAGGTGTTTTCAAGGCCAAAACTCAACGTGAGTCTATTGTTGGGTCATCACTAAAGCGAAGCCAACTCAAAACCAATCCCCATACCTGCTGAATCGCGCTGTAAGTCCCTCTAAAAACCGCTTGACATTTGAAATCGCATATCATTATTCTTGCATTTTCTTGGCAAAATCTTCACACAATCATGCTTATCGTTCCATTTAGAAGCTTTTTGCATTATTGAATTGCATTTTTATGGCCTGTAACTCCCTAGCTGAATCTAGGGTTCTTGGATTGTTTTTTTGGGCGTTTTCTCTACAGGTAAAATCAGGGAAAACAATGGACATGGATGAAATCAGGATGCCCAGACGAATCGAACCATGGTCTTGGAATTAATTTCCATGGCATGAAATTGATTTTAGGAGACACATACGGATTTAGCTGCGGAAAAGAATCTGCAGGTAAATATCCAAGCCAAATGAAAAAGACGAAGACGTGGCCTTCTCCCATTCGCTGTTTCAAACTTCGCGCGTTTTTGTTTTTAATTCCAGCATATTAATTGTTTTTTCCTTATAATAATTGTTATTTATTACATTAACAAATGATGCATAGTGGTGTAGTGGTAAGCGCGTTGGCCAGTGATCAGCAGGACCTGGGTTCGAATCCCAGGTCCCCATATTATTTGTTGCATTTTTTAGCTAAGTAATTCCATGCAATATCAAAGGCGTAGCATACCATGGTCCCTCCTTCAGATGCTTGCCAGATGGCCCCAGACCAGATCTGGTGGTCCAAAGATGATGTCCACCCTATGCTCAAGCCAATGGACGCCCACTGGATCAGAAAAGTCAGTGCAGGCTTGCACTATTGGGCCATAAAAAATGATAATCTCACCTCCAATCTGGGCCCAAAACCCCCATTTGGTTATTTCTTTTTCTATTTCTTTCTTTATTTATTTTATTGTTATTATTTTTATTAATTAATCACTAACTAATTAAAATCTTTTCCTCATAAAATAAAAAATCAAAAAATATATTTTATTTATTAAAATTAAATTCATCATTTTATTTTTGTAAATAAATACTAATTTAATTAACTTAGTTTAATTAGGAAATAACTTTAAATATTTTTGCAATAATTAAAATTAATGTAGATAATTAGTTTTTATTAACTTTAATCAATTTATTTTTATTTCCTTAAATACTCAAAAATCCAAAAATATATTTTTTCTTAATTTATTTATTTATTTATTTAATTAACTTAGTTTATTTTCTTTCTAATTCAAAAATGACAAAAAAAATCTTTCTTTAATAAACAAAGAGTCAAAACCCTAAAACTCGCCCGATTTAATTTCTCGCCCGCGTTTCATTTTATTCAATATTATAATTGCTTCCGGAATGTAATAGCTTTAAATAAGACTTTTATCGCTTTCTTTTATTTTCCGCATTTAAATTTCAAAGGGTTGCTTTTGGCGATGTAAATACCCGACGCCTTGTAATAGTTTAGATTTAATTTCCGCAATTTAATTTCCGCAATCTATACACTGTTAGATGTTTGATAATAGGGAATGCATGACAAGATCGAAACTTTAACCTAAAATCAACATAGCTCACCCATCACATGAACAAAGATAAAATTAACCGAAATAACACACTCGCACATGCACACTCTTAGGGTACACCTCACTTGGTTGCCTTCGAACGTGGTCATTGAGTATAGGAAGTTTTAGAGGTCACCCTCTTGTCCAAAGATCATAGTTGCCTCGAAACGGTTGCCTCGGAAAAATGATCTGAGACATTAGGGTTACCACTAAGGCGTCCTAACATTGCTTTAGTGACCACACGTTCCTTAGTCGAATTGACCCTTAAACTCCAACGACGGTGCTACCTACTCATCAATAGTGGGATAGCATTGTCTAAAGGACATTAGAACAAATTGATTCCTTTTTCGAGTAGGTAGATGGTTCTTAAGTACTTGCTCTTTCAAAACAAAACAAAAATTCGCACTTACACCTCCTTTCAAACAAAAACTTCTTTCAAACCCACAAACGTAAAGAAAAGAAAAATTTTAAAACACTTTGAGCAAGTACCTAAGAGCCCGTGGATAACCACGGATAGAAATGGTGATAACACCTTCCCTTTCTATAATCTATCCCCCGGACCCGAGAAACATCTCGAAAAAGGAATTTTTCTGTGCTTTTTTCCTTTCCTTGTTGGATAAAATAAAAGTCGGTGGCGACTCTTGCTTACCGCGACATTTTGTGAAAACAAACGCAAAACGCGAACTAGCATTCCAAAATAGTCAGTTCTTTCCCACCGTATCACAACACTTAAAACCTTTTGAGTAGGTAGATTCGCTCCTAGTTACTCGCTTGCTCATGACAAAAAAATTTGTACACCAACACTTTCATCTCAAAAAAATTTCAAAAAGACAAAACATTTTGTATACGTTCTTATAGAGACGAGAACCATTGCAAAACATCTTTTCAAAACTACTTTCAAAAACCATACCACAAGCATATTGTCAAACAAAAGCAGGTGATTTAGCAAGTAACTAAGAGCCCATGGAAAACCATGGATGAAAAGGGTGATAATACCTTCCCTTTTCATAATCTACCCCCCAAACTTGAGAAATGATCTCGAAAGGTCTTTCCTGTGCTTTTTTACATTTCCTTTTGGATAAAAGAAAAGTCGGTGGCGACTCTTGCTATCCGCATAAATGTGATCAAAACGCAAAAACATTAAGTCAGTTCTCCCACCGTATCACAACAAGCAATTTTAAAAATATGAGCAAGTACCTAAGAGCCCATGGAAAACCATGGATATAAAGGGTGCTAACACCTTCCCTTTCTATAATCTACCCCCCGTACTCAGAAATCTCGAAAAAAGGTTTTTTCTGTTCTTTTTCCTTTTCCTTGTTGGATAAAATAAAAGTCGGTGGCGACTCTTGCTTACCGCAACATTTGCGAACAAAAAACGTAAATCAGTATAACAGTTGGTTCTACCACCGTATCACACATAGGATGAACATAAACAACAAAAAAAGATACTAAGGCATTTAGAATTATTCATCATCGCTCTCAACCATAGAGTCCTCTTGAATTGGTGTTCGAAGGGCTGTCAATTCTTGACGGATGTCTCAAAATTCAGAAATCATGAAATTTTCCATTGAGCAAAGTTTGTGATAAATCATCTCATTTGATATTTTGCCATCATATGTGGATGGTGGAGGATGTGCATCTTGATTGGAGGAAGTTCCTTTTTCTCTATGCTTGAACAATACATCGTCATCTTTGAAAATGACCATATTTTTGTTTGCCGCCACAATCGAAATTTCACAATCTCTTGAAGTTATTTTTTATTCGGTTTCTCCTCAGAAGCTAACTTTTCCAAACTTGAGAATCTTGGTTATCCAATGAGCATATGGAAGTTCATCAGAAATATTTTTGAGATGCTCTATATAGTGCATGATTGAGTATGCCTAATTTATTTGAAGATTATTTTTTATTGCAAACAAGACTTGCATCTCAACATCACTTATTTGAGAGTGATTTGAGTTCTTAGGGAGCAAAATGTAAGAAATAAAGTAATGTAGCATACGGTCACTTACAGTGAGGTTGGAGGAATACAAAGTTAACCGACTTGTTTTAGAATCGACTTCCTTTTTCTTGTCCAAGATTTATTTTTCGAAGAGACGAGTGATGTTATAGTAGTAGCTAGTATGATTGTAAGCATCAACATCAATAGTATACCCATGCTTAATGAGTAATATTTCACTAGGAACACCTAAGCATCTTCCAAATTGAGTGGTTGACATTAATATGTGCTTCACTTTTACCCATGAAGAAAGAACACCGTCAGCACCAATTTCCATAGTTGCATAGAATTCACGAACCAAATCCGGGTAGTAAACTCTATATTTAGTGATGAGTTTACCTACTCCTTGCCTAGCCAACATTGGTGGAAAACTAAAACTCGTTGAAGGGAGGATGAGAGATTACCATATTTTACCGGAGCGAGAAGGCGAAATCTGAATGCCAAGATTGGATCATGTTCCTCTTGATTTTGGGATTCTCCTTAAATTTCCTTTGACTTGCCTTTCTCCTTTCTTGATGGTCCCATGAAAAAGGTTGGAGTTTTTCTTGGAGAGAAAGGGTTTAGGATGGAGAGATTTATGTAATATAGAGTGTTTGTGTTGTGAGTTTAAAGATGTAAGTATGAGTGAGTATTTATAGATAAGTTTTGGAGGGAGTTACTCTTTCGGTGAAGTAAATATTGGAGGGAGTAATTTTTGTTAAGAGTGATTTTTGGTGGGAAGTTTTTAGGTTTGAAATTATTTTGGTCAAAGAGGAAAAAATAATAGCATGGAAATGATGTGGGAAATCATAAATGCCTTGACAAAACCAAAATTTTGAAAAACTTCATGCGGTAACCGGTTACAGGATATGGGTAACCGATTACTGAAGGTGCCTGAAAAGTTAAAAACTCCTTTGCTTGCATGGTAACCAGTTACTGACTTAGGGTAACCGGTTACTGATAGTGAAGAAACTGAAGAAAAAAATAGTACATACCAGTCCAGAACCTATACCTATTTACTGTAACTTCTACCAAACATGTATAACAACATATTAACAGGTATATATGACATTAAAACATATAGATGAATATTATATATAACCATTCAAAGTGAATGTAGCACGAAGAGAGATATACTTGGTAAGAATAATATACAGTTAATTAAAAGAATACATGCACCTTTTATGCTTCAGAGATATAAAGCATAGGTCATGTTCATCTAATATACCAAGTTCTCATCGAATCTTGAAGAATGAATCTTTTTCTAGAGGATTTGTAAATATTTCTTCTAGTTGGTTGTGTGTATCAACAAATGAGATTTCTACATCACCATTTTGCACATGATCCCAAAGAAAATGATGTCGTATATTAATATGCTTTGTCCGAGAGTGCATGACTGGATTCTTTGTGATGTTGATTGCACTTGCATTGTCACATTTTAGCAGGATGCATCCAAGATTAATTTCATAGTCACATATTTGTTGTTTTAGCCATAGAATTTGAGCGCAACAAATTCCATCTGCAATGTATTCCGCTTCAGCCGTGCTAAGAGCCACACATGCTTTCTTCTTGCATGACCATGATACTAGAGCATTGACAAGAATATGACACGTGCCACTAGTGCTTTTTTTTATCTGTTTTACATCGTGCATAATTTGTGTCAAAATAATCAAGTAAAGAACACATACTACCTTTAGCATACCTTAAGTCGGCGTCTTTAGTTCCCTTAAGATATTTCATAATGTGTTTAATTGCAGCAAGGTGAGAATCCTTTGGATTGGCTTGAAATCTAGTGCAAAGACATACGATAAACATGATGTTGGGTCGACTTTCCGTTAGGTATAATTGGGAGCCAATCATTCCTCGATATTTTGACACGTCTATGGGCACACCGGCTTCATCAAGATCCACATAAGTTCCCGAGCCCATTGGAGTGGAAATAGGTTTGCATGCATCCATATAAAATTTCTTCAATAACTCTTTACAATATTTTGATTGATGAATAAAAGTCCCTGTTGCAATTTGCTTGATTTTTAATCCAAGAAAGTAGTTCAATTTACCCATCATGGATATTTCTAATTCTCCTTGCATCATGGATGAAAATTTTTCACATAAGTCTTTATTTGTTGATCCAAAGATGATATCATCGACGTACACTTGAAAAAGTAGAGTATGATTCTTTATCTTCTTAATAAAAAGGGTCTTGTCCACTTGTCCCTTTTCAAAGCCCTTTTCACATAGAAAATTGTTAAGTCGATCGTACCATGCCCTTGGTGCTTGTTTTAAGCCATAAAGTGTCTTTTTCAACTTGAATACATGTGATGGATTCTTGAAGTCTTCAAAACCAGGAGGTTGTTTGACATAGACTTCTTCATTGATGTATCCACTCAAGAACGCACTCTTGACATCCATTTGGAAAAGCTTCATCGGATTTCTCATCAAACTTACCGATATTGTCTTTGTCATTGTTGAGGACAAAGCACTTGCATCCAAAAATACGAAAGTGGGCAATGTTTGGCTTTCTTCCTTTGAAGATTTCATATGGAGTCTTTTTCAATATAGGTCTAATAATAACTCGATTTACAACATAACATGCCATACTAACCGCATCCGTCCAAAAATATTTTGGTAGATTTACATCACTAAGCATTGTTCTTGTCAGTTCTACTAGAAATTGACTCTTTCTTTTAACTACTCCATTTTGTTTTGGAGTCCTTTGGTGCTGAAAATTGTGAGATATACCATGCTCTTCACAAAATTCTTCAAAAGATGCATTTTGGAATTCTCCACCATGATCACTTCTTATGGATACAATCTTTAATGATTTTTCATTTTGAATTTGCTTTGCATACTTCTTAAATGCCTTAAAAGCATCACTTTTCTGCACAAGAAACAAAGTCCAAGAATATATAGAAATATAATCAACAATAACTAAAGCATATAGATTACCTCAGAAGCTTCTTGTTCTTGATGGACCAAATAAGCCCATATGCAACAATTGTATTGGCCTTGTAGTAGACACCACATTATTAGATTTGAAAGTTAATCTAGTTTATTTTCCCTTTTGACAAGCATCACACAAGTTATCTTTGACAAATTTTATCTTTGGTAAGTCAATGACAAGATCATATTTGGTTAATTTATTTAAATGTTCCATATGTATATGGGCTGCCCTTTTATGCCATAACCATGATTCATTATTGTTTACCATAAGACATTTTACTTTCAAAGACAACTCATCTAAAGAAATCATAAAAATATTGTTAACTCTTTTACCTTTTAGTTTTACCTCATTGGTTGTTTCGTCCATGATCAAACATTCCTCTTTATTGAATTTGATCTTGAACCCTTTGTCACAAAGTTGGCTAATACTTAGAAGATTGTGCTTGAGTCCTTCAACATAAAGTACATCTTCAATGGATGTGAACGGTGGTGCACCAACTTTGACAATGCCAAGAATTTTTCCTTTGATATTATCTTCATAGGTGACATACCCCTTGGTTTTTAATGTTAGATGTGAAATTTTGTTAACATCTCCCGTCATATGCTTCAAACATCCACTATCGAGATACCATAGATTTTGAGTGGATTTCAAGCATACTTACAAATACAAAAGAAATTATTTCTTGTTAGGTACCTGTGATACGGTGGGAAAACTGACTTGAGGTTTTGCGTTTGTGTTTGCAAATGTTTTAGTTTAGCAAGAGTCGCCACCGACTTTTTATTTTATCCAAAGGAAAGGCCAAAAAGCACAAGAAAGACCATTGAGATGTTTTCTTGGGTTCGGGGGGGTAGATTATGAAAAGGGAAGGTGCTAGCACCCTTTTCATCCATGGTTATCCATGGGCTCTTAGTTACTTGTTTAGATCACTTGCTTTTGCTTTTCAATTGTTTGAAATGGTGCTTTGTGTGTGGTTTTTGAAAATGTTTTGAAAAGAGGCCTTGTCTAGGCAACCTTTGTAACAATTCTTGTTTGAATGTTTTACAAAGGTGTTTGTCCTTTGAAAAGATTTTTCAATGTTTGAAAGTTTGATTTGGGAAAATGTCTTGAAATTGTGTTGTGAAGTGTGTTTGAAAATAGCAAGGATGTTTTTACAAGTTTTGATCAAGTAACTAAGAGTTGTCTACCCTATCTTACTCAAAGATCTTTCCTACACATTTTTAACCCTTTTGACAGTGTTGTTTTACCATTGGATTTGGTAAACAACCTTGTATTTGGATGTTAAACGGGATAGGTGCGGGTCATCGTATTGACCATGATAGCAATTGTGCTAAGTATCTTTAGCAAATTTTTGAGGGACTGGATCATTTTGTATAGGCAACCAAGATAGCGTCATCGAGGGACTATGATCTTTTGTTTTGTTTTTGTTTTTCCAAGATACTCAACATGCATAACATGGCCATTTTAAAGGCAACAAGTGGATGAAACCCTAGGGGTGCATGTGTGCATTGTGTTGTCAATTTACATGTTTTTATGTCTTGTATTAGGTCCAACTATTTGTTTTGATTTTGGATATAGCATACAAACCCTAATCTCTATCATGGTATATTTGAAAGCATAAATGCGTAAAAGTAATCTAGGTTATTACAACATTGATATGGGGAGGGGGATACAATTTTGAATAGGGGATTATTTTGCAAGAAATTAAAACCCTAAGTTATTACAACCAAATTGAATCTCTATGTTCAAATGATAAATAAACCATATTTAAATAAGCAAGCTAAATATAAATATGCAAAATATTATAAATATTTAAAAAATGTTTGTTTTGTTTATTTTTATGTGTATAAAAATATGATATTTAATGTATTAAAAAGAAAATAAAAAGTTATTTTAAAAATAAAAATAAAAATATAATATTTTTAAATGTTATTTACAAGTTTTTTATTGGAGAAAATAAAATATAGTAAACCTGATAAACTAAATATAGTGTCAAAATAAAATAAAATAAATAATAAAAATATGAAAACTTAAGGAAAATATTTTTAGTAATTTTTTATATTTGGAAAAAATAAAATAAAGTCAAAAATAAAAAGAAATGAAAATAATATGAAAATATAAAACAAATGGGCCAGTGGGGTATGAACAGCAAAGAGGGGGGTGTCAAAAACAGAAACAAGCGAGCCCAGCCCATTTCCACTCATCTTCAACCTTTGATTCAAAAATATGCGCGCCTGTACAAAATCTGGAAAACCTGCATACGTGTTCTAAAGCAAAAACTCATAACACCAAAGTTATAGCATTTTTCAAGACGATTCCAACCATATAAAGAACTTAATCTAACTCTCAAAGACCATAGAGAATTTCTCTGGCCCTAATTTCTAACCTAACTTTTTCAGGAAGTTCATGAATCAAATTCTCTTAACACGATTAACTTAAATGAAATCTAAGCATATGTACAGCTTCAGGGCTATGAGTACTACATTTTTATTCACAAACCTAAGCCTAATGATTCCTTAATGGAGAGATAGGAAGTTGTAAAATACATGTTTCAGTTGAATACGAGTATGGCAATGTAGAGCTTTTCAGTGAGGCCTGAGATGCTTGGGAGCTTGCTTGAACTTCCTCTGACCTTCCCCAATGCTTAGTTTGCTTTGGATGTGCTTGAACAAGCTTGTAGAACTCAACCTGCACAAGATGAAATCAGAAATGGTGAAGCTTGCAAATGGAGTTAGAGTTCAGGGCCAATGGTTGGGATAGTTCAGGTGGGTTATTTGGAAGGTATTGGAACTGATTTGGGACAAAACGCACGAGTGGTTTGTGTGATGGAAGTGAAACTGCAAGGAGTGCCCTGTTTTGCAAGTTTTTGGTGTTTTGATGTACAAGAGTGTTTGAGGGATGGATGGATCGAGCTTCTGGCTCAAGGCAATGTCAAAAACTTGTTTCAAATTCTTACAAGAGTTGGTTATATCAGATACTCAACCTGTGGCTTTTTGGCAAGTTTCTTGGTTATGAAGCAAAAAATGAGAAGTGACAAAGAGCAGGCCTGTACAGGCTAGCTCTAAACCTGCATACATTATGTGAGCTTGGCCCCGAGTTTATGCATTTGGTTTTCTGTACATAGATTTGTTTCAAGGCTCAAGAGATGCAATTTGACATAAAGCAATTTTGACAAAAATGGCAATGTTGCCTTTTTGCTATTTTTGGATTAATCTCTTGTGTAATCCTCTAATGATCAGAACAAAGCTTCAAACAATTGGATTTGCATTTAATTATTGTGTATGGAAGGGTTTAAAGACCTGTAATCAAGTACAAACAATGCTGGATGGAAATTGCAACATGTGTCAAGATGATGCCATTGAGTCCTTGAATCCATGCTTGAACCCAATTTGCCATTGGCTAGGTTAAAAGTCAGAAATTGCCCTTATACAGTCAAAACCCTAAAAATGACCATTTTGCCCTTTTGAAGATCTGATCAAATTTCTTGAGGAGTTGTGGTCCAAACATGATCAAATGGTTCATATGAGCCTATAATGTTGATGTGGATCAAAATTTATGAGGTTTGACTGTAAATTGGCCACGGTTGACTTTTTTCCCAATACAACTGATTTTTAGGTCAACTGTCCAACTGACTGGGCAAAAATTTGATTCAAGGCTTGAAACTTGGTATGGGAAAACTTATAAGTCCAAAATGAAGCATGAAAGTCATATGTGGCATTAGAAGTCCAAAATTCCTTGTGCAAACTCAAACCCTAATTTTAGGTCAACAGTGCAAGGAGATATCTTGAGCAGAGCAAACCCTATCTTGGCCTTGAGTTCAAAGAGTCTTGTGAGTGAAATCTTGATAAAATGAGAGGGAAAATTTTGGGGTACAAAATCTGCCCCTGTTCAATCTTCTTGAACCTGAAGAGTTAGATTGGCGAGTTTGGCCTTTCGTGACTCGAAGGTAAAAGAGGATTGGACACCAGAGTGCCCGTAAATTTGCACTCGTCAGAGTAGTTGAGGGAATGGGCTTAAAGATGCCATTTGGAGATGTGATTGAATCTCGTCGGAGATTGGCTTAAAGATGCCATCCAAGAATTTTTGTTGAATTGTATATTGTAGGTGAGCATCAGAATGGTATATGTGTCTGGAGCATCTCTGAGTTGGGGATCTGAACAAGCAATAGAATAACATCCGTGTCTGAAATATCTATGAAATGTTTTCATGAGCTGAATCTGAACAAGCGATGGATTAACATCTGTGTCTAGAAGCATCCGTAAACTGTTTTCATGATCCTTGAAGTTGAATAAGCAATAGATTAACATCCGTGTCTGGAAGCATCCGTAAACTGTTTTCATGAGTTGAATCTGAACAAGCGATAGATTAGCATCCGTGTTTGGAAGCATCCGTAAACTATTTTCATGATCCTTGAAGTTGAATAAGCAATAGATTAGCATCCGTGTTTGGAGCATCCGTAAACTGTTTTCATGAGCTGAATCTGAACAAGCGATAGATTAACATCCGTGTTTGGAGCATCCGTAAACTGTTTTCACGATCCTAGAAGTTGAATAAGCAATAGATTAGCATCCGTGTCTGGAAGCATCCATAAACTGTTTTCACGATCCTAGAAGTTGAATAAGCAATAGATTAGCATCCGTGTTTGGAAGCATCCGTAAACTGTTTTCACGATCCTAGAAGTTGAATAAGCAATGGATTAGCATATGTGTCTAGAAGCATTCTTAAACTATTTTCATGAGTTGAATCTGAACAAGCGATAGATTAACATCCGTGTCTGGAAGCATCCGTAAACTGTTTTCATGATCTTTGCAATTGGTAGCCTGTTAACCTTATCCTGAAAAGGGTAAAATATTAGTTAAAACACAAAGTTATGTTGCATGAAATGTATGATGCAATATATGTGTTTTATCAATGTTCATGATATATGAATGCAATGTATGTGCATGTAAGCTGATTAGCTGTCTTGCCGAGGAAAATAAATCCTTGACTGCTGGAGATAATAAAATTGTTATCTGCTGTCGGGGAAAATAAATCTTGGACCACTGTTGGAGATTCCAGATCTTTGACAACCTCTGTGGGGAGAAGCTATATTACTGAGGAGATCAGGAGTTGTATACCAATATACTGGGACTTTAAGAATGAGAATCTCCGTTCCGTTGAGGATATCAGGGGAAAACTGAATGGTTTCCGCTGGGGATCGGTAGCTTAAAGTTTCACCTTCACTGGGGATCTTTAATGACGTGTTGATTTGATCGTACATGGAAATTTGACTCTGTTGCGGAAGAAGGTTTCTAAAATAACTCTCTGGGGAATTATCTGGTTTTAAAGCGACTTTCCGGGGAAATTGGAGGAAACTGGGTGGTCTCCACTGGTGGTTGAAGGTTGAAAGTTTGACTTCGTTTGGGGAAGAAAGTTTCATCTTCACTGAGGGCTCGTAGTTCAAAGTTTTACTCTGCTGAGGATTGGGAGTTTGAAAATTCAACTCTGGTGGGGGTTTTGAAACTTAACTCCGCTGGGGATATGTGTTTCAAGGTTTTAGCTCCGCCGAGGATCTGAATGATGTACTGCAGGGGATTTCTCCTGGAATAGCCTAAAGACGTTTTCCCATACTTTTAACCTATCAGTAATTATCCTTTCTCATTTTATTTTATTTGTAAGCAGTGATTATATTCAAATGCATATGCTCTTTTAATAAATCATTGGACGTTTTCAAATAAAACACAAGTTGTAAAAAAGAAAGAAAAGGCAAATAGTTTTCTGCACTTTGAAGTATCTTTGTATTAACTTTGTGTGAGTATTTTGTACAAAGGAGACAGACATCCTAGTAAGAGAATGTTGTCATAAAATTGAGAAAAAATTATACAAAGAAAGATGGCTATGTGTAACAATTCCATGGGGTTCCCATTCAGCTATAGCCTTCGTAACTCTGAGTATCTTGTCCATTCGTTGCTTCGTCCGTAGATGATTGGATTGATCAGAAGCTTAGAGCTTGCCCGTGAAGAGATTGTCCTTAAAGTGATCCGATGAGACATAGTCATACGCTTTAATTCCCTAACTTTTGCCTGGACCGCCCTTTCGGGTTTTCGATCCACCGGGAAACCCTTTTTTACCCAAGTCTCCCTTTCGGCTTTTCAACTTGCCGGGTGTACAGATTTTTTTGTTTATCCCTAATTTTTGCCTGAACCGTCTGAAGGGGTGAAAAACACAAGAAGGGGGGGTTGAATTGTAAAACGAAATCTTAAAGCAATTGACAAGATATTTTTATCCTGGTTCGTTTGATCTCAAACTACTCCAGTCCACCCGTCAAGGTGATTTCGCCTCTCTCCAACGAGGTCTTAATTCACTATATTCAACTGAATATTACAGACTGCTTTAACAACTGCTAAAGCCTTCTTGATTCAAACCACAATCCGGTTTGACAAGGCAACACTTTCTTACAAAGGTATAAAACAAATGTGTGTGAATGTTTTCTACAAAACTTTATCACAACTGTGATGTATACACAAATGAAGCTTAGAAACTTAGATTGCTAAACACTAATGGAGTATCAGAGTTTGTGGTTTAGCAAAACAGGTAGATGAAGATTATTGTTCAGCTTTGTGCGTGTAGAGAATTGGAGAGCATTAGCCATTATAATCTTCGAAGCCTTGTTTATATAGCACTTGAGAAGATGAACGTTGAATGCAATATTCTTGATTCAATGCTAATAACAAGCTTTCCTTTTTGAGCAGATCTTGTCTAGAATGATGCCGTTGGAATTAATTAGCGTTCAATGCACAGTACCGTTGCTTCTTCAATGCACGTTCTGGCTTGGCTCATTCTGATTCTGCTTCGCTGCTGATGAACTATTGTTTCTGTATCAGAGTGTTTACGCGCAGTCCTGTTCATCAAGCTTCAGCATGTACGTGAGTTGATCATCTGATCTTGACGTTCTGATTCAGCAACTTCTGATGCTGGTGTATCAAATCAAATTCTGATGTTGAAGAAGTGATCTTGCTTATTTTAATCAGCGTATCTGCAAGTCAGAGCATAGTAATTTTAGGTAGCATATAGTTCAAACATGAAACATATAAATACTATATTTTTTCACTTTGTTATCATCAAAACTTAAATATAGGGTACTAGATTCAAACATTGTTCTAACAATCTCCCCCTTTTTGATAATGACAAAAACTAGATATTTTAAATAAAAAATAACGTGAAAAGGTATCTAGGAAATGTATCAGAATAAGAAGTAAGGAGAAATCAGAGTTAAGAGATACTCCCCCTGAGTTTGTTACTTCCCTTTGATATACGTGTTCTTCAGGATCAGATCTTTTTCTATCTTTGAGCATCAGATTATAGGTCTTTGACTTATCAGAGAGCAGAGCTTCAGAGCTTTTCCTGTCAGAGCTTTGCTTCGGATCAGAGTGTTAGGTCGATCAGAACTTCATATTTGATCAGAGCAACATGAGCTTCTACATTTTGATCAGAGCTTCTAGCTTCTAGTCTTCATAGTGTTCAGGAGCTTCCTTGTGCCTGTAGACTTAAAAACAAAACAGAAAAACATTTCAAGTAATAGAGTTAGAATGTTTGAGAATTTCTGTCTAGTTAGCCGTTATTGATTTTAAATATCATTCTTGTTCTCCCCCTTTTTGTCAGCAATCAAAAAGTGTTGGTGATGTGTTATAACACTTAAGATCAGAAAAACTAATTATATTAAAATAGTTCAGAATCAGAGCAAAATAGCATTACAAAACATAGTCAAAACAGTACATCAGAAAATGAAGAAAACATAGAGAATGTCATGCATGAAAAAATTTTAAGGTTGTGGGGGCATGCGTGAGAACAGGCTTTCCAGCATTGCTTGAATCTTTTCAGAAGTTTCATTCTGCTTCTGAACCATGTTGACAACAGTGTCAATCTTGCTGTCCTGTACATCCATTCTTGCTTTCATTTTCTGATCATTCTCTTCCATCCGCTGCTGTAGACGCAAGTCATTCAGCCTTAATTCTTCCAGAGCCTGCCTGTCCAAGGCAGCTTGAGAAGTGTCAGAAGGAGGAAGCTTCTCAGAACTTTCAGCTACATCTTCTGCTGGATTTTCTTCAGCCTGAATGGTCTTGTCTTCTTCTGATGGTTGCACCTGTGCAGCTTGCTCTTTCTCAGACCAAGATTCACTGTCCAGAGGGAGCACAACTTCTTGAGGCAGCTGACTCTCAACTTCCTTCAGCAGCTTGCTAAAGTTCTGTTGAGCCTGCTCGTAGTTGACGTCCTGCAGCTTGAGGGCTTTAGCACGTACCCATATTCTGAACTGTGACCAGAGCTGATCAGAAGCAGCTGGGTCGATCATCCCCGGACAGACTTGCTTCAAAGAAGCAATCCATTGCAGCATACCTGTTTCAAAATTCAAAATACCAGAGCCAACATCTGGTTGCTTTGGTTTGGGTATGGCAATTTTGTGTCTTAGATCAGCAAGACGTTCAAGACTTGTTAAGTCAATGAAAGTTCTGCTGGGGTTTTCAGCGGTTTTCTGAGAGGTTGTTTGTTTTGGAGGAGGGTTATCAGAATCAGAGTCAGATATTTCTATTGGAGTGGTTGGAGTTTTTGGAGGTGTTGATTCCTCTGAAGATGGTAACTGGGGCCTGACAATAGTGGTTCCACATGGCAACTGGATTGCCAGCGGTGAAGGTTGAGGTGAGTGAGGGTCAGAATGATGAGGAGAGGGGGTTTCATAGCGGTGAAACTCTGTTTGTGGTGAAGGTGGATTGTTTTCTGGTTGAGGAGGTGGAATCTCTGATTGCTCAGGGATCAGAGGTTCTTCTGTGAGTGGTTGTTGTGATTGTGGTTCTGGTTCTGGTTGATGTTGTATTTCTGGTTCAGGTTGTGGTTCTGGTTGTGGAGGAGGAATATTTGGTGGTTCAGAAGCATGTTCACGCTCAATATCAGCTAGCACTCTATCAAGTGTTGGTGTTGTTGAAACAGTTGGTTGTTTGGGAATCTTAGTTCTGGGTCTTCTGAGTAGTAAGGCCTCAGAAGGGTCTTCTGGTATGGTTTCATCAATGGTAGGGATTGGGATTGATATTCTGTGAGAGGTTTGAGGAGGGGCAGCAGATGTTGGAATAGTAGATGAAATTGAAATAGGGGCAGCAGATGAATTACCTCTTTTCTTTGGAGTCTGATGAGATGATCCTTCTGCTTTCCTCTTCTTTGTCTTCTTCTGAGTCACTTCTGGTTGGACTTGACTCAGATCTTTGATCTTCAGCTTTGAACCTGTATCTTCTTCCTTGTATGAATCTGGATACTTGAGAAACATATCAGGTTTGGATTCCATTTCAGAAAATTTTGGGAAATCACTCAGAGGCACTCTTCTGCTGGAGATGTCAGCAGTTGAAGTAGCTCTGGGTTCCTTCCTAATATTTTCTATCAGCTTCATCTTTTTCAGGTTCTTAGCGTTCAGCGGTTTTCCAACAGTTGGTTCAAGGGTGCTCAGCACTTGAGCTTCGCTCAGATAATCTATCAGCTTATTCTCTGTCAGAATATCTGATATGAGCCTTCCAAACGGTATCCAGTCCCTTTTGGTCCTTTCTTCTTCTCTTGTTTCTTTGACACTGGTCTTGAGATGGTTGAACAGGAAGTGTGCCAGATTGATCTTTACCCTCTGATCAATAAAGTAGATCAGAAATTGCTGATCCACGTTTATATAATCAGGAGAACTTGTAGGTTTCCTGTGATTGAAGCAGCCCAGAACAATCTTGGCCCATACTCTGCAGTGATCCTTCAGATCCTTAATTTTGCTGCTGGGAAATCCAAGAGTGAAAATGCTGTTGGCTACCACACCTATATCAGGGCATCTATCAGCCATGTCCACACAACGGACTCCACCACCACTTTGACCGATTAACCTAGCAATGAGGTCTTCAGAAATCACTATCTTCTTTCCCATGACAGAAGAGATGACTAGATGTTTATGAATCTTGGCGTGAATCCAAAATTCCTTGACAAGCTCTGGGAATGTTGGTCCAACCAACCTATCGAAATACCTCTCCCACTTTTGAGCCCTAATTTCTTCAGTTAGGTCAAATCCATTTTCCTTCAAACTTTCAAAGTCGATGATTAACTCAGAGAGAACTTCAAGATTCTTTACCGGTGTGAGAAGAGTTCTGAGGGGCACCTGATATTGTTCAGAGGTTTCTTTCTTCTGATTACCTGCAGAAATGCTGGAGGATGCCATTGTTCTCACACAACAAAGCTTTGAGAATGATTTGAGAAAAAAAAGGTTTGGGAGATAAACTCAGAAATATGCAGAAAATGCTTAAGAGATTATGAGAAGGCGTAAAGAATAAAGATGAAGGATTAATGTGCTTAAATAGAGTTTTCAAAAAAATTATTTTGAAAAATTAAACGTTTTTAAGAGAGAGAAAAAAAATAATGATTGCTATTTAACAAGCGTGATTACTTTTCATTAAATGCTTGCTGATTTTGGGGGATTTGAGAAAGATACTTAAAAACGGTTACCAGACATGTGTCTCAATGCACCCAATCAGCGCTTTGCCTTCTCAGAAGCGTGCACGCGTTCTGCTTCAGGGATTTGCTGATGATTGGATGACACTTGTTTGATGTAGTGATCAGCACGTCTGTCTTTGAGATTAGACTCTCAGATCTTTAGACTTGCATCTGATACAATCTGCATGTTCTATCTTTCTGAAAGAAGATTGATCAGAAGTTCACAGTAATATAATTACATTCTGAAGATAAATACATGGAATTAAAACATTTTCATTCTGGGCATACTTTCATGCTGAGATGTTTCAGAATGAAATTGAACCTATCTTCTGAAAGGGGTTTAGTAAAGATATCAGCCCATTGATGGTCTGTATCTATAAATTTCAAGTTTAAAATACCTTTCTGAATATAGTCCCTAATGAAATGATGTTTTATTTCTATATGCTTAGCTCTAGAATGTAAAATAGGATTCTTACTTAAGCAAATAGCAGAAGTATTATCACAAAGAATAGGAATGTTACTCTCAAAAATCTGGAAGTCTTCAAGCTGACTTTTCATCCAGAGCCTTTGTGTGCTACATCCTGCTGCTGCTATGTACTCAGCTTCTGCTGTTGACAAAGCAATTGTTGATTGCCTTTTGCTGGACCACGAGATCAGATTTTCTCCCAGAAACTGGCAGCTTCCAGAAGTACTTTTACGTTCCACTCTGTCTCCAGCAAAATCAGCATCACAGTAGCCTACTAAGCTGTAATCACTAGATTTTCTATAAAACAAACCCAGATTAGTAGTACCTTTCAGATACTTGAAAATTCGCTTAACAGCTGTTAAGTGAGATTCTCTAGGATCTGATTGGAATCTAGCACAAATACATACGCTGAATAAGATATCAGGTCTTGAAGCTGTCAGATAAAGGAGAGAACCAATCATACCTCTGTAGACCTTCTGTTCTACACTTTTGCTTACCTCTTCTCTTTCCAGAATGCACGTGGGATGCATTGGAATCTTTGATGGCTTACATTCTGAGAGGTCAAATTTCTTCAGAAGATCTCTGATGTATTTGCTCTGATGAATGTAAGTTCCCTCTGGAGTTTGATTGATCTGAATTCCTAGAAAGAATTTCAGTTCCCCCATGAGGCTCATCTCAAATTCTGCCTGCATACACTTAGCAAATTTTCTTCCAAGAGAAGGATTAGTAGAACCAAAAATAATATCATCAACATAAATTTGACAGACTAAAATGTCACTCTTAACTGTTTTACAGAATAGAGTAGTGTCCACTTTCCCTCTGGTGAATTCATTTTCAAGCAGAAAGTTACTTAGCCTTTCATACCAAGCTCTGGGAGCTTGTTTCAGACCATACAGTGACTTTTTCAGTTTGAAAACATGTTCTGGATGTTTTGTATTTTCAAAACCTGGGGGTTGGTGAACATAAACTTCTTCTTCTATATAACCATTTAAGAATGCACTTTTGACATCCATCTGATACAGAGTGATGCCTCTATTAACAGCAAATGAAATTAAAAGTCTGATAGATTCTAACCTGGCGACTGGGGCAAAGGTTTCTGTATAGTCTATCCCCTCTTGCTGACTATAACCTTGTGCAACCAGTCGTGCCTTGTTTCTGATGACTTCACCTTGTTCATTTAGCTTGTTTCTGAACACCCATCTTGTTCCAATGACGTTGAATCCTTTTGGTCTGGGAACGAGATCCCATACGTCGTTTCTGGTGAATTGATTCAGCTCTTCTTGCATTGCCAGAATCCAGTCATTATCCAGAAGTGCTTCATCAATAGAAGAAGGTTCAATCAGAGACACAAGTCCCATAAGAGTTTCTTCAGAGTTTCTGAAGCTTGCTCTTGTTCTGATTGGATCTTCCTTTCTTCCTAGGATAGTTTCTTCTGGGTGATCCAAACTGCTTCTGGGTAATCTCTTCTGAGGTTGATCAGCAGCAGTTGTAGGATTTCTAGCATTGCTCCTTTCAGACGTTGAAGGAATGTCTGTGTTGAGAGCTTCTGATGACTTGTCTTCAGAACCTGCAAATTCAATTTCTATACCTGCAAGATTTTCATTCTGCTTTGACTTTTCAGAGTCAAGCTTGTCATCAAAACGAACACTGATTGATTCTTCCACAATCTGTGTTTCTGTATTGTATACTCTGTACCCTCTTGAGCGTTCAGAGTATCCTAACATAATACACTTCTGTGCCTTAGAGTCAAACTTGTTCAAATAATTCTTTGTATTTAACATAAAGCAAGTACATCCAAATGGATGAAAATACGAAATGTTGGGCTTTCTGTTCTTCCACAGTTCATATGGAGTCTTTTCCAGAATAGGTCTTATTGAGATTCTATTCTGAATGTAGCACGCTGTGTTTATTGCCTCTGCCCAGAAAGTCTTAGCAACGTTTGTCTCATTGATCATGGTTCTGGCCATTTCTTGCAATGTTCTGTTCTTTCGTTCTACAACTCCATTTTGTTGGGGAGTTCTAGGACAAGAGAAATCATGCAGAATGCCTTTGTCATTAAAGAATGACTCAAAATCTTTATTTTCAAATTCTCCACCATGATCACTTCTGACTTTAACGATTCTAAGATCTTTTTCATTCTGAACTTGGTTACAGAAGGTAACAAACACAGAGTGTGACTCGTCCTTGTGTCTTAAGAACTTTACCCATGTCCATCTGCTATAGTCATCTACGATTACTAACCCATACTTCTTACCACTGACTGAAGCAGTTTTAACTGGTCCAAATAAGTCAATGTGCAGAAGTTCTAATGGCTTAGAGGTAGAAACAACATTTTTGGATTTAAAAGAAGGTTTTGCAAATTTGCCTTTCTGACATGCTTCACACAGAGCATCTGAATTGAACTTCAAATTAGGAAGTCCTCTGACCAGATTGAGTTTGTTAATCTGAGATATTCTTCTCATACTAACATGCCCCAATCTTCTGTGCCAGATCCACTGCTCGTTGTTAACAGACAGAAGACATTTTACGTTCTGACTCTTTAGTTCAGAAAGTTTGATTTTGTAAATGTTGTTTTTCCTCTTTCCATTAAACAGGATAGTCCCATCTTTCTGACTAACAGCTTTACATGATTTTTGATTAAAGATTATATCATAACCGTTATCACTTAATTGACTTATGGTTAACAGATTATGCATCAATCCATCTACTAGCAGAACATTATTAATAGAGGGAAGATTTCCATTACCTACAGTTCCAGAGCCAATAATCTTTCCCCTCTGATTGCCTCCAAAGCCAACGTGGCCTCCAGGCTTAAGTTCCAGGCTTTGGAACATATGCCTTCTTCCCGTCATGTGTCGTGAGCAGCCAGAGTCCAGGTACCATGACTGGTGTTTCTGACTTGCTGCTAAAGATATCTGCAACATGTATTATTTTATCCTTAGGTACCCAGATCTTCTTGGGTCCTGATTTGTTAGTTTTACCAAAACTCTGGTTGAATTTTGGTTTCACAGAGTGCTTACTACTAGTATATTTGATGTCATGTGTGTGACCATACACAAAGTGTGAATTTAGAGGAGTGTGTTTAATGGTTAAATCCATGACATTTTTAGGTGTAGGAACCTTACCTAGGTATCCTATTCCTTTCCTGCCGTTTCTGCTAACTCCATAGATCATTGAAGCCATTCTGCTTCTATCTATGCTTTTAGCAAGGAACTTCTGGAAACTATGATCATACTCCTTGATGATCTCATCAGCGTTGCTGGGAGTTTCGGAAATTGGTTCCTTCTGAGAGTTTTGTAAAGAGTTTTCTAATTTTAAAATTTTATCTCTCAGCTCAGAGTTTTCCAATTTGAGACTCTCAGACTTATTAGAGTCAGATTCAAGATTCCTTTTCAGGTCTCTGAATTTAGCTCTAATATGCTGATAACGTTCCAGAATTTCATTGAGGCTTTCAGCAAGTTCAGCCTTTGTAAAATTAACAGCGAAGTTAGGGAATACCTCTTCTGTGTCTGATTCTGAGTCTGATTCAGAAGCTTCACTATCATCTGGAATGTTAGCCATGAGCGCTATGTTTGCCCTTTCATCATCTGATTCTGAGTCAGCTTCAGACGAGTCAGAGTCATCCCATGTGGCCATGAGACTTTTCTTCTTCTCTCTTCCAAACTTCTTTTTGGGCTTTTCCCTCTGAAGCTTTGGGCAGTCACTCTTGTAGTGTCCTTGCTCATTGCACTCGTAGCAGATGATGTCTTTTGTGTTTGGCTTCTTGCTACCGGAGGAGCCTTCAGATCTTCTGTATCCAGAGGAAGAATCTGTCCTTCTGTATCTGGAAGAAGACTCGTTCTGATCAGATCTTCTGGGATTCCTGAACTTCCTTTGTCTTTGCTTCCACAGTTGATTTACTCTTCTGGAGAGAAGGGAAAGTTCTTCTTCTTCTGATGAGGATCCATCAGATGTTTCTTCAACTGCCTGCAAAACTTTAGATTCAGATTTTCTGTTAGATTTTAAAGCTAAAGGCTTACCTTGCTTCTGAGGCTCATCAGCTTCTAGCTCTATCTCATGACTTCTGAGGGAGCTTATAAGTTCCTCCAGAGTGATTTTGTTGAGATCTTTCGCTAGCTTCAGAGCAGTAACCATAGGCCTCCACTGCTTGGGTAAACTTCTGATTATCTTCTTGACATGGTCAGCAGTAGAGTATCCTTTGTCCAGAACTCTGAGACCAGCTACCAGAATCTGGAATCTAGAGAACATAGTTTCAATGGATTCAGATTCTTCCATTTTGAACGCCTCATACTTCTGAATAAGCGCCAGAGCTTTTGTTTCTTTGACTTGAACGTTGCCCTCATGCGTCATTCTGAGAGAATCAAAGATGTTCTTAGCTGTGTCTCTGTTGGAGATCTTTTCATACTCAGTATAGGAGATGGCACTGAGGAGGATGGTTCTGGCCTTATGGTGATTCTTGAAATCACGCTTTTGTTGATCAGTCATTGATTTTCTATCAATCTTCTGACCAGTTGCATTCACAGGGTGCGTGTATCCATCTGTCACCATATCCCACAGATCAGCATCATGTGCTAGAAAGAAGCTTTCAATTATGTCTTTCCAGTAATCAAAGTTTTCTCCATCAAAGACTGGAGGTTTGCCGCTGAATCTGTCTCTGTCCTCATTGTTGTCATTGCTGAAATGAGAGTTGTTTCCTGCCATTGTGTTTTTCTGACGCTGGATCTTGTACTGACACGGTTAAGTGTTTTAGCTCAGAACCAGGCGCTCTGATGCCAATTGAAGGGGTGAAAAACACAAGAAGGGGGGGTTGAATTGTAAAACGAAATCTTAAAGCAATTGACAAGATATTTTTATCCTGGTTCGTTTGATCTCAAACTACTCCAGTCCACCCGTCAAGGTGATTTCGCCTCTCTCCAACGAGGTCTTAATTCACTATATTCAACTGAATATTACAGACTGCTTTAACAACTGCTAAAGCCTTCTTGATTCAAACCACAATCCGGTTTGACAAGGCAACACTTTCTTACAAAGGTATAAAACAAATGTGTGTGAATGTTTTCTACAAAACTTTATCACAACTGTGATGTATACACAAATGAAGCTTAGAAACTTAGATTGCTAAACACTAATGGAGTATCAGAGTTTGTGGTTTAGCAAAACAGGTAGATGAAGATTATTGTTCAGCTTTGTGCGTGTAGAGAATTGGAGAGCATTAGCCATTATAATCTTCGAAGCCTTGTTTATATAGCACTTGAGAAGATGAACGTTGAATGCAATATTCTTGATTCAATGCTAATAACAAGCTTTCCTTTTTGAGCAGATCTTGTCTAGAATGATGCCGTTGGAATTAATTAGCGTTCAATGCACAGTACCGTTGCTTCTTCAATGCACGTTCTGGCTTGGCTCATTCTGATTCTGCTTCGCTGCTGATGAACTATTGTTTCTGTATCAGAGTGTTTACGCGCAGTCCTGTTCATCAAGCTTCAGCATGTACGTGAGTTGATCATCTGATCTTGACGTTCTGATTCAGCAACTTCTGATGCTGGTGTATCAAATCAAATTCTGATGCTGAAGAAGTGATCTTGCTTATTTTAATCAGCGTATCTGCAAGTCAGAGCATAGTAATTTTAGGTAGCATATAGTTCAAACATGAAACATATAAATACTATATTTTTTCACTTTGTTATCATCAAAACTTAAATATAGGGTACTAGATTCAAACATTGTTCTAACACCGTCCTTTCGGGTTTTCGATTCACCGGGATGCCCATTTTTGCCCAAGTCGCCCTTTCAGGTTTTCAACTTATCGGGTCGTTTATGCGTAGTATCTTTTGACTATGTCTGTGTTCGCAGGGTGCAGCAGGTTGTCGCCATCCATGGTGGTTAGAATCATAGCCTCACCAGAAAAGATGTTTTTGATCACAAATGGTCCTTCGTGGGTAGGAGTCCATTTTCCCATGGGATCACTTTGCGGCAAGATGATCCGCTTGATTACAAGATCTCCGACTTGATATACCTGGCGCCTGACTTTCTTGTTGAAAGCCTTGATCATTCGTTTTTGATACGTCTGACCATGACAAACAGCAGTAAGTCGTTTCTCGTCAATCAAGTTAAGTTGATCAAGTCGGGTCTGAATCCAATCGTCTTCACTCAAACCAGCGTCCTTCATGATTCCCAGGGAAGGAATCTGAACTTCCATAGGTAAAACAGCTTCCATGCCGTATACCAAAGAAAAAGGGGTTACCCCAGTTGAAGTACGCGCCATGGTACGGTACCCATGCAGAGCAAACGGTAACATCTCATGCCAGTCCTTGTAGGTGATTGACATCTTTTGGATGATTTTCTTGATATTTTTGTTCGCAGCTTCGACAGCACCATTCATCTTTGGCCGATAGGGAGATGAATTGTGATGTTGAATCTTGAATTGCTCGCACAGAGCGGTGATAATAGTGTTATTCAGGTTTGTACTGTTGTCAGTAATGATATGGTCGGGGATACCATACCGGCATATGAGGTTCTGCTTGATGAAGCGGGTAACCACGTTCTTTGTAACAGAGGCGAAGGAAGCTGCTTCGACCCACTTGGTAAAGTAATCAATAGCCACCAAGATGAAGGGTGTCCATTGAATGTTGTAGGCTTGATCTCTCCAATCATGTCGATACCCCACATCGCGAATGGCCAAGGAGCTGTTAGGACATTGAGAGGAACTGGAGGAATATGTACCTTGTCAGCATAGATTTGGCATTTGTGACAAGTACGGGAATATTGATGACAGTCAGCTTCCATGGTAGACCAGTAGTAGCCTGCCCTTAGAATCTTCTTAGCCCTCGTATGTCCGCTCAAGTGGGTGCCACCATTATGTAGTTCATCCATGATCTGTTTAGCTTCAACCTTGTCCACACAACGAAGCAGAACGCAATCATGATTGCGCTTGTATAGGATACCATTGCTCAGGAAGAACTTGGCAGAAAATCTCCTTAAGAACTTTTTGTCGTTGACTGAAGCTCCTTCAGGGCATTCTCGAGTCTCGAGATACCTTTTAATTTCATGAAACCAGGGTTGGTCCACTACTTCTTCGGTATTAATCTCGTGACAATGTGCAGGTTCATCCATCCACTCGATGGTGATTTGGGGAGCCTCATTATCCCAGTTAAATTTAAACATGAAAGAGATTGTAGCTAGAGCATCTGTTAGCTGATTTTCTTCTCGCAGGAAGTGCTCGAAGATAATCTGCTTGAAATGAGGTAACAATGTCAGGACATGTTCTTTATAAGGGATGAGGTTAGGATGTTTAGTATCCTACTCTCCTTTGATTTGATTGATAACCAAAGCTGAATCTCCAAACATAACCAAAGATTTTATTCCCAAGTTAATAGCAGCCTTGAGACTAAAAATGCAAGCTTCATACTCGGCCATGTTGTTGGTGCAGCTGAAGAAAAGTCTAGCAGTGAAATGTGTATGGCAACCTTGTGGAGAAATGAGTACCGCGCTGATACAGTTGCCAAGTGCATTTGAAGCACCATCGAAGTACAGGGTCCATCGGGATCCTTGATCAGGTCCGTGATACGGTTCGTTACCTTCAATGTTGTTCAATGTCATAATGTCTTCGTCGGGGAAGTCAAACTTCATGGATTGGTAATCTTCGACAGCTTGATGTGCTAGATGGTCAGCTAGTACACTCCCCTTTATAGCTTTTTGGGTTGTGTACTGGATATCATACTCAGTCAGGATCATTTGCCATCTAGCGATTCTTCCAGATAAAGCAGGCTTTTCGAAGATATACTTGATCGGATCCATTTTAGAAATCAGCAAAGTGGTATGTGTCAACATATACTGCCTTAGCCGGCGAGCAGCCCATACCAAAGCGCAGCTAGTTTTCTAGAGCAATGAGTATCGGGTCTCACAGTCAGTACACTTTATGCTAAGGTAATAAATGGCATGCTCTTTTCGGCCAGACTCGTCATGTTGGCCCAGTACGCACCCCATTGAATTATCCAAAACAGTCAAATACATGATTAGTGGCCTTCCTTCGACGGGTGGCATCAAGATAGGAGGTTCTAGCAAATATTCCTTGATTTTATTGAAAGCAACTTGACAGTCATCATTCCATTCAACTACCTGATCTTTCTCCAACAGCTTAAAGATTGGTTCACGTGTAGATGTTAAGTGAGAAATGAACCTTGCAATGTAGTTTAGGCGTCCCAAGAAACCTCTGAACTCCTTTTCAGTGTGAGAGGAAGGCATTTCTCGTATAGCTTTGACTTTGGAGGGATCAACCTCAATGCCTTTGTTGCCGACGATGAATCCCAAGAGTTTATCGGACCTAACTCCGAAAGTGAACTTGCTAGGGTTCAGTCTGAGCTTATATTCCTTCAACCTGACAAACAGCTTTTGCAGATGATCGAGGTGTTCTTCTTCTGTCTGTGAACAGGAAATCATGTCGTCTACGTAGACTTCAATCTCATGATGTATCATGTCATGAAACAAAGCTACCATGGCTCGCTGATAGGTTTCCCCGGCATTCTTCAATCTGAATGGCATCACTTTATAGCAGAAGGTACCCCACTGCGTAACAAAGGTAGTCTTATCCATGTCTTCGGGGGCCATTTTGATCTGGATGTATCCCGAAAATCCATCCATGAAAGAAAATACCTTATGTTGAGTTGTATTCTCAACCAAGATGTCAATGTGCGGTAGTGGAAAGTCGTCTTTAGGGCTAGCCCTGTTTAAGTCTCTGTAGTCCATGCACATTCTTACTTTGTCGTCCTTCTTAGGCACGGGCACAATGTTAGCAACCCATTGTGGATAGGAAGTAACAGCAAGAAACCCAGCATTGAACTGCTTCATCACTTCGGCTTTGATCTTTTCATACATATCGGGCCTCATTCGGCAGACTTTCTGTTTGATTGGTGGACAGTCTTCTCTAGTAGGGAGACGGTGAACCACAATATATGTGTTGAGTCCCGGCATGTCTTCATAGGACCAGGCGAAGATCTCAACATATTCATTCAACAGCTAAACTAAGCGCTCTTTGACATTTGGCTTCAGGTTGGCACCCATTTTAACCTCTCTTCTGTCTTCGGCAGTACCCAAGTTGATAGTCTCTAACAGCTCTTCATGGGGCAGAATAGCCCTTTCCTCCTGTTGTAGAAGTCTAGCCAGCTCTCCAGGCACTTCACAGTCTTCATCACCTTCGTATTCGGCATGATTGACCAGATCTTCAGAGTCACTGAAGGCCATAGCAGAATTGTCGCCCATGAAATCCAGAATGGAAGGGTACCTGCATTTTTTGAGTGTGGGTGTGTGTAAGGGATAGCCACCTTTAAACAAATAAAATTTAAAAAGAAAGAAAATGAACACAAAAGTTTATATATGAAAACGTCCATGATTCATTAAAAATGGCATATGAAAATGACGAATCAAAACCCCTTACAAATGGACCTATGTGCCCCGGGTAAGGCACAAGGCAAAAAGAGTGTACGAATTGTTCAATAATTATTACAGACAACCGGAAATGTTTGAAAGATAAATTACTGATTTATGAAAGTAATGGGAACGAAGTCTTTCGCCTCCTAGTTGTTTAGTCCTCCTTCAGCAGTCGGGAAAATCTAGTCTTCAAAACTGCTCTCATCTTCACCCTCTTCCAAAGCATGAACTCCATGATGAGTGATTTTTAATGGTGGCCCTCCAGCCCGGGAGCGGCGCACATCCTTTTGAGCAGAAGTGGTAAAACCCAAGCCGAACTTATCTGTCTTGAAAGGAAAATTTGTAGCTGACCCCATACTGTGCTTCCTCCTTCCTTGATCACAGTCTTCCCATCTTTAAGGTATGACATTCGGGATACAGGCTTGGTAACTTCAGGTACAGAAGTCATTGTCTTGGCCGTCGCAACTTCAGGAGAAACCTCTTCAAAGTGTTGGAAAGGGGTTTCTATGAATTCGCCATCTAACTCCACATAGTGGAAAGAGTTAAGGTGACTTATCATATACTCCTCCTTACCATGAACTGTTATAATTTTCCCCTGGACTGGGTATTTGAGCATTTGGTGTAGAGAAGAAGTGATTGCCCCAGCGTTGTGGATCCAGGGTCTTCCCAATAAGCAAGAGTAGGAGGGACGGATGTCCATCACGTAAAATATGGAATTGAAAACCTCAGTGCCCACTTTGATTGGGATGTCCACCTCTCCATGAACCATCCTCTTAGAGCCATCAAAGGCTCTGACAATGATATTACTGGGCTTTAGGGTCAAACCTTCACAGTCTAATCTGTCCAATGCTTTCTTCAGCAAGACATTTAAAGAGGACCCAGTATCAACCAAGACGTGTTCCAGAGTTGTCCCTCTGCATTCCACTGAGACATGCAGGGCGTCGTTATGTTTTCTCCCTTTAGATGTTAAGTTAGCATCGGAGAAACTAAGACCGTTGTCGGCTGTAAGGCTAGCTACATACTCTTGAAACTGATCCGCAGAAGTTTCTTGAGGCACGTGGGTCGTCTTCAGGAATTTGATCAAGGCTTTGGCATGAGCCTCGGAACAGAGCAATAGGGCCAGCATAGAGATTTTGGAAGGGGTTTGCCCCAATTGCTCTACAACATCATAGTCACTCTTTTTGATTATCTTTAAAATCTCCTCCATCTCCTTTTGAGTAGTCTCAGGGATAACCAATGGCTGAGCCCTCGTCCTGACGGGCACTTCTTGGATCCCCTTATCTTTATCAGTAGCAGCAACAGGGGGAATATCCTCGGGAGTGATAATCTCTTCAATAATGACAGGAGTTCTGGAAGATATGTTGATTGGTATAGGAATGACCTTGGGAGTGGCAGAGGGTCCGGAGATTGCTTTTGGAGGGGCAATCTCCAGAGAGAAAATCCTCCCACTACGTTTGATTTTACTTGTTCCAGCAATATTTCATATATCAGGAGTTTCTTCATCGGAACTTTCTTCCACTGATTCAATCTGCTTAACACCATGGTAGAAGATCTCTCCTCCATAATTCCACGGTATTGACTTGTTGGACTGGTACGGGATAGGCCCCGGCATAGTAATCTTCAGCGGTACAATCTTTGAATCGGGTGTAATCTTAACAGGTCTTTTGGAGACCTTGGAAAGACTGGCGGAAATGGTAATTATAGCAACATCATTGATAGGAGAAACATGAGTAACAGGAGTTTTCTGAAATAGGATTTCTTGATTATCCATTAGGCGTTGGACGCCTAACTTCAATAACGGACAGTCGGATTGTAGGGACGAACAAAGGTAACAATCTTTTTCACAGCCTGGGAAAATCTCGGATTTCAACAGATTCATCTTGATTATTGGCAAAGGGGTTATCAAATTAACAACAGCATCGACATACATATCCTCTTCGATAGCATGGCCATTGTGACCATGTTTTGACATTGGGGCAGAAATCACGTTCGGCTTTTCGGGCGCGTCGAATTTTACCTCCTTGGCATCTATTAATCCTGGATCTTGTTTTTGAGGGCCCAACAGTTGTTGGTGTCGTTCCCTATGCTATCTGAATGATAAGCACATTTAGCGTTGGGATGGTAATATGGAGAAGTGGTGTTTGTATTCTTTGGTTCCTCTCTCAAATTAGCAAGGTTTAATTTCAAGAGATGGGGGAGAACCTGAGCAGGTGTCATGTTTATCCGGGTATATTTCTGTTGTGGTCTTTCTACCCTTTGCTGGTTGGTTCTTGGTTGATCATTCCTTGGTTGGATGCTTCTAGGCTGATCAGATGCGGACTTCTGAATCAATACAGCCCCCACTGTTGGCCGACGTTCCACCCTTCCATGTCCTCTATGAGAGTAGATAGCTGAGACTTCTTTCTTAGCTGGAAAAGTTTTCTTGACGACAGCGGAGGCAGATGTGTCTTTCTGAATTTTACCACTCTTGATGCCAGCTTCGACTCTTTCACGAGTCAGAATTAACTCGGTGAACCCCGCAGACGAACTTCCTATCAGGTGATTAAAGAATGGACCTGATAGAGTCCCCAAAAACATATCAACCAGCTCTCTTTCAGACAATGGTGGCTGCACCCTTCCATCCAATTCCCTCCACTTCTGGGCATACTCTTTAAATCCCTCATTAGAAACCATACCCATACTCTGTAGTTGAGTACGAGTAGGTGCTAAGTCGGCATTATATTGATATTGTCGGTAGAAGGCAACAGCCAGATCCTGCCAATTATGTACGTCAGCCCTCTCAAGCTGGTAGAACCAGTCCAATTGCGTACCCGAAAGACTATCTTGAAAAAAGTGGACCCACAGATCCTTATCAGAAGAATGAGGTTGGATCTTTCTGATGTAAGACCGCGGGTGCATCTTCGGGCAAGACAAACCATCGTATTTATAAAATAGAGGAACTTTAAACTTGGGGGGAATGACAATCCCAGAAACCAACCCTAATTCTTCGAAATCCAGCCCAGGCACCCTTTGTACCTCCGTAGCTGCCAGACGTTCTTCTAGATTCTTATATTTGTCATCTGCAGGAGGATACTGTTGTTTAGAATAGTCTTCATCCACTTCTTCTTCTTCTTCAGGCTCTGACTCAGATGGTATTGCGACTCCCTTTCCTTTACCTACCCCTTCATCAGATGTTAAGGGGAAATCCAGGACCCTTCTAGCTTGGTTCTCAAATCTTCTTCCCAAAGTATCCACTCCAACTCTTTTCTTTTTCTTCTTCTCTTTTTCCTTTTCCTTCTCTAACAGTGCTTTAAGATCCTCCTGACCCTTTGCCAAGGTCATGAGGAGTTATTGGAATTGTGAATTCTGCGCTTGTAGATCTTTGACCGTCTGCTCTATATCCATCTTGCTGAAATAAACAGCAGAGAGATAAGAAAACCTGGTGTGAAGACATGTTTATGCATATGATGAATGATATGTATCCATGTAATGCATTCAAGGATTCAGAAATTCAAAGTTGTTGCAAACAAAAAGAACACACATCATATTAATAAGAATAATTTGTTAGTACATAAATGCCCCATGGGCCAAATATTACAAAATTCTAATGTAAAAAGACGTTGTGCATTCTCTTTGGCGCAATGTAGGTGTTGAGAGTCTGCTCTTCGTTAAGTCGACGAGTAAGTTCCAAAACCTTCTTCTCACTTTGTCCCAGTGTGGAATTCGTGTGTTCCAGTGTCTTACTGTCCACTTTGTTGGGCATCCTCCAAGCTCGGATAAACCTTTGTCGAAGTCCTTGAGCGTCATTTTCGAAGTCAAAAACCAAGTCTGGAATCAGCATGTCATGAGGGTCATCCCTTCAGGCATACCCAAACTGTCTCAGAGCTAAACAGGGGTTGTAGGTAATGCCTCCCCTAATGCCAAGTAATGGAATATTAGGGAATTCCCCGCAACGATCAATGATGATGACATTTTCTCTGGACCGAGAACACCAATGAACATCAGAATGTGTAAGAGTCATCAACCGTTGTGACCACCTCAAGCCTTGTTCATTTTTCAAGACTGGATGGGGAAGGTGATAAATAAACCACCTTTCTAGAAGAGCAGTACAGCACATGAGAACACCTCTTTTCCTTATTGTTCGTTTGTAAAATGAGTGTAGGATGTCCCCAAGCAATGTAGGCACAGGATTCCGGGATATGAAAATCTTGACAGCATTCACATCTATAAGTTGATCAGAGTTTGGAAACAAGACCAACCCATAGATAAGAAGTGCTACAATCTCCTCAAAAGCTTGCAGATCTAGAGAATTCTAGCAGTCTTGTGCCTTCTCAAACAGAAACTTTGCCAAGAAACCCTTGACACCACTTTTGGTTTCCCAATGACCTTTGATATCAGATGGTTGCAAGTGTAAGGCTTGAGCAACATCTTCAGGCTTTGGCTCTCTTTCTGTATCGTTGTAGGGTAGTTGATGGAGAATAGGAATCCTCAGAAGTTGAGAAAATTCCTCCAAAGTAGGCACTAGTTTGTAATCAGTAAATGTAAAGCAATGGTGTAGGGGGTCAAAGAACTGGAAGAGAACTTTCACCATGTCTTCTTCAATGTTGGAGTTGACCAAGTTGAGAAGTCTACCATGTCTTTCACTGAAAGGAGAATTCTCTGGAATCTTGGAAGTAAGTTCCTTGAGTTGAGGAGGGATCCTCACAAGGTTGACCTGAATTATTTTCCTGCGGAGTGATTCCATTTCCTACAAAACAGGAACAAAGATGAAGATCCAAACCCTTGAAATGGTTAGTGAATGCAAATGATGCTTCTTGATGTTCATGATGTATGCACAAGTATATATACAAGAAAATCACACAAGATCCTAGTTTCAGGCTTGCATGGGGTTTCATAGGTAAGTACCCTCTTGAAGTTTAGTTGGCTCAACCTGTCCTATAAATAGTAACCGGGTTCTAAGGAGCTCAATATCATTGGATTATTTTCTATGTTCATTGTTTCAGTTTAGCCACTTCACTGGCGACCGAAATATTCCAAGAAAACAACCCTCAATGAGTGTAGTATCGAGTATCTACCAACTTCAGACTGCACCAAAGCCGGTCATCTCACTACCCCTAAAAAGGCCAAGATGGTCAAGTAAAGGTTCTAAGAGTCCATTAGTGCTTCATGACATCACTCAGCGGCCCCGTATTCTCTTTGATTAACTCAAAGGCTACCGGTACCCACAAATATGTCGCACTAATATATCTATTGCTTCAACCATGTCGGTATACCCCGCACAGTTTCCACAATGTATTGCTATTTACCTATGAATGTTTCCCAAATCCGGGTAGAGGATTTCAATCCCAAACAATAGAACCAAATGTAAAGCAATCAAAGCAAACAAGGTAAGCATGTAAAGGTGATCTAAACCCTAAGGTAACCCCACTTTTAGAAAAATCCCCAGCAGAGTCGCCAATTCTGTGATACGGTGGGAGAACTGACTTGAGGTTTTGCGTTTGTGTTCGCAAATGTTTAGGTTTAGCAAGAGTCGCCACCGACTTTTTATTTTATCCAAAGGAAAGGTCAAAAAGCACAGGAAAGACCATTGAGATGTTTTCTTGGGTTCGGGGGGGTAGATTATGAAAAAGGAAGGTGCTAGCACCCTTTTCATCCATGGTTATCCATGGGCTCGTATTTGGATGTTAAACGGGACAGGCGCGGGTCATCGTATTGACCATGATAGCAATTGTGCTAAGTATCTTTAGCAAATTTTTTAGGGACTAGATCATTTTGTATAGGTAACCAAGATAGCATCATCGAGGGACTATGATCTTTTGTTTTGTTTTTGTTTTGCCAAGATACTCAACATGCATAACATGGCCATTTTAAAGGCAACAAGTGGATGAAACCCTAGGGGTGCATGTGTGCATTGTGTTGTCAATTTACATGTTTTTATGTCTTGTATTAGGTCCAACTATTTGTTTTGATTTTAGATATAGCATACAAACCTTAATCTCTATCATGGTATATTTGAAAGCATAAATGCGTAAAAGTAATCTAGGCTATTACAACATTGATATGGGGAGGGGGATACAATTTTGAATAGGGGATTATTTTGCAAGAAATTAAAACCCTAAGTTATTACAACCAGATTGAATCTCTATGTTCAAATGATAAATAAACCATATTTAAATAAGCAAGCTAAATATAAATATGCAAAATATTATAAATATTTAAAAAATGTTTGTTTTGTTTATTTTTATGTGTATAAAAATATGATATTTAATGTATTAAAAAGAAAATAAAAAGTTATTTTTGTTAACGGTAAAAAACCCTAAATTTTGTTTTAAGAAAATATATTTATCAATTATATTATTTATTTATGTACAAGTAAATAAAAAAATATACAATTTGTTTAGAAAATAATAATATATGAGAAAATATTATTTAAGTATACAAATACTAAAAATAAAAATAAAAATATAATATTTTTAAATGTTATTTACAAGTTTTTTATTTGAGAAAATAAAATATAGTAAACCTAATAAACTAAATATTGTGTCAAAATAAAATAAAATAAATAATAAAAATATGAAAATTTAAGGAAAATATTTTTAGTAATTTTTTATATTTGGAAAAAATAAAATAAAGTCAAAAATAAAAAGAAATGAAAATAATATGAAAATATAAAACAAATGGGCCAAGGGGGTATAAACAGCAAAGAGGGGGTGTCAAAAACAGAAACAAGCCAGCCCAGCCCATTTCCACTTCATCTTCAACCTTTGATTCAAAAATACGCGCGCCTGTACAAAATTTGGAAAACCTGCATACGTGCTCTAAAGCAAAAACTCATAACACCAAAGTTATAGCATTTTTCAAGACAATTCCAACCATATAAAGAACTTAATCTAACTCTCAAAGACCAGAGAGAATTTCTCTGGCCCTAATTTCTAACCTAACTTTTTCAGGAAGTTTATGAATCAAATTCTCTTAACACAATTAACTTAAATGAAATCTAAGCATATGTACAGCTTCAGGGCTATGAGTACTACATTTTTTATTCACAAACCTAAGCCTAATGATTCCTTAATGGAGAGATAGGAAGTTGTAAAATACATGTTTCAGTTGAATACGAGTATGGTAATGTAGAGCTTTTCAGTGAGGCCTGAGATGCTTGGGAGCTTGCTTGAACTTCCTCTGACCTTCCCCAATGCTTAGTTTGCTTTGGATGTGCTTGAACAATCTTGTAGAACTCAACCTGCACAATCTGAATCAGAAATGGTGAAGCTTGCAAATGGAGTTACAGTTCAGGGCCAATGGTTGGGATAGTTCATGTGGGTTATATGGAAGGTATTGGAACTGATTTGGGATAAAACGCACGAGTGGTTTGTGTGATGGAAGTGAAACTGCATGGAGTGCCCTGTTTTGCAAGTTTTTGGTGTTTTGATGTTCAAGAGCGTTTGAGGGATGGATGGCTCGTGTTTCTGGCTCAAGGCAATGTCAAAAACATGTTTCAAATGCTTGCAAGAGTTGGTTATATTAGATACTCAACCTGTGGCTTTTTGGCAAGTTTCTTGGTTATGAAGCAAAAAATGAGAAGTGACAAAGAGCAGGCATGTACAGGCTAGCTCTAACCCTGCATACATTGTGTGAGCTTGGCCCCAAGTTTGTGGATTTGGTTTGCTGTACATAGATTTGGTTCAAGGCTCAAGATATGCAATTTGACATAAAGCAATTTTGACAAAAATGGCAATGTTAACTTTTTGCTATTTTTGGATTAATCTCTTGTGTAATCCTCTAATGATCAGAACAAAGCTTCAAACCATTGGATTTTAATTTAATTATTGAGTATGGAAGGGTTTAAATACCTGTAATCAAGTACAAACAATGTTAGATGGAAATTGCAACTTGTGTCAACATGAAACATGCCATGGATCAAAGTGAGTTTTTTCCAAATTCAAACCTTCAATTCTCCCTAACCACAAATGATTTTGGAGAGTTATTGGACATTTTGGAAAGCTTGTAAGATTCTATACAATCAATATTTGAAATTCATTTTGAGACTCCAAGTGGAACTAGGTGAAAAATTGCCATGAAGATAGGTCAAAATCCTACCTAAACTAGGGCAAAATTTCACTAAGTTAAAAGTTTCATGGACCCTTGTTCCAAAAATCATAACTTGAGATCCAATATTCTTTTGGGAAAAATTTGTGAATAAAAGTTGTAGATTTTGTGGAGGAATACAACTTTCATGTTGGAAGTTTTGTTTGAATCCAATTGCATCATGGTGAAAATATTGGGCAAAGTTGGGAAAAATTAAGAAAATTTCATAACTTAGAAAAATTCTAAGTTATGAAATTTTTCAATCTTAAACCCTAATTTTCAAAATAAGGTTTCTTGATGAACAATTTTCATGTTTTTGACAAATCTTGATGAAAAATGACCCTTGGCACTTGATTTTCAGTGTACAGACAAAATTTGATCAGTTGACTAAAAAATTCATTTGTCAATCCAATGCAATTGAGATCTTTTGAACCTTGTGAATAGGTCAAGATGATGCCATTGAGTCCTTGAATCCATGCTTGAACCCAATTTGCCATTGGCTAGGTTAAAAATCAGAAATTGCCCTTATACAGTCAAAACCCTAAAAATGACCATTTTGCCCTTTTGAAGATCTGATCAAATTTCTTGAGGAGTTGTGGTCCAAACTTGATCAAATGGTTTATATGAGCCTATAATGTTGATGTGGATCAAAATTTATGAGGTTTGATTGTAAATTGGCTACGGTTGACTTTTTCCCTAATACAAATGGTTTTTAGGTCAACTGTCCAACTGATTGGGCAAAAATTCAAGGCTTGAAACTTGGTACGGGCAAACTTATAAGTCCAACATGAAGCATGAAAGTCATATGGGGCATTAGAAGTCCAAAATTCCTTGTGCAAACTCAAACCCTAATTTTAGGTCAACAGTGCAAGGAGATGTCTTGAGTAGAGCAAACCCTATCTTGGCCTTGAGTTCAAAGAGTCTTGTGAGTGAAATCTTGATAAAATGAGAGGGAAAATTTTGGGGTACAATAGTACCCAAGTTCCCTTGGGTCCTTCATAGTTAGTTCCTTTCTTAACTCATACATAGTGTTCACTTCCCATACTAAACTTTCTAACATAGCAAGCATTAGGTGTATGGCCAAGAATACCACAATAAAAACAATTTGGAATAAAGTTTCTCTTATATCTATTGGAAATATAATTTAGTTAATGCCTACGATTCCCAATGCTTATTCTTTAATAGGGCCTTTTGGAATTTTCAATTTTAGTATAAATATGCTACCTAGGCTATCAATATTGTAAATCATTCATTCCTATATTTTATATACAATAGTAGTCCTCTTTGTTATCATTCATTGATCATTCTTCTTCTCCCCTTTCATTACCTTGCACCAACAAATTGGTATCAAGAGAACTTGGTTCTAATTTCCTGGGAAACACGAGTGATTGTGAGCTGTGTGTTTTGATTTTGGTTCATTGATTTTTTTTCTGTTGAAATCTTGAACAAAAAAATCATAGAATATGATTATGTGGGTTGGGAAACAGTGTGTTTGAAGATCTAAAAAATCCGTGCAAGGTTTTAAATGAATGGAGACAGTAGTTTGAACACCAAACTTCCTGTTTTTAATGGAAAAAATTGGAACAGATGGATGATACAAATGTGTGTGCTGTTTGGTGCGCAAGATGTTCTGGATCTGGTTACATATGGTTTTGTAACAGCTGCAGCAGATGCAACTGAAGAACAGAGAACTGCTGAGAGGATGATGAGGAAAAGGGACCAAAAAGCTCTGTTCTATATCCATTAATGTGTGGATGAAAATGTGTTTGAGAAGATTGTTGATTCAACAACGTCAAAAGGGATGTGGGATTTACTGGTGAGATGTTACGGTGGTGACGCATCAGTAAAGAAGGTAAAGCTTCAATCCCTACAAAAGAAATATGAGAACCTAAATATGAAGAGCAATGAGAAAGTTTATGAATATATCTCCAGAGTGATTCTGATCACTAACGAGATGAAAACGTGTGGAGAAACTCTGTCTGAACAGGTAATCATAGAGAAGATTTTGAGGTTGCTTACTCCTCAGTTTGATTACATTGTTATTTCTATTGAACATTCTAAAGATATGGAAACCATGAGAATAGAAGAATTCCAAAGCAGCTTAGAAGCATAGGAGTTACGTCTGTTTGAGAGAACTTCTGAGAAGGAAGCTGAGAAAGCTCTGAAGGCTTCTTTTGTCAACAAAGACCAGAAGCAGAATAAACATGGTGATAGATTCCAGAAGTCAGAAGACTCAACTTCTGATGATAAGAAATATCATAAAGGAAAGGAGAGGTGTGACAAAAGGAAGGTTCAATGTTACTCTTGTAAACAATTTGGCCATTTTGCCAGAGATTGTAGGTCAAACAAGGAATGGAAATCAGAAGAAGCATATATGGCTAAGAGAAAATCCGATGATGAACCTGTACTACTAATGGCTTCTGATTCTGATGGAAAATGCTCAGAAGATTGGTGGTATATGGACACTGGTTGTTCAAATCATTTAACTGGAAACAAACAATGGCTGACCGACTTTGACTCCAGGAGGAGAACAAAGATCAGATGTGCTGACGATAAATATCTTAATGCATAAGGTATGGGAGATGTCAGAGTTAGAGTGAAGAATGGGAAAGACATTCTTATCAAAGACGTTTGGTATGTTTCTGGTATTAGAAGAAATCTGATGAGCGTAGGTCAGCTGATTGAGAAAGGTTTCTCAATTGTTATGAAAAACAATCTTTTGACGTTGTATGATTCCAATCAGAAGTTGATTATGAAGTCTGGACAAGGAGGAAACAGAATATTCAAGGTGAATGTAGAAATAGCTGAAGCAACGTGTCTTAGTGCAAAGGGCGCTGAAGGTAACAGTAATTTGTGGCATAAGAGATTGGGGCATTTGAAATATAGAAGCTTAGGGGATCTATGTTCTAAGAAGCTTGTACATGGTATTTCGAAGATTGTGAAGCCTGAGAAGTCATGTGAGATATGCATGAAAGGCAAGCAACCTAGATTTCCATTTACATCAGAAGTAGCCCCCAGAGCGAAGCATGCTCTGGAAGTAGTACATCCTGATGTGTGTGGACCATTTCCAGTACCTTCACTTGGAGGAAACAAATATTTTGTGTCTTTTGTGTATGAGTTCACAAGAATGACATGGGTAACACTCATCAAGTTCAAGTATGAAGTGTTTACTGAGTTCCAGAAATTCAAAGTAAAGGCTGAGAAGCAGAGTGGTCAGAAGTTAAAAATTCTGAGAACGGATGGTGGAGGTAAGTATAACTCTACAGTGTTTCAGAAATTCTATGAGGAGAGTGGAATAGAACATGAGGTTACTGCTCCATATACTCCTCAGCACAACGGTCTTGCTAAAAGAAGAAACAGAACATTGCTTGATATGACCAGAAGCATGCTGAAAGAGGAAAATCTACCTCACGTGCTATGGGGAGAAGTTGTTGCCACATCATCATATATTCTGAATAGGTGTCCAATGAATAAACTGAAGGAAGTTGTTCCTTTAGAGAAATGCACTGGAGATAAGCAGAGTGTCAATCATCTGAAGGTGTTTGGCTCTGTCTGTTACAAACACGTTCTAGAAGCTAGAAGACAAAAATTGGATGATAGAAGCAAAGTAATGTTGCTGGTGGGGTACCACAGTACAAATGTGTATAAGCTTTATTATCCAAAAACTAATAAAGTTGAAGTCAGTAGAGACGTTGTGTTGAAAGAGTCTGAAGCATGGGATTGGAACAAATCCCAATCAGATTCTGGTGTAGTGCCAACACCAGAGTTAGCCTCTGAAGATGTTTTAGAAAGTTCAGAAGATGAATCTGATTCTGAAGATCCTGAAGATTCTGAAGATGAGTCAGAAGAAGATTTCGGCAATGGATCTGATTCTAATCCAGATGCTGATGATGATCCTGAATCTGGTGGTGATCATAGTTCTGGAAGGGAAAACTCTGAAGGTGGTAACTCTGAAAGTAGTAGTTCTGGTGCAGCTTCAGAACAAGCTCAAAGACCACAGAGAATCAGACAAAAACTAAAAAGGTTTGCAAATTTTGACATGTTACAGGATAATGAAGATGACTCTGAAGGAGAAGTTGTTCAGTGTGCCATGTTAGTAGATTCTGAACCAGTGGGCATTGGAGAAGCTCTCGAGAAGAAAGAATGGCTTAATGCCATGCAAGAAGAACTTGAGACAATAGAAAGGAACAAAACTTGGAAATTGACTAAACTTCCAGATAAGAAAAAAGCCATCAGCGTCAGATGGGTTTTTAAGTTGAAACTTAAGCCAGATGGTTCAATTGGCAAGCACAAAGCTAGACTAATAGCTAGATATTTTCTTCAGAAACCTGGGCTAGATTAATTTGAGGTGTTTGCGCCTGTAGCTAGGCATGAAACAATCAGACTGGTGATTGCTTTAGCTGCAAATAGAAATTGGCCTTTAATGCATCTGGATGTGAAGTCTGTATTTCTGAACGGTCCATTATAGGAAGAAGTTTATGTGTCACAACCTCCTAGATTTATGAAAAATAATCAGGAAGGGATGGTATACAGGTTGAATAAAGCTCTGTATGGACTGAAGCAAGCGCCTAGAGCTTGGAATCTAAAAATTGATTCGTTTTTCAAGAAGTAGAGGTTTCAGAAATGTGAGATGGAATATGGAGTTTATGTACAACACTCTGATAACAATATGATTCTGTTGTATCTCTATGTTGATGACATTTTTCTAACAGGTAGCTGCCTAGAAGATATAAAGAAGTTCAAAGAAGTTCTGATGAATGAGTTTGAGATGACAAATCTAGGAAAAATGACATATTTCCTAGGGATGGAGATTTTGTACTCAAAGAAGGGTATCATTCTGCATCAGTTAAAGTTCGAACTAGAACTTATGAAGAGATTTAAGCTGCAGAATCGCAAAGTTACTGTGACACCATCAGAAACCAATCAAAAATTGGATTCTGACTCTGATGGTGATTTTGTTGATTCTACAACCTTCAAACAGTTGGTTGGTTCTCTAAGGTATTTATGTAATACTAGACCTGAAATTTGTTATGTAGTTGGATTGGTTAGCAGATTCATGAGTAACCCAAAGTGGTCTCATTTCAAAGCTGCTGTCAGAATTATGAGATATATCAAGAGAACCCTGAGATATGGAGTGTTGTTTCCTTCTGAAAGAAAGACAAAATCAGAATTAGTAAGTTATTCTAATTCTGACTGGTGCGGAGACAGAGTGGACAGGAGAAGTACTTCTGGATACTTGTTTAAATTTCTGGGAGGTCCCATTTCCTGGAGTTCTAAGAAACATCCTGTCGTGGCTCTGTCAACATGTGAAGCTGAGTATATCGCAGGTGTTGTAGCTGCTTGTCATGTTGTTTGGCTTCTGAATTTCCTACATGACCTGAAGGTTGAAGTTGAGGAACCTCTGAAGCTGATGATTGATAATAAGTTTGCAATTGATCTTTCCGAGAATCCAGTGCTACGTGGAAGAAGCAAGCACATTGAGACGAATTATCATTTTCTCAGAAGTCAAGTGCAGAAAGGAGTGTTAGAAGTTATGCACTGTACCACTCAGAAACAGCTTGCAGATCTTTTGACAAAGGTAGTTAAAATAGATAAATTTCTTTGCTTGAGAGATGAAATTTGTGTTGTTAGCTTATGATAGAATATCTAAATTAAGGGATGGTATTGGAAATATAATTTAGTTAATGTCTACAATTCCCAATGCTTATTCTTTAATAGGGCCTTTTGGCATTTTCAATTTTAGTATAAATATGCTACCTAGGCTATCAATATTGTAACTCATTCATTCCTCTATTTGATATACAATAGTAGTCCTCTTTATTATCATTCATTGTTCATTATTCTTCTCCCCTTTCATTACCTTGCACCAACAATATCTTGGAACTTGTTTTTTCTTAATAACTCTTTTCTTTTTCTTTTGGTGAATATACTTAATTTGCACATTGTTGGCTTTCTTGGTTTCAGATTGATTACTAGCCTTTACAAAAATGCTTTTATTGGAACTTGATTTATTTTCTTTTGAATAACCAAGTCTACTTTTGTCATTAGGATATATGTGTTGGCTAAGCAATCCTTCCAAACCAATTTGACCTTTTTCATATCGTTAAATAACTCTTTTTAGTTGAACAATTTGAAAAGTATATGATTCACATTTTTTACATACAAAGTCTTATTTTTATTTAAGAAAAACTTGTTTTTGACATTCAAGATCCTTGTTCATAGTATCAATATTTTATTGAAAAGAAATAAGTTCCTTTTCTTGTGTTGATATATTTTTATACAAGACTTTGCATTCATTTATAATTTCATCAATTGCACCTTCATCATTTTCATCATAAAGTGTAAAATTTGTACTAACCTCTTAATTTTCATCATCATCGAATTCATGAGTAGCCATCAATGTTAAGTTTGCACATTCATCATTCTCTGATTCGGATGATGTACTAACTTCATTGTTATCCCAAGATATGTAGGCTTTCTTGTACTTGGATTCTTTCCTTCCTTTGTTTTCATCCTTCTTGGAGAGGTTTGGATAATCCGGTTTGGTATGGCCTTGCTTTCCACATTCATAGCATGTAACATTTGATATGGAAGCTTCTTTATCTTTGCTCTTTGAGAACTTCTTCCTTTTGACAAAGTTAGAATTACCAAAATTATTTTTAGGACCAAAGAATTTACCTAACCTTTTCACAAGAAGCACGAAATTTTCATCTTCTTCCAGATTTTCTTCAATAGCGACTTCCTTGGACTCCACCTTCAAAGAAATGCCTTTTGATTTCTTTTCTTGATTTTCATGCTTAGCAAGTCTTCCAAGTTTTGTCTCGTACTCTTGAAGTTTACCAAATAGAGTTATGTATGACATATTGGATAAATTCTTCTTTTCTGAAATAGTTGTTACTTTCGGTTGCCATTCTCTAGTTAAAGATTGAAGCACCTTTAGGTTGAGTTCGTTATTTGTGAGAGTTTTACCAAGAGCTTTTAAATTATTCGTCAAATGAACAAATATTTTCTGCATATTGAGAATAGATTCTTCAGGTTCCATTCTAAACATCTCGAACTCTTTACTCAAGGTATTCAATCTTGATCTTTTGACTTAGATTGTTCCTTCGTGTGTTTCAACCAAAGTATCCCAAATTTCCTTTTCCATTGTGCATTCCGAAACACGAAAGAATTCATCCATGCAAAGTGCACCTTGAAGAAGATTAATTTCTTTCTTATCATAAATGACCTTTTTCTTATCATCGTCATCCCATGATGTTTTAGGCTTTGATGTTCCAACACCATTGACAACACATACCGGAATAAATGGACCATTTTGGACAACATCCCATATTTCTTCTTCTTGTGCTTCTAGATGAGCCTTCATGCGAATTTTCCAAAAGTAAAAGTATTCACCACAAAAAAATGGAGGCTTATTTTTAATACCACCATCTTTGAAAGTTGGTTGTGTGGAAGCCATTCTGGATCAAATAGGAACAAGTTACCTTAACTTACTTTGATGTCAAATGCAAGTTAATAATGCGCCTAAGAGGGGGTGAATTACGTGATGGTAAATTTTTGCCTTCTTTTTAAAGTTCTTATTTTTATGATTATAGTGATGAAAGCAATAAAGTGCGGAAAGTAAATGAACACCAGATGTATACTGGTTCCCCTCACAGATCGAGAGTACTCCAGTCCTCTTGCCAACATGGAAGAGATTTCACTATAATTTAGAATGATTACACAAGCCTAATCACACCAAAGGTGATGCCTTACTATCTGATCTTGCGGTTGATCAGAACCTGGAGAGTGGTCGGAGGATGATATTTAGTCGGGCTGAAGAGAGAGGGGGTTGTACCTGCAAGGTACTCCAACGATCAAGTAAGAATGGGAGCAAGGAGGTACTAGAAAAATATCAGGTAGTCAGTAGTAAATATGTGATATCTGGCCCTCACATGTGTGAGGGTTTATATAATGCCATTGGCGCGTGGCCTTTAGTTCCTGATTTCCTACCTAGATATACGGGTCTGGAAAATCAGGTAACTGCCAGGACTTGGTCAAAACAGAGAGATGTGCTCGTAACTAGCCGTTGGTTCCGGGGAGAAGGCTGGTTGCATGTACCTCTCTGGTTGGTCCCTGGTGGCCTGCACGACACTGGTGTCGGGCAGGTTGAGAAGAGAAGCAATGGACATCTTGGATCAGCGCTGGACCAGAAGGGCAAGAGGGTGACATTGCCCGACAGGTGCGGGCAGTCCGGGTCACGGTCAGTGGGTGGAACCTATGATATGTCTTAGACTGGGCCTACTCAAACTTCTGGGCTAGTCCAAAATAGTATCCCCCCAAGTCGTTGCTTCTGGGCACAGGAGTTAAGACTTTGATGTCTGCTCGAGGGACGGGGAAATGAGTGTTTACCCGTTATACTTCTCTGTCGGGGAGGCGAAACGTTTGTCATTGGGAATTTTGAATTTGGGGAGATAGCATGTTTTGGGAAATGTGTCGGTCGAGTGGTGCAAATGATGGCCTAGGGCTAGGGTGTCATAATGACGACCTTGGGGTTCCCAAGGCGCGTGTTTGGTATGCGAGGGATGTTTCAGCCATAAATACGAGAGGAACAGGGCGATTAGTATTTTTTGCCTTCTCCTTCAACTGCTCGTATTAGTTCGACAGTCGACTACCGGCATTTGCTCAGTTTCTTTGTTCACGATCATCCAACTTCATCTCTTCTTTTTCTATCGGTGAGTTTTCGTTCCTCCATTGTTGCATGTCTTAGTGTTTTCGTTTTTTGCCTTTTAGATATGCATGCGGTTAGGATTTAGGGTTCCGTTAGGGAGGAGGTTGTTAGAGACTCTAGGTGGCGGACATTGTTCCTGTGGCGCATGGCTGCTGGAGCCACCGTGGGGCTTCCTCGGGGGCCATGCGTTGCGTTAGGGTTTGATATTTTTTGCAATTTGTGCCCGTTAGAATACCCCAAGGTATTTCTGGGCTTTTTCTGTGATTCCAACCCGTTAGTCTGCCTTAGTGATGGATTAGGACTTTCTCCTGCATTTTGTGCCTGTTAGTGTACCTTAGTGAGGGTTCTGGTTGGGGATACGATCCTCGTCTCCCAGCACCCTTTCACTTGTTTAGTGGTGGAAAGGTGGTTCTAGAATTGATGTCAAGCTCATCTTTTTTCTCTGCTTTTCAGGTGTTATGGATGAAGATGCACAGGTTGTCATTTCGAGCGAGTCTACAGAATCCTCTAGGAGCTCTTCGTGCGAGACTAGTGGTAGCTCATCGAGCATGTTGGAAATCTCCTGGGAGCAGCAAAACCAGACAGACCAATAGATGAGGGAGCCCGACATGGGGGCGACCTCTTCGGATCGGGGAGACATGTTTCCTCCTCGAGATTGGGTAGCGAAAGACCCTTAGGAGTGGTGGTCACTTTTTATGAGTACGGGGAGGACATTTTCACCGTTGTTTACACCCACGAGGAGGGGGCCCGGGAGGAATGGTCGTTGTATATCCCTGGGAAGGACAACAGGATCTGCTCGAGATATGATATGAGATGGATTCTGATGTATGATATAGTCTTCCGGGAGATAGGTCTCCGCCTTCCTTTTTATGACTTTGAGGTGGCCGTTTTCCGGCACCTGCACGTGGCTCCCTCCCAGTTGCATCCAAATGGGATTGTGTTCGTGCGGGTGTTCCATATAGTGTGCAACTATCTGAAGATAGGGGCCATGATCCCGTTGTTTTTCTATTGTTTTCACATCCAGAGGAGCAGGACTGGCGGAAGGTGGGGATGGGTCTCCCTCAAACAGGGCAACAGGAAGTTGTTCAAGGCCTAGTTGGAGTCCGTGCGCCACTTTAAGGACAAGTATATCTTAGTGCAGCTCACCTCGACAAACGCGTTGCTGAATGTTTTTAGGAGCCGGTCGTAGCTCAACGAGGATGGGACTCCTCGTATAAACGAGCTGAGGGAGCCTACCGCAATACTGGTCTCCAAGTTTCCATTTCAATGGACCAATAGACATTTCGAGAAGGAGTTGGGCTCCTATGTCTGGAGAGAGAGGGAGCTTGGGGATGAGGACCTGTCAAGCTTCACCACTCTGACTTTGTTTGTAGCTCGAATTCCTTCGATCCAGCAAGTCGGTCGAGGAGGTAGGCCGGTGCTGGATAAAAACGGGGAGCCCGTGTTCGAGTCGGGTCTCATAAATGTTTGGGAGTTCCTTGAAAACGAGGATCCCGTTAGATATTTGGGTATAAATTTTCTTTTCTAGTATGTGGTAGTCGTTTATTTGACTCGTCATTTTGCTAACACTTCTCTTTTTTGTTTATTTTGTAGAAAACATGAATCCTGCTCAGGAACGTCTGGCCAAGACACTTGCTTCTCGGGCGAGAAAGGCTAAGAAGGATGCACAGACCAGCACAAGGACAGTTTCTACTCCTGGATCAGGTGGATCGTCCTCGACTCTGACCATAATTACTCTGTCTCCATCTGTTATTTCCTCGAAGGCGAAGAGGCCTCGACCTGAGGGGAGCGTTGACCTTACCGGGGAGACGGGAAAAGGGACTTATGATCTGCCCCCTTGTTGGTTTGAGAGGACTTTCTTTGAAGGAGCAACTATTCGTCTCCCCTGGGCGGAATCTCTCCTCCTAGAGGGAATGAACCATCCGGAGAAGAGGGCGACGTTGGCCCAAGATACAGGCGGATTAATGTGGATCCTAGAGATGTCGGTAGCGTATACCGAGGGGAGTTCATCCCTGGAATCTGAAGTGAATAATCTTTGGGCCAGGCTTGCAGCGAGCGAGAAGGCCCTGGTTGAGAAGGACAAAGCCCTCAAGTTGTCCGAGGAGGAGTCGGGGGAGCTTTCTGAGGAGCGAAGGTTCCTCTTGGCCAAGAGAGAGAGTCTTGAGGGGAAGGTGGTGGCCTTGACTACCGAGCTTGCGCCCGCTGAGGATGAGCTAGAGGACACCAAGGACCTGAAGACTCAGACCGAGTTAGTAGCCCGTTTCCAGTTGGCCATGGATGATGCTCAGGCCGCTTCCGAGGGGAGCTTCGATAACACAGTAAGTCAGATGCGTGTGTTGAATCCTGGCGTGGAGCTCAATACTTCGGGCATGGGAGTCAACTATTACGTGGTTGATTTCCAGATTCCAGTCCCTGACTACTTAAGAGATATTGTCAATCAACCGGTCGAGGATCCCGCTCGATTGTCACCTATCGTCGAAGGAGAAGCAGAGGGGTGATTATGTATTTGTTTCGGCCTGCATGCCGTTTTTGTAATATTTGTTATTTTTCTGGGCATTTTCCCGTTCATGTAATATTCGCACAATTTCGGCCCATGTGGTCGCTTTATTTAAATTTCGGCCATTGGTCGTTTTGCTTTGAATATTTACTTGCGTTATTTGCATGTTCGTTGGCAAGTTAGCCCAATTAGGACGTTTAAATATTTTCTAAGAGTTTGTATCGGGGATATGCTTGTTTTGCATGTTCGTCGGTGTGGGGAAACTGATTAAACCGCCAGGGTGAATATCGGGCGAAGGCCGGAATCCAGGTCTCGTTTCGAGGGACTCAGGTTCGGAAGTGTGAACTTCACGTCGTGAGTCAGGCATTCTACCGTTGTGGCACAACAACTATGGAGCTCGGTCGAGTTATCCATGTCGGGCTGAGGGTACGCTCGTCAACAGAGCGGAGCCTCGCCCCTTCTGAATACTTTGGGTGCTACGCTCGTTCCTAGGCGTGCACGCGGGGTCGGGCTCAGGTGAGTCTGTCTTGTCGACCAAACCTGTCGACTGCTCAATGTTTTTAACTGTAGTATTATTTTATCTTTTCAGCATTCCATGATCGAACGAGTTGTTCCCCTTGTAAGCTTTCTAAGTAATACGCTTTGGTTCCCGTTTTGGCATTGACGCGATAAGGACCTTCCCAGTTTGCTGCGAGCTTGCCCTCACGAGATTCTTTGCGATTTCTCTTTAAGACAAGGCTGCTGACCTCGAACTCTCGACGTATCACCTTGGCATCATAGCGTATGGCTATTTTTTATTTGAGTGAGGCCTCTCGCAGGGCCGCTCCCGTTCTGATATCTTCCACCAGATCCAATTCTTCTCTGAGAGCGACGTTGTTCATCTCCTCGTCGAGAGGTGCCTCAGTTTTTCAGGAAGGTTCCTCGATTTCTACGGGAATAATAGCCTTTGTTCCATATTCTAGCCGGAACAGAGACTCCCCGGTAGACGAGTGAGTGGTCGTTCGATACCCAGAGCATGTTGTGTAGCTCTTCGACCCATCGTTTCTTGGTTTCATCTAACCTTCGCTTGAGGCCTCTGAGTATCACCCTGTTGGCAGCCTCGGCTTGGCCGTTGGTCTGGGGGTGCTCGACGGAGGTGAAATGTTGGGTCGTACCAAGTTTAGTGATGAATTCAAGGAAGTTCTGGTCCGTGAACTGGTTCCGTTGTCGGTGACTATCGCTTGTGGGATGCCAAAGCGAGCGAGGAGATTTCTTTTGTAGAAGCGAAGGACATTTTGGGCAGTGATTTTGGACAAGGCTACGGCTTCTATCCACTTGGTGAAGTAGTCGACCGCTACTATTAGATATTTTTTCTGATTGGTTCCGACCACAAACGGGCCGAGGAGGTCTAGTCCCCACCATGTGAAGGGCCAGGGAGAGGAGAGGGATTTGAGCTCACTAGGAGGATATAAATGCATGTCCCCGTGTCTTTGGCATTTATTTCATTTCTTCATGTGTTCTCTTACATCGTGTTGCATGGTGGGCCAGTAGTATCTCACCCACAAGGCTTTCCTTGCGAGGGATCTTCCTCCCAGATATTGACTGCCGATGCCCTCGTGGATTTCGAGCAGTATGCGTTTCGATGTGCTTTGATCGACACACTTGAGGAGTGGGATGGAAAGTCCTCTTCTGTAAAGTTTTCCCTCGACTAAGACGTATGAGCAGGCCCTTCATCTGATAACGACCGATTCTTTCGGGTCGTTGGGGAGTTTTCCTTTAGTGAGGTAATCATGTATGGGGGTCATCCAGCAGTCGTTGCCCTTGATGGCAAATACTCCTAGGGTGGCAGATGGTTTATGGGTGCTTGGTCGAGGAAGTACCTCTTATACTACAGATGTATTTCCTCCCTTCTTCTTTGTACTCGCCAATTTGGATAAAACGTTTGCGCGGACATTGTGCTCGCGAGGAACGTGTTGAACGTCCACAGACCTGAATTTCTTCTTTGCCTTCTGAACCAGGGCCTAATATTCGGCGAGTTGGTCGTTTTTTACCTGATATTCACCTCGGACTTGCGAGGCGACCAACTGAGAATCAGTGAAGATTTTTACTTCCTCGGCTCCCAGATCTTCGGCTAGTCGTAAGACTGCGAAGAATACCTCGTATTCGGCTTGATTGTTGGAGGTTGGAAAAGACAGGGCGAGGGAAAATTCGACCAGGGTCCCTTCCTTGTTCTCTAGTATGATTCCTGCGCCGCTTCCGGTCTCACTTGAGGCACCGTCGACGAAGATCATCCAGCGGCGCGAGCCTTCCGGATCTCCGGGCGAGGTCATTTCTACTACAAAGTCCGCCAAGGCTAGAGCCTTAAGGGCTTTCTTGCTTTTGTACAGGATATCAAATTTAGAGAGTTCCAGAGACCACTTCAGCATTATACCGGCCATGTATGGCCTTTCGAGCAGCTATTTTATTAGCTAATTTGTCTGGACCACTATGGTATGGGCCAGGAAGTAGTGTCTTAGCCTCCTCGCAGCATTAGCAAGGGCCAGGGATACTTTCTTGATTTGTTGATATCTCGCTTTCGGGCCCTACAGGGCCTTGCTCATGAAATAAATTGGCCTTTGTCCCTCTGGGGTTTCCCTTATTAGTCTCACGCTTATTGCCTCAGAGGCGACAGCTAGATAAAGGTAGAGGACTTAGTCTTTCCCGGGCCGGGATAAGACGGGGGGCTATGAGAGGGCTCTTTTCAAATGGGCGAGGACTTGAAGGTGGCTTCCTTGCGCAGGAGTTTGAACAAGGGGTGCGCGTGCTGGGCGGATTTTGCAGTGAATCGGGAAAGATAAGTGAGCACGATGTTTAAGATCTGGATGGATTTCTTCGAGGTGGGCGTCGGAAATTTGGAGAAGACCTAACATTTGTCGGGGTTCGCCTCGATGCCCCATTCTGTCAGATAGAACCCAAGGAACTTTCCTGCCCTTACACCGAAGGTGCCTTTTTCCAAGTTGAATCGCATCCGACACTTTCGGGCTTGCTCGAACACCTTTTTCAAATGGGCGGCATGGTCGAGCTCTTCGGTGGACTTGACGATCATGTCGTTCATATAGACTTCGAGCATGTCGCCTATTTCGTTGCAAAATACTTTATTTATTATACGCTGGTAGGTAGCACCCGTGTTTTTCAGGCCGAAGGGCATTACATTGTAGTAATAATTGCCCGACTCGATCATGGAAATGGTATATTTTTTATCTGTTTTTGCCATGGGAATCTGGTTGTAACCAGAGTATGCGTCCATGAAAGATAATAGTTTAAAATCGGCCGAATTATTGACCAATTTTTCAATATTGGGGAGGGGATAAGCATCTTTCGAGCAAGCCCGGTTGAGATTAATGTAGTTAATACACATTCGCCATTTTCCATTAGATTTTTAAACGAGACTATATTTGAGAACCAGGTTGAGTACTGGGCTTCAGAAATAAAATGTGTCTCTAGGAGGTCTTTTACAGCTAATTCAACAGCCTTTGATTTCTCAATCGACTGCTTTATTTTGTGCTACACGACCGCCTTGATGGTGGGATTAATGGTCAGGTGATGGAATGCAACCTCAGGGTCTAAACCGGGCATCTCGGTTGAACTCCAGGAAAAGAGATCGGCATTTTCCCATAGGCAATCTTTGAGTTACCTTTTTGCTAGGTCGGGGAGGTCTGCTCCGATCTTTACTCCCCTAGTGGGGTCTTCTCCAAGGGGAACCAGCTCGAAGTAACCGTCTGGGATAGGTCGTGCGTGACTCGAGAGCTCGTTGTGGCCAGCAGAGGAGGTTGACCATTCGTCTTCGACCATAGGCTTATTCCCCTTGTTCCTTTGCTCGACCCTGTCCTCCATGGATAAGCGATTGTCAAGGCGAATGGTGTCAACCCTCTGCAGTGGCCTGGATTCCTCAGAGCTAGAGGGAAGTATGGCTCCAGTGGTCATCTGAGGTTGGGCATTGATGGAGCTAAGGCCCTTCGCAGAAGCTTCGAAGCACCTCCTAGCTGCTTGGATGTCCCCATGAAGAGTGGACCAAACCTTTGGTCATGTAGTATTTCATCTTGAGATAACGGTGGAGGGGACCGCGATGAGCTCAGCGATAGTGGGTCTCCCGAAGATGCATTGATAGAGAGATGGGCAGTCCACCACCAAGAATTGGGTCTTGATGGCTCTGGCCGTTATCCCCCTCCCAAAAGTGACGATCAACTCTACATACCCCCATGGCTTCTTGCTAGCCCTGTTGAAACCTTGAAGATCAGAACCCACGTAGGGGTTAGATGGCTCTCGTTTAGCTGCAAAGTGTTGAATAGTTGGACATACATGATGTCCACCAAACTGACCTGGTCGACCAAAATGCGACGCATGTCAAAGTTAGCCATCTGAGCTCTCACGAATAGTGAGATGCTCGAATTCAGGGCTCCTCCAGGTAACTCTTCCCTATAGAATGCGAGGGGGTGAGATCCTCCTGGAAACTTGTCGAGCATGGCGTCCATCTCAGAGTTGGCCTCGATGAGTTGGTCGAACCTTCTCTTCACCGATCTGACTGTATACCTGTTGAACCCTCTGCCAAAAATGACCATGGCTGCGAGGAAGGATTCCCACCGACTGTGGGTGGAGAAGTACAGGGGGAAGTTCTCCATGTCCAGAAAGTAGAAGTCTTCTGGCCGTGAGATTCTCAAGGCAACCAGAATAGTGTCGAGGTCATGGGATTTCTTCCCTTCTTCGACATTCTTGGTCTCTGGTGCTTCGTCATGGGCGGCCTCTTTTTTTTATACTGCTTGAGGTGCTCTTATCTAATCAGTATTTTGATTGCATCCTTAAGATGGATGCAATCGTCTGTGTTATGGTCATAACTCTTGTGGAACCTACAGTACTTGCTCTTGTTGGTCCCTGGCTTTGACGGTGTTTGTCGGAGGAAGTGCACCCCGGCTTGCTTGAACTCAAAATTATCCCATTCGAAAAGAATACACTCTCTTGAGGTTGTAAGGGGGTGTAGTCGTGGAAACCAGTTGTTGGCCCCTTGTAGTCTCTAGGATCATGGGGTTTGTCTTCCCATTTCTTCTCCCCCCGAAGGGATGTCGAGGGTTCATCAGTCTTTGAAATTTTGGCACTCTCCTTGTGCCTAGATTCTCGGGTGATGTTGGTTGTTTCCTTCTCTTCGTACTGTATGTACGTCTGGGCCTTTAGGAGAAGGGAATTGAGTGTGGCTGGTGCTTCTATACCCACAGCCTTGGCAAAGTTGCTGTGGGGATGGAGCTCGTGCTCGAGTAGGTATTTCTTCATATTGTCTGTTGTCAGGATCTACACCGCTTCTTTGTTGAAACATTCAATGTATGCTCGCGGAGATTCATCCCTGCCCTGTATGATCGCTTCGAGTGAAGCTTCTGATTTAGGGTGTCGGAGAGAGGTAGTGAAATTCCTTGAAAACATTCTCCCGAGTTGTTTCCATGAGGTGATGGATTCGTCGGGAAAGCTTTTGTACCATGCCATCGCCCCCTTCCTGAGAGTTGTCGGGAAGAGTCTGCATTTGATGGCGCCCTTGACCCTTCTGTAGTCGAGGAGGGAATCGATGTTTTTGATGTACTCGTCAGGATCTCTAGGCTGATAGAGAGCAGAGCTTCGGTGATCTCCCTCGATAGCGGGCCATGGGGCTCGTCATCTTCACTATTGGTGGGATATGGAGAAGGAGAGTGATAGTTTCTCCCCTGTCGATCGTCACGGTCCCGTCGAGGGGAGGGGCTCCTTCGTTTATACTTTGGCTCGGGAGAGGGAAATCGAGCTCGGTCGATCTTCCTGTTGTCCCTCCTCTTCTTGAATGAAGGAGAGTCTTGATCTCGGGAAGGAGGTGTACGATTGCATTTCTTGAAGAAATAAATGTTGCGCCTTTCCTTTTTGGGTGGTGGACCACGCCTGGGTGGTGATGCACTGGGGGAGTTTCGTCTTCGGGCTCTCTGAGGAGAAGATCTTGAGTGTCTGTTCTCCAAGGCCCCTATCCTCTGATTTTTTTGAAGGATGAGGGTGTTGGTCTGATTTAAGGCAGCGAGCAGTGCTTCTATGGTCGGGTCAGTGTCGAGAGAGATAGGAACCGGTTACAAGATTTCTAGCAGATCCTCAGCAGGATTCTTGGAACGTCCTTTGTCCAAGATTTGGTCGTCACTACACCAGGCATCAGCGGAATTAGGGGACACAGTTTATCCGTTATGGAAGCCCAGGTTGTCCTCAAGGTGAGGGTGTTCTTGGCTTCCATTAGTCTTGTGAGCGGGGGAAAGGATGGTCTTTCCGGGCATGTAAAGATCATTATGGTCGGCCATGATAAGAGAGATGGATCTTGAAAGAAAAGTTGCTTTGATCTTAGGTTCCAAGAGAAGAAAGATGGGGATAGCAGTTTCCCACATACGGTATCACTGATCTTGCGGTTGATCAGAACCTGGAGAATGGCCGAAGGATGATCTTCAGTTGGGCTGAGGAGAGAGGGGGTTGTACCTTCAAGGTACTCCAATGATCAAGTAAGAGTGGGAGTAAGGAGGTACTAGTAAAATATCAGGTAATGAGTAGTGAATATGTGATACCTGTCCCTCACACGTGTGAGGGTTTATATAATGCCCCTGGCGCATGGCCATTGGTTCCTAATTTCCCGCCTAGATATGCAGGTCTAGAAAATCAGGTAACTGCCAGGACTTGGTCAAACCGAGCAGATGTGCTTGTAACTAGCCGTTGGTTCCAGGGATGAGGCTGGTTACAAGCATCTCTCTGGTTGGTCGCTGGTGGCCTGCACGACGCTGGTGTCGGGAAGGCTGAGAAGAGAAGCGACGGGCATCTTAGATCGGCGCTGGACCAGAAGGGCGAGAGGGTGACATTGCCCGACAGGTGCGGGCAGTCCGGGTCACGGTCAGTGGGTGGCACCTATGAGATGTTTTATACTGGGTCCACTCAAGCTTTTGGGCCAGTCCAGAACACCTTACTATCTAATCTATATGGAGATCAAAGGCTCTTAAAACCTTTAAGATCTTCAACACTAAGTGCAAGAAGAACAATCCTCTTCAATGCACACACTTGCTCCAACAATCCTGGAATGCAAGGTTAATCTTATACAAAATATAATTTCTATAAAGTACGATCAATTCTTGAATAATACTATGGTTATTAAGTTACTAAGACAAGACTTAATAGGAAGTTTATAGTCAGATCTAGTGCTCAATATTTGCTGAAACAATGATGAGTATGAAAGTTCTAAACAATGTTTCATGCAATATGTAAATTCTCAAAGTTTTACAATATTAAGAATTTTTGAAATTTTGAATAATATGTGTCATGTTATGATCAGAGTGCAAACAAATTTTATATATGAAATTCACCCTTTTATTACACCCAAAATGAGTAAAAAGATACAATGGTTGGATCCTAAGAGGTATCATCCAAAAGCCAAGTAAAACATAAAATATTTGAATTTTTCTTCAGCGGTAACCGGTTACCATAGGGCTGTAACCGGTTACACATGTGTGATAACGTGTATATTTTCAAATTTGTATGTCTGTAACCGGTTACCCAAAAGTTGTAATCGGTTACCACTGAACCAAAAAATTTATTTTATTTTTGCAAAGCCTTGTAACCAATTACTCTAACCCTATAATTGGTTACCACTAAGTGAAAGTGATAGAAATTTATTTTCTAAGTGATGGACATGCAATGTTTTACTCTTAAATGATTATGACACTTATGTAAAATGTTTAGAGTATATTTTGAGCACTATATCATCTTAAAACCCTCAAATTAAAACTTGTACCTAACTTCTTGATGAATCTTCATAAATCATCATCTTGAAAGTTGGTTGTGCACATGTATAAGACTTCAAAGAGTGATCTTGAAATATTATATGATCTTGAATATCTTCTTTTCCACAACCTTGATATTTCTTTGATTTTATGTATGGTGGTCTTCATCAAAACATTTTGATTGGAGTGCATGCAATCACAACCATGGTCGTCAATGAGAGTTGTCGGTTGGGGTAAGCACCACCGCCGCTAGGGTTTGGTGGTTGTTGTTAGAAAAGAGAGAGAGAGAGAGAGAGAGAGAGAGAGAGAGAGAGAGAGAGAGAGAGAGAGAGAGAGAGAGAGAGAGAGAGAGAAATAGAAAATGAAAGGAAACATGAATGAAAATGAAAATATAATACCCTCTGATCATGTGCATGTGATCCCATAGCTGCTACCGTATGCCCTCCATCATGACCACGTGATTGTCATCAAATGTTCCAGAAACGCAAGCCCACTATATTTCCCCTGCATGCGCTCGCACGCGACCAGACGGGCTGTTCAAATTTCTTTGGGCCAGGCCCGTTATTAACCGCACCCCCATTTTTGCCATAGCATTGAACAACATACCTCCTATGCTATTGGGCCCATTTCAACATATGAACTTGGGCCCTTGTTAAACAAACCTCCAGTTTTTACTAAGTAATTCAAACTGACACCCCCCTGCGTTGGGCCTGAATTCAATATCTGAATTTAGGGCCCTGTGTAATACGGTGGGAGAACGGACTTTTGGTTTTTTTCGTTTTATCGCAAATATTATAGATAGCAAGAGTTGCCACTGACTTTTCTTTTATCCAATAAAGGAAAGGGTGAAAAGAACAGGAAAGACCTTTGAGAAATTTTTTGAGTAAGGGGGTAGGTTATGAAAAGGGAAGGTATCAGCACCCTTTTCATCTGTAGTTATCTACGGGCTCTTAATCACTAGCTCACTTTTGAAAAATGCTTCGTGAATGTATATGTTTGAAAATATTTTGAAAATTCCTAAGTTCGGCAACTTTATAATGATTCTCATATCGTTAAGAACGCATATAGAGCGTTTGTTTTTGAAAATATTTCAGAAAAGTGTTTATGTGAAAAATGTTTTGAAATGTTCGCGAGCAAGCGATTAAGAACTATCTACCTACTCAAAAGTTTTTTATTCTTTTCCTCTTCATTTAGATGGTGTTATCCTACCATTAGTTAGTAGGAAGCCCTATCGTTGGATGTTTGAGGGATAAGTGCGGGTGATCGTACAGTCATAAAGGCAACATATAGGGATACCTTTAGTAATTCGAAGGGACTATCATCATGTATTCATAGGCAACATCGAGGGACTATGATCTTTATGATGATTTTTTACTCCGAGAGTCTTTGCTAATAGTATCCCTACATTCGAGGGACATGACTGTTTTCTGAAGACAACAAGTGGAATCACCCTAGAGGTGCGTGTGTGAACAGGGATTTGTTTTCAGTTAATTTATCTTGCATATTAGGGTTATCTAGCATTTATTTTAGATCTTGTCATACAAACCCTATTTAGCACACATATAGCAATTATAAGGAAAACGGTAAAAATGCGGAAAAGAAATCAAAACTATTACAAGGCTTCAGGTAAGGTGGTACAAACCATAAAAAATTGGGGAAATAGGAATAAACCTAATTAACTATTACATCCCTTAACAGATACATAATTGTGAAAAACTAATGCGAAAATAAGAAAAGCGCGAAGATTGTAAGAAGAAACATAGAGATTATTTGATGGAAAATGATTTATGATTTATCCTAATGATAAATTAATTTTAATTGAGAAAATGGAATTCACTTTAAACCTAAAATAAAACCCTAAATTATTTAACTGAAAAAAGTTTTATGAATAAAACCTAAAGAAACTAATTTAATTAATTCAATTAATTTAATTTAAAAAGTTAGGTTGATTTAATTTATTTAATTAAAGAAGAACAAAACCTAAATCTAAATTAATTTTAAAAAAATAATTAATTAATCTAATTATGTTTAAATAAAAAGAAATAATAGTTATAAAAATAAAAAAGAATGGGGCCGGGTATGAAGGAATTTAGGGGGTGTGAGAAAGCAAGTCCTTTAGGACCAATGAACTCCAGCATGGAATCCAATGGAGGCAACTCTAAAGGTCTCATGATGTACACAGAAATATGGGTGTTGGATCTGGCAGCATGAAGATCTGATGGTGATGAATTGAGATGTATGATGTGCGCGCTAGACTGGCAAGCACTGGATCTACAAAAATCACAAAACATAAAAATGTTCCACGTCTGAATCGAACCCATGTACAGGCATAGGAGTGTCTTTGATGCAATATTTTCGTGTCCATTTCATCTTGTCTTGTTATGCTTATATAGAGGAATGAGTAGGGTGAACAAATATGGCAAGAAGACAATGCAATCATGGCATGAATTATATGCTTCCAAAAACCAATTGAAAACTTTCAAAAAAAAATGAATATATGCTTCCATATAGGTATCTCACGGTTTTGGCATGTTTGACATGTATTCTTGGGCCTCCATGTGATTGAAATCAACAGCCCATGCACCTTGGCCCAATGCTTTTACATTTTATTTGATTTATTTGCATTTAAATGAATAAGAATTCAAATAAAAGAAATAAAAATCATAAAAATATGTGAATGGATTTAGAGGTCCTTTAATACATTGGGAACATATTTTAACATCAAAAGTTAGGCCCACTAGTTCAAAATTTCAAGTTTGCTCACTTTGTATTTCATGCATTTTACTAAAATTTCCTAACTTGCAATGGTCATAACTCTCTCAATTTTCATCTTTTGAAGATGATCTTTGACTTTTTGGAAATCTCAAGATGTCCTCTTCAATTTCTATTTTTAACAGTTTTGCATTTGGAGACTTTATCTTGATGTAAGTTGCCTTGACAAAAAGTGTCTTTTTGTTGACTTTTGAAATGACCTATAATGTATGGGCTCATATCTCTCAAATGAGGCACTTTTTGGACTTGAGCATACAGATACTAAGTTGTAGAGAATTGAATTTCCTTCAAAATTGGCTTTGTTTTGGTAAAAGTTGATGAAGTATTTGAAAGTTATGCTTGGTCAAAGTTCATTTGACTTCTCATAAAGAAACCCTAATTTGGCAACTTTTGGCTTTGGATGATTTGAGGGCTTTCCTTGAGGAATCATGATCAACCCTTGATAAAATTATGAATATCACTTCAAAATTCTTATGTTGACCAAAAATATTGAAGTTTGACTGTATGTTGACCATAGTTGACTTTTTTACCCGATACAGTTTATTTTCAATCATCTGAGCCATTGACTGAGCAAACTTGTGATACAAGGCTTGAAACTTGACATGAGCATTCTTAGGGACATATTAAGAGCCATGAAAACCACTTGAGACCTTTGAAATCCAATCTTACTTGAGAAACACAAAACCCTAGTCATGGACCCATTGCTTAGGAGGAGAATTGATTGGTCAACCCTTGAGTAGACTTGAACACTTGAGACCTTTATGAGTATGAGGTGTCTTGAATTAACTGTCTTTAAAAATGGGAGGTACAATTTTGGGGTATCACACCCTGCTATACACCCCCCCCCCCTATTTTACTGGCCCAACTTAATTTACACCCCCATGCGTTTTATTTTTATTTTATTATTTTTAAGTTTTATATTTTATATTTTTTAATATATCTATAATTTTAATATTATTTACTATTATTATATTAAATTAAATATTTATTTTTATAAACTCATCCAAATATGTTATTTATTTAATTGGATTAAAATATTTTTACCATGCACTAATAAGATTTTTTTATAATTATCACATTAAAAAAATACTTAACCAACCCTAAGCTATTTTTTAAATCAAATTAAACAACAATCAACTTTCAAAAAGGATTACGAGAATATTTTAATTAACTACGCACTTCGTCTAACAACTCTGTTATTTACACACCCAGGCTAAGTACAAGGGGAATTCAAATATCTTCGTAATGCATTAAAAAAAACACCAACCAACTGCAAACTACGAATTGAGACTCTGATTTCTCATAAAATGATATGTAGGCATACGACTAAAATCGTGGCGAGTTCCCCTAGTAAAAAAAACTAAAACCCAATTTCTTAAAGATCGCGCTTCTAAACCCTAGTATCCTTGTGAACAAGGTAGATAAGGGGTGCCTAACACCTTCCCTTCGTCTAAAACGAGTCAAACAACTTAGAATCTATGATAAAATTAGGGTTGCCCATTACTCACCCATCTTAGGATAAAAATTAATGGTGGCGACTCTCAATTTAAAACCAGTTACAACAGCGTGTTATTTGCAATATACGTGAATTGTTGTGTTAGATACATGTTATGACATAATTCTTCATTTTGGTTTTAGTAGTGACATATTCTTGTTGTTATGCTAGGCACATGCTTGTGCGGCATCGAAATTCCATTATGAGGTTTTACGTTATTGTGACGCTATAACAGTAACTTGACATATTTGTTATTTCACTGCGTGTTTATTCTTTATGCATTACATTACATTTGTTGTAATGTTGATTGTTGTCTATTTATTAATTTTGCATCATTACATATTGTTGTACCCCAAAATTTGCCCTCCCATATTCTTCAAAGATTTGCCAAGTCAAGCTTCAAAGTTCCCCAAGGGTTGCACAGTGTAAGGGTCTCCTAAGCAGTCAAAATTAGGGTTTTTGCTCTGATCAAGAAAATGAAGTTTCCAAGGGTCCCATCAAGTCCCACATGCCTACAAATATGATCAAGCATCCTCATACAAAGTTTCAAGACTTTCAGCACAAGATTGCACAGTCAAAAACCCTAATTGCACTACAGTCAACTGTAGGGGCAAAATGGTCATTTGGCAGTCAAAAGTTCAAATTTTTGGTCAACATCTCATTTTGAAGCCACAAACATCATTTTATCAATGCTTGATCATGATTCTCAAAACTTGGCTCAAAAATCATCAAGATGCAAAAGTTTCCTTATTTGGACAGCTGAAAAAGTCAACTGAAATTGACCAGGGCATAACTTTCACATGGATTATCATAAAAATTCCATCCAAAGCTCATTTTTAAAAGAAAGACATTTCCTACAACTCATCTTCATACTTCAAGTCCAATAAATTCTCTCACAAAAAGTTATCAATTTCAACATTATAGGTCATTTTCAAAAGTCAACAAAAAGGGACTTTAAGTCAAAGGCCATAACTTGAGATTGGTAAATAAAAATGACATGGGACCAAAGGCATTGGTTAGAGGACTCAAAAACCTTTCCAAAATGTCCAAGAACATGAGCAAAGCTTAAAAATTGAGCAAGTTATGCATTGGAGAAGTTGGGAAATTTTTGTGAAATGGCCAAAATCATTTATCCTTGAAATCTCATTTTTTACAAAAGGGGCCCACTTTTTCCACTTGAATTAACTTGGCCATGCCTCCCACGTGTCCCACCTTTTATTTCATATTTTTTAATTAATTTTTTCATTTTTAATTGATTTTATTGGATTTAATTAAGTTTAAATCTTTTAAAATCAAGAAAAAATCAAAAAGTTTGATTAAATGAAATATTTGGCCTTAACTAGCCTTGAAACATCATTAAGCCTATACCATTTTCGTGCTAAGGCTCAAATAAGGCAAGAATTCAAAATAAGGCAAAAAATGGAAAGTGTGATAATGGAGGTTTATGTGAAAATCCAAAACATCAATGCAAGGCATTATTGGCCATAATTCTCATTCAAACACATTGCTTAGGGTATATACAAGTGATCAGAAACCAAATAGAAGGCTAAGCTGCGCAGGAACCTTGATAGCAAACTCACATTTTTTTGCAAAAATCTCAAATCTGAAAACCAAGTTAGAGGTGGTTTCAAACCACGATTGCTATCTCATTAGCTTCCTCAAGCATCATTGGACATATTCCAATCAAAAACATCAATCCAAACGCTGTGAAACGGTACCCAGAAGTCACACTTTTGCCATTTTTTTTTATTATCGTGTTTCAATATCCATGCACATTCATAACGTTTTGCTTATATATTCATGATCAGTGAAGTGTTTGCAAGTTAACCCATGCGTTTAATTATGTTTTTGAGCTGTATAGACGATTTCGCCATGGTCGATTTCTAGGGTTACAGGACCTTGGAATTAGGGCTTTTGAGACAAAGGAAAATTGGCCTTCCAGACCCATACCATGAGAATAAGCACACCTGGACGATCTTGAATCCACCCTCGCGCTCAATTTATGAGCGTCAGAGGGCCATTCGCTATTTTCTCATATCTTACTTTCAGCAACGTTTGAAAACCGTTGCTCTTTGCTTATGTATTTCAGGAAAATAACACTACGCGAAGAAGATGAATTCGTGGCGTCAACGGATTGGCCAGTTTAAAATTTCGCGCGCAGAGATTCACTAACGTTTTGTTTCTTTTATAATATTTTGTTGTTTGTTTAATGATAACAACGCGTGCAGTAGTTCAGTGGCAAGGCATATGAGCTGTTAACATTCCTGACCTGGGTTCGAGCCCCAGGTCTTCAATAATTTCTATGTTATTTTTCATTTAACATTCACATGCAGCGCCTACGTTAAAGATCATGATGCACTCTCAGAATCTAGCGTACACGCGTCCAGCTCCATCAGATCCAAGGCCATGGCTTGAGGTGCATGGTGAGTCCCCAGTCAACGCGCCACACGTTACTCAAAAAGTCCACCAGGCCTTGCTAAATGGGCCAGAAATTGCTGGGGCCAACCTCCAAATTAGGGGCTTCACCCCCTTAGGTTTTGCAATTTTCTTTCTTTTCTTTGTTCTTTTTTATTATTTTTATATTCTTTTAATTGTTGCTTTCTTTTAATTAATTAATATTTTCAAAATATAAAAAACACAAAAAAAATCAGAAAAGATAAAAATAATAAATATTTTATTTCAATATTAATTTTATAAATAAATCCCATAATTAATTTAGATTTAATTTTAGGTTATAATTTAATTCTTTTTTTACAATAAACCAAAAATAATAAAAATAGATCTTTAACACTTTTTTTACCCTTTTTTTTAATTAATTAAATATTTTATCATTAACCATTAATTTTGTAAATAAATTTTATAATTAATTTAGTTTTAATTCTAGGTTTTAACTTAAATGCATTTTCTTTAATAAATTAAAAAACAATTAGAATTAGAATTAATTATTTGACTTTTAATTAATTTAATTTTCTTTAATGTCATAAATACAAAAACATAAAAAATAAGTCATTTCTATTATTTAATTTAATTATTGTAATAGTTTTATTTTAATTCCTTAAAGGGTCCAACGCCCTCGCATTCGATTATATTCTCTTTTCGCGTGTTTATTTATTTCTTTTTTGTAAATATAATGTATTTGTTCCAAAGCCCTGTAATAGTTATTTAGGCTTATATTTTCTGCATTTTTTATTTTAAATCGGGTCTGGATTAATTTGGGGTTGTAGACCCGCGCCCTTGTAATAGCGTAGGACATTTATCTTTTCCGCACTTTAAATTCCCGCACCTTTAACTGTTAAACAATAACATGAAAGAATGAATGCCCCAAAATAAAATCAAGTGTAGAACACCAATAACATGACAAGATAAATAAATGAATCTGACACACAAATCACACACCACCCCTAGGGTACGCCTCACTGTTGCCTTGCCTCGAAAGGTGATCGTCGAGTAGAGGATGTCTTAGTAAGTCCTCATGATCCGGGAACCTGGCATGAGGATAGCTTCTAAGGTGTCTTCCCATTGCTCCGGTGATCACCATGTCCCTACAAACTCGAATTGACCCGAACACCTCCAACGGTGGTGCTACCTACCCCTCAATGGTGGGATGGCACTACTTTAAAGGACATTTACACAGACGAATTCCTTAGGGTAGGTAGATTCTCATAGATACTTGCTCTAATTTCGAAACAAAAATTCAAACATACTTTTCACACCGACACCTTTTCAAAAAGCTTTCGAAAGCAATTTTTCAAACACTCTTGAGGACCGATACAAGAGTCGAACTGGAATTTTCAAAGAAACTTTTTTAAAACCCACAGTTGAAAAGCAAACAAACATTTTTGAAAACACAATGAGCAAGTATCTAAGAGCCCATGGATAACCATGGATAGAAAGGGTGCTAACACCTTCCCTTTCTATAATCTACCTCCCGAACCGAGAGCAATCTCTATAAGGAATTTTTCTGTGCTTTTGTCCTTTCCATTTCGAGAAAATAAAAGACGATGGCGACTCTTGCTTACCGCGACATTTCGCGAAACCAGCGTTAAACAGTCAGTTCCAGATCCACCGATCACAGAACTGGCGACTCTGCTGGGGAGACTCATAAAGTGAGGTGTACCTTAGGACTAAGATCACTGTGTTTTCAATTGCTTTGATTTGTTTGCTTTAAATTGTGGGATTGTCTTGGGAGTTCTATAGATCCTAACTCGGATCTGGGGATACCTTCTTAGAAAGTAGCAACAAGGCTGTGAGGGAACTGTGCGGGGTATACCGACATGGTTGAAGCAGTCTGCTACGTTGATGTGGCACTTTGGTGTGTACCGGTAACCCTTGAGTTCAATCAAGGAGAGTACGGGGCCTCCGCGTGGTGTCGTGAAGCATCAACAGACCTTAGGAACCTTAATTGAACCATCTTGGCCTCTTTAGGGTAGTGAGATAACTACTTTGGTGTACTCCGAAGTCGGTTGATACTCGATACTACACTCAATTGAGGGTTGTTTTCTTGGGATATTTTGATCGCCAGTCAGTGGCTAAATCGAAACGATGAACAATGAAAGCAATCCAATGATATTGAGATCCTTAGAACCCGGTTACTTCTAATAGGACAGGTTGAGCCCACCAACTTCAAGAGGGTAATACCCAGACCCCATGCTGGCCTGAACTCTAAGGGTTTCCCTTGTGTGACTTGTGTGCCTTCCAACTTGACTACTTGCATGCTTGTTATCTGACATTTGAGTTTCTTGCAGGTTTTGTTTATAGTCCTTAATTGGGACTCATAACAGGGTTTACTAAGTTTCTCGCAAGTTTTGTTTACAGTCCTTAAATGGGACTCATAACAGGGTTTACCTACATTACCCCACGCATAGCATAACATCATGACATCATGCCATTGCATGCATCCTACATAAGGACTAATCCATTTCAAGGATCTCAAGGGTCTGTGGTGCAGGTCACGATGGACCAAACTGCCTAGCCAGGGGCAAAGGGGATTTATTTTCCTCTAAGCCAAGGTTGTCAGAGGCTATGACCCACTGGATATGGTGAGCCTTTGACCCTTGAAGAAGGACTCTCAACAACATGCAGTTCCTTCAACCAAGCTACGAAATTCAAATTCTAACAAATTTTCTTGTCTACCCCACGAGGTCCTTGAAAACATTGCATGCATATCATACATATCATTTCATTACAGGTACACTTGTTGCAGGTCACTTACCTTCTTCGCTGTTTATTACAGCCGTCATCATGAATCCTGAATCATCCGATGGACAGGCTATCAAGGCCCTCCAAGCCCAGAATGCCCAGTTCCAGGAGATGATTATGAGCCTAGCCCAGGGTCAAAAGGAATTGAAGACTCTGATTCAGAAGAAGAAGAAGAAGAGGACTGTTTTGTTCAACCCTAGACGCAGATCTGGGAACACACTGCAGAATGAAGCTGAGAGGACTACTCCATCTGTGGGGGAAGGCAGTCACCAAGGGAGAGAGGTTCCTAGCCCTATGGTCTCCGACACCGAGACAGACTTCAATGATGAACAGTACCCCCCTGCTGAGGATCGGTACAAGCAACTAGAGGATCGTCTGAATGCCATGGAAATTCAACAAGTGCCTGGGTTGGATTTCGGGGACCTGGGTCTATCTTCTGGTGTGGTGATCCCACACAAATTCAAGGTTCCTTCTTTTGCTAAGTATGATGGGGCATCCTGTCCCAGGCTGCATCTCAGATCTTATGTGCGGAAGATTCAACCATACACTGTGGACAAGAACTTGTGGATCCACTTCTTCCAGGAGAGTCTTTCAGGGACTCACCTCGAATGGTTCTATCAGCTGGATGGGACCAAGGTTCGTAACTGGGAGGAGTTGGCTACTGCTTTTTACAAGCAGTATCAGTATAATGCCGACCTCGCTCCTACACGTACCCAACTCCAGGGTATGTCGTTAGGATCGGGAGAAGGTTTCAAAGAATATGCGCAGAGATGGAGGGACCTTGCTGGGAGGGTACAACCACCTTTGACCGACCGGGAACTCGTTGATATGTTCTTAGGGACCCTATCCGGGCCGTTCTTCAATCATCTCATTGGTAATTCATCTGCAGGGTTTACCGACCTCATTCTGACTGGGGAAAGAATCGAAGCTGGTATCAAGAGTGGGAAGATTCAGGAGGCCACACCTTCGGATACTCACCAAAAGCCTTACATGGACAAGAAAGAATCTAATGCTGCATACAGCCAAAAAAGTCGTCGTGACCAACATGCAGGGGCAGTCATGATCTCTGGTTCTGCACCACACCGCCAACCACAAAAGGGAAACCAGCGAAGGCCGGACGAGCCTAAAAGACAATTCACCAACATTAACATGCCATGGTCACAAGCATTGCAGCACATGTTGAAGATGAACCTGATTGCGGTGATTAATCCTCCTGCAAATCCTAAGACTTCCTCTCCAAGCTACAATCCAGAAGCCAGGTGTGCTTATCATTCCGATAGCCCGGGGCACGATACCGAGGATTGTTGGGCGCTGAAATACAAGATCCAGAATATGATTGATGCTAAAGAGATTGAATTTGAACCTGCTGAGACCCCCAACGTGATCACTGCTCCCTTGCCAAAACATGGCTAGGATTGAGGGATTTTTGTTCATTTGAATTCAAGTTGTATCTTTCTTTTCTTATTCAAACAAACAATTATTATGTTAAACTCTTTTATTTCATGAATGCATTACACATGTCTGTCCTAAATTAATTATGTCTACTATACTTAAAACTGCTTTCATATTTTTGTGACGATCAACTCTTGACTGAAAATTCTAAACCTCTTGAGAGAGGATGACGAAAACGATACCACGATCTTTACAGTATGCTTTTGAACAAACCCCGCTGATGAGGTACAGGCATTGTTTCAATTCCTAAACACTGGAGTTATAAGGATGATAATCCCTCGTTAACCCCTCTGAGCCAAAGAAGTAGAAGTTTTTATTTTCGAAAATCAAAACCCTTAATCATAACCTGGGGCAGGGTAGTTCTCTCAGTTGATCCAGATGCATAACGAATGGCACCATAGAAGTCCTTACAAAACAAAAGACAGTGATGGTTCAGAACAATCATAAAGACAGGCATTCGTTATCAAAAAATCATAAATGAAAAGCCCAAGAAGTCAGAACCTATAAAAGGGACTTATGAAACCAGGGCATCCCGCTGACTGTAATTCCAAAAAGGAAACAGTTCAGGCAAAAAAAGAAAGGGATAACAAAAAATCAAAAAAAAAAAAAGGTCATACAAACCGTCAACAAAAAAAGGAATGGCTGCCTGTTCAGAATAAATCATCAATATCTGAACCATCACCAGAAAATCAGAGCGAAGACTCAAACAAGGTCTAACGTATGATCAACTGAGTGTAGGTTTGAAGAACATCACGAAGAGCGGGTGGGTACAAATAATTTGAGCCTTTATCCTTTGTTTCTTAAACCGTGAACCAGGCCACGTTATAACCCTTAAAAGTCCTAGCTGAAGCATGGGTTAGTTCGAAAGCATACTGTTACGAAGGTATCCTGACTCCTGAAGGTTCGCTATAAAATCTTGAGTTGACACCGCATTGTATTATAAAAAAATGCATTTTCAAAATTCAAGACAGACATAGGCTTTTGCATTCTCAAAATAACCTTGTTTGCATATGACTATTTATTTGAACAGCAGGGAAATTCGCGCGATGAACACCTTGTGAACAGAAATACCTCCAATCAAGGGGCACAGTAGGAGCATTGCCCATTATCTGGGGCATGACAAAATACTTCTAACAGGGGCAACTCCCTACATTCTGAAAGCATGGACATAGTCGGAAAAATACTACGCATAATCAAAGACCCGCTAGGTTGACATACCTAGGCAAAAATAAGGGCTTCCCGGCGAACCAAAAGGGTTCGGGAAAAATGAAGGGATGAAATGAAAAAATATGTACACCCGGCAAGTCGAAAACCTGAAAAGGCGGCTTGGACAAAAATGGGTATCCCGGTGGATTGAAGACCCGAAAGGGCGGTCCAGGCAAAAGTTAGGGATCAAAGCGTACGACTATGTTCCGGTATCTCATCACTTGTCTACCCGAAGATTTGTCAATCACCCACACAGGTATCCTCTTCCCTCACCTCCGAAACAGGGGCAATAATGAGTCGTCCAGGCGATCCAGTTGCTCTGTCAACCAAAGTACCAAGGAAAGGTTAATACAAAGATGATTATCATCTACCTTTACAAATTCCAGATCAAGGGTTAACATCCGAAACCAAACAGGACAATCATCCACTTGATCATCATCAGGCAATCCTACACCGGTTCCTTCTCAACTTTCAGACAAAGTCTTACACGGACTCATCCACAAGTAACCCTACACCGGTTCCTTTTCTTTCAGAAAAAGTCTTACACGGACTTATCATCAAAGTAACCCTACACCGGTTCCTTCTCAACTTTCAGACAAAGTCTTACACGGACTCATCCACAAGTAACCCTACACCGGTTCCTTTTCTTTCAAAAAAGTCTTACACGGACTTATCATCAAAGTAACCCTACACCGGTTCCTTCTCAATTTTCAGAAGAAGTCTCACACGGACTCATCTTAAGATAACCTTACCCCGGTTCATCACGAAGTCTTACACGGACTCACCCTCCACAAGTAACCTTACCCCGGTTTCCTCCAGAAGTCTTACACGGACTTACCTCAAAGATAACCTTACCCCGGTTCATCCGGAAGTCTTACACGGACTTACCTCAAAGATAACCTTACCCCGGTTCATCAAGAAGTTTTATACGGACTTATCCTGAAATAACCCTACACAGGTTATCTCTTTCCAGATGTAGTTTTACACAGACTCGTCATCAGTAAACCCTACACAGGTTTCCTTCTCAAAACTCCAGATGTAGTTTTACACAGACTCGTCACCCAGAAACCCTACACAGGTTCTCTATTTTTAAGGATGCAGTTTTACACGGACTCGTCATCAGTAAACCCTACACAGGTTTCCTTCTCAGCTCTAGATACAGTCTTATACAGACTCATTGTCAGTAAACCCTACACAAGTTTCCTCCCTCCAAAGATGCAGTTTTACACGAACTCGCCATCAAGAAACCCTACACAGGTCCTCTCTTTCCAAAGATGAAGTTTTACACGAACTCGTCATCAAGAAACCCTACACAGGTTTCCTTCAACTCCAAATGCAGCTTCACGCGAGCCCAACCTCAAAGTAACCCTACATAGGTTCCCTCTTTCAACTTACAAAAAATACATCTCAAAAATTTCCCCAGTAGATTCTGGAAGCTTCTTCCCCGCAGAGCACGAACGCGTCTCCCGGCTTTCTTCAAAGGTTATTTCCCTACCAGGATATAACTGGGTTATCCTCAGCCAAAAGCCACGGAAAGAGCGTCCTCGACGGAGTCTTCTCATCCCCAGCGAAGTCCATTAACACTTCCAATATAACGATGGTATCCACAGCAAGGTATTATCAACACTCAACAAAGTACCTCTCTCCCCACAGAGTATCGCTTCCCAGCAAGATCACTAGAGTACTTTTCTCCCCGCAGAGTAACCCATTCGCCAAGTTTATTCCCCAACGGAGTTATCTTCTCCTACCGGTATTCTTGCAGTTATCATCCCCAGCGGAAGCAAAATTTATTCTTCAACATCAGCCCAGGATATGACTTCCCGGCACCCGTCAAGGATTTAATCTCCTAGACGAAAACATACATTCATAAAACATCACATACATCATTATAGCATGCATAGACACATTATATCATACAAATCTCATTTATGTTGAGAACATCATTGCTTGATCCATATCATGCATTGCATATGACTAACCTTTACCTTTCAGGAAGGATGCAGTTGAAATTCTCAATCATATTTCACGACCTAGACCGGTTCAGTTAATCGACTCCAAAGATTTCTTATCCAGTCCCAGGCCTTCTCTAGTCCAGCTAAATCGACTCCCAACAGATTTTTCTGATAAAGACTCAGTAGAAGTTATCTCAGATGGTTCCCTCTCCGACGGTGAGTGAGGTGATAATCTCCTATGGTTCCCTCTCCGACGGTGAGTGAGGTGATAATTCCTTTTCAGATGGTTCCCTCTCCGACGGTGAGTGAGGTGATAATTTCAGATGATTCCCTCTCCGACGGTGAGTGAGGTGATAATTCCTTTTCAATTTCCTGTGGTTCCCTCTCCGACGGTGAGTGAGGTGATAATTCCTTTTCAAGATGTTTCCCTCTCCGACGGTGAGTGAGGTGATAATCTCCTATGGTTCCCTCTCCGACGGTGAGTGAGGTGATAATTCCTTTTCAAGATGTTTCCCTCTCCGACGGTGAGTGAGGTGATAATCTCCTATGGTTCCCTCTCCGACGGTGAGTGAGGTGATAATCTCCTATGGTTCCCTCTCCGACGGTGAGTGAGGTGATAATTCCTTTTCAAATGGTTCCCTCTCCGACGGTGAGTGAGGTGATAATTCCTTTTCAAATGGTTCCCTCTCCGATGGTGAGTGAGGTGATAATCTCCTACGTTTCCCTCTCCGACGGTGAGTGAGGTGATAATTCCTTCTCAAGATGTTTCCCTCTCCGACGGTGAGTGAGGTGATAATCTCCTATGGTTCCCTCTCCGACGGTGAGTGAGGTGGCAATTCCTTTTCAGATGGTTCCCTCTCCGACGGTGAGTGAGGTGATAATCTCCTATGGTTCCCTCTCCGACGGTGAGTGAGGCGATAATTCCTTTTCAGATGGTTCCCTCTCCGACGGTGAGTGAGGCGATAATTCCTTTCCTTATGGTTCCCTCTCCGACGGTGAGTGAGGTGATAATTCCTTTCAGATTATAATTTCCTACGGTTCCCTCTCCGACGGTGAGTGAGGTGACAATTCCCTTTCAGATTATAATTGCCTATGGTTCTCTCCCTGATACTGTGAAGATGGTAATTCCCACCAAGATTTTCTCAGCAAGCGTTGTTGAAGTTAAAGTCACCCAAGGTTCTCTTACCGTTCATGCTAAGGTATTAACCATCCCTGGTTCATTCATCACCGTTTGAAGCTCCAGATTCAACTCCTGTAAACAGTCAGGACACATCTATACCAAGCATCTGAAAACCGACTCCTGCAACATGTCAGGTACTTATTTTTCTGTTTTGCAGGTACGCAGGTTCTCGCTAAGGAATCTCTTATGCGATCAACGTTCGGATGGCATCTATAAGCCCATCATCCTACTCGTCAATCTCTAAATGGCATCTATAAGCCCATTCCCTCCATATCACTGCTACTATGTGAGCGCAAATTTCTGGGCACTCTAGTGTTCAATCATCTTCCACCCTCGGATTACGAAAGGCACGTCAGCCAATCTGCATCCTCAGGTCTAAGAAGATTGAACAGGGGCAACTGTTGTACCCCAAAATTTGCCCTCCCATATTCTTCAAAGATTTGCCAAGTCAAGCTTCAAAGTTCCCCAAGGGTTGCACAGTGTAAGGGTCTCCTAAGCAGTCAAAATTAGGGTTTTTGCTCTGATCAAGAAAATGAAGTTTCCAAGGGTCCCATCAAGTCCCACATGCCTACAAATATGATCAAGCATCCTCATACAAAGTTTCAAGACTTTCAGCACAAGATTGCACAGTCAAAAACCCTAATTGCACTACAGTCAACTGTAGGGGCAAAATGGTCATTTGGCAGTCAAAAGTTCAAATTTTTGGTCAACATCTCATTTTGAAGCCACAAACATCATTTGATCAATGCTTGATCATGATTCTCAAAACTTGGCTCAAAAATCATCAAGATGCAAAAGTTTCCTTATTTGGACAGTTGAAAAAGTCAACTGAAATTGACCAGGGCATAACTTTCACATGGATTATCAGAAAAATTCCATCCAAAGCTCATTTTGAAGAGAAAGACATTTCCTACAACTCATCTTCATACTTCAAGTCCAATAAATGCTCTCACAAAAAGTTATCAATTTCAACATTATAGGTCATTTTCAAAAGTCAACAAAAAGGGACTTTAAGTCAAAGGCCATAACTTGAGATTGGTAAATAAAAATGACATGGGACCAAAGGCATTGGTTAGAGGACTCAAAAACCTTTCCAAAATGTCCAAGAACATGAGCAAAGCTTAAAAATTGAGCAAGTTATGCATTGGAGAAGTTGGGAAATTTTTGTGAAATGGCCAAAATCATTTATCCTTGAAATCTCATTTTTTACAAAAGGGGCCCAATTTTTCCACTTGAATTAACTTGTCCATGCCTCCCACGTGTCCCACCTTTTAATTCATATTTTTTAATTAATTTTTTCATTTTTAATTGATTTTATTGGATTTAATTAAGTTTAAATCTTTTAAAATCAAGAAAAAATCAAAAAGTTTGATTAAATGAAATATTTGGCCTTAACTAGCCTTGAAACATCATTAAGCCTATACCATTTTCGTGCTAAGGCTCAAATAAGGCAAGAATTCAAAATAAGGCAAAAAATGGAAAGTGTGATAATGGAGGTTTATGTGAAAATCCAAAACATCAATGCAAGGCATTATTGGCCATAATTCTCATTCAAACACATTGCTTAGGGTATATACAAGTGATCAGAAACCAAATAGAAGGCTAAGCTGCGCAGGAACCTTGATAGCAAACTCACATTTTTTTGCAAAAATCTCAAATCTGAAAACCAAGTTAGAGGTGGTTTCAAACCACGATTGCTATCTCATTAGCTTCCTCAAGCATCATTGGACATATTCCAATCAAAAACATCAATCCAAACGCTGTGAAACGGTACCCAGAAGTCACACTTTTGCCATTTTTTTTTATTATCGTGTTTCAATATCCATGCACATTCATAACGTTTTGCTTATATATTCATGATCAGTGAAGTGTTTGCAAGTTAACCCATGCGTTTAATTATGTTTTTGAGCTGTATAGACGATTTCGCCATGGTCGATTTCTAGGGTTACAGGACCTTGGAATTAGGGCTTTTGAGACAAAGGAAAATTGGCCTTCCAGACCCATACCATGAGAATAAGCACACCTGGACGATCTTGAATCCACCCTCGCGCTCAATTTATGAGCGTCAGAGGGCCATTCGCTATTTTCTCATATCTTACTTTCAGCAACGTTTGAAAACCGTTGCTCTTTGCTTATGTATTTCAGGAAAATAACACTACGCGAAGAAGATGAATTCGTGGCGTCAACGGATTGGCCAGTTTAAAATTTCGCGCGCAGAGATTCACTAACGTTTTGTTTCTTTTATAATATTTTGTTGTTTGTTTAATGATAACAACGCGTGCAGTAGTTCAGTGGCAAGGCATATGAGCTGTTAACATTCCTGACCTGGGTTCGAGCCCCAGGTCTTCAATAATTTCTATGTTATTTTTCATTTAACATTCACATGCAGCGCCTACGTTAAAGATCATGATGCACTCTCAGAATCTAGCGTACACGCGTCCAGCTCCATCAGATCCAAGGCCATGGCTTGAGGTGCATGGTGAGTCCCCAGTCAACGCGCCACACGTTACTCAAAAAGTCCACCAGGCCTTGCTAAATGGGCCAGAAATTGCTGGGGCCAACCTCCAAATTAGGGGCTTCACCCCCTTAGGTTTTGCAATTTTCTTTCTTTTCTTTGTTCTTTTTTATTATTTTTATATTCTTTTAATTGTTGCTTTCTTTTAATTAATTAATATTTTCAAAATATAAAAAACACAAAAAAAATCAGAAAAGATAAAAATAATAAATATTTTATTTCAATATTAATTTTATAAATAAATCCCATAATTAATTTAGATTTAATTTTAGGTTATAATTTAATTCTTTTTTTACAATAAACCAAAAATAATAAAAATAGATCTTTAACACTTTTTTTACCCTTTTTTTTAATTAATTAAATATTTTATCATTAACCATTAATTTTGTAAATAAATTTTATAATTAATTTAGTTTTAATTCTAGGTTTTAACTTAAATGCATTTTCTTTAATAAATTAAAAAACAATTAGAATTAGAATTAATTATTTGACTTTTAATTAATTTAATTTTCTTTAATGTCATAAATACAAAAACATAAAAATAAGTCATTTCTATTATTTAATTTAATTATTGTAATAGTTTTATTTTAATTCCTTAAAGGGTCCAACGCCCTCGCATTCGATTATATTCTCTTTTCGCGTGTTTATTTATTTCTTTTTTGTAAATATAATGTATTTGTTCCAAAGCCCTGTAATAGTTATTTAGGCTTATATTTTCTGCATTTTTTATTTTAAATCGGGTCTGGATTAATTTGGGGTTGTAGACCCGCGCCCTTGTAATAGCGTAGGACATTTATCTTTTCCGCACTTTAAATTCCCGCACCTTTAACTGTTAAACAATAACATGAAAGAATGAATGCCCCAAAATAAAATCAAGCGTAGAACACCAATAACATGACAAGATAAATAAATGAATCTGACACACAAATCACACACCACCCCTAGGGTACGCCTCACTGTTGCCTTGCCTCGAAAGGTGATCGTCGAGTAGAGGATGTCTTAGTAAGTCCTCATGATCCGGGAACCTGGCATGAGGGTAGCTTCTAAGGTGTCTTCCCATTGCTCCGGTGATCACCATGTCCCTACAAACTCGAATTGACCCGAACACCTCCAACGGTGGTGCTACCTACCCCTCAATGGTGGGATGACACTACTTTAAAGGACATTTACACAGACGAATTCTTTAGGGTAGGTAGGTTCTCATAGATACTTGCTCTAATTTCGAAACAAAAATTCAAACATACTTTTCACACTGACACCTTTTCAAAAAGCTTTCGAAAGCAATTTTTCAAACACTCTTGAGGACCGATACAAGAGTCGAACTGGAATTTTCAAAGAAACTTTTTTAAAACCCACAGTTGAAAAGCAAACAAACATTTTTGAAAACACAATGAGCAAGTATCTAAGAGCCCATGGATAACCATGGATAGAAAGGGTGCTAACACCTTCCCTTTCTATAATCTACCTCCCGAACCGAGAGCAATCTCTATAAGGAATTTTTCTGTGCTTTTGTCCTTTCCATTTGGAGAAAATAAAATATGGTGGCGACTCTTGCTTACTGCGACATTTCGCGAAACCAGCGTTAAACAGTCAGTTCCAGATCCACCGATCACACATATATATATGGGGATATGTGATTGTTTCTCTTCTATGCAAAAACGTCTCTAAGTTATATATTAGTATTTGTATTGGATTATGATACTTCTCACGATTTGCTATCTTTCTTTTTGATGTTGTAAAAAGGATAGAAGCATATGCAAGACGAAGTAGGGAAGCACAAAGTCATGGGGAGCCTTCGACAACTATATGAAATGCATCGTCACAAGTTTTTCCATCATCAAAAAGGGGAAATATGTGAGTACACCTTCGCCATGAGATGTTTTGTATGATGTCAAAATTGGGAAAAGCTAGCATTTCTATGTATTGGACGACATCTCTATGTCTTGTGGCACTCCTTTGCATTACGGGTCTTAGGAACCATTAAAAAGAATTTTAAAATTGATTCAAGTCATGAAAAATAAGTTTATGCATAAATTTTCATTGCATGTGTCGACATATAAGATTTTCAGGTCGACACATACAAATCAATTTTGAAGCTTGTAGCCTCTGGAAGGCTCAGGTCGACACATGCATTGCATAGGTCGACACATACTGAAGCATTTCTGAAATTGCAGAAATTCTTATTTTATGTGTCGACACATACGCATTTCAGGTAGACACATTTACTGTTGTTTTAAAGTATGTAGCCTCTGACTTGTTTGGGTCGACACATACAGCTTAAACTTAACATATGTGTCGACACATACGATTTATAGGTTAACACATATTGATTGTTTTGGTCAATTTTTCAAATCTTTTTAATTCCGAAAAAATCCTTTTTCCCTAAATTTCCAAAACTATAAATACATCGTTCATGCATCATTACAACTTGATGATACCATAAAATTAGCCTACATTTGATCTTCATCTTCTACCTCTAATCTATGCATGCATACTAACATTCCATTGTAACAATCTTTTATTGAGGTGCCATCTAGACGAGGTTTGATAATGTCCGATTAGGTTCTTGTGTAGCTGGGATTATTGGGTTGAGATTTGTAGGGGTCTTCATCCGGAAAAACTGCGGGTTTGTCCTCCAATATCATTGATTGATTTGGGGGTTTTCGTGCAAGAAATTCAAAAGGTGATTACGGCCAAGTGAAGTTCTTTGGAGATAAAGAATGCAAGGAATCCTTTGGAGATGATGAACACAAAGGAAGTAGCGAGAGAAAGGTGGATCATAGTTGAAGTCTTGTGTTGCAATAGGTACAATTTGATCGTTCATGCGCGAAATCTTTGGAGATAAAGAATGCAAATGAGTATCAATATCGACAACTCAATTGGGATCTATTGTGTCTTGGTATTTCTCAAGATCAAAGGAAGATAAGGGGTTGAATCAACAACAAGCATTAGGGTTTGTGGAGTTTCTCTTGAACACTTCTCTTATATTAACTTTTTACATAGTAAGAATTATCCTAATTCCATTAGAATTAGACGCTGACGTACCCATACGTGAGGATGAAAGTGGGAGATAAATCCTCGCGTCTCTTTTATCATCACTTTTACTTGATTTAATTTTCATCAATCAATTTGCCTAATAGCATTGCGTTATCAATTGATTCGTAAGAATTTTTCCGGACTGTTTTGATTTCAATCGAGTGTTGATAGTGCTTATAACCACTTTTGATTATAAATGCTTTTTGTATCAACACAACTTAAAGGAAAATTCTGAAAACTCAATTCCACACCAAGTGTTCGACAAACTATTTTGTTAGCTTTTTGATTAATTATCATTGGAAATAGCATTACTAATAACTTGATACAAACGCTAAATAAGCTGTAAATTGATTTAAGCTATTAATTCCATTATCATTTTCATTCTATATTGATTTTGTTACATTTATATATTCGAGGTTCCAATAACGGTTCATATAAGATAACTTATTTTCAAAACCACTCCTGCTCAAACTCTTTGATAAATAAACTTTCAAAACCATAATTTTCTGGATTTTAAATTGGGTATACATTCACCCCCCTCTAGATATCTTGTTGTCGTCTAACTGACGTATTATGTCAGTTTTGCATGTCTAGAGTGTGAAAAACAGGACAATTTTGCAATGGCTTTAGAGGTATGTCGGACAATGTTGAAGGACCAAGAAGATATGTTGAAAGTCATTATTACCGATCGAGATACCTTATTAATGAATTCAGGTTCAACAATATTTCCCACTTCTTATGCATTACTTTGTAGATATCACATTACTAAAAATGTGAGAAGTTGTGTTAAACCCGCGGTATGGACTAAACAAATAGCAGGTGGAGATGGAAAACTGGTCAAGGTGAGTGTTATTATGGAGAAAATTATGGATGCATGAAATATAATAAATGCATCTACAAAAGTGATATATGTTGATGCTATTATACATTTCAAGAAGGTGTGCCTGAAATATCCTGATTTACAAAATATATTAAAAGCACAATTTTGGACTAGGTAAAGGAGAAGATTGTTTGTGCTTGGACTGATCAGGTTATATACCTTGAAAATACAAAAACAAACCGAGTTGAGTCTGCTCATGCTTGTCTGAAAAATCGGTTGGGAAATAGCAAGGGTGATTTGTATGCGGATTGGGAACCTGTGAATCAAATGATACTAAACTAGCATAATAAGATACAAACATCATTTGGTCGTAGTATCAGTGTTGGAACACAGGTTCAAAGAAAACACTCTATATTCTCATTTGGTCAGCAACATATCTCGATCAGCTTTGAATTATATTTTCACGAAGCCAAACGAGTTTCTAATGTAGATTCCGATATCTCAAAGTGTGGTTGCACACATGTGAAAACATATGGTCTCCCATGTGCCTGAGTCATATCCAAGAAGGTGAAACTTGATTTCCTGATACGAATGGACGAGGTCTGTAGTCATTGAAAGAGGCTCAATTTTGAAGATGACAGTGTTATGAAAGACGGTAAATCGAATATCTCCATCTTGAATGAATGGGAAGCGATACAAGAAAGATTTTTGAAAGTCGATGACAACACAAAACTCCACATCAAGGAGAAATTGAGGAAGATTATATTCCTGGAGACCACGGGCTTGAAACCACCCTCCCAATCGGTAAAAACGCAAAGGAGCACCTAAGAACGTGAAACCTACACTGAGTGACAATCACCAATGATCGTATCATCTATGTTGGATGTATTTCAAATCCGCGACATTTTCTTCAAGTGTATTAGAAACCGGGATGCCTTATAGAACTTACATAACTGGAGTGGGTGAATCATTATAAATCTAACCCGAGACTTGGCCAGACCAATTTATTGAAAGGATGCAAGAGTACACAAAATTGAACAACATTGAAATAGAAGAAAAAAAATAAGGAAAAGTCAAAGGGGATACCACCTATAGATTTCGCAGGCAACAATTATTTTGGATCATTTAAGTAGTTATTTATTATTTTATTGTATATGACATTTTATTAATCTATTATGTTGTGGAATATAAGCATTTTGTAGTTTGTCCAAAAATACCAACATTCAATATAATTAGTTGCTTCTGTTTCTGTTTTGTTTATGTTTTTTAATACAAAGAAAGTTTCCAGAGATTCATCTCTGAAAAAAAATAAGGGTGTTTTCAGAGTTACATCTCGAATACATTCTCTGTCAGCAGATAGGATTTGTGTGGTCTATGATATCATCCCACTACTATGAATAAGTTCACTTGTCATATTGTTTCACACCAAAACACCATCCCGAAAATGTTCACTTTACCGGCAATACACCATCCCGAAAATTTAAGATCAACGAGTACACCCCTCTTGAAGATTTGCAATACATATTGCATGAGCTCCTACCATATGGTGACAATCGGAAAATTGTGAAGATCGAGTATTGTTCGCCATCCATTGACGAAGAAGGGAAACTTGAGTTCAACAACCATGAGCTGAAGACGGCCGCAAATTTACAGGCTATATGGAGAACCTTTTTCTGTTTAGAACCAAAAGTTTCGATCGAGCTGGACGCGACTATTTTGAAATCGGTCGATGATATTATCAAGATGTTGCAACATCCACATAAATGTTGAAGTGTAATGTTTGATCTATGTTAAAATCTTTTATGTATTGCTTATTTTATGATATCAATGGTATTTTGATTTTGTAAAGTTAGTGTATTCCAATTCTGTTTTTCTGCATTCTGTAAGACATTATTCTAGAAATATATTACTGTTTGATACCGAAAATGTAACTCCGAAAAAGTTTGTGTTTTATTACATTCTAATGCGTCTCAGATATGTATCTTCGGAATCTCGAAGTATTTAAATATTTTTAGAGGATGCGCTAGAAAAGCATATGGTGTATTATGAAATTCTCAATTTTTATTTTAAAAAAATTAAGAAAGTGGATGTTTTGAAAGAAAAAAATAAAGAGTTCTTTGAGATTTTTTATACTTTTGGAGAATATAGAGCCGAAAAGGAAGTATAAAGCCCAATTTACCATAACGAGCCTATTAACTTCTCTAGTTTTATGGGCTTGGGCTTGATATGCTTCTTTCTTCTCTTTTGAGAATTTTAATGAACACCCTTTTAATTAGTTCTAGCATCCCACATAATATTAATTTGACCATACTACTCTTTGATTTAATAATAGACAAAATTTAGGTACAATTTTTTAACTGAGATTCTTACTATTTTATAATGAAAATATAATAAATACATAATTTCTTCTTACACATACATAAATTTATTCTATTTTTATTTTTTAAATAATATTTAAGTATATTTATCATATTTTTATTAGAAAATAGTAAAAAATTATATTTAAAGAGTTGTATCTAAATTTTATTTTTGTTTAAACTTATCAAAATTTTCAAAATATCTGATAATAAATATGGAGTGTACCGAGTTATTTTAAAAATCTAATAAAAAAAATTATTTCTTTTAAATATTTAATTTTTTACGGTAAAATTGATTATGAAATTTGCGGAGGAAATACGTTACCCGCTGATTTTTCTATTAGTTTATATGAATTTTATGCATTTTTAAAAGACCGGTTCTTAATTTTAAATTTTTATCAAATTTTAAAGTATCGAATAATATGTGGGGTGCTATCGATTTTTAAATAAATCTAGTAAAAAAACTTTTTTTTTTAATATTTTCAATATTTTATTTTTATACTTGTAGAATTTATTGCAAAAATACATTACCCGAATACTTTTGTTTAGATTTTGGATTATATGTATTTATGCTTTTTTTTTAGGATTTTTAAAAGAAAGATACTTAATTTTATGTATTTTTTATTAGATTTTAAAAAAATATATGAAAAAAAAAACTTGTTTTATAATATTTTAAATATTTTATTTTTATCTATGAAATTTAATATGAAAATACGTATTACTCTATATTTTTAGTTATATAAATTTTATGTATATTTACTAAATTTAAAATAAAAAATCATTAAAAAATTATCGATTTTTTTATACGACTTATTAAACTTTTTGTATCTAAGAAAAAAAATTTAACATGTAAATAATAAAAAAATATTCTTAATATTACAAAAATATGAATATATCGTGTACTATAATTTATGAGGTAAATTTCTCTTCTCTTTTCATCGGGGGGGTTGGGTTAAAATTAGAAAATAAATTAAAATATTCATGTGTTCAGTAACAGGCCACAACCAATTTTTAATTAAGTTCTTTGATCCCTTTAAAGCTGCAACATATTTTGTGCTTTCGTAACAATGACAAGCTAATAAACTTAGTATATTGTAACGATGATAAACTAATATACTTTTTATGTATTAAGCAAAGGTTGAAGTGTACATGTATCATGATTCATACATAAAAATGGTAAATATATGTTCCATAAGGTTATTGACAATACAAGTTACGATTATTTTTATTACTTATATTTTGTCTCTTTTTTTTTTTTTTTGTCTCTTTTCTCTTATTTATTTATTTTGTATCTACTATTTAAAAAAAATTTCCTCTATGAGAGACATGTATAGGTACATCATACATGTATATTTTTATATAAAAAATGTCTAACTTTTTAAACAAAAAAAATATCTGATTTAACAAATCCATATCGCAGTGGCGCGTAAATGTAACTAACCCATAGTTTGGAGTCGCTTTCTGATTGACTCACTAACATAATAATAATAGTCCGCAAGATTTAGAAGATGCTTACTAATCTTTTTCATACATGGTCACCTAGTCTCTCACCATCAAAATATCTACTTGTTTTGTTGATTTTCATGACATTTTATTCACAGTGTCAAAAAAATATTATGTAACAAAATATATCATTTTCCATTTTAGTACGAGTACGAGGAGAGAAAGTTAAAAAAATGTTGGCTTTCACATTCTGATTTATAGGAGAATTGAGTTTTATTAGTTCAAAGTTTATGAATTGAGGTATGAACATTGGTCAAATATTGTTTCCGTCATGAATTGTCGGTATTGGAGTTTTTGCTAGAAATCGAACTCGGTATTGAGACTCTATTAATCTATAGTTCGTGAATTGATGTATGAACACTGGCTAAATATTGTTTGATTAAATTCGGTATTTCTCCGAAAATCATTCTTTGCAGGAACTCTTTTACCACTAGAGTCTTTAAAGACAATTACATTATTGAGAATCATGATTTTAATTGTCATGATACAATCATCCTAAATTATAGTAATCACAGACTAAATATTTACTTCTTATTATTGGGTATTATTACAACAAGTATTGTAATTATCATCAACATTAGTTTACGATCCTAAACATTGGCGAATTCAGTCATGTGTTGGTCAGTTTGTTTCAAATATAATTGGAGTCTCGTGAGTCCGTTTGAGGTGAGGTTAATTGTCTTGGAAAAGGGTTTAATGATCTTTTCAACTTGGAAATTTCATAATTTTCTCATAAGTATAAAAAAAATTGTGTCATTTTGAAGTCAAACAAAACAGTTTGCCTGATGCGAGTACTCGTTCTTGTTGTTTGATTAAACTGAAGCGATTGGTGTATTAAATCCTGAAATAAATATCATATTCTTAAAATAACATATTCATTTGCTTGATTCTGACTCTTTTTGATATTTTAAATAATTATTCGAATGTGATGTGTAGTCATGTTATTATTAAGGTGGGATAATCGTGAATCAATTGTGTTGTTCTATAACGTTGAATGTTAATCCTACTAACTATTCTATTGTGTGATTGTGAATATGAAATTGTTGAGTTGTTGTTGGTGTTGTTTTTTGATGGTTATAATATTGATTAATGATTGTATATGGTGTTTGATGTTATATGTAATGGTGATATATGCACTGTGATTATTTTGGTGAATCTTTTGGTGAAAATGCATATTGTTAGTGATGTTGCATTCTTGAATATATGCATACTATGTTGGTTATGGTGATGTTGTTGGTGGCATGCACGGTCAGAATAGAGGCCGATGTGCATGTGTTTGTTTGCATGTCATTGCTGTATGTCGTACATCATGGTATCCGAACTCCAACTCATTTTGGTGTGCTTTGGTCCGGTGGTATAGATTCAGGAGCGAGTAACTAATTTCATTGAGGGATTAATGAAGTGTTACTATATGGTGATTAGTAGCAACTTTTGGTGAGCCTGAATCCTATGGTGGAGATCTGGTGCGAGTAGTTAATCCTATTGAGGGATTAGTAAAGCGTTGCTATATGGTGATTAGCGACGATTTTTGGAGTGCCCTGATTTCAAGAGGGAATCTGATCCTATGGCTGGGATCAAGGAGCGAGATGAACCTGAGTATTTATAAATGGTACCGTATGCATAATGAGTCAGTCATGGAGTCCATTGCATACATACTTGCATATGTGCTTGATTATTCATGAAGTTGTTGATTTATGGATAATGTGCGCATGTTGGTGTGAATGGGTGTGAGAGCATGTTGTTGTTTATTGTGTAATGAATGTGTGCTTGTTGTATGTTTCTCCATCTTAGCATTTGTTACATTGTTTATATTGAATATTTTTTCACACCTCTTTTGCTTTAAAGTTGTCCACCATGGATATCTTGTAGATACTCAGGAGTAGAGTTTGTTGTTGTAAGTAGAAGCTAGCTCTTGGAGTTATTTCCTTTAGTTTTCGTTTATTTAGTAATGTCGTGCTCTGATTTTGTAACATCGGGACGAAGCATTTCATTTATGTTTTAAAGCAGTTTTGTTAAAGGGGATTATTTTACCTTGTTGTAGATTAATGTTTGATTTATTGAATCATTTAGAGATTGTTGAGAGTTGAGTATTACAACTATGTTTCATTTGTTTTATGAAATTTATGTTTTATTAGACTAAAGTTGAAAGTTGGTATGTTTCATTATCAGTTTATTATTCTGCTACAATGATACTCTAAGTGAAGGTGAGCATGCGATGACAAGAGTAATTGAAATATTATGTTTTATTGATTATTCTTCCGCAATGAGCCTAAGTTATGGTGAGCGTGTGATGACAGGTGTTGTATGATATTTTAATTTTTTTATGTGTGTTTCTAAATGATTATGTATTGTTAAAGGATTGTCGTTGGTGACACGTTAAATTATTGTGTAGTGCTTTATATATAAGTTTTGGGGTTTGAGGTGTTATATAGTGGTATTAGAGCATGTTGGTACGTTCGGCCAGATTTTTTTGGTAATGTTGTATGTGACATGTGTGTGAAACATTGTCAGTGCTTACTTGTTTTTCTAATCGCTTGTTAGCGGGAGAGAGATTGAAACAGGTGGAGGAGAAGTTTATGCTTCTCTAAGATGTTTCAGGTGTGAAGTGGTGGTTCAATGTGCCGCTAATTTCAGAAGTGCAAGCATTGTTAAAGCTATGTTATTTCCCGAACCTGAAGAGAGTAAAAAATTCGAGATTCATGTTCTTCAGTCAAGTATAGATGTCCTTAGTGGATATGATCAGGTGCTCGTGTTGTTCACTTCCTTGAAGGGGGGGGGGGGGCGATATTGTGGCTAGTGTTATGCTTGTGGAGTATGTGTTTGCTGATGTCTTTTCTAAGAGGCATTTGTGACTTGTCGTCAGAGAGAGAGGTTAGAACTCAACTATGTCCATATCAGTAAGACTATAATGTTTCCAGAGTTTGGAGATAGTGGAGAGTTGATGTTTTTATCAGCTAAATAAGTGAAAGAACTCTTAGATGATGAGGCTCAAATGTTTGCAATGTTTGCATCTTTGCAAATCGACAATGTGTGATTTACCAATAGTGTGTGATTTTTTGGTTGTGTTCCCATATGATATGGGTGATTTACCGCCAGAGGGCAAGGTGGATTTTGCCATGACCTAGTACCATATACGAGTACGGTGTCAATGGCTCCTTATAGAATGTCCACTTCAGAGCTGAGTGAGCTGAAGAAACAGTTAGAGGAACTGATTGAGAAAACATTTGTTTTACTGAGTGTTTCACCGTGGGGAGCGCCGGTGTTGTTAGTTAAGAAGAAAGACGGCAATATGAGGTTGTGTGTTGACTACAGATAACTGAATAAAGTTACTATCAAGAACAAGTATCCTCTTCCGATAATTGATTATCTAATGGATTAGTTGATGGGTGCATGCATGTTCAACAAGATAGATTTGAGATCAGGTTATCATCAGATTCGTGTGAAACCAGATGATGTTTTGAAGACTGCGTTCAGAAAGAGGTATGGTCATTATGAGTATACGGTAATGTCGTTTGGAGTGTCTAATGCACTAGGTGTGTTCATGGAGTATAGGAATAGTATTTTCCATCCTTATCTAGATCAGTTTGTAGTTGTGTTCCTCGACGACATCTTAATATATTCTAGGCCTGATGAAGAACATGTGGAACATCTGAAAATTATATTGCACGTGTTAAGAGAGAAGATGTTTTATGCAAAGTGGTCTAAATGTGAATTTTGGTTAAAATAAGTGATTTTTCTCAGCCATGTGATTTCTAATGGTGGAATTGATATTGATCCGTCAAAAGTTGATGTTGTGTTACAGTGAGAGACTCTGGAGTCTATCACGAAGATCATAATTTTCGGGTTTGGCTGGTTATTACAGGAGGTTCATTGAAGGTTTCTCAAGATTAGCATTACCTTTGACTCAGTTGACTAGAAAGGTTCAAGCTTATGTTTGGGATGTGAAATGTGAGGGGAGCTTCCAAAAACTCAAAAATATGTCGATGACTGCTCCAATTTTAATTTTGTCGAATCCAAGTAAGTCCTTTATGGTATATTACGATGTGTCAAAGATGGGTTTAGGTGGTGTGCTGATGCATAATGGTTAGATTGCGGCTTATGCTTCTATACATTTAAAATTTCATGAGAGGAACTATCCTACGCATGATCTTGAATTACCAGCTGTAGTTTTTATGTTGAAAATTTGGAGACATTATCTCATTGGTTCCATATTTAAGGTCTTTAATGATCACAAAAGATTAAAGTATTTATTCAATTAGAAAGAATTAAATATGAGGCATCGAAGGTGGATTTAATTCATTAAGGATTATGATTTTATCTTAAGTTACCATCTTGGTAAGGCTAATGACGTAGTTGATGCATTGAGTAGGAAGTCTTTGCACATGTCGATGCTTATGGTTCGAGAGTTGGAATTGATTGAGCAATTCAAATATATGAGTTTAGTATGTAAAGAGACTACTATCAATATGAATTTGGGTATGTTGAAACTGACCAGTGATATTATTGATGAGATCAGGGAAGGATAAAAGATTGACTTGGGATTGATTGATCGGTTAGTGTTGATCAATCATGGTGAGGGCCGTGACTTCAGGATAGACGAAAATGGTGTGATGAGATTCAGAGACAGAGTTTGTGTTCTAGAAGTGTCAGAACTTAAGAAGGGTATTCTTGAGGAAGGACACCGTAGTAAGATAAGTATCCATCTAGGTGCGATCAAAATATATCAAGATCTGCATAAGATGTTTTGGTGGCCAGGAATAAAAAAGGAAGTTGCCGAGTTCGTTTATGCTTGTTTGATTTGTCAGAAGTCAGATATTGAACATCAGAAGTCGTTGGGTCTGATGTAGTCATTGAATATTCCATAATGGAAATAGGATAGCATTTCCATATACTTTGTAATAAGTTTACCAAATACTTCCATTTGGGTGATTGTTGATAGATTGACCAAATCAGCTCATTTTATACTGATAAGGATCAATTATTCCTTGTAAAACCTAGTTGAATTGTATATTGATGAGATTGTGAAACTGCATGGTATTCCTTCGAGTATTATGTGAGACAGAGATATGAGATTAACATCAAGGCTCTTGGAGAGTTTCCAAACAGCTTTTGGTACAAAGCTGAAGTTAAGTTCTGCTTATCATCCGCAGATGTACAATCAGACAGAGAGGACCGTCCAGTCGTTGGAAGATTCTTAAGGGATTATGTGCTAGAGCAAGAAGGAGTTTGGGATAGCTACTCGTCGTTGATTGAATTTACCTACAACAATAGTTTTCATTTTAGTATTAGAAAGGCATCATTCAAGGCTTTGTATGGTAGGAGGTGTAGGACTCCTTTATGTTGGTATGAGTCAGGCAATAGTATTGTGCTCGAACCTGAGACTGTTCAGCAGATGAATAAGAAGATCAAGATAATCCGAGAGAGGATGAAAGTGTCGCAGAGTCTTCAGAAAAGTTATCATGATAAAAGGAGGAAAACACTTGAGTTCTAGAAGGGAGATTACATGTTTTTTAGAGTTACACAGGTAACTGGTGTTGGTCACGCTTTGAAGTCTCGAAAATTCACGCTGTGTTTTATTGGTCCATTGGGAAGGATGGAAGAAGTGTCCTATAAAATTTCTTTGTCGCTACCCTTATTAATCTTCGTTATGTGTTTCATGTGTCTCATTTAAGGAGATACATTCTGGACCCATTTCATGTGATCCAAGTGAATGGTGTGCAAGTGATAGATAACTTGACTGTTGGGGCATCACTCATTCAAATAGAGGACCGAGAAGTGAAGAAGTTGTGTGGTAAGGAGATTTCCTTGGTGAAGGTAGTTTGTGGAGGACCAACTGGTAGAAGCATGAATTGGGAGCTAGAGGTTCATATACGAGAGACGTATCTGACTCTGTTTCCTTCAGGTAATTTTCAGAGGCGAAAACTTCTTAAGTGGGGGAGAGTTGTAACACCCTGAAATTTGATTAATTTATTTAATCGAATTATTTGTGTTCTATTTAATTATTTAGTATGTAATATGTGTTTTAATTATATAAATGGTGATTTTATATGTGTATGAGATATGTGGTTGGGTGTAGTGAGAATATGGGTGAGTTGGTAGAATGATTAAAATTAGTGGAAATAATTATATTTAATAGTTATTTATTTTTGATAATAAAATATAATGGTGGAGAATAGTTAGAGATAATTAATTTAATAGTTATTTTTAATTATTAAAATAAAATAGGAAAAAATAGTGGTGTTTGGTGAAATATTGAGTTATTAGATTAAATAATAAAATAAAATATAAAATAAAGATAGAAAGGGTAATGTGGGAATTAAAGGATTAATTGAGGGTGAAATAGGAAGAACCAAAATAAAGGATTAGACTTTGTGTTAAAAAGAGAAAATTGAGAGAGAGTTGATTACTGATACGTAGAACTGAGATGAATTGAGAAAAAGATAAAAGAGACAATCTAGGGCTTGAGTCAGAAGATGGTCACCATTGTTGTAGAGCTTGCTTTATTGGAAAATCAGGTAGGGGAAATGACTTTTAATATGGGTGTATTGTATGATGGGATAGAGAAGAGAGGTTTTTGCTCTCATTAGGAATTCATGATTTTGTTCTATGAATTATTATTGTTATATGAAATTAATTTTGTAAGTTAATATGAAATTAATTTTGTTATGTCATGATTATGAGTTTTTGTCATTGTTGAGTTTTAAAGTTTTGTGATAATGAATGTGAGAGTGATTGTTTTAATGTGTGTAGTGATAGTATTTAATTGGTGAAATTAGATGTTCGTTGATAGGTAATAGTAGGTAATTGAACTATAAAAATATATTTTCAAAATAATCTATTTGGACATGTTAGAAATTTTTTTGGAAGGTCTAATTTGAAAAAATGAGCGTAGGAGTGAAATTTCCGTAAGGAAACCGCAGGAGAATGCAAGAGAGTATTGATCGACTTGTTTCGTGCATATCTTGAGCTCCGTAAGTGCGTTTGAGACGTCATCAGTTGCATTATAAATATAATGAGATAATCTTTATGTCTAAGTGGAGAAATTTGGTGTAGCAGTGATAAAATAGTAGAATTTCTTTGGTTTTTATACCATAAACATTAGCGATTTTGGTCATGTGTTGGTCAGCTTGTTTTAAGTGTAACTGGAGTCTCGTGAGATCTTTGGAGTGAGGTCAGTTGTGTTGGAAATAGGGTTTAATGATATTTTCAACTGAAAATTTTCATAATTTTCTCATAAGTATATAATTTTTTGCGCCACTTTGAAGTCAGGAGAAACATTATGCCTGATGTGAGTATCCATTCTTGTTGTTTGATTAAAGTGAACTAATTGGTGTATTAAGTCCTGAAATAAAAACCATATTTTTAAAATAGACTCTCTAAACTTTCCGCAACATATTCATTTTCTTGATTCCGACTTCGTTTGATATTTTAAATAATTATTCGAATGTGATTTGTTTGCATGTTATTATTAAGGTGAAATAATCATGAATCAATAGCGTTGTTCTATAATGTTGAATTCTAATCCTACTGACTATGCTATTGTGTGATTGTGAATATGCAATTGTTGAGTTGCTATTGTTGGTTTTGTTTATTGATTTTTATAATATTGATTAATGGTCGCGTATGGTGATTGGTGTTATATGTAACAGTGATATATGCGTGGTGATTATTTTGGTTAATCTTTTGGTGATAATGCATGTTGTTAAGTGTCATGCATCATGGTGTACGGACTTTGGTACAATTTTGGTGAGCCTTAATCCTATGATGGAGATCGAGTGCGAATATCTAATTCTAATGTGGGATTAGCGAAGTGTTTCTATAAGGTGATTAGCGACGATTTTTGGCGTGCTCTGTTTCCAAGAGGAAATCTATTCCTATGATGGGGATCGAGTAGCGAGATGAACCTGAGAGTTCATGAATGGTACCACATGCATAATGAGTCAGTTTTGGAGTATATTGCATACATACTTGCATATGTCATTGATTATTCATGATGTTGTTGATTGGATGAGAATATGTGTATGCAGTTGTAGATGGGTGTGAAAACATGTTATTGTTGATTGTGCAATGAATGTGTGCTTGTTGTATGTTTCTCCACCTTAGCATTATTTACATTGTTTATATTGAATATTGTTTCTATCCCCTTGTCTTTGATGTTGTTTACCATGGACATCTTGCAGATACTCAAGAGTAGAGTTTTCTATTGTAAGTGGAAGTTAGCTCATGAAGTTACTTTGTTTAAGTTTATCATTGTTTAGAATTCTTGCTTTGATCTTGTAACATGGGGGTTGGGAACGTCTGCTGGCTATTTATGTTTTGTTGTAGTTTAATTTTTTTTGTTTATGTTGAAGTTGTCAAGAGTTGAATATGATAACTCTTTATTTTTTAAAACTATTTATTATAATTTGAAGTTTGAGACTAAAGGTCTAAGTTGCAATGTTTATTAATTGAAATAAGATCGATATTGCCACAATGGTATTATAAGTGAAGGTGAGTGTGTGATGACAGGTGTTGCATAACGTTGATATTTTTGTTGTGTGTTTTGTTAAATGTTTGTATTATTAAAGGATTTTCATTGGTGACACCTTAAATTGTCATGTAAAACAGCTCAGTTCTATACTACACGATTACTACTTGTATGATAGATAATCGGTCTAGAAATACACCTTTTGATGGTACTAAGACCACAAGAAAAGGGGTTTTGAGTTAGGTCTCAAGAATAAAACTTTTTTGTTCACCCAAACAAAAACAACATAAATATAACAATGACAAAAGAACACAAGTATTTTTGTCCTGGTTCTCCTTTAGCTAGGTTAGTTCAGTCCACCAACCAAGGTGATTTCGCCTTCTCAATAAGGACTTAATCCACTAATTACAACTTTAATTACAACCTCAATGATACCCAGTCAAAGACTTCTTAAGGATTTTGACTATACCCTAGTTCCTCAAGGAGATTAACCAAAGGTTAAGAATATAATATTTGTGTTTACAAAGTGCTTCTAAGAAATTTGATACACACAGTTTAGTGCTAACAATATTTTCTAACAAAGAATGAAATATGTAAGGCTTTAATAATAACAACGACTTTCTTCTTTGTGTAGTTTATCAAACTTTCTTTCTCAGTGCATCTCATGTGTTTCTTCTTACTTCATTGCTTATAGTTTTTTCATGCTTCAAAAACCTCTTTATATAGATAAAGAATAGATCGAGGGTGAAGTTGGAATTTCTTAATATCACATATTGCATGAATACGCTAGATTGTACAATAGTAAAGAGGTGCTTGTAACATAGTGGGAGAGAGGATGGGACATGTGGAAACAAAGTTGGTACAAAAGTACAGTCCTTTATTCTGATTTGCAGAGTGGTGGAAAGGATATTTGACAATATAATATTTGTAATATTTCCTCAATATCTTCCTTAAGAGTTATATTTTTGAATCAGAGGCTTCAAATAAGACAAGATAAAGCTTGATCAAAGTTCAGAGTCAGTATTAAGAACTTTGAGAGCGTGAGACTTCAGAGTCTTGAAATATCATATTCATTTTGGATAAAATTCTTCGATAAGAATTGACTTGATAATTCAGATGCAAACTTTTGTTGTAAATAAATCTTTGTATTCTCATAGTGTGTTTAATGTCTCATGTTCACAGTTTGCTTGTTCAGAGTCTAGCACTTCACTAGTCTAGAGTTCAGAACTTGCTAGTCCAAAGTCTAGAGTCTACTTATCAGAATCTGCATATTTAACAAAACTATTAGAGTACAAAATTATTCTCTATACAATATATACTTTGTTATCATTAAAACTCAAGGATAGTTGTAGAACCATATTAGTTCCAATAATCTCTCAATTTTTGATGATGACAAATCCATGCATTTTGATGAGTTTTTTTTTTTTTACTTTGATACACAAAATAGTTTAGAACATCAAATTTAGGTTTGTAAGCCCCCCTGAGTTTAAACCTATTAAAAAATTTAGTTTCATCAGAGTTAGGTTTATAAGCTCCCCCTGAGAATACAATTATCAAAGTTTTCTTGGCTTCTTCAGAGTAAGGTTTGCAAGCTCCCCTAGAGAATAAGACTTACAATATTTTTATATTCAAGAAAAATTTAATCATAGGTGATTATAAGAAAGACGCGGTTCTTTCAAACTACTTTGGCCATGAGCTCGGCCCAATTTTGATGGTATTGAGCCAGTGAGCATATTGTGTGATAGATCAATTGCTACAAGACTCACTAGCCCATCAATGGAGGGTGATATTGAGCCGATTAGTATATTATGTGATAGATCAAGTGTTGTAAGAGTTGTCATCCTCTCAATTGAATATGGTATATGGCCTAGTAAATGATTGTTTGAAAAATTAAGGTTTTGAAGATGATGACAATTTTCAAACAACCAATCAGAGATAATATTGAAATAATTGACAGACAGATCAAGAGTTACAAGAGAGTCAAAATTCACTTTAGCTGGAGGAGGTGTAGGTAGTTTGTGAAGTTGACAACCCGATAAACGTAATGTTTCAAGAGAATCAAGTATTACACTAATGTCATGAAACCAATTATTTTCAGAACTGCTAAGATCAACACCACTTAAATCAAGAGTTTTTAAGGAAGTAAGTCCACAAAGCCATTTTAGATTATTGACATAGAAACTATTGCCACTCAAATCAAGTGATTCAAGTTGAGAAAGGTTTCCAAGATTATCAATGAGATTTCCTTTAAAATTGGCATGAGATTTTCTGGATGGATTCCTCCGAATAGTCAGGAGGATATGGATGTGGTCTTTTCGGGACAAAGAAGACTCTGTAATATCCGGGGGTGTAGTGAGTCAACCCTACGAGGAGGGTGTTCGCGATGCCTTTGTGTCGTCGTGGTCCCTCCCCTCCAGTTGTGGGGTTGTTCGGGGGGCTTGTCTTGGTCAACGAGAGGACTGGAAGATGCTCGCGAGGTCCTCTTGATCGGCGGTGAGCCTCCTCGTGATTCTTGAACTTATCCCCGTACGACGAAGCCGTGTTTTCCTGAAGGGTGAGGTTACTGCCCGACATAGTTGAGGGCAGGCTCGGTCAGCGGGCCTACTCGAGCAACATAGTTGGATTGAGCCTAGTATGAAGTTGAGCCAAGTGCGGGCCCAGTCTAGAACATACATCATATATAATAATAAAAGATAAAAATAAAACTATAAATTATTTGAAATTTGTAAATCAACAAACAATGATATTAAAAGAAAAAAAATAGAAAAACAAATTTTCGAAGGAATAGTGGAAGAAGAAAATAAAAATATTAAAAAAATAGAAAAATTGATTGAGAAGGGGAAAAATTGAGAATCTTAAATTATTTCAACGTGAAACTTTATGATATATTATTTATTTTGTCCTTTTTTTGGGTTAACCTATACTTAAAAAAAATTATACATAATTAATAGGTTATAAGTAGTTGTTGAATATAAAAAAATTATGAATAAATTGTGAGTTAATGGAATAGTGGAATTGTATATAAGATGACTAAGAAAATTACATTTTTTATCTTTTAAGCCATGAGAAAAAAACTATATATCTTATTTTTTTTAGTTAATATTTAAATTATTTAATTATTTATTGAGTATTGAGAGTAAAAAGTAATATTGACTTCTAACAATAAAAATAATAAAAAAATCAAATATAACACATAGCAATTGGATATTTTTTGCTATTTAGAAACACGAGTTTAGTATATTAGTTTTTTCTTTATTTAATTATTATTTAAACAGAAACACAAATATCATAAACAGAAAAAGAATATAAGAAATTGTGATGTCAAAGTTTATATTATTAAAAATATAATCATCGGTCTTTTATAAAAGTTACATAAAATCTTTTCAACAATATATGTACCGAAACGAATATGTCAAAGAAATTTCAACCTAAAAAATATTTGTCAAAATTAAATATTATATATTATCAAATAGAATTGAATATACAATAAATAAATTTAAAGTATGATTAAAAATTATAATTTTTTTAGAAATTATATGGATTAGTTAAGGAAGTCTAAGATATAATTGACATCAAACCAACAAATTTATCGACTCTCAGTTGAACCGAACAATTTAGTCTAATATATATAGAATAAAAAGAGTGGTAAATGGTTAGTAAATGTGTAATAGTTTAAACTAACATGTAATACAAAGAAAAATTTAAAATTTTAGAATCACTCAAGACTCATAAATAAATTTGAGATTCAATTTTTTTAATTAAAAATACTATCATGTTTCCTTCTTAAACAAAGAAAATAAAATAAAATACAAACAAAGTAAACTTAAAAAGAAAAATTACAACATTTTCTTAAATAAGTAATTCCAATTTTTTAATAATTTTTAATATCTTAAATGATAAATAAAAATTATGAAGTAGTTGGATAAATATACTGTATTTTTAAAGTTTGCATAGATATTTAAATATATATTAATTTTTAATTTTTAATTTTTAATTTAATAATTAAATTAATAGTTTTTAATATATTAATTAATTAAAAATAATAAATTAAATAGATATCTTCTATTTTTTAGTCATTTTTATCTCCTATTTTTTAGATATTTCTAATATAATAATTAATTAAAAATAATAAATAAAGAGAGATTATGAATTTGTTAAATTAATATTTTTAATTAAAATTAAAATAAAAAGTAAATTAATATTAATAATTATTAAATTAACTTTAATTTTTGCTCCAAAAAATCTGTTAAAAGATATTATTTTATAAATAATTAAAATAAAATTTTAATATTAATATAAAATAATTTTACACGCTAAATTTATTATTCAATTATACGAGCTAACTAACTAACTATATATACACGCATAAAGCGAGAAAACATCGTATGTACAGAAAAAGTAGTGGGACCCATAAGAATACCCAACCCAATAATAATAACTAGGGTACAAACAAACAAACAAACATTAGCTTCATTCAATCAACAAAACCATATGGCTCTTCACTACTACAAGTAGTTCATTTTATTTCATAATAACACCCTTTCCGATTTTGATCTTACCATTTCTCTCAAACAAACAAGAGAGTGTAGCGAGCGAGAGATTCGAGCTGGCGGCTAAGAACGTTTCCGTTGATGAAGAGGAGCAGCACAGCGTCACGCTGCTACCTGATATTGACGAAGATGTTCCAATTCAAATCCCAAACACTGCTCATCAAATCAGCACTGGTTCATTATTTCTTCGATTTTATTTCTTAATTTTTCTCTAATTCTAGTTTCTAAGTTAGTTAATTATTTCTAATGATTTTGTTTGATGTTTTTTTGTGTCTGTGTGTAGATTCATGGTTTCAAGTGGGGTTTGTGCTGACGACAGGAGTTAACAGTGCTTATGTGCTTGGATATTCAGGAACCATTATGGTTCCTTTGGGTTGGATTGGTGGTGTTGTTGGTTTGATTCTTGCTACTCTAATATCTCTTTATGCAAATTCTCTTATTGCTATGCTTCATGAATTTGGTGGAACAAGACATATTCGATACCGTGATCTTGCTGGATTTATATATGGTATGTTATGCTCCTTAACTAGATAATAATACTCATTCTTTTCTTATCTTGTCATTAAAGCCGTCATATCCAGATTTTTATTGTGTATATTTGTTCTTGAAATTTTTAAGTGTTATGTTTGGGCTAAATTTAGCACCGCCATTTTAAAGCTTATGTGTCTGTCTTGATGTTGCTTGAGACTATTTGAGTTGATATGTAGGTTATGAAGCGGACACAATGACATGACTCTGACATTTGTGATAATTTGAGAAAATAAATTTGTTGAATCGAATATATAATCACCGTTCATATGTATCCGATATAGGACTCGTTTCATATACCAAACTCACCTTTGATCACAAGTGTCAATGTATAGAGTATGCGGTGGTTTTTCATTGATTTTGATGGATGTTTCTGAAGGATATATTTTTGTTGAGGTACTAAATTGACTAAAGTTCTTCTTTAGTTTAAAGGACTAAACTGCTGTTTCCGAAATTGAGGGCCTAAATTGTCCGACCGAGACAATTTGAGGAACAAAATGTTAAATTTCTCATGTTTTTCATGTCTTCTCACCTGCAAGTATTACTGTATCAGCAATATAGTAATTTTTGGCAGGATCAAGAATTCTGATGCATATTAGATCAAAAACCGTGATTGTTGTGTCATTTTGTTAAGCGTAACATAGAATAGTTGCTTACGTTCATTCCATTTTCATTGTAGGTAAAAAAATATATTCCCTAACATGGACTTTGCAGTATGTCAATCTTTTCATGATAAATACTGGCTACATCATTTTGGCGGGTTCAGCTTTGAAGGTAACATAATGTAATCAAAAATTATAGAATGAATGGTTGTATATCAGATAGAAACAGTCCAACAAATCTTCTTCTGAGTTTTTCTGAATCGTGTTTATTATTTCTCGTGCAGGCTGTTTATGTGCTATTTAGGGATGATGATCATATGAAGCTTCCACATTTTATTGCCATAGCTGGACTTGTGTGTGCAATGTTTGCCATTTGTATTCCTCATCTTTCGGCTCTTGGAATTTGGCTCGGATTTTCAACCATCTTAAGCCTCACATACATTGTCATATCGCTTGTACTGTCACTAAAAGATGGTAATGTCTTATTGCTCTTTTTATTATTCATGTTCATGTTTACTTAATCATTGACAAATTGCTTTTCACTATGCTTGGTAAGTTCAGTGAGAGTTTGCGTACTAACCAACAGTTTATCATTAGGAATAAAATCTCCAGCTCGCGATTATAGTATTCCGGGGACATCAACTAGTAAAATATTTACAACAATTGGAGCGTCTGCAAATCTTGTGTTCGCATATAACACAGGAATGCTTCCTGAGATACAGGTATGCTGCAAACTCAAATTACTTCTTCCAGGATATTTTTGTGAACTCTCAACACTTCCATTTTTAAACAATAGGCGACGATCAGACAGCCGGTTGTCAAGAACATGAAGAAAGCCCTATACTTTCAGTTTACCGCCGGAGTTCTACCATTATATTTGGTTACCTTCGCAGGTTACTGGGCTTATGGATCTTCAACAGAAACCTATTTGTTGAATAGTGTCAATGGTCCAATCTGGGTGAAGGCTTTGGCCAATATTGCAGCATTTCTTCAATCAGTCATTGCATTGCATGTAATGACTTCTAAACTAAAACTAATACTTTGTTGCTTTAAAACATTGTTACTTGAGTTTTTGTACTGTCCTAATATCCTCTCTTATGCATCTGGTAGATATTTGCGAGTCCGATGTATGAGTATTTGGATACCAAACATGGAATCAAAGGAAGTGCTCTGGCTTTTAAAAATTTGTCATTTCGAGTTTTGGTTAGAGGTGGCTACATGGCTCTGAACACATTTGTATCTGCTCTTTTGCCATTCCTTGGAGATTTCATGAGCCTCACAGGAGCTATAAGCACATTTCCTCTTACATTTATCCTTGCACACCATATGTACCTAATGGCAAATAAGAACAAACTAAAATCTACTCAAAAGTTATGGCATTGGCTCAACATTTGGTTCTTTGCCGTTATGTCTGTTGCAGCAACTATTGCAGCACTGCGGCTTATTGCTCTAGACTCCAAAACTTATCATGTTTTTGCTGATTTATGATTTTAATAAATTCATATTCTTTCAGCTATTCTAATGATGTTGAATTGTGCTTTCAAGTATGCTTTCATTACAAAAATGAATTGCTTTTAACATCGGATAATTCACCTGTATATTTTGTTAGGCACACCTTGCTCCCCAACTTAATAAAAAACTAGTAAAAAAATTGGGAAATACACCACCATGTAAGGCTTCTGAACTAATGTCTACAAAATTGCTTTGAATATTTTACCTTTGTTGTATACTTCATTTTATATAAGTTTAAATTTGATTAGTCAAGTTACACATGTTTAGAATATCATTTGTTAACAAACCTTTGTGGTATAATTTTATACTAGTGAAACAAATTACACATGTTTAGAACATCATCTATTGCTAGATAATCTCAAAAAATATACTTTGTTTTGAAACTAAGCCCTTTGTTTGGGACTTTAGAGAGGAATAGAAGAGAGAGCTTTGAAAAAAAGAAAGGATCAAATGAATTGAATAGAAAGATTTAGGTAGAGAAAATTTTGAAAGATTTAGGTGGAGAAAATTTTGAAAGATTTATTTATATTCAAAAATTAAAATCCTTCTAATTTGAGAAAACTAAAAAACTGTATCAAATGAACATGTTTTTTTAGAGTGTTAAAAAATTATATTAAAAAAAACAATAGGTTTGTCTTAGTGGTGAGGCACCTCCACTATAAAAAATTGTATTGGAAGAGAATATTGAAATTTAGATAAATTCAAATATAATTTATATTATATAATATTCAAAAATTAAAAATATGTTAATATTAAACACTATTTTAATTTTATTATTTTATATAAAAAAAATAAAAATATATTAAATTTTTTTTTATATTTTAAAAAAAATATTTTTCAAAATCCTCCCTTTTTCTCCTCTCTAAACTTCCGCCCGCCCATAGTCTAAAAGTTTGGAAGAGAAGAAAGGAGCACTTAGAGAAAAAAGAAAAGAAAATAAACATAAGTTGAAATAATGAAGGCTTTGAGAGGAGAGGGCCATAAAGAGTTTATTTTTCTTTACACCACAAAAAAATAAGTATATTAAAGAAGAATTTTGAAAGGTTTCAGAGTGTTATATATACTCTCCTAATAAAATCTGTGGTTAGTGATCTAAATATTAAAAATATATTCTAATAAAGTATTTATTTATCATTCAACACAAACTCCTTTTTAAAAATTGTTAAAATTTATCTTTCTTATTTTTTCTTTCTAATCGTCCTCTTTTTTTCTTTTCAAACTCTCAAATAAGAGATTAATTGTGAATTGATGAACTTTATGATACGTCATTAATTTAGTTATAAATCCCATAATTTGGCGAGTTTATTAAGCAGAATCAGTTCGGGAGACATCACCGAGCAATTAGCAATTGAAAATAATACAAGGACATTAGCTCATTTTAATTAGATCTTAAGATAAATACAGCAGCTACCAGATAAAGTCACAATAATACTGGTTTCCATTTCTGACTGCATATGTAATGGTAGCAATCGTGATTTTGTGACTAATAATATCAAAGGATCAATATCCCAAAAGAGATACTTTCAATGTATATATTCTTACAATAGAATTTCTCAAACTTTCCTGCCTAAAAACACTTGAAATCTAGGATGATACACTCCAGCACCTGCAACCATTAGGATAAAATAAACATCAGTGAAAAACATATGTTACTTCATCAAACCTCACAACATGATCCGCTTGAAATAAAAATAAACAACCATATTCTTAAAACTGTATAAGAGAATGGAAGATGGGAGACAAAAAGTAATAAGGTAGACATTAATGGCACAAGGTTTTGCTGAACATGCTAGCTTGATATTTGGACTTCACTATTACCAACTAGGTAAGTTTACGATTGCTTATTTTAGTTGATTGCAATGTAAATACCATAGCAAAACAACCATACTTCAAGCTAGATAATGCTAATAGCACCATCTCTAAAGTAAAGGAGTCACATGAATTTTACCTGATAGTAAAAAATGTACAAGAGAGCATGTAGCTAGCGTTAATCTTTTAAGTTATTCCATGTTGTTGCCCAAGAACCACAAAGGTAGAAATAAAAATTACTGAAAACCCGTGCATTGAGCTAAATACAGAATCCAATTAACTAAATTCAGTTCATTTGAAATTTGTAAATGTGTTGCATCTTGTATTAGACTGTTCATAATATCATTTTTAGAAAAATAAAATACAGCTTTTATTTTAATCTATGTTATTAATCTCGGATAGCATTGTTAGCATCGACCCCCTAAAATACTATGGCAGATAGCAGGATAGCCATTAATTCAAAGACTAAAAAACCAAATACAAAGTAAGCATAGTAATGATAAATACTCAAAATTTGACTAATGCACAAGAAATCATCATATTTAATAGTTAAAGAACCTAAATTATAGAGTAATAAAACTTAAGCATAGAAGAAGAACAAAATAGAACTGAACTAAAAGTAGGAAGAAGAGCATATAACATCATTTGTGAGCAAAAAATAACATTACTCTTCAGGGTTCAGATTGAAAATTTTATCCTTAAAAATAGACAACAGTTTAAAAAAAAGAATTTGAGAAATTTATCCCCAAAATTCTAATAACAGACATAACGCAATAACAGCAGTGATAGCGGTCTGGGGCCGCAATAAGTGGCCACTATTGCCTCTATTGTTGACAGTGCCTTGCAGACCAACAGCGTCATGCCAAACCCTACCACCACTACGCTATTCTACTATAGGCTAGTGTAGCGTGTTATTGACAACATAGGTTTTAATAGTAAACGACATACAATTTTTGCATACATTTCATTCATTAGTGACTCAAGGTACTCCAACAACAGCAAATCTTTTCTATAACTGTTATTATTACTATCTACCGTCTACACACTCAAAATTAAAAGAATGCAAGTCCAACATATCTATAAGTACTGACATCTCACCTTGCTAAGCATCACCCAGAAACAAACTTTACAATAATGAAGATGGAGTTAAAAAGTATGAGAGGAAGTCTTAGGTACTGAGTCGCATAAATGAGACCTATAATCTGGCCTTTAAAAGATTTTGTCCTGCCTCCTGCAAAATCTGACATACCCCATCCTTTAGGGACAAGAAACCGGTCCTCATTTAGTATTGCTAGCGCATTTGCAAGAAGCAGTAACCCCTCGAGTAATGTCCATAATCCCATTCCCCTGCATTACAAAAGAAATCCAACTGATAAATTAACTCAATTCATTTGAACATTTTAACATATGCAGAAAAAAAACAAATGACTCAGTACAAATCATATAAAACTTCCTCTAGAAAGTGTTGCAGCAACCACTTGTTACGCTTCACCACATATAGATAACTAAGTATAAAAATGAATCATAATTTTAATTCATCAAATCAAATCATGCATCTTAATTATCTATAAAAGTATAAATTAATACATAACTAATGACTTACATAAGAATAGAAGATAATGATATATGTTAGAATAAAGAGTGTTTGGTGATTTACAAATAACTGAATACACGGGCAACAAAGATTAACGCTGTGTTTGGAAATCATAAAATGAACGGAGCAGAATGAAGATTCCATTCCATTGTTTGGAATTTAATGACGGAACAAGGCAAATTCTTCATTTCACCCAAATCGGATGGAAAGAAATATGATGGTAAATGATGAAATGGAATGGAATCCATAACAATCCATTCCGCTCCATCCGATTTAAAATGATCCAAACAATGGAATACCACTCCATTCCATCATATACCACTCCGCTCCATCTCATTCCATCAATCCAAACAAAACCTAAATATAAGGCTCATTCTAAAGCATTGACTGAAGCATTTACCAGCTATAAACATCTAAATCATATCTTAGCTACTATGAATGACACTACTTCATTCAATTCATTTGTCTATTAAAGCTTTAAAAGGCCAATATCATTCTCCGTAGCACCGACACCTCTGAAAAAAAGAGTGTATGCGTCGGTGTACGAAACCGACACTTGTGATTATATCTAGCTTATTCACTTTTTTAAATTATTATCGGTGTCGACGTATCAGTGTCGTGTTTCTCCGATGTCCGTGTTTCATAGCTATCATCTATTTGATTCAATTAATCATGAAATCAACAAGCAAAAAGTAGAACTGGATAACAGCTTTTTGTAACCAAATCTTGTAAAATCTGTTATGATCGTAAATTCTTCAGACTTAATAATACTAATATTTGAAATTCATCAAATAAACAAGATCCAATCGCCAGAGATCTCAAAATCAGCCTAGGAAGTAAATGGCAGCCAATAGCAGCGCGATCTCGGAGCTGCGGAGGAAAGCGGCCGCTGCCCGGCGCGCATCACGGCCGCCGCTGCCTCAGATGCATTTCACGAGAACTACAATGAAGATATTTTGAATAATCACAGAAGGAAAAGGAATAGTGAAAAAAATGAAAAATCAGAATACGAACCAGGAATTTCAGTGGTGAAGAATTCAGAGGAACGAGATCAACCGTAGAACCCTAATTTGGAGAAGAATGAAAAAGCGAGAATTGCACAAATATTATTCAGCCACAACTAACGAGCAAAAGAAAATGGGATTAAAAGTAAAATCGCAAATTTACGTTAAATATGTAAGAGTTTAAAAATATATTTAATTTGACAGATAGAATATTATTTAATTTGAATTTACCAATCAGTGAAAGAATAATTTACTGACTCACTTATTAACAAAACCTTAATGAAATTAATGTTGAATTATAAAGTCTAGCTAGTGTTACATTTCAATGTATTCAAATTTAAAACCGTTAAATTAAATCAGCTTAATTAATAATTCTGCAGAAATATAAATATAAAAATACAAATTTGTATTTTATTTGTTCATCTTTAGAGATTGAATTTCAACCACTCAATTACATGACAAAAAAAATGTACATTCAAAACTTAAATAATGACTATAAAACTATCTAATATACCTATCTATAGAAGTTCTATCTAATTCAAATAAGTATCAAAATTATTATTTACACATATTTGAATCAAATTTATTTAATCTAATAGCTTAACAAAAAATTATAAGTTAAAATAATCGGAAGTCATTATGATGACTTGTAACTTCTGTCAACCTCTCAGGTTGTGGTTTAATACAAATGCAACCCGGAAAAGGGTTAGCATAAAAACTCTCTTCCAATTTTGGGTGACGTTTGACTTTTCTAGCATGAGGAGCTCCATTGTTTTTTGAATGTATGCTCTTAATCTTTGATGAGAAATCTTCCCAAGAAATCAAACCTTTGTCATATTGATCAATCAACTTCACAAATCTTAGCCTGCAACATATACATTCAGGTTTGTCAATATTGTTCCACATTGATTAGATTGACCTATATTAAGAATAATAGAGTGATATATTTCATCTTATAAATCAATTAAACTAAATTATAACTTTAATATGGTATTAAAGTCTCTCTTTTATATTCACGTATCAAACTCAATAGTGTTGGGCGTGAGTGGCAAAACGAGTTTGGTCTGTCAGACATGTCTGTTTTATCCACATTTTTTTGTGGGATGGATCAAAGATTTAGACTCACATCCTCTAATATGTTCATCCAATTTTTTCGGCAGCTTTTGCGGACATTGTCATCAAGATAAATTTTTTCAAGTTTTAGACATTAAAATTGCAGTATCTGCGGATCCGCATCACCCAATCCTCATTTTTTATAGGACACATCAAGTTTGTAGGTCTGCATGCTCAACAATATTCATCCCACTTTATTTTTTTTTGTATAACAGACATGCTCGTTTGCCACCCTTGGACATGAGGACTATATTAAGAAAATTTCAAATCCTACATTAGTTAGATATAACGTCTCTCATCTTACCGGTCGATTTTATAATATTGATTTAATTCAAACTCTGACACTAATAATTATTAAAAAAAACTTAATTTAATCAAGAACTAGAATAAAAAGTTGTTTAAGAGTAAGATTAGTACTTATCAGGAACAATGGTCTTTCTGAATCCATTAAATTTTCTATGACCTCTAGCAGCTTTAGCCATATTCCCATCGTGGCTATAAGCAAAAACATCACTTTCAACAGTTATGTAGTAATCAAGAGCAGCAAGTTGATTTTGGTGTCCTTCAAAAGGTTGCAATTCTTCTGTTGTTGCTAAAGAGGAGTGCCATAACAAATTCGGAAACTTGTTTTGAAGTGGTTTCATTCCTTCAGACCCATAAATAATTCCAGCAGCTACATAAATTTTTGTATCAAGAGGATAACCAAGTGCTTCAAGAAAAACAGAAACTTCTCTTGGAGTCATAGGGCAACCACCCTTTAATCTCTTTGATCTTCCATCAATATCTTTTTCTTTCCAATGTTTTACTTGGTATCTCATTTGTTTTAGCTCTTGCGTTTCTGCTTTTGTAAGGTTATGACTACACCCTGTGAATGCCAACATGTCTTTTTCATATCTGCATATATAAGTGTGATCGGCTATACAGATCAATTTTCGTTATAATGTTATAATTAGAACTGTGTTTCTATTTAAATCCGTCTGGAAAAAAATGCATAAATAAATTACCTTAAATGGAGGGCGATATAAGGAGTGTTGTTAGTTCTAATTCTATTGACCAACTTCTTTCCAAGTTCTTCAATTGGGGTTGCGAACCTAAGCGCCTCGTACATGGCACGACAACGTGCTCTTTGAATTGAACTACCTAGACCATTATTGACTAGACGAGAATCGGTATGAGTAAATTTGATTACTTTGTTTCTCGTCAATAAGTGCAACATGTCTCCTCGATAATAACTTGCCTAAATGTTTCCAACCAATCAAAAAATTTAGATTAGAAACAAAAAATGTTTAAAACCTAATAATAACTATTTTAGAATACTATATGTAGATAATGCAATGGTAATTGCCTTGGACCAAGAAACAGGAGCTTTCAAAACTGGTTTAATTGATGATAATTCTGGTGGTAGAGACTCCACTATTTTAACATCATCATTTAAAACTTCAATAAAGTTCTTCAAGTTAAAAACATCTTTAAACTCACTGGAAAAAAAAACAATCAGAACATTACTAAATCAAACAAATATATCAATCTGTTTGACTTAAAAATTCAAATTCATAAGAATTAATTCATCATACCTAGGATCTGTCCAAAAGGAATTATGATCTAATGTTGGCACAACAAGAGTTGCATTCATAATTTTCGCAATTGCAACCATGTCACTTATCTGCAATTAGAATATGTTTTGCTAATTCTCCGAAAGAAAACACATAAATATCTTTGAAAAAAAACTTTAAATCGAGAAATCATCGATGATTTACATACTCCGGTTTTCATTTGATTTAAACCTCCATTGGCATGAACCAAAAGATAGCCATTTGTGGTGCTTCCATTCCCTGTATAATATAGAAATTCTTCCTAGTTATACAAAGATAAATGGTAAAGTAAGAATCACTTATATCAAATTTTACTCAAAATAATTTAAGCAATATTAAAGAACTTCTTTAAACGCACGTTTATCATTCTTTGCTCTTCCCATGCAATTGTAATAGTTTTCACTATTAGGATGCTTCCAAATTTCGAGAGTCTATCTAACAAACATTAGAGGAAAACTAGCATCACAATCTTAATGCATAAGCAATACAAAATGTCATGCATAACTATTTTTTTCAAAATTTACCGGCAAATTTTTGTGTGAATGTTCATCTTCCACCACCACGTTCGAATGTATGTTCGAATGTATAACAGAGTCTAAATCTAATTGTTCAGAAAACATGTTTAACAATAAAAACTTGCTAAGCATACACACAAAAATAAGAACTATTAATCCTCCGAATATGTGATGTCGTTTGACCTTTTTTTGCCAAAGTCTTATTTTACGACGTATACGAGAAATATCTTTGGCGCCAAAAGACATTAATCCATAATGTTCTTCAGCTCCATCTAATAGGCCCCTCCTTGGTCCCATGAATAATGTGTACAAATTAAGAGCTAAACAGGTTTGGCAAAAGACATATAAGAAAATTAGTAGAGAGAATTGAGTTGAGGTAAATGAATGAAGAGTTAGAGGTAATGAGAAACAAAAAAATTAACCATAGGTTTAAGTGGGTGGAGTTTATTAGAGGGAGTTTGGAATTTCTCGTTTGTGTTTGGTGAGGCTTTTGTTTAGTTAAATGGTTAATCTATGAAAGCGGAATATGAGGCTATAAAATCTCTATGTTTCTTATGCTTTGAGTTTGTATGCTATAGGCTATATTCAGTTTTTTTTTAATGGTATTGGCACATGTGGCTATTTCATGCTTGTAGTGAAATAATAATACACTAGTAGCATGCAAAAGATTGTGTGATACAAATAATATTTAATTTTAACCTCCAAAAATTGGCCAAGTAGTGAAGAATTTGAATATATGGGATATTGTGTGTTAGGTCTCTAGTAAAGTTTTTGTGAAATTAATAAGGTCTATAGTTTTTTCTTTATAAAAGATACTATTTGGTATATTGTGTGTGCTGTGTACGCGTTCTCTTTTTGACTAATAATTGTTAAATAAAAAAATATATAATTTTTGAATGAGGATTTTATTTGAGTTTAGATCTCCATAAAAAAAATATTTCGTTCTCTCTCGATCATCAATGAGAGTGTTAGTAGATAAAAAATTAATTAAATCAAAAATTTAAATTAAATCAAATTAAAAAAAATCAATTTTCCTGGTTCGGTTAAAAAATAAAACTAAATGGTGAAAATCGAGGTGGTTTGGTTCGATTCTCAATTTTAATTATTAGGACTTGTCAAAAACCAATGAATCTAATAGATGACTACAATTATCCTTTTCGTGTTTCAAGTTCTCTTGTTTAATTTTTCATCTCTTTTGTTTTATAAATTTTTTGTTGCTTTTTCGTTAATGAAATTCTTTTTAGTCTTGTTACAAAAACAATTTGATGTTGATCGAGCATTTTTATTTTGGAAAAATGATTGATTTTAGTTATCGTATTATTCGATTATTCAAGCTAAACTAAACTAAGCTAAAGTGAGAACCAAAAGCGAAATAAAGTACAAGAGAGAGGAATACATTTTGTTACATGGAGATGATGAGAAGAAATCAAAAGATAATGGACTTAAGATCCTTAAAAAAATAGAAATGATGACGCGGAGTGTGATCATCACAATCAAAACAAAATATGAACAACACACAAAATGAATTATTATGTGAAATGACACTGTGAATTGCAACACAATGGTGTGTAGCTTAACACAATGACAATAAAGAAAATGAATCAAGAGTTAATAGGATGACAATAAATTGCAATATGTCACACATATGTAAAGGAAACCAAACTTTGCTAACGCCATAATACATTCATTGCAACCGAATCAAGATATGAACAAAGTAAGTAACGCGCATATGTCAAATTAATGTACAAAATGGCATCATGCGTGAATTGTCGTGTAAGGACGTGTCATGTAATGCCAAGCTATCAACAACGTGAATACTAATCAAAACAATAAACATTTAACACGCGTTCAGTTGTTAGACTCGATTTCTACATGAAACAAATGGAGGTAGATGTACATGTTAGATTAATTATTTAATTAATCAAATATAGATTGAAATAATTAATTATTAATTAATTATAATATGATCCATTGTTATTAAATATTAATTATTGATGAATTATCTAATTGGGTTATTGTCTCTGAATGGATTGTGATGAGTTTGACCATTTAGTTAAGTCCAATGAGAAGTTCATATCCTCAGCCGTTTAGTTATTGAGCGTTCTCCCATTAAATGATTAACATACTCTCATACCAATTAATAGATTTAATTGAACCAGATAGACACAAATTATAGCATATTATTATATCATAGAGTAATCATCTCATACTCACTCGCTTAAACCCGGAATCTCTCCAATCTTACAAGATACGTCGCTTCTATTATTCTTAACTAGTAACAAACTCGTGCTATCGCACGAGTCTCATCTGGATTCACATTACATTTATAGATTATTAAATTATTAAGTATGTTACCATGTTTTCAGTTGAGTATATGTCTCATGTAAACCATGTTGGCATTTAACTCCATATTTGTAGCAAGCGTCGGTCCTATCAACAAATCACGTCTGCATGAACAAATAGGAAAAATTATATACTTCTTGAAATACATGGAAAATGTACATACTATATATTTTAATTCAAAATAGATTTTTAATTTGAATCGTAAAGTATAAGATATAAAGTTTACCAACTATCAAAGTGCTTGAAAGACTTCCTTGTACACAATATTAGTAGTAGTAGAACACAATACATTCTCCTTGTCATGAATTAAGATTTTTAGCCCAATTTTGCTCTTAACTCTTGAAATTGCAACATATAATTGACCATGACTAAACACAGGAGTAGGCAAATACAATCCAACACTATCAAGAGATTGACCTTGTGACTTATTAATTGTCATTGCATAGGAGACAATAATCGGAAATTGTCTCCTAATCAACTTGAATGGCCAAGGTGAATCAGAAGGTGACATAGACATTCGTGGAATGTAAAAAATGTTACCTATGTTCTTTCCAGACATGATTTTTGCCTCAATCACATGATTTACAAATCTTGTAACAATTAATCTTGTTCCGTTGCACAACCCATCGGCTTGGTCCAAATTTCTCATTAGCATAATAGGTGTACCAACCTTCAATTTGATCCTATGATTGGGAAGCCCTGACGTTCTTAATTTACTGAGAAATTCAGGAGTTAGAACTTCATATGCTTCAGTATAACTTGAATCTGTTCTATCAATGGAATCAAAACTCAAATACTCTTTCTCTTCTCCTAAAAAAAAGTTTAAAAGCAAAACATAAATAAATTAGTAAAACTATGTTCTTATATATATATATATATATATATATATATATATATATATATATATATATATATATATATATATATATATATATATATATATATATATATATATATATATATATATATATATATATATATATATATATATATATATATATATATATATATATATATATATATATATATATATATATATATATATATATATATATATATATTATGAATGTAATAATACAGTAAATATAAAACACATGTACCTGGTATCAAGTCTAATACATAATGATTGATTTTGTCCACAAATTCAATGATTGAAGCAAGAATAGCCTTTCCTTGTAAGAATTCAACATCTTGATATTTTTCCAACAAATTGGGATATGTGTTTTCAACAATTGCTCTTATAGGATCATCAAAATTTTATATTAATAGCTCTTGAGGAATTTCAATATCAATCAAACTATCATTGGGTTCACAAATCTTACCATCACCCACATTTAAAATCCATTTTGAAAATTCCGCTAGTTCATTAGAACTTGTGTTGTCTCTTCCCTCTTGAAGTCTCATATTTTTTTATAGTGTTATAACCTGGCAATAATCCCATACATAAGATGAACTAATTGATGCATGAACAATATCAGAACGCCCAGCTCTTGGAACAACAGGAAGAATCTGTCTAAAATCTCCTCCAAATACAACAACTTTTCCACCAAAAATAGTATTCTCAACACCCTTTTTGCTCATTACATCTTTAAGGGTTTTATCCAATGCTTCGAAGCAGTTCTTGTGAGACATAGGTGCCTCATCCCATATTATCACATCCGTTTCTTCAAATAATTGAGAATGTTCGGTGTCTTTGTCGGTGTTGCAAGTTGAGTTGTCAAGCGTTGGCACAGGTATTTTGAACTTTGAGTGTGTTGTTCTTCCACCCGACAATAATAACGAAGCTATCCCACTTGAAGCAACAGTAAGAACAATTTTTTTTTAGAACGAAGTGCACTTGATAGTGTTCTCCACATGAAAGTTTTACCAGTCCCTCCGTAACCATGCAAGAAAAATACCCCTCCACTCTGTTTGTTAACAGCATCCATGATTTTCTCAAATATCAAACGTTGTTCATCTATAAAATACAAACCAAGAATTATAAGTGCAAGGACAATAAAATTCATTTTTGTAATTCATAGTATAAAGAAAATAAATCACCTGTAAGGGCATGAAAAAGTTCTTGGAATTTCTGTTTCTCGGTATCGGCATCGTAATTAAGTTCGTCATAAATAAGCCTATTGCCAACATGTTTTGTGATGTATGAATCTGGATACGGCATACATTTAAATTCATGCAAACTTCTTCGATTCGATTGCATCATGTTCTCAATCTCAATTAGTGTGAGATTCTTTAACTCATTGTCTGGTAGCTGCAATTCTGTTAAAAAAATTTCATTAGTTTTCTATATAATTACATATGTATGATGCAACCAACTGCTGTCGTGATGTTGAAATACATTGAACATAAATCAAACAGTTGATGTTGCGGCTGCGTGAAATTAAATGGAACCAAAGACACTGTTGCAGCTGCAAGTTAAGAAAATAACTTACATACATGACAAATGACAAATATGAAAATGTTTCTTACGTAAATGGACATACCTTATGAAACATATTAAATAAGGGACATATGGATGAAGAATAATTATATTTTAAAGTAAGTTCATATCGTTATATTTTGTAATAAAAAAAGATACAACTTGCATTCGGAAAATAATATTTGTTGACTTAAAAAAGTTTAATAAAGTGCTCATACCTCTTCTATTTGTTTTTTGCCTTTGTTGGTAGAGGATACCATCAGATAACGTCCTCCAAGTTTTTTCCCAAACATGTCGTGGTCTATTGACAGTACCGGATAGTAACATAGTGACAAATAACTTTCGTAAAAAATGCCCGGAACCCCAATTCTCTGCTTCGTCGATGGCTGCAACATATTCCTTGTCATCGTTAAGAAAGCCCATATCGAAGCATGCATCCCTAAAAGAATCTTGAACTTTTCCACCCACAAATTTTATATCCTCATAGCAAGTTGGACCTTTGACGACTGTTAGCATCATTCTCAAGAAATATAACTCACCCGTACTTGGAGGGACCCAAATAAGTCTGCCAATTGTATTTCCTCTTTTACGCGGTCTCCATCGACGGTATCTTTTATCATAAACAAATTTGGAAAGAAATTGTGAGTACGTCAAATTCTTTGCCTCTGGGTATGCTTTGTTTGCTTCCATCCATGCCGTAAACATAGATTCTTTCACAGTTGGTTTGTCAAGCACCTCATCTATCAATTCATAATCGGTATAATAAACAGAGTTGTCTCCTTCAAGATGAAAGAACAACCTTTCAACTGCGGGTGATCTACCATGAATAGGAAATGAAAAAAGTCTCCAACATGCCTCACTTGGTGAGATATATCTGCAATCAAGATATTGCTTGATTTCGTCAACCATTCTGACCGAGGGAGATCCATCACCGTCAGTTTGGACAACAGCAGCAGTAATTCTATCATACCCCTTGTTAATATACTTAAATAAGTATTTAACTGAAGTACTTTGATTACACCACTCCATATTGATGTGTGCTTGGAATTTCTTCAACAAATATGGATTGTAAGGAACTACATATCTGTTATCAAGTTGAACGTGTTTTTCAGCACTGTATTACCAGTTTCTCTTCTTCGGTACACGGGAAATCCATCCTGATCAACAATGGTTTCGGTTTGATATTTCTTTGGAAAGTATTTTGAGCACTTTCCATTTTTCATGCAAGTTGAATTCGCATTTGCTAAACCACATGGGCCATGAATCATATGTGTCTTGACCAAATGGTAGAGTTTCCTATCATCTTCTTCCGTTGGTATCTCTGCTGAAATGATCTTGTTTATATCATCTGGAGTCGGATACTTGCTTGAAGGATGCAAGAATAATAGTATATGTGCGTGTGGTAAACCCCGCTTTTGGAATTCAATGGTGTATATATATGAAATTAAGTAAGTTTAAACTTAGTAAAACGATGCATATTACATATTTAATAAGATTAATGTCAAAAAATATAACTCGACTGAAAGGGTATTAAATTGACTTACATGCAATCACTCTCCCTAACACGTGCTTTTTTGTTAGATCACACAACAACTCATCGAACTTAATTTTGAAGACTCTTGAGATGATATCTCGACGGTCTTGAGAATTCAAGTTAATTTTGCTAAGCAACCTTTAGATTTCAGGCCAGTTGGGATTGCAAGTAAATGTGATAAAAAGATCTGGAAATCCAACTTGGCTACAAATTGCCATTCCATCAAAATAGAGTTGTTCCATAAACCTCTGACTTCCAACATAAGTTGAAGGTAAAACCACTCTTTTACCTTTGTTTGATCCTTGAGTGTTTGCATTCTGTTCAGATGAGCTCAAATTGCAATATTTAGAAACACGCAGCTTTTTCTGATGTTTTCGAATATAATTCAATCTTTGTGACTCCATCATAGTAAATCCATCAACCAAAAATTATTGAAACAACCTTCTTGACCGCAATATAGTTTGTGCCTCGTTATGTCTGCATTGAATCCTAAAAGCAAGCCATTCTCTAATGGTAAGCTTATTCCTCTTCATTTTTTTTTGGTATTAGTTTCTCTAAGAAGAACTCCAAGTCTAAAACCATCTTCCCCATAAGGAAACAAAAGTGGATATTGATATGCCAGATAACTTGAATGAAACTCACTTATTCTTTTTAGCCTTCCGCTCTTTCTTTCAAGAAGAATATCCCTCTTAGAACCCGTATCAACATCACCAACTATTAGGGCGGCTACCTCCGAAACAGTAGGTTGGTTATAAATCCTTCCATCTGTTGATCTATCAGATATTAGCTTAAGCTTGAGATCAGGCAAAGGACAATCCTTTAATCTATCTGCTGCCATCCTAAAAGATTTGGCATGTGTGTTGAACTCATCTAACATGTCCTTCAATCTACTAATTGTTTCTGGAATAATATTGGGGTTGTTCCTGCATATAAAAGGAAATACTATGATGCAGCAATGAAAAATATTTAATATGTTGTAAAGAAAACAAAGTTTGGTAGAATTACCCAATTCCTTTAATTCTATGTTGAATCTCATTGTCGGTGTCGTAAACATACAGTTGAGTAAATTTTGGAGATTGTCTAGTTAAAGGTAACATGATCCCAATTTGATGGCAAGTCTGTCCATGAATTCTTATGTTAGGTGGTCCACTTCCAGCTAAAAATCTGTTGTCAAATTTCATTCCCGGAGACATAAAAGCAAACATCATGTTGTACATTCTACAAAATTGTTGATAATTTCGACTGTCTATCTCACTATTATCAAATAAAAGACGTTGTAGTAATAGTGGTGGTGTTTTCAGAAGTGGCAACACAACTTTCCCCTTTCCACAACATAGTTGAAACTTAGGAAATGCACTATGTTTTCGCTTGTCAGTTTTTTCTTGATACCACATAAGTGCCCCACATTGTGTGCATTCAACTATAGGATCACCAATATCAGAATAACCTATTTAAATGAAACGTAGTTGAGCAATTGGTTTATGTTAAATAATAAAATTATAACTAAAATCGTTCATATTAAATAATAAAATTATAACAAAAATCCACATTAAATCATAGCAGGTATCAAAGTGTAACATGTAATGGACAACGTCAAATTGATATGTATAATGAATTTAAAGAAGAAATAAAGTTGGTTTTAATGATAAATACCAATATTTAAAGAATCAAATGATGTAGAATTGGAGTCATAGACATCTTCGTCATCATAGATGGAACTTGAGTCATAATTTGCATCTGCGGCATTGAATTCACATGAGCTATCACTGAGAGAATCATCTGTTACCGTCTCATCACCAGAGTAATCACTCTCAATGTTAACATCTGGAGTTGAAGTGAATGTTGTGGGTTCTTGTATAGGAATATTGCTTGTGGATGAAAAAGCCAGATTATGATTCTCATTTCCAAAATAATTGAAGAGTTTGACCGTCATGGATTGAATAACACCTACATTCAACTGTTTTTTTGATTTATGAACATAACTACTTGGATGTTCATGAGGTTCCATATTTCTTTGATTAGAAAATGAGGAAGTTATATCAGAAAGAGGTGTAACAGTCAACTGTTTTTTTGATTTTTGAATATAACAACTTGGAGGTGCATGAGGTTTTATGTTTCTTTGGTTAGAACATGAGGAAGCTATATCAGAAAATGGTGTTTTGAAATGCGAAAAGGATGGAGAATTTATCCTGAAAGGACCCCCACTGTTATTGCTAAGGTTGTTATGAAGTTTGTAAGATTGGGGCATCTTACCTTCCATAATACTTTTCCTCCGCTGTCGTGCTGAAGCATCTAGTTGATTTGTAGAAACAATATTGAAACTCTTCATTGTACTTGAGTTGCTTGATGCAGATGCTGGTGAAGGTGAACTCATATTTCTTTCATTAAAGATTGATGAAGTTAAATCAGATAGTGGTGTTCTGATATTAACCATGGTTGGAACATAATACCTTTGAGAGTTTTCAATGGGATTGATTGTGTTTTCATCAGTTCTTTCTTTTTTCAATCTTTTATCTTTAAGAATCTGCTTCCTTTTACGTCTTGCCATTGCTGCAACTTGTGGTTCCATAGTGTTGGTTAGGTGATGCAAAAATGAATGGGTAGAAAATCACTTTGATTGTATGGTTGTCATTCAAATTTTTTTTTTTGTTAACCACATCAAATGATTGTAGACATAAAATGAATAAAGTTTTTGGTTATATGATAATAAATATAATTGTTAATACAACATTCACGGTTCCAAGATTTTGAAGTAAAATACTGAAGTCAACAGAATACCAAGTGATTATTTTTGTGAACCATTTTAATTATTAATAATAATAATTAATAATAATAATAGCGTTAAATAGTGTTAAGTGTTATTTCAAAATTTAATTAAAAATGTTATAATTATGGACAATCAAGTACCAATAAGAAAAGGTAACTTTCCAGATTCTAACCATTCTGCCAATTAATCTTGAATTGAAAAGAAAAGCAATGGTCAGAAAAAATCATTATAGTTTCACTTTGAAAACCGAAAATGAAGTGCATCATGAATAGTAACTACTAAAGCATGCATTTGATAGGCTTGAAACGTTTTTTGATATAGCCATTTGATACGGGAAAAAGAATAAATTAAATCTAAGAATATCGGAAAATTTATTATAATATTAAATAATAATTTAACACTTATTATTACAATGAATCATATATAACATTTCAAAATTATGTATTTATTTCTTATGTTTTATTATATTCGATTTGTAATAAATATTTTTCAGTTTATTGCGAATTTTCAATAATTAAATATTAATGATATTATATAAAATTAATTTTATGAAATAAATTTATTTAATAAAGTATTATATAAATATTTAATACATTATATTATACCATTAATTTATATAAAATGATATTAACTTATTCCTGTTTATAAAATTATTGTAACTTTTTTCCGGTTTATAAGCATGTTGAATTCGTGTGTCAATTATTAAAATATATGTAATTTACTATTATTGATATAAATAATTTTATAAATAGTTTAATTTATTACATTTATAAAATTATTTGTAATTTATTCACCTTTATAAAATTAATTATAAATTATTTAATTTATTAAAATGATTGTATCAATAATTTTTTATTTTATCATAAATTTTTATGATTATCATTTATCATTAAATTTTCATGATTACCATTTAATATTTTTTTATCATGATTACAATTATAAAGTTAATTTAAAAAGATTATGATATATTTTAGTTATTTCATAAACTTAAAAAAATTATCAAATCTCAATTGATTTTTTTTGTTTTATTAACCTTTTTATAGAAATTGAAATAATTTATTTTAGGTCAAATAAGGATCTAAATAATTACAAAATAATATTTATTCTTACATTTATAGAATGATAAATTAAATATTTAAGATAAACATTAGAGTTCTTTTTTACTTTATCTTTTATATATTTATAATATACTTTTTTTGTTAATTTTATTAACAATATATTTATAGTTAACAATACATCCTTTAAACTACGTTATTTTTTTCAAGAATATAAATGTAACATTTCAAAAAATATACACAAATATATTTAGAAGTCGGTAGAAAATTTTATTGGTTAAATTATAATTCCATTCAAAATTTATTGATCATAAATTTTTGAAATCAAATCATGCATAAAAATAAAATGTATTAATGTGACCATTCAAAATATTTTCTATATATAATAAAAATAAATAATATTAATACCTCCATTCAAAAGATATATTTGTAAAGTTTTGATTTAATTTTTTTCATATCTTTATATATTCTAATGTATATAATATTCCTACAATATGAAACAATATCAAACCTATAATATTAAAAGAGAATTCAAATTTTATTGATCATAATATTTTATGGAATCAAACCATATATAAAAATTAAATATATTTATGTCACCATTCAAAATAATTTCCATATAAGTATAATAAAAATAAATGATAATAATGTCTCCATTCAAAAGATATATTGGTAAAGTATCGAATTAAATGGTACTCCAATATTTGATTAAAAAATTGTAATATTTGTTTTTAATATTGTATAAAAATATATTAATTAGTCGTACTTTAAAAAAATAAATCATAAATATTTTATTAAAAATTGTAATATTTGTTTCTAAAATTATAGCAATTAAAAATAAAAATATATCAATACAAAATAAAAATTTTATTCAAATTTCACGACAAATGAGAATTATAATTTCGATTCAAAATAAATTAGAATTTTGAAGGCACATCAACACCAACTTGTAGGTTATTATCTTCTCTTTAGGAGAAGAGAAGGAGAAGAGAAATTCGGCAATGCTACATTCAAAAAGACTCAGAATTTGGTGTAAAATAAATTCCATTAAAACATAGGCCAACATAATTTGCAGTAGAAAAATATATTACGCCAAAACCAATGTTGATATGACAAACAAAATATGAAAGCAATAATGATATACATATACATAATTTGAATCAAATCTTGTTAAAAACATTCTTCTATAGAACCAGAAAATGATCGCATATCAACGTTGGTTTTATCATCTTATACATCTTAGATAATTATTGCCTTGCTTATGGTTCTTCTGAAATTGGTAGTGAACTTCAGCAACACCCGCTACTCTTGAACCCTTAAAAACATATTACTTTAGAACTTCGGATGAATAAGAGTCTCATCCCTTTGACTATCCTCATGTTCATCAAAATCTCGTTCCTCTTCCAAAAACAGTTCCTCCAAACATTGTAATGAGACATTTGCATTTGCTATCTGTCAGAAAATACAATTAGTATATAATCAGTACCTGCCAATGAAAGCCATTGATATTCCTTGTGGAAGCATAAAATTCAATGGTTTCAATTTCCTAATCTTCAATTACGGCTGTAGATGGAAATCAAATGCTCGGGAAATCAAATCATCTGCACCATATTGAACATATATTTACTATTATAAGGTTAACTATCAAATAACTTGAATGAAAATATAAGTTAACACTTGGCTTTGATGATGAATCACATGTGAAAATCAACTCGATTAAGTAGACTTAAAATAGTGGTCTCTGGTTCTGTTGTGGCAGTCTCCAATTCTTCTTTAGCAATATTTTTGTTCGTGAAATTAGAGAAGCAAATGGTCACTCAGCCATGACCATGGTGAATATTGGCACTTAAAATGCTAAGACAACTCTGCAAACAATAATATTATAAAGCATTAAAACTAAAAACAAACTGTTTATTTCTTGGGCATGATAAAAAGCCACGCCATAAACTTCAGGCCAATTTGAATTCATGGGAGAAGGTCGGTGACAGCCCTGTCCATCATTGCAGATTGTGACTATATTAAACCTGTTTTCACATGACAAAATCAAATCGCAATCAACATAATTTCATTTTACGTATCAATGTATAAAAATTAAACTGTGACACAATCTGTTATTCAATTTGTTGATTGGTCCCCTACTGATTCAAGTGTGAAATCAATTATCAGCCTCCATATCCATACATATTCCAAAAGAAGAACCGATTAAATCAAGAAAATAAATACAAAAATCTCAATTAGATACAAATAAATATAATAGTAAACAAAATAAACAACAAAATTGATGAGAATATACTGCCTTCTATGATACGGTGGGAGAATTGACTATGGTTTTGCGTTTGTTTTCGCAAATGTTTCGGTTGAGCAAGAGTCGCCACCGAATTTTTATTTTATCATAAGGAAAGGTTAAAAAGCACAGCAAAAACCTTTGAGATGTTTTCTTGGGTTCGGGGAGTAGATTATATAAAGGGAAGGTATTAGCACCCTTTCTATCCATGGTTATCCATGGGCTCTTAGTTACTTGCTTAGATCAACTTGCCTTAATTTTTAATTGTTTGAAATGGTGCTTTGTGTGTGTGGGTTTGAAAATGTTTTTGAAAAGAAGCCAATGTGATGGCAACCTTTGTAATGATCCATGTTGGGATGTGTGATCGGTGGATCTGGAACTGACTGTTTAACGCTGGTTCGCGAAATGTCGCGGAAGCAAGAGTCGCCACCGTCTTTTATTTTCTCCAAATGGAAAGGACAAAAGCACAGAAAAATTCCTTAAAGAGATCGCTCTCGGTTCGGGAGGTAGGTTATAGAAAGGGAAGGTGTTAGCACCCTTTCTATCCATGGTTATCCATGGGCTCTTAGATACTTGCTCACTTGTGTTTTCAAAGTGGTTTGTTTGCTTTTCAACTGTGGGTTTTAAAAAAGTTTCTTTGAAAATTCCAGTTCGACTCTTGTATCAGTCCTCAAGAGTGTTTGAAAAATTGCTTTCGAAAGCTTTTGAAAAGGTGTCGGTGTGAAAAGTATTTTTGATTTGTTTTTGAAATTAGAGCAAGTATCTAGAGTCGTCTACCTACCCTAAGGAATTCGTCTGTGTAAATGTCCTTTAAAGCAGTGCCATCCCACCATTGAGAGGTAGGTAGCACCACCGTTGGAGGTGTTCGGGTCAATTCGAGGTTCGGGACATGGTGATCACCAGAGCAATAGGAAGACACCTTAGAAGCTACCCTCATGCCAGGTTCCCGGATCATGAGGACTTACTAAGACATCCTCTACTCGACGATCACCTTTCGAGGCAAGGCAACAGTGAGGCGTACCCTAGGGGTGATGTGTGATTTGTGTGTCATGTTCAGTTATTTTGTCTTATTCATGTCAAGGTGATCTATGCGTTTGTTTTTATTTTATCATTCATTCTTGCATGTTACTTGTTAACAGTTAAAAATATTTGCGGGAAAAATAAATTCTAAGCTATTACAAAAGGCGCGGGTCCACATCGCCAAAAGTTTCTCGAACCCGATTTGACAGAAAAATAAATAAAGTAAAAGAAAATAAAAGAGTACGACAGATAATTAATTACAAGGCTTCGGGAGAGATACATAAATATTTAAACGAAATACAATAAATATGTGAATTAATAAGAAATTAAGAACGAGGGTGTTGGACCCTTTTGCAAAAATGAGGAATTAATTAAAATTAAAAGAAAGAAAGAACTTGTTTTTTTTTTTGTATTTTTAGTATTTTAGGATTTAAATGAAAAAAGAATTAATTAACATTAATACTAACCCTAATTCTAATGGCTTTTAATTTATTAAGAAAAATATTGAATTTTAACCTAATTTAAACCTTATTTTTATATGCAATTTAATTATAAAAATAAATATTTAGTTATTTTAATTATTATAAAAGAAAAATAAAAAGGAATAAAAATTAATCAAACCTAATTCTATGTTTTTTAATTTATTATTAAAAGAATTAAAATTAACACCTAATTTAAAACTAATTTTATTTACATGCAAATTTATTTATAAAAATACTACAAAATAAAATATTTTATTATTTTTCTCTTTTTTTTGATTTTTTATGTGCTTTTTTTTTATATTTATGAAAATAATTAGTTAATTAATAAAACAATAATAATTAAAAGCAAAATAGAAAATAAAAATAGAAAATATTATGGCAAATCTAGGGGGTTCAGACCCCAAATTAGGAGGTGATTCTTTAGAAATTCAGGCCCATTAATCTTGGCCTGTTTGGACTTTTGCTGGACACGTGCATGTGCGTTGACTGGGACCTATGGTGTTCCTCCAATCTGTAGCCCTTGGATTGCTCTCAACGTACGCGTGGCTGGCTTGATTAGGAAGGCGTATGGTGATCCCCAGCACGTGAAACTACATGTGAAGACTAATTGAAAAATAATATTGAAGTAATGAAGACCTGGGGCTCGAACCCAGGTCAGGCACTTCACCAGTCACTATGCTTGCCAATCCTTCCAAACGCGCTTTCTGTAATTTAAACAACAAACAAATAACGTAAGATAAATAATGGTCAGTGAGGCGCTTTACGCGCGAAATTCGAACCGGCCAACCAGCTTATGCCACGAGGTCATCTTCCTCGTTATATATTTTTTTCTGAAATACAAAGGACAAAGGCCACGGTTTTTAAATCGTCCCCATAGGCACCCTTAGAGAAAATAGCGAATGGCCATTGGAGGCTCATAAATTGAGCGCGAAGGTAGATTCATAATCGTCCAGACAAGCTTGATTCAATGGTGTAACTCTTGAAGGCCAATTTTTCTTTAATTAAAAACCCCCAATTTGAGGTCCTGCAAACCCTAAAATACAACCATGGCGATTTCTTGTATAGCTCATAAAAACACAATCAATCCATATAGTTAGCTTCAGAATACATTACTCAGTATAAATGCATAATCAAAATGCCATGAAAACGCCTAAATCTGGAAATACGATTTTGAAAAAATATAAGAGAAAACTGGATTTCTGTATACCAATTCTAGGCGCTGAGATGATTGATTTTGATTGGAATATGTTCTGTAATCCTCAAAGAAGCTAATGGGGATAGGTTTGGAGGCTTGAATCGCCTTGCAAGTGTATTTTCAGAATTGAGATTTTTTGCCAATTTTTCAAGTTTGTCCAAGGGTTTCTGCGCAGCTTCAATGGTTTTTTGCATTAGGTTTTCGTTTATGCTTATGTAATGAATCAATTAGGTCAAGAAAAACCAAAACAAATCAATTGCATTCATGGTTTTGAGATTTGATTTTCAATCATATTTTTTCCAATCTTTTTCATGCAATTTTGTACCAATCATGATCCAATCAATCCAAATCTTTCCATATTGAATTATGCACGAATTATTGAGTAGATTACATGTGCAAAAAGATTTGATACTTAGGTTAAATATTTTCCATGTATTTAATTTGATTTAAATGAATTAATATAAATAAAAATTCAAATAAATAAATATAAAATGAAGAAATACTCCCCTTTGGGCCAAGTGGTCGTGCACATGCCTTGGATAGTGAATTGTGGAAGAAAAATGGGCCCATTAGCAATTTTAGGTCATTTGAATCAATGTTGACTTTTCAAAATATCCAAAAATTTCCCAACTTCCACAAGGCATAACTTGCTCAATTTTTAAGATTTTCTCATGTTCTTGGACATTTGGGAAAGGTCTTTGAGTCCTCTAACCAATTCCTTTGGTCCCATGTCATTTTGACTTACCAATCTCAAGTTATGGCCTTTGACTTAAAGTCCCTTTTTGTTGACTTTTGAAAATGACCTATAATGTTGAAATTGATAACTTTTTGTGAGAGCATTTCTTGGACTTGCAGTATGAAGATGAGTTGTAGGAAATGTCTTTCTCTTCAAAATGAGCTTTGGATGGAATTTTTCTGATAATCCATGTGAAAGTTATGCCCTGGTCAATTTACAGTTGACTTTTTCAACTGTCCAAATAAGGGAACTTTTGCATCTTGATGATTTTTGAGCCAAGCTTTGAGAATCATGATCAAGCATTGATCAAATGATGTTTGTGAATTCAAAATGAGATGTTGACCAAAAATTTGAACTTTTGACTGTCAAATGACCATTTTGCCCCTATAGTTGACTGTAGTGCAATTAGGGTTTTTGACTGTGCAATTTTGTGCTGAAAGTCTTGAAACTTGATATGAGGATGCTTGACCATATTTGTAGGCATGTGAGACTTGATTGGACCATTGAGAACTTCATTTTCTTGATCAGAACAAAAACCCTAATCTTGACTGTTTAGGAGACCTTTGATTGTGCAACCCTTGGGGAGATTTTGAAGCTTGACTTGGCAATTTCTTGGAGAATATGGGAGGGCAAATTTTGGGGTACAACAGTTGCCCCTGTTCAATCGTCTTAGACCTGAGGATGCAGATTGGCTGACGTGCCTTTCGTAATCCGAGGGTAGAAGATGATTGAACACTAGAGTGCCCAGAAATTTGCGCTCATATAGTAGCAGTGATGGTGGAAATGGACTTACAGATGCCATTTGGAGGTTGATGAATAGGATGATGGGCTTATAGATGCCATCTGGATGTTGATTGCGTAAGAGATTCCTTAGCGAGAACCTGTATACCTGCAAAATAGAAAATGATTACCTGACACGTTGCAAGAGCTGATTTTCAGATGCTTTTGTGTAGATATGTCCTGACTGGTTACAGGAATCGGATCTTCGAATTCTTCAGACGTGCCCTGGCGAGATACAGGAATCGAGTCTGGTAATGTTAGTCTTCAACGGATACACCCTGGCAAGATTCAGGCATCGGATCCTCGAACTCTTCAGACACACCCTGGCAAGATACAGGAATCGGATCTGGTAATGCTAGTCTTCAATGGATACACCCTGGCAAGGTTCAGGTATCGGATCCTCGAACTCTTCAGACACACCCTGGCAAGATACAGGAATCGGATCTGGTAATGATAGTCTTCAATGGATACACCCTGGCAAGATTCAGGTATCGGATCCTCGAACTCTTCAGACACACCCTGGCAAGATACAGGAATCGGATCTGGTAATGTTAGTCTTCAACGGATACACCCTGGCAAGATTCAGGTATCGGATCCTCGAACTCTTCAGACACACCCTGGCAAGATACAGGAATCGGATCTGGTAATGCTAGTCTTCAACGGATACACCCTGGCAAGATTCAGGTATCGGATCCTCGAACTCTTCAGACACACCCTGGCAAGATACAGGAATCAGATCTGGTAATGTTAGTCTTCAACGGATACACCCTGGCAAGATTCAGGCATCGGATCCTCTAACTCTTCAGACACACCCTGGCAAGATACAGGAATCGGATCTGGTAATGTTAGTCTTCAACGGATACACCCTGGCAAGATTCAGGCATCGGATCCTCTAACTCTTCAGACACACCCTGGCAAGATACAGGAATCGGATCTGGTAATGTTAGTCTTCAACGGATACACCCTGGCAAGATTCAGGTATCGGATCCTCGAACTCTTCAGACACACCCTGGCAAGATACAGGAATCGGATCTGGTAATGCTAGTCTTCAACGGATACACCCTGGAAAGATTCAGGCATCGGATCCTCGAACTCTTCAGACACACCCTGGCAAGATACAGGAATCGGATCTGGTAATTGGTCATCGACAGATACACCCTGGCAAGATTCAGGAATCGGATCTTTAGTTGCGACCATTGATGGGAATCATTTTTGTACTTTTGTCCTGAAAAGACAAGCGTTAGTTGTATGCGATGTCATGCGGTATGACATGCGAGATGCTCTCTGAATATGTGATATTGTATGTTCATGATGCGTATATGCATGCTATAATGATGTATGTGATGTTTACGAATGTATGTTTTCGTCTAGGAAAGTAAATCCTTGACGGGTGCCGGGAAGTCATATCCTGGGCTGATATTGAAGAATGGATTTTGCTTCCGTTGGGGATGATAGTTGCAAGGATACCGGTAGGAGAAGATGACTCCGTTGGGGAATAAACTTGGCAAATGGAAGATTCTGCAGGGAGAAAAATACTCTAGCGACCATGCTGGGAGGCAATACTCTGTGGAGAGAGAGGTACTTTGTTGAGTTGTTGATAACGACTTGTTGGGGATACACTTGTTGTTGGAAGTGTTGATAGATTTTGCTGGGGATAAGAAGATTCTGTCGACGACGATCTTTCCGTGGCTTTTGGCTGAGGATAGCCCAGTTATATCCTGTTAAGGAAATAACTCTTTTAAATAAAGCCGGGTGACGCGTTCGTGCTCTGCGAGGATAAGCTTCCAGAATTTACTGGGGATAAGCTTACTGCTTGAGGATATGAATTCCAACCTTCCTGGGGAAACTGGATTGTGCTCTCCTGGGGAAGTTTTGATATGCTGGGGAAGTGATTCCTTTGAATGTTGATATGCCGCCGGGGAACAATCTTTAGATCAAGACTGCCGGGGATGCTTGTTTAAGAATATATGTATTTCTGCTGGGGAATGTTGCTATCTGCTAGAGGATACCCAACTTCCTTAAGATTTGATAGTATAGCTTGGAGAGTATATTGACTGCTGACTTATTCTCTGGGGAATTAAGATGTACCGGTTATGTTCTTTAGCCGAACCTACCTTGATACCTTGGAGGACAGAACAATTAGATTGCTTAGACAACTCTTTATTGCCCCTGTTTCTAATGTTACCTGTAATAAATCCTTTGTTTCGTATGCAAATATTTATGAGTTAGCAAATTATTGTCAATGCATATATCACAAATTGAACCTTGGACGTTCTTCGCAAAACAAAACAGAAAAAGAAAAACAATTGGCACTTTTTAACTGAAAAATATTTTTGTATTGATTTTTGAATGGCCTGTAAATAGGCGTTTTGCGTACAAGAGGCTGACGTCCTAGTAAGAGAACGCCGCCGAACAAAAGAATTTATACAAATTTGTACAAAAGAAAATAAAACAGCTGTGTGAAATGGATGATCCACTGGGTTTCAACTCTGCTATTGCCTTTATAACTCCGAGCGTCTCATCACTTGATGACCTTGGTTGAAGGTGAAGCTGACTGATCGATGCCGTCTGAACTTGATGTAGATACCAGATTCTGGATGCAAAGTGATCAATGAGACATAGTATTACGCTTTATCCCTAATTTTTGCCTGGACCGCCCTTTCGGGTTTTCAGTCCACCGGGATACCTATTTTTGCCCAAGCCGCCTTTTCAGGTTTTCGACTTGCCGGGTGTACAGATTTTTTCATTTCATCCCTTCATTTTGCCCGAACCCTTTTGGTTCGACGGGAAGCCCTAATTTTTGCCTAGGCATGTCAGCCTAGCGGGTCTTTTTTATGCGTAGTATCTTTTTACTATGTCTGCATTGGCGGGGTGAGGAAGGTCGTCACCATCCATGTTGGTCAATATCATGGCTCCTCCTGAGAACACATGCTTAACCACAAATGGCCCTTCGTACGTAGGGGTCCATTTGCCCCTTGGATCACTCTGAGGAAGGATGATTCGTTTGATTACCAGATCCCCAACTTGATATTCCTGTGGTCTGACCTTTTTGTTAAATGCCCTGATCATCCGTTTCTGATACGTCTGACCATGACAGATAGCAGCAAGTCTCTTTTCATCAATGAGGTTGAGTTGATCAAGTCGTGTCTGGATCCAATCATCTTCGTTCAGATTTGCATCCTTCATTATCCAGAGAGAGGGTATTTGTACTTCGATCGGTAAGACTGCCTCCATACCATAAACCAGAGAGAAAGGAGTTGCCCCAGTTGACGTCCTAGCTGAGGTACGGTACCCATGTAGAGCGAACGGTAACATCTCGTGCCAATCTTTATAGGTCACTGTCATCTTCTGCACGATTTTCTTGATGTTCTTATTTGCTGCTTCTACAGCCCCATTCATCTTCGGTCTGTAAGGAGAAGAATTGTGGTGCTGTATTTTGAACTGTTCGCAGAGCTCAGCGATCATCTTGTTATTCAGATTGGTACCGTTGTCTGTAATAATTCATTCAGGGACGCCGTACCGACAGATCAGATTATGCCGAATGAACTGTGCCACAACAGTCTTGGTTACCGTAGCATAGGATGCTGCCTCGACCCACTTCGTAAAATAATCAATCGCCACCAGGATGAAGCGATGCCCATTAGACGCCGTAGGTTTAATCTCACCAATCATGTCTATGCCCCACATTGCAAACGGCCAAGGCGCGGTCAGAACATTCAGAGGAACCGGAGGAACATGCACCTTGTCTGCATAAATCTGGCACTTATGGCATGTCCTAGAATGTTGGTAACAGTCAGTTTCCATTGTGGACCAGTAGTATCCTGCCCGAAGGATCTTCTTAGCCATTGTATGCCTACTGGAATGTGTACCAAAGGTCCCTTCATATAGCTCTTCCATGATCCTTTCTGCTTCAGTCTTATCCACGCAGCGCAATAAGGTTGAATCATGGTTTCGCTTGTACAAGATGTCGTTGCTAAGGAAGAACTTGGCTGCGAACCTTCTCAGGAACTTCTTATCATTGACAGATGCACCTTCAGGGTATTCCTGAGCTTCCAAATATCTCTTTACCTCATGGTACCAAGGCTTCTCAGTCACCAATTCAGTCTCGAGATCGCAACAGTATGCCGGTTCGTCCAGTTTCCAGATGATGATTCGGGGAGCCTCATTATCCCATTTAACTTTGAACATAGAAGCCATTGTAGCTAACGCGTCCGCCAACTGATTCTCTTCTCTTGGAAAGTGTTCAAAGGTTATCTCTGTGAAGTGGGGGATCAAGGTCAACACACATTCTCTGTAAGGAATCAGGTTTGGATGTTTCGTATCCCACTCTCCTTTAATCTGATTGATCACAAGAGTGGAATCTCCGAAGACACTCAGAAACTTGATCCTTAGGTCGATCGCAGCTTGAATACCCATGATGCACGCCTCATACTCCGCCATGTTGTTGGTACAGTTGAAACATAGCCGGGCAGTGAGTGGAGTATGAGTACCTTGAGGAGATATGATTATGGCGCCGATACCGTTACCCAAAGCATTGGAGGCCCCGTCAAAGTGCATAGACCATCGGGATCCTGGTTCAGGTCCTTCATCCGGTCCAGGTACTTCACAATCAGTTACTATCATGATGCTTTCATCCGGAAACTCGAAGTTCATTGACTGATAATCATCGACTGCTTGATGTGCCAAGTGGTCTGCCAATACACTTCCCTTGATGGCTTTCTGGGTTGTGCACTAAATGTCGTATTCTGTCAAGATCATCTGCCATCTTGCTATTCTCCCAGACAGAGCAGGCTTTTCGAATATGTACTTTATAGGATCCATCTTTGAGATCAATAAGGTAGTGTGAGTCAGCATATACTGTCTCAGCCGGCGAGCAGCCCATACCAAAGCGCAACAAGTTTTCTCAAGCAGTGAGTATCGGGTCTCACAGTCGGTAAACTTTTTGCTAAGGTAATAAATGGCATGCTCTTTTCGGCCAGACTCGTCATGCTGCCCCAGCACACACCCCATTGAATTGCCAAGTACTGTCAGATATAGTATCAGAGGTCTCCCTTCAACCGGTGGCATAAGGATAGGTGGTTCTTGGAGATACTCTTTGATTCTGTCGAAAGCAGCCTGACATTCATCGTTCCAACGTACTACCTGATCTTTCTTCAGCAGCTTGAAGATTGGCTCACAGGTAGCGGTTAGATGCGAGATGAACCGAGCAATGTAATTCAGGCGTCCTAAAAAGCCTCTGACTTCCTTCTCTGTCCTAGGAACTGGCATTTCTTGAATAGCTTTAACTTTAGCAGGGTCCACTTGGATACCCTTGTCGCTTACCACGAAGCCTAGCAACTTCCCAGATCTTACCCCGAAGGTGCACTTGTTCGGGTTCAATCTCAGCTTGTATAGTTTCAACCGGTCAAACAATTTCTGCAGATGATCTAGGTGCTCTTCCTCAGTCTGGGACCTTGCGATCATGTCGTCAACATACACCTCTATCTCATGATGGATCATATCATGAAATAAAGCAATCATGGCACGTTGGTAGGTTACCCCAGCATTCTTTAGTCCAAAAGGCATGACCTTGTAGCAGAAGGTGCCCCACTGAGTAACAAATGTAGTCTTTTCCATGTCTTCAGGTGCCATCTTGATCTGATTATAGCCTGAAAAACCGTCCATGAAAGAGAACACCTTATGCTGAGCCGTATTATCAACAAGGACATCAATGTGAGGTAAGGGGAAGTCATCCTTGGGGCTGGCCCGGTTCAGATCCCTGTAATCGACACACATTCTGACCTTACCGTCCTTCTTAGGTACCGGCACCACATTAGCAACCCACTGAGGGTAAGAAGTCACTGCAAGGAACCCAGCATCAAACTGTTTCATCACCTCGGCTTTAATCTTTTCAGACATCTCTGGATACATCCGACGGACCTTTTGCTTAACTGGAGGGCAGTCTTCCTTAGTTGGCAAGTGATGGACCACAATATCAGTATCCAATCCGGGCATGTCTTCGTAGGACCAGGAAAAGATCTCCATATAATCATGTAACATCTTGGTTAACCGTTGCTTCACGCTGAGCTCTAGGTTAGCACCAATCTTTACCTCTTTCCTGTCTTCTTCGGTACCCAGGTTGATTGTTTCCACTGGCTCTTCATGGGGTTGAATTGCCCTCTCTTCCTGAAGTAACAGTCTTGCAAGTTCGCTAGGCACTTCGCAATCATCTTCACCTTCGTCTTCGGCTAAGTTGATCGGATTTTCGAAGTCATAATTGGCAGTAGCAAAGTCGTTACCAGTGAGATCCAGAGTGGATTGAAACCTGTATGAGTGAGTGTGTGTGTAAATACAGCTGTTTTTGAAATATATGTAAAGGAAAGAAAGACAGAAAAGGAGCACAATATTTGCAATGCGGGAAAACGTCCAAGATTTTCATTCATGATATATGAAATGACAATTTATATGCCCTCACAAATGAAACCACGGTGCCTCGGGTAAGACACCGGGCCATAGAGTTTATCATTGTTTATTACAAATACCAAAAACATAGGAATTCATTACTTAGTAACAAGAGAAACAGACAGGTTGTCCTTTGCACTCCAATTATTAAGTCCATTGTCGGTTGCAGGGTAAATCCAGCTATCAAACTCAGCTTCATCCACTTCCTCTTCATCCCCAATAACATTCACTCCATGAGCAGGCAAGGGAGCTGTCACTACATTAGGCTTCTCAGATGCCTCAAACTGTACCTCCTTGGCGTCAATAAGGTCCTGCAGCTTGTTCCTTAATGCCCAACAGTCATCAGTGGCATGGCCCGGGCTATCAGAATGATAAGCACAACGAGCATCCGGGTTGTACTTGGGAGATGTAGTATTTGCAACCCTCGGAGCCTCTCTGACGGTTACCAAGTTGGTTGAGAGCAACTGTGGTAAGATCTGCGACAAAGTCATACTCAAACGGGTGAATTCCCTTCTGGGTCTCTCAGCCCTTGGTTGGTTAGCTTGCCGAGGAGCGGCTGCAGGCTTGGCAATCATTAATGCACTGACAGATTGACGGCGCTCTGGTTTATCCTGCCTTCTAGGCCCATACACCGTATTGGCCTCCTTCTTGAAGGGTTTCTTCTCAGAGCTAGACGATGCACCCTTCGAAATCTTTCCAGACTTCAACCCAGCCTCGATTCTCTCTCCAGTCAGAATCAAATCAGTGAACCATGCAGACGAATTCCCGATAAGATGGTTGAAAAACGGCCCAGATAGGGTCCCCAAGAACATGTCTACCAACTACCGATCAGTCAATGGTGGCTGCACCCTGCCAGCCAGGTCTCTCCATTTCTGAGCGTACTCCTTAAAACCTTCACTTGCACCTAACGACATACCCTGGAGTTGGGTACGTGTAGGGGCAAGGTCGGCATTATATTGATACTGCTTATAGAAAGCAGTAGCCAACTCCTCCCAGTTACGAACTTTGGTCCCATCCAGCTGATAGAACCATTCGAGATGAGTCCCTGAAAGACTCTCCTGGAAGAAGTGGATCCACAAATTCTTGTCCGCCGAGTACGGTTGAATTTTTCGAACATAGGACCTGAGATGTAGCTTGGGACAAGACGCCCCGTCATACCTAGAGAAGGATGGTGCTTTGAACTTGTGAGGGATAATCACACCAGTAGACAAACCCAGATCTCCGAAATCCAGCCCAGGTACCTGTTGTATTTCCATGGCATTCAACCTATCCTCTAGTTGCTTGTAACGGTCTTCTGCCGGAGGATACTGCTCTTCATCAAAATCAGTCTCGTTGTCGGAGACTACCGGACTAGGAACCCTTGCTTCTGCCTGAGGAGTACTCTTGCCGACAGAAGAACCAGCCTCTTCCTATTGCAGAGCATTGCCAAACCTTCGGCCCGAGTTGAACAGAACAGTTCTTCTCTTCTTCTTCTTCTCCTTCTTCAGGAGCATAGCCTTCAGCTCTTCTTGGCCTTGAGCCAAACCCTTGATTATTTCCTGGAATTGCGCATTCTGCGCCTGAAGAGCCTTGATGGATGTCTCAGTTGATGACGAGTCGGGATTCATGATGCTGAAATAAACAGCGAAGAACGGTAAGCAACCTGAAAAGAGGAAAAACCTGCTATGCACATGATGAATGAGATGTGTTTATGCAATGCATTCAAGGGTTCGAAAATTCAACTTTGTTGTAGACAAAAAGGAACACACGTTATCATTAAGGAAATAACTGTTTAGTACATCAAAGCCTCATGGGCAAAATAATACAAAAAACAAATCAATCCCAAAATATGCTGCGCATCCTCTTTGGAGCTATGTAAGTGTTGAGATTCCTCTCCTCATGCAACAGGCGGGTGAGCTCCAAGACCTTCTTTTCACTGGCATGTAGACTAGTCTCAAGAGAATTCCGTTCTTCCTTAAGCTGGATTCAGCTCTTCTGCATCTCTTCCCAGGATGTGGGCATATCAGGGTGCTGAATAGTGTAGGACACTTCCCCTTCCAAGACTGGCTCTTTGATCACAGGGAGCATATGGGGATAGGGCATCACTAACTTCTGGGAGCGGGCTCGTACCCACTTGAGATAAGGTTCCAACGGGATGGAGTTCCTGTGCCCCAGTGTCTTGCTGTCTATCCTACTTGGCATCCTCCAGGCTCTGATAAATCTCTGGCGAAGTCCTTGAGTATCGTTGTCGAGGTCAAAAACTATGTCAGGAATTAACATGTCATGAGGACCATCCCTCCGAGCATAACCAAACTGTCTCCAAGCCAGGCATGGGCTGTAAGTAATACCTCCCCTGATTCCAAGTAAAGGAACATTAGGGTACTCCCCGCAACGATCAATGATAGTGACATCTTCTCTGGACCTAGGGCACCAATGTATATCTGCATGTGTAAGGGTCATCAACCGTTGTGACCATCTCAAACCCCGCTCATTCTTCAAGACTGATTGGGGAAGGTGCGAAATAAACCACCTTCCCAGGATAGGAGTGCAACACATAAGGACACCTCTTTTTCTCATGGTTCGAGTGTAACATGAGTGAAGGATGTCCCCCAGCAACGTAGGTATAGGATTCCTGGACATAAAGATCTGGACAGCACTGATATCAATAAGCTGATCTGGGTTAGGGAACAACACCAAACCATAGACAAGGAGGGCCACTACTTCTTCAAAAGCTTGCAAGTCGAGGGAGTTCCAACATTCATGGGCCTTTTCAAACAGAAACCTGGCTAAGAACCCTTTGATACCACTTCTAACTTCCCAATGTCCCTTGAGGTCAGATGACTGTAGGTGTAAGGCTTTAGCAATCTTTTCAAGCTTAGGTTCCTTTTCTGTACCGTTGAAGGGTAGCTGATCAAGGATAGGGATCTTCAGGAGCCGGGAGAACTCCTCCAATGTAGGTACCAGCTGATAGTCCAAGAAGGTGAAACAGTGATGCAGAGGATCAAAGAACTGGAACAGGACCTTGATCATATCTTCCTCAATGTTGGTGTTGACCAAGCTGATGAGGCTTCCATGTCTTTCACTGAATGAAGAGTTCTCGGGAATCCTGGATATAAGTTCCTTAAGCTGAGGAGGGATCCTTACAAGACTGACTTGAATTGTCTTTCTACGAACAGTTTCCATGTCCTACAAAACAAAGAACAAAGATGAAGATTCGAACCCCTGAAATGGTTAGTCAATGCATATGATGCTGGATGATGTCATGATGCTATGATTAAACACACCACATATATTTACAAAGACAAACATGTAAGGCACACAAGGCACACAAGACAAGCCCTTAGGGTTTAAGGCCAGCATGGGGTCTGGGTAGTACCCTCTTGAAGTTGGTGGGTTCAACCTGTCCTATCAAAGTAACCAGGTTCTAAGGTTCCCAATATCACGGGATTGCTTTCATTGTTCATCGTTTCGATTTAGCCACTGAACTGGCGACCGAAATATTCCAGGAAAGCAACCCTCAATTGAGTGTAGTATCGAGTATCAACCAACCTCGGACTGCACCAAAGTCAGTTATCTCACTACCCTAAAGAGGCCAAGATAGTTCAATTAAGGTTCCTAAGGTCTGTTGATGCTTCATGACACCACGCGGAGGCCCCGTACTCTCCTTGACTGAACTCAAGGGTTACCGGTACACACCAAAGTGCCATATCAACGTAGCAGACTGTTTCAACCATGTCGGTATACCCCGCACAGTTCCCTCACAGCCTTGTTGCTACTTTCTAAGAAGGTATCCCCCAGATCCGGGTTAGGGTCTATAGAACTCCCAAGCAACCCACAATTTAAAGCACACAAGGAAAACAATTGAAAACATAGTTATGACCTAGCCCTAAGGTACACCTCACTTTATAAGATAGTCCCCAGCAGAGTCGCCAGTTCTGTGATCGGTGGATCTGGAACTGACTGTTTAACGCTGGTTCGCAAAATGTCGCGGAAGCAAGAGTCGCCACCGTCTTTTATTTTCTCCAAATGGAAAGGACAAAAGCACAGAAAAATTCCTTAAAGAGATCGCTCTCGGTTCGGGAGGTAGGTTATAGAAAGGGAAGGTGTTAGCACCCTTTCTATCCATGGTTATCCATGGGCTCTTAGATACTTGCTCACTTGTGTTTTCAAAATGGTTTGTTTTCTTTTCAACTGTGGGTTTTAAAAAAGTTTCTTTGAAAATTCCAGTTCGACTCTTGTATCAGTCCTCAAGAGTGTTTGAAAAATTGCTTTCGAAAGCTTTTGAAAAGGTGTCGGTGTGAAAAGTATTTTTGATTTGTTTTTGAAATTAGAGCAAGTATCTAGAGTCGTCTACCTACCCTAAGGAATTCGTCTGTGTAAATGTCCTTTAAAGCAGTGCCATCCCACCATTGAGAGGTAGGTAGCACCACCGTTGGAGGTGTTCGGGTCAATTCGAGGTTCGGGACATGGTGATCACCAGAGCAATAGGAAGACACCTTAGAAGCTACCCTCATGCCAGGTTCCCGGATCATGAGGACTTACTAAGACATCCTCTACTCGACGATCACCTTTCGAGGCAAGGCAACAGTGAGGCGTACCCTAGGGGTGTGTGTGATTTGTGTGTCATGTTCAGTTATTTTGTCTTATTCATGTCAAGGTGATCTATGCGTTTGTTTTTATTTTATCATTCATTCTTGCATGTTACTTGTTAACAGTTAAAAATATTTGCGGGAAAAATAAATTCTAAGCTATTACAAAAGGCGCGGGTCCACATCGCCAAAAGTTTCTCGAACCCGATTTGACAGAAAAATAAATAAAGTAAAAGAAAATAAAAGAGTGCGACAGATAATTAATTACAAGGCTTCGGGAGAGATACATAAATATTTAAACGAAATACAATAAATATGCGAATTAATAAGAAATTAAGAACGAGGGCGTTGAACCCTTTTGCAAAAATGAGGAATTAATTAAAATTAAAAGAAAGAAAGAACTTGTTTTTTTTGTATTTTTAGTATTTTAGGATTTAAATGAAAAAAGAATTAATTAACATTAATACTAACCCTAATTCTAATGGCTTTTAATTTATTAAGAAAAATATTGAATTTTAACCTAATTTAAACCTCATTTTTATATGCAATTTAATTATAAAAATAAATATTTAGTTATTTTAATTATTATAAAAGAAAAATAAAAAGGAATAAAAATTAATCAAACCTAATTCTATGTTTTTTAATTTATTATTAAAAGAATTAAAATTAACACCTAATTTAAAACTAATTTTATTTACATGCAAATTTATTTATAAAAATACTACAAAATAAAATATTTTATTATTTTTCTCTTTTTTTTGATTTTTTATGTGCTTTTTTTTTATATTTATGAAAATAATTAGTTAATTAATAAAACAATAATAATTAAAAGCAAAATAGAAAATAAAAATAGAAAATATTATGGCAAACCTAGGGGGTTCAGACCCCAAATTAGGAGGTGATTCTTTAGAAATTCAGGCCCATTAATCTTGGCTTGTTTGGACTTTTGCTGGACACGTGCCTGTGCGTTGACTGGGACCTATGGTGTTCCTCCAATCTGTAGCCCTTGGATTGCTCTCAACGTACGCGTGGCTGGCTTGATTAGGAAGGCGTATGGTGATCCCCAGCACGTGAAACTACATGTGAAGACTAATTGAAAAATAATATTGAAGTAATGAAGACCTGGGGCTCGAACCCAGGTCAGGCACTTCACCAGTCACTATGCTTGCCAATCCTTCCAAACGCGCTTTCTGTAATTTAAACAACAAACAAATAACGTAAAATAAATAATGGTCAGTGAGGCGCTTTACGCGCGAAATTCGAACCGGCCAACCAGCTTATGCCACGAGGTCATCTTCCTCGTTATATATTTTTTTCTGAAATACAAAGGACAAAGGCCACGGTTTTTAAATCGTCCTCATAGGCACCCTTAGAGAAAATAGCGAATGGCCATTGGAGGCTCATAAATTGAGCGCGAAGGTAGATTCATAATCGTCCAGACAAGCTTGATTCAATGGTGTAACTCTTGAAGGCCAATTTTTCTTTAATTAAAAACCCCCAATTTGAGGTCCTGCAAACCCTAAAATACAACCATGGCGATTTCTTGTATAGCTCATAAAAACACAATCAATCCATATAGTTAGCTTCAGAATACATTACTCAGTATAAATGCATAATCAAAATGCCATGAAAACGCCTAAATCTGGAAATACGATTTTGAAAAAATATAAGAGAAAACTGGATTTCTGTATACCAATTCTAGGCACTGAGATGATTGATTTTGATTGGAATATGTTCTGTAATCCTCAAAGAAGCTAATGGGATAGGTTTGGAGGCTTGAATCGCCTTGCAAGTGTATTTTCAGAATTGAGATTTTTTGCCAATTTTTCAAGTTTGTCCAAGGGTTTCTGCGCAGCTTCAATGGTTTTTTGCATTAGGTTTTCGTTTATGCTTATGTAATGAATCAATTAGGTCAAGAAAAACCAAAACAAATCAATTGCATTCATGGTTTTGAGATTTGATTTTCAATCATATTTTTTCCAATCTTTTTCATGCAATTTTGTACCAATCATGATCCAATCAATCCAAATCTTTCCATATTGAATTATGCACGAATTATTGAGTAGATTACATGTGCAAAAAGATTTGATACTTAGGTTAAATATTTTCCATGTATTTAATTTGATTTAAATGAATTAATATAAATAAAAATTCAAATAAATAAATAAAAAATGAATAAATACTTCCCTTTGGGCCAAGTGGTCGTGCACATGCCTTGGATAGTGAATTGTGGAAGAAAAATGGGCCCATTAGCAATTTTAGGTCATTTGAATCAATGTTGACTTTTCAAAATATCCAAAAATTTCCCAACTTCCACAAGGCATAACTTGCTCAATGTTTAAGCTTTTCTCATGTTCTTGGACATTTTGGAAAGGTCTTTGAGTCCTCTAACCAATGCCTTTGGTCCCATGTCATTTTGACTTACCAATCTCAAGTTATGGCCTTTGACTTAAAGTCCCTTTTTGTTGACTTTTGAAAATGACCTATAATGTTGAAATTGATAACTTTTTGTGAGAGAATTTATTGGACTTGCAGTATGAAGATGAGTTGTAGGAAATGTCTTTCTCTTCAAAATGAGCTTTGGATGGAATTTTTCTGATAATCCATGTGAAAGTTATGCCCTGGTCAATTTACAGTTGACTTTTTCAACTGTCCAAATAAGAGAACTTTTGCATCTTGATGATTTTTGAGCCAAGCTTTGAGAATCATGATCAAGCATTGATAAAATGATGTTTGTGACTTCAAAATGAGATGTTGACCAAAAATTTGAACTTTTGACTGTCAAATGACCATTTTGCCCCTACAGTTGACTGTAGTGCAATTAGGGTTTTTGACTGTGCAATTTTGTGCTGAAAGTCTTGAAACTTGATATGAGGATGCTTGACCATATTTGTAGGCATGTGAGACTTGATTGGACCATTGAAAACTTCATTTTCTTGATCAGAACAAAAACCCTAATCTTGACTGTTTATGAGACCTTTGACTGTGCAACCCTTGGGGAGATTTTGAAGCTTGACTTGGCAATTTCTTGGAGAATATGGGAGGGCAAATTTTGGGGTACAACAGGATGTATACAAAGGTGTATGTCTTTTGAAAAGGTTTTCATTTGTTTTTGAAAGTTGTTTTGAAAGTGTAGTGATGTGTGGTTTAGAAAATAGGCAAGTGTTTTGTTTTGCAAGTTTGATTCAAGTAACTAAGAGTTTGTCTACTCCTAAATTTCTCAAAGATTTCTCCTATGCTTTTAACCATTTTAACAATTTTGTTCCACCATTGCATTTGGTGGACAATCTTGTGTTAGGATGTGAAAGGGACGGGCGCGGGTCATCGTTTAGACCATAATTGCAATGGTGCCAAGTATCTTTGGGCAATGTTTTCTTTAAGGGACTTGATCATTTTTTAGGCAACTTTTGAAAGCGTCATCGAGGGACTATGATCATTTGAATTTGTATTTGTTTTGCCCAAAGAGACCTAACATGCAATATGGCCCATTTATTGAAGGCAACAAGTGGAATACCTTAGGGGTGCAAGTGTGATTAGTGTTGTCCATTTTCATGCTTGTTTATCTTTGAAATTAGGTCAAACTACTTTTGTTGTTTTTGATTCGCATACAAACCCTAATTCTAACATGGTATAATTAGAAAGCATTAAAGTGCGAAAAATAAAGTTCCTAAGTTATTACAACACAATATATGGGAAGGGGGGTACAAATGTTCAAATGGGGGATATTTTGACAAGGAATTTAAACCTAGACTATTACATCAAATTGGGAATTTACATGATATTTAATATACAACAATTAAATAAAAATGGAATAAATATGCAAGATGCAAAAAATGTTTTTTTATGTGTATGAAAGAAAAGTATTTTTTATATGTCAAATAAACAAGATAAAAAGTATTAATTTTTTGGATTTTTTATGTATTTAGGGCAAAACCCTAATTTATTAAATAAAAGGTATTAATTATTTAATATATACAATATTTAATAATTATGTACAAAAATAAAATAAAAATGAAGTATATTTGTCAAAAAGGTATTTTTAATACTAAATATTAATGAAAATAAAAATTTATATATTTTGCATTTTAACCTAAATATATATATATATATATATATATATATATATATATATATATATATATATATATATATATATATATATATATATATATATATATATATATATATATATATATATATATATATATATATATATATATATATATATATATATATATATATATATATATATATTTATTAAATATATTGAATATATACAAAATAATAATATTTAATATTTATAAAAAAAATATATTTTATATAAAATATTTTCAGAAGATAAAATTAAAATAAAAATGGAAAATAAAATGTGTTTGCACTATTTTAGTATTTTTTTAAATAAAAGTATGTAAGTATTTATTTATGCACAAATATTAATCTAAACAAATAAATGCCTAATAAATATAAAAATGGTGTGAAAAATATTTTTTATATTTTTAATATTATTATAAAAATAAATAAGTCAGAACAAAAAAAGAAAAGATCAAAAAATCATAAAAATAAGCATAATGGACCAATGGGGTTCAAAAGTAACAAAAGGGTGCAAAAAGAAATATGAAACAGAGCCCAGCCCAAAAAGTCCTTCTTCAACCTCCAGACTGTATGAACAACAATGAACACGCGTTTTCTATCTTCCAATTTCTGGACTTTCAAGCAAAACTCACAACATGAAAAATGTAGAGCATTAAGAGACGAATCCAGACATATAAAGAACTTGACTTAACTCTCTAAGATGAGAGAGAATTTCTTCTCCCCCAATTCCTGACCTAGTTTTTGTTCCATGTTCAGACATTAAATTCTCACAGCACACATAATATAAATGAAAACTAATTACATGGGCATGTTCAGGGCTATGAATGTGACATATTTTCTTCACAAACCTAAAGCTAACAATGCCTGGATAGAGAGATACGAGTTCATGAACTTACCTGTTCAGTTGGAGTTGTATCTGGTTATGGAGGTACTTTCAGTGCAAGGTGATGATTGGTACAGCTTCCTTGATGTCCAGGGATGCTATTCCAAGTTTTACTTTGCTTTGAAACTAGCTGAATCGAGTTATAGAACTCCACCTGCAAAACAGAAAAATGAAAATGGTGATGTTGAATGGGAGTGTTACAGGTCGTGTTTGAGGTTTGGAATAGCTTCAAGGGATGTTGTGGGATGTGTTTGAGGTGATTTTAGCAAGAATGCATGAAAGGATTGAGCTATGGAACTCAATCTGCAGCAGGTCCCCTGTTTTGGCAGTTTGAGGGTGATTCTGTGAATGAGAGGGTGTTGGAGATGGTTGGCTCGTGTTCTAGCTCAGAATGGATGTTTAGAATATGTTTGACAAGTTTGCTTAAGCCTTGGTTTACAGGATTGATAGTTGTGTTATATTATGCTAGCTTTCTTCAACTTTAAGCAACAAATGTCCACTTGAGTTTTTAGACTGATAGAGGCCCCCCTAATATGCTGCAAACCTTGGCCTTGATCAGTGTAATTAGCTCATAAACTTGTGCCAAAGAGATTTGCACTGTACTTGCTTGGATTGTTAATTGACATAAAGTGCAACTTTTCTAAAATGGATATAATGCTTTATCTAAAAATGGCTTAATCTTGCATATAATGTCCAAACTCATAGAACAACACCTTGGCACAAAGGATTGGAATTAAATTATGGAGTGTATATGAGATAAAAGACCTGTAATCTAGCTTAAGGCATGCTGAGTTCAAAAATGCAAGGTTATGGACATGTAACTTGGTCATGAACAAAGTGAGTTTTTCCCAACTTGCCAAATTCGATTCTCCCTAACCATGAGGTTGTTTGATGAGTTCTTGGACATTTTGGAAAGCTTGGAATGTGTAATACAATCCATCTTTGAAATGAAAATTGAAATTCCAAGTGGAAGTATGTGAAAAATGGTCTTGAAGTTAGGTAAAAACCTTGCCTAAAATAGGTCAAATTTTCTCTAAGTTAAGAATGGTTTGGTACCCTTGTTCCAAAAATTGTAACTTGAGCTACAAGCTTCTTTTGGGAAAACTTTGTGAATCAAAGTTTTAGATTTTGCAATAGGCTACAACTTTCATGTTTTGACTTTTGCTTGAATCCAAATGAATCTTGGTGAGAAAGTGGGGCAAAGTTAGGAAAAAATTAGGGTTTTTCATAACTTAGAAAAATTCTAAGTTATGAAAAATCTTCATTTCAAACCCTAATTTGCAATTCTGGATTTCTTGATGAACAAGTTTCATGATTTGGCATGTTTTGATGAAAAATGAATCTTGACACTTGATTTTGACCAAAAAGTCAAAGTTTGACTTTTCAGTATACAGTCAAAATTGATCAATTGACTGGGAAATTCAACTGTCAATCTTGTGTATTTGGGATCTTTTGAACTTGTTGAGTATGTCAAGACAATTCCATGGGGTCCTTGAGTCCATATGTGAGTTTGGTTTGCCATTGGCTAGGTCAAACAGTCAAAAATTGCCTTTGTGCAATCAAAACCCTAAAAATGACCATTTTGCCCTTTTGGTGATCTGATCAAATTTCTTGTGGAATTGTGATCCAAACTTGACCAAATGGTTCATATGAGTTTGTAATATTGATGTGGGTCAATTTTCATGAGATTTGACTGTCAATTGGCCACAATTGACTTTTTCCCCAATACAGTTGATTTCTAGGTCAACTGTCCAATTGACTGGGCAAAATTTGGAATCAAGACTTGAAACTTGGTATGGATAAACTTGGGAGTCCAACATGAAGCATGAAAGTTATCTTAGGCATTTTAGGTCAAAATATCTTTGTGCAAACACAAACCCTAATTTGGGTCAACAGTGCAAGGAGAAGTCTTGAGCAGAGGAAACCATAACTGGACCTTGAGCTCCAAGGGTCTTGTGGTGAGAAAATATTGAGGAAAATGGGAGGGCAAATTTTGGGGTACAACAGTTGCCCCTGTTCAATCTTCTTGAACCTGAAGAGTTAGATTGGCAAGTTTGCCTTTCGTGACTCGAAGGTAAAAGGAGATTGGACACTAGAGTGCCCGGAAATTTGCACTCGCATGTTGGAGTATCAGCAATGTGATGTCGGGAATGGGCTTACAGATGCCATTTGGAGAGATGGTGGATATGGAGATGGGCTTATAGATGCCATCTGGCGACGTGACAGAACCTTGTCGAGAATGGGCTTATAGATGCCATTTGGAAGTGTTGATCGCATAAGAGATTCCTTAGCGATAACTTGTGTATTTTGAGAAAGACAGATGTTTTCCTGGCTTGTTACAGGTGTTGATCTTCAATCTTTTCATGCAGATATGCCCTGGCTAGATACAGGTGTTGAATCTACAATCGGTTGCTCACAAATATGTCCTGGCTGGATACAGGAATCGAATCTGGAAATAGTCGTCAACAGATATGCCCTGGCTGGATACAGGAATCGAATCTTCAAACTCTTCAGATGTGCCCTGGCTAGATACAGGAATCGAATCTGGAATTGTTGTCAACAAATATGCCATGGCTGGATACAGGAATCGAATCTGGAGTTGTGGTAGTTGATAGATATGCCCTAGCTGGATACATGAATCGAATCTTCAAACTCTTCCGATGTGCCCTGGCTAGATACAGGAATCGAGTCCGGAATTGTTGTCAACAGATATGCCCTGGCTGGATACAGGAATCGAATCTGGAACTCTTCAGATGTGCCCTGGCTAGATACAGGAATCGAATCTGGAAAACTGATCACTCACAGATGTGCCCTGGCTAGATACAGGAATCGAATCTGGAATTGTGACAGTTGAAGGTAGTTGTCTTTTGGGTTGTCTTTTTCCCTGAAAAGGCAAAACATCAGTTGTATGCAATGTCATGGGAAAACAGAAAAGGGAAAAATAATTGGCAATTTGTTTGAAAAAAGTGAATTTGTATTGATTTTGAAGTTTGCTTGAAAATAGGCGTTTTTTGTACAAGAGGCCGACGTCCTAGTAAGAGAACGCCGCCGAATAACATAAAGTTTATACAATTTTGAAAAGGAAACAAAACAGCTATGTGCATAATATTCCCACTGGGTTCCAACTCTGCTATCGCCTTTATGTCTTCAAGCGTCTCATCACTTTGCTGCTTAGTTGAAGATGAAGCTGATTGATCGATGTCGAAGTCTGAGCCAGATAGTTGATGCCGAATTCTGGATGCAAGGTGACCCAATGAGACATAGTGTTACGCTTTATCCCTAACTTTTGCCTGGACCGCCCTTTCGGGTTTTCAGTCCACCGGGATACCCATTTTTGCCCAAGCCGCCTTTTCAGGTTTTCGACTTGCCGGGTGTACAGATTTTTTTCATTTCATCCCTTATTTTTGCCCGAACCCTTTTGGTTCGCCGGGAAGCCCTTATTTTTGCCTAGGTATGTCAACCTAGCGGGTCTTTGATTCATGCGTAGTATCTTTTTACTATGTCTGCATTGGCGGGGTGAGGAAGGTCGTCACCATCCATGGTGGTTAAAATCATGGCTCCTCATGAGAACACATGTTTAACCACAAATGGCCCTTCGTACGTAGGGGTCCATTTGCCCCGGGGATCACTTTGAGGAAGGATGATGCGTTTAATTACCAGGTCCCCAACTTGATACTCTTGTGGTCTGACTTTCTTGTTAAATGCCCTGATCATTCGTTTTTGATACGTCTGACCATGACAGATAGCAGTGAGTCTCTTTTCGTCAATTAGGTTCAATTGATCAAGTCGAGTCTGGATCCAATCATCTTTGCTCAGATCTGCATCCTTCATTATCCGGAGAGAGGGTATCTGCACTTCAATCGGTAAGACTGCCTCCATGCCGTAGACCAAGGAGAAGGGCGTTGCCCCGGTTGACGTTCTTGCTGAGGTACGGTACCCGTGAAGAGCAAATGGTAACATTTCGTGCCAATCTTTATAGGTCACTGTCATCTTCTGCATAATTTTCTTAATGTTTTTATTAGCTGCTTCTACAGCCCCATTCATCCTCGGCCGGTAAGGAGAAGAGTTGTGGTGTTGTATCTTGAATTGCTCGCAGAGCTCAGTGATTATCTTGTTGTTGAGATTGGTACCATTGTCCGTAATGATCCTTTCTGGGACGCCATATCGACAGATCAGGTTATGCCGGATGAAACGTGCCACGACGCTCTTGGTTACCGTGGCGTAGGAAGCTGCCTCAACCCACTTCGTGAAGTAATCAATTGCTACTAGGATGAAACGATGCCCGTTGGATGCCGTTGGTCGGATCTCACCGATCATATCGATGCCCCACATTGCAAAAGGCCAAGGGGCCGTCAGGACGTTCAGAGGAACCGGAGGGATATGCACTTTATCAGCATAGATCTGGCATTTGTGATAAGTTCGAGAATGTTGGTAACAGTCGGCTTCCATTGTGGACCAGAAATATCCTGCCCGAAGGATTTTCTTTGCCATGGTATGTCCACTGGAATGTGTTCCGAATGTACCTTCATGTAGCTCCGTCATGATCTTTTCTGCTTCAGTCTTATCCACACAACGCAGTAAAGTTGAATCATGATTTCTTTTATAGAGAATGTCGTTGCTGAGGAAGAATTTTTCCGCAAACCTTCTCATGAACTTCTTGTCGTTGACAGATGCACCTTCAGGGTATTCCTGAGCTTCCAAGTATCTCTTCACCTCATGATACCAGGGTTTTTCAGTCACCTTTTCAGCCTCAAGATCGCAGCAGTATGCAGGTTCGTCCAATTTCCAGATAATGATCCGGGGAGCCTCATTGTCCCATTTGACTTTGAACATTGAAGACATCGTAGCTAGTGCGTCCGCTAACTGATTCTCCTCTCTTGGGAAGTGTTCAAAAGTTATCTCTTCAAAGTGGGGAAGCAAAGTCAGCACATACTCCTTGTAAGGAATAAGATTTGGGTGTTTCGTATCCCACTCGCCTTTGATCTAATTGATCACGAGAGCGGAATCTCCGAAGACACTCAGAAACTTGATCCTTAAGTCGATTGCAGCTTGAAGACCCATGATACATGCCTCATATTCTGCCATGTTGTTGGTGCAGTTGAAACACAGCCGGGCAGTGAGTGGAGTATGAGTACCTTTGGGGGATATGATTACTGCGCCGATACTATTACCCAAAGCGTTGGAGGCTCCGTCAAAATGCATAGACCATCGGGATCCTTCCTCAGGTCCTTCATCCGGTCCAGGTACTTCACAGTCAGTTACTACCATGATATCTTCGTCCGGGAATTCAAAGTTCAATGATTGGTAATTGTGATCGGTGGATCTGGAACTGACTGTTTTAAAGCTGGTTCGCGAAATGTCGCGGAAGCAAGAGTCGCCACCGTCTTTTATTTTCTCCAAACGGAAAGGACAAAAGCACAGAAAAATTCCTTTAAAGAGATTGCTCTCGGTTCGGGAGGTAGGTTATAGAAAGGGAAGGTGTTAGCACCCTTTCTATCCATGGTTATCCATGGGCTCTTAGATACTTGCTCACTTGTGTTTTCAAAATTGTTTGCTTGCTTTTCAACTGTGGGTTTTAAAAAGTTTCTTTGAAAAATTTCAGTTTGACTCGTACGTCAGAGTGTTTGAAAAATTTGCTTTGAAAGCTTTTGAAAATGTGTTGGTGAAAAGATGTTGTGATTTGTTTGAAATTAGAGCAAGTATCCTTGAGAACCTACCTACCCTAAGGAATTCGTCTGTGTAAAAGTCCTTGAAAGTAGTGCTATCCCACCATTGAGAGGTAGGTAGCACCACTGTTGGAGGTGTTCGGGTCAATTCGAGTTTTAGGGACGTGGTGATCACCAGAGCAATGGGAAGACACCTTAGAAGCTACCCTCATGCCAGGTTCCCGGATCATGAGGACTTACTAAGACGTCCTCTACTCGACGATCACCTTTCGAAAGGCAACAGTGAGGCGTACCCTAGGGGTGGTGTGTGCGGTCCGTGTGTTATGTTTCAATTATTTTGTCTTGTCATGTTTGTTGTGATCTACGCTTGATTTTAATTTTTGGGCCATTCATTCTTGCATGCATTTAACAGTTATAAAGTTTGCGAAAAAATAAATCTAAACTATTACAAATGGCGCGGGTCCACATCGCCAAAATAAACCGAACCCGATTTGACGGAAAGATAAATAAAGCAATAAAATAAAAGTGCGAGAAATAAAGTAAAAGTTATTACAAGGCTTTGGGGCATATACATAATTATTTAAACGATATAAAACAAATGCGCAAATTGAATAAATTATAAACGTGGGCGTTGGACCCTTTTGCAGTAAATTAAAATTAATGGAGAATTAAAATTAAAATTAAATGTTTTGATATTTTTGTGTTTTTTAAGATTTAAAGGAAAAAGAATTGATTAAAATAAAATGAAACGTCAAACCCTAATTCTAATGTTTTTATTTATTATGAAAGATATTGAAATTTAACCTAATTTAAATCCTAATTTATTTATGTGCAATGTAAATATGAAAATAAATAAATAATAGTATTATGATAAAAAAGGAAAAATTAAAAGGATATAAAAACTACCAATTAACCTAAATTAACATTTTTGGATTTTTTTTTGTTATGGAAAAATGTAAATTAAACCTAATTTGAAATTAATTTATTTACATGCTAAGAAAATAATAATAATAAAGTAAATATTATTTTTTGGTCTTTTCTGAATTTTTGAATGTTTTTATGTTTTTATGAAAATAAATTAATCATGTTAAAACAAATAAAATAAATAAAATAGCAAGAATAAAATAAGAAGAAAAATAGAAAAATGCAAACCAGGGTGGGGTGCAGCCCCAGATTGGGAGGTTCAGGCCTGGAATTTTGGCCCATTAGGCTTTGAAGTCCATTGACTTTTTTAATCAGGTGTGATGCATTTGACCAAATGTAGCGTATTCCTCAGACCTAAGCCTTGGATCTGATTCCCTTGGACACATGGCCGTTGATCCTTGGCAGCGTATGGTGGAATGTTTTACTGAGCCTGCATGGGAATTAGAATAGAAAAATATTATGGAAATTGTTCTGACCTGGGACTTGAACCCAGGTCTTGAAGGTCACATGCACGCATCCCTGTCCACTGAGCCACTTGTATTTCTTTTAACATATTATGATTAATAAACAACAAATATCAAAACCAACGCATAATGGTTAAAACGCGCGCAAATTCGAATTGACCAGTCAGTACGTGCCACGATTCCACCTTCTTCTTCGTCCCTGTAAAACAAACACAAGAGCAACGGTTTTTATAGCGTTGCATTAGGGGGGCTAGCAGAAAATAGCGAATAGCTTATTTCCAAATATAAATTAGGCGCGAGTGTATGGATCTTTTCGTCCAGATGCGTTGAGTGTGATGGCGTTGCTCTGAAACTCTAATTTTACCTGGGGTAGAAAACCCCAATTTGGCAGACCTGTAACCCTAAATTTTGGTCATGGTGAAATCCCATACACGATGCGAAAATCAAATTGAATATAAGGGTTAGCTTGGAAACATCACATGGAACAAGAATATACGATTGAAATGCAATGAAGATGCTTAGAATTGAGAATACGATTTCAAAAAATTTTCTGTACAGTTTGAGTTGTAGCTACCGCTTCTTCGTGTTTTGATTGAGGTTAGGGGTTGGCACACCTTCAGAGTTTGTCCAGGATGCTATTAGAAAAAGAATTAAGGCTTAAAGCTCTCTCTAACTTTGATTTCAGTTTTGTGTTTTTATCCAAAATTTTCAATGTTGCAACAAGCTCTTGAGCGCAGCATATGATGTGTTAAGCTTAGGGTTTGACTTAGTGATTATAATGGAAGAGAATTGGCTTGCTATTTGACCTTAATTCATGCTCATGAAAGAACAAGTCTTAGGGTTTTTACCATTAACCAAGTTTCCTTCTTTTTAGCCAAGACCTAGACCTAGTGTGCAATTTAACCCTAGCCTGAGTTCTTGAGTTGGCCCATGATACATGGAAGTTGTCCAAATTCACATGACACTATTCCATTGGTTTTTGAATTTTATTTGAATTTTTAAAGATTTAAAATGAATTAAATTATCAAAAATTAAATAAAATAAAAAAATCAATATTTGGTCTTGAAATTAATCATGGGACACGTGTGTGGCATGACAAGGATGAATCAAGTGGAAAAAAGTGGGCCCTTTTGTCAAAAATTGAAGTTTCAAGGATAGTTGACTTTTGCCATTTCACAAAAATTTCCCAACTTCTCCAATGCATAACTTGCTCAATTTTTAAGCTTTTCACATGTTCTTGGACATTTTGGAAAGTTCTTTGAGTCCTTTAACCAATGCCTTTGGTCCCATGTCATTTTGATTTACCAATATCAAGTTATGGCCTTTGACTTAAAGTCCCTTTCTGTTGACTTTTGAAAATGACCTATAATGTTGAAATTGATAACTTTTTGTGAGAGCATTTCTTGGACTTGAAGTATGAAGATGAGTTGTAGGAAATGTCTTTCTCTTCAAAATGAGCTTTGGATGGAATTTTTCTGATAATCCATGTGAAAGTTATGCCCTGGTCAATTTCAGTTGACTTTTTCAGCTGTCCAAATATAGCAACTTTTGCATCTTTGATGATTTCTGAGCCAAATCTTGAGAATTATGATCAAGCATTGATCAAATGATGTTTGTGGCTTCAAAATGATATGTTGACCAAAAATTTGAACTTTTGACTGTCAAATGACCATTTTGCCCCTACAGTTGACTGTAGTGCAATTTAGGGTTTTTACTGTGCAATTTTGAGCTGAATGCCTTGAAACTTGATATGAGGATGCTTGACCATGTTTGTATGCATATGAGACTTGATTGAGCCTTTGAAAACTTCCTTTTCTTGATCAGACTCAAAACCCTAATTTTGACTGTATGGGAGACTGTTGCACTGCACAACCCTTGGGGAATTTTGTAGCTTGGCTTGGCAATTTCTTGAGGAATATGGGAGGGCAAATTTTGGGGGATAACAGTTGCCCCTGTTCAATCTTCTTAGACCTGAGGATGAAGATTGGCTGACGTGCCTTTCGTAATCCGAGGGTAGAAGATGATTGGACACTAGAGTGCCCGGAAATTTGCGCTCACATGTTAGCAATGATGGTGGAATGGGCTTATAGATGCCATAGGGATGTTTGATTGCGTAGGAGATTCCTTGGCGAGAACCTGTATACCTGCAAAACAAAAAATGAGTACCTGACACGTTGCAGGAGCCGATTTTTTAAATGCCTGGTATAGATGTGTCCTGACTGGTTACAGGAGCTGAGTCTGGAGCTTCAAACGACGATGAAAGAACCAGGGATGATTACTGCCTTAGCATGAATGGTAAGAGAGCCTTGGGCGACTTTAACTTCAACAACGTTCGTTGAGAAAAATCTTGGGAATTTTAACTTCAACAACGCTCGTTGAGAAAAATCTGGGGTGTCTTCTACTGGGATAAGAATCCGGGAGATCTTATGGTCGATCTGACTGAACCAGAGAGGCCTTTGACTGGGTAAGAATCAGGAAAATCTTAGGGTCGATTTAACTGAACCGGTCTAGGTCTTGAAATGTCTTCAACTGGATAAGCATCAGGGAGATCCTAGGGTCGATCTGACTGAACCAGAGAAGGCCTTTGACTGGATAAGCATCAGGAAAATCTTGGGACGATTTAACTGAACCGGTCTAGGTCTTGAAATGTCTTCAACTGGATAAGCATCAGGGAGATCCTAGGGTCGATCTGACTGAACCAGAGAAGGCCTTTGACTGGATAAGCATCAGGAAAATCTTGGGACGATTTAACTGAACCGGTCTAGGTCTTGAAATGTCTTCAACTGGATGAGCATCAGGGAGATCTTAGGGTCGATCTGACTGAACCAGAGAAGGCCTTTGACTGGATAAGCATCAGGAAAATCTTGGGACGATTTAACTGAACCGGTCTAGGTCTTGAAATGTCTTCAACTGGATAAGCATCAGGGAGATCTTAGGGTCGATCTGACTGAACCAGAGAGGCCTTTGACGGGATAAGCATCAGGAAAATCTTGGGACGATTTAAATGAACCGGTCTAGGTCTTGAAATGTCTTCAACTGGATAAGCATCAGGGAGATCTTAGGGTCGATCTGACTGAACCAGAGAGGCCTTTGACGGGATAAGCATCAGGAAAATCTTGGGACGATTTAACTGAACCGGTCTAGGTCTTGAAATGTCTTCAACTGGATGAGCATCAGAGAGATCTTAGGGTCGATCTGACTGAACCAGAGAAGGCCTTTGACTGGATAAGCATCAGGAAAATCTTGGGACGATTTAACTGAACCGGTCTAGGTCTTGAAATGTCTTCAACTGGATAAGCATCAGGGAGATCTTAGGGTCGATCTGACTGAACCAAGAGAAGGCCTTTGACTGGATAAGCATCAGGAAAATCTTGGGACGATTTAACTGAACCGGTCTAGGTCTTGAAATGTAGCTTGAGAACTTAACTGGATCTTTCCTGAAAGATAAAAGTCAGTCATATGCAATGCATGATATGGATCAAGCAATGATGTTCTCAACATAAATGAGATTTGTATGATGCAGTGCGTTATGCATGCTATAATGATGTATGTGATGTTTTATGTATGTTTTTGTCTAGGAAAGTGAATCCTTGACGGGTGCCGGGAAGTCGTATCCTGGGCTGATGTCGAAGAATAGATTTTGCTTCCGCTGGGGATGATAACTGCAAGGATACCGGTAGGAGAAGATGACTCCGTTGCGGAATAAACTTGGCGAATGAAGAGTCTGCGGGGAGAAAAGATACTCTTGTGATCATGCTGGGAAGCAATACTCTGTGGGAAGAGTGATGCCTTGCTGAATGTTGATAGTAACTCTGTTGGGGATACCGTTGTTGTATTGGAAGTGTGAATAGACTTTGCTGGGGATAGGAAGGAGTTATGTTGACGACGACCTTTCCGTGGCTTTTGGCTGAGGATAACCCAGTTATATCCTGTTAAGGAAATAACTCTTTAAATGGAGCCGGACGACGCGTTCATGCTCTGCTAGGGGATGAGCTTCCAGAATATACTGGGGAGAAGCTTACTGCTTGGGGAGATGAATTCCATATTTCCTGGGGAACTTGGATGGGACTCTCCTGGGGAATTTAAGATATGCTAGGGAAATGATTCCTTTGAATGTTGATGTACCGCCGGGGAACAATCTTTAGACCAAGACTGCCGGGGATGCTTGTTAAGAATATATGCTGCTGGGGGAATATTGGGATCCACTGGGGAATACCCAATTTCCTTGAGACTTGTTAACTTTGTTTGAGGAACAATGTACTGACTTGCTGTCTCACTCTCTGGGGAATTTAAGATGCTTGGTTAGGTTCTTTAGCTGAACCTACCTTGGTACCTTGGAGGATAGAACAATTAGACTGCTCAGACAACTCTTCATTGCCCCTGTTTCTAGTGTCACCTGCAATTAATTCTTTGTTTCGTATGCAAATATTTATGAGCTAGCAAATTATTGTCAATGCATATATCACAAATTGAACCTTGGACGTTCTTCGCAAGACAAAACAGAAAAAGAAAAACAGTTGGCACGTTTTACTGAAAAGTATATTTGTATTGATTTTGAATGGCCTGTGAATAGGCGTTTTGTGTACAAGAGGCTGGCGTCCTAGTAAGAGGTACGCCGCTGAACAAAAGAGTTTATACAAGTTTTGTACAAAAGAAAATAAAACAGCTGTGTGAAAGATGAATGATCCACTGGGTTTCAACTCTGCTATTGCCTTTACGCTCCGTGCGTCTCATCACTTGATGACCTTGGTTGAAGGTGAAGCTGACTGATCGATGCCGTCTGAACTTGATGTAGATACCGGATTCTGGATGCAAAGTGATCCAATGAGACATAGTATTACGCTTTTATCCCTAATTTTTGCCTGGACCGCCCTCTCGGGTTTTCAGTCCACCGGGATACCCATTTTTGCCCAAGCCGCCTTTTCAGGTTTTCGACTTGCCGGGTGTACAGATTTTTCATTTTCATCCCTTCATTTTGCCCGAACCCTTTTGGTTCGACGGGAAGCCCTAATTTTTGCCTAGACATGTCAGCCTAGCGGGTCTTTTTTATGCGTAGTATTTTTTAACTATGTCTGCATTGGCGGGGTGAGGAAGGTCGTCACCATCCATGTTGGTTAATATCATTGCTCCTCCTGAGAACACATGCTTAACCACAAATGGCCCTTCGTACGTAGGGGTCCATTTGCCCCTTGGATCACTCTGAGGAAGGATGATTCGCTTGATCACCAGATCCCCGACTTGATATTCCTGTGGTCTGACCTTTTTGTTAAATGCCCTGATCATTCGTTTCTGATACGTCTGACCATGACAGATAGCAGCAAGTCTCTTTTCGTCAATAAGGTTGAGCTGATCAAGTCGTGTCTGGATCCAATCATCTTCATTCAGCTTTGCATCCTTCATTATCCGGAGAGAAGGAATTTGTACTTCGATCGGCAAGACTGCCTCCATGCCATAAACCAGAGAGAAAGGAGTTGCCCCGGTTGACGTCCTAGCTGAGGTACGATACCCATGCAGAGCGAACGGTAACATCTCGTGCCAATCTTTATACGTTACTGTCATCTTCTGCACGATCTTCTTGATATTTTTATTAGCTGCTTCTACAGCCCCATTCGTCTTTGGTCTGTAAGGAGAAGAATTGTGGTGCTGTATCTTGAACTGTTCGCAGAGCTCAACGATCATCTTATTGTTCAGATTGGTACCGTTATCTGTAATAATCCGCTCAGGGACACCGTACCGACAGATCAGGTTGTGCCGAATGAACCGTGCCACAACAGTCTTGGTTACCGTAGCATAGGATGCTGCCTCAACCCATTTCGTAAAATAATCAATTGCCACTAGGATGAAGCGATGTCCATTAGATGCCGTAGGTTTAATCTCACCGATCATGTCTATGCCCCACATTGCAAATGGCCAAGGCGCAGTCAGAACATTCAGGGGAACCGGAGGAACATGCACCTTGTCTGCGTAGATCTGGCATTTATGGCATGTCCTAGAATGTTGGTAGCAATCAGCTTCCATGGTGGACCAGTAATACCCTGCCCGTAGAATCTTCTTTGCCATGGTATGTCCACTGGAGTGTGTACCAAAGGTCCCTTCATGCAGCTCTTCCATGATTCTTTCTGCTTCAGTCTTATCTACACAACGCATTAGGGTTGAATCCTGGTTTCGCTTGTACAAGATGCCGTTGCTAAGAAAGAACTTGGCTGCAAACCTCCTCAGGAATTTCTTATCATTGACAGATGCTCCTTCAGGGTATTCCTGAGCTTCCAGATATCTCTTCACTTCGTGGTACCAAGGCTTCTCAGTTACCAATTCAGTTTCGAGATCACAACAGTATGCCGGTTCGTCCAGTTTCCAGATGATGATCCGGGGAGCTTCATTATCCCATTTAACCTTGAACATTGAAGACATTGTAGCTAACGCGTCCGCCAGCTGATTCTCTTCTCTAGGAAAGTGCTCAAATGTTATCTCTGTGAAGTGGGGGATCAGGGCCAACACACATTCTCTGTAAGGAATCAAGTTTGGGTGTTTCGTATCCCACTCTCCTTTGATCTGATTGATCACAAGAGCGGAATCTCCGAAGACACTCAGAAATTTGATCCTCAGGTCGATCGCAGCTTGAAGACCCATGATACACGCTTCATACTCCGCCATGTTGTTGGTACAGTTGAAACACAGCCAGGCGGTGAGTGGAGTATGAGTACCTTGTGGAGATACGATTATGGCGCCGATACCATTTCCCAAAGCGTTGGATGCTCCGTCAAAATGCATAGACCATCGGGATCCTGGTTCAGGTCCTTCATCCGGTCCAGGTATTTCACAGTCAGTTACTATCATAATGCTTTCGTCTGGAAACTCGAAGTTCATTGATTGGTAGTCATCCACAGCTTGATGTGCTAGGTGGTCTGCCAATACACTTCCCTTGATGGCTTTTTGGGTCGTGTACTGAATGTCGTATTCCGTCAAGATCATCTGCCATCTTGCAATTCTCCCGGACAGAGCAGGCTTTTCGAATATGTACTTTATAGGATCCATTTTTGAGATTAACAGGGTAGTGTGAGTCAGCATATACTGTCTCAGCCGGCGAGCAGCCCATACCAAAGCGCAGCAAGTTTTCTCAAGCAGTGAGTATCGGGTCTCACAGTCGGTAAACTTTTTGCTAAGGTAATAAATGGCATGCTCTTTTCGGCCAGACTCGTCATGCTGCCCCAGCACACACCCCATTGCATTATCAAGCACTGTCAGGTAAAGTATCAAAGGTCTCCCTTCAACTGGTGGCATAAGGATGGGTGGTTCTTGGAGATATTCTTTGATTCTGTCAAAAGCAGCCTGACATTCATCATTCCAACGTACTACCTGATCTTTCTTCAGCAGCTTGAAGATTGGTTCACAGGTAGCAGTCAAGTGTGTGATGAACCGAGCAATGTAATTCAGACGTCCTAGAAAGCCTCTGACTTCCTTCTCTGTCTTAGGAACTGGCATCTCTTGAATGGCTTTGACCTTAGCGGGGTCCACTTGAATTCCTTTATCACTGACCACGAAGCCTAGCAACTTCCCAGATCTTACCCCGAAGGTGCACTTGTTAGGGTTCAATCTTAGTTTGTACAGTTTCAACCGGTCAAACAGTTTCTGTAGATGATCAAGGTGTTCTTCCTCAGTCTGGGACCTAGCGATCATGTCGTCAACATACACTTCTATCTCATGATGGATCATGTCATGAAATAAAGTAACCATGGCACGTTGGTAGGTTGCCCCAGCATTCTTTAGTCCAAAAGGCATGACTTTGTAGCAGAAGGTGCCCCACTGAGTAACAAACGTAGTCTTTTCCATGTCTTCAGGAGCCATCTTGATTTGATTGTAGCCTGAAAAGCCATCCATAAAAGAGAACACTTTATGCTGAGCGGTATTATCAACAAGGACATCAATGTGGGGTAGAGGGAAGTCATCCTTGGGGCTGGCCCTGTTCAGATCCCTGTAATCGACACACATCCTGACCTTGCCGTCCTTCTTAGGTACCGGCACCACATTAGCAACCCACTGAGGGTAAGAAGTTACTGCAAGAAACCCGGCATCAAACTGCTTCATAACCTCGGCTTTAATCTTCTCAGACATCTCTGGACGCATACGGCGGACCTTTTGCTTAACCGGAGGGCAATCTTCTTTAGTTGGTAAGTGATGGACCACAATGTCGGTATCTAATCCGGGCATATCTTCGTAGGACCAGGCAAAGATCTCTTTATAGTCATGCAGCATCTGGGTCAACCGTTGCTTCACGCTGAGTTCTAGGTTGGCACCAATCTTCACCTCTTTCTTGTCCTCCTCAGTACCCAAGTTTATTATTTCCACTGGCTCTTCATGGGGTTGAATTGCCCTCTCCTCCTGTTGTAACAGTCTTGCAAGTTCACCAGGCACTTCGCAATCATCTTCACCTTCGTCTGCGGCTAAATTGATCGGATTTTCGAAGTCATAACTGGCAGTAGCAGAGTCGTTACTAGTGAGATCCAGAGTGGATTGAAACCTGTATGAGTGAGTGTGTGTGTAAATACAGCTGTTTTGCGATATGTAAAGAAAGGAAAGAAAAGGAGCGCAAAATTTGAAATGTGAAAAACGTCCAATGCTTTTATTCATGATATATGGTAGCGACAAACAAAAGCCCTCATAAATAAAAACCACAGTGCCCCGGGTAAGACACCGGGCCATATAGTCTCAAATTATTGTTTATTACAAATCAAAAAACAAAGAAATTCATTACTGGGGAACAAAAGTTATGGGTGTAAAATCTTTAGCAGTCCAATTGGTCAATCCACCGTCGGCCGTCGGGTAGATCCAGCTATCGAACTCTGACTCTTCCACTTCATCTTCCTCTCCAATAGCATTCACTTCAGAGTGAGTGATGAGCACCGGAGGTCTTCCAATTCTTGCCTTGCGCACCGCTTTCTGAGCTTCTGTGGTGAAACCCAGCCCAAACTTGTTAGTCTTAGGAGTAAGATCAGGGAGCTTGCCCCAGTTTGCACATTCACCTTTTTCGATCACAGCCCGGGCGTCCTTTAAGGAGGCCATCTTCATAGGAGAAACTTCTTCATCTGCTTCTGCTGCTGCCAGGGTTTGTGGCACTTCCTCAAAATGTTGAAAGGGGGTTTCAATGAACTCCCCATCCATTTCCACGTATCTGAAGGAATTGAGGTGGCTGACCATGTACTCCTCTTCCCCTTGCACTGTTACGATCTTCCCCCTGACCGGGTACTTGAGCTTCTGATGCAATGTGGAGGTCACAGCTCCAGCCTTGTGGATCCACGGGCGACCCAGCAAACAAGAATAGGACGGATGGATGTCCATCACATAGAATTTTGAATCAAATACCTGTGACCCAACCCTGATTGGGATGTCCACCTCACCATGTACCATTCTTTTGGATCCGTCAAAGGCCCGGACAACAATGGTACTTGGTTTGAGCACTAGACCCTCACAATCCAGCCTATCCAGAGCCTTCTTGGGCAGCACGTTTAATGAAGAACCTGTGTCAACCAGCACATGAGCAAGAGTAGTGCCCCTGCATTCAATGGAGACATGCAGGGCATCATTATGGTTTTTCCCCTTTGCTGTCAGATCGGCATCAGAGAAACCCAGGCCATTATCAGCGGTTAGGTTGGCCACACAGTCGGTGAACTGGTCAGCAGACGTCTCTTGGGGTACGTGGGCTGTCTTTAAGAAAGAAATCAGAGCCTTTGCATGGGCTTCTGAACACAGTAGCAGTGACAACATGGAGATTTTAGAGGGGGTGTGCCCCAGCTGTTCCACAACGTTGAAATCACTTTTCTTTATTATCTTGAGGATTTCTTCCATTTCCTGCTTGGAAGCCTCAACAATGGTCTTTGGTGCCTCCGTCCTGGCAGGCACATCAGCAGCAATTCCCTTGCCCCGAGTATCAGATGACTCAGTAGCAGGGGTGAATACTTGGTCAGGGGGAGAAACAGGCTCTCTGGCAGGTGTGAAGATCAAAGGCCTATGAATTGCCGGAGGAGCAATGTCTGGCGAGAACAGTCTTCCACTACGAGTGACCTTAGCAGGCCCGGTGATGTTGGAGACACCAGTATCAATGTTGCACTCTTGTTTCACACCCAGAACATAAACATCCGCCCCATAGTGCCATGGGACAGCCTTATCAGATTTGTAGGGTATAGGCCCCGGAACAGTAATGGTGATGGGAGCACTCTTGTGAACTGACAAAATTTGTATAGGCTTCTTTGAAGGAGCCTTGGAATGGTTGTTGAAGATGGTAACGATCGACACTTCTTCAACAGGAGCAGCAGGAACAACAGTCTTTCTGAACAAAATCTCTCTACTATCTATCAGGTTTTGGATGCCTGACTTCAACAGAGAACAACCAGCAGGGGAAGCAACACATAGAGGGCAACCTTCGCTACATCCCGGAAATAAACCGGCTAGCAACAGATTCCTCTTGACCATCAGCAACGGAGTAGCAACATCATCCACCGAAGCTACATACAAATCCTCCTCAACAGCATTCACTCCATGCTGGGGCATGGGAGCAGTTACAACATTCGGCCTCTCGGGCGCCTCAAACTGTATCTCCTTTGCATCAATGAGGTCTTGAACCTTATTCCTTAGGGCCCAACAGTCATCTGTGTTATGCCCCGGGCTATCAGAGTGATAAGCACATCGAGCATTTGGATTGAACTTGGGGGATGCAGTATTGGGAAACTTTGGAGCCTCCTTGACAGTCACTAAATTGGTGGATAGCAACTGTGGCAGGATTTGTGATAAGGTCATGCTTAACCGGGTAAACTCTCTCCGGGGTCTTTCAAACTTTTGAGGATTAGTTGGCCGAGGAGCGGCAGCAGGTTTGGCAATCATTACCGCACTGACAGATTGGCGGTGTTCAGGTCGCTCTGTTCTCCGGGAGCTATATACAGCACTAGCCTCCTTTTTGAAGGGTTTCTTCTCAGTACTGGAGGAGGCAACTTTCTGTATCTTCCCCGATTTTATACCAGCCTCGATCCTTTCACCAGTCAGGATTAGATCGGTAAACCCAGCAGAGGAATTACCAATGAGATGATTGAAAAATGGACCAGATAGGGTCCCCAAGAACATATCTACCAGCTCCCGATCCGTCAATGGTGGCTGCACCCTGCCAGCCAGGTCTCTCCATTTCTGGGCGTACTCCTTAAAACCTTCACCCGACCCTAGCGACATACCCTGGAGCTGGGTACGCGTAGGAGCGAGGTCGGCATTATACTGACACTGCTTGTAAAAAGCAGTGGCCAGATCCTCCCAGTTACGAATGCTGATTCCATCCAGCTGATAGAACCAATCGAGGTGAGTCCCTGAAAGACTCTCCTGGAAGAAGTGGATCCAAAGGTTCTTGTCTGCTGTGTAAGGCTGGATCTTCCTTACATAAGAACGGAGGTGCATCTTGGGACAGGAAGCCCCATCATACTTCACGAAGGCAGGTGTTTTGAACTTGTGGGGGATCACCACCCCAGTAGATAACCCCAAGTCTCCGAAATCCAATCCAGGCACCCGCTGAACTTCCATAGCCTTTAATCTGTCTTCCAGCTGTTTGTACCGGTCTTCAGCAGGAGGGTACTGTTCGTCGTTGAAGTCTGTTTCAGTATCAGAGCCCACAGGAGTAGTGACCTCCCTTTCTTGGTAACTACCTTCCGTCACAGATGGAGGAGTCCTTTCAGCTTCAACCAAAGTGTTCCCGAGTCTGCGCCCAGTATTAAATAGCACAATCCTCCTCTTCTTCTTAGTCTTCTTCAGAAGCATGGTCTTCAACTCTTGTTGACCCTGAGCCAAGCCCTTGATCAGCTCCTGAAATTGGGCGTTCTGCGCCTGAAATTGGACGTTTTGCGCCTGAAGAGCCTTGATGGATGCCTCGGTTGATGATTCAGGGTTCATGATGCTGAAATAAACAGCGAAGAACGGTAAACATCCTGAAAAGAAGAGTATTTATGATGCACATGATGAATGATATGTGTTTATGCAATGCATTCAAGGGTTCGAAAATTCAAATTTGTTGTAGACCAAAAGGAACACACATTATTATTAAGAAAATCATTGTTTAATACATCAAAGCTTCATGGGCAAAAGTACAAAAAGATCAAATCAATCCCAAAATATATTGCGCATCTTCTTTGGAGCTATGTAAGTGTTGAGGTTCCTTTCCTCGTGCAACAGGCGGGTGAGCTCCAAGACCTTCCTTTCACTGGCATGCAAACTAGTCTCAAGAGAATTCCGCTCTTCCTTAAGCTGGATCCAGCTCTTCTGCATCTCTTCCCAGGATGTGGGCATATCAGGGTGCTGAATAACATGAGACACCTCTCCTTCCAAGGCAGGCTCTTTGATTACTGGAAGCATGTGAGGATAAGGCATTACTAACTTCTGAGAGCGGGCTCGTACCCACTTGAGGTAAGGCTCCAAAGGGATGGAGTTCCTGTGCCCCAGTGTCTTGCTGTCTATCCTATTAGGCATCCTCCAAGCTCTGATAAATCTCTGGCGAAGTCCTTGAGTATCGTTGTCGAAGTCAAAAACTATGTCAGGAATCAACATGTCATGAGGACCATCCCTCCGAGCATAACCAAATTGTCTCCAAGCCAGGCATGGACTATAAGTAATACCCCCTCTGATTCCAAGTAAAGGAACATTAGGATACTCCCCGCAACGATCAATGATAGTGACATCTTCCCTGGACCTAGGGCACCAATGTATATCTGCATGTGTAAGAGTCATCAACCGTTGTGACCATCTCAAACCCCGCTCGTTCTTCAAGACTGATTGTGGAAGGTGCGAAATAAACCACTTTCCCAGGAGAGGAGTGCAACACATAAGGACACCTCTTTTTCTCATGGTTCGAGTGTAACACGAGTGAAGGAGGTCCCCCAGCAACGTAGGTATAGGATTCCTGGACATAAAGATCTGGACAGCACTGATATCAATGAGCTGATCTGGGTTAGGGAACAACACCAAACCATAAACAAGGAGGGCCACAACCTCTTCAAAAGCTTGCAAGTCAAGGGAGTTCCAACATTCATAGGCCTTTTCAAACAGAAACCTGGCTAAGAACCCTTTAATACCACTTCTGACTTCCCAATGTCCCTTGAGGTCAGATGACTGTAGGTGCAAGGCTTTAGCAATCTCTTCAAGCTTAGGTTCCTTTTCTGTACCGTTGAAGGGTAGCTGATCAAGGATAGGGATCTTCAGGAGTCGGGAGAACTCCTCCAATGTAGGTACCAATTGATAGTCCAAGAAGGTGAAACAGTGATGCAGAGGGTCAAAGAATTGGAACAGGACCTTCATCATATCTTCCTCAATGTTGGTATTGACCAAGCTGATGAGACTTCCATGCCTTTCACTGAATGAAGAGTTCTCGGGAACCCTGGATATAAGCTCCTTAAGCTGAGGAGGGATCCTTACAAGACTGATTGGAATTGTCTTTCTACGAACAGTTTCCATGTCCTACAAAACAAGAACAAAGATGAAAATTCGAACCCCCTGAAATGGTTAGTCAATGCGTATGATGCTGGATGATGTCATGATGCTATGATTAAACACACCACAGATATTTACAAAGACAAACATGTAAGGCACACAAGGCACACAAGACAGGCCCTTAAGGTTTAAGGCCAGCATGGGGTCTGGGTAGTACCCTCTTGAAGTTGGTGGGTTCAACCTGTCCTAATCAAAGTAACCGGGTTCTAAGGTTCCCAATATCACGGGATTGCTTTCATTGTTCATCGTTTCGATTTAGCCACTGAACTGGCGACCGAAATATTCCAGGAAAGCAACCCTCAATTGAGTGTAGTATCGAGTATCAACCAACCTCGGACTGCACCAAAGTCAGTTATCTCACTACCCTAAAGAGGCCAAGATAGTTCAATTAAGGTTCCTAAGGTCTGTTGATGCTTCATGACACCACATGGAGGCCCCGTACTCTCCTTGACTGAACTCAAGGGTTACCGGTACACACCAAAGTGCCACATCAACGTAGCAGACTGTTTCAACCATGTCGGTATACCCCGCACAGTTCCCTCACAGCCTTGTTGCTACTTTCTAAGAAGGTATCCCCAGATCCGGGTTAGGATCTATAGAACTCCCAAGACAGTCCCACAATAATAAAGCAAACAAGGAAAGCAATTGAAAACACAATGATCTTAGTCCTAAGGTACACCTCACTTTAAGTTCAAAACTCCCCAGCAGAGTCGCCAGTTCTGTGATCGGTGGATCTGGAACTGACTGTTTTAAAGCTGGTTCGCGAAATGTCGCGGAAGCAAGAGTCGCCACCGTCTTTTATTTTCTCCAAACGGAAAGGACAAAAGCACAGAAAAATTCCTTTAAAGAGATTGCTCTCGGTTCGGGAGGTAGGTTATAGAAAGGGAAGGTGTTAGCACCCTTTCTATCCATGGTTATCCATGGGCTCTTAGATACTTGCTCACTTGTGTTTTCAAAATTGTTTGCTTGCTTTTCAACTGTGGGTTTTAAAAAGTTTCTTTGAAAAATTTCAGTTTGACTCGTACGTCAGAGTGTTTGAAAAATTTGCTTTGAAAGCTTTTGAAAATGTGTTGGTGAAAAGATGTTGTGATTTGTTTGAAATTAGAGCAAGTATCCTTGAGAACCTACCTACCCTAAGGAATTCGTCTGTGTAAAAGTCCTTGAAAGTAGTGCTATCCCACCATTGAGAGGTAGGTAGCACCACTGTTGGAGGTGTTCGGGTCAATTCGAGTTTTAGGGACGTGGTGATCACCAGAGCAATGGGAAGACACCTTAGAAGCTACCCTCATGCCAGGTTCCCGGATCATGAGGACTTACTAAGACGTCCTCTACTCGACGATCACCTTTCGAAAGGCAACAGTGAGGCGTACCCTAGGGGTGGTGTGTGCGGTCCGTGTGTTATGTTTCAATTATTTTGTCTTGTCATGTTTGTTGTGATCTACGCTTGATTTTAATTTTTGGGCCATTCATTCTTGCATGCATTTAACAGTTATAAAGTTTGCGAAAAAATAAATCTAAACTATTACAAATGGCGCGGGTCCACATCGCCAAAATAAACCGAACCCGATTTGACGGAAAGATAAATAAAGCAATAAAATAAAAGTGCGAGAAATAAAGTAAAAGTTATTACAAGGCTTTAGGGCATATACATAATTATTTAAACGATATAAAACAAATGCGCAAATTGAATAAATTATAAACGTGGGCGTTGGACCCTTTTGCAGTAAATTAAAATTAATGGAGAATTAAAATTAAAATTAAATGTTTTGATATTTTTGTGTTTTTTAAGATTTAAAGGAAAAAGAATTGATTAAAATAAAATGAAACGTCAAACCCTAATTCTAATGTTTTTATTTATTATGAAAGATATTGAAATTTAACCTAATTTAAATCCTAATTTATTTATGTGCAATGTAAATATGAAAATAAATAAATAATAGTATTATGATAAAAAAGGAAAAATTAAAAGGATATAAAAACTACCAATTAACCTAAATTAACATTTTTGGATTTTTTTTTTGTTATGGAAAAATGTAAATTAAACCTAATTTGAAATTAATTTATTTACATGCTAAGAAAATAATAATAATAAAGTAAATATTATTTTTTGGTCTTTTCTGAATTTTTGAATGTTTTTATGTTTTTATGAAAATAAATTAATCATGTTAAAACAAATAAAATAAATAAAATAGCAAGAATAAAATAAGAAGAAAAATAGAAAAATGCAAACCAGGGTGGGGTGCAGCCCCAGATTGGGAGGTTCAGGCCTGGAATTTTGGCCCATTAGGCTTTGAAGTCCATTGACTTTTTTAATCAGGTGTGATGCATTTGACCAAATGTAGCGTATTCCTCAGACCTAAGCCTTGGATCTGATTCCCTTGGACACATGGCCGTTGATCCTTGGCAGCGTATGGTGGAATGTTTTACTGAGCCTGCATGGGAATTAGAATAGAAAAATATTATGGAAATTGTTCTGACCTGGGACTTGAACCCAGGTCTTGAAGGTCACATGCACGCATCCCTGTCCACTGAGCCACTTGTATTTCTTTTAACATATTATGATTAATAAACAACAAATATCAAAACCAACGCATAATGGTTAAAACGCGCGCAAATTCGAATTGACCAGTCAGTACGTGCCACGATTCCACCTTCTTCTTCGTCCCTGTAAAACAAACACAAGAGCAACGGTTTTTATAGCGTTGCATTAGGGGGGCTAGCAGAAAATAGCGAATAGCTTATTTCCAAATATAAATTAGGCGCGAGTGTATGGATCTTTTCGTCCAGATGCGTTGAGTGTGATGGCGTTGCTCTGAAACTCTAATTTTACCTGGGGTAGAAAACCCCAATTTGGCAGACCTGTAACCCTAAATTTTGGTCATGGTGAAATCCCATACACGATGCGAAAATCAAATTGAATATAAGGGTTAGCTTGGAAACATCACATGGAACAAGAATATACGATTGAAATGCAATGAAGATGCTTAGAATTGAGAATACGATTTCAAAAAATTTTCTGTACAGTTTGAGTTGTAGCTACCGCTTCTTCGTGTTTTGATTGAGGTTAGGGGTTGGCACACCTTCAGAGTTTGTCCAGGATGCTATTAGAAAAAGAATTAAGGCTTAAAGCTCTCTCTAACTTTGATTTCAGTTTTGTGTTTTTATCCAAAATTTTCAATGTTGCAACAAGCTCTTGAGCGCAGCATATGATGTGTTAAGCTTAGGGTTTGACTTAGTGATTATAATGGAAGAGAATTGGCTTGCTATTTGACCTTAATTCATGCTCATGAAAGAACAAGTCTTAGGGTTTTTACCATTAACCAAGTTTCCTTCTTTTTAGCCAAGACCTAGACCTAGTGTGCAATTTAACCCTAGCCTGAGTTCTTGAATTGGCCCATGATACATGGAAGTTGTCCAAATTCACATGACACTATTCCATTGGTTTTTGAATTTTATTTGAATTTTTAAAGATTTAAAATGAATTAAATTATCAAAAATTAAATAAAATAAAAAAATCAATATTTGGTCTTGAAATTAATCATGGGACACGTGTGTGGCATGACAAGGATGAATCAAGTGGAAAAAAGTGGGCCCTTTTGTCAAAAATTGAAGTTTCAAGGATAGTTGACTTTTGCCATTTCACAAAAATTTCCCAACTTCTCCAATGCATAACTTGCTCAATTTTTAAGCTTTTCACATGTTCTTGGACATTTTGGAAAGGTCTTTGAGTCCTTTAACCAATGCCTTTGGTCCCATGTCATTTTGATTTACCAATCTCAAGTTATGGCCTTTGACTTAAAGTCCCTTTCTGTTGACTTTTGAAAATGACCTATAATGTTGAAATTGATAACTTTTTGTGAGAGCATTTCTTGGACTTGAAGTATGAAGATGAGTTGTAGGAAATGTCTTTCTCTTCAAAATGAGCTTTGGATGGAATTTTTCTGATAATCCATGTGAAAGTTATGCCCTGGTCAATTTCAGTTGACTTTTTCAGCTGTCCAAATATAGCAACTTTTGCATCTTTGATGATTTCTGAGCCAAATCTTGAGAATCATGATCAAGCATTGATCAAATGATGTTTGTGGCTTCAAAATGATATGTTGACCAAAAATTTGAACTTTTGACTGTCAAATGACCATTTTGCCCCTACAGTTGACTGTAGTGCAATTTAGGGTTTTGACTGTGCAATTTTGAGCTGAATGCCTTGAAACTTGATATGAGGATGCTTGACCATGTTTGTAAGCATATGAGACTTGATTGAGCCTTTGAAAACTTCCTTTTCTTGATCAGACTCAAAACCCTAATTTTGACTGTATGGGAGACTGTTGCACTGCACAACCCTTGGGGAATTTTGTAGCTTGGCTTGGCAATTTCTTGAGGAATATGGGAGGGCAAATTTTGGGGGATAACAGTAATCGTCCACAGGTTGGTGTGCCAAATGGTCTGCCAATACACTTCCTTTGATTGCTTTTTGGGTCGTGTATTGGATATCATATTCTGTCAAGATCATTTGCCATCTTGCTATTCTTCCAGACAGAGCAGGCTTTTCGAATATGTACTTGATTGGATCCATCTTTGAAATCAACAGAGTAGTGTGAGTCAGCATATACTGTCTCAGCCGGCGAGCAGCCCATACCAGAGTGCAGCAAGTTTTCTCGAGCAGTGAGTACCGAGACTCACATTCGGTAAACTTTTTGCTCAGGTAATAAATAGCGTGCTCTTTTCGGCCAGACTCGTCATGCTGCCCCAGCACACACCCCATTGAATTGTCAAGCACGGTCAAGTATAGTATTAGAGGTCTCCCTTCAATCGGGGGCATAAGAATGGGTGGCTCTTGGAGATACTCTTTTATCTTTTCAAAATCATCCTGACATTCATCGTTCCAGCGTACTACTTGATCTTTCTTCAGCAATTTGAATATTGGCTCACAGGTAGCAGTTAGATGTGAGATGAATCGGGCAATGTAATTTAGTCGTACCAGAAAGCCTCTGACTTCTTTCTCTGTCTTGGGAGTTGGCATCTCTTGTATGGATTTCACCTTGGCAGGGTCCACCTGAATACCTTTGTCGCTTACAATGAAACCCAGCAACTTTCCAGACCTCACCCCAAAGGTGCATTTGTTTGGATTCAACCTCAGCTTGTACAACTTCAGTCGATCAAACAGCTTCCGCAAATGGTCAAGGTGTTCCTCCTCAGTTTGGGACCTTGCAATCATGTCATCAACATATACCTTAATCTCATGATGGATCATATCATGAAATAAAGCAACCATGGCGCGTTGGTAGGTTGCCCCAGCATTTTTCAACCCGAATGGCATGACCTTATAGCAGAAGGTACCCCACTGAGTCACAAAGGTAGTCTTTTCCATATCTTCCGGAGCCATCTTGATCTGATTATACCCTGAAAAGCCGTCCATGAAGGAGAACACCTTGTGTTGAGCAGTATTGTCAACAAGAACGTCGATGTGAGGCAGAGGGAAATCATCTTTGGGGCTGGCCCTGTTCAAATCCCTGTAGTCAACACACATTCTGACCTTACCGTCCTTCTTCGGTACTGGCACCACGTTGGCAACCCACTGAGGGTAAGAAGTCACTGCTAGAAATCCGGCATCGAATTGCTTCATAACCTCAGCTTTGATCTTTTCGGACATCTCTGGACGCATACGGCAGACCTTTTGCTTTACCGGAGGGCAGTCTTCCTTGGTAGGCAGGTGATGAACTACAATGTCGGCATCCAAACCAGGCATGTCTTCGTAAGACCAAGCAAAGATTTCCATGTAGTCATGCAGCATCTGGATCAATCGTTGCTTCACGCTGAGCTCTAGATTGGCACCAATCTTGACTTCTTTTCTATCTGTCTCAGTACCCAGGTTCACTGTTTCCACGGGCTCTTCATGCGGCTGAATGGCCCTCTCTTCCTGGAGTAGCAGTCTTGCGAGTTCACCAGGCACTTCGCAATCATCTTCACCTTCGTCTTCGGCCAAGTTGATCGGATTCTCGAAGTCATAACTGGTGGTAGCAGAGCCGTTACCAGTGAGATCCAGAGTGGATTGAAACCTGTATAAGTAAGTGTGTGTAAATATAGCTGTTTTGCAATATATAACACAAAGAAAAAAGAGCACAAGATTTGAAATGCAACAAACTTCCAATGTTTTGATTAATGATATATGGGAATGTCATACAAAAAGCCCTCACAAGTGGAGCTACGATGCCCCGGGTAGGACACCGAGCCAATAAAAGTTTCAACATATTGTTTGTTACAAATTGAGAATCAAAAGAGTTAATTACTGCGTGACAAATGTAATAGGTGTAAAATCCTTTGCCGTCTAGTTGCTTGGTCCGTTGTTGGTGGTTGGATAGATCCAATTGTCAAATTCTGCTTCCTCTACGTCCTCCTCGATAGCATTCACCATTGGGTTGGTGATAAACACCGGAGCCTTTCTGATCCTTTCTTTGCGCACAGCCCTCTGAGCCTCTGCAGTGAAGCCCAGCCCAAACTTGTCGGTCTTTTGAATGAAGTCAGGAAGCTGACCCCAGTTTACACAATTGCCTTTCTCGATTACATCCCGAGCATCCTTCAGGGAAGCCATCTTCAAGGGAAAGTCTTTTTCAACCACTGTCTCAGCTGACGCCAAAGTTGGAGGTACCTTCTCAAAATGCTGAAAGGGGGTTTCAATAAACTCCCCATCCATCTCGATATACCAGAATGAATTCAAGTGACTAACCATATATTCCTCCTCACCCTGCACAGTAACAATCTTCCCTTTGACAGGGTATTTGAGCTTTTGGTGTAGAGTGGATGTTACTGCCCCAACCTTGTGAATCCAGGGTCGACCCAACAAGCAGGAATAAGATGGACGAATATCCATTACATAGAACGTTGAGTCAAAGACTTGGGAACCCACACGAATAGGAATGTCTACCTCACCGTGCACCATCCTCTTAGAACCGTCGAAGGCTCTAACAATGATGTTACTAGGTTTCAATTCTAGGCCCTCACAGTCCAACCGATCTAAGGCCTTCTTGGGCAATACATTCAGGGAAGAACCGATATCCACCAACACGTGTGCGAGAGTAGTGCCCCTGCATTCTATAGAGACATGCAGGGCATCATTGTGATTTTTCCCTTTGGCGGTAAGGTCTGCATCTGAGAAACCCAAGCCATTGTCAGCTGTCAAATTAGCCACACAGTCAGTGAATTGATCTGCAGAGGTCTCTTGCGGCACATGGACCGTTTTCAGAAATGAAATCAGGGCCTTTGCGTGAGCCTCTGAGCACAGCAGCAATGATAGCATAGATATTTTGGAGGGGGTATGCCCCAGCTGTTCAACGACATTGAAGTCACTCTTTTTAATGATTTTAAGGATTTCCTCCATCTCTAGTTGGGAGGCTTCAACAGCAGTCTTTTTTGGTGCCTCCGTCCGGGCAGGCAAGTCGGTAGCAACTTCTTTGCCCCGAGCATCAGAGGACTCGGCGGCAGTAGTAGACACAGGAACTTGATTTGGAACATGCACACTTGCGGGTGTGATGATAAGAGGTTTTCGGATAACTGGCGGTGCAATGTCAGGCGAGAAGAGCCTGCCACTGCGAGTAATCTTGGCGGGACCAGTAATGTTACTGATACTGGTACTGGTGTTGAACTCCTGCTTCACTCCAAGCACATACACGTCTGCCCCATAGTGCCATGGGACAGCCTTGTTAGATTCATAGGGGAGAGGCCCCGGAACAGTAATAGTAATGGGTGCAACAAACATAATTTGGACTGGCTTCCTTGGGGGAGCTTTGGTAGGATTGTTGAAAATTGTGACGACAAATACTTCTTCAGCGGAAACAAACGGAACAGCAGTTTTCTTGAACATAATTTCTTTGCTATCCATCAGGCTTTGGATGCCTGATTTCAGCAGCGAACAACCGGTAGGGATAACAACACACAGGAGGCAACCCTTGCTACAGCCCGGAAATAAACCGACTAGTAGTAAGTTCCTCTTAACAGTCAAAAGAGGGGTAGCAACATCATTCACTGAAACAACATACAAATCTTCCTCGACGACATTTACTCTATGCTGGGGCATAGGAGCAGTTACAACATTTGGCCTCTCAGGCGCCTCAAACTGAATTTCCTTCGCATCGATAAGGTCTTGAACTTTGTTTCTCAGGGGCCAACAATCATCAGTAGTATGCCCGGGGCTATCAGAATGATAAGCACAACAGGCATTTGGGTTATACTTAGGAGATGCAGTATTCACGACCTTCGGAGCCTCTTTGATGGTCACCAAGTTGGTTGATAACAGTTGCGGTAAGATTTGTGACAAGGTCATACTCAGCCGAGTATACTGCCTCTTGGGCCTTTCACCTCTTTGTTGATTGTACTGCTGAGGAGCAGCAACAGGCTTTGAAATGACTAAGGCATTGACGGCTTGGCGGCTTTCTGGCTTGACTTGTCTTCTAGGACCATAGACGACACTTGCTTCTTTCTTGAAAGGCCTCTTCTCAGTACTTGCGGAGGCAACTTTTTGTATCTTTCCTGACCTGATGCCAACTTCTATCCTTTCACCCGTCAAGATCAAATCCGTAAACCCAGCTGAGGAATTGCCAACCAGATGATTGAAAAATGGACCAGACAAGGTCCCTAGAAACATATCAACCAGCTCACGATCAGTCAATGGAGGCTGCACCCTGCCAGCCAAATCTCTCCATTTTTGTGCATATTCTTTGAACCCTTCGCCCGTTCCTAGAGACATACCCTGAAGTTGGGTACGCGTAGGAGCAAGGTCAGAATTGTATTGATATTGTCTATAAAATGCGTTCCAAATCTTCCCAATGTCGGATACTGGTTCCATCTAGCTGATAGAACCACTCAAGTTGTGACCCCGAAAGGCTATCTTGGAAGAAGTGGATCCAAAGATTCTTATCTGCCGTGTAAGGTTGGATCTTCCTTACGTACGACCTTAGATGCAGCTTTGGACAGGAAGCCCTGTCGTATTTGGCAAAGGCAGGCGCCTTAAACTTGTGTGGGATTACTACCCCAGAAGATAACCCCAAATCTCCGAAATCCAGCCCCGACACATTCTGAATCTCCATGGCGCTCAAGCGGTCCTCCAATTGCTAGTATCTGTCAGCAGCGGGTGGGTATTGTCCGTCATTGTAATCTGTCTCGTTGTCAGAGACTGCAGAACTAGGAGCTCCTCCCCCTTGGGGACTGTCTTTCTCTGCAGAGGAAGTAGTTGGATCAGCCTCGTTATGGAGTGTGTTCCCAAACATGCGTCTAGTATTGAACAACGCAGTCCTCTTCTTCTTCTTCTTCTTTAGGAGCAAAGCTTTCAACTCTTGCTGACCTTGGGCCAGGCTCATGACCATTTCTTGAAACTGGGCACTTTGGGCCTGAAGGGCCTTGATTGCTTGCTCACTGGAGGAATCTGGATTCATGATGACTGTTCAAAATAAACAATGAAGAAGATTAAGCAACCTGTAGAAAAAAAGGGGTACCTGTTATGCACATGATGCATGAGATGCTATTTATGCAATGCATTCAAGGATTTTAGAAATTCAAAATTGTTGCAGACAAAAAAGAACGCACGTCATATTGATAAGAAGCAATTTGTTAGTACATAAGTGCCCCATGGGCCAAATATTACAAAAACAACTTCTCAAGGTAAAAAGATGTTGCACATCCTCTTTGGCGCAATGTAGGTGTTGAGGGCCTCTTGCTCATGGAGTCGGCGGGTGAGCTCTAAAACCTTCTTCTCGCTGGCGTAAAAGCTGGCTTCAAAAGTGTTCTGTTCCTCCTTGAGTTGGATCCAACTCTTCTGCATCTCCTCCCACGATGTAGGCATGTCAGGATGTAGGATGGTGTAGGGAACCTCTCCTTCCTTGACGGGCTCTTTAATCACAGGGAGAACATGAGGATAAGGCATCATTAGAATATGGGCTCGGGCTCGTACCTACTTGAGATAAGGCTCAAGAGGGATGGAGTTCTTGTGTCCTAGTGTCTTGCTATCAACCTTGTTGGGCATCCTCCAAGCTCTGATGAATCTTTGGCGAAGTCCTTGCGCATCGTTGTCGAAGTCAAAAACTAGGTCAGGAATCAACACGTCGTGAGGGCCATCTCTTCGTGCATATCCAAATTGCCTCAAAGCTAGGCAAGGGTTGTAGGTGATACCTCCTCTGATTCCAAGTAATGGAACATTAGAGAATTCTCCACAACGATCGATGATGATGACATTTTCTCTGGACCGAGAACACCAATGTACATCAGAGTGAGTAAGAGTCATCAACCATTGGGACCACCTTGAGCCTTGGTCATTCTTCAAGACAGATTGTGGAAGGTGCGAAATAAACCACCTTGCAAGGAGAGGAGTACAACACATGAGAACACCCCTCTTTCTCATTATTCGTGTGTAAAATGAGTGAAGAATGTCCCCAAGCAATGTTGGTATTGGATTTCTGGACAAAAAGATTTTGACGGTGTTGACCTCTACAAGCTGGTCAGGATTTGGGAACAAGACCAACCCATAGATAAGGAGTGTCACAATCTCTTCAAAGGCTTGTAGGTCCAATAAATTCCAACATTCTTGTGCCTTCTCAAACAAGAATTTTGCTAAGAAGCCTTTGACACCGCTTCTAGTTTCCCAATGCCCCTTGATGTCAGAAGGCTGTAGATGTAATGCTCGAGCAACATCTTCAGGCTTTGGTTCCTTTTCCGTACCGTTGAAAGGTAGTTGATTAAGGATAGGAATTCTCAGGAGTTGAGAAAATTCCTCCAAAGTGGGTACCAACTGGTAGTCAGGGAAAGTGAAACAGTGGTGAAGAGGGTCAAAGAACTGGAATAGCACCTTCATCATGTCTTCTTCAATGTTGGTGTTGACTAAGCTGAGCAGTCTACCATGTCTTTCACTGAAGGAAGAGCTTTCTAGAATTCTTGAGGTGAGCTCCTTGAGTTGAGGAGAGATTCTCACAAGGTTGACTTGGATGGTTTTTCTGCGAGGAATTTCCATGACCTACAAAACAAGAACAAAGATGAAGATCTAAACCCTTGAAATGGTTAGTGAATGCATATGATGCTTTATGATGTTTATGATGTATGCACAAACATATGTACAAGCAAATCACACCAAACCCTAGTTTCAGGCTTGCATGGGGTTTCATAGGTAAGTACCCTCTTGAGTGTAGTTGGCTTAAAAACCTGTCCTATAAATAGTAATCGGGTTCTAAGGAGCTCAATATCATTGGATTGTTTTCATCGTTCATTGTTTTGGTTTAGCCACTTAACTAGCGACCAAAATATTCCAAGAAAACAACCCTCAATGAGTGTAGTATCGAGTATCTACCAACTTCGGACTGCACCAAAGCCGGTCATCTCACTACCCCTAATAAAAGGCCAAGATGGTCAAGTAAGGTTCTAGGTCATTAGTGCTTAGTGACATCACTCAGCGGCCCCGTACTCTCCTTGATTGAACTCAAGGGTTACCGGTACTCACAAATATGTCGCACTAATATAGCTATTGCTTCGATCGTGTCGGTATACCCTGCACAGGTTCCATAACGTATTGTTATCTATGAATGTTTCCCAAAATCCGGGTGTAGGATTGCAAACCCAAACAAGAGAGCCAAGATATAAAGCAATCAAATCAAACAATTAGTCATGCAAGAGGGTGATCTAAGCCCTAAGGTTACTCCACTTTTAAATTTATCCCCAGCAGAGTCGTCAGTTCTGTGATACGGTGGGAGAACTGACTATGGTTTTGCGTTTGTTTTCGCAAATGTTTCGGTTGAGCAAGAGTCGCCACCGACTTTTTATTTTATCCTAAGGAAAGGTTAAAAAGCACAGCAAAAACCTTTGAGATGTTTTCTTGGGTTCGGGGAGTAGATTATAGAAAGGGAAGGTATTAGCACCCTTTCTATCCATAGTTATCCATGGGATCTTAGTTACTTGCTTAGATCAACTTGCCTTAATTTTCAATTGTTTGAAATGGTGCTTTGTGTGTGTGGGTTTGAAAATGTTTTTGAAAAGAAGCCAATGTGATGGCAACCTTTGTAATGATCCATGTTGGGATGTATACAAAGGTGTATGTCTTTCGAAAAGGTTTTCATTTGTTTTTGAAAGTTGTTTTGAAAGTGTAGTGATGTGTGGTTTAGAAAATAGGCAAGTGTTTTGTTTTGCAAGTTTGATTCAAGTAACTAAGAGTTTGTCTACTCCTAAATTTCTCAAAGATTTCTCCTATGCTTTTAACCCTTTTAACAATTTTGTTCCACCATTGCATTTGGTGGACAATCTTGTGTTAGGATGTGAAAGGGATGGGCGCGGGTCATCGTTTAGACCATAATTGCAATGGTGCCAAGTATCTTTAGGCAATGTTTTCTTTAAGGGACTTGATCATTTTTTAGGCACCTTTTGAAAGCGTCATCGAGGGACTATGATCATTTGAATTTGTATTTGTTTTGCCCAAAGATACCTAACATGCAATATGGTCCATTTATTGAAGGCAACAAGTGGAATACCTTAGGGGTGCAAGTGTGATTAGTGTTGTCCATTTTCATGCTTGTTTATCTTTGAAATTAGGTCAAACTACTTTTGTTGTTTTTGATTCGCATACAAACCCTAATTCTAACATGGTATAATTAGAAAGCATTAAAGTGCGAAAAATAAAGTTCCTAAGTTATTACAACACAATATATGGGAAGGGGGGTACAAATGTTCAAATGGGGGATATTTTGACAAGGAATTTAAACCTAGACTATTACATCAAATTGAGAATTTACAAGATATTTAATATACAACAATTAAATAAAAATGGAATAAATATGCAAGATGCAAAAAATGTTTTTTTATGTGTATGAAAGAAAAGTATTTTTTATATGTCAAATAAACAAGATAAAAAGTATTAATTTTTTGGATTTTTTTATGTATTTAGGGCAAAACCCTAATTTATTAAATAAAAGGTATTAATTATTTAATATATACAATATTTAATAATTATGTACAAAAATAAAATAAAAATGAAGTATATTTGTCAAAAAGGTATTTTTAATACTAAATATTAATGAAAATAAAAATGTATATATTTTGCATTTTAACCTAAATATATATATATATATATATATATATATATATATATATATATATATATATATATATATATATATATATATATATATATATATATATATATATATATATATATATATATATATATATATATATATATATATATATATATATATATATATATATATATATATATATATATATATATATATATATATATATATATATATATATTTATAAAAAAAGTATATTTTATATAAAATATTTTCAGAAGATAAAATTAAAATAAAAATGGAAAATAAAATGTGTTTGCACTATTTTAGTATTTTTTTAAATAAAAGTATGTAAGTATTTATTTATGCACAAATATTAATCTAAACAAATAAATGCCTAATAAATATAAAAATGGTGTGAAAAATATTTTTTATATTTTTAATATTATTATAAAAATAAATAAGTCAGAGCAAAAAAAGAAAAGATCAAAAAATCATAAAAATAAGCATAATGGGCCAAGGGGGTTCAAAAGTAACAAAAGGGTGCAAAAAGAAATATGAAACAGAGCCCAGCCCAAAAAGTCCTTCTTCAACCTCCAGACTGTATGAACAACAATGAGCACGCGTTTTCTATCTTCCAATTCCTGGACTTTCAAGCAAAACTCACAACATGAAAAATGTAGAGCATTAAGAGACGAATCCAGACATATAAAGAACTTGACTTAACTCTCTAAGATGAGAGAGAATTTCTTCTCCCCCAATTCCTGACCTAGTTTTTGTTCCATGTTCAGACATTAAATTCTCACAGCACACATAATATAAATGAAAACTAATTACATGGGCATGTTCAGGGCTATGAATGTGACATATTTTCTTCACAAACCTAAAGCTAACAATGCCTAGATAGAGAGATACGAGTTCATGAACTTACCTGTTCAGTTGGAGTTGTATCTGGTGATGGAGGTACTTTCAGTGCAAGGTGATGATTGGTACAGCTTCCTTGATGTCCAGGGATGCTATTCCAAGTTTTACTTTGCTTTGAAACTAGCTGAATCGAGTTATAGAACTCCACCTGCAAAATAGAAAAATGAAAATGGTGATGTTGAATGGGAGTGTTACAGGTCGTGTTTGAGGTTTGGAATAACTTCAAGGGATGTTGTGGGATGTGTTTGAGGTGATTTTAGCAAGAATGCATGAAAGGATTGAGCTATGGAACTCAATCTGCAGCAGGTCCCCTGTTTTGGCAGTTTGAGGGTGATTCTGTAAATGAGAGGGTGTTGGAGATGGTTGGCTCGTGTTCTAGCTCAGAATGGATGTTTAGAATATGTTTGACAAGTTTGCTTAAGCCTTGGTTTACAGGAATGATAGTTGTGTTATGTTATGCTAGCTTTCTTCAACTTTAAGCAACAAATGTCCACTTGAGTTTTTAGACTGATAGAGGCCCCCCTAATGTGCTGCAAACCTTGGCCTTGATCAGTGTAATTAGCTCATAAACTTGTGCCAAAGAGATTTGCACTGTACTTGCTTGGATTGTTAATTGACATAAAGTGCAACTTTTCTAAAATGGATATAATGCTTTATCTAAAAATGGCTTAATCTTGCATATAATGTCCAAACTCATAGAACAACACCTTGGCACAAAGGATTGGCATTAAATTATGGAGTGTAGATGAGATAAAAGACCTGTAATCTAGCTTAAGGCATACTGAGTTAAAAAATGCAAGGTTATGGACATGTAACTTGGTCATGAACAAAGTGAGTTTTTCCCAACTTGCCAAATTCGATTCTCCCTAACCATGAGGTTGTTTGATGAGTTCCTAGACATTTTGGAAAGCTTGGAATGTGTACTACAATCCATCTTTGAAATGAAAATTGAAATTCCAAGTGGAAGTATGTGAAAAATGGTCTTGAAGTTAGGTAAAAACCTTGCCTAAAATAGGTCAAATTTTCTCTAAGTTAAGAATGGTTTGGTACCCTTGTTCCAAAAATTGTAACTTGAGCTACAAGCTTCTTTTGGGAAAACTTTGTGAATCAAAGTTGTAGATTTTGCAATAGGCTACAACTTTCATGTTTTGACTTTTGCTTGAATCCAAATGAATCTTGGTGAGAAAGTGGGGCAAAGTTAGGAAAAAATTAGGGTTTTTCATAACTTAGAAAAATTCTAAGTTATGAAAAATCTTCATTTCAAACCCTAATTTGCAATTCTTGATTTCTTGATGAACAAGTTTCATGATTTGGCATGTTTTGATGAAAAATGAATCTTGACACTTGATTTTGACCAAAAAGTCAAAGTTTGACTTTTCAGTATACAATCAAAATTGATCAACTGACTGGGAAATTCAACTGTCAATCTTGTGTATTTGGGATCTTTTGAACTTGTTGAGTATGTCAAGACAATTCCATGGGGTCCTTGAGTCCATATGTGAGTTTGGTTTGCCATTGGCTAGGTCAAACAGTCAAAAATTGCCTTTGTGCAGTCAAAACCCTAAAAATGACCATTTTGCCCTTTTGGTGATCTGATCAAATTTCTTGTGGAATTGTGATCCAAACTTGACCAAATGGTTCATATGAGTTCGTAATATTGATGTGGGTCAATTTTCATGAGATTTGACTGTCAATTGGCCACAGTTGACTTTTTCCCCAATACAGTTGATTTCTAGGTCAACTGTCCAATTGACTGGGCAAAATTTGGAATCAAGACTTGAAACTTGGTATGGATAAACTTGGGAGTCCAACATGAAGCATGAAAGTTATCTTAGGCATTTTAGGTCAAAATATCTTTGTGCAAACACAAACCCTAATTTGGGTCAACAGTGCAAGGAGAAGTCTTGAGCAGAGGAAACCCTAACTGGACCTTGAGCTCCAAGGGTCTTGTGGTGAGAAAATGTTGAGGAAAATGGGAGGGAAAATTTTGGGGTACAACACCTTATTTTATCAAACATGTGATGGGAGAAATTGAAATTTAAATAGATTAATAATAAATTGAAAGAGGAAGCAAAAGAAATAAGCTTCTATCTATTTGGAGAATCAATCGTAAATATATATGTGTGAGCTTTGTATTCACCAAGACTAAACAAATAAAAAAAGCCAAAACTCAACCTCATATTTTAATTAAAAAAATTAAAAAAATTGAGAAATAAAATCTGAATAAAAAAAACATACCTAACAGCAAAAAATAAACAATATCATGGTTGTGTTGTTCGTCACATGCAAGCTCAAAAATCCCCTTCTGCATCTCTCAAACCTAAAGATAAAGATATCCCATTTTAGGTGTCAAGTTAAGCTTTTTTTTTTTGGAAAATGAGAAATAGTAAGACAACCCTGAAAACGAAAAGAATACAACATAAAATATGATATTCCAAACTACATTTCAGTTTCAACTTTCAATCACATGTTTCAATCACTCACCTTCGTCACTTACATATGTATGAATCAAATTAACGTTAAAAATTGCATTTGAAGGAAATTATTTTATAGATCTATAACGGGTGTTGTTGGTTATTGATGTTGTTGAGATTCAGAGGTCTTGGTTGCGACCACCATTCTTACGCTTGAACGTCTGAAACAAATAAATTAACAGGTTAGGATGAGAATATTAGATGGTTGAGATTACAACGAAACAAAATTGGTAGCAACAAAGAGAGAAGAATGAAAAGAGATGGAGCGGCGCGGGAAGAAGATGAAATTAGGTAAGAAGATGAAATTAGGTTTTCTGATTTGTGTTTTAGTAGAGTTGGGTGAATGAACTATTTGTTGCATCTTGGGAAAAACGATTTCTTTGGTTGTATAGATTTACCGTTTCAAGAACTCAACATTTATGATGGTTGTTCATCTTGTGCTGCCAATTTAAATCTTGCAACAAAAAACGTGATTAGGGTTTAGTGGAATAATTAGAATTTCAAAACCCAGTGTACGTAGCAGCTATAATATGAGTGTTTTAATTTAAATTTCAAATTGAATGACCTTTGGTTTGGATGAGGGTTTTGGGAAGTGGTATGTAGCACATAATTAGGTGTGATTATAACGTGTAAATATAAACAAAATGACATAATTGTTGTTAGTTAGAAATAATTAAAAAAAGTAAAAAGTGGCAGAAAAAATCATAGTGTGACACATCAGCCATATTTATTGTCAAATTAATATGGTGCAAGTATTTCAGAAAGTTACAAATATACCCTTAGATTAAGACTAAATTGAAATTTACTAATTAGGGTATTATGGTAAGTTAATGGTACTTTGGTTTTTATATATTTATAATTTCAAATTGAATGACCTTTGGTTTGGATGAGGGTTTTGGGAAGTGGTATGTAGCACATAATTAGGTGTGATTATAACGTGTAAATATAAACAAAATGGCATAATTGTTGTTAGTTAGAAATAATTAAAAAAAAGTAAAAAGTGGCAGAAAAAACCATAGTGTGACACATCAGCCATATTTATTGTCAAATTAATATGGTGCAAGTATTTCAGAAAGTTACAAATATACCCTTAGATTAAGACTAAATTGAAATTTACTAATTAGGGTATTATGGTAAGTTAATGGTACTTTGGTTTTTATATATTTATAATTATGGTAAGTTAATGGTACTTTGGTTTTTATATATTTATAATTTCAAATTGAATGACCTTTGGTTTGGATGAGGGTTTTGGGAAGTGGTATGTAGCACATAATTAGGTGTGATTATAACGTGTAAATATAAACAAAATGGCATAATTGTTGTTAGTTAGAAATAATTAAAAAAAGTAAAAAGTGGCAGAAAAAACCATAGTGTGACACATCAGCCATATTTATTGTCAAATTAATATGGTGCAAGTATTTCAGAAAGTTACAAATATACCCTTAGATTAAGACTAAATTGAAATTTACTAATTAGGGTATTATGGTAAGTTAATGGTACTTTGGTTTTTATATATTTATAATAGATAATAGATTATTCTATAATATAGTAATATGTTATAATTTGTATTTATTCGATTTAGTTAAATCTATTTATTGATACAATAGTTTGGTTAGATACATATTATGACTATTAATAATTTAATACTAAGAGACTATAAAATTGGTTTTTTTTAAATGAAGCCTATATAGTTATCAAAATAGATATATGGGACCAAAACTGCATTTAAGCCATTTGTTTAATGTAATAAATAATTTTGTATTATTAAAATCATTAATGAAATTAAACTTACAATTTTTAATATTAATATGATTAATTTAGGGAGGGTAACAAATTTTGTCGCTAAAATTGTATTCAGTAAATTGACGAGGGAAACAAAATTCCCTCGTAAATTAGAGAGGGGAGTATTATTTCTTCACTATAGATTTTGTGATAGGTTAATTTCATAACCATTTGTGAGGGAAAGAAAATTCCCTCACAATCATTTTGCGACATTGAAATTCGATACAAATTTAGGTTCGTCAGAAAATCTGTGACTAATATAATTAGTGACGAAATTTCTTATATTTGTGACATAAAATTTCCCTCTCTAAATTTCATTTTTTTAGTATTATTTTGAGGTTTGTGGCTCTGTTTTTGGTTGATGGTTTGTTGGAAGGGAATATGGTGAACTGGTTTGTTGTGTTTGGAAGGGTAAATACGGCCGCAAAGAGAGGTTGGACAAAGTTGTTTGGTTCGAAACAATGGGAAAAATGGTTGTTAATGGTGGTGGACCAGAGTGTTGTTGTGGACCAGAGTTTGGTATGGTGGTGCGGTGGGTTTTTATACGGTGGTTAGGAGGTTGTGTTCGGAATAGTGATGACAATTATTAGATGTGGTGGATTTTCACGGTTACATTGTGGTTGTAGAATGAGTCGAATGAGTGGCTTGGTCGGTTCTATGGTTGTCGATGGAAGTAGGGTGGCAAGGGAGGTGTTAGTTACAGTATGTGATTTCTTTGAATAAATGAAGAAGAAGATGGGAATGTGATGCTTTCCATTCTTTCTTTCTCTCAAATTTTTAGATTTGAGAAATATGAGTGGTGTGAAGAGGTTGCATGGAGAATGAAGTGGGGCCAACAATTGTTTTTTTTTCCTGAAAGTTTGGAGAGAGTGGATCGAATATATGAGGTGACGGCTGTATACTGGTTGGTTCTCTCTAGTTCTGCTCTCGTTAGTTCAAAGTCACAGAGAGTTTTTGTGTGATTGGTGACTTAAATGAAGAGAGGAGATCACGAGATTGTAAAGGGGGTGGCATCCGACTGGCTTTTTCATTGTTTTGCCTTAAGTCTTCAATGCAACTCTATTTATATTAGGAACTTTAGGGTTTTTTGGTGACAAAATGACTTAATTGGCCCCATATTATTTTTTAAAATAATTGAATGAGAATTAGAGTAAAAACAAAATTGAACTAATATTTTTTTAATTAATTTTTTCTGAATAAAAAAACAAAATGAAAAGGATTGTAAACGAATAAAATCGAACGCATGCTAAACCAAAAAATAAAACTAACACATTAAAATGATGTACACACAACAAAGTTCACGAAAATAGACAGAAAACGATCAAAATCACAACTAAAAATACTTGAATAAATAGATTATGGTTGATCGAAAGGTGACCGCAAACAGCGTCGAAAAAATAAAGTGAGTACACCAACACAACCTATGTGTACCGTAGTTTCACAAAATAGTCTAGTACAAGTCGAAACTCGAAATATTTTGCCCGTTAATTTTATGCACAATGTCAAATCATTTTTACCGATCAGCCTGTAAAACTGAAATTTCATTATGATTGAATTTTGATCAATTTCAAAAAATGCATGAGGCGATGTAAGTAAATAAAAATGCATGAAATGCGATATTGGTTATTTTTTACTTTTTAATGATGCAAATGCTAACCTAAGATTGACTTTTGGTCAACCTAATGCATGGATGACCCTTTAATGGCACAAATGCGATAAATGGTGACCCCGGGGAAAATTATGGTATGACAATTGTATATCAGTACCAACTTTTTCAATACGCCTCATCCTCACCTTCCTCTATGATTATATTTCCACTTTACTATTGTACTACTAAACGTCTTCATGCAAGTTATAGTTTATGAAATTCTAACTTCACTCTTCAACAAATCTATTTTCATTTATATAAATGAGTTTTTTAAGCCATGGAAAGGAAGAAGAACAATGAACCCAACAAACTAATATTCAAAAAGAACAAGTTAAAACAAGAGAGATACGCTGAGAAAGAAAAGTCGATAATCTACACAAAGAAGAAAGTTATTATCTTGAAAGCTTCATAACTTTTATTCTTTGTAAATCTTGTTGTATTCAAATTATGTGTATACGCTTTTAAGAAGCACTTTGTAAACACAACAACTTGTAACTTAACCAGGTTGGTTAATTTTCTTGAGGGACTAAAGGTTTAATCAGGAGCCTCGATGTCTTTGACTAATGTGTCATTGAGGTTGTAATCAAAAGTTATTTGATTAGCGGATTAAGTCATGTTGATAAGGCGAAATCACCTAGGTAGGGTGGACTGGAGGTAGCCTAGTTAATGGTGAACCAAGATAAAATCTTGTGTTCTTTATCCTTATTGTTATTGTGTTGTTTGTGTTTGGGTGTTTGAAAAAACTTTAAATCTAAAAACCTAATTCAAACCCCTATTTCTTGTGTTTTTTTGAACCTTCATCACATACTTGATTTGTGCCTGATGTTAAATATGAACATGTAGTATCTTCCAGGTCGCCACAATAAGTATCTCGATTGGGATAAAAAATATGGGCAAAGTTAGATCGAGGATTGGCTTGCAAGTTCTAGGTTGATCTTTATGGACATAGCTGTCGTACCCCGTAGCAACCCTAAATTCCACTTCCAAATCCTTCCTTTTGCCACTTTGTGGAATTTGAGAGAAAATTAAAGATCTAGATTATGGAGAATCGTGGTTGAGAGGATGACAAGTCCCATCGACTACGATACATATTTGATTTTGCTTCTGAGCACTTTTTGATTATGAGATTTGGGAAGACTATGAATGATGAAAACAAAGGCGAATTCATATTTGGTTAGAACATAAGAATCATAAGCTAATTCGCTATTGATTTAACCACTTTAGGATGTTATGAACTAGACAATCATAGGCCTGAATCTAAACCACGAGAATCTAGATTTGGTGTTTTTGAGTTTGCTCGATGGTGTTCGTGAAACAAACACGATTTTCATGGAAAATATACGAACGATAAGTCGATTCCCACAGACGGTGCTACTGTTCCATTCGAGAATCTGAAATGGATGCTCTAGCTCTGTTTAGGAACAAAAAATTAAGATAGTTGGATAAACGGTGATCTTCAATAGAGACTCCGATCTCATTTACGGTGGTACAATGTGGACCTGCATGGTTAATACTCCAACATCCACGTTAGTTCAAGATGAGTATAATGAAAGTGAAAATCAAAGATTGTATATTAATCTTAACATGTGAATTGTTTTATACCTTAGATCAAGTACAATGAATTTTAAATAGATTGGACCTTAGTCCATTGGGTATTTAGTTAGTCCGAAACAATATGAAATATAGGAATGTTATTGTCAATGATATAATATGAATACATTTTCATATTTTTTTAAAGTATATTCAACATTAATTATATAACTATTAAATGTAAAAAATTTTGTTACTGAAAAAGTTTCTGGTTTTGAATAAAACATTATGTCAAAACAATTTCTACAAAATACATACTAATATGAGGTAAATATGAAATTTAAGTTCTAGACTAACCTATTTTTTTCTTGTATGTTACTATTATGAGGTAAATGAGTTATTCAGAAAGTTAAGTTCCAGGATATTTTCTGAGACATAATTGAGTTTTTAATGACATTATTGATGTAACACCTCTATAAATAAGGGTGCCCTTAGATTCAGGCCCGACCCTGAGGTAGGGCAAAGTTAGCCACTGCCCAGACACTCTAAAATATAGGGGTCTAAAATTTTTTTTATTGATATTTATATAACATAATTCAAACAATATAAATAATAGACCCAACAAAATAAAATTAACTTAATAAAAAATACTTTCATCTTCTTAATCTCGAGGAGTACTATTTCATATCTCTCAAATAGAAACGAACCTCAAAAAAACAATTATATTTTTATTATAGGTCCATTTTGATTAATCGTCTCAGGTCTCTACAAAGTTGGGACCACCCTACTTAGGTTGTTACATAAAACACCACAAAATGTCTTAATATTCAGATATCCCATTTGTCTACTTCAATGGTAAGAATCATTCCTTTTGAATTCAGGTTCATAAAGATCACATGTCTTATCGATATGGAATTCACACTAGAGAATCTCTTGCGATACCTAAATAATTGAAGAGTTGTGAAGTTCCATTACTGTTCATCCTCAATTGACAATAATAGAAAGATATAGTTCATCAATTTTGAGTTGAAGATATTTGAAGATTTAAGGATTACGGGAGTGCATTTCATTGTTATGAAATAAAGAGTTTAATTGAGGTGGATACGACAGTTATGAGAACAACCAACGATATTCTAAAGATGTTGAAACGTTCTCAACCACTTCTTGATGAATAATTCTAATGTTAAATTTACGTCAACAAAAATATATACAATGTTACGTATTTTATGTATGTCACAAACAAGATTTGTGTTGATTTATGTTGTTTTTCCCATTTTAACAATTTTTTTAACGTGAAATAAGATGTAGGATTCTAGTTAACTTCCATATAAAATACAGAACTTAATCTCCGGATATATTCATCTATATTTTGATTTAAATCTGAAACTTGAATTTGATTGATTTTTAGTACGTCGGAAGGTTAACTTCCAATTTTAAAGATACTATTGGTTTTTCTCTAGAATGCATGAGGGGGTGCCAAAAGTAATCCTAATAAAGCCCGACCAGTTGAGATTGGGCCGGAAAGAAAAACCCTAACTGACCCATTCCATTTGGTTACATCTATAAGAACCCTGCCTCCGTAGCAGAGCGTAGTTGAAGGAAAAACAGCAGCTTCTGCATCTTCCACCATTTAAAAATGGTCAAGGGTAGACAGGGAGAACGCATTAGGTTTGTCATCTCACTCTTCCCTTCCATATGTAATGTAAGAGTTTTGTTGAACAACAAAAATGAATCTAGCATTGTTTACTGTTTCATGAATAATTTCTGAATTAATTTGTATTGATGAAGTTGATTTGATGATAGCATTTTCTGAATATTTTCATTTTGATCTTGTGTGTAATCAGGCTTTATGTCAGGGGTACAGTTCTTGGATACAAAAGGTGCATGTTTTAACCCTAGATATAGATTTTGATGTTGATTCTGTTATCTGAGCTTTATTTGTGCTAAGTCTTGGTATTGTTTATTTAGGTCAAAGTCAAATCAATACCCAAACACCTCTCTTGTTCAGATCGAGGGAGTAAACACAAAGGAAGAGGTTGCATGGTATGCTGGGAAACGGTTGGCATACATTTACAAGGCCAAGGTTAAAAGGGATGGTAGCCACTATAGGTGTATCTGGGGAAAGGTTACTAGACCTCATGGTAACAGTGGGATAGTCCGTGCAAAGTTCACTTCAAATTTGCCACCAAAATCAATGGTAACTTGTTGGTTGTTCACTTGTTTTTTTCCCCTTCTATATCCAGTTTCTTTTATGGTTTCTGAATGTTTTGGTGTTGATCTGTTTGTGCAGGGAGCTAGGGTTAGAGTATTCATGTATCCAAGCAATATATAAGGTAATTTTTCTATTTTATTGATGCGTATTGAATTTTTTGTACATTTTTTGTTGTTTCTTTGTTATGCTACGTTGAGAACTGTAATCATGATTATTTGGGTCATTTGTCACATCTACTGTTTCAACTGTTAAATTCAAAATACGGTCTTTATGTATATAATTTTTTGTTGCATTGTTATAATATTTTGACAACTGTAATCTTGTTTCATGAACTGTATCATCATGTTATGATTATTTGTGCCATTTGTCACATCCAATGCCTCAGAACTGTTAATTGAAATCGCTGACTTTATTTGTTCCTATAATCATATCAATTGTTCTTGTTTTTCATAGCCTCAAATGTTTGTTTGGTTGCTTTTCTCTTGGATGAAAACACTAATCCTTAAAATTCATTGTGTTGGCTATGTATTCTATCCATTACACTTTCTTTATCAAAAGCTTGAAATTAATTTTTTTGATCCTTTCTGAAAATGTACCTAGTTCGCTTATGCCTTTTTTGCTTAAACCTTCTCCTATATATATATTTTCATAATCATTTGTGAATCTTTTTTCTTATTTAATACTTGAAAATCAATCTTTTAGTCTTCTAGCTGAGAAAACCGCACTTAGTTCTTCTTGTTAACATTGTTTAACTTACAAAGATTGTTTCCAGGATTTTATCTGTGCGTATACCAAGTAATAATCCTTTCTGCTTGAGACCACTCTTTAAATCTATGGAGATGTGCTCCAATGTAATTGGTTTACAGATTAATCTCATTGTTCTTGAACCTTTTCATTAATTGGAAATATTCTCGAAAATCTACTGCACTTAGTTCTTCTTGGTAACTCTGTTTAACAGAAATTGTTTCCAGGATTTTATCTGTGCATATATCAAGTAAACACCTTTCTGCTTGAGACTTCTCGTTAAATCTATGGAGATGTTCTCCAATGTAATTGGTTAACAGTTTCATTATGTTCTGCTTACCAATAGTTTGTATTATGCACACAGATCATCTTGGCTACCTAATTTACAAAAATGGTTTCCCAGATTTTAGTTGTGCAGATAGCAAGTGGAACCTTTCTGCTTGAGGCTTCTCTTTTATCCATGGAGATGTTCTCCAATGTGTTCGGCTCACAATTTACTTATTCTAAAAAGATGTGATTTTGTTTCTTTTGTACATAGTAAGTTGAATATATGTGACCTGTATTGTTTTGGCTTTCACAGACCCTCTTTGATATAGTGATTAGCTTGTTCTTGTCATTTGCTTGTTTGTTCTCCATGTTTGACACAACGCTTTTGTTGTGGTAATTCTGTAATGTGTCCATCTTAAAATTTTTTACTTTTGATTTGTAGTTCTGTTGAATTAGGATCCTCTTTTTCTAATTGACCTTGAAATAACATATGCTTATGTTTATTGGTTTATTTTTGCAGATTGCCTCTACATATAGAAGGTGATGGGAGTTAATTTTGTTCCTTTTTGTAATTCTGGACAGAATAGTTCTCTTTTTGTAATTCTGACTAGAAGGAGAATGAACATCTTTTTATTTAACCATTTTGGTTTTAGTCCCCATTTCATTAATTAATGGGTTTTCTCCCTTGAATTATTTATTCTACATTAGGTCCGACATTAAACCAGACTATAACAATACTCAACACTCATCTATAAATATCATAACTTTTTTATTTTATAGTCACAACCATATATATTCTACATTTGTTAATGTTGTAATCACAATTTTTTTATACTCGTTAATAATTATAATGTATTAGATTGTCTTGTTTTTGAATATTCTTTTATAATATATTTCAATTAATCAGTATAATTTCCACATTGTTAAAGATTTCAAAAGAAATCATATTACTTTCAGAAATTATTAGCACAATTCAGTTATAGACTAATAGCTTAAATGTGAGATGAAAAAAAATGAATTTTGATAAATGATAGAAAAAAACATCATTGAAGCTTCAAATGAAACAATCAAACAAACTATGTCTCAACAAATTTCCATAGATTGAGTAAAATTTTTTTTTCAAAGATTGAGTAAAAAAATCAAATATTGAAGGACTAAGAACATAAGCACATAAGTAATTGATACACAAAATATATAAACAAAATATATAACAATATAAGTGTTGTAATATTGGGAATGTTGAAAAACAAAATATATAACAATATAAGTGTTGTAATATTGGGAATGTTGAAAGTAATTTATATACAAAAGTTGTTGTTAGAATTAGAAAATTTTGAGGCTATTACTCAGAAGCAGTAAAGCTTTTGAGTTTGTTAGTTAGAAGTTGCAAATTTCTGAAACTGCTTGGTTAGAAGCAGTAGTTTGATATGTTCTAGGAACTACTCTTAACTGTTAATTTAGCTATTAATTTTATTTTTGCCCGTGCATACGTGGAAGTTAACATAGTCAGTAAATTTTGTTTTTTGTTTATGTCAATGTGAAAATTTATTTTGTGTATATAAACAACTTTATAACTAAGATTTTAGTAAGAAAAGTAAGTAGGAAATTTTAATATATAATTTCTTCCTTAATAAGTTGTTGTAGTACAATCGTCTTTTTTTCCTTCTCTTCTTCTATTTGTTTATCTTCATCAACCTTTGTGCATCTGTAATTGGTATCTAGAGCTCTAGTTAGATTCACAGGGAACACGAGTGTACGCGAGACATGTGCAGTTGATTTCGTTGAATCTTGAATTTGCGTTGAATTCACGAGCGAAATCGTAGTAGAATTGCATTTCTTGATTTTGTAGGGTCAAAAAACACGAGTGCTTGGTGAGATCTAAGATGCGTTTGAGTTTTAGTGCACAAAACAAAGATGAGTGGCAAAAGCAATTTAAATAATAAACTTTTAGTGTTTGATAGAAAGAATTGGAATTGATGGATGATTCAAATGTGTGTGTTGTTCGGTGCTCAGGATCTGCTTGATCTTGTCACTGAAGGTTATGTTTCGATTACAGTAGATACGACAGAGGAACAGAGGATTGCACATAAATATATGAGGAAGAATGACCAAAAAACATTATTCTACATCTATCAATGTGTAGATGCAAATGTGTTTGAGAAAATCATTGATTCGACGACGACGACGGTTCGTGGGATATACTGACACAATGCTACAACGGTGACGCGTCAGTGAAGAAGGTGAAGCTTCAATATCTACGTAAGTAGTATGAGAATCTCAACAGGGAGAATAATATGAAGATACCAGATTATATTTCTAGAGTGATTCTGATCACAAACGAAATGAAATTGCGTGGGAAAACTCTTTCTGAACAAGTAATCATTGAGAAGATATTGAGGTCTTCTACCCCTCAATTTGATTACATTGTTATAGCAAATAAATATTCTAAAGATATAGACATCATGAGAATTGAAGAGCTGCAAAGCAGTCTAGAGGCGCAAGAGTTGCGTCTGACTTAGAGAAGTTCTAAAAGAGAGGTTGAGCAGGCTCTGAAAGCTTCTTTTGTTAGGAAGGACCAAAAACATTATTGGTCAGAAGTCAAGAAGAGATATGGTGGTAGTTTCGAGAAGTCAGAAGCCTTCTACTCTAATGAGAAGAAACATCAGAAGGGAAAAGAGAAGTTTGACAAAAGAATGGTTCAATGTTACTGTTGTAATAGGTTTGTCCACTTTGCTAAAGATTGTTGGTAAACAAAGAAGAAGCGAAAATAGCCAGAGGAGATTATGATGATGAACTTGTGCTATTGATGACTATGAATCTGATGAGGAATCTGTGCGATTATCATTTTCTGATTCTGAAGGAGAAGGAGAATATGAGTCAGAATCAGAAGACGACTCTGGAGATTATGAAGATGAGTCAGAATCTGAGGTTTTATAAGATGAGTCAGAGTCAGAAGATAACTTTGAAGCTGAAGACAAGTAAGAATCCGAAGGAGATTTTGAGTCTGAAGGAGAATTAGAAGGTGAGTCTAAATCTAAAGGAGATTTTGCTTTTGATGATGAATCAGAATCCGAAGTTTCTGAAGGTGAGTCAGAAGATAAAGATAAGTCAGGACCTGAGAGTTCTGAAGACGAGTCAAAGCCTGAAGGTGACTTTGAAGAAGAAGAAGAAAAAGACTCTGAAGGCGAGCCTGATTCTGATGGTGAATTTGATTATGAATTAGATTTTGACGATGATCCAGAATTTGGTGGTAATCATGACTCTGAAGATGAATCTTTTGAAGGAGGGACTTCTAAAGGTAGTCTAGCCTCTAACGGTGATCATGTTTCTAAAGGTGGAACTTCTGAAGGTGCCCAACTTATGGGGGTGGTTAAGTATCTGATATTGTTCTCAAATCAGAAAGGGATTATGTACAAGTTTAGAGGCCACAAAGAATCAGACAAATATCAAGGTGATTTGCAGAGTTTGACATGCTGCATGATATTGAAGGAACTATGAGGAATGAAGTGTTGTTCCCTTCTGGTGCTAGATAAGATGCAAAGCTAATATTCTATTCAGACTCTGATTGGTGTGGAGACAAAGTTGACAGAAGAAGTACTTCTGAAGAAATTTTCAAGCATCTGGAATGTCCCATTTCTTGGTGGTCTAAGAAGTAAGTTGTGGTTGCGTTGTCAACTCGTGAAGTTGAATACATTGCACGTGCTTTGTCTGCGTGTTAAGTCCGGAATAGATTGCTAGAAGTTGAACACTATAACACCCAGAAATAACTTAGAGATGTTCTGACGAAGGATGTCAAGACTGAACACTTTATCTATTTGAAAGATGGAATTGGTGTTGTAGAATTTTTTAATTAGCTGAATATGAATTAATGGATGGTGTTGGAAGTAATTCATATCCAGAAGTTATTGTTAGAACAAGAAGCTCTTGAGGCTATTACTCATAAGCAGTGTTACTCAGAAGCAGTAAAGCTTCTGAGATTGTTAGCCAAAAGTTATAAGCTTCTAGGACTGCTTAGATAGAAGCAGTGGTTTGATATATTCTAGAAGCTACTCTTAGTTGTTAACTTAGCTATTAAGTTTACTTTTGTTAGTGCTTACGTGGTAGTTAACATAATCAGTAAGTTTTGTTTGTGTTTATGTGGCGGTTTATTTTGTGTATATAAACAACTTTGTAATTAGAATTTTATTAAGAAAAATAAATAAGAGGTATAAAACAAATTATTGTAGTACATCCATCTATCTTTCTCTCTTTTCTTCTATTTATTTATCTTTATGTTTAACTTTTGTGCACCAACAGGAAATACATAAATGTAGAAAACACTAATATTCATGCTCTTCACAATGAAAAGTAATAATCTTTGGATCAAATAAGGATACTTCTATGAACTTTATGTGAGTAACAAGGAATGGCAAATCTTTTGGGTTGACAAAATCATACTGCATGCATGTTCTCCACAACTTATTATTTATGCAACCTTTATTGACATGTTCTCTTCCATAGATGAGTAAAAGCATAAACTTCTTTTTTATTTAATATCAAGATTGTGGAGTAATAATATAAAATCTCTGGGTTATGCGTGATTGGAGATGCAATAATTCTGTATTAATATACCCCTGATTGGTTATTGGTAGATGTCACATATTAAGAACAATAACAAGTTTCACCTAAAAAGTGATACTTATATAAGTCAAATAGTTCTCCTACTTAATAAATTATTTGATTGTTTTTCAAACAAATGCTTCTACTCCTAACATTTAATGTGGTATTACATTCATTCATTAAACAATCAAAACAAAGTGGGAAAGAAAAGAAGAATAATATCCCTAACTTTGGCTTCCCTACACTAATAGTCTGTGCTTTTTATGATACGTACGCACGTCTAGCTTTGAATTCCCCTACAGCAATGCACGACTTTGGACGGTTTTTAATTAGACAAAAACATTGGGCCTAAAAAGACCTAACATGCTTTTGCCTTTTTTTTCTTTCCATTTTTAGTTTAATTATTTGATATCATTCACAAAATTAGTTTTCTTATTTTAATTCAAACATTTTTTATCTTTATTCTCGTGCTTTTCACTAAAAATTCATGTCTGTTTTTTAATGTCATGTGTTTTATATTTTTAATTTTAAAAGTTTCCCAAGGCATTTTTTATTATTTTAAAAATTCTCTTCTCATCTTTATTTTTAAACTAAATGTAATTTATATATTTCTATCTTTAAAATTTTACAAAAAAATTGTATATTTATTTACTCACAAAATTCTGAGTATAAAAGTTTTAATTTGAGTGTTGGTCTTCAACATGACAATATCGATATTTGTTAAGTTATGACTTAAAGAATTTTGTTTTATGTCTCTGCAAAATAATCTAAAATTTAAATTAGTCATTATAATATTAATTTATGTTTTTTCTTATAATTTAAAAAGTTTAGGTGTTTTTCGGACCGACCATGCAGTCCAATAAGACCAATCCATATAATGCGTTCGTCTCATTAGTTGGAGTTGATCCAACGATCTCTTGTATTCCTCATCATATTCGTCATTGACAGTTCTAACTGTCATCCATATATAAGTGTGCTTTAGCGCCACACAAAGTACAATTCATTACATTCTTGTAGAATTACACCCCTTTGACCTTACTCATTTGCACATTGGAGTGTTAATCTTGTAGGTACACCCCTCTCCATATACCAAAGATACTCACCGTTGTACCAGAGACCTTACGTGGTAGATTTCATCACTACATCACAAAATTCCTTCCACATCAGAATAATGGCGGTGTATATAGGAATCCCTTCTTGATTCTCATAATATTCCACGTTGGATTCTTATAACATTCCCCATTGCACCGTTAAAAACAACCGTTTTATGTTAGCCGATCCAATCACCATGAATTTTCACTCTAACGAGTAACAATAGCTCCAAAAACCACTCAGTCACCTATTCGTCGAAATACCATAACATCTATATCCATAGTCGCAGCGAAAGAGCCATATCTCCAATGTAGAATAGAAATTCAAATACCATAACATCCCGATTTCTTTTATTAGCTATTTTTCTATTAGTTATTTATTTACTTAATTATTATGTGGTATAATAATTATTTGGATTATTTGAATATGTGTTATTTATATAATTGGGTTTATGAATAAGAATAGTAAATAATTAGAATTGAGCTTTATGTCATAATAGAATGGGTAAGTGAAATTAGACTCATTAATAAAATAAAGTAGTAAGAAGAGGGATTAGAATTAGTGTTGTCATAATACAAAACAAAAGAAGAGAAGAGAAGAGGAGAAAAGAGGAAAAGAGAAGGAGAAACCCTAAGAATATTCTACAAGCAAGATAAGGGAGAGAATTCTTGTTATTATGGGTTTGTATATGATTGAGTAATGATTAGTAACATGAAATATAATTGGGTATGTTAATTTCTAAGTTTTGATTCACCCAATTTGATATAGGGATTTGGAAATTAGGTTTGTGAAATCTAATTTTTATGATACAAATACGTTCCCTATGATATATACATGTTAGAATATATTTGTTTGATAAAAAATGAGCATTGGCACAATGTCTCTATGGTGATTTTCATGCACAAGTCAGTAGTTGTCTGCAACAGATTTTTCTGGTTTACACAGAGGGTGCTTAACATGTGTGGGGGCGCTTAGCCCGAGTTCCTGGAAGTTGAAAAATATTATTATGCATGAATTGGATTAGGATCTTATATGTTATGATTTATCATAGATTTACATGTATTTTAATAATTTATTCAACCTGTTTTGGATTGGTTTTGGGTGCATTTTTTATGATTACATGATACTTGATTGTAGTATATATATGTATGTTGTGTTTGGTGGTAATTGAAAATAACACTGGTTGACTTGTATACTATATGTTATTTTTGAGTTGTAATGATGATTAATATTATGCAAATGTATTGTTAATGATGTTTGTATGATACATGATGTTTTGTGCGATTGTTGGTGGATAATTCAAAGTGTTGAATTTTTGTGATATGCTTGGACGATTAAGGTTGAGAGATAATCTTAATTGCATATATTTGTTGGCAACTGCACATGCATTCATGGGGAGATTGTACTCCGTTTGATGGCTTTGTTCCCTGTGTGGATCGGAAGCGGTGGACTATATGTTCACATTTGGACTTTGATCTTGTTCGGGTCGGAAGCGTGTCTCTGATTCTAGATATGGAATCGAGAGCGAGGTGAGCTAGATGTTCACATTGGTACCACATGCATAATGTATTTGAGTTGCATTGGAGTCACATGCGTCGATGTGAATTGTTGCATTATCACTCATTATGTAATATTAGTGTAAATGTGGTGTTTTGATGTGCAACATGTGATAATTGATTTAATTGTACAATTGTGGTAATTGAAATTGAATTTCATTTGAAATATGAATTGATGAGCTATGTTGTATATGTGGATTGGTATATTGGATTATGTTATGCCTAATACTTGGTTTTATGAAGAGTGATAAATTCATATTGATGTATGTATGTTTTACATTGCTTATGATTATAAATTTTCATAATGATATGAATTCTCACCCTTATGTTGAAATGATGTTTTATACGATATCGCTCAGGTACCGGAGATAGCGGCGCTTCTTGCCAGGATTAGAGGAGGAACGAGATGCATAATTTTGTATTGGCATATGAAATGTGAATTTGAATACATGTTATGATCATGACCAATATGCATGTTTGATTTCTTTATCATTTTATGAAGTCAATTGTGACACTCTCTTTGAGATATATGCTAATTTACTCTGATTATGTTATTTATGTCTATGCGGGGTTAGAGTGTGTTACACTTTTCCATAACACCAATGCCAAAAATCAAAACGACTTATACTACTACCATAATTATATTGGTCAGAACCAGAGATATCCTGAAATCTCATGAACTCCTAGCCAATTTGGAACCCAAGATGATAAAGAACTTGTTGCAAACCTTTATAAATTGATTTCAAATCATTTGGAAACATCACAACACGATTATCCACCTCTTCAATGTTGACAATATGCGCCCCTCGTCTCCTTATTTATGGGAGAATCATCCCATCTAAAATAACCACTCAAGAGAGCCACAAAGAGACATGTTGTGAAACTGGAAACAAAAGGCGAAATAGGAAATTCAAAAAACGATAGATCCATTTAGGGTTTCAAAAATAGAGAAAAGGTGGGGGCTATCCCCATTGAAATATTTTCATTGGTAATAACTGCTAGAATAGCCAATTGCAGAGTATCAAGAATTTTGATCATATGGAAAACTCTGGTGACATCATGTATATCGATATGTTAGAGAGGCTGATTTTAACAGGGAGAGATTATCACCTTGCGCGGGCACCCATATGCATACGTTCAATGATTCTATAGCACACCTTTAGAGAAGGAAGGGATGCAAAGACAATACACATACAATTTTTGGCAGTCCCCTACAAAAGTATTTACAACTCTATTTTGGGAATGTCTTAACACTCACAATGAACTAGTAGTTGACCATGATGACTTAGTGAAAGCATACGAGACATTAATAAAAGAGCGACCGCGAAAACTTTCTAGCTTAACGAGAAGATTAAAAGTCCCTCTAGACATCCAACTGGCATTAACATCACAAATTTTGATGTACGTTTAGATGAGACCATGATGGATGAGTAACACAACCTCCCCATGAAATCTAGAATGAAGATCCATAGACCAATCCTAAATGATAAATTAATAATCTTCCAACCCAATTAAAATCCTGCTAGAATGATAAAGATAAGAGCCAACCTCTCAGACTCCTTGGAAAGAAGTCTCATGAAGTGTATCAGGGCCAATGCCGATCTCTTTTTCGTCGTCCTGGATGAGATACCCAACATCAAACCTAACATGACCTATCATCAATTGAACATCAACACATGTCCGATATATGGTCTAGAGGAGATGACGTCAATCGCCAAAAAAACACCAAGGCTTATGAGAACGCCGATTGCAGTCTTTTTTAAGAAAAATTTGTTTATAAACTGAAGTACATTAAATGGTGATCCAATTTGTCTTAGTCAATAAATCATCAGGCAAGTGAAAAATATGTGTTGACTACACAAACCTTAATAAGGCATGTCCTAAAGACTCATATCCATTGTATATCATTGATAAGTTTGTAGACAATTCTACTAGATATAAGCTGCCATAATTTATGGAAGTTGATTACAAATACAATCAAATTCCCATGTGCAAAGCGTAAAGAGACAAGATATCCTTCGTGACGAAGCACACCAATTATAAATACAACATCATGACTTTTTAGATATAAAAGACAGATGTGACATACCAAATAATGATGAACCAAATCTTCGAGAAAAAGATCGACGAGATGCCAAAGATTGACATGATCGTAAAATTCAGTGGATAACAATTATAGGAAGTCCATCTCATCGGCGGGTTCAACCATGTCATACATTATTACATGAAACTTAATATAAAGAAGTGCACCTTTGAAGAAAAATTTATGAGATTCTATTTGACTAAAAGAGGCATAAAAGCTAACTCTAACATATGTGACATAACTATTAAGATGTAAACTACAAGTATAAAAGAGAAGATAATGAAGTTAAATGGTGAATTTGTGGTACGCAGATATCAGATGTCCTAAGAGATGTCGAGACACTAATATCTGATTAAAACATAATGACAAGTTAAACAAAATTAACAGTACTGTAAGTAAATAAACATACAAAGTTGTTAACCCAGTTTGATGTACAACAACATCTACGTTTGGGGGTTACCAGTCCAGGGAGGAAGTTCACTAAATAGTATCAATTTGTAGTCCCAGAGAAAACTATCACCAGTTTATAATCTACTCACCTAATTACTATGCGTGCTTAACTTCTACCTAAGACTCACCTATGTATGAGACCCTTCTCAAATCCCTTTTAATCACAACAGTGATGAAAACACTAATATTTGGAAAGTTTAAGAAGACATTGTTCAATGACACAAAATCATTCAATGCTTAAAAGCTTATGAATGATTAACAAAACTTACAATTCAATAAAGACAATCTTACTCTTATATCAAGATGATATTAGAGAGGCTCAATAAACAAGAACACACAAACCCTAAAAGTACACTTGACAACATAATACGTTCCACAATTAATTTAGGTTTGCAACTTTATTTTTATAAGCAATGTCTGGTTGGATTTGGGCTTCAAAAACGTAGTTGGTCAGTTGCTAAAAATCTACTGAATCTTCTGCATGAAAATAGGACTTCGATCATATGTTTCCTAAAATGTCTCAACATTTATGGAAACAAATTAATCTTCTAAATTCAAATAGAATCCCTGATTCCCCAGTCTTGGACGCCATATAGAATAACCTAATATTCCCAGAATATTCAGAATATGTTATAACCAAATATATAAAAGTGCACAACTGTAACAGACACAATGTCAAATGATCTAGATAAGACATCTTGTCTAACATGTTTTCTATGTAAGTTAGAAAATCCTATTCAACATGTTGTTGCTAAAATCAGTTTTACTAAAATTAATGTCAATCATAAAAATAGAGAATTAACAATCTCCCCCTTTGACAAATTTTGGCTAAAACAGTTTTACAATCCTTGCACACAAATACCACATGCACAAAAATACCACAATTCAGATTCCAAAAAAATAACATAGGTTTGAAACTAAATCAAACACACACAACAAACTATCAGAGATATGAGTAGCAAAATAAAACATCAGAGTATCAGTCAGTGGAATATGCAAAAATAACAACATTGAGAAAACTAAACTCTCATCATGTCAGATATATCAGGACATCATGTCCGAAATCTCTTCACAATAGCCCAATCCTGCTAAGAAAAAACTCAGAATCAGAATTGTCCCCCTCAATAGCAGCCTGCATCAGTTACCTCAGTTTGTGGTTAATTCTCCATCTCAATGGCAGCCAGTTGTTAGTGGTTAATGGTTAGAGCACATCATCAATACTCCCGCCTTTTAGTCATAATACGACAAAGGTATGTAGCTAACCAAAACATAGAAATCAGAATAGAACATAAGATCAAGTAGCACAAGGTGCACAAAAAGTGCTAAAATATGTATGGGCATTTAAGCCATACAAAATCAAAGAAAAACAAAACTAAAAAACAATAGTCATGCATTATAATCAACACCATAAGTAGTCCCATACTTTTCTCCTTCACCATCAGATGTAACATTTTTAGTATCATCACCCTCAGATGCATTCTTTTTAGCAACATTACTACCTTCAGATTCATCACCTTCACAATCAACATCGTCATATGTAACATGGTTAGCAGCAACATCCTGGTTCTTATCTTCTTCCATCAAGGCTTTGATTAACACTTCAAGTTTGATCTTTCTAGCAATATCAGTCTTCATAGAATCCTCCATTTCCCTGCAAGTCTCCTTCAAGTGAGCAATTATACCTTTCTTTGAAGTTACAGGGCCAAGCACCTGGGAAGATGTCACAACAATGTCTGGGACATGTTCACCACCAAACAGTTTATAATGCAAAGTTAACGAAAATTCCCTTTTCTTCACACTATCAACAACCAATAAAATACCAGGGTGTTGTTTCAAAATAATTCCACATACGAGAGAAGGGAAGCAGATAGGCAACTTTACGACATATGAGGATGCTTGCTTCAGAACTTGATCAAAAATGTATTTCCCAAAATAAAAAAACCCTTTCCTTTCCAATAGCAAAGATGAATTTCCCAAGACTGGTAGAGATAGTAGAGGTATGGTTTGTAGAAATCCAATTAATAATAGCAATCTTGTGAAGGATACCATACTTCACACTAAGTTTTCCAACTGACAACTTTCCTTCATTTAGCCAATGCTTCACCTGACCACCAGTTATCTCCTTGCAAAATTCATCATTTATAACCTCTAATTCAGCTTGAGGTTCTTCAGACCTTTCCAAAAAAATGTTGATAACAGCAGGAGAGAATGTCACAACATTTTCTCTAACATAAACTTTCATGTAGTCTTCACTATTCATATAATCACATCCATCAGTAACATTCACAACAAACTCCTTGACCAATCTTTCATAGCAAAGACTAAACTTTGTGGAAGTCTTCATCAAACCTGCCTCCCTTATAAGCTTCACAACTTCTTGACATTTTTGGAAATCCTTATCCAATTCCCTTTCCAAAGCTACCTCCTTTGTTCAACATACTTCCATTTATCAGCATTCTCCTCAGAATGGAAAATCACCTTGTCCACAGAAACCTTGTGAGCAGCAACACAAGTCTTCTTAGGATCATAATTTTTAATGGGAATGGTGTCCTGAATATCCTCTTCGTCATCAAATTCAGAATCACTTAAACTCACAACTTTTCTCTTCCTAGTAGGGACAACAAATTTACTCCGTGATTTTGTAGGGCCAGCATGATATTTGCCTTACACACTTCTAGAGGGAGTTCTTTTCACATCACCAGATTTTCCTTTGATCTCATTAGAAGGATAATATTGTAACATCATAACCTTTCCTCTTCTCCTCTGAAGTATTTTGCCTACTTCAGGAGCCAAGTGTTTGGTAATGGGTTCTTCATCAAATGTTAGTTCATCAACATTGATAACAACATCAACCATCTTCTCACTTATTCTCTCACGAACAACATGCTAAGAACCAACATCAATAATTTTTTCACTAGTATTTTCATTAGGGCTAGTATCTTTGGTTAAAGATGTTTGAACATCAAGCGTAACATCTGAACCTACTTCCTCCAACACACTGATAATAAACTTCCAAAGGTTCTTATCACCATTACTTCTTCTAGGTTTAGACAGATTTTCATCAACAGTAGACGATCCAGAGGGATTCATCTTCTCAGATTTATTCAACCTAGACTCCCTTTTTGCATCCGATTTAATAGGAGAAAAAATGACTTACCCGAAGTGTTGACATTTTCTGTAGCAGATGACCTTTCTTTATGAGAAGGTGGAGACAATGGATAAAGGTGCGATATCCTGTAACACACACGATGTCAAATGATCTGGATAGGACTTCTTGTCTAACATATTTTCTCTGCAAGTTAGAACATCCTATTCAACATTCATTCAACTTTTACTCACTACAATTATTTTGTTTAATAAAATTCAACACCCTATCCCACCACTTTTATTTCATATTCTTATTTTCTTTTATGTTTTTGTTTTTGTGAGTATATATTAATAACAATTATCGATTGAAATTAAATTAAAATAATTAAGAGTAAGATAATTTATTTTAATTTTTTTCTAATTTAATAACTTATTTTAATTTCTTTTTCTAATTTTATATTTTAGTAGAATTTTGGGTGTTAAAGGGATTATTGTTGGGATCTATTTCACTAAAAAGATAGTTGAAGCCACAAACAAGAATTTATTAGAGATTAAATAGAAAAATTAGAGAGAAAAATCTCGATTTTTTTGTGTCTAAATCTAATGAATTAAGTCTCTATTTATTGAGAAAAAATGTTGAATTTTGGTGTAAATAAAAAAAAATTGATTTACTATAAAATAATGAGAAATGCTAACCAATGTCTTTGGGGTACTCTTTAAATGCTTAAAGTAATAAGATTTTTTAACAATGTGTGTAATAAATGAATTGTAAATTGGAATAATTGAATTTTGTAAATAATATTTTCTTTATTTTATTTGGTATTCTTAAACAATGCTTTCGGGACACTAGTTAGCATGACTCTAAAATAATTTATTTTAAATAATTAAGGTGAGATAAAAATCTAAACAATCTCAATCACTAATAAAATTTTATAAAATATTATATGTAGTCCACACTCTCTTTTCATTCAACATATTGAATATTTTTAACACTAATTAATCTACATCATTTTCAACATCTCATTCAATACCTCGTTACAACTATTCAACTATTAAATAATTTTTTCACTCTCTAATCTAAAATAACAATTTTGAATTATTTGTCCTGTAATATGTTGAGGCAGATTCAAATTAATCTTCAAGTGAAATATTGTTGGTCAACATAGAAAAAAAATAAGGAGAAACAACGTGAATAAATAATAAATACAATTAAAAGGGTGTTACGAGAAGTTTTAGAAAAATTAAATTGTAACCACTCATTTATTTATTATTATTGACTATAAAAGTTAATGTTAGTTTTTCATTTATACCAATAAGTATAATAACAAGTAAGAAGTACAAGAAAACTTCATCTAATAAAATAGGAGAAAAATTCTAATGAAGGAATTTTGTACAAAATATTTGGAGAAAAATATTTTTTTTAGTGTAATTGTGGATTTTGCGTGAGACAATATTCCTATTATTAATTTTAGTGTTTCCCTCTTATATTTACCGTTTCAAAAGTGTGACTATGAAAATATTTTTTTGCAGTTTTCTATCAAATATTATGTACAAATAAAAAATGCTATAATTAGAATAATTTTTTGTTTATATAATATTATATTTTCAATGATTAATTATAAAACAATACACAAGCAAAATTAAACTAAAAATACTAAATATGAAAACCAAGATAGAAAATTAAAAAATGAGTTTAAAGTTCTTTACTTTATTCGAGCTGACAGTGTCTCCAATAAAATTTACTTTTTCATTTATGAATTAGTTAAAATTTGAGTTTTCACCCAAGTGAACTCAAAACTTATACATACATTTGTGAAATGTACATTCAACAAGTTAATGCAATTTTAATAACCTTGGATATATGTGGTCCATAAAGAAGTTCAACATGTTAGGCGAAACAGAGTAAACAAACGGCAACGTAAACATGTTCAGATTAGGAATTTTTCCTACTAGGGGAAACACACCAAATGATTAAAATAATTTTGTTTTGCTCCAAAATAATTTGAAGTATATAGGAAGAGATGTGATAAAACCGATAAATTTATAAATATGTAAAAATAAACTTTATACCAAATAAAGTGATATCTCATCATGGTACCATGTCATCATAGATTAGACTTGTCTAAAAAATTGATCAAATATAATAATTTTTCTCCTAGTTTGAATAAAATGAAGAGTGGTATAATAAGGAATTAATTATGACTTTTAGTTTTGAAGATATTAAATTTAATTTTTTTAGTATGATATATATTTAAATAATTGGGTATGACAGTTATATTTATTGAAATATTAGATTTGATTAGATTTAATATTTAAATATAATTTAAGTTGTGTAAGTTTAAGTTTAATTAAGATTGTATATAAATAGTCACATTGTATATTTTTATTTTGTATAAAATAATTCAAGTGAACAATAGAATCTTTATTTATTTTATTATTCTCTCTTTCTCTCATTATTAAAAGTGTCCCACACACTAACAAATTGGTATCAAGAATTTTCGGTTATTGTTTTTGATCGAGTTTTCAAGAAATTCACGTCAGAAATCGTGTTTCTAGGCAAGTGACTCAACCGCTGCGAAAACGATTAGTGATAAGGACATTCTGAATTCTCTTCCAATGCTTGTGTTTCCAGTGATTTCTGGTAAACAACCGCTAGTCTTCCAAACTATCGAATAAACTTACTGACTGTTATTCAATTTCTCTGGTAACTCGCAGGATCGACTAGATTGATCCTAGGACTTGTTGGTCATTAAGATAACTCTCATGATCGAACAGGTATTCATGGTTGGTATTTAGAGTGTTGTGTAGGTGTTTGACTTATTTCGATTTCTCTCTTAAAGATCTAAATGTGTAATCAAAATATATGTGCGCGAAACTAAATTGCATGAATAAAAGTTAATTGTAAAGACATGTAAAACTGCATAAAAGACAAGTAAATGGCTTCGAATTATAAAAACAGTTAATGTAAAAGATGCTCTGGAATGTAAAAGATTCGAAATATGAAGAAAGCGTTTAATGCAAGAAATCTGTAAAATGACTTTAAGTAAAAAGAGGCGTTCGAAGGATAAAAACTTGAAGATAAAGACATGAAATGTATAACAGTTTCTGAAATGTAAAGTGTTTGAAATGGAAAGAAAGCATTTAAATGTAAGGCATCAATGAAAAGATTTCGAATAAAAGACTTTAGATGCAAAAACTTGTAAATGGTATTTGACAAAAAGATAAAGGAAAGTACTGACAATGATAAAGGGTTTTCATTAAATCATAAACATGTGGTGCTATCATACGTACATTGCTCTTGCATTCGTTTCCCTAGCCATGTGGTAATTTGAATGTTTACTGAGTATTTAGTACAATAGATATGACACACGAAATCCTAATGCTAAGACTTCTATTTATACTACTTCGACCATAACGGTCTCGCTATAAGATTCTGCCACGTTCAGAACATGCAGAGCAATGCCTCTCTTTTGCTTCCACGCGTCTTCAAAATGCTCCAGCGCATAAATTTCAAATTTCGAACATCCCGCTTGCATTTGAATTTCAAATGTTTTGGCACTTCTTCGCTTCGAACGCACTTCTTTAGACACAACCTTGTTGTCATTTCGAGACTTCTTTAGATATGTTCTCATAATTGCCACTCGAAGCTCCAAGCTTTGATATGCTCATTCGAAACACTGCTTCTGCTATTTCGAAACATGACGTTTTGTTTCATTTCAATCGAAACGTCCACTTTGTTTTGCTTCTAATAATATTATCAAAATCTTTAGCCAACAAAATGCCCCTTTAAAATATGTATTTCGATTCCTTTGAGAAATACTTATTTTAAACATATACACAAGATTTTGATGCGACCTTCGAATCATCGTAACATTTAATGCATTTGACCCCAGTCACGTCAATCAGAGCACTTTTTAGATTCCTTAACCGCCTTGAACCATATCACAGTATGGTGCAGTTACAAAACAATGATTATCTTTAATCACGCCTATTACCAATGTTAACTTTACGCCACCTCTTCATCAAACCAACCCATGATTTCCACGTATCACAACCTTATTCAGTGGATGCTTAAACTTCCACATTATAAAAACCATCAACTTAGTCTTTTTTCTTTTCTTCCCACATTCTGAATCTTTTCTCCTTATTCTCTTACCGAAACCCTAAGCTTTCAATATTCTTCCAACAATGTCTTCTTCTACTTCATCCCAACTCAAAAAGGTTTCCAAGAAGAAAGGAAAGACCGCAGGAACTACAATGGAAAGTAAGGTTGTCACTCACCAAGGTCAATCTGTTATGGTTCCCCAGATGATCTCAAAGGAGAAAGAAATGCTTTATGCATCCCAGGTACTTATTCCAACCACCGCTGCTGATAAGAGGTTAGCTTTAATGGACCCTCTTACAGTTTTTGAAATTTTAAAAGATACCAGGAAAATTTTCCCAGTTTGCTATAGTTTCAAACCCCTGTTCAATAAAATGGACGCCCATAAGGCAATAGAATCTTCAGGCTCAAACACCGTGGAAAATCCAACTGTTCCTCCTAAGGACCCTTTTGTATTAGACTATGTAAAGAGTAATTTTATACCGTTTCGATCTTGCCCCACCTCCGACACTGCTTATCAAAACTGGTTCAATAAGGTAGAAGCTAAGAAATCCCAGCAATGAGAAGAATTAGGTATCTACAACTTGATTAAGCTGTCGAAGCCTGGTTTCACTTACAGCCACCCATTGTTATTCGCGTCCCTCTATTTTTGGGACAGTACCTATAATACTTTCCATCTCCCTGGTGGAATGATTACCCCTACCTTCTTTGACATAGCGGCCATCACTGGGCTATCGCCAGTAAGAGAAACATATATCCCTGACAACGAAGAACATTCGAGTATAATCGACTTCAAAGTCAAACTAGCAAGTTTTTCCAAGTTTATCAGCCACTACCATGCTGAAGGAGACAGTGTATCTGATGTAGAACACATTGCTTTCCTCACCCTATGGCTGTCAAGATATGTCTTCTGCAGTAGATCCCTACAGATAGCCAGTAGGTTTATTCCTCTAGCTAGGGATTTGCATGAGAATCGAAGAGTGTGCTTGAGCGAATTGCTACTAGTTGACCTTTATGAAAGCCTAAGGTCAGCTGTTTCGAGCCTAAAATCTCATACCTCCAAGAATATCCTGTTAGCTGGCCCTTTTTGGTTACTTCAGCTATGGCTAAATGCCATGTTCGAACCTTCCTTGTCAACTGCCAACACCATTGACGAACAAGATCCTGAAATAACTGATAGAATAGTCGAAGGCACTAGGCTGCGAAGATTAACTCCAAATGACGACAAGGATGACTTCAAAGTCCTATTCTCGAAGTACATCATGATATTCTCTAAGAGGCATAAGTTCGAAGAGACCATGGCGCCTTTTGCTCCAAGGGCTCATGGACCTTCATGGTTCACCATGGCTCTCTCAGAAGCTGTCAAGAGAAAGGAGATTCAAGATGTATGGAGAGCCTTTTTGCTACCTAGACTCATTTCATCAAGAATAACTCCTGCCAAGAATCAGATTTTCCTTTTCGCTTACCAGCCAAATTTTGTTTCGAGACAGTTTGGCTTATGCCAACTAATTCCTGAACCCTTATTTCAAACTGAGAGTGCCATTACCTCTGGGCGAACCTTCAAGGCACGGGAAGCCAAATTACAGCAAGAACAATACCAAGGCTTTGCCCAGTTTGAGCTAATAACCTTCGAACCTACCCATCTTACAGCTAAGGGGTTTCTGGAATGGTGGACCAAGTTTTATCAAACTTATATGTTCGATACTCTTACAATTCAGCAGAAACTAATTGATGCCTTCGATGTGCAGGTACCAGCCAAGAAAGGTATGTTTACTCATGCCAAAGAGATTAAAGCTTTTCAAAATTATTTCGAAACTACTTATGATTCCACCCACTTGGAATCCACTGTGCATCAAGCGGCTGAGACCTTGAAGGAAAAATTCAAACAAAAAGTTTCCAAGTTAAAACTTCCTTCAGGGTTGTCACCTGAGGATAAGTATAGGTTGGCATTCGAAATGCATCCACCTAAATTTCCTAGATTACCTACCTCAGAACTGGCTCTGGCTTGGTTTCCCCCATACCCTTGGTGGTTCACTTGCAAAGAGATGTTCAAACATCTTCAAAAGAAACCAAAGCCATCTGAGACTGTGACATGGGCTCGACACTGGCTCCACGATTTCCCAGGACACCTTCGTTACGACCTTTCTGCCATGTCGATTAAATCTGATCAAGGCACAGGTGCGAATGCTTGGGAAAATCCCAAACGTTTTTTATTTTCCATATCTTTAACCTTTTCTTTAATTGTTTCGATTTTCAGCCATCAGGATAAAGACAGCCGCTTTGAAGTCGAAATAAGGGAGCGCCTCTCAAGCCTCTATCGAAACCACTGAAAATGTGACTCCATCCAAAACAACAGCCATTGCTGCAACAACAACAACAACAACAATACCAACAACAACCAGAGTTCCAACTCCACAGGTAATCATTTAGCCTTGATGTTTCAAATTCACTAATGTTTCATGATTTGCATCTAACTCTTTGTTTAAATCTTTTCAGACCAACAAACTTACTCCTACTACTCCAAAGAAGCGAAAATCAAACACCACTGGGGAAGACCCCAAGGCTGGAGGAAACTTACCAACTGCTTCGAAGAAGAAGCAGAAGAAGGATATTTCGAAAAATACCGTACCAACTAGTATCTCTGGACTTGATTCCAGGGATGCTGCTCCCTCACCCAAATCCAAAATTCCATCTTCGACCTCCAACGTAATGTTGGAACGCATAGCTAGCAATCTCTCTTCCGAGAGTCCACAGGTAAATTGAACTTCAAATCTTTTTGAAAATAATAATTTCTCATTACCTTGGTGCATGATTTTAATATTCTTTCGCTCCTTGCAGAATATCTTAAATCCAGCTTCCACTATTTCGACCTCACCATCAAAAGCTGCTGCTCCACTCAACTCCTCTCCTCAAGGAGATTCCAGCAACCTTGTACAGAACAAAGGTTCCTCCAATATGGCGGTTCTGGCTGGAACTTCTGAGCAGCAGGATGATCAAAGTACCTCTCCTCCTCTGAAAGAGACAAATGAAACAACACTTCAAGAATCTGCAGAGGCTTTGCAAAGAACTTCTCTCCACAAGTCCCCTCTTGAAACCCTTCAAGAGGACCCAAAGGATACTCATGCTGAAGAAGAGAAAGCTAATTCTGGTCAAAGACACGAAGAATCTGCAGAAGAAGAGTCTGAGGAGGAGGATGCCAATGATGGTTCGACTGCTGGGACAGAGTCCAATGCAAATAGCAGCGAAAAAGAAGACATCGAAGCGGTGGACTTGGATGACGATGAAGAAGACAATGAGCACGAAACGAATGAAGGGGATGGTGACACAACCAACAAACCCATGGAAGTCGAATTGGACGTGACTCCTCTACGTGTGGAACTCCCCCAACCGTCTTTGTCTCGAATGACTGACGAGGAGCTTGCACTCCTGAGACGAAATGACCCTATTGGGTACATGAAGGCGAAGCTGGCTCAAAGGGACATTCCACTTGCTAGGGCTGGCACAAGTTCGACTAGCTATCCTCTTCCCACAGATGAAAGAATTGTACTTCTTAATAAGATCAGAAAAACAATTCTCAATGTGGATATATTCGAAGTGCTCAAACAAGATAGCACTGCTTGCTACACTATGAAGGAGTTGCTTACAAAGGTCAATCTTGCTACCTGCTCCTTGCCAGTTAGTACTATCTTGTTCGATCTTCAATCTTTGCTGGACAACGTAACTGATTACCTTCTCCAAGATGAATCTGCTGCCAGGAAGGTTCAAGAAAAACGCATTGCAATGGATGCTGCTTATGAACAAGCTTTGAAACTCTCTCAAGAAGCTGAGGATCAAGCTATGCATCTAAAGCAAGCAAAAACTGATTATGAGGCTCGAGCTGAGTCCATCCTTCTTTGGGAAAGGCAGATTCTGGAACTTCAACAGAAGGTTAAGGAGGCTAAAGAACAACAAATAGCCTTTGAAACCAATACTGCTGGTAACCAATTCGAAGAGCTTCTCAACCAGGGGCTTGCAGAAATGGAAACTACAGAACAACTCAAGGGAGAAGTGGCAACCTTGGAAGGAGCCAGGCGTTTCGCTCAGCAGAGACTTGAATCTTTTCGAAGCACTTTCAACAGATTGAAAAATAATTCTTATTTCTAAATTTCATTGTTCATTTGATTACAATTTGGGTTTTTTTTATATGTAATATTCGAACAACGCCATTTTGGCATCTCAACTTGCCATTTTGGCATTTTTATAATATTGTGGTTACGTTGTTACTATTCGAATCTCCTGCAGGCGTGGCTTATATTTCTTTAAATATTTCCCATTAACCTTTAGGATATGCTTATCATCCATCAGCTCTTCGATTTCATATGCATTGTTTGAGAATACTTTTAATATTCGAAAAGGTCCTTCCCAATGAGGTGACCATTTACCTAGTGTTTTATTTTTCTTGTCCATGGGAAATATGACTTTCCAGACTAAGTCATTAATAATAAATGCTTTTTTCTTCACCCTTTTGTTATATGTCCTGGCCACTCTTTCTTTTTGTCTCATCAAGATTTCCAATGCATGTAATCTAACTTCGTCCAACTCAACTAATTCATTCATCATCATCTCCCAATATAATGCAGCTGGGATTTCGTTTTGTCTTTGAATTCGAACTGATTGTAGATGAATTTCTACTGGCAGCACTGCATCATGACCAAATGTGAGTTGGACAGGCGTAGTGTTAGTAGCTTCCTTAGGAGATGTTCTACAGGCCCATAGTATTTGGTCCAAAGTTTTGTGCCAGTTTCTTGGCTTTTTACCAATATGTTTCTTGATTAACCCTATTATCACTTTATTGGCTGCTTCGACTTGACCATTTGCTTGAGCATAATATGGCGTTGATGTTAGCAATCTAAACCCCATTTCTTGGGCAAATTCTTGCATCTTTCTTCCAGTAAACACAGAGCCTTGGTCTGTGGTTATGCTCTCTGGCAATCCAAACCTATAGATAATGTGTTTCTGTATAAACTCAATAATAGCCTCTTGATCAGCAACTATTAATGGTATAACTTCGATCCACTTGGTAAAATAATCTATTCCTACCAAGATATATTTCTGTCCTTTAGACGAAGCAGGATTTATTTCTCCTATCAAATCCAATGCCCATCCTCTAAATGGCCATGGTTTGATGATCGAATGCAACTCACTTGCAGGGGCATGTTGAATCCCTGCATGCTTCTGACATTCCTCACATCCTTTAGCAAAGTCTATACAATCTTTGAGCATGCTAGGCCAATACATGCCATATTGAAACAACAGCCATTTCATTTTATGGCCTGCTTGATGTGCCCCACATGCCCCATTGTGGACTTCTGACAATGCTAAGTATGCCTCACTTTCTCCTAGGCATTTCAATAATACGCCCTCTTGGGTCTTTTTGAACAATTCGTTCCCCATGAGGAGATATGATAATGCTCTGTATTTTGTCTTTCTATCCACATTCAGAGTTGGGTTTGCTAAATAACTCACCAGTGGACTTCGCCAATCTGCATCTGAAAAAGTGTTTATGGCTAATATTTCGAATCCCTGTTTCTCAGCATATCCCAATTTCATACTTTCTAGATCTGATGGTGTGAATCTAGTAGCCATAACTCTACCCCTTAATTCAACTAAATCCTCAAAGTTCCTAACAGAAACTTTATAACCCGAAGCCAACTGTGCTAAGTCATTTGCTTCTTGGTTCTCTACTCTTGGTATATGTTGAATATCCATGTATTCAAATTTCTTAAGTAGCCTGTTGACTATGACGAAGTATATCATCAAGTTTTCCTTTATGCATTTATACTCCTTTGTAATTTGTTTGACCACTAATTCTGAGTCTCCTTTAATTTCGACTCTAGTTGCCCCCAATTCTAACAAAGCTTCAAGTCCAACAATGAGCGCTTCATACTCAGATTCGTTGTTCGAGCAACGAGGACCATCTAATTTATACTTGAATTTTGTTGGAATTCCTTCAGGAGAAATTAGAAGGACTCCGACACCACTTTCATTCCTGTGGGTTGAACCATCAAAGTATAATTTCCATGGTTACATTTCGACGTAACTCATGACAGTCTGCTCAACCAATGAATGGTCCACAATGAAGTCAGAAATCACTTGGCCTTTCACAGCTTTTAAAGGCATGAAAGTCAAAGAATATTCTGTTAAGGCTAAAGCCCATTTACCAACTCTGCTATGCATTATTGGTTTTGAAAGCATGTGTTTAATGACATCGAAATGAGATGAAACATAAACATCAACAGGCTTTATATAATACTTGAGTTTCATACAAGAGAAATACAAACAGAGACATAGCTTTTCTAAATTGCTATATCTGGTCTCTGCATCATTTAGTACTCTACTTAAATAGTATATGGCTCTTTCGATACCATTGCTATCTTCTTGTGCTAACATACTACCTATACTAACTTCAGAGGCAGATATGTACAACCTCATGGGCTTCCCCCATGAAGGTGGAGACAAGATAGGAGGCTGAGAGAGGTATCTTTTTATCTTTTCAAATGCCTCCTGATGGGCTTCGTTCCATTCGAAGGCTTGGCCTTGCTTTAGACGAAGCAACGGAGAGAAAGCTTGGGTTCTTCCACTCAGGTTCGAAATGAATCTTCTGAGGAAGTTAATTTTCCCTAGCAGAGATTGCAACTCCCTTTTTGACGTAGGTGCTTTCGTCTCCATTATGGCTTTGGTTTTGTTCTGGTTGATCTCAATCCCTTTCTTGTGAACCACAAAACCAAGGAAATCTCCAGCCTGCACAAAAAATGCACATTTAAGGGGATTCATCTTTAAGCCATGTTTTCTCATTCGTTCGAATGATTGGCTCAAATGATGCAAATGTGTTTCTGCAGATATAGATTTGATGACTATATCATCAATATACACCTGCATGAAGGTTTCAATGAAATCATGAAAAATCGAATTCATTGCCCTTTGATAAGTTGCCCCAGCGTTCTTTAAACCAAAAGGCATCACCACCCATTCGTAGGTGCCTAAGGCTCCTGGGAAACAAAATGCTGTCTTTGCAACATCTTCTTCAGCAATGAAAATCTGATTATACCCAGAGTATCCATCTAACATACTCAAGTATTCGAACCCTGCAGCAGAGTCTACTAGCATTTCTGCCACAGGCATGGAGTACTCATCTTTAGGGGTTGCAGTGTTTAAATCCCTAAAATCTATGCAAATTCTTAAAGAACCATTCTTCTTAATAACAGGTACTATATTTGCTAACCATTCGACGTACCTTGTGGTTCTGATGAATTTGCAACGCAGCAACCTTTCGATCTCAGCTTTAATCTTCGTGAGAACCGCTGGTGCGAATCTTCTGGGAGTTTGTTTGATGGGCTTCTTGCCATCTTTGATTGGCAGTCTGTGTTCGACTAACTCCCTCTTTAAACCAGGAATTTCGTCATAATCCCATGCGAAGCAATCTTTGTTTTTCTTGAGGACTTCGATTACTTCCTGCTTGAGGCCTGGGCTAAGCTTTGCACTTATGTAGGTTATTCTTTTCGTTTTTTCATCCCCTAAGTTGACTTCTTCGAGTGGATTCTGTGCCAACATTTTGGCACCTGAGTCTATGGGGTCCCTTTCGAAGCCTAAGGGTTCTTTATCATAGATGGTGTCCAACCTTTGATCCATCTCAAGTTCTTTGAAGGGTGAGCATTTCGAGCCAACCCCACTTATTTCATTCATCTTTACAGCTAATTTGTTTATTTCAGCCTCTAGGGCCACTTTTGATTCGTTCTCAGCCATATAGGCCGAAATCCTTTCGAAAAAGGTGGACTCAGTCATGGATAAGGTTGTCGAAGTCCCAGCCTGCTGGACGTCTTTATATAGTACTTTCGACTCCCTCTTCTTCACTGATTATTATTCTATCCCAGTAAAGGCCATCATGGCGAAGGGTCATGTAGTAGTGGGCGTTTCTGGTTTCGTTGATCTCATCATTTGGAACACACGGAGCAATCTTTGCCAGATGTTTATCATAGTCCCTCTTGTCAACTAAATTGGCTGTTGACATAAAGTAACTCTGGTCTGCTTCGATGTTTTCCACGATCCCATCATCTCTCCATAGAACTAATCGCTGGTGCATTGACGAAGGAACTGCCCCTACGCCATGGATCCACTCCCTTCCCAGCAATAAGTTGTAGTTGGCCTTGGCTTCGATCACCATAAACATGGTGGGCCTACAGCTTGAGCCTATTGTCAATTCCAACTGGACCACTCCCAGTGTTTTGCCCACTTTCCCCTCATAATTGGACAGAACCATATTATGGGGCTTGATGTCTCCTTCGCGGATCTCTAATCTTTTCAGCATGAAGTGGGGTATCAAATTGACTGCAGCACCCCCATCTAGTAGAACCTTATTCACACCATGGGCACCAACTTTTGCCCGAATAAATAGTGGCTTAAGATGGTTCTTCATAGCAGGTTCTGGACGTTCGAAGAACGCATTTTGCTCCTCGACAGCCCCATTGTCCATCACATAGTAGCACACAGGCCTATGCTTCATCAAATCTGTGGTATCTTCTTCCTCATATTCATCAATTTCGGTTTCCTGCCCAAATTCACAGGGAAGCACAGATACCACGTTGCAGTTTAGGTTGAAAGAAGACTCCCCCTCCGATTCGAAGTTATCTGTTATCATATCTTCGTCTTCTTCTGGGCCTGGAGTGTATTCCTTTGGTTCATCTAGTTGCACTTCAGAGAAAAGCCTCCTATTAACTGGAGGTTTGTCTTCAGTTTGATTTTTTGGTTTGTTGGTGCTAGATTCACCTTGGTTCTTTGTTGAATTGACCCCTTTGTTTGCCACAGCTTCCCTCTCAGCCTTTCGAATCCTTTGTTGCCTGCGCCACTAGGATCTCGACATGGGGTTCCTTCCTTTGTAGTTTTCTAATCTTACCTCTTCCCTTTTTGCTATGTTGAATTGCCTTCTGTATGTCATAGCATGGCGTGCATTTCGTTCGGTGTTTCTCCAACTGTCTCTGCCTTTGTCATTTCTGACTTGCAACCATCTGTCGGTTGGCACTTCAGCAGGGAGTTTGAAAGTCACTCTTCGAGCAGCCTTGGGATGAGGACTATCAGGCCGTCGTTGTTTGTGTCTGCTATCGAAACGTGGGCCCATCTGAACATTTTCTTGATGGTTCCAGCAAGGGGCGAATGGAATTGTTTCGAAGGCTCTGGCCATGCTTTGATCATACACAGCTGAACACCTTGGGCATATTAAGCACTTGGTTGCCCCTTTGTAGCAGCGAAACACAAATTCCAGCAAACTTTCTCCGGCCTTGGGATAACACTTGAAAAGCTGGTTATCCTGGCGCCAGTTGTTGCCAGTTTGAGCCCTCTGAACTCTCTCGAAATTCGCAGCGATTCTCTGATTGCAGAGGATGCTGCACCTAGGGCACAGTATCATGCTTGTATCTCCCTTGTGGCATGTCATGAGGTAATCCTTGAGACTAGCATCTCCAGCGTGATTATCCTCCATTTTATACTTCTCTTTTTCTAAGTATCTTTCTACCTCCTCCATCTCAGAGTGAGGTCTTTCCATGTCCACCATGTTTACCTTAACATCTCCCCCCTTAGCTTCATCATCTCCCCATCCTGTGGGCTTTATATCTTCAATGTGGACCTTCGAACTCTCTGGGGCAGAATATTTGACCAAATAGTCAAATTTTCCACTGGGTTCCCCTAGAGTGTCCCATATTTCCTTCTGAGGGGAAGTTGGCTTCGTGATTTGGACTTTCTCCAATTCTAGCCTCAGGCCTTCAGTGACCTGTGTTAACTCTTGGTTTTGATTTTCCTGGCCTTCAGTAGCCTGGGTTTCTTTTGCAACAGCTACAGGTGCTGCTTCAATCGAAGTCTCTGGTATCTTCTGGATGTCTTCAGTGACCTCCTTATCGACTTCGACCATCACCCAACTTTCGTTTTCAGTACCTTTCTCTCCTGTTGGGACATCACTTTGGTCAGCTTCCACCATGTTAATCTCTCCAATGCATGCAGGCTCGGAGTAGTTGGTGTCTGCCACGTCCAAAGGATCTTCGTCCACTTTCATCTTTGCTTTATCAGCAAACTTCAGTCTGCCATCCTTGATTGCATTCTGAATTAGGTCCCTGAAAAGAAAACACTGTGAGGTTTTGTGGCCTAGGAAACTATGATATTTGCAAAATCCTCTCTTTTTCCTTTGATCTAAAGGAGGAATTTTGACATTTGATGGCACAATGAGTTGGCCATCTTTGACAAGTAAATCAAAAATCTCGTCACATTTTGTGACATCGAAGGTGTAAATCTTCTTTGGGAATTTGTCACTTTTCTCATTTTCCACAATCTCTTTCCCTTTTGTGGGGACTAATAACTTGCAGGAGTAAGGTGGTGCCTGTTTTAATTCAGCGAGGTCGATTTCTACCTCTTCGAATTCGAATTCAGGATAATCTTCTGCTTCCTCAGTTCCAACATAGGAGATCCTTTCCTTCTTGTTATTTTTGAAGACTCTGGCCTTTTCGGCCTTTAGCCTTTCGACCTGTCGAACCCTATCGGCTAACTGAGCCATGTCCCTCAAATATTGAGTGTCTAGTTTCTTTCGAATAGAGTAATCCAAGCCACCAACGACCATTTCGACTAACTCATGTTCAGGCACTACTGTGTAACATCTGGATTTCAAAAGCCTAAATCTATTCAGATAATCATCTATGGGTTCGGTGAATTTTCTCTTGACACTGGCTAATTCCTTCAAGCTTATTTTCGACTGTCCCATGTAAAATTGTTCATGGAATAATCTCTCCAAAAGAGCCCAAGTATCAATGGACCCAGGAGGCAAAGTGGTGAACCATGTGAAGGCGTTTTTAGTCAAGGAACTTGGGAAATATTTGATCCTGAGATCTTCATTATTGGCTATATCTCCCGCTTCGGTTAGATATCTGGCTATATGTTCGACTGTTGACTCATTGGTATCCCCAACGAACTTTGTAAACTTAGGGACTTTATATCCCCTTGGCAAATCAGTATGCATTATGCAATCTAATATAAGAGAAGCATAATTTGGCCTTCTCATTCCTGTGTTGAGGCCATTCTGGGCCATGACTCTCTCTATCATGGTGGTTAGATTGTTTTCTGCCAAGATGTTATCATTTCGAATTCTATGAACGACAGCATCAGCATCTTGATTTCGACCCACCATGACAACCCCCCTAGGTTGTTCTTCTCGAAACTCTGGGACTTCCAGCCTTTCGACCCTTGCCCCTGGTTCCATAATTTCTCTTTGTGGGCCTGGGATTATTGGGGCTTCTAGCCTTTGTGCCCTTGCCCCCAAGTTAACTTCTTCTCTAGGTGGTCTATAGTTTGGGTCGTTAACAATTTGTTCCATAACATGTATGTTTGCTCGAACTCCCGCTTGATTCTGCCTACGCCTATCTGGGGGAGCAAAGAAATCTGCTATTCGACTCATGTTATCAGCGTTTTCTCTGTTTGTCACAGTCACATTTTGTACTATTGGGGCAAATATTTCCTGCATAGTTTGTGCTAATACCCCTATCATATTATGGTTACTGTCATCCATCAATTGCCTGAAAGCCAACTGGTTTTCTGTGGTTAAAATAGGCATTGTGCTATAACCCACTGACCCTTGGTTATTTGTCATAAACTGATTCGCCCCAGACCCAGACCCTAATTGTGGTGATGAGTTCGATGTGGAATTGTGTAAACCTGCCATAAAATATGTTGGCATTCCATAAGAGGAGTTTCTGGTTCTATTACCGTCGAAACCGGGTGGTCTAGTTAGTGGAGTGGCGAAATGGGTTTGTGTCCCTGATGGTGGAACAAATCCCCCAGGATAACCAATGGTTCCAGTATTTCCTAAGGTCGAACTATTAGTTGATATGCCACTTACTCCATTAGTGGCTATATTACTGGTAGAAGAGGCAACAGACTATGCATTCGAAGGGATCACATTAGATGTTCCCATCGAAGCGGATACATTAGTGCCTGTTGTATGTGGGGCATTTTGTTCCCATTGTTGATTGTCAGAATTAGACATCTTATTCAAACGTTTTCTTCTGGATAAGGGTTGGTTGCTGTTGGTTATTTTACCACTTCTTAGGTTCATAAAACAGCAAACTTCTTAGGCTCCAACGTTTTTATAATGGTTATGTCTCAACAATCTTTATTTCTAATGTCCAACGATTGGGTCCCACCGGGTGTGCCAATTTGTTTCCAGTGATTTCTGGTAAACAACCGCTAGTCTTCCAAACTATCGAATAAACTTACTGACTGTTATTCAATTTCTCTGGTAACTCGCAGGATCGACTAGATTGATCCTAGGACTTGTTGGTCATTAGGATAACTCTCATGATCGAACAGGTATTCATGGTTGGTATTTAGAGTGTTGTGTAGGTGTTTGACTTATTTCGATTTCTCTCTTAAAGATCTAAAGGTGTAATCAAAATATATGTGCGCGAAACTAAATTGCATGAATAAAAGTTAATTGTAAAGACATGTAAAACTGCATAAAAGACAAGTAAATGGCTTCGAATTATAAAAACAGTTAATGTAAAAGATGCTCTGGAATGTAAAAGATTCGAAATATGAAGAAAGCGTTTAATGCAAGAAATCTGTAAAATGACTTTAAGTAAAAAGAGGCGTTCGAAGGATAAAAACTTGAAGATAAAGACATGAAATGTATAACAGTTTCTGAAATGTAAAGTGTTTGAAATGGAAAGAAAGCATTTAAATGTAAGGCATCAATGAAAAGATTTCGAATAAAAGACTTTAGATGCAAAAACTTGTAAATGGTATTTGACAAAAAGATAAAGGAAAGTACTGGCAATGATAAAGGGTTTTCATTAAATCATAAACATGTGGTGCTATCATACGTACATTGCTCTTGCATTCGTTTCCCTAGCCATGTGGTAATTTGAATGTTTACTGAGTATTTAGTACAATAGATATGACACACGAAATCCTAATGCTAAGACTTCTATTTATACTACTTCGACCATAACGGTCTCGCTATAAGATTCTGCCACGTTCAGAACATGCAGAGCAATGCCTCTCTTTTGCTTCCACGCGTCTTCAAAATGCTCCAGCGCATAAATTTCAAATTTCGAACATCCCGCTTGCATTTGAATTTCAAATGTTTTGGCACTTCTTCGCTTCGAACACACTTCTTTAGACACAACCTTGTTGTCATTTCGAGACTTCTTTAGATATGTTCTCATAATTGCCACTCGAAGCTCCAAGCTTTGATATGCTCATTCGAAACACTGCTTCTGCTATTTCGAAACATGACGTTTTGTTTCATTTCAATCGAAACGTCCACTTTGTTTTGCTTCTAATAATATTATCAAAATCTTCAGCCAACAGCTTGACGGTAAAAATTAGATCCGATGGAAAAAACAAATGCAATTTTTGTTTGACTTCCATGAAACCCTATAAGTGGTTACCAATGACATTTCTGCGCTGACTGCAAATGTATCCGACGAATAGAAAAAGCCCACAACGAAGTCAAGAAGAAATATTGCAAGGCTGCTTATTGCATTCAGACAACTATCAATGTTGCTAACTTTGGCAGAGTCTCTCATGCTGAAATGACGAAGGAGGCATGAGATATTATGGTGAAGTATTATGGAGGAGGTGAGAAATTCAAGGTTGTCAAGTTGCAAACCTTGTATCGACAATATGAGTTATTATTGATGAAAGAAGACAAAAAAAGTTTCAGAATATGTGTCGAAGGTTCAGAAACCCATCCATCTCATAAAGGGTTATGGTGAAACCATAACTGATAAGATGATAGTTGAGAAGGTAATGAGAACATTGACCTCTCACTTTAATCACGATATCATATCTATTCAAGAATCTAACAATATTGAAACCCTAAAAGTGGAAGATTTGGTTGGTTCGTCGGAGGCGCGTGAGATGAGGATTGTCGAAAGGAAACGAGTTCAAGAATTGTTGGTATAAGAAAGACAATGGAACGACAAAAGGCAAGGACAAAAAAGCAAACCTTACACGCCAAGATTCATATGATTCTGAAGGTGGTATGGTGGTTATGGCTGCCGTTGCAGATAACCATGTCGAATCTAAGATCTGGTTCCTCGACTCAGGCTGCTCGAATCACATGACTAGTCAAAATAAGTGGTTGGAAGATTTCGACGAGTCAAAGAAAAGCAAGGTAAAACTTACTGATAATAGTTCGTTGCAAGCAGACAGTACTGGTAGCATAGTTTTTCAAATGAGTAATGAAGGGAAAGCTATGATCAAAGATATTCTCTATGTATCCAGAATGAAGTGCAACTTGATAAGTGTTGGAAAACTATTCGAAAAAGGTTTCTCAGTTGTCATGAAAGATGGAGTTTTAAAATTATTCGACACCAAGAACAATTTGGTCTTAAAATCTTCTATATCTAAGAACAAGACGTTTAAGACTATGATCAGTTCGACTGAAGTACAATGTATAAAAACTGTTGTCGACCACAAAGATAGTTGGTTGTGTCATTTGAGGTTTGGACATTTAAACTTTCAATCACTCAATCAGATGATTACTCAAGATATGATATCTGGTATCCCAAGTCTTGAAATGCCCGACAAACTCTGTGAAGGTTGTTTAGTCGGAAAGAAATCCAGAAACTGTTCTGTTTCGACTATGCCAATGAGTTCATCATGCATACTCGAAGTGGTACATTCAGATGTATGTGGTCCATTCGAAGAATATACCATTGGTGGAAACATTTATTTTGTTTCATTTGTTGACGAGTTTAGTCGAAAGCTGTGGATCAATGTGATCAAGAGAAAGGATGAAGTGTTTAAAATATTTAAGAAATTTAAGATGCTTGTAGAAAACCAGAGTGAGATGGGGATCAATGTTCTGCAAACAGGTAGAGATGGCGAATACACTTCGAAGATGTTTGAATTTTTTGTGTGGAGAACATGGTGTTGATCATGAGGTAACTTCTCCTTATACTCCTCAACATAATGGAATTGCTAAACAAAGAAACAAAACCATATTGAATATGGCGAGATGTATGCTAAATCCGAATCATTTGCTAAAATCTTTATGGGGTGAAGCTGTTTCGACTGCAATTTATATTTTAAACAGGTGCCCTACTAAGATATTGGAGATCAAGGTTCCTGAAGAAGTATGGAGTGGCAAACGACCATCAGTGAGTCATTTGAAGGTGTTTGGCTCTATGTGTTACAAGTGTAGCGGTAGAAATGTTTAAGACTAAGACATTGGATTGACTAGTGTTGTACCCCAAAATTTTCCCTCCCATATTCCTCAAAACATTACAAGAAAAATCTCCAAGTGGCTCAAGGTTGCTCAAGAGTGGGTCAGACAAGTCATCTCCTAAGGCAGTCAACCCTAAATTAGGGTTTTGTGTTGCATCAATATCTTTGAATCCAAATGACCTCAAGTGCTCCCCAATGTCCTAATATGTTATCAAGATCATCCATGCCAAATTTCAAGCCTTGAAGAGGAAGTTTGCTCAGTCAATTGCTCAAAGGTCCAAAAATCGACTATGCTAGGTTAAAAGTCAACTGTGACCTACAAACAGTCAAACTTCAATATTTTTTGTCAACATTATCATTTTGAAGGATATTTCATCATTTTATCAAGGGTTGATCATGATTCATCAAGGATTGCTCAAAATTCATCAAGACTCAAAAGTTGCTAAATTAGGGTTTTGTAGGAAAAGTCAACCCAACTTTGACCAAGCATAACTTTATCATACTTTATGAGAAATGACCCATCCAAATCTCATTTTGAATAGGATGCAATTTCCTACAATCCATATTCATACCCCAAGATCAAAAAATGCACTCACAAGAAGTTATAAATTTGGACATTATAGGTCATTTTTGAAAATCAACAAAAACACCTTTTTTTCCAAAGCTTATAACTTGATAATGGAACATAAAAATGAGATGAGACCAAAAGGGTTGGTTAGAGGATATCTCAATATTTCTAAAAAGTCAAAGAACACCTCCAAAAGTTCAAAATTGAAAAAGTTATGCATTGTTGAAGTTGGGCATTTTTGCGAAATTGCCAAAAGTCAACTATCCCCAAAACTTCAAATTTTGTCAAATGGGCCCATTCTTTTCCACTTGATTTGAGCTTGCATCATTGCCCACGTGTCCTAGCTTCATCCATGAGCTCATATTTCATTTTTATTATTTTATTTGATTTTTTATTGAATTTATTTATTTTAAATCAAATTAAATCATTTAAAATCCAAAACTTTGATCACATGAGATCTTTTGGCTATTTCAGGATTGGATAATCATCATTAACATCATCAAATTCGTATCAAGCAAAACCATGTGCAAAAGATTGAGATTTGGGCAAATTTGGCAAGTTGTAAAGAGGAGATCAAATCAAATCCCAAAGCATTGATTTAGAGAGATTCAGTCCATAATTTCTACCCTAATGCAAAGCATGATACATAAGGAAGTAAAGGCAATCAAAATAAGGGTTGGAAAGTGCAGGCATAGGCAGAACAATGTTTGAAAAAAGTCACAAAAAGCTTGAATTCGAAATCATAGCCAGAGGCGTTTTCAGAAGCCAAAACCTATCCCAATCGTTTCCTGGTTGTTCACTCAATCTTCCTGGATCAAAAGTAAGCTTGCTCATACGCCCAAACGCGCTGTAAGTACCTCGTTACCTAGCTCTGTTCTTGGATTCAATTTAGCTCATTCTTGCATCATTTGAACAAACTAACTACATATTTGTGATTCTCTCAACATTTCCAAGCTTTTGGCTTTATTTAATTTCGTTTACATGACCTGTATTGCAAAACACCATAGCCAGGGTTGCGTTTTTGTTTTTAGGGATTCTTATTTCAGGTGAAATTAATCCATATAATGGGCATGGTTGCACTCAGGAGAAGGAGACGAACACAACCATGCCCTTGAAGATCATTCTTATTGCCTGGAATTGATTTTTGGATCGAGCTGCGTTTTTAGCTGCAGATTCAAATCCGCAGGTAAAATTACAGTAGTGGAAGGACAGGGATGAAGAACTGGCGTTCACCCATTGGCCCATTTAAATGTTTTTTGCACATTTTATTTTTCTGATCAATAAGCGTTGTTTTGTTTTATTATTATTATTTTGTATATTACTTACAAATGAAACAAAGCAGCGTAGTGGCAAGGGAAGCAAGCAATCACTTTCATGACCTGGGTTCGAATCCCAAGTCCCTCAATTTCTATTTGATTTTGTCCTTCAGGTGATCATGTACATATCCAAGCATGCAGCATACCATACACCATCAAGCATCCAATGGCCAGATGGCCAAAGGCCAAATCTGGTGGCCAAGATCTGAAGGTCTACCATGGTCCAAGTCAGCGCAGGCACACCAAATCCAAAATGTCAAACAAGGCCAGCGTGTTTTGGGCCTTCAGATTGCTATTCATGCCCCTATTTCAGGCCCAAACCTCTCTCCCTTTCTATTTTATTTATTTTGTTTATTTTAATTGTTTTATTATTTTTGTTTAAATTCTAACCAATCAAAAAAATTTCTTTTCTTTATAAAATAAAAACCACAAAAATATTTTTTTTATCAAATCAAATTTTAATTTTAATTTTTTTAATAAACACTAATTAAATTAACTTAGGTTTTAATTAGAATAACTTTAACATATTTTTGTAAATAATTAAAATTAAATTAGATTTAATTAGGTTTTTACCAATTCAATTAATTTTATTTTCTTTCTTAAAATAACAAAAACGCAAAAATATATATTTTTTCCATTTAATTAATTAATTTATTAATTTAGTTTAGTAATTAATTTATGTTTAATTTCTTTCCTAAAATAAAAACAACAAAAAATATATTTTCTTTCAAAAAAGGGTCAAAACCCTAATTTGCGCTCGATTTAATTTCTCGCACGCGTTGCTCTCTTTTATCCATTTATGTACTTGCTCCCGGATTGTAATAGCTTAATAGGGCTTTTTTTTTATATTTTATCGCTTTATTTATTTTTAAAGGGTTTGTCTTTGGCGATGTAAATACCCGACGCCTTGTAATTTAAATTCCGCATTTATTTCCCGCAAATTATAACTGCTAGATGTTTGATAATAGGATGGCATGACAAGACTGAATGTTTTAACCTAAAATCAACTTAGATCACCCTTAACATGTACAAAGATAAAAATAACTGAAAACAACACACTCGCACATGCGCACTCTTAGGATACACCCCACTTGGTTACCTTCGTACACGGTTATTGAGTATAGTTTGTTTTAGAGGTCGCCCTCCTGTCTAAAGATCATAGTCGCCTCGAAAACGGTTGCCTCGGATATTGTTGCCTCAAAACAAATGATCTAAGACATTAGGGTTACCGCTAAGGCGTCCTAAAATTGCTTTAGTAACCGCAAGTCCCTCATTCGAATTGACCCTCAAACTCCAACGACGGTGCTACCTACTCATCAATAGTAGGATAACATTGTCTAAAGGAAGATAGCATAGAACAATTCCTTTTTCGAGTAGGTAGATGGTTCTTAGATACTTGCTCTTTCAAAAACAAAAACTTTTCACACTTACACTTTTCGAACAAAGTTTTCAAAAAAACACTTCATACGCTCTTGAGGACAGAAGCAAGAGTTAAATCGAAGTTTTCAAACAATTTTTTTTTCAAACCCACAAGCACAAAAAAAGCAATATTTTGAAAACAATATGAGCAAGTACCTAAGAGCCCGTGGATAACCACAGATAGAAAGGGTGCTAACACCTTCCCTTTCTATAATCTACCCCCCAAACCCGAGAAATATCTCGAAAAAGGAATTTTTCTGTGTTTTTTTCCTTTCCTTGTTGGATAAAATAAAAGTCGATGGCGACTCTTGCTTACCGCAACATTTTGCAAAAACAAACGCAAAACACAAACCAGCATTCCAAAAAATAATCAGTTCTTCCCACCGTATCACAGAACTGGCGACTCTACTGAGGACACTTATAAGTGGGGTGTACCTTAGGAATAATTCATAATGTTTTCAATTGCTTGACTTGTATGCTTTATATTTGTGGGCTTGCATCAGAGTTATTATAGATCCTAACCCAGATCTGCAGAATACCCTTTAGGTAAGTAGCAATAAACTGTGAGGGAACTGTACAACATAGACCGATACGGTTGAAGCAGTAGCTACATTGGTGTGGCACTTTAGTATATACCAATATCCCTTATGGCGCAACAAGGAGAATATGGGTCTACTAAGGGGTCATTAAGCACCAACTGACCTTAGTACCTTTAATTGACCAACTTGGCCATAGAACAGTAGCAGTATGCTACACTCATTGAGACTAAACTCTCGCGATGATTCCGACCGCAAGAAAAGATTGCTAAACTGGAATTATGACTGATCAAGGGTAGTCAGTGATATTGAGATCCTCTAGAACCCGATTACTATTTTTTAGGACAGGTTTGAACCAACTGAACTGAAAGAGGGTAGTACCTAGACTCCTTGCCAGCCTGAGATCTAAGGGCTCTCTGTGTGACTTGTGTGCCTTTACCATGTTTGCTGTTTGTGGATACTTGGGGTGTGTTTTCTATCATGACATCATGACATCATAACATTGCATGCATATTGCATTGGACTAACCTATTTCAAAGACAGGAGGGATTCATCTTTGTTTTGTTTTGTAGGTCATGGCACCCATGCGTAGAAACACTATTCGGATCAACTTTGTCCAGATTCCCACTCAGCTTAAGGAATTGGTTGCAAAGATGCCAGATACTACCTCTTTCATCAGAAGACATGTGCAACTCCTTGGTTTGGTCACCTCCAAGATGGATGAACAAATGATGAGTGTCTTAGTCCAGTTCTTTGATCCGCTGTACCATTGCTTTACTTTTTTGAACTACCAGTTGGTCCCTACCTTGGAAGAGTTCTCTGATCTGTTTGGTATCTCTATTCTGGAACAGACCCCGTTCACAGGTTGGGAGAAGATCCTTAGGCCGGAAGAGATTGCTTCAGCCCTCCATCTGACAAAGGCTGAGGTAATGTCTAATTGGGAAACTAGAAGTGGGACAAAAGGCTTCTTGACTAAGTTTTTGGTTGGTAAGGCTAATCAGTTCAGGGACAGTCTAGACTTCCAAGCATTTGAAGACATTCTATCTCTTCTCATATATGGTTTGGTGTTATTTCCCAACCCGGACTCCTTCGTCGACATGGATGCAGTGAAGATTTTTATGTCCGGTAATCCCGTGCCCACTCTCTTGGGTGACATTCTTCACTCTCTTTATGCCCGTACTGCTCGGAAGCGGGGAACCCTTATGTGCTGTACTCCATTGCTGGAGAGGTGGTTTATTTCTCACCTCCCCAAATCAATTTTAAAGAACAAAGAAGGCATGGGTTGGGCCTATAGTATTATGTCTCTCTCTCTCTCATAATGACATCATTTGGACTATCAAGGGTATGGAAGATGTGGCTATTATTGATCGCTATGGGGAGTACCCCAATGTTCCACTGCTAGGAACCCATGGAGGAATCACTTATAATCCGTGTTTGGCCTTACGTCAGTTTGGGCGAGCTAGGAGGGAAGGACATTATGAGTTGCTGATGCCTAGTATTGTCTTTGATTTCCAAGGCGATAGTGATGAGCAACGCCGCAGATTCATACGAGCTTGGGATAGAGTACACCGGTCTGATTCGCACGAGCTGGTGCAAAGACTTCTCTACCAATGGAACCATATCTTCGATGGGTTCGTATCCGTGCCTAAAAGCTGGGAATGCCCTACGAAGCCGTCTTGCCTATAATTGTGGAAGTTGCTGATGAAGAAGGGGTTCCTCCTACCATCCTCCACCCTTACGTGCCTACTGACATTGGGGCATTGAAGAGGTCCTGGATGCAGCTGAGGGAGGAACGAGATACTTATAGAGAAAAGTATCACGAGTAAGAGCAGAAGATTCAGAAGTTGACAAGGCAGTTGGAGAACAAGCGGATCCTTAATGACTATGTCCGCATAAACAAGAAACGACCATGGGAGCACTGATTGTCTTTTTGATTATTTCTAGTTTTAATTTACTTTTCAGTTTTTTCTTTCTTGTAACGCCTTAAAGGCATTTGTTAAACAATTGAATTCAAAGTTTATCTAATAAAAGTATGTTTCATTTCTTGTTTACGGATTTGAATCCCTAAAAGTCTTTGAAATCATATCATACACATATCATTCCCATGCACCTCATAACAGGTACCCTTACAGGTTTTTCTCATCTTCTTCGCTGTTTATTTCAACATCATGTCTTCTGAAACATCAACTGAACAAGCAATCAAGGCTCTACAGGCTCAAAACGCCCAGTTCCAAGAATTGTTCATGAGTTTGGCTAAGGGCCAGCAAGATCTGAATGCCCTTATCCTGAAGGAGAAGAAGAAGAAGAAGAAGAAGACGGTCCTATTTAATATGGGTCGCAGATTCAGAAATGATTTGCGAGAAGAGGTTGATTTGACCCCCTCATCTGGAGGGAAAGATAATCAGGAAGAAAGAAGGGCTCCTAGCCCTGTGGTTTCCGACAACGAGACCGACTTTGACGAAGACCAGTATCCTCCGGCTGAGGATAGATACAAGCAGCTTAAAGACCGTTTAAGTGCGATAGAAATTCAGAAGGTCCCAGGTTTGGACTTTGGTGATCTAGGTTTGTCATCTGGGGTGGTGATTCCCCACAAATTCAAAGCACCAACCTTTGCTAAGTACGACGAGGTTTCTTGCCCGAAGCTGCATCTCCGTTCGTATGTTAGGAAGATTCAGCCATACACCACTGACAAGAACCTCTGGATCCACTTCTTTCAAGACAGTCTCTCAGGGACTCAGCTTGAATGGTTTTACCAGCTGGAAGGAGCTAATATTCGTAATTGGGAAGATTTGGCTGCTGCTTTCTACAAGCAGTACCAATACAATGCCGACCTCGCTCCCACGCATACCCAACTCCATGGTATGTCTATGGGTGCGGGTGAAGGTTTCAAAGATTATGCTCAGAAGTGGGGGACCTTGCTGGAAGAGTTCAACCTCCCTTGGCTGATAGGGAATTAGTGGATATGTTTCTGGGGACCCTGTCTGGTCCGTATTTCAACCATCTAATTGGAAGTTCATCATCCGGGTTTACAGAGCTGATTATGACCGAAGAAAGGATTGAGGCTGGCATCAAATTCGGTAAAATACAGAAGAGTGCTTCATCAGGCACCAAGAAGAAGCCCTTTAAGAAGGAGTCGAGTGTTGTTTATAGTTCAAAAATCCGTAATAGACCTGAACGCCGCCAAGCTGTTAATGCAATGGTTATATCAAGACCTACCGGTGCTCCTCAGTGCAACAATCAGCCAAGGGCCGAGAGGCCATGAAGACAATTCACTAAGCTCAACATGACTTTATCCCAAATTCTGCCACAGTTATTGAAAACCAACTTGGTGATTCTGAAGGAGGCCCCGAAGACCCCCAACACTGCATCACCCATGTACGATCCGAATGCCCGCTGTGCTTTTCACTCTAATAGCCCGGGGCATGATACGGATAATTGCTGGGTCTTAAAGAACAAGGTATAAGACTTGATTGATGCGAAGGAGATTGAATTCGAAGCACCTGAAAGACCTAATGTTGTGACTGCTCCTATGCCCAAGCATGGAGTGAATGCTATAGATGAAGACTCGTTTGTGGTTTCTGTGAAAGACATTGTTACTCCCATAATGACTGTAAAGAAGAACCTTCTGTTAGCCGGTTTATTTCCGGGCTGTGACGAAGATTGCTGTATGTGTTCCGTTCTACCTACCGATTGCCATCTTTTGAAGTCAGGTGTCCAACGCCTGATGGATAATAAAGAAATTTTGTTTGAGAAGACTTTTGTTCCTTTGGTTCCTACTGAAGAAGTTGCTATAATCACCATTTTCGACAATTCTTCCAAGGCTTCCTCGAGAAAGCCGGTTAGAATTACATCTGTTCCAAGAATCACACCATTGATCATCACTGTTCCAGGGCCTATCCCGTACACATCCAATAAAGCTGTCCCTTGGCATTACGGGGCTTACGTATATTATCACAGAGTTAAGCAAGACTTGAGTGCTGAAGATGCTGATACCGACGTCAGCAATATTGCTGGACCTGCCAAAGTCACCCGTAGCGGAAGGCTTTTCTCCCCTGAGATATCTCCACCAGTTGTTCGGACGCCTGTTGTCATTACCCCTACTGTTGCACCTGATACTATTCCTGTTCAAGTTCCCATTCTTACCCCTGTTGCCAAGTCATCTGACACTCGGGGCAAAGGGACCACTAATGAGCCTGCCCGGATAGAGGCACCGAAGACGATCACCGTTGAAGCCTCTAGGCAAGAGATAGAGGAAATTATAAAGATCATCAAAAAGAGCGACTACAACATAGTCGAGCAGCTGGGGCAAACCCCATCCAAAATCTCTATGTTGTCTCTGTTGCTATGCTCAGAAGCCCATGCCAAGGCTCTGATTGCTTTCCTAAAGACTGCGCATGTGCCGCAAGAAACTTCAGCTGATCAGTTTAAAGATTGCGTGGCTAGTCTGACAGCGGATAATGGGTTAGGTTTCTCTGACGTCGACTTGCCGGCTAAGGGGATGAATCACAATTATGCCCTACATGTCTCCATTGAATGCAGGGGCACCACTCTAGCTCATGTATTGGTGGATACTGGTTCCTCATTGAACGTTTTACCTAAGAAAGCTCTAGACCAGTTGGACTGTGATGGTTTAGAGTTGAAGCCAAGTAACATTGTTGTCAGGGCCTTTGATGGGTCAAAGAGAATGGTACATGGAGAAGTGGATATTCCAGTAAAGGTTGGTTCTCAGATATTCACGTCTACTTTTTACGTGATGGACATTCGGCCATCCTATTCTTGCTTACTGGGTCATCCATGGATCCACAAAGCTGGGGCAGTCACCTCTACGTTTCACCAGATGCTGAAATACCCGGTCAAAGGAAAAATTGTTACGGTACGAGGGGAAGAGGAGTACATGGTGAGTCACCTTAACTCTTTCCGGTATGTAGAGATGGATGGGGAGTTCATTGAGACCCCGTTTCAACATTTTAAAGAGGTTCCCCAGACACTGGCATCAGTTGAAACTGTCAATGAAGATCCTCCTATGAAGATGGCTTCCTTTAAGGATGCCCGGGCTGTTGTTGAGAAATGTGGGTGTGCAAATTGGGGTCAACTCCCTGATTTTGCACATAAGACTAACAAGTTTGGTTTGGGTTTCACTGCAGAAGCTCAAAAGGCTGTACGGAGTGCACGGATTGGAAGAGCTCCCTTGTTTATCAGCAATTCGGGAGTGAATTCCATTGAAGACGACGTTGAAGAGTCTGAGTTTGACAGTTAGATCTATCCTACTACTGATGGTGGACTAAGCAACTGGACAACAAAGGACTTCATCCTAATTTCTTTTGTTACCCAGTAATGAGACTTTTGTTTTGTATTTGTAATAGACAATGTTTTAAACTTTACGGCCCAGTGTCTTACCCGGGGCACTGTGGTTTCATTTGTGAGGGCTTTATGTGTGCCATCTACATATATCATTAATAAAAGCATTGGACGTTTTTGCATTTCAAAATTTTGTGCTCCTTGTTTTTCTTTTATTATATATTGCAAAACAACTATTTTACACACACTCACATATACAGGTCTGAATCCACTCTGGATCCCACTGATAACGACTCTGCTACTGCCGGTTATGAGTTCGAAAGTCCGATCAACTTAGCCGAAGACGAAGGTGAAGATGATTTTGAAGTGCCTGGTGAACTTGCTAGACTCCTACTTCAAGAAGAGAGGGCCATACAGCCGCACGAAGAGCCAGTGGAAACGGTAAATCTGGGTACAGAGGTAGACAGGAAAGAAATCAAAGTCGGTGCAAATCTGGAAGCTAGTGTTAAGCAACGGTTAATTCAGATGCTACGTGACTACGTAGAGATCTTTTCCTGGTCTTATGAAGACATGCCTGGGTTGGATACTAATATTGTGGTTCACCGCCTGCCTACCAAGGAAGACTGTCCTCCAGTGAAACAGAAGGTTCGCCGAATACGCCTGGAGATGTCCGAGAAAATCAAGGCTGAAGTTATGAAACAGTTTGACGCTGGTTTTCTAGTGGTTACTTCTTACCCACAGTGGGTTGCCAATGTGGTTCCAGTACCGAAGAAAGATGGTAAAGTTCGAATGTGTGTCGACTATATGGATCTGAACAGGGCAAGCCCCAAGGATGATTTCCCTCTGCTTCATATCAACGTTCTGGTTGACAACACCGCACAACATAAGGTGTTCTCCTTTATGGACGGTTTCTCCAGTTATAATCAGATTAAAATGGCTCCCGAAGACATGGAGAAGACAACCTTTGTTACTCAATGGGGCACCTTTTTCTACAAGGTCATGCCTTTTGGGTTGAAGAATGCTGGGGCAATGTATCAGCGCGCCATGGTCGCTTTGTTCCATGACATGATTCATCATGAGATTGAGGTGTACGTCGATGATATGATTGCAAGGTCCCAAACTGAGGAAGAACATCTGGACCATCTTCAGAAGCTATTTGACAGGTTGAAGTTGTACAAGCTGAGGTTAAACCCGAACAAGTGCACCTTTGGGGTAAGGTCTGGTAAGTTGCTGGGTTTCGTCGTAAGCGATAAAGGTATTCAAGTGGATCCTGTAAAGGTGAAGGCTATACAGGAAATGCCAGTTCCCCAAACAGAAAAAGAAGTCAGAGGCTTTCTGGAACGTCTGAACTACATTGCCCGATTCATCTCGCACCTGACTGCTACTTGTGAGCCAATCTTCAAGCTACTGAAGAAAGATCAAGTGGTAAGATGGAACGATGAATGTCAGGCCGCTTTCAAAAGGATCAAAGAGTATCTCCAAGAGCCACCTATTCTGATGCCTCCAGTTGAAGGGAGACCTCTGATCTTATACTTGACAATACTCGACAACTCAATGGGGTGCGTGCTGGGGAAGCATGACGAGTCTGGCCGAAAAGAGCATGCTATTTATTACCTAAGCAAAAAGTTTACCGACTGCGAGACCCGACACTCGTTGCTTGAGAAAACTTGCTGTGCTTTGGCATGGGCTGCTCGCCGGCTGAGACAGTATATGCTGACTCACACTACTTTATTGATATCAAATATGGATCCCATCAAGTATATCTTCGAAAAGTCTGCCTTGTCCGGAAGAATAGCAAGATGGCAGATGACCTTGACTGAGTATGACATCCAGTATACGACCCAAAAGGCAATCAAGGGAAGTGTGTTGGCAGACCATTTAGCACATCAGGCAGTAGATGATTATCAATCTATGAACTTTGAATTTCCGGATGAGAATATCATGTTGATAACCGACTGTGAAGAACCTGAACCGGATGAAGGACCTGAGGAAGGATCCCGATGGTCTATGTACTTTGATGGAGCTTCAAACGCTTTGGGCAATGGCATTTGCACCGTGATCATATCTCCTAAAGGCTCTCATACTCCGTTCACCGCCCGACTATGTTTCAACTGCACCAACAACATGGCGGAGTATGAAGCGTGCATCATGGGTCTTCGAGCAGCAATTGACCTAAGGATTAAGTTTCTAAGTGTTTTCGGAGATTCCACTCTCGTGGTCAGTCAGATCAAAGGCGAGTGGGATACGAAACACCCTAATCTTATTCCTTACAAGGAGTATGTGTTAACGTTGCTTCCGCACTTCGAGGAGATAACCTTTGAACACTTCTCTAGAGAGGAGAATCATTTGGCGGACGCGCTAGCTACGATGTCTTCTATGTTCAAAGTCAATTGGGACAACGAAGCTCCCCGGATTATCATTGAAAGATTGGATGAACCTGCACATTGCTGCAATATTGAGATTGAAGAGGTAGCAAATAAACCCTGGTTTCACGAGGTGAAGAGGTATCTTGAAACTCAAGAGTACCACGAGGGTGCATCTGTTAATGATAAGAAGTTTCTGAGGAGGTTCACGGCGAAGTTCTTCATCAGCAATGGAATTCTCTACAAGTGTAAACATGATTCAACCTTACTGCGTTGTGTGGATAAGAATGAAGCAGAAAGGATCATGGTAGAGTTGCATGAAGGTACTTTCGGAACTCATTCCATTGGACACACCATGGCAAAGAAAATCCTTCGGGCAGGATATTATTGGTCCATAATGGAAGCCGACTGTTATCAACATTCTCAGACCTGTCACAATGCCAAGTCTATGCTGATAAAGTGCACATACCTCCAGTACCTCTGAACGTCTTGATGGCACCTTGGCCTTTTGCAATGTGGGGCATCGATATGATCAGCGAGATCAGACCTACGGCATCTAATGAGCATCGCTTCATCCTGGTAGCAATTGATTATTTTACGAAGTGGGTTGAAGCAACTTCCTTTGCTACAGTAACCAAGAACGTCGTGGCACGGTTCATTCGGCACAATCTGATTTGTCGATATGGTGTACCAGAGAGGATAATTACGGATAATGGTACAAATCTCAACAATAAGATGATCACCGAGCTCTGCAAGCAATTCAAGATACAACATCACAACTCTTCTCCTTACCGGCCGAAGATGAATGGGGCTGTAGAGGAAGCGAATAAGAACATTAAGAAGATTGTGCAGAAGATGACGGTGACATACAAAGACTGGCACGAGATGTTACCGTTTGCTCTTCATGGGTACCGTACCTCAGCGCGGACGTCAACAGAGGAAACACCCTACTCCTTGGTTTATGGCATGGAGGAAGTCTTTCCCATTGAAGTTCAGATACCCTCTCTTCGGATTATGAAGGATGCAGGTTTGAGCGAAGATGACTGGATTCAGACCCGACTTGATCAGCTGAACTTAATCGAAGAAAAGAGACTTACTGCTATTTGTCATGGTCAGACGTATCAAAAACGGATGATCAAGGCATTTAACAAGAAAGTTAGACGACAAGAGTATCAAGTTGGGGATTTGGTAATCAAGCGCATTATCTTACCTCAAGGTGATCCCAGGGGCAAATGGACCCCTACTTACGAAGGGCCATTTGTGGTTAAGAACATTTTCTCAGGAGGAGCTATGATTCTAGCCACCATGGACGGTGACGACCTTCCTCACCCCTTCAATGCAGACATAGTGAAAAAATACTACGCATGATCAAAGACCCGCTAGGTTGACTGGCCTAGGCAAAAATAAGGGCTTCCCGGCGAATCAAAATGGTTCGGGCAAAAATAAGGGATGAAAATGAAAAAATCTGTACACCCGGCAAGTCGAAAACCTGAAAAGGCGGCTTGGGCAAAAAAGGGTATCCCGGTGGACTGAAAACCCGAAAGGGCGGTCCAGGAAAAAAATGGGGATTAAAGCGTAACACTATGTCTCATTGGATCACCTTGCATCCAGACTTCGGTATCGACTGCCAAGCTCGGACGACAATAACCAATCTGATCTACCTTCAACCAAAAAGCAAAGTGATGTGATGCTCGAGGACATAAAGGCAATAGCAGAGTTGGAACCTAGTGGGATTATTCACATAGCTGTTTTGTTTAGTTTTTCACGAATTGTGTAAATTCTATTATTCGGCGGCGTTCTCTTACTAGGACGTCATCCTCTTGTACAAAAACGCCTATTTACAGGCCAAACTTTAAAATCAATACAATTCATTTTCAGAGAAATTTCAAAATGTTTTTCCTTTATCTGTTTTGTTTTGCAAAGAACGTCCAATATTCATTTTTGATATATGCATTTGACATTAATTGCTGCTCATGAATAGTTACATGCGAAACAAAAGACCATTACTTATAAAATCAGACAGGGGCAAGCAAGAATTGTCCAAACTATACAGTCGCTCGGTCCACCAGGTACCAAGGTAGATTCAGCTGAAGAATATGGCCCAAGAGCATTCACTCCCCGCAGAGTATGACAATAATGTTAACTCTCCCCAGCTGAGACTTGCAATTGTGAATAAATCGGTAATATTCTCCCCAAGCAGAGTTTATCTACCATCAACACTGAAAAGGCTTAATATCCCCGACATTCTTAATATTCCCCAACGGAGTATAAGAATATTCCCCGGCAGAGTACAAGATACTCCCAGTGGAGTTTGAAATTTTTCCCAACGCAGTCTGAAAAGCTTCCCCAGTAGAGCTTGGAGAATCATCCCCAATAGACTTTGGAAGATTATCCCCAACAAGTTCAAAGGATCATCCCCATAAGAGTCTGGAAGGTTATCCCCAGTGAAGTCGCAACTGAAAGATCATCCCCAACGGAGTTCTTTCCCCTCACAAACAAGAAGTCAATCCCCAACAGGATTCAGTATCACCAGCAACGGTAATTCGTCCCCAGCGGAATTTATCGGTGGAATCCTCAGCAGAGCATCTCTTCCCCACAGAGTAATCTCCTCATCGGTTTATTCCTCAACGGAGTTATCCTCTCCTGCAGGTTTATTCTCGCAATCATCTTCGTTCGCCATCTCCAGCGGAAACGAAGAATTCAACTCTTTTCTCTAGCAGCTATCCGGGATTTATTTTCCCCAGCTAAAACATTATATTTCCATACATCATGACACATGCATATACGCATCATACAACACAATCTCATTTATTTTGAGAACATCATTGTTTGATACATATCATACATTTCATACAACTAATCTTTACCTTTCAGGAAGGATGCATTTAAATTCGAAGCTATGAAGCTTTTACTCCAGTCGAATTACTGACCGATTCTTAAATCTCAACTGAATTATCCTTGGTTGAATTACATATAAGTTCCTGAATCTCGACAATTTTCCTCCGTCGAAGTGTGGACGAGTTCTCAAATCTCAACAGAATTATCCTCCGTTGAAGTACAAATAGTTTCTAGATCTCGATGAAGATGTTTCCCTCAGTCGAAGTACTGACCAGTTCTTAAATCTCAACTGAATTAGTCTCGGTTGAATTACAGATAAGGTTCTAAATCTCGACAATTTTCCTCCATCGAAATGTGGACGAGTTCTTAAATCTCAACAGAATTATTCTCCGTTGAAGTACAGACAGTCCTAGATCTCGATGAAGATGTTTCACCCAGTCGAAGTACTGACCGATTCTTAAATCTCAACTGAATTAGTCTCGATTGAATTACAGATAAGGTTCTAAATCTCGACAATTTTCCTCCATTGAAGTGTGGACGAGTTCTTAAATCTCAATAGAATTATCCTCCATTGAAGTACAGACAGTCCCTAGATCTCGATGAAGATGTTTCCCTCAGTCGAAGTACTGACCGGTTCTTAAATCTCAACTGAATTAGTCTCGGATGAATTACATATAAGGTTCTAAATCTCGATAATTTTCCTCCGTCGTAGTGTGGACTAGTTCTTAAATCTCAACAAAATTATTCTCCGTTGAAGTACAGACAGTTCCTAGATCTCGATGAAGATGTTTCCCTCAGTCGAAGTGCTGACCGGTTCTTAAATCTCAACTGAATTAGTCTCGGTTGAATTACAGATAAGGTTCTAAATCTCGACAGATTTCCCCCTAGTTGAATTAAAGACAAGTTCTTAAAACTCAGCAGAGATGTTCTCTCAGTTGAAGTACAGGCAAGCTCCTAAATCTCAACAAAGACCAGACTTCCCCAGCGGAATCTTCCACAACGACAGATATGCAAATTCTCGTTAAGGAATCTTTTATGCGATCGAAACTCCTGCAGATGGCATCTTTAAGCCCATCCTCCCGCCAGCAATCTCCAAATGGTATCTGTAAGCCCATTCCCGACATCACAAGGCTGATACCACTTCATGCGAGTGCAAATTTCTAGGCACTCTAGTGTTCAATCATCTTCCACCTTCGGATCACGAAAGGCACGAAAGCCAATCTACATCCTCAGGTTTAAGAAGATTGAATAGGGGCAGCTGTTGTACCCCAAAATTTTCCCTCCCATATTCCTCAAAACATTACAAGAAAAATCTCCAAGTGGCTCAAGGTTGCTCAAGAGTGGGTCAGACAAGTCATCTCCTAAGGCAGTCAACTCCAAATTAGTGTTTTGTGTTGCATCAAGATCTTTGAATCCAAATGACCTCAAGTGCTCCCCAATGTCCTAATATGTTATCAAGATCATCCATGCCAAATTTCAATCCTTGAAGAGGAAGTTTGCTCAGTCAATTGCTCAAAGGTCCAAAAATCGAATGTGCTAGGTCAAAAGTCAACTGTGACCTACAAACAGTCAAACTTCAAGATTTTTTGTCAACATTCTAATTTTGAAGGATATTTCATCTTTTGATCAAGGGTTGATCATGATTCATCAAGGATTGCTCAAAATTCATCAAGACTCAAAAGTTTCTAAATTAGGGTTTTGCAGGAAAAGTCAACCCAACTTTGACCAAACATAACTTTCTCATACTTTATGATAAATGACCCATACAAATATCATTTTGAAGAGGATGCAATTTCCTACAATCCATCATCATACCCCAAGATCAAAAAATGCACTCACAAGAAGTTATAAATTTGGACATTATAGGTCATTTTTGAAAGTCAACAAAAACACCTTTTTTTCCAAAGCTTATAACTTGAGCATGGAACATAAAAATGAGATGAAACCAAAAGGGTTGGTTAGAGGACATCTCATTCTTTCTAAAAAGTCCAATAACACCTCAAAAAGTTCAAAATTGAAAAAGTTATGCATTATTGAAGTTGGGCATTTTTGCAAAATTACCAAAAGTTAACTATCCCCAAAACTTCAAATTTTATCAAATGGGACCATTCTTTTCCACTTGATTTGAGCTTGCATCATTTCTCACGTGTCCTAGCTTCAGCCATGAGCTCATATTTCATTTTTATTATTTTATTTGATTTTTTATTGAATTTATTTATTTTAAATCAAATTAAATCATTTAAAATCCAAAACTTTGATTACATGAGATCTTTTGGCTATTTCAGGATTGGATAATCATCATTAACATAATCAAATTCGTATCAAGCAAAACCATGTGAAAAAGATTGAGATTTTGGCAAATTTGGCAAGTTGTAAAGAGGAGATCAAATCAAATCCCAAAGCATTGATTTAGAGAGATTCAGTCCATAATTTCTACCCTAATGCAAAGCATGATACATAAGGAAGCAAAGGCAATCGAAATAAGGGTTGGAAAGTGCAGGCATAGGCAGAACAAAGTTTGAAAAAGTCACCAAAAGCTTGAATTCGAAATCATAGCTGGAGGCGTTTTTAGAAGCCAAAACCTATCCCAATCGTTTCCTGGTTGTTCACTCAATCTTCCTGGATCAAAAGCAAGCTTGCTCATACGCCCAAACACGCTGTAAGTCCCTCGTTACCTAGCTCTGTTCTTGGATTCGATTTGGCTCATTCTTGCATCATTTGAACAAACTAACTACATATTTGTGATTCTCTCAACATTTCCAAGATTTTGGCTTTATTTAATATTGTTTACATGACCTGTATTGCAAAACACCATAGCTAGGGTTGCGTTTTTGTTTTTAGGGATTCTTATTTCAGGTGAAATTGATCCATATAATGGGAATGGTTACACTTAGGAGAAGGAGACGAACACAACCATGCCCTTGAAGATCATTCTTATTGCCTGTAATTGATTTTTGGATCGAGCTGCGTTTTTAGCTGCGGATTCAAATCCGCAGGTAAAATTACAGTAGTGGAAGGACAAGGATGAAGAGCTGGCGTTCACCCATTGGCCCATTTAAATGTTGTTCGCGCATTTTATTTTTCTGATCAATAAGCGTTGTTTTGTTTTATTATTATTATTTTGTATATTACTTACAAATGAAACAAAGCAGCGTAGTGGCAAGGGAAGCAAGCAATCACTTTCAGGACCTGGGTTCGAATCCCAGGTCCCCCAATTTCTATTTGATTTTGTCCTTCAAGTGATCATGTACATATCCAAGCATGCAGCATACCATACACCATCAAGCATCCAATGGCCAGATGGCCAAAGGCCAAATCTGGTGGCCAAGATCTGAAGGTCTACCATGGTCCAAGTCGGCGCAGGCACACCAAATCCAAAAAGTCAAACAAGGCCAACGTGTTTTGGGCCTTCAGATTGCTATTCATGCCCCTATTTCAGGCCCAAACCTCTCTCCCTTTCTATTTTATTTATTTTGTTTATTTTAATTATTTTATTATTTTTGTTTAAATTCTAACCAATCAAAAAAATTTCTTTTCTTTATAAAATAAAAACCACAAAAATATTTTTTCTATCAAATCAAATTTTAATTTTAATTTTTTAATAAACACTAATTAAATTAACTTAGGTTTTAATTAGAATAACTTTAACATATTTTTGTAAATAATTAAAATTAAATTAGATTTAATTAGGTTTTTACCAATTCAATTAATTTTACTTTCTTTCTTAAAATAACAAAAACCCAAAAATATTTTTTTCCATTTAATTAATTAATTAATTAATTTAGTTTAGTAATTAATTTAGGTTTAATTTCTTTCCTAAAATAAAAACAACAAAAAAATATTTTCTTTCAAAAAAGGGTAAAAACCCTAATTTGCGCTCGATTTAATTTCTTGCACACGTTGCTCTCTTTTATCCATTTATGTACTTGCTCCCGGATTGTAATAGCTTAATAGGGCTTTTATTTATATTTTATCACTTTATTTATTTTTAAAGGGTTTGTCTTTGGCGATGTAAATACCCGACGCCTTGTAATTTAAATTCCGCATTTTATTTCCCGCAAATTATAACTGCTAGATGTTTGATAATAGGATGACATGACAAGACTGAATGTTTTCACCTAAAATCAACTTAGATCACCCTTAACATGTACAGAGATAAAAATAACTGAAAACAACACACTCGCACATGCGCACTCTTAGGGTACACCCCACTTGGTTGCCTTCGTACACGATCATTGAGTATAGGTTGTTTTAGAGGTCGCCCTCTTGTCTAAAAGATCATAGTCGCCTCGAAAACGGTTGCCTCGGATATTGTTGCCTCAAAACAAATGATCTAAGACATTAGGGTTACCGCTAAGGCGTCCTAACATTTCTTTAGTGACCGCAAGTCCCTCATTCGAATTGACCCTCAAACTCCAACGACGGTGCTACCTACTCATGAATAGTAGGATAACATTGTCTAAAGGAAGATAGCATAGAACGATTCCTTTTTCGAGTAGGTAGATGGTTCTTAGATACTTGCTATTTCAAAAATAAAAACTTTTCACACTTACACTTTTCGAACAAAGTTTTCAAAAAAACACTTCATACACTCTTGAGGACAGAAGCAAGAGTTAAATCGAAGTTTTCAAACAAAAACTTTTTCAAACCCACAAGCACAAAGAAAGCAATATTTTGAAAATAATATGAGCAAGTACCTAAGAGCCCGTGGATAACCACGGATAGGAAGGGTGCTAACACCTTCCCTTTCTATAATCTACCCCCGAACCCGAGAAATATCTCGAAAAAGGAATTTTTCTGTGCTTTTTTCCTTTCCTTGTTGGATAAAATAAAAGTCGGTGGAGACTCTTGCTTACCGCGAAATTTTGCGAAAACAAACGCAAAACGCAAACCAGCATTCCAAAAAAAAGTTAGTTCTTCCCACCGTATCACAACTAGACTTATACATATCAAAATAAAATCACCACCGCGCTTTATTGTTTCCAGAGGAATGGGAAAAGAGCGAGTAACCCAAAAAGAGGGGAAAAGATTCAAGGTAAGGGGGTTGATTATGCAAAGGGAAGGTATTAGCACCCTAAACATCTACGATACTCCGTAGGAACCTCTTTGTAAAATCTGTATATTTTGGCTATAAAATGTTGTATGTAAAATAGATGGTGGAGGTGAGAAAAGAAATATATTTTTTATGATTTTTGCACCCGCCGCAGTTGCGAACCTTTAGTGCCTACATACCACCTTTCGTGCAATAGGGGATCAGGGTACACGTAGTTCACCTTTTGAAAATTTTAAAACAAGTGTGTTGGTTAATTTTATAAGATAAGACATCACCGTCATTGTCCGTGTGTAAGACATACTTACTACCCACAACCATGAGAAAGGAGAATTTTCATCATCTCAAAGTGGAGGATATGGCTTGGATTTTAGAATCAACAAAGCCTCACTCAACACCCAAGTGGAAAATGTCTCTCTTTACTATATATTGTAGAATTATAGTTGTTTGCATCACTACAAGGATTGACAAGAGTCTAATCTTTTGAGAAACTTTTTTAAAGTAAGAAGCCAAAGTGGCAAAATGGTTTGAAATGAGATTGATTGACTTTTAGTCTTATCACAAAAATTTCAAGGTATTATTAAGTTGATATAAATTTATTTATGAAAAGGTTTTTGAAAATACATGGACCTAGGTCCAAGTTTATTATGAAAGTGGTTCAAGTTTAAAAACAAGAAGAGTTTTCAAAAGGAGAGAGAAGATTTTTGAAATTAAAGAAGATAAGAGGAGAAGAAGAGACTATCCTAAAGCATGAGGTAAAAACTAGGGAGAAGAACCATCTAACCAATAAGAAGCTAATACTTGACATTATGAGTGAAGATAGAATTCCCATTCTTTGGATTGAAACTAAGCAAACAAAAATACTAGACCTCTTGAGAGAACCAAACTTCAAGTGTATTAAGTCTTCACAAAAATTGGGCAGAGTAACGACTGTATACGGGTGAATTCCATATTACAAACTGTGATACGGTGGCAAAACCGACTGTTTGATGCTGGTTTGCGTTTTGCGTTTTTTATTTGCAAAATGTCGCGGTAAGCAAGAGTCGCCACCGACTTTTATTTCATCCAATAGGAAAGGAAAAAAGTACAGAAAAAATCTTTTTTCAAGATGTTTCTGAGTACGGGGGTTAGATTATAGAAAGGGAAGGTGTTAGCACCCTTTCTATCCATGGTTTTCCATGGGCTCTTAGGTACTTGCTCATCTTTTTAAAATTGCTTGTGTTTGTGCTTTGCTTTTGAAAATGTTTTACTTCGCGATAACCCTTGTATCAGTCCTCAAGAGTGTGACGAAGTTTATTTTGAAAGTTTGTTTGAAAAGTGTAAGTGTGAAAAGTTTGTCTTGAGAAAGTACCTACTCGAAGAAAAGATCGTTTCTATTCTTGTTCCTTTAGATAACGCTATCCTACCATTGAGAAATAGGTAGCACCGTCGTTTGAGTTTGTAAGGGTCAATTCGAAAGGGACGTACGATCACCAAAGCAATGTTAGGACATCTTAGTAATAACCCTAGAGTCTTAAGATCATATTCGAGGCAACATTTCAGAGGCAACATCCAAACGGGGCACTTGATCTTTTTAGACAGGAGGGCAATCACTAAGACACCCTATGCTTAATGATCGTTTACCGAAGGCAACCGAAGTGTGAGTATACCCTAAGAGTGACATGTGCGAGTGATCTGTTTTCAGTTATTTAATCTTTTCACATTAGGGTTTTCTAACTGTATTAATTTGTCATGCATTCTTGTCATACAATCCTATTAGCATACATCTAAACAGTTAAATATTTGCGGGAATTAAAAATGCGAGAAAGTAAATCTACGCTGTTACAAGGCTTCGGGGAGGGGGATTAATTACATATCCAAAAACCCGGGAAAAAGCGATAAGTAAAAAAAAAACCTAGATTAAACTATTACAAACCAGTGAGCAGTTACAAAATATTGAAAAAATAAATAATAAGTGCGCGACGATGAATCGAATACGAGACAACTAGGGTTTTGACCCTTGCTTAAACCTAATTGCGATTGATTAAAAAATATTTTGTTTTGTTTTGTTATTTAAAGAAAATAAAGAAATCATTAAAAAGAAAATCCTAATTCTAATTGATTTTAAATTAAGAAAAATAAATAAATTTTTTATAAAACCTATTTTTTTGTATTTTTATTTATTTGAGAAAAAGAGAAAAATAAAATTAAATCAAGAGATAACCTAATTTTCTATTTGATTTTATTTATGAAAACAAATTATAATTTTCTAAGATAAACTAAATTAAATTAATTTTGATAATAATAAAAAAAACTAATCCTAATTTTTTTAGTGAATTATTGATTTTATGATTTTTTATGAAAAAGATTAATTTGTGAATTAAAGAAAATAAATATTAATATTGAAAGATTTAAATAAACTAAAAGAAAAAGAAAGGAAAAATGGGCATTTGCTTTAGCAATTAGGGGGGTATGAAGTTGACTTTCTTGGCCCAAAACTCCAAGGCCCGTTTGACTTTGTTCAATCCAGTATGTGCGCTGACTTTGAGGAGCATGGTAGGCCCTTGCTACATGACGTTGGATCCACCTGGCTGATGGATCTGATGGTGGAACACAAAGGCGTATGATAGGCGAGCGCTACTGCAATGCATGAGATCTGCCTGAAATAAGTAAGAAAATAATAAAATGCACACGCCTGGGATCGAACCCAGGACATGTGCATCATAGGACTTCGCCCCAGCCATCTGAGCCATGGTGTTAACTTGTAAGTGATATGAAAACAAAATATAATATGTGAAAACAAGTTAGTGGAGCCAACCAACGCGCGAAATCCAAATAAACGAATCACACGTTGCCACACCAGCTTCTTCTTCCTCTCTCCGTCGCCTTAGCATATCAAGTTTTTACCTACAGACGCTTGTTGTAGGTATAACCTTGTTCATCTCCAAAATTGAAATGACTATGAATGGTACCAATCAACTCGTATCATCCTCACGAGTGTCATGGTACCAGAGTTAACGCCCAATTTTGCCTACACGAAAAATCCCTAAACAAGAATACAAAACCCTAGCCATGACAGATTCACATATAGTCATAAAAAATACAATTGAATAAAACGATTGGCTTGCAAACACATTGATAAACATGAGTATGGCAATCAAAAGCATTAAAGATGCATAAATTAGTGAAATCAAAATCAAATTTTTGGACAAACTGTGGGAGACGTAGGACATAATTCTTGAGGTTTCAGGTCGTGTGAATGCTTGCTACAGGTTCAGTGCGTGCCTGGGAATGTGAAATGATCCTTGGAAAAGTTTGAAACGACCTCTAGAGCAAGATCCAATCTGCACTTTTCTTGGAAAATTTGGAGATCTGTTCTTGATCTGCACGACTGTTCCAACCCCTTTCTTGCCTTGGATCCCTTCTGTATATGTAATGCAACATATTAGGTTAACAAAAACGAATTCAATCCTGCCCATTATGAAGATTTGATTTGATCTTTAATGGAATATGATATCTTTCCAAACTTGCTTCAATTCAATCATTTTCCACCCAAATTAGCCTTGCACGAATTGATTCTCAATTGACAACACATAAGATCTTCCTTCAATGCAAAAATCATCCCTAAAACACATTGTATGATTTATTTAGATTTATTTGATTTTATTTGAATTTTAAATGAATAAAAATCAAAATAAATTGAATAAATAAATAAATAAAGCATGGAGGGTCCTATAGGTCGTAGACTATGCTAGGAATGATATGCAATCCTGAAAAGAAGGGCCCATGTGAAAAAAAATGCAATTTTGATCAATGTTGACTTTTGACAATTTCCCAAAAATTTCCAAATTTGACAATGCATATCTCTCTCAATTTTGACCCTAGGAGTGTGTTATTGGACTTTCTAGAAAGCTTAGGATGTCCTCTAAGAAACCCTTTTGGTCTAATCTCAATTGAGTCTTCCATGTTCATGTATGAAGCTTTGACCCAAAAGGTGTTTTTGTTGACTTTTCAAAATGACCTATAATGTCAAAATTCATATCTTTTTGTGAGTGCATATTTTGAACTTGGCAGATGAATATGAATTGTAGGTAATTTCATCCTATTCAAAATGAGCTTTGGATGGGTCATTTCTGATAAAGTATGAGAAAGTTATGCTTGGTCAAAGTTGAGTTGACTTTTCCTACAAAACCCTAATTTAGCAACTGTTGGGTTTTGATGAATTGTGAGCAATCCTTGATGAATCATGATCAACCCTTGATCAAATGATGAATGATACTTCAAAATGAGGATTTTGACCAAAAATATTGAGTTTTGACTGTATGTGGGCCACAATTGACTTTTGACCTAACACAATCGATTTTCAGGCCTTTGAGGAATTGACTGAGCAAACTTCTTCTGCAAGGCTTGAAACTTGACATGGATGATCTTGATAACATATTAGGACAATAGTGAGCATTTGGGATCCTTTGGACTCAAGCATCTTGATGAAAAATGAAACCCTAATTTGAAGTAGACTGCCTTAGGAGAGAGTTTGTCTGGTCAACTTTGGATTTCCTTTAACAATTTGGGGGCCTCTCTTGCCATGTATTGAGAAATATGGGAGGGAAATTTTTTGGGTACAACAACTGCCCCTGTTCAATCTTCTTAAACCTGAGGATGTAGATTGGCTTGCCTGCCTTTTGTGATCTGAAGGTGGAAGATGATTGAACACTAGAGTGCCCATAAATTTGTACTCGCATGAAGTGGTGTTGGATTTGTGATATCGGGAATGGGCTTATAGATGCCATTTGGAAGTTGCTAGAGAATTGTCGGAGATGGGCTTAGATATTCCATCCAAAGAGATGTTGATTGCTCAATAGATTCCTTTGCGAGAACCCGTATACCTGCTGTTGAGGAGGACTTCGCTGGGGAATGCTGGTCTTTGTCCTGAGAGAAATAGAGTTTTAGGAGCTTCAATTGTCCGTTACTCTGGTGGGGAATAATTCCAGTTTGGGAAGTGGAAGTGAACTTGTGTGTCTAGTCGGGGTATATGTTGCACCGCGACTTTCTAGGGATATGTGAAATCAATTGTGTTTGATCGGGTCCCGGTCTTACAGTGTTGTGGACTGCTGTCTGGGATAAGAGAGGAAGAACCCGAATAGTAAGTTTATGAGAAGGAACCTGGATAGTAGGGTTGCTTCGATATGAATGCCTGGATAGTAGGGTTGTGAGAAGGAACCTGGATAGTAGGGTTACTTCGAGATGAAAGCCTGTATAATAGGGCTGTGAGAAGGAACCTGGATAGTAGGGTTATTTCGAGATGAAAGCCTGGATAGTAGGGTTGTGAGAAGGAACCTGGATAGTAGGGTTACTTCGAGATGAAAGCCTAGATAGTAGGGCTATGAGAAGGAACCTGGATAGTAGGGTTACTTCGAGATGAAAGCCTGGATAGTAGGGCCGTGAGAAGGAACCTGGATAGTAGGGTTACTTCGAGATGAAAGCCTGGATAGTAGGGCTGTGAGAAGGAACCTGGATAGTAGGGTTACTTCGAGATTAAAGCCTGGATAGTAGGGCTGTGAGAAGGAACCTGGATAGTAGGGTTACTTCGATATGAAAGCCGGGATAGTAGTGCTGTGAGAAGGAACCTAGATAGTAGGGTTACTTCGATATGAAAGCCGGGATAGTAGGGTTGTGAGAGGGAACCTGGATAGTAGGGTTACTTCGATATGAAAGCCGAGATAGTAGGGTTGTGAGAAGGAACCTGGATAGTAGGGTTACTTTGATATGAAAGCCGGGATAGTAGGGCTGCTTCAGAATGAGTTTGGGTAAAACTGCAGAGGGAACCTGGGTAAGGTTGTTCTTGTCGCGCCGATGATTACTCTGTTTAGCTTTGAGTGTTGATCATGGACCTTTTGGAGATTGTCGCTAATAACTGTCTTTCCTGAAAGAAATACAGGGTTAGTTATTTGCGATGCATGAGATGCATTGTATGATGATGTTCTCAAAATAAATGAGACTATGCTATATGTAATGTATGCACATGTCATAATGTATGAACATGAAATGCGGACGTAATAATCTGGGTCCGGGAAAATAAATCCCTGACTGTTGTTTGGAGAGCGTGAGAAATGGTATTCTTGACTGTTGTAACAAACCATAGTTCCTCTGCTTCTGTTAGGGATGGTGAATAACGATTACTATGCTGGGGATTTTCAAAAAGACAAACACCTTTTGTAAAACATTCGAGTAAAGAATTGTTACAAGAGTAGCCTAGACAAGGCATCTTTTTCAAAACATTTTCAAAACCACACACAAAGCACCATTTCAAACAATTGAAAACCAAGGCAAGTTGATCTAAGCAAGTACCTAAGAGCCTATGGATAACCATGGATAGAAAGGGTGATAATACATTCCCTTTCTATAATCTACTCCCCGAACCCAAGAAAAATCTCAAAGGTTTTTGCTGTGCTTTTTAAACCTTTCCTTAGGATAAAATAAAAAGTCGGTGGTGACTCTTGCTCAACCGAAACATTTGCGAAAACAAACGCAAAACCATAGTCAGTTCTCCCACCGTATCACACCAGCCAATCTACATCCTCAGGTCTAAGAAGATTGAACAGCGGCAACTGTTGTAACCCAAAATTTGCCCTCCCATATTTCTCAAAACATCTCAAGAAAAATTCACAAGTCCAACCCGGCGCGTCATATTCAGGTGTTCTTTCGCCAAGATATCTCTGATAACGTATTCTCAAATTCAGGTTCGGCTCAAGAGATAATTCTTTAAAGAAGGTATCCGAATGTGTAAGTTTTCTTGAAGAAATATGGTGAAAAAGTGTGCTGAAAGTGCAGTTTTTACGCGCTAAAAAATTCATAACTTGAAGATCGTGGCTCGTTTTGAACCCGTTCCAGTGGCCAAAATTCCGTCTTCACATTATCTACGTTTTCATCTCTCACAGCTGGAAGCCAATTTCGATCAGAAGGTCTTCAAAAATGTGGATTTATCAAGTATTTTCGTACAGAAAATTTGTGACAGAAGTTTATTTGCGTCATGTTCAGAAAATCATAACTTGGTCGATTTTCATCGTATCGAGCTGGTTCCGGTGCCAAAATTTCACAAATTGAGTTGGCTACATTTTCACAGAAGGTATTAAGTTCAAACGGTATTCAAAAGGCCTTCGTTTTTTGCTCAGAGTGCGTGACACGCTGAAAATCCTGAATGCTGAATACTATTTCATCTGGGCCGAAACTTCGAAAATTCATAACTCGGTCAATTTTTATCGGATTGGGCTCATATTTTTACACAAGGTCACTGACTCATAGATCTACAACTTTGCTTCAAAAGCCGAGACCAAATTATGCACCGATCAATACCAGTTTTTTATTGAAGAACGTGTCAGAGTCGACACTGGAGCCCAAAATAAGTTTGTCTGAGCTGAAACTTCAAAAATTCATAACTAATTCACCGTTTATCCGATTGAGCCGATTTTCGGACAGGAGTTAGTTATCGATGTCGGTTACATTTTGTTTTCACATTTCAACTTCACAAATTGCACTTAAGTCCCTGCGATTTAGCCTGGAAAGTGACGAACTCAAGTGAACATTGGAGGCCCAATTGCACATTCAAAGCCCATTTTCTTTACCCTAATTTCCATTATATAATCATCTTCTTTTCACATAAACCAGAAGAAAAAAGGAGAGAAAAAAAACCTGACCACAACACTGTCAGAATATCAAATTCTTTCAAGAACCCTAAAACCTTGAAATCCTTATTACAAATCCCTCTCTCACTACAAACAAGCCATCACAGTTATAAACCAACACCTCACTACTTCTTCAGTAAGGGTAAGGCTGGTTTGATCTCCATGATCAAAAGGGTATAATCATTCATACATGCCATATTGTGCCTAAACATTAAATTTCTTCATATATTGGCTTTATTTGCATTTTATGATTTTATTTAATGTGTTCATGAGATTCAACACTGCAGATTTAGACAAGATCCCATGCAGGTTCATTAAGGAACGTTGAGGCCAAAAGCCAAATGGCCAAAAGCCAAAAGCCAAATGGCCAAAAGCCAAAAGCCAAAAGCCAAAAGCCAAATGGCCAAAAGAACAACTTATGCATGACACCAATACATGGCGAGACAGACATCCTGAGAAGATTAAGGAACGTTGAGGCCAGAACACAAATGGCCAACAGCCAGAACACAAATGGCCATGAAACCCAATCCAATGGCCAAAGAATGCAGACCACGGTACTCAGGAGTCAATGAACACGCACGTGATGCCAGAAAGTCAAACAAGACTTTTTGTCTAATGGGCCAGAATACTTCAAAAAAACCTCCCCTTGGGCCTGAAACCCCCCTTGGTTTGCATCCTTTTTAATTTTATTTTATTTTCTTTTCTAATTCTTTTTTAATTGTTTTAATTGTTTTTTTCACCATAAAATAATTTTCTATAATAAAAACAGAAAAATCAAAAATACAAATATATTTAATTATTATTAATTTCATCACTAACCTATTTTTTTGTAAATAAACTCTAACAATTAACTTAGTTTAATTTAGGTTTTTAAACTTTAATCTTTTTCTTAATAAGTAAAAAGTATCTAGAATTAGGTTTTTTTGACATTTTCATCTTTTTCTTAAATAAATAATTAATCATCATTATTTATCATTATTATTAATTATCATTAATTTTGTAAATAAACATGTACATTAAATATTATGTAAATTAGGTTTTAAACTTTAACTTTTTTTTAATAATTAAAAATATTTAGAACTAGGGTTTCCTTCTAATTTTAAATTCTTTTCTTTATTTTCATAAATACAAAAAACCTAAAAAACATTTCTTTTCTTTAATAAAATAAATAATTAACTTTCTTATTTCAATTTAATTTCAAAAGGGTCCAACGCCCTCGAACGTTCAACTTTAATTTTCTCGCGCATTTATTCTTATTTTCCTTTGTGAATATTATGTAATTGCTCAAGCCTTGTAATAGTAATTAGGAATTTATTTACTTTCCGCATTTTTTATTCCAAATGGGTCTTTGTTAGTTTGGCGATGTATAGACCCGCGCCTTGTAATAGCGTAGGATTTATCTTTCCGCACTTTAATTTCCGCACTTTTAAACTGCTAAACTTTGCATGAAAGAATGAATGACCTAAATTAAAAACAAGCGTAGATCACCCTGATACATGTACAAGAAAAAACATAACATGAAAATAACACACAAATTCACACACCACTCTTAGGGTACGCCTCACTGTTGCCTTGCCCTTGAAACATGGTCGTCGAGTATAGGACGTCTTAGTAAGTCCTTATGTCCGTTGATCCATATGCCTCAAAACAAGTTGCCTCGGAAAAGTTGCCTCGAATTAAAAAAGGATCAATGGCATAAGGGTAGCTTCTAAGGTGTCCTACTGTTGCTCTGGTGACCACACTGTCCCTAACAAACAAATTGACCCGAACACCTCCAACGACGGTGCTACCTACCTCTCAATGGTGGGATAGCACTATCTAAAGGACTCTTACACAGCCTAATTCCTTAGAGTAGGTAGATTCTCCTGAGTACTTGCTCTCTCAAAACAAACAAAAACATCTTTTCACACTGACACTTTCAAAAAGTTTTCAAACAAATTTTTCATACACTCTTGAGGACAGATACAAGAGTTACTTAGAAATTTTTAAAACGAATCTTTTTCAAAACCCACACACATTTGAAAAGCAAACAAATTTTGAAAACATAAGAGCAAGTACCTAAGAGCCCGTGGATAACCACGGATAGAAAGGGTGCTAACACCTTCCCTTTCTATAAATCTACCTCCCGAACCGAGAGACATTCTCAAAGAAGGAATTTTGCTGTGCTTTTGTCCTGTCCATGTTGGAGAAAATAAAAGACGGTGGCGACTCTTGCTTACCGCGACATTTCGCGAACCAGCTTAAAAAACAGTCAGTTCTATTTCCACCGATCACAGAACTGGCGACTCTGCTGGGGATTCTTATAAAGTGAGGTGTACCTTAGGACTAAGATCACTTGTGTTTTCAATTGTTGTGCTTGTTTGCTTTATTATTGTGGGCTGCATCGGAGTTACATAGATCCTAACCCGGATCTGGGGATACCCTGTTAGGTGGCATAAGCTGCGAGGGACCTGTCCGGCATAGACCGACATGGGTGAAGCAGTGGCTACGTTGGTGTGGCACCTTGGTCTGTACCGATATCCCTTGTGTCGTAACGAGGAGAATATGGGTCTTCTGAGGAGTCATTAAGCACCAACCGACCTTAGAACCTTAAATGACCCAACTTGGCCAATAGAACAGTAGCAGTATGCTACGCCCATTGAGGCTAAACTCTCGTGATGGTTCTGGCCGCAAGAAAAGATTGCGATGCTGGAGTTATGACCGATTGAGGGTAGTCAGTGATATTGGGATCCTCTAGAACCCGGTTACTTCTGATAGGACAGGTCTTAACCAACAAACTGAAAGAGGGTAATACCTAGACCCCATGCTGGCCTAAACTCTAAGGGCTTCTCTTGTGTGACTTGTGTGCCTTCCAACTTGACTATTTGCATGCTTGTTATCTGACACTTGAGTTTCTTGCAGGTTTTGTTTACAGTCCTTAATTGGGACTCATAACAGGGTTTACCTATATTACCCCATGCATAGCATAACATCATACCATTGCATGCATCCTGCATGAGGACTAATCCATTTCAAGGATCTCAAGGGCTTGTGATGCAGGTCATGATGAATCAACTATCCATCAAGGGGCAAAAGGGGATTTATTTTCCTCTAACCAAGGTTGATGACTTAAGTCAGGGGCTATGACCCACTCGATATGGTGAGCTTTGACTCTTGAAGAAGGACTCTCAACAAACATGAAGTTCCTTCAATCAAGCTACTGGATCCCAAATGCTAACAATTTTCTTGTTTACCCCGCGAGATCCTTGAAAACATTGCATGCATACATACATTGCATCACAAGTATCCTTGTTACAGATCACTTACCTTCTTCTTTGTTTATTTCAGCAATGGCTTCCCAACAAGATAACCAGGGTCTGCACGCTCAAGAGACTCAGTTCAGGGAGATCTTCCTAAGCCTATCCAAGGGGCAAAAAGAGTTGAGGACACTCCTCACGGGGAATTTGGCCATGAAAAGTCCCGAAGATGACAAAGATGAACGGCTGAAACGTCTGCAAGCTGAGGTAGATACAATGAAAACCCAGATGCTAGGGCAAAGGGCTCTCATCCAAGGTTTAGCTCGGGAGCAAGAAGAGTTGAGGACCATGATCAGTCAGCTCCACCAAGACAGATCAGACATGAAGCAATCAGTCCAAGTCAGGGACCGGGTCTTTGATCAGCTTCCAAGAGGAAAAGAATCTGGTATGGTGAAGAATAGAACTCTCCAAATTGCTACCACTTCACAAGCCCATCATCAACCTCGCCCAGAGCAACAGGTTGATCAGAATAAGCCAAGCAGGTCCAAGAGGCAGTTCACCCAGCTTAACATGCCGTTGTTTCAAGCTTTACAACACCTGTTGAGACTGAATCTGATTACACTAAGAGCTCCTCCCCGGAATCCCAACATCTATGCTCCTAACTATCATCCCGACAGAAGATGTGAATACCACTCTGATAGTCCTGGACATGACACTGCTGACTGCTGGGCTTTGAAGAACAAAGTCCAGGATCTGATTAATGAAGGAGCAGTGGATTTCACCCAAGTGGGTCAGGCTGAATGTTTCTACCATCCCTACCGGATCCACCATTTGAAGTAACAAGCCCTGAGATGAGAAGACTTATGTTTATTAGAATTTTCAAGTTGAAACTTTCTTTTGACTGTTCAAACATTTATTCATGTTAAACGTTGTTATTTCATTAATGCATCGCATATGTCTGTTTTGAAGCAATATATTCGCATTCGCTATATTCAAACTGATTTCATATTTTTTAATGATCAACTCTTGATTAAGAAATTCTAAGCCTCTTGAGGGAGGATGACGAAAACGATACCACGATCTACAATATGCTTTTGAACAGACCCCGCTGATGAGGTACATGCATTGTTTCAAATCCTAAACAGTGGAGTTATAAGGAAGATAATCCCTCGTCAACCCCTATGAGCCAAAGAAGTAGGAGTTTTTATTTTCGAAAATTAAAACCCTTAATCATAACCTGGGGCAGGGTAGTCTTCTCAGTTGATCCAAGTGCACAACGAATGGCACCAAAGGAGTCCTTCCAAAGCAAAAGACCGTGATGGTTCCGAATAATCATAAAGACAGGCAGTCATTATCCCTCAGAAATAAAAACCCATTAAGTCAAAACCTATGAAGGAGACTTACAAAACTGGGGCATCCCGCTGACTGTAATTCCAAAAAGGAAACAGTTCAGGCAAAAAAAAATAGGGATAACAAAATCAAAAAGAAAGAGGTCCTACAAAAAGAAAGAGGTCCTACAAACCCTCAACAAAAAAAGGAATGACTGCCTATTCCAAATAAACTATCAATATCCGAACCATCACCGGAATATCAGAGCAAAGACTCAAACAAAGTCTAACGCACGATCAGCTGAGTTTAGGTTTGAAGAACATCACGAAGAGCGGGTGGGTACAAATATAATTTGAGCCTTTATCCTTTGTTTCTTAAACCGTGAACCAGGCCACGTTATAACCCTTAAAAGTCCTAGCTAAAGCATGGGTTAGTTCGAAAGCATACTGTTACGAAAGGTATCCTGACTCCTTAAGGCCTACGGTAAATACAGAGTTGACATCACGTTTTACAAACATTCACTTGTTTTATGAAAAAGAATGCATTTTCAAAATCTTCAAGACAGACATAAGCTTTGCATTTTTGATATAACATTGTTTGCATATGACTATTTGTTTGAACAGCAGGGAAATTCGCACGATGAATACCTAGTGAACAAAAGCACTTCCAATCAAGGGGCAGACGTGATTATTGTCCATCATCTGGGGCAATTAAGTCAAGATTCAGAGAATCTCTCAAAAGGCCAAGCAGCCAGGGGCAAACCTCCATTTGGATCACTTGGGGAATTGGACGATCAAACAAAGATATTCTGGTATGGCGACACAACGCTACAACAGGGGCACCTCCCTACATCCTGAGAGCATGGACATAGTCGAAAAAAAATACTGCGCACAATCAAAGACCCGCTAGGTTGACACACCTAGGCAAAAATAAGGGCTTCCCGGCGAACCAAAAGGGTTCGGGCAAAATAAGGGATGAAAATGAAAAATTGTACACCCGGCAAGTCGAAAACCTGAAAAGGCGGCTTGGGCAAAAATGGGTATCCTGGTGGACTGAAAACCCGAAAGGGCGGTCCAGGCAAAAATTAGGGATCAAAGCGTACGACTATGTCCCGGTATCTCGTCACTTGCCTACCAGAAGAAGATTTGTCAAACGGCAGTCATCAAACACCTTCACAGGTACCTTCTTCTCCAACAGAAAATGGGGCAATAATGAGTTGTCTAAGCAATCTGGTTGCTCTGTCCACCGAGGTACCAAGGTAAGTTCAACTGAAGAACACGACCAAGATACCTTCACTCCCTGCAGAGTACGAACGCATCTCCCCGACTTTATTCAAAGTTATTCCCTTCAGGGCTTATAACTGGGTTATCCTCAGCTAATTACCACGGAAAGATTCTCCTCGGCGAAGTTCTTCCTATCCCCCAGCGGAGTTATCATCAACCTCAGCGAAGTATCTCTTCCCACAGAGTATTTTCCCCCCAGAGTAATCTCTCCAACAAGTTTATTCCCCAACGGAGTCATCTTCTCCTACCGGTATTCTTGCAATCATCCTCCCCAGTGGAAATGAAGAATTCTACTCTTCAACGTCAGCCCAGGATTCCACTTCCTGGCATGCGTCAAGGATTTACTTTCCCAAACGAAGATACATTCATAAACATCACATTACAACATGATACATGCATATACGCATCATATCATATAATCTCATTTATGCTGAGAATATCACCGCTTGATCCGTATCATGCATTGCATATGACTGACCTTTACCTTTCAGGAAGGATACAGTTAAATGATCAGCTATGTCAAAGTAGACAAATTCAGTCAAAGTAGACAAATTCAGTCAAAAGAAGACAAATTCAGTCAAAAGAAGACAAGTCCAGTCAAAATTAATTCCACTCGTCGTTATAGACACTCGTCGTTATAGACACTCGTCGTTATAGACACTCGTCATTATAGACACTCGTCGTCATAGACACTCGTCGTCATAGACACCCGTCGTCATAGACACCCGTCGTTATAGACACCCGTCGTTATAGACACTCGTCGTTATAGACACTCGTCGTTATAGACACTCGTCGTTATAGACACTCGTCGTTATAGACACTCGTCGTTATAGACACTCGTCGTCATAGACACTCGTCGTCATAGACACTCGTCGTCATAGACACTCGTCGTCATAGACACTCGTCGTCATAGACACTCGTCGTCATAGACACTCGTCATTATAGACACTCGTCGTTATAGACACTCGTCGTTATAGACACTCGTCGTTATAGACACTCGTCGTTATAGACACTCGTCGTTATAGACACTCGTTGTTATAGACACTCGTCGTTATAGACACTCGTCGTTATAGACACTCGTCGTCATAGACACTCGTCGTCATAGACACTCGTCGTCATAGACACCCGTCGTCATAGACACTCTCGTCGTTATAGACACTCGTCGTTATAGACACTCGTCATTATAGACACCCGTCGTTATAGACACTCGTCGTTATAGACACTCGTCGTTATAGACACTCGTCGTTATAGACACTCGTCGTTATAGACACTCGTCGTTATAGACACTCGTCGTTATAGACACCCGTCGATAAAGACCACCCGTCCATGGAAATAACCTGTCAGTAGAGACAACTCACCAACCTTTCTGAATTCCAGACTCGATTTCTGTATCCGGCCAGGGCACGTCTGAAGAGTTCGAAGATCCGATTCCTGTATCTCGCCAGGGTGTATCTGTTGACGACTAACATTACCAGACTCGATTCCTGTATCTTGCCAGGGCACGTCTGAAGAGTTCGAAGATCCGATTCCTGTATCTTGCCAGGGTGTATCTGTTGACGACTAATATTCTCCGGACTCGATTCCTATATCCTGCCAGGGCACGTCTGAAGAGTTTAAAGATTCGATTCCTGTATCCAGCCAGGGCACATCTACGTAAAGAGTTTGAAGATCAACTCCTGTAACAGGCCAGGTAATTATTTTTCTTTCTCAGGTATGCAAGTTCTCGATAAGGAATCTCTTACGCGATCGACACCTAGGTGGCGTCTATAAGCCCGTTCCCGACAAGGTACTATCATACTTCCAGATGGCATCTATAAGCCCATCTCCACATACCTACAGTCTCCAAATGGCATCTGTAAGCCCATTCCCTGCATCACACTGCTGACATTCTACTATGTGAGTGCAAATTTCTGGGCACTCTAGTGTTCAATCATCTTCCACCTTCAGATTATGAAAGGCACGCCAACTGTTGTACCCCAAAATTTTCCCTCCCATTTCTCAATGATTTCTCATCACAAAGCCCTTGGAGTTCAAGATCCAGTTAGGGTTTCATCTGCTCAAGACTTCTCCTTGCACTGTTGACCCAAATTAGGGTTTGTGTTTGCACAAAGATGTTCTGACCTAAAATGCCGAAAATTACTTTCATGCTTCATAATGGACTCCCAAGTTTATCCATACCAAGTTTCAAGTCTTGATTCCAGGTTTTGCCCAGTCAATTGGACAGTTGACCTAGAAATCAGCTGTATTGGGGAAAAAGTCAACTGTGGCCAATTGACAGTCAAATCTCATGAAAATTGACCCACATCAACATTATGAACTCATATGGATCATTTGATCAAGTTTGGATCACAATTCCACAAGAAATTTGATCAGATCACCAAAAGGGCAAAATGGTCATTTTTAGGGTTTTGACTGCACAAAGGCAATTGTTGACTGTTTGACCTAGCCAATGGCAAACCAAGCTCACATATGGACTCAAGGACCCCATGGAATTGTCTTGACATGCTCAACAAGTTCAAAAGATCCCAAATGCACAAGATTGACAGTTGAATTTCCCAGTCAATTGATCAATTTTGACTGTATACTGAAAAGTCAAAACTTTGACTTTTTGGTCAAAATCAAGAGTCAAGATTCATTTTTCATCAAAACATGCCAAATCATGAAACTTGTTCACCAAGAAATCAAAAATTTCAAATTAGGGTTTGAAATGAGAATTTTTCATAACTTAGAATTTTTCTAAGTTATGAAAAACCCTAATTTTTTCCTAACTTTGCCCCACTTTCTCACCAAGATTCATTTGGATTCAAGCAAAAGTCAAAACATGAAAGTTGTAGCCTATTGCATAATCTACAACTTTGAATCACAAAGTTTTCCCAAAAGAAGCTTGTATCTCAAGTTACAATTTTTGGAACAAGGGTACTAAACCATTCTTAACTTGGTGAAATTTTGACCTATTTTAGGCAAGGTTTTTTCCTAACTTCAAGACCATTTTTCACATACTTCCACTTAGAATTTCAATTTGCATTTCAAATATGGATTGTAGTGCACATTCCAAGATTTCCAAAATGTCCAAGAACTCATCAAACAACCTCATGACTTGAGAGAATCGAATTTTGCAATATGGCAAAAACTCACTTTTGAATTGGCCAATTTCCATGTTCATAACTTGTGCAAATTTCTCAAATCAGCATGCAACTTGATTACAGGCCTCTAAACCATTCAACACTCATAAATTTAATGCAAACTCATTGTGCCAAGACCATGTTCTATATGTTCAAGCATTGCATGATGGATTAATCCCAAAATAGATAAAGCACTTTAACCATTTTTGCAAAAGTAAGCTTTATGTCAAAATGAAAATCCAAGAAGTACAGATCAAATCCCCTTGGCACAAGTTTAGGGACTAATCACAATGATCAATGCCAAGGTTTGCAGCATGTTATGGGGGCCTCTACCTGTCTAAACACCAACTTGACCTTTTCTTGCTTAAGTGTTAAGAAACCTAGCATTTTGTAACAGAACTTTGATCTCAGCAATAGAACCCTTAAAGCAAATATTTTGTACACATTCAAGACATACTAACTGAGCTAGCACACGACTCCAACACCTCCATTGCCCTCTAGAACACAGAACCACCCTCAAGTTGCTCAAACAGAGCTCCTACTGCAGTTTGAGTGCCAACTCTCATCCCTTTCATGCATTCTTGCTAAAGACTCATCAAACACATTCCCTAGCATCACTTGAAGCTAACCAAAGTCTCAAACACGACCTGTAACTCCTCTAATCAGTTCCACCATTTTCACTTTCTTGTTTTGCAGTTGAAGTTCCATAGCTCGATTCAAAGTGTTTCAAAGCAAAGTAAGACTTGGAATAGCATCCCTGGACATCAAGGAAGCTATACCAATCATCACCTTGCTCTGAAAGTACCTCCATCATCAGATACAATTCCAACTGAGAAGGTATATTCATGAACTTCTAACTCTTAGTGTAGGCATTATTAGTTCTAGGTTTGTGAATAAAAAGTGTTCTACTCATGCCCCTGAATCTGTACATACTTTTACTTTCCATTTATTTTGCATGAGCTATGAGAATTTAAGGTCTGAATATGGAAGAAAAACTAGGTCACGATTTGGGAATGATAAAATTCTCTCTCATTTATGAGAGTTAGGATGAGTTCTTTACATATTTAGAATCGTGGCTTGATGATTAACATTTCTTATGTTGAAAGTTTGTGCAAAAAATCAAGGAATCAGGATGTTTGAATTCATGAATAAGGCGCGTGTTTTTTGAACAAAAGCTGTCTGAAGGTTGAAGAAAGGTCTTCATGGGCTGGGCCTGTTGTGCTATTTCTCTTCACACCCTATTTTTGCTTTCATACCCCCTGAGCCCATTTTGTTTGTTTTAATGATTTTTTGACTTTTCTCTTTTTATTGTGATTTATTTATTTTTGCTAATAATATTAAAAAACATAAAAAATATTTTTACACCATTTTTATATTTTTTAGGCATTTATTTGTTCATATTGACATTTGTACATAAATAATTATATAAACTTACTTTTTACTTAAAATACTCGAAAATAATGTAAGCACATTTTATTTTCATTTTTTATTTTGTTTTATCTTCTTAAAATATTTTGTATAAAATATACTTTTTTTATAAATATTAAATATTATTATTTTTATATATATAATACATATTTAGAAATTAATACATATATATATATATATATATATATATATATATATATATATATATATATATTTATTAGAATATTTAGTAAAAAATACAAAAATATATGCACTTTATTTTTTATTAACATTTAATAGTAAAAATATCATTTTGACAAATATACTTCATTTTTATTTTTATTTCATATATAATTGATAAATATTAGTATATATTAAACAATTAATACTTTTATCTAAGAAAATTAGGGTTTTGCCCTAAATATTAAAAAAGCTCAAAAAATAATACTTTTTCTATTTTGTTTGTTTGACATAAAAAATACTTTTTTTTTCATACATATAAAAAACTTTTTTTTGCATCTCACATATTTATTCTATTTCTATTTAGTTTGTGCAAATTAATTACTTTGTAAATATTCCAAATTGATGTAATAGCTAGGTTTAAATTCCTTGTCTAAATATCCCCCCATTTGAACATTTGTATCCCCCTTCCCATATTGTGTTGTAATAGTTTAGAACTTTACTTTTCGCACTTTAACGCTTTCTAAATATGCCATGTTAGAATTAGGGTTTGTATGCAAATAAAAAGAACAAAATAGTTTGACCTAATTTCAAGATAATCAAGCATGAACATGGACAACACATATCACACTTGTACCCCTAGGGTATTCCACTTGTTGCCTTCAATAATGAGCCATATTGCATGTTAGGTCTCTTTGGGCAAAACAAAAACAAACAATTCAAATGATCATAGTCCCTCGATGACGCTTTCGAAAAGTTGCCTAAAATGATCAAGTCCCTTTCAAAGAAAAAATTGCCCAAAGATACTTAGCACTATTGCAATCATGGTCTAAACGATGACCCGTGTCCGTCCCTTTCACATCCTAACACAAGATTGTCCACCAAATACAATGGTGGAACAAAATTGTTAAAAGGGTTAAAACATAGCATAAATCTTTGAGAACTTTAGGGTAGATAGCTCTTAAGTACTTGTCAACTTGCAAAAGAAAACACTTGCCTATTTTCAAACCACACTTCACAAACACTTTCAAAACAAACTTTCAAAAACTTTGAAACATCTTTTCAAAAAGACAAACACCTTTTGTAAAACATTCAAGTAAAGAATTGTTACAAGAGTAGCCTAGACAAGGCATCTTTTTCAAAACATTTTCAAAACCACACACAAAGCACCATTTCAAACAATTGAAAACCAAGGCAAGTTGATCTAAGCAAGTACCTAAGAGCCTATGGATAACCATGGATAGAAAGGGTGCTAATACCTTCCCTTTCTATAATCTACTCCCCGAACCCAAGAAAAATCTCAAAGGTTTTTGCTGTGCTTTTTAAACCTTTCCTTAGGATAAAATAAAAAGTCGATGGTGACTCTTGCTCAACCGAAACATTTGCGAAAACAAACGCAAAACCATAGTCAGTTCTCCCACTGTATCACACCAGCCAATCTACATCCTCAGGTCTAAGAAGATTGAACAGGGGCAACTGTTGTACCCCAAAATTTGCCCTCCCATATTTCTCAAAACATCTCAAGAAAAATTCACAAGTCCAACCCGGCACGTCATATTCAGGTGTTCTTTCGCCAAGATATCTCTGATAACATATTCTCAAATTCAGGTTCGGCTCAAGAGATAATTCTTTAAAGAAGGTATCCAAATGTGTAAGTTTTCTTGAAGAAATATGGTGAAAAAGTGTGCTGAAAGTGCAATTTTTTCGCGCTAAAAAATTCATAACTTGAAGATTGTGGCTCGTTTTGAACCCGTTCCAGTGCCCAAAATTCCGTCTTGACATTATCTACGTTTTCATCTCTCACAGCTGGAAGCCAATTTCGATCAGAAGGTCTTCAAAAATGTGGATTTATCAAGTATTTTCGTACAGAAAATTTGTGACAAGTTTATTTGCGTCATGTTCAGAAAATCATAACTTGGTCGATTTTCATCGTATCGAGCTGGTTCCGGCGCCAAAATTTCAAAAATTGAGTTGGCTACATTTTCACAGAAGGTATTAAGTTCAAACGGTATTCAAAAGGCCTTCGTTTTTTGCTCAGAGTGCGTGACATGCTGAAAATCCTGAATGCGGAATATTATTTCATCTGGGCCGAAACTTCGAAAATTCATAACTCGGTCAATTTTTATCGGATTGGAGTAACCTTAGGGCTTAGATCACCCTCTTGCATGACTAATTGTTTGATTTGATTGCTTTATACTTTGGCTCTCTTGTTTGGGTTTGCAATCCTACACCCGGATTTTTGGGAAACATTTCATAGATAGCAATACGTAGTGGAAACTGTGCGGGGTATACCGACACGGTCGAAGCAATAGCTATATTAGTGCGACATATTTGTGAGTACCGGTAACCCTTGAGTTCAATCAAGGAGAGTACGGGGCCGCTGAGTGATGTCACTAAGCACTAATGACCTAGAACCTTACTTGACCATCTTGGCCTTTTATTAGGGGTAGTGAGATGACCGGCTTTGGTGCAGTCCGAAGTTGGTAGATACTCGATACTACACTCATTGAGGGTTGTTTTCTTGGAATATTTTGGTCGCTAGTTAAGTGGCTAAACCAAAACGATGAACAATGAAAACAATCCAGTGATATTGAGCTCCTTAGAACCCGGTTACTATTTATAGGACAGGTTTTTAAGCCAACTACACTCAAGAGGGTACTTACCTATGAAACCCCATGCAAGCCTGAAACTAGGGTTTAGTGTGAATTGCTTGTACATATGTTTTATGCATACATCATAAACATCATAAAGCATCATATGCATTCACTAACCATTTCAAGGGTTTGGATCTTCACCTTTGTTCTTGTTTTGTAGGTCATGGAAATTCCTCGCAGAAAAACAATCCAAGTCAACGTTGTGAGAGCCTCTCCTCAACTCAAGGAGCTCACCTCAAGAATTCCGGAAAGCTCATCCTTCAGTGAAAGACATGGTAGACTGCTCAGCTTAGTCAACACCAACATTGAAGAAGACATGATGAAAGTGCTATTCCAGTTCTTTGACCCTCTTCACCACTGTTTCACTTTCCCCGATTACCAGTTGGTGCCCACTTTGGAGGAGTTTTCTCAACTCCTAAGAATCCATATCCTTAATCAACTACCCTTCAACGGTACGGAAAAGGAACCAAAGCCGGAAGATGTTGCTCGAGCATTACATCTACAACCATCCGACATCAAGGGGCATTGGGAAACCAGAAGCGGCGTCAAAGGATTCTTAGCAAAATTCTTGTTTGAGAAGGCACAAGAATGTTGGAATTCATTGGACCTTCAAGCCTTTGAAGAAATTGTGGCACTCCTGATCTATGGGTTGGTCTTGTTCCCAAATTCTGACCAATTGATAGATGTCAACGCCATCAAAATCTTCTTGTCCAAAAATCCAATACCAACATTGCTTGGGGACATCCTTCACTCATTTTACACATGAACAATGAGAAAGAGGGGTGTTCTCATGTGCTGTACTCCTCTCCTTGCAAGGTGGTTTATTTCGCACCTTCCGCAATCTGTCTTGAAGAATGACCAAGGCTCAAGGTGGTCCCAACGGTTGATGACTCTTACTCACTCTGATGTATATTGGTGTTCTCGGTCCAGAGAAAATGTCATCATCGTCGATCGTTGCGGAGAATTTCCTAATGTTCCTTTACTTGGAATTAGAGGAGGTATCACCTACAACCCTTGCCTAGCTTTGAGGCAATTTGGATATGCACGGAGGGATGGCCCTCATGATATGTTAATTCCTGACCTAGTTTTTGACTTCGACGATGATGCGCAAGGACTTCGCCAAAGATTCATCAGAGCTTGGGGAAGACCCAACAAGGTTGATAGCAAGACTCTGGGACACAAGAACTCCATCCCTCTTGAGCCTTATCTCAAGTGGGTACGAGCCCGAGCCCAAAGTCTAATGATGCCTTATCCTCATGTACTCCCTGTGATTAAAGAGCCCGTCAAGGAAGGAGAGGTCCCCTACACCATCCTACATCCTGACATGCCTACATCGTGGGAGGAAATACAGAAGAGTTGGATTCAGCTCAAGGAAGAACGTAACACTTTTGAAGCTAGCTTCTACGCCAGTGAGAAGAAGGTTCTAGAGCTTACCCGCCGACTCCATGAGCAAGAGGCCCTCAACACCTACATCGCACCAAAGAGGATGCACAATGTCTTTTTACCTTGAGAAGTTGTTTTTGTAATATTTGGCCCATGGGGCATTTATGTACTAACAAATTTCTTCTTATTAATATGACGTGCGTTCTTTTTTGTCTGCAACAAGTTTGAATGTTCTAAATCCTTGAATGCATTGCATACATAATCATATCATTCATCATGTGCATAAGCAGGTCTCACTCCAGGTTTCCTTATCTGTCTGCTGTTTATTTCAGCAGGATGGATCTCGAGCAAACAGTCAAAGACCTACAAGCTCAAAATGCACAGTTCCAGCAACTCCTGACAACCTTGGCTAAAGGCCAGGAGGATCTCAAGACCTTGCTAGGGAATAAAGACCCAGTGAAAAAGAAGAAAAAGAGACTCAGGGTGGCTACTCTAGGGAGAAGATTTGACGGAGAAGCTCGGAGAGTGCTTGAATTTCCTCATACTTCTGATGAAGGAACCAGTAAAGGAGGTGGGGCTGCGGTACCTTCCGAGTCCGATGTGGAAGAAGAGGAGGTCGAAGAGGATGAAGACTATTCTGACCAACAATACCCTCCAGCTGATGATAAATACAAAGGTTTAGAAGACAGGTTGGCCGCCATGGAGCTACAAAGAGTACCAGGTTTGGATTTTGAAGACTTGGGTTTGGTTGCCGGGATTGTGATTCCCCAAAAATTCAAAGTGCCAGTTTTTGTGAGGTATGATGGGCTGTCCTGTCCAAAAATGCATCTCAGGTCCTACGTGAGAAAGATTCAACCTTATACGGCAGATAAGAACCTGTGGATACATTTCTTTCAAGATAGCCTTTCTGGGGCTCAACTGGAGTGGTTTTATCAGCTAGAGGGAACCAGCGTCCGAAATTGGGAAGATTTGGCCACCGCCTTTTACAAACAATACCAGTATAATTCTGACCTTGCTCCTACTCATACCCAACTTCAGGGTATGTCACTAGGAACAGGCGAGCGATTCAAAGAATATGCACAAAAATGGAGGGATTTGGCTGGCAGGGTGCAGCCTCCTTTAATCGACCGTGAACTTGTTGATATGTTTCTAGGGACCCTATCTGGGCCATTTTTCAATCATCTAATTGGTAACTCTTCCGCGGGGTTTACCGATTTGATCTTAACAGGCGAAAGAATAGAAGCTGGCATCAAATCAGGAAAGATTCAGAAGGGTGTTGCTGCAAGTGTTGAGAAGAAGCCTTTTAAGAAGGAAACAACTGTGGTATATTCTCAGAGAAGAGCAGGGAAGACTGAGCGCCGACCGACCGTGGGGGCCGTAATGATTCAAAACCCTTCAAGTGAGCAGTCTCGCTATAACCAGTCCAGACGAAATCAACAACGAGTGGAGCGGCCACAACGACAGTTTACCCGTATTAATATGACTCCAGCGCAAGTGCTTCCCCATCTGTTGAAATTGAATCTCGCCACCATCAAAGAGGCACCAAAGAATGTGAATACGTCCTCTCCACATTATCATCCTAATGCTAAATGCGCCTACCATTCTGACAGTGTCGGGCACGACACCAATGATTGTTGGGCACTCAAGCATAAAATCCAAGACCTGATAGAGGCGAAGGAGGTGGAGATTGACGCTCCGGAGAAGCCTAATGTGATATCTGCTCCCATGCCGAAGCACGGCCGAAATGTCAATGCCATTGAAGAAGATTTGTATGTTGCTGATGTCAATGATCTGATAACTCCATTGCTAACCATCAAGTTGAATCTGTTAAAGGCCGGGATTTTCCCGGGATGTAAAGAAGACTGCTATTGTTGTTACTCTCTGCCGTTTGATTGTCCGTTACTGAAGAAAGGCATCCAAGGCCTTATGGATAGTCGACAAATTTTGTTTGAAAAAGTTTCTGCTGTTCCAACCCATACTGAAAATGTCTCAATCATAACCATTCACGCCAATCTTTCCAAGGCCGTCAGAAAGCCTGTTAAGATTACGCCAGCTACGAAATCTGTTCCTTTGAAGATAACAATGCCAAGGCCTGTCCCATATGTTTATGAGAAGTCAATACCATGGAACTACGGCGGTGACGTCTACTACCATGGTATTAAACAAATTGAAATAACTGAAGAAAGTTCGGATGATGAAGAAGCCAGCATTGGAAACATTGCAGGCACGAGCAAAATCACCCGGAGCGGGAGAATATTTTCTCCAGAAATTGCCCCTCCAAGAGCAATCTTTGGACCCTCATCTACTGACAAGGTTATCCCTGCACCAATAAAACTCTCCGCTAGAACCCCATTGATTGAAGATGTTGTTGTTCCTAGTATTGTCCCTCCTACCGCTGTTGATAAAGGTAAGGGAATCCAAGATGAGCTCGTCAGGACGAGGGCTCAACCCTTGGTCATCCCGGAAACCTCCAAGAAGGAAATGGATGAGATCTTGAAGATAATCAAAAGGAGTGATTACGATGTGGTAGAACAGCTGGGGCAAACCCCCTCAAAGATCTCCATGCTGGCACTACTACTTTGCTCGGAAGCTCACGCTAAAGCTTTGATCAAATTCCTGAAGGCAGCCCATGTGCCCCAGGAAACCTCTGCAGATCAATTTCAGAATTGCGTGGCTAGCCTTACTGCGGACAATGGATTAGGTTTCTCTGATGCCGACCTAACTCCTAAAGGTAGAAACCACAATGATGCTTTGCACATTTCAGTCGAGTGCCGAGGAACTACTCTCGCGCATGTCTTGGTCGACACTGGTTCGTCGCTGAATGTGCTGCCTAAGAAGGCCTTGGACCGACTAGATTGTGAAGGGTTGGAGTTGAAACCGAGTGATATTGTTGTCAGAGCTTTCGATGGTTCGAAGAGAATGGTCCATGGAGAGGTTGAAATTCCCATCAAGATAGGCACTGAGGTGTTTAAATCTACGTTCTATGTGATGGACATCCGTCCGTCATACTCATGCTTGTTGGGTAGGCCTTGGATACACCATGCTGGGGCAGTCACCTCCTCCTTACATCAGATGTTGAAGTATCCTGTCAAGGGAAAGATCATTACTGTCCATGGTGAAGAGGAGTACATGATCAGTCACTTAAACTCATTCCGGTACGTGGAGGTAGAGGGGGAGTTCATTGAGACGCCTTTCCAGCATTTCGAAGAAGTCCTTCCTGAAATAGCAGTAGCAAAGTTGGCAGCTGAGGCACCGAGGCAGATGGCCAGGATGGCATCTCTGGAGGACGCAAAGGCCGCAATAAAGGAAGGGAAGAATTCAGCATGGGGGAGTTTGCCTGATATTCCGCATAAGACAGACAAATTTGGATTAGGGTTCACTACCGCGGGCCAGAAAGCTATGCGCCGTTCGAAGATTGAAAGAGCGCCAGTCAAAATTTCTCCCTACGGAATCAACGCTTTGGAGGATGAAGACAAAGAGAGCAACATCGAAGAGTGGATCTACCCAACTGTCAAAGGAGGATTGTGCAACTGGGAGGCAAAAGACTTTGTCCCCATCACTTTTATTCATCAGTAATTTATCTGTCAAACATTTCCAATTTGGTCTGTAATATTTGTTTCTGAACAATCCGCACACTATCTTTTCACCTCATGCCTTGCCCGGGGCATGTAGGTCCATTTGTAAGGGTTTTGATTATTTTTCATATCCATATGCCACGTTTAATGATTCATTGGACGTTTTTCATTTGATAAACTGCTTGTGTTCATTTTCTTTCCTTTTGCATTTTTTGTTTAAGGATGGCTATCCCTTACACACACCCACACTCACAAATGCAGGTACCCATCCACTCCGGATTCCATGGGTGACGATTCTGCTATATCCTTCAATAACTCTGAAGATCTGGTCAATCAAGCCGAGTATGAAGATGACGAAGGTTGTGAAGTACCAGGGGAACTAGCCAGACTTCTACAACAAGAGGAAAGGGCCATCTTACCGCACGAAGAGTCATTGGAAACTGTCAACTTAGGGACCGAAGAAGACCGGAAGGAGGTGCAAGTGGGTGCCAATCTAGAACCGAGTGTCAAGGAACGCCTGATACAGTTGTTGAATGAGTATGTTGAAATCTTCGCCTGGTCTTATGAAGACATGCCGGGTTTAGACGCAGACATCGTGGTTCACCGTCTCCCCACAAGAGAGGATTGTCCACCGATCAAGCAAAAAGTTCGCCGAATGAGGCCTGATATGTCTGAAAAGATCAAAGCAGAAGTGATGAAGAAATTCGATGCTGGCTTTCTGGCTGTTACGTCCTATCCTCAATGGGTCGCTAACATCGTGCCAGTACCTAAGAAAGATGGCAAAGTCAGGATGTGTGTGGACTACCGGGATTTGAACAGGGCCAGCCCCAAAGATGATTTTCCGCTACCTCATATTGACATTTTGATCGACAATACAGCTCAGCACAAAGTGTTTTCCTTCATGGATGGATTCTCGGGCTACAATCAAATCAAAATGGTTCCCGAGGATATGGAGAAAACAACTTTTGTCACACAATGGGGCACTTTCTGTTACAAGGTGATGCCGTTCGGACTGAAGAACGCAGGGGCAACTTATCAACGCGCCATGGTAGCTTTGTTTCATGATATGATACATCATGAGATTGAAGTTTACATAGACGATATGATAGCTCGGTCACAAACAGAGGAAGAGCACCTTGAACATCTAGAAAAGCTGTTTGCCAGGTTGAAAGAATACAAACTCAGGCTGAATCCAAGTAAATGCACTTTTGGAGTTAGGTCTGGTAAACTTCTGGGATTCATTGTAAGCAACAAAGGCATTGAAGTCGATCCAGCAAAAGTGAAAGCAATACAAGAGATGCCTGCCCCCCGTACTGAAAAGGAGGTTAGAGGGTTTTTGGGACGCTTGAACTATATTGCCAGATTCATCTCTCATCTGACTTCTATCTGTGAGCCAATTTTCAAACTTTTGAAGAAAGATTAGGTAGTCGAATGGAACGACGATTGCCAAGCTGCTTTTGACAAAATCAAGGAGTATTTGCTAGAACCTCCTATTCTGATGCCACCCGTCGAAGGAAGACCATTGATCATGTATCTGACCGTCTTGGATAACTCAATGTGGTGTGTTTTGGGCCAGCATGACGAGTCTGGTCGAAAAGAGCATGCTATTTATTACCTTAGCAAAAAGTTTACCGACTGTGAGACTCGCTACTCACTGCTCGAGAAAACTTGCTGCGCTTTGGTATGGGCTGCTCGCCGACTAAGGCAGTATATGTTGACTCATACTACCCTGTTGATTTCCAAAATGGATCCTATCAAGTATATCTTCGAAAAGCCTGCTTTATCTGGAAGAATAGCCAGATGGAAAATGATCCTAACCGAGTATGACATCCAGTACACCACCCAAAAAGCTATAAAAGGGAGTGTACTAGCTGACCATCTGGCTCATCAAGCTATCGAAGACTATCAACCCATGAGATTTGACTTCCCAGACGAAGACATCACGAATTTGGACAACATTGAAGGTAACGGACTGTATGACGGACCCGAAAAGGGATCCCGATGGACCCTGTACTTTGATGGTGCTTCAAATGCACTTGGAAACGGTATCGGCGCAGTACTCATTTCTCCGGAAGGCTGTCACACACCTTTCACGGCCCGACTTTGCTTCAGCTGCACAAACAACATGGCTGAGTATGAAGCTTGCATCTTTGGTCTCAAGGCTGCTATAGACTTGGGGATCAAATCTTTGATCGTATTTGGGGACTCGGCTTTGGTTATCAGTCAAATCAAAGGAGAGTGGGATACCAAGCATCCTAATATTATCCCATACAAGGAACATGTCCTGACATTGTTGCCTCATTTCGAGCAAATTGCCTTCGAGCATTTCCCGCGAGAAGAGAATCAGCTAGCAGATGCTCTAGCCACAATGTCCTCCATGTTTAAACTCAACTGGGATAACGAGGCTCCCCAAATCACCATCGAGCGAATGGATGAACCTGCGCATTGTCACGAGATTAATACCGAAGAAGTAGTGGAACAACCTTGGTTCCATGAAATCAAAAGGTATCTCGAGACCAGAGATTATCCCGAAGGAGCTTCCGTAAATGACAAGAAGTTCTTAAGGAAATTTGCTGCCAAATTCTTCCTGAGCAACGACATCCTTTACAAACGAAGCCATGATTGTGTATTACTCCGATGCATAGACAAAGATGAAGCAAAGTTGATCATGACTGAGATACACAGTGGCACATTTGGCACTCACTTGAGCGGGCATACAATGGCTAAGAAGATCCTAAGGGCAGGCTATTACTGGTCTACCATGGAAGCTGACTGCCATCAACATTCCCGTACTTGCCACAAATGTCAAGTCTACGCCGACAAAATTCATATCCCTCCGGTTCCTCTCAACGTTCTGACTGCTCCTTGGCCATTTGCAATATGGGGCATTGACATGATTGGAGAGATCAAGCCCACGGCTTCCAACGGACATCGCTTCATCCTGGTTGCCATTGACTATTTCACCAAATGGGTCGAAGCCGCTTCCTTCGCCTCTGTCACTAAAAATGTGGTTGCCCGTTTCATCAAGCAAAATCTCATATGTCGGTATGGTGTTCCAGACAGGATCATCACAGACAACGGTACAAACCTGAATAACACAATGATCACCGCTTTGTGCGAACAGTTCAAGATTTATCATCACAATTCATCTCCCTATCGGCCGAAGATGAACGGTGCTGTTGAAGCTGCGAACAAAAACATTAAGAAGATCATTCAGAAAATGACAGTCACTTACAAAGACTGGCATGAGATGTTACCGTTTGCTCTGCATGGATACCGTACGACGGCACGTACTTCAACCAGGGCAACCCCATTTTCTTTGGTATATGGCATGGAAACTGTCCTGCCTATGGAAGTTCAGATTCCTTCTCTAAGGATTATGAAGGACGCAGGTTTGAATGAAGACAATTGGATGCAGACCCGACTTGACCAACTCAATCTGATCGACGAGAAGCGACTCGCTGCTATATGCCATGGTCAGACGTATCAAAAACGGATGATCAAGGCCTTAAATAAGAAAGTCAGACGTCAAGTGTATCAAGTCGGATATCTCGTAATCAAGCGGATCATCTTGCCGCAAAGTGATCCCAGGGGCAAATGGACTCCTACATATGAAGGACCATTTGTGATCAAGAGCATATTTTCTGGTGGTGCAATGATTCTGACCACCATGGACGGCGACGACCTGCCGCACCCTGCGAACGCAGACATAGTCAAAAGATACTACGCATAAAATAACTCGACAAGTTGAAAACCCGAAAGGGCGGCTTGGGCAAAAATGGGCATCCCGGTGAACCGAAAACCCGAAAGGGCGGTTCAGGCAAAAATTAGGGATAAAAACAAAAAAATATGTACACCCGGCAAGTTGAAAACCCGAAAGGGCGGCTTGGGAAAAAAGGGGTTTCCCGGTGGATCGAAAACCCGAAAGGGCGATTCAGGCAAAAGTTAGGGAATTAAAGCGTATGACTATGTCTCGTCGGATCACTTAAAAGACAATCTCTTCATCAACCAGTTCCAGGTTTCTGATCAATCCAGTCATCGGCAAACGAAGCATTGAATGGACAGATATTCAGAGTTGTGAAGGCAATAGCAGAATGGAATCCCATGGAATTATTTCACATAGCCATCTTTATTTTGTATAAATCTTTCAATATTTACGACAAAATCCTCTTACTAGGATGTTTGTCTCCTTTGTACAAATATACTCAGAAAAAGTCAATACAAATACTTTTCCCAGAAATTTGTGTCATTTCCCTGTTTCATTTTCTTTTGCACTAATTCCTTTATTTTGAGAAACGTCCAATGTTTTTTTAAATAGGAATATGCATTTGAACATAATCATTTCCTTATGAACCCAGAAAGAGGATTACTGATAGGTTGAAAGTACAGTTGGATATTTTGATACCCTTTCAAAGGAAACCCCCAGGAGATTTGGAATCCATATCCCCAGCAAGTCTTGAAGCTTATCCCCAGTAGATTCTGGAAGCTTATTCCCTGCAGAGTACGGACGTCTCTCCCGAGCCTTATTCAAAGTTATTCCTCGCAAGGGCTTATAACTGGGTTATCCTCAGCTTATCGCCACGGAAGATCGCACTCGCCAAAATTCTTCCTACCTCCAGCGGAGTTCATCAGAGTTCCCCAACATAACTTATCAATACAATCCCCCAGAGGAGCTTATCTTTGTTATCCCCAGCCAGAGAATCCTCCAGAACTCAATTCCCCTCAGAGTTTAAGTTTCAGTGTCCCCAGCCGAGCTAAAGCTTCAAATTATCAATCCCCAGCGGAGCCAGACTAGTGAACCTTCTCCCCACAGAATTTTGGGAGGGCAAATCTTGAGTTCCCCAGTGAAGTCGCCAGAAATACTTCCCACCAAACTGAAGATTCTCAGTCTTACCTCCCCAACATGAGTCTATTAGATTGGAACTCCCCAGTAGAAGTCATCAGGAATTCTCTTCCCCAGCAGCAGCCAAGGAATTATTCTTCCCGGCAGCAGTCAAGATGCTTTTATCTTCAGCCATCTCGGATTCATCTATCCTCAGCAAGACAACTCTCCAGCTTACATGCGCATCCATTTACAGTCATATCATATAACATACATTGTATCATGCATCATGACATTGCATATAACTAACTCTTTACCTTTTCAGGTAAGACCAGTCGGCAGACTAAAATCATTATCTTCCGAGATTATTTCCAGGAATAGTTCGGATGTGACCCAGACATGGCAACATTCTAATGCTTATTCCAGATTCATCCAGATGCAGTTTTACACGAGCTCATCCTCAGGGAACCCTACACCGGTTTTTCCTCCAATTTCAAGATTTCTGAAAACAGTTTATGGATTCTTCCCCACAACGGATGTTAATCTATCGCTTGTTCAGACTCTTCTCAACTTTTGAAAACAGCTTACGGACGCTTCCCAACAACGGATGCTGCTCTATTGCTTATTCAACTTCAAGATTTCGGAAAACAGTTCACGGGTTCTCCAAGTAACTGATGTTAACCTATCACTTGTTCAGTTTCTTCTCAAGACTTCTGAAAACAGTTTATGGATTCTTCCCAACAACGGATGTTAATCTATCGCTTGTTCAGATGCAACTTTTGAAAACAGCTTACGGACGCTTCCCAACAACGGATGCTGCTCTATCGCTTATTCAACTTCAAGATTTCTGAAAACAGTTCACGGGTTCTCCAAGTAACGGATGTTAACCTATCGCTTGTTTAGTCTCTTCTCAAGACTTCTGAAAACAGTTTATGGATTCTTCCCAACAACGGATGTTAATCTATCGCTTGTTCAGATGCACCTTTTGAAAACAGTTTACGGATACCTCCAGACACGGATGTCAATCATTTGCTTATTCAGACCCCAGTTCAAAGATGGTCCTAAACATGGACACCTTTCTGATACTCATTCCAGATGGCATCTTTAAGCCCATCCCCGACAAGTTTCTGTCACTCTTCCAGATGGCATCGTTAAGCCCATCTCCAAATGGCATCTCTAAGCCCATTCCCGCATCCTTTGCTTTGACGAGTGCAAATTTAAGGGCACTCTAGTGTCCAATCTCCTTTTACCCTCGAGTCGCGAAAGGCAAACTTGCCAATCTAACTCTTCGGATTCAAGAAGATTGAACAGGGGCAACTGTTGTACCCCAAAATTTGCCCTCCCATTTCTCAATGATTTCTCATCACAAAGCCCTTGGAGCTCAAGATCCAGTTAGGGTTTCATCTGCTCAAGACTTCTCCTTGCACTGTTGACCCAAATTAGGGTTTGTGTTTGCACAAAGATGTTCTGAACTAAAATGCCCAAAATGACTTTCATGCTTCATAATGGACTCCTAAGTTTATCCATACCAAGTTTCAAGTCTTGATTCCAGGTTTTGCCCAGTCAATTGGACAGTTGACCTAGAAATCAGCTGTATTGGGGAAAAAGTCAACTGTGGCCAATTGACAGTCAAATCTCATGAAAATTGACCCACATCAACATTATGAACTCATATGGATCATTTGATCAAGTTTGGATCACAATTCCACAAGAAATTTGATCAGATCACCAAAAGGGCAAAATGGTCATTTTTAGGGTTTTGACTGCACAAAGGCAATTATTGACTGTTTGACCTAGCCAATGGCAAACCAAGCTCACATATGGACTCAAGGACCCCATGGAATTGTCTTGACATGCTCAACAAGTTCAAAAGATCCCAAATGCACAAGATTGACAGTTGAATTTCCCAGTCAATTGATCAATTTTGACTGTATACTGAAAAGTCAAAACTTTGACTTTTTGGTCAAAATCAAGAGTCAAGATTCATTTTTCATCAAAACATGCCAAATCATGAAACTTGTTCACCAAGAAATAAAAAATTGCAAATTAGGGTTTGAAATGAGAATTTTTCATAACTTAGAATTTTTCAAAGTTATGAAAAACCCTAATTTTTTCCTAACTTTGCCCCACTTTCTCACCAAGATTCATTTAGATTCAAGCAAAAGTCAAAACATGAAAGTTGTATCCTATTGCATAATATACAACTTTGATTCACAAAGTTTTCCCAAAAGAAGCTTGTATCTCAAGTTACAATTTTTGGAACAAGGGTACTAAACCATTCTTAACTTAGTGAAATTTTGACCTATTTTAGGCAAGGTTTTTTCCTAACTTCAAGACCATTTTTCACATACTTCCACTTGGAATTTCAATTTTCATTTCAAATATGGATTGTAGTGCACATTCCAAGATTTCCAAAATGTCCAAGAACTCATCAAACAACCTCATGACTTGAGAGAATCGAATTTTGCAATATGGCAAAAACTCACTTTTGAATTGGCCAATTTCCATGTTCATAACTTGTGCAAATTTCTCAAATCAGCATGCAACTTGATTACAGGCCTCTAAACCATTCAACACTCATAAATTTAATGCAAACTCATTGTGCCAAGACCATGTTCTATATGTTCAAGCATTGCATGATGGATTAATCCCAAAATAGATAAAGCACTTTAACCATTTTTGCAAAAGTAAGCTTTATGTCAAAATGAAAATCCAAGAAGTACAGATCAAATCCCCTTGGAACAAGTTTAGGGACTAATCACACTGATCAATGCCAAGGTTTGCAGCATGTTATGGGGGCCTCTACCTGTCTAAACACCAACTTTACCTTTTCTTGCTTAAGTGTTAAGAAACCTAGCATTTTGTAACAGAACTTTGATCTCAGCAATAGAACCCTTAAACCAAATATTTTGTACACATTCAAGACATCCTAACTGAGCTAGCACACGACTCCAACACCTCCATTGCCCTCTAGAACACAGAACCACCCTCAAGTTGCTCAAACAGAGCTCCTACTGCAGTTTGAGTGCCAACTCTCATCCCTTTCATGCATTCTTGCTAAAGACTCATCAAACACATTCCCTAGCATCACTTGAAGCTAACCAAAGTCTCAAACACGACCTGTAACTCCTCTAATCAGTTCCACCATTTTCACTTTCTTGTTTTGCAGTTGAAGTTCCATAGCTCGATTCAAAGTGTTTCAAAGCAAAGTAAGACTTGGAATAACATCCCTGGACATCAAGGAAGCTATACCAATCATCACCTTGCTCTGAAAGTACCTCCATCATCAGATACAATTCCAACTGAGAAGGTATATTCATGAACTTCTAACTCTTAGTGTAGGCATTATTAGTTCTAGGTTTGTGAATAAAAAGTGTTCTACTCATGCCCCTGAATCTGTACATACTTTTACTTTCCATTTATTTTGCTTGAGCTATGAGAATTTAAGGTCTGAATATGGAAGAAAAACTAGGTCAAGATTTGGGAATGATAAAATTCTCTCTCATTTCTGAGAGTTAGGATGAGTTCTTTACATATTTAGAATCGTGGCTTGATGATTAACATTTCTTATGTTGAAAGTTTGTGTAAAAAATCAAGGAATCAGGATGTTTGAATTCATGAATAAGGCGCGTGTTTTTTGAACAAAAGCTGTCTGAAGGTTAAAGAAAGGTCTTCATGGGCTGGGCCTGTTGTGCTATTTCTCTTCACACCCTATTTTTGCTTTCATACCCCCTGAGCCCATTTTGTTTGTTTTAATGATTTTTTGACTTTTCTCTTTTTATTCTGATTTATTTATTTTTGCTAATAATATTAAAAAACATAAAAAATATTTTTACACCATTTTTATATTTTTTAGGCATTTATTTGTTCATATTGACATTTGTACATAAATAATTATATAAACTTACTTTTTACTTAAAATACTAGAAAATAATGTAAGCACATTTTATTTTCATTTTTTATTTTGTTTTATCTTCTTAAAATATTTTGTATAAAATATACTTTTTTTATAAATATTAAATATTATTATTTTTATATATATAATACATATTTAGAAATTAATACATATATATATATATATTTATTAGAATATTTAGTAAAAAATACAAAAATATATGCACTTTATTTTTTATTAACATTTAATAGTAAAAATATCATTTTGACAAATATACTTCATTTTTATTTTTATTTCATATATAATTGATAAATATTAGTATATATTAAACAATTAATACTTTTATCTAAGAAAATTAGGGTTTTGCCCTAAATATTAAAAAAGCTCCAAAAATAATACTTTTTCTATTTTGTTTATTTGACATAAAAAATACTTTTTTTTTCATACATATAAAAAACTTTTTTTTGCATCTCACATATTTATTCTATTTCTATTTAGTTTGTGCAAATTAATTACTTTGTAAATATTCCAAATTGATGTAATAGCTAGGAAATTCCTTGTCTAAATATCCCCCCATTTGAACATTTGTACCCCCCTTCCCATATTGTGTTGTAATAGTTTAGAACTTTACTTTTCACACTTTAACGCTTTCTAAATATGCCATGTTAGAATTAGGGTTTGTATGCAAATAAAAAGAACAAAATAGTTTAACCTAATTTCAAGATAATCAAGCATGAACATGGACAACACATATCACACTTGCACCCCTAGGGTATTCCACTTGTTGCCTTCAATAATGGGCCATATTGCATGTTAGGTCTCTTTGGGCAAAACAAAAACAAACAATTCAAATGATCATAGTCCCTCGATGACGCTTTCGAAAAGTTGCCTAAAATGATCAAGTCCCTTTCAAATAAAAAATTGCCCAAAGATACTTAGCACTATTGCAATCATGGTCTAAACGATGACCCGTGCCCGTCCCTTTCACATCCTAACACAAGATTGTCCACTAAATACAATGGTGGAACAAAATTGTTAAAAGGGTTAAAACATAGCATAAATCTTTGAGAACTTTAGGGTAGATAGCTATTAAGTACTTGTCAACTTGCAAAAGAAAACACTTGCCTATTTTCAAACCACACTTCACAAACACTTTCAAAACAAACTTTCAAAAACTTTGAAATATCTTTTCAAAAAGACAAACACCTTTTGTAAAACATTCGAGTAAAGAATTGTTACAAGAGTAGCCTAGACAAGGCATCTTTTTCAAAACATTTTCAAAACCACACACAAAGCACCATTTTAAACAATTGAAAACCAAGGCAAGTTGATCTAAGCAAGTACCTAAGAGCCTATGGATAACCATGGATAGAAAGGGTGATAATACCTTCCCTTTCTATAATCTACTCCCCGAACCCAAGAAAAATCTCAAAGGTTTTTGATGTGCTTTTTAAACCTTTCCTTAGGATAAAATAAAAAGTCGGTGGTGACTCTTGCTCAACCGAAACATTTGCGAAAACAAACGCAAAACCATAGTCAGTTCTCCCACCGTATCACACCAGCCAATCTACATCCTCAGGTCTAAGAAGATTGAAAAGGGGCAACTGTTGTACCCCAAAATTTGCCCTCCCATATTTCTCAAAACATCTCAAGAAAAATTCACAAGTCCAACCCGGCGCGTCATATTCAGGTGTTCTTTCGCCAAGATATCTCTGATAACATATTCTCAAATTCAGGTTCGGCTCAAGATATAATTCTTTAAAGAAGGTATCCGAATGTGTAAGTTTTCTTGAAGAAATATGGTGAAAAAGTGTGCTGAAAGTGCAGTTTTTACGCGCTAAAAAATTCATAACTTGAAGATCGTTGCTCGTTTTGAACCCGTTCCGGTGGCCAAAATTCCGTCTTGACATTATCTATGTTTTCATCTCTCACAGCTGAAAGCCAATTTCGATCAGAAGGTCTTCAAAAATGTGGATTTATCAAGTATTTTCGTACAGAAAATTTGTGACAAGTTTATTTGCGTCATGTTCAGAAAATCATAACTTGGTCGATTTTCATCGTATCGAGCTGGTTCCGGCGCCAAAATTTCACAAATTGAGTTGGCTACATTTTCATAGAAGGTATTAAGTTCAAACGGTATTCAAAAGGCCTTCGTTTTTTGCTCAGAGTGCGTGACACGCTGAAAATCCTGAATGCTGAATATTATTTCATCTGAGCCGAAACTTCGAAAATTCATAACTCGGTCAATTTTTATCGGATTGAGCTCATATTTTTACACAAGGTCACTGACTCATAGATCTACAACTTTGCTTCAAAAGTCAAGACCAAATTATGCACCGATCAATACCAGTTTTTTATTGAAGAACGTGTCAGAGTCGACACTGGAGCCCAAAATAAGTTTGTCTGAGCTGAAACTTCAAAAATTCATAACTAATTCACCGTTTATCCGATTGAGCCGATTTTCAGACAGGAGTTAGTTATCGATGTCGGTTACATTTTGTTTTCACATTTCAACTTCAAAAATGGCACTTAAGTCCCTGCGATTTAGCCTGGAAAGTGACGAACTCAAGTGAACATTGGAGGCCCAATTGCACATTCAAAGCCCATTTTCTTTACCCTAATTTCCATTATATAATCACCTTCTTTTCACATAAACCAGGAGAAAAAAGGAGAGAAAAAAAACCTGGCCACAACACTGTCAGAATATCAAATTCTTTTAAGAACCCTAAAACCTTGAAATCCTTATTACAAATCCCTCTCTCACTACAAACAAGCCATCACAGTTATAAACCAACACCTCACTACTTCTTCAGTAAGGGTAAGGCTGGTTTGATCTCTATGATCAAAAGGGTATAATCATTCATACATGCCATATTGTGCCTAAACATTAAATTTCTTCATATATTGGCTTTATTTGTATTTTATGATTTTATTTAATGTGTTCATTAAGGAACGTTGAGGCCAAAAGCTAAATGGCCAAAAGCCAAAAGCCAAATGGCCAAAAGCCAAAAGCCAAAAGCCAAAAGCCAAATGGCTAAAAGAACAACTTATGCATGACACCAATACACGGCGAGACAGACATCCTGAGAAGATTAAGGAACGTTGAGGCCAGAACACAAATGGCCAACAGCCAGAACACAAATGACCATGAAACCCAATCCAATGGCCAAAGAATGCAGACCACAGTACTCAGGAGTCAATGAACACGCACGTGATGCCAGAAAGTCAAACAAGGCTTTTTGTCTAATGGGTCAGAATACTTCAAAAAAACCTCCCCTTGGGCCTGAAACCCCCCTTGGTTTGCATCCTTTTTAATTTTATTTTCTTTTCTTTTCTAATTCTTTTTTAATTGTTTTAATTGTTTTTTTCACCATAAAATAATTTTCTATAATAAAAACAGAAAAATCAAAAATACAAATATATTTAATTATTATTAATTTCATCACTAACCTATTTTTTTGTAAATAAACTCTAACAATTAACTTAGTTTAATTTAGGTTTTTAAACTTTAATCTTTTTCTTAATAAGTAAAAAGTATCTAGAATTAGGTTTTTTTGACATTTTCATCTTTTTCTTAAATAAATAATTAATCATCATTATTTATCATTATTATTAATTATCATTAATTTTGTAAATAAACATGTACATTAAATATTATGTAAATTAGGTTTTAAACTTTAACTTTTTTTTAATAATTAAAAATATTTAGAACTAGGGTTTCCTTCTAATTTTAAATTCTTTTCTTTATTTTCATAAATACAAAAAACCTAAAAAACATTTCTTTTCTTTAATAAAATAAATAATTAACTTTCTTATTTCAATTTAATTTCAAAAGGGTCCAACGCCCTCGAACGTTCAACTTTAATTTTCTCGCGCATTTATTCTTATTTTCCTTTGTGAATATTATATAATTGCTCAAGCCTTGTAATAGTAATTAAGAATTTATTTACTTTCCGCATTTTTTATTCCAAACGGGTCTTTGTTAATTTGGCGATGTATAGACCCGCGCCTTGTAATAGCGTATGATTTATCTTTCCGCACTTTAATTTCTGCACTTTTAAACTGCTAAACTTTGCATGAAAGAATGAATGGCCTAAATTAAAAACAAGCGTAGATCACCCTGATGCATGTACAAGAAAAAACATAACATGAAAATAACACACAAATTCACACACCACTCTTAGGGTACGCCTCACTGTTGCCTTGCCCTTGAAACGTGGTCATCGAGTATAGGACGTCTTAGTAAGTCCTTATGTCCGTTGATCCATATGCCTCAAAACAAGTTGCCTCGGAAAAGTTGCCTCGAATTAAAAAAGGATCAATGGCATAAGGGTAGCTTCTAAGGTGTCCTACTGTTGCTCTGGTGACCACACTGTCCCTAACAAACGAATTGACCTGAACACCTCCAACGACGGTGCTACCTACCTCTCAATGGTGGGATAGCACTATCTAAAGGACTCTAACACAGCCTAATTCCTTAGAGTAGGTAGATTCTCCTGAGTACTTACTCTCTCAAAACAAACAAAAACATCTTTTCACACTGACACTTTCAAAAAGTTTTCAAACAAATTTTTCATACACTCTTGAGGACAGATACAAGAGTTACTTAGAAATTTTTCAAACGAAACTTTTTCAAAACCCACACACATTTGAAAAGCAAACAAATTTTGAAAACATAAGAGCAAGTACCTAAGAGCCCGTGGATAACCACGGATAGAAAGGGTGCTAACACCTTCCCTTTCTATAAATCTACCTCCCGAACCGAGAGACATTCTCAAAGAAAGAATTTTGCTGTGCTTTTGTCCTGTCCATGTTGGAGAAAATAAAAGACGGTGGCGACTCTTGCTTACCGCGACATTTCGCGAACCAGCTTAAAAAACAGTCAGTTCTATTTCCACCGATCACAGGTTCCAACTCTGTTATTGCCTTTATATCTTCAAGCGTCTCATCACTTTGCTACTTGGTCGTAGGTGGATCAGATTGATTGGCGTCGTCCGAGCTTGATAGTCGATACTGAAGTCTGGTTGCGAGGTGATCCAATGAGACATAGTGTTACGCTTCAATCCCTAATTTTTTCCTGGACCGCCCTTTCGGGTTTTCAGTCCACCGGGATACCCTTTTTTTCCCAAGTCGCCTTTTCAGGTTTTCGACTTGCCGGGTGTATAATTTCTTTTTCATTTTCATCCCTTACTTTTGTCCGAACCCTTTTGGTTCGCCGGGAAGCCCTTATTTTTGCCTAGGCCAGTCAACCTAGCGGGTCTTTGATTATGCGTAGTATCTTTTCACTATGTCTGCATTAACGGGGTGAGGAAGGTCGTCACCATCCATGGTGGTTAGAATCATAGCTCGTCCCGAGAAAATATTCTTAACCACAAATGGCCCTTTGTACGTGGGGGGTCCATTTGCCCCTGGGATCACCTTGCGGTAGTATGATGCATTTGATCACTAGATCCCCGACTTGATATTCTTGACGTCTGACTTTCTTGTTAAAAGCCTTGATCATTCGCTTTTGATACGTCTGACCATAACAGATAGAAGTAAGTCTCTTTTCATCGATTAAATTCAGCTGATCAAGTCGGGTTTGGATCCAGTCGTCTTTGTTCAAACCTGCATGCTTCATAATCCTGAGAGAGGGTATCTGGACTTCGATGGGTAGGACTGCCTCGATGCCATATACCAGAGAGTAGGGTGTTTCCCCAGTCGACGTCTGTGCTGAGGTACGGTACCCATGAAGAGCGAATGGTAACATATCGTTCCAGTCTTTGTATGTCACCGACATCTTCTGCACAATCTTCTTGATATTCTTGTTAGCCGCTTCAACAATGCCATTCATCTTCGGCAGGTAGGGATAAGAGTTATGATGCTGAATCTTGAACTGTTTGCAGAGCTCGATGATCATTGTGTTATTGATATTGTACCATTTCCAGTAATAATCCTCTCTGGTACACCATATCTGCAGATCAGATTGTGTCGGATGAACCGCGCTACGACATTCTTGGTTACTGTTGCAAAGGAAGCTGCCTTAACCCACTTCGTAAAGTAATCAATGGCTACCAGAATAAAGCGATTCCCGTTAGACGCAGTAGGTCTGATCTCGCCGATCATGTTACTGCCCCACATTGCAAAGGGCCAAGGAGCTGTCAAAACATTCAGGGGAACCAGAGGTACATGCACCTTATCAGTATAGACTTGGCATTTATGACAGGTTCGAGAGTGCTGATAACAATCGGATTCCATAGTGGACCAGTAATATCCTGCTCGTAGGATTTTCTTCGCCATAGTGTGTCCACTAGAATGGGTTCCGAAAGTGCCTTCATGTAACTCTGCCATGATCCTTTCTGCCTCGCTCTTGTCTACACACCGCAGTAAGGTTGAATCATGGTTATGCTTATAGAGAATCCCATTGCTGATGAAGAACTTCACAACAAACCTTCTTAGAAACTTCTTATCATTAACGGATTCCCCTTCGGGATACTCCTGAGCCTCAAGATACCTTTTTACTTCGTAAAACCAGGGTTTATCTACTACCTCTTCAGCCTCAATGTCACAGCAGTGTGCGGGTTCATCCAGCCTCTCAATGGTAATCTGGGGAGCTTCATTATCCCACTTGACTTTGAACATATAAGACATGGTTTCCAGCGCGTCCGCCAACTGATTCTCCTCTCGTGGGAAATGTTCAAAGGTTATTTCCTCAAAGTGTGGAAGCAATGTAAATACATACTCTCGGTAAGGAATAAGATTCGGGTGCTTCGTATCCCACTCACCTTTAATCTGACTTATCACCAAAACGTAATCTCTGAATACACTCAAAAACTTAATTCTCAGGTCAATAGCAGCTCGAAGACCCATGATACACACTTCATACTACGCCATATTATTAGTGCAGTTAAAACATAATCGGCCAGTGAATAGAGTATGACAGCCCTCAGGAGATATGACTACAACGCCAATTCCGTTACCCAATGCGTTCAAGGCTCCATCAAAATACATAGACCATCGAGATCCCTCCTCGGGTCCTTCATCCAGTCCAGGTTCTTCGCAGTCAGTTACTAACATGATATTCTCATCCGGGAACTCGAAATTCATGGACTGGTAGTCATCCACGGCCTGATGCACCAAGTGATCCGCCAATACACTCCCCTTGATTGCTTTTTGAGTTATGTATTGGATGTCGTACTCGGTTAAGATCATCTTCCATCTTGCTATCCTTCTGGAAAGAGCGGGTTTCTCGAAAATATACTTGATCGGATCCATCTTTGATATCAATAAGGTAGTGTGAGTCAGCATATACTGTCTCAGCCGGCGAGCAGCCCATGCCAAAGCGCAACAAGTTTTCTCGAGCAATGAGTATCGGGTCTCACATTCGGTAAAATTTTTGCTAAGGTAGTAAATGGCGTGCTCTTTTAAACCAGACTCGTCATGCTGCCCCAACACATACCCCATTGAATTGTCTAGCACTGTCAAGTATAAAATCAAAGGTCTTCCTTCTACTGGAGGCATCAAAATTGGTGGTTCTTGAAGGTATTCCTTGATTCTTTCGAAAGCAATCTGGCTTTCATTATTCCACTTCACCACTTGATCTTTCTTCAGCAGCTTGAAGATTGGCTAACAAGTAGCGGTCAGATGTGAAATGAACCTGGTGATGTAATTCAAGCGTCCCAAGAAACCTCTGACTTCTTTCTCTGTGCGAGGGACTTACATCTCTTGTGTGGATTTTACTTTTGCAGGGTCCACCTGAATACCCTTATCACTGACAACAAATCCCAGAAACTTACCAAACCTTACCCCGAAGGTACACTTGTTCGGATTCAACCTCAGCTTGTACGTCTTCAACCTATCAAACAGTTTCTGGAGATGATCAAGGTGCTCTTCCTCAATCTGGGACCTGGCTATCATGTCATCAACATAAACCTCGATCTCATGGTGAATCATATCATGGAACAAAGCGACCATGGAGCACTGATAGGTTGCCCCAGCATTATTCAACCCAAAGGGCATTACCTTGTAACAAAAGGTGCCCCATTGTGTAACGAAGGTGGTCTTCTCCATGTCCTCAGGAGCCATCTTGATCTGGTTGTAGCCAGAAAAGCCATCCATGAAAGAGAAGATCTTATGCTGCGCGGTGTTGTCGACCAAAACATCGATGTGAGGAAGTGGGAAGTCATCCTTGGGGCTCGCCCTGTTCAGATCTCTATAGTCCACACACATCCGTACCTTACCGTCCTTCTTAGGCACCAGAATGACATTGGCAACCCATTGTGGATAAGAAGTGACAGCCAAGGATCCTGCATTGAATTGTATCATGACCTCTTCCTTGATTTTCTCTGACATTTCGGGGCGCATACGGCGGACCTTCTGTTTTACCGGAGGGCATTCCTCTTTAGTCGGCAGGAGATGTACCACAATATCAGTGTCTAAACCAGGCATGTCTTCATAGGACTAGGCGAAGATCTCAACATAGTCATGTAGCATCTGTATTAACCGTTATTTGGCACTAGGCTCCAGATTCGCACCTATCTTAACCTCTTTCCTGTCTTCCTCTGTACCCAAATTCACTGACTCAACTGGCTCTTCATGAGGATGTATGGCCCTTTCTTCCTGCTGTAATAGTCTAGCAAGTTCTCCAGGCACCTCATAATCGTCCTCACCTTCGTCCTCGGCTTGGTTGATCGGATTTTTGAAGTCATAACTGGCAGTAGCAGAGTTGTTATCAATGGGATCCAGAGTGGATATGGATCTGCAGTATGATACGTGAGTGTGTGTAAGAGAATAGCTGTTTTGATAAAGTGGGAAACAGAAAAGAAAAACAAGGAGCGCAAAATTTGTAATGCAAGAAACGTCCAATGCTTTATTAATGATATATGAAATGACAAATAATAAGCCCTCATAAGCAAAGCCAAGGTGCCTCGGGCCGTAAAGTTTCAAACTGTTTATTACAAATCTTAAAACAAAATTCAATTAATACGGAATAAAAGAAACGGGTATGAAGTCCTTCGCCGTCCAGTTATTCAGTCCTCTGTTGGTCGTTGGGTAGATCGAGCTGTCAACATCCGGGTTCTCATCATCAGCATCTTTTGTGGTGGAGACAACCTCAATAGCATTGATTCCCGAGCCATGCTTGGGCATGGTGCAGTTATGACGTTGGGCTTCTCCGGAGCGTCAAACTCAATCTCTTTGGCTTCGATCAGGTCCCGCACCTTATTTTTCAGGGCCCAACACTCGTTGGTATCATGACCTAGACTTTTGCAGTGATAAGCGCAGCGGGAATTCGAGTTATAGTGGGGAGATGTGGTGTTGGGGTTCTTCGGGGCTTCCCTCAGAGTTACCAGATTGGTCTTCAACAATTGTGGTAAAATTTGAGACAGAGTCATATTGAGCCGGGTGAACTACCGCTGTGGTCTTTCCGCTCTTTGTTGATTGTTGCATTGTGGAGTAACTGCGGGTCTTGATATCACTACAGCATTTACCGCTTGACGGTGTTCAGATCTGCTTTGGCCCCACGGGCTATAGACTGCACTAGCTTCCTTCTTACCAGCAAAAGGCTTATTTACCGAACTCGAAGAGGCATCCTTCTGTATTTTACCACTTCGAGTGCCAGCTTCTACTCTTTCTCCAGTTAAAATCAGCTCGATGAAACCAGATGATGAGCTACCGATCAAGTGATTGAAAAATGGATCAGATAGCGTCCCTAGAAACATGTCAACCAACTCCCTATCAGACAACGGGGGTTGGACTCTTCCAGCCAAGTCTCTCCACTTTTGAGAATAGTCCTTAAAACCTTCACTTGCACCCATGGACATACCCTGGAGTTGAGTGCGAGTGGGAGAAAGGTCGGCGTTATACTGATACTGCTTGTAGAAAGCAGCAGCAAGATCTTCCCAGTTTTGGACGCTGGCCCCCTCCAACTGATAGAACCATTCAAGCTGAGTCCCTGACAGACTATCTTGAAAGAAATGCACCCACAAATTTCTATCAGCAGTGTAGGGTTGGATCTTTCAGACATATGAGCGGAGATGGAGTTTTGGGCAGGATACCCCATCATACTTGGCGAAAACCGGAGCTTTGAACTTATGAGGGATGACCACTCCCGATACCAGCCCCAATTCTCCGAAATCCAAACCAGGTATTTTCTGAATTTCCATAGCACTCAGACGGTCTTCTAGCTGCTTGTACCTATCCTCCGCAGGAGGATATTGCTCATCATCGTAATCCGTATCATTATCAGAAACTGTAGGACTAGGGCCCTTTTCCCTTTCTTGGTTCTCCCCATCCTTGGATGAGGAAGTCAGGTTAGCTGGTTGTCTCAACCTTTCTCCGAATCTTCTACCCATGTTCAGAATACCGACCTTCTTCTTCTTCTTCTTCTTCTTCTCTTTCAGAATAAGGGTCTTCAGATCCTCTTTCCCTTTAGCCAGACTTATGAACATCTGTTGGAATTGGGCGTTCTGTGCCTGGAGATCTTTGATGGCTTGATCGGAAGATATTTCTGCTGAAATAAACAGCGAAGAAGATGAGAAACCTGTAAGGGTACCTGTAATGATGTGCATGATAATGGGATGCGCATGTAATGATTTCAAAGACCTTGGGAGATTTAATTTTGCAAACCAAAAAAATAAACAAAACTTTATTAGCTTAAACTTTGAAAGGTTCAACAATGCCTTTAAGGCGTTACAAAGAAGTAAATAAAACAAAATCTAAAACTAGAAAAAGAAAAATCAAAAGTCCCATGGTCGCTTCCTCTTTGTGCTAATATAGTCATTGATCACTCTTTCTTCCTCGAGCTTCCTGGTGAGCTTCATAATCTTCCTTTCCTGCTCATGGTACTGTTCTCGATAAGTATCCCGCTCATTCCTCAGCTGAATCCAAGACCTCTGTAACTCCCCAAGATCAGTAGGCATGCAAGGATAGAGAATCGTGTAAGGAATGCCTTCTTCATTAGTAGGCTCCACAATCACTGGTAATACGGCTTCATAAGGCATCATGAGCTTCTGAGCACGAGCTCGGACCCATTGGAGGTAAGGCTGCATAGGAAGGGAAGTCTTTGGTCCCAACTCTTCGGGGTCAGATCTGTTTACCATGCCCCAAGCTCGTATGAACCTCCGGCGATGCTCCTTAACGTCATCCTTATAGTTGAATACAATGTCCTCGAGAAGTAACTCATGGGGACCATCTCTTAGAGCACGACCAAATTGTCGCAAAGCTAGACAAAGATTGTAAGTTTTTCCTCCTCTAATTCCAGGCAATGGGACATTACGGTATCCCCCACAACGGTCAATAACAGCAGTGTCTTCCATAGCTCGGGAACACCAAAGAATACCTGTATGAGCAAGTGACATTATTCTGTACGACCAACCCAAACCTTCTTCGTTCTTCAGCACAGACTTAGGGAGGTGAGAAATAAACCACCTCGACAGCAACAACATGCAACACATAAGAGTCCCTCTTCTCCTTATAGTACGAGTATAGAGAGCATTCAAGATATCTCCTAGCAAGGTAGGCACAGGGTTGCGAGAAAGGAAAATCTTGACAGCATTCACATTGTGATGCGGTGGGAGAACTGACTTGAGGTTTTGCGTTTGTGTTCGCAAATGTTTCGGTTTAGCAAGAGTCACCACCAACTTTTTATTTTATCCAAAGGAAAGGTCAAAAATCATAGGAAAGACCTTTGAGATGTTTTCTTGGGTTCGGGGGGTAGATTATGAAAAGGGAAAGTGTAAGCACCCTTTTTATCCATGGTTATCCATGGGCTCTTAGTTACTTGTTTAGATCACTTGCTTTTGCTTTTCAATTGTTTGAAATGGTGCTTTGTGTGTGGTTTTGAAAATGTTTTGAAAATAGGCCTTTTGTCTAGGCAACCTTTGTAATGATTCTTGTTTGAATGTATACAAAGGTGTTTGTCTTTTGAAAAGATGTTTCAATGTTTGAAAGTTTGAAAGTTTGTTTTGGGAAATGTTTTGAAATTGTGTTGTGAGGTGTGTTTGAAAAATAGCAAGGACGTTTTTGCAAGTTTCGATCAAGTAACTAAGAGTTGTCTACCCTATCTACTCAAGAGTCTTTCCTACACATTTTTAACCCTTTTACATTGTTATTTTACCATTGCGTTTGGTAAACAACCTTGTATTTGGATGTTAAACGGGACAGGCACGGGTCATCGTATTGACCATGATAGCAATTGTGCTAAGTATCTTTAGCAAATTTTTGAGGGACTAGATCATTTTGTATAGGCAACCAAGATAGCATCATCGAGGGACTATGATCTTTTGTTTTGTTTTTGTTTTGCCAAGATACTCAATATGCATAACATGGTCATTTTTAAAGGCAACAAGTGGATGAAACCCTAAGGGTGCATGTGTGCATTGTGTTGTCAATTTTCATGCTTTTTTGTCTTTGTATTAGTCAAGCTATTTGTTTGATTTTGGATTTTTTGCATACAAACCCTAATCTCTAACATGGTATACTTGAAAGCTATAAATGCGTAAAATAAATCTACGACTATTACAACATTGATATGGGGAGGGGGATACAATTTTTGAATGGGGATTATTTTGCAAGAAATTAAAACCCTAATATTTACTATTACATCCAAATTGAATTCTTTGCATTAAATAATAAATAAACAAAATTTAAACAAACAAATTAAGTATAAATATGCAAAATATTATAAGTATGCAAAGAAAATATTTTTATTTATTTTTATGTATGTAAAAAAAAACATAATATTTAATGTGTTAAAAAAGAATAAAAAAGTTATTTTTTTTGTTAAGGGAAAAACCCTAAATTTTGTTTTAAGAAAATATATTTATTAATATTATTTATTTATGTACAATAAAATAAGATAAAATATATACAAAATAAAAATATATTAGAAAAAAAATATTATTTAAGTATAAATAACAAAAATAAAAGTATAATGTTTTTATGTATTATTTTTAAGTTTTTATTAAATAAAACAAAAGTATGTTATCTAATAGTTATTTTTATATTAGAAAAAATAATAATAAAAAAAATGAAAAAAAAATGTGAAAATTAAATAAAATATTTTTGGTGATTTTAATGTTTATAAAAATAAATAAAAGTCATAAAATAAAATAAAAATACAAAATATGTAAAATAATAGAAATGGGCCAAGGGAGGTGCAATCAGTAAAGTTGGAGGTGCAAAAAGCATGGAATGGCCAGGCCCAGCCCAGACTTCATCTTCAACCTTTGTCAAACACAAAAACACGCGCCCTGTAACTCCAGTTATGTTCTCTCTATTCTTTGCATGAAATCAAAAACTCAAAACATGAAACTTGTAGAGTATTAAACCACGATTTCAACCATATAAAAAACTCAATCTAACTCTCAAAGACCAGAGAGAATTTCTATGGCCCTGCTTTCTAACCTAATTTTTTCAAGAAGTTCATGAATCAAATTCTCTTAACACGATTAACTTAAATGAAAACTGAGCATATGTACAACTTCAGGGCTATGAGTACTACATTTTTTATTCACAAACCTAAGCCTAATGATTCCTAAATAGAGAGATAGAAAGTTGAAAAATACCTGTTTCAGTTGAACACGAGTATGGCAATGTGGAGCTTTTCAGTGAGGCCTGAGATGCTTGGGAGCTTGCTTGAACTTCCTCTGACCTTCCCCAATGCCTAGTTTGCTTTAGATTTGCTTGAGCAAGCTTGTAGAACTCAACCTGCACAAGCTGAAAACATAAATGGTGAAGCTTGCAAATGGAGTTACAGTCACTGTCCAATGGTTGGGATAGCTTGGATAGGTTATATGGAATGTGTTTGAACAGGTTTGGGGCAAAACGCACGAGTGGTTTGTGAGATAGAACTCAAAGTGCAGAAGCTGCCCTATTTTGCAAGAGGAAGGTGACTTTGTGTTTTGGAAGGCTTGAGGGTTCAATGGCTCGTGTTTTTGGATCAAGACAATGCACAAAACTTATTTCAAAAGCTTGCAAGGGTTGGTTATATCAGATATGCAAGTTGTGGCTCTTTGGCAAGTTTACTTGTATTTTAAGCAAAAGTAAACAATGATGCAAGACAGGCCTGTACAGGCTATCTTTCAGCTTGCACTCTATGATCTTGGCCCCCCCAGTTTGTGGATTTTGTTTCTGTACAAGATTTTGTTCAAGGCTCAAGAATGCAATTTGACATAAAGCAAATTTGACAAAAATGACAATGTTGCCTTTTTGCTATTTTTGGATTAATCTTTTGTGTAATCCTCCCATGATCAGAACAAAGCCTCAAACCAATGGATTTGCATTTAATTATTGATTATGAAAGGGTTTAGGGACCTGTAATCAAGTACAAACAATGCTGGATGGAAGTTGCAACTTGTATCAACATGAAAATGCCATGGATCAAAAGTGAGTTTTTGCCAATTCAAGTCTTCGATTCTCCCTAACCACAAATGATTTTGGAGAGTTCTTGGACATTTTGAAAAGCTTGTAACATTATCTACAATCCATCTTTGAAATGAAATTTGATATTACAAGTGGAACTATGTGAAAAATGGTCATGAAGATAGGTCAAAATCCTGCCTAAACTAGGGCAAAATTTCACTAAGTTAAAAGTTTCATGGACCCTTGTTCCAAAAATCATAACTTGAGATCCAAGCTTCTTTTGGGAAAACTTTGTGAATAAAAGTTGTAGAATTTGTGGAGGACTACAACTTTCATGTTGGAAGTTTTGTTTTAATACAATTGCATCATGGTGAAAATATTGGGCAAAGTTGGGAAAAAATAAGAAAATTTCATAACTTAGAAGAATTCAAAGTTATGAAAATTTTCAATTTTAAACCCTAATTTGCAAAATTAGGTTTCTTGATGAAAAAGTTTCATATTTTGACACATCTTGATGAAAAATGACCCTTGGCACTTCATTTTGACCAAAAAGTCAAAGTTTGACTTTTCAGTGTACAGTCAAATTTTGATAAGTTGACTGAAAAATTCATCTGTCAATCCAATGCATTTGAGATCTTTTGAACCTTGTGAATAGGTCAAGATGATGCCATTGAGTCCTTGAATCCATGCTTGAACCCAACTTGCCATTGGCTAGGTGAAAAAAATCAGAAATTGCCCTTCTGCAATCAAAACCCTAAAAATGACAATTTTGCCCTTTTGATGATCTGATCAAATTTCTTGAGGAGTTGTAGTACAAACTTGATCAAATGGTTAATATGAGTTTATAATGTTGATATGGATCAAAATTTATGAGGTTTGGCTGTAAATTGGCCACAGTTGACTTTTTCCTCAATACAGCTGATTTCTAGGTCAACTGTCCAATTGACTGGGTAAAAATTTGATTCAAAGCTTGAAACTTGGTAGAGGCAATATTATAAGTCCAACATGAAGTATGAAAGTCACTTTGAGTATTGAAAGTCCAAAAATCCCTGTGCAAACTCAAACCCTAATTTAGGTCATCAATGCAAAGAGATGTCTTGAGCAGAGCAAACCCTAATCCTGTCTGGAGTTCAAAGAGTCTTGTGAGGGGAAATCTCGATAAAATGAGAGGGAAAATTTTGGGGTACAACAGCTGCCACTGTTCAATTTTCTTGAACCTGAAGAGTTAGATTGGCGAGTTTGCCTTTCGTGACTCGAAGGTAAAAGATGATTGGACACTAGAGTGCCCATAAATTTGCACTCGTCAAAATGTAAATGAGGGAATAGGCTTAAAGATGAAATTTGGAGAGGGTAGAATCTTTCTGGAGATGGGCTTAGAGATGCCATCCAAGACTGTTTGTTGAAAATCAGGAGAATGAACACCAAAATGGTATCCATATCTGGAACGTATCTGCGTTGTATCTGGAGATTGGATTCGTATGAGCAAAGGAGTGGCGTCCGTGTCTAGAGCGTATCCGAGCTATAACCGTATTTGATTCTTGAATGAATATCAGAATGACTGCCGTGTCTGGAGTGTATCTGTATTGTATCTGAATTCTGAATGGGCGACAGAAAAACATCAGTGTATGGAGCATCTCTGGGCTGGGGATAAATTCCGAATGAGTGACAAAATGGCAACCGTGTCTGGTGCGTATCTAGACTGTATCTGAAATTGAGATCTGTATGAGTAGCAGAATGACTTCCGTGTCTGGAGTGTATCTGAACTGTAACTGGGATTTGGACAAATGACAGAATGACTTCCGTGTCTGGAGTGTATCTGAACTTGAAGTTGATAGTTGAATCTGAATGAGAAATAGAATGGCTTCCGTGTCTGGAGCGTATCTAGTCTGTATCTGATTGCTGAAGTCTGAATGAGTAGTAGAATAACCGTCGTGTCTGGGGTGTATCCATATTGTATATGAATAAGATATCTGAATGAGTAACATTATGACTTCCATGTCTTGGAGCATATCCGTACTGTATCTGAAATCTTCGAATAGTTGTTAACGATAGCTTTTAATCTCATCCTGAAAAGGGTAAAATGTTAGCTGAAACACAAAGCTATGTTGCATGACATGTATGATGCAATAAAATGTGTTCTATCAATGTTTATGATATATGAATGTAATGGATGCGCATGTAGGCTGATTAGTTATCTTGCTGAGGAAAATAAATCCTTGATAGCTGAAGATAATGAAATCTTTGACTGCTGCCGGGGAAAATAAATCCTTGACCGCTGTTGGAGATTCAAAATCTTTGATTGTTGAGAACGAGAAATCCCTGGACCACTGTTGGAGATAGAAAATCCTTGGTGACTTGTGGAGACTAACAAGAACTTTGACAACTTCTGTGGGGATGTGAGAATCCTTCATAACTTTCCTGGGGAATAAGGAAAACTCTGACGATCTCTACTGGGGAATTGAAACCTTGGAGGCTTCCACTGGAGAAATGAAAATGAGAATCTTCGATCTGCTGGGAAATAACTCTGCAGGGAGAATGTTTATTCTGTTGAAGAGTTCTCAAGGGCTTGGGTTGTATGCCAATCTATTGAGGAATTATCCGAAGCTGTTTGCCTGGTTTCTAAGATAACTTTTCAGGGGAATATTCTGATTTTAAGACAAATCTCTGGGGAATTAGAGGAAACTGGATGGTCTTCCACCGGGGTTTAAGGGTTAAAGTTTTGGACTCCGTTGGGGAAGAAAGTTTTATCTCCACTAAGGGTTTGCAGTTCAAAGTTTTCTGGCTCCGTGAGGGATTGGGAGTTTGGAGGCTTAGTTCTGATGGAGATCTTGAAACTTAACTCCACTGGGGATATGTATTTCAAGGCTTTAGCTCTGCTGAGGATTTCTCCTGGAACAGCCTAAAGACTTTTTTCCCATACTTTCAATCTGTCAGTAATTATTTTTTCCTCATTTCGTTCTATTTGTAAGCAGTGATTATATTCAAATGCATATGCTCACTTAATAAACCATTGGACGTTTTCAAATAAAACACAAGTGTAAAGAAAAAAATAAAAATAAATGGCAAATAGTTTTCTGCACTTTGAAGTATCTTTGTATTAAATTTGTATAAGCATTTTGTACAAAGGAGACATACGTCCTAGTAAGAGGATGTTGTCATAAAATTGAGAAAAAATTATACAAAGAAAAATGGCTATGTGTAATAATTCCATGGGGTTCCCATTCTGCTATAGCCTTCGTAACTCTGAGTATCTTGTCCATTCGTTGCTTCGTCCACAGATGATTGGATTGATCAGAAGCTTGGAGCTTGTTCGTGAAGAGATTGTCCTTAAAGTGATCCGACGAGACATAATCATACGTTTTAATTCCCTAACTTTTGCCTGGATCGCCCTTTTGGGTTTTCGATCCACCGGGAAACCCTTTTTTGCCCAAGTCGCCCTTTCGGGTTTTCAACTTGCCGGGTGTACAATTTTTTATTTATTTATCCCTAATTTTTGCCTGAACCGCCCTTTCGGGTTTTTGATTCACCGGGATGCCTATTTTTGCCCAAGTCTCCCTTTTGGGTTTTCAACTTGTCGGGTCGTTTATGCGTAGTATCTTTTGACTATGACTGTGTTTGCAGGGTGTGGCAGGTCATCGCCGTCCATGGTGGTCAGGATCATTTCCCCGCCAGAAAAGATGTTTTTGATTGCAAATGGTCCTTCGTAAGTAGGAGTCCATTTTCCCCTGGGATCACTTTGCGGCAAGATGATTCGCTTGATTACAAGGTCCCCGACTTGATATACTTGTCTCTTAACTTTCTTGTTGAAGGCCTTGATCATACGTTTTTGGTACGCCCGACCATGGCAAACAACGGTAAGTCGCTTTTTGTCAATCAAGTTGAGTTGATCAAGCCGGGTTTGAATCCAATCGTCTTCACTCAAACCAACATCTTTCATGATTCTCAAGGAGGGAATCTGAACCTCGATAGGTAAAACAACCTCCATGCCGTATACCAAAGAAAAGGGTGTTGCCCCAGTTGAAGTGCATGCTGTGGTACGGTACCCGTGCAGAGCAAACGATAACATCTCATGCCAGTCCTTGTAGGTGACTGTCATCTTTTGAATGATCTTCTTGATATTTTTGTTCGCGGCTTCAACAATACCGTTCATCTTAGGTCGATAGGGAGATGAATTGTGATGTTGAATCTTGAACTGCTCGCACAGAGCGGTGATCATAGTATTGTTTAAATTTGTACCGTTGTCAGTGATGATCCTGTCGGGGATACCATACCGGCATATGAGGTTCTGCTTGATGAAGCGGGAAACCACATTCTTTGTAACGGAGGCGAAGGAAGCTTCTTTGACCCACTTGGTAAAGTAATCAATGGCCACCAGGATGAAACGGTGTCCATTGGATGCTGTAGGCCTGATCTCTCCAATCATGTCGATTCCCCACATCGCGAATGGCCAAGGAGCTGTTAAGACATTGAGAGGAACTGGAGGAATATGTACCTTGTCAACATATATTTGGCATTTGTGACAAGTACGAGAATGTTGATGACAATCCGCTTCCATGGTAGACCAATAATAGCCTGCCCGTAGAATCTTTTTAGCCATCGTATGTCCGCTTGAGTGGGTGCCAAAGGTACCATTGTGCAATTCGGCCATAATCTGCTCAGCTTCAATCTTGTCCACACAACGGAGCAGAATGCAATCATGATTGCGCTTGTATAAGATACCATTGCTTAGAAAGAACTTGGCAGCGAACCTCCTTAAGAACTTTTTGTCGTTGACTGAAGCTCCTTTAGGGTATTCTTGTGCTTCGAGATACCTTTTGACGTCATAAAACCACGGTCGATCCACCACTTCTTTGGTATTAATCTCGTGACAATGTGCAGGTTCGTCCATTCGTTCAATGGTGATTTGAGGTGCCTCATTATCCCAGTTAAGTTTAAACATGTATGACATTGTAGCTAGCACATCTGCTAGCTGATTCTCTTCTCGCGGGAAGTGCTCAAAGGTAATCTGCTCGAAGTATGGTAACAATGTCAAGACATGTTCTTTGTAAGGGATGAGGTTAGGGTGATTAGTATCCCACTCTCCTTTGATTTGACTGATAACCAAAGCTGAGTCCCCAAATACAATCAAGGATTTGATTCCTAAGTCAATAGCGGCCTTGAGACTAAATATACAAGCTTCATACTCGGCCATGTTATTGGTGCAGCTGAAGCAGAGTCCAGCGGTGAAAGGTGTATGGTAACCTTGTGGAGAGATAAGTACCGTGCCGATACCGTTCCCAAGTGCGTTGGAGGCACCATCAAAGTACAGAGTCCATCGGAATCCTTGTTCAGGTCCGTCATATGGTCTGTTTTCTTCAACGTTGCTCAAAGTCATGATATCCTCGTCGGGAAAGTCGAACCTCAAGGATTGGTAATCTTCGACAGCTTGATGGGCTAGATGATCGGCTAGCACACTCCCCTTTATAGCTTTTTGGGTTGTGTATTGTATATCATATTCGATGAGGATCATCTGCCATCTAGCAATTCTTCCGGATAGAGCAGGTTTCTCGAAGATGTACTTGATCAGATCCATCTTAGAGATCAGTAAAGTGGTATGTGTCAACATATACTGCCTTAGCCGGCGAGCAGCCCATACCAAAGCGCAGCAAGTTTTCTCGAGCAGTGAGTAGCGAGTCTCACAGTCGGTAAACTTTTTGCTAAGGTAATAAATGGCATGCTCTTTTCGGCTAGACTCGTCATGTTGGCCTAATACGCACCCCATTGAATTCTCTAGGACAGTCATATACATGATTAAAGGTCTTTCTTCGACGGGTGGCATCAAGATAGGAGGTTCCAACAAATACTCCTTGATTTTATCGAAAGCAACTTGACAGTCATCATTCCATTTAACCACCTAATCTTTCTTCAACAGCTTGAAGATTGGTTCACAGGTAGATGTTAGGTGAGAGATGAACCTTGCAATGTAGTTTAGGCGTCCCAAGAAACCTCTGACCTCCTTCTCAGTGCGAGGGACATGCATTTCTTGTATAGCTTTGACTTTGGTAAGATCAACCTCGATGCCTTTGTTACTGACGATGAATCCCAAAAGTTTACCGGACCTGACTCCGAAAGTGCACTTGCTAGGGTTCAGTCTGAGCTTATATTCCCTTAACCTGATAAACAGCTTTTGCAGATGGTCGAGGTGTTCTTTTTCTGTTTGCGAACAGGCTATCATGTCGTCTACGTAGACTTCAATCTCATGATGTATCATGTCATGAAACAAAGCTGCCATGGCTCGCTGATAGGTTGCCCCTGCATTCTTCAGTCCGAATGGCATCACTTTATAGCAGAAGGTACCCCACTGCGTAACAAAAGTAGTCTTCTCCATGTATTCATGAAAGAGAATACCTTATGTTGAGCTGTATTGTCAACCAAGATGTCAATGTGCAGCAGTGAAAAGTCATCTTTAGGGCTAGCCCTGTTTAAGTCTCTGTAATCCACGCACACTGACTTTGCCGTCCTTCTTAGGCAGGGGCACAATGTTAGCAACCCATTATGGATAGGAAGTAACAGCAAGAAAACCGGCATTGAACTGCTTCATCACTTCAGCTTTGATCTTTTCGGACATGTCGGGCCTCATTCGGAGGACTTTCTGTTTGATCGGTGGATAATCTTCTCTTGTAGGGAGACGGTGAACCACAATATCCGTATCCAATCCCGACTTGTCTTTATAGGACCAGGTGAAGATCTCAACATATTCATTCAACAGCTGAACTAAACGCTCTTTGACACTTGGCTCTAGGTTGGCACCCACTTTAACCTCTTTTCTGTCTTCAGCAATACCCAAGTTGACAGTCTCTAACAGCTCTTCATGGGGGAGAATATCCCTTTCTTCCTATTGTAGAAGTCTAGCCAACTCTCCAGGCACTTCACAATCTGCATCACCTTCGTATTTGGCATAATTGACCAGATCTTCAGAGTCACTGAAGGTCATAGCAGAATTGTTACCCATGGAATCCAGAGTGGATGGGTACCTGCATTTTGTTAGTGTAGGTGTGTGAAAGGGATAGCCACCTTTAAACAAAATAAAATGTAAAAAGAAAGAAAATGAACACAAAAGTTTATATATGAAAACGTCCATGATTCATTAAAAATGGCATATGAAAATGAAGAATCAAAACCCTTACAAATGGACCTATATGCCCCGGGTAAGGCACAAGGCAAAAAGTGTAAGAATTGTTTAAAAATTATTACAGACCAACATAAAATGTTCAAAAGATAAATTACTGATTGATGAAAGTAATGGGAACGAAGTCTTTCGCTTCCCAGTTGTTCAGTCCTCCTTCAATAGTTGGAAAGATCCAGTCTTCAAAATTGCTCTCTTCTTCATCATCCTCTAAGGCATGAACTCCATGATGAGTGATTTTCAATGGTGGTCCTCCAGCCCGAGAGCGACGCACAGCTTTCTGACTAGCAGCAGTAAAACCCAAGTCGAACTTATCTGTTTTGTAAGAAAAATCTGGCAGTTGACCCCATACTGTGCTTCCTCCTTCCTTGATCACAACCTCCACATCTTTAAGGGATGACATCCGGGACGCAGGTTTGGTAATGATGGGCACAGAAGTCATTGTCTTGGCCACCTCAGCTTCAAGAGAAATCTCTTCAAAGTGCTGAAAGGGGGTCTCTATGAATTCGCCATCTAATTCAACATATCGGAATGAACTCAGATGGCTTATCATATAATCCTCCTCGCCACGGACTATCATAATTTCCCCTTGGACTGGGTACTTAAGCTTCTGATGCAGAGTGGACGTAACGGCCCCAGCATGATGAATCCATGGTCTTCCTAACAAGCAAGAGTAGGAGGGACGGATATCCATGACATAAAATGTGGAGTGGAAAGTTTCAGTACCCACTTTAATTGGGATGTCCACCTCCCTGTGGACCATCCGCTTAGAACCATCAAAGGCTCTTACAATGATATTGCTGGGCTTTAAGGTCAAACCTTCACAGTCCAATCTGTCCAATGCTTTCTTAGGCAAGACATTTAAAGACGACCCGATATCAACCAAGACGTGTGCCAGAGTCGTCCCTCTGCATTCCACCGAGACATGCAGGGCGTCGTTATGCTTTCTCCCCTTAGATGTTAGATCGGCATTGGAGAAGCCAAGACCATTGTCGGCGGTAAGGCTAGCTACGCACTCTTGAAACTGACCAACAAAAGTTTCTTGAGGCACGTGGGCCGTCTTCATAAATTTGATCAAGGCTTTGGCATGAGCTTCAGAGCAGAGTAATAGGGCCAACATAGAGATTTTTGAAGGGGTTTGCCCCAACTGCTCTACGACATCATAGTCGCTTTTATTAATTATTTTTAAAATATCCTCCATATCCTTTTAAGTGGTCTCGGGGATGACCAAAGGCTGAGCCCTCGTCCTGACGGGCACTTCTTGGATCCCCTTACCTTTATCAACAGTAACAGCAGAGGGTACAACTTCGGGAGTAACAATTTCTTCAATCACTGGACTTTGCACAAATATATTGACTGGCACAAGAGCACTTGAGGGTCCGAAGATTTACCTTGGAGGAGCAATCTCCGGAGAGAAGATTCTTCCGCTGCGGGTGATATTACTTGTCCCTGCATTATTTCCTATGTCAGGAGTTTCTTCATCAGAGCTTTCTTCAATTGATTCGATCTGCTTAACACCGTGGTAAAAGATCTATCCTCCATAATTCCATGGTATTGTCTTGTTGGACTTGTATGGGATAGGCCCCGACATTGTTATCTTCAGAGGTACAAACTTTGGATCGGGTGTAATCTTAACAGGTCTTTTGGAGACCTTGGAAAGATTGTCGGAAATGGTGATTATAGCAACATCATTAATTGGAGTAACAGGAGTAACATGAGTAACAAGAGTTTTCTTGAAGAGGATTTCTTGATTATCCATCAGACATTGGATTCCTGACTTCAATAGCGGACAGTTGGATTGCAAGGTCGAGCAAAGGTAATAATCTTTTTCCCATCCCGGGAAAATTCTGGCTTTCAACAGATTCGTCTTGATCATTGGGAATGGAGTCATTAAGTCATCAACAACAGTAACATAAAGATCTTCTACAATAGCATGGACATTATGACCATGTTTTGGCATTGGAGCGGATATCACATTAGGTTTTTCAGGTGCGTCAAACTCCACCTCCTTGGCATCTATTAAATCCTGGATCTTGTTTTTGAGGGCCCAACAATTGTTGGTGTCGTGCCCCACACTGTCCGAATGATAGGCACACTTTTCATTTGAATGGTAATAGGGAGAAGAGGTATTCAGATTCTTTGGCGCCTCTTTCAAGCTTGTAAGGTTTAACTTCAACAGATGAGGGAGAACCTGAGCAAGTGTCATATTGATTCGGGTGAATTGCCGTGCAAGCCTTTCCACCCTTGTCTGATTGGTTCTGGGTAGAGTGCTTCGAGGTTGACCGGCCACGGAATTCTGAATCATCACAGCCCCCACCGCTGGTCGGCGCTCCATTCTTCCTTGATTTATCTGGGAGTAAACAGCAGAAAAATCTTTCTTGGTTGTAAAGGTCTTCTTGATAGCAGCGGAAGCAAATGCATCCTTTTGAATTTTACCGCTCTTAATGCCAGCTTCGACTCTTTCACCAGTCAGAATTAGCTCAGTGAATCCTGCAGATGAACTTCCTATTAGGTGATTAAAGAATGGACCTGACAGGGTCCCCAAAAACATATCAACAAGCTCCCTCTCAGACAATGGTAGATGCACCCTTCCAGCCAAGTCCCTCCACTTCTAGGCATACTCCTTAAAGCCTTCATTAGAGACCATACCCATACTCTGTAGTTGAGTACGAGTAGGCGCTAAGTCTGCATTATATTGATATTGTCGGCAGAAGGAAGCAGCCAAATCCTCCTAGTTATGTACATCAGATCTCTCAAGCTGATAGAACCAATCCAATTGCGTACCCGACAAACTATCTTGAAAAAAGTGGACCCACAGATCCTTATCAGAAGAATGAGGTTGGATCTTTCTGACGTAAGACCGCAGATGCATCTTCAGACAAGACAAACCATCGTATTTAGCAAATGTAGGCACCTTGAATTTAGGGGGAATCACAATCCCAGCAACCAACCCTAGCTCCTCGAAATCCAGCCCAGGCACTCTTTGTACCTCCATGGCTGCCAGGCGCTCCTCCAGATTCTTATACTTGTCGTCTGCAGGAGGGTACTACTGCTCAGAGTAATCTTCATCCTCTTCGTCTTCTTCTTCAGCCTCAGACTCGGAGGGTACTGCAGCTCCCTTTCCTTTGCCAACCCCTTCATCAGACGTCGAGGGGAAATCCAAGACTCTTCTAGCTTGGTTCTCAAATCTTCTTCCCAAAGTAGCCACACCAACTCTTTTTTTCTTTTTCTCCTTTTATTTTTCCCTTTCCTACTCTAACAGTGCTTTAAGGTCCTCTTGACCCTTTGCCAAGGTCATGAGGAGTTGTTGGAACTGCGAATTCTGTGCTTGTAGATCTTTGACCATCTGCTCTATATCCATCTTGCTGAAATAAACAGCAGAGAGATAAGGAAACTTGGTGTGAAGACCTGTTTATGCATATGATGAATGATATGTGTTCATGTAATGCATTCAAGGATTCAGAAATTCAAAGTTGTTGCAAACAAAAAGAACACACGTCATATTAATAAGAAGAAATTTGTTAGTACATAAATGCCCCATGGGCAAAATATTACAAAATTCTAATGTAAAAAGACGTTGCGCATCCTCTTTGGCGCGATGTAGGTGTTGAGAGCCAGCTCTTCGTGGAGTCGACGGGTAAGCTCTAAAACCTTCTTCTCACTGGCGTAGAAGCTGGCTTCAAAAGTGTTTCTTTCTTCCTTGAGCTGTATCCAACTCTTTTGCAAATCTTCCAATGATGTTGGCATGTCAGGATGTAGGAGGGTGTATGGAACCTCTCCTTCCATAACAGGCTCTTTGATCACAGGGAGTGTTGTACCCCAAAATTTGCCCTCGCATTTTTCCACAAGAAATCGCAGCTTCAGGCGTTCCCTGATTTTTCAAACTGGCTCAAGAATCGGTCAAACAGACTTTTCTCGTCATTCAGGACACAATTAGGGTTTCATTGATTTTCAGGGCTCTGGAATGTTTCACACAGTTGGCTTAGGGTTTTGGTTGACTTTGGCTCAACTTTGATCAGGCGAACATTCTTTGGCATTTAATCAGGAATTAGGGTTTTCGTGCGCGGTTCTTCAGAAAGATTTAATTCTACGGTGCTTTGCAAGTTGTTCCGGGATTTGGTTTGAATACACATTGTTTGATTTAATCAGTAAAAGAAGGCATTTGGTTTGAATTCACATTTGTTTGTTTGAACCAGTCAAAGGATACATTCAGTTTGGATTTACAGTGTTTGGTAAGAAATCAGTAAGAAGGGAATGCGTCTGATCAGTTATTGCGTTTGACTGTGCTTTGCTTTGGATGATGGAAGCGTCAAGTTCATTATTTTGATCAACGTGGAATCAATGTTTAGTTGATTATTTATTATTCTAAAGATTAAATATCTGGAATTTAATTTTCAGTTATTTTAATTTAAAGAACTATAAATAATAAGTAAATAATTGAAAAAGGAGGAAATAGAATTAATTGGATAATAAAAACTTTTATTTATTTTTAAATTATTCGTACAATTATTGTTTACAATTTATTTACAACAATGATTTTATATTAATTTAAATTTAAATAAAAAAATGAAACTATCCTATTTTTTCTAAGTCTCCAATTCTTCATCCTTCATTTAATACCCCTCTCCATCCAATTATTCATCTGCAAAAGAAAAGAAGAAAAGTCAAATAGCAGATAAGTAAATAAAAGAGACAGATATAAAATTCATCATTAAGGGCCATTGATTGGGATCAGTTAACCCTCTCTGCAAATCACGGGATTTCTCCCGGTTCACAAAGAGGGACGAATTTTTATTTGCTAAAATTGAATGCACAAAAGTCAAAATTGCACAATTCAAAAATTGTCCAAAATGCATAGTTCAAATCTCAAACAACACTGCACAAGTTCAAACCAAACTAGAAGTCCAAACTGAAAAATTCAAACTTGCTGTCAAAATGTCACAAGGCTACCCAAGCTATCAAAGAAGAAGATTTGAAAAGATACAAAGTACAAGAAGCTGTCAAAAGAAGGGACAAATATGCAGAGAAAAATGGTTATGCAAGCAAACTATCCCATTGTCATCATTTCCCAAGTGGCCCTTTCAGAACAAAAGTACAGCATAAGCATATTTTAAATATATAAACTGTACTGGAGAGAGAAGAAGAAGAGAAAAAGAAAGCAGGTTTAGGCTTTAGGCAGGAAGGAAGAAAATATAAAGAACTAAACACAGTACAGTAAAGGAAAAGAGGCAAACCAATACACCACAAAGAAAGGCAAAACCTGCTGAACAAAAGGCCAAGCCTGATGAACAAAAGGCCAAGCCTGCTGAACCTGTCAAATATACAGAACAAACTATCCAAAAGCCTCACAACCTGTGAAATCTCCAAACCATAAGCCAGCATTAACCTATCAAACGCCTTAAACCAACAGGCATAACCTGTCAAAGGCCTTACCATTTTCAAAACCCTGTCAAGACTCAAACCTGCAAAAGCTCTAAACCTGCCTATCATCAAACTCAGACAACCAAAGCATAAACAAGCTAAAACCTGTCCAGCTTCAAGCCTAATCCAAATACATCCAAACATTCAACTCAACATATGCCCAAACACTCACCCTGAAACCTTAGCCTAACAATAAACCAGATAACCTGCATATGCCAATACCTTCCTGAACAACCCAAGTCTAAAACCTGCTAGGCCTCACCATTCCAAAAGAAAACTCTGTCAAGTATCAAACTTGCCCAGCTCAAAGCTTAAACAAAATTATCCAACATCACAAGCCTCAGAAAAGCTTCATCATAGGCCAATAACCCCTAAGCTTTTCAAAACCCAAGGGCTCCAAATAAGCTTAAACCCTAACTAGCATTCAAAGGCACCAAAGACCCTCAAAATTTCTTCATCACTGGGCATAAAAAAATCAACATTCAGAAGCATACGTTCAAAGGCAATTCAAAGGCAACAAGCGTTTCAAAGGATAATAAAAGCATAGCATACAAAATAGGTGAGGGATAAGCAACAGAAGGCAACACAAGAAGGAGAAGAAGAAAAGAAGACATGTGTATCAAGCTTTCAGGCGAACATCATAAAGCTTAGAGAAGAGTACAGAAATACCAGGGTCACCAAAAAAGCTAGTCTCATCGCGCAACCCCTTCACCACTAAGCCTCCGAGCGCCTCCACCATTCCTCCCTCAAACAAGAAGGTAGTAAATTCTCTTCTCTTCCCTTTTCAACCTCGTTAAAACAAACAAAATCAAAACGCCTTAATCAAAAGAAGCATCAAAATCATAACATGGAAATCTAAAACGCCTAATAAGTTCGAGACAAAGCGCTACCTTGTTTAATCGTCGCCTGAGTGATCTGAAGGGAGAAGGGCAAACGACGCTGGTGGCTGAGGCGAAGGGTTTTGCAATCGGAGAAGACAAGTGATACGAACGGCGCCGCTCCTTCCAAACCCTAAGCGTATGTCCCAATTGAACAGAAAAACAATGAACCCTAAAACTTGTTTAGGGCAAATGGGCCTAACCCGTTTCACAAAACACAAAGCCTTTTCACGTTTCCAACTCACACCCCCCATTTCTCTTCTGCTTGGGCCATAACCCCACCCTTGAGCCCATTTCTGATTTTTTTGTTTCCAACCCTTTTTAAACATCATATTCCTTTAACATAACTTTTCTTTTATTTATTTACATCAAATATTGATTTTCTCTAAAAATACATTTTTAATTACAATATTTTTCCTCTAACTTAGATTTTGTTACTTTGTATATTATTACATTAATATAAAAATACACAATTAAAATGTAAACCCCTTTTTCTTTTAAGTAAAATACCTTTCTTTGTACAGTAATACATTAATACTAAAATACATAAAAATACTTTTTTTTTACATAATTTAAATTCTTAACATTTAATTTAAATATTCTTTAATACATAAAAATACATTTTTATTACACAATATAATTAAAATTGAAAATACTCTTTTTTCTTTCTTTTAATTAAAATATCCTCTTTGTACATAATCAAGACAAAATACTTTTTATATATATATATATATATAATTAGAACTTAAAGCATTTAATCAAAACATTCTTTTTTTTGTACATATTAAAGAATATACAAGATTACAAAAGAATTAATTAAACAAATATTTTAATTTCTTTCTTCAAGTTAAACAATACTTAATACACATTTAATTTCACCTCTCTAACCTGTAAATAAATTATATGCATGTACATTTACACTTACACCATACATTTCACATTCGATACATTATTACATTTGATATTCTTACACCTTGCTATACATTACGTTGATTATATTTGACCGCAATTCAATTTGGTTGTAATTATTTAAGTCTCATCCCCGTTTGTGAATTTGTACCCCCACTCCCGGATACCATTTGTAATAGCGTAGACTTTAAATTCTTGCAATTTATCGCTTTCCAATTATACCATGATTAGACCTAGGGTTTGCATGTACATAAAATCAAACGCTAGATAACCTAATACAAGACAAATACATGAAATCAATACACAATCACACTTGCACCCTCTAGGGTAATCCCACATGTTGCCTTCCAAAATGGGCCATGCTTGCACGTTGAGTATCTTTGGCAAAACAAATTCAAATGATCATAAGTCCCTCGATGACGCTTTCGAAAGTTGCTTAAATGGAATGATCATAGTCCCTTCAAAGCGAATTGCCAAAGAAACTTGGCATCATTGCATTCATGGTCCATACGATGACCCGCGCCTGTCCCGTTAAACATCCTAAACGCAAGATTGTCCACCAAATTCAATGGTGGAACAAAATTGTTAAAAAGGGTTGAAAACATAGAGAAAACCTTTGAGTACAATAGGGTAGACAAAACTCTTAGTTACTTGAGATCAACTTGCAAAAACGCTTGCCTTCTTTTCAAAAACCACAATCCACAACACTTTCAAACAAACTCTCAAAAACATTTGAAACATCTTTTCGAAAAGAGACACACCTTTGTAAAACATTCGAGTAAAGAATTGTTACAAGGGTAGCCTAAGACAAGGCATCTTCTTCCAAAACATTTTCAAAAAACACACATACATACACACCATTTTCAAGCAATTGAAAATCAAGGCAAGTGATCTAAAAAACCAAGTAACTAAGAGCCCATGGATAACCATGGATGAAAAGGGTGCTAATACCTTCCCTTTTCATAATCTACCCCCCGAACCCACGAAATATCTCAAAAGGTTTTTGCTGTGCTTTTTTAACCTTTCCTTTAGGATAAAATAAAAAGTCGGTGGCGACTCTTGCTCAACCGCACAAGTGCGAATACAAACGCAAAACACATAGTCAGTTCTCCCACCGCATCACAGGGAGAATGTAGGGGTAAGGCATCATAAGACTCTGGGCGCGGGTTCGTACCCACTTGTGGTAAGGCTCAAGTGGGATAAAATTCTTGTGTCCCAGTGTCTTACTATCCACTTTGTTGGTCATCCTCCAAGCTCGGATAAACCTTTGTCGAAGTCCTTGAGCGTCGTTGTCAAAGTCAAAAACCAAGTCTGGAATCAGCATATCATGAGGGCCATCCCTTCGGGCATACCCAAATTGTCTCAGAGCCAAACAGGGGTTGTAGGTAATGCCTTCCCTAATGCCAAGTAATGGGATATTAGGGAATTCCCCACAACGATCAATGATGATGACATTTTCTCTGGACCGAGAACACCAATGAACATCAAAATGTGTAAGAGTCATCAATCGTTGTGACCACCTCAAGCCTTGTTCATTCTTCAAGACTGACTGGGGAAGGTGAGAAATAAACCACCTTGCTAGAAGAGGAGTACAACACATGAGAACACCTCTTTTCCTCATTGTTCGTGTGTAAAATGAGTGGAGGATGTCTCCAAGCAATGTAGGCACAGGATTCCGAGATATGAAAATCTTGACAGCATTCACATCTATAAGCTGATCAGGGTTTGGGAACAAGACCAACCCATAGATGAGAAGTGCTATAATCTCCTCAAAAGCTTGCAGATCTAGAGACTTCCAACAGTCTTGTGCCTTCTCAAACAGAAACTTTGCCAAGAAACCCTTGACACCACTTCTGGTTTCCCAATGACCTTTGATATCAGATGGTTGCAAGTGTAGGGCTTGAGCAACATCTTCAGGCTTTGTCTCTCTTTCTGTACCGTTATAGGGTAGTTGATGGAGAATAGGAATCCTCAGGAGTTGAGAAAATTCCTCTAAAGTAGGTACTAGTTGGTAATCAGGAAATGTAAAGCAATGGTGTAGGGGGTCAAAGAACTGGAAGAGAACTTTCACCATGTCTTCTTCAATGTTGGAGTTGACCAAGTTGAGAAGTCTACCATGTCTTTCACTGAAGGGAGAATTCTCTGGAATCTTGGAAGCAAGCTCCTTGAGTTGAGGAGGGATTCTCACAAGGTTGACCTAGATTGTTTTCCTGCGAAGTGATTCCATAACCTACAAAACAAGAACAAAGATGAAGATCCAAATCCTTGAAATGGTTAGTGGATGAAAATGATGCTTCATGATGTTCATGATGTATGCACAAGTATATGTACAAACAAATCACACAAGATCCTAGTCTCAGGCTTGCATGGGGTTTCATAGGTAAGTACCCTCTTGAAGTTAGTTGGCTCAACCTGTCCTATAAATAGTAACCGGGTTCTAAGGAGCTCAATATCACTGGATTATTTTCTGTGTTCATTGTTTCAGTTTATCCACTTAACTGGCGACCGAAATATTCCAAGAAAACAACCCTCAATGAGTGTAGTATCGAGTATCTACCAACTTCGGACTGCACCAAAGTCGGTCATCTCACTACCCCTAATAAGGCCAAGATGGTCAAGTAAGGGTTCTAAGAGTCCATTAGTGCTTCATGACATCACTCAGCGGCCCCGTATTCTCTTTGATTGACTCAAAGGCTACCGGTACCCACAAATATGTCGCACTAATATAGCTATTGCTTCAACCATGTCGGTATACCCCGCACAGTTTCCACAATGTATTGCTATTTACCTATGAATGTTTCCCAAATCCGGGTAGAGGATTTCAAACCCAAACAATAAAACCAAGTGTAAAGCAATCAAAGCAAACAAGGTAAGCATGTAAAGGTGATCTAAACCCTAAGGTAACCCCACTTTTAGATAATTCCCCAGCAGAGTCGCCAGTTCTATGATGCGGTGGGAGAATTGACTTGAGGTTTTGCGTTTGTGTTTGCAAATGTTTCGGTTTAGCAAGAGTCGCCACCGACTTTTTATTTTATCCAAAGGAAAGGTCAAAAAGCACAGGAAAGATCTTTGAGATGTTTTCTTGGGTTCGGGGGGTAGATTATGAAAAGGGAAGGTGCAAGCACCCTTTTCATCCATGGTTATCCATGGGCTCTTAGTTACTTGTTTAGATCACTTGCTTTTGCTTTTCAATTGTTTGAAATGGTGCTTTGTGTGTGGTTTTGAAAATGTTTTGAAAAGAGGCCTTTTGTCTAGGAAACCTTTGTAATGATTCTTGTTTGAATGTTTACAAAGGTGTTTGTCTTTTGAAAAGATGTTTCAATGTTTGAAAGTTTGAAAGTTTGTTTTGGGAAATGTTTTGAAATTGTGTTGTGAGATGTGTTTGAAAAATAGCAAGGATGTTTTTGCAAGTTTCAATCAAGTAACTAAGAGTTGTCTACCCTATCTACTCAAGAGTCTTTCCTACACATTTTTAACCCTTTTACATTGTTGTTTTACCATTGCATTTGGTAAACAACCTTGTATTTGGATGTTAAACGGGACAGGCGCGGGTCATCGTATTGACCATGATAGCAATTATGCTAAGTATCTTTAGCAAATTTTTGAGGGACTAGATCATTTTGTATAGGCAACCAAGATAGCGTCATCGAGGGACTATGATCTTTTGTTTTGTTTTGCCAATATACTCAATATGCATAACATGGTCATTTTTAAAGGCAACAAGTGGATGAAACCCTAGGGGTGCATGTGTGCATTGTGTTGTCAATTTTCATGCTTTTTTGTCTTTGTATTAGTCAAGCTATTTGTTTGATTTTGGATTTTTTTGCATACAAACCCTAATCTCTAACATGATATACTTGAAAGCTATAAATGCGTAAAATAAATCTACGACTATTACAACATTGATATGGGGAGGGGGATACAATTTTTGAATGGGGATTATTTTGCAAGAAATTAAAACCCTAATATTTACTATTACATCCAAATTGAATTCTTTGCATTAAATAATAAATAAACAAAATTTAAACAAACAAATTAAGTATAAATATGCAAAATATTATAAGTATGCAAAGAAAATGTTTTTATTTATTTTTATGTATGTAAAAAAAAACATAATATTTAATGTGTTAAAAAAGAATAAAAAAGTTATTTTTTTTGTTAAGGGAAAAACCCTAAATTTTGTTGTAAGAAAATATATTTATTAATATTATTTATTTATGTACAATAAAATAAGATAAAATATATAAAAAATAAAAATATATTAGAAAAAATATTATTTAAGTATAAATAACAAAAATAAAAGTATAATGTTTTTATGTATTATTTTTAAGTTTTTATTAAATAAAACAAAAGTATGTTATCTAATAGTTATTTTTATATTAGAAAAAATAATAATAAAAAAATGAAATAAAAATGTGAAAATTAAATAAAATATTTTTGGTGATTTTAATGTTTATAAAAATAAATAAAAGTCAGAAAATAAAATAAAAATACAAAATATGTAAAATAATAGAAATGGGCCAAGGGAGGTGCAGTAAAGCTAGAGGTGCAAAAAGCATGGAATGGCCAGGCCCAGCCCAAACTTCATCTTCAACCTTTTTCAAACACAAAAACGTGCGCCCTGTAACTCCAGTTCTGTTCTCTCTATTCTTTGCATGAAATCAAAAACTTAAAACATGAAACTTGTAGAGCATTAAACCACGGTTTCAACCATATAAAAAACTCAATTTAACTCTCAAAGACCAGAGAGAATTTCTCTGGCCCTGATTTTTAACCTAATTTTTTCAGGAAGTTCATGAATCAAATTCTCTTAACACGATTAACTTAAATGAAAACTGAGCATATGTACAGCTTCAGGGCTATGAGTACTACATTTTTTATTCACAAACCTAAGCCTAATGATTCCTAAATAGAGAGATAGGATGTTGCAAAATACCTGTTTCAGTTGAAAATGAGTATGGCAATGTGGAGCTTTTCAGTGAGGCCTGAGATGCTTGGGAGCTTGCTTGAACTTCCTCTGACCTTCCCCAATGCCTAGTTTGCTTTAGATTTGCTTGAGCAAGCTTGTAGAACTCAACCTGCACAAGCTGAAAACAGAAATGGTGAAGCTTGCAAATGGAGTTACAGTCACTGTCCAATGGTTGGGATAGCTTGGATAGGTTATATGGAATGTGTTTGAACAGGTTTGGGGCAAAACGCACGAGTGGTTTGTGAGATAGAACTCAAAGTGCAGAAGCTGCCCTGTTTTGCAAGAGGAAGGTGACTTTGTGTTTTGGAAGGCTTGAGGGTTCAATGGCTCGTGTTTTTGGCTTAAGACAATGCATAAAACTTGTTTCAAAAGTTTGCAAGGGTTGGTTATATCAGATATGCAAGTTGTGGCTCTTTGGCAAGTTTACTTGTATTTTAAGCAAAAGTAAGCAATGATGCAAGACAGGCCTGTACAGGCTATCTTTCAACTTGCACTCTATGATCTTGGCCCCCTCAGTTTGTGGATATTTTTTACTGTACAAGATTTTGTTCAAGGCTCAAGAATGCAATTTGACAAAAATGGCAATGTTGCCTTTTTGCTATTTTTGGATTAATCTTTTGTGTAATCCTCCCATGATCAGAACAAAGCCTCAAACCAATGGATTTTAATTTAATTATTGAGTATGAAAGGGTTTAGGGACCTGTAATCAAGTACAAATAATACTGGATGGAAGTTGCAACTTGTATCAACATGAAAATGCCATGGATCAAAAGTGAGTTTTTGCCAAATTCAAGCCTTCGATTCTCCCTAACCACAAATGATTTTGGAGAGTTCTTGGACATTTTGGAAATCTTGCAACATGCTCTACAATCCATATTTGAAATTAAATTTGATATTCCAAGTGGAACTATGTGAAAAATGGTCATGAAGATAGGTCAAAATCCTGCCTAAACTAGGGCAAAATTTCACTAAGTTAAAAGTTTCATGGACCCTTGTTCCAAAAACCATAACTTGAGATCCAAGCTTCTTTTGGGAAAACTTTGTGAATCAAAGTTTTATACTTTGTGGAGGAATACAACTTTAATGTTTGAAGTTTTGTTTGAATCCAATTGCATCATGGTGAAAATGTTGGGCAAAATTGGGAAAAAATAAGAAAATTTCATAACTTAGAAAAATTCTAAGTTATGAAAATTTTCAATTTTAAACCCTAATTTGAAAAATTAGGTTTCTTGATGAACAAGTTTCATGTTTTGACACATCTTGATGAAAAATGACCCTTGGCACTTGATTTTGACCAAAAAGTCAAAGTTTGACTTTTCAGTGTACAGTCAAATTTTGATCAGTTGACTGAAAAATTCATCTGTCAATCTAATGCATTTGAGATCTTTTGAACCTTGTGAATAGGTCAAGATGATGACATTGAGTCCTTGAATCCATTCTTGAACCCAACTTTCCATTGTCTAGGTGAAAAAAAAAATCAAAAATCGCCCTTCTGTAGTCAAAACCCTAAAAATGACCATTTTGCCCTTTTGATGATCTGATCAAATTTCTTGAGGAGTTGTAGTCCAAACTTGATCAAATGGTTCATATGAATTTATAATGTTGATATGGATCAAAATTTATGAGGTTTGACTGTAAATTGGCCACAATTGACTTTTTCCCCAATACAGCTGATTTCTAGGTCAACTGTCCAATTGACTGGGTAAAAATTTGATTCAAAGCTTGAAACTTGGTAGAGGCAATCTTATAAGTACAACATGAAGTATGAAAGTCACTTTGAGTATTGAAAGTCCAAAAATCCCTGTGCAAACTCAAACCCTAATTTAGGTCATCAGTGCAAGGAGATGTCTTGAGCAGAGCAAACCCTAATCCTGTCTGGAGTTCAAAGAGTCTTGTGAGGGGAAATCTTGATAAAATGAGAGGGAAAATTTTGGGGTACAACACACATCTACAAAGGAATCCGGATTAGGGAAAAGAACCAAACCATAGATAAGAAGAGCCAAGACATCTTCAAAAGCTTGAAAATCCAAATCATCCCAAAATAGCTGAGCCTGGTCTATCAGAAATTTGGCTAGAAAACCTTCGACCCCGCTTCGAGTTTCCCAATTGGATACCATATCGGCCCGTTTAAAATGCAGAGCTGAGGCAATGTCTTCGGGCTTAGGAACCTCTTCCATACCTGTGAAGGGTACATGTTCAAGAATGGATATGCCCAATAGATGAGAGAACTCTTCCAAGGTGGGTACTAGCTGGTAATCTGGAAAGGTGAAGCAAAGAAGCACGGGATCAAAGAATTGGAAAAGTACGCTCATCATCTGCTCATCAAGATTTGAAGTAACCAGGCCGAGAAGTTGACCGTGTCCCTTAATGAACATAGAAGTCTCAGAAACTCTTGAGGTTAGCTCTTTAAGTTGGGCAGGTATTTGCACAAAGTTGACTCAGATGGTATTTCTGCGCACGGAAGCCATAATCTGCAAAACAGAACAAAGATAAATTCCCTTCGTCTTTGAAATGGTTAGTGTAATGAAGCATGAATGCCATGTTATGATGCATGATGTCATGATAAACCACAGGTATAGCAAACAACAGGTATTGTAAACACAATCAAATCACACAAAGCCCTTAGGTTTTAGGCTTGCATGAGGTCAAAGGTAGTACCCTCTTGAAGTTAAGTTGGTTTCAACCTGTCCTAGAAAAAAGTAACCGGGTTCTAGAGGATCTCAATATCACTGACCATCCTCCATCGGTCATCGTTTCAGCTCACGCAATCTTTTCTTGCAGCCGGATTTATCTCGAGAGTATGGTCTCAATGAGTGTAGCATCGAGTATCAACCAGTTCCTAGCTTTACACCGAGGCCGACTATCTCACTACTTTCTAATGGCCAAGCTGGGAGATTAAAGGTTCTAAGGTCAGTTGATTCTTAACGACACCACGCAGCGGCCCCGTATTCTCCTCGTTTCTCCACAAGGGATACCGGTACAAACCAATGTGCCACATCAATGTAGCTACTGCTTCAACTGTATCGGTCTACGCTGTACAGTTCCCTCACAGTCTATTGCTACTTTCCTAAAAGGTGTCCCCATATCCGGGTTAGGATCTATAGTAACTCCAAACAAAAACCGTTAAAAGTAAAGCAAACAAAGCAATCAAGAGAAGCAATTATGATGAACTAGATCCTAAGGTATACCCCACTTATTAATCTCCCTAATAGAGTCACCAGTTCTGTGATATGGTGTTAGAACCGACTGTTTGATGCTGGTTTGCATTTTGCGTTTTTTATTCCCAAAATGTCGCGGTAAGCAAGAGTCGCCACTGACTTTTATTTCATCCAATCGGAAAGGAAAAAAGTACAGAAAAAAATCATTTTTCGAGATGTTTCTGAGTACGGTGGGTAGATTATAGAAAGGGAAGGTGTTAGCACCCTTTCTATCCATGGTTTTCCATGGGCTCTTAGGTACTTGCTCATCTTTTTAAAATTGCTTGTGTTTGTGCTTTGCTTTTGAAAATGTTTTACTTCGTGATAACCCTTGTATCAGTTCTCAAGAGTGTGACGAAGTTTGTTTTGAAAGTTTATTTGAAAAGTGTAAGTGTGAAAAGTTTGACTTGAGCAAGTACCTACTAGCATCTACCTACTCGAAAAAAAGATCGTTTCTATTCTTGTTCCTTTAGACAACGCTATCCTACTATTGAGAAATAGGTAGCACCGTCGTTGGAGTTTGTAAGGGTCAATTCGAAAGGGACGTAAGATCACCAAAGCAATGTTAGGACATCTTAGTAATAACCCTAGAGTCTTAAGATCATATTCGAGGCAACATTTCTGAGGCAACATTTCTGAGGCAACATCCGAATGTGACACTTGATCTTTTTAGACAGGAGGGTAATAAGCCAATCACTAAGACACCCTATGCTTAATAATCGTTTATCGAAGGCAACCTAAGTGTTAGTATACCCTAAGAGTGACATGTGCGAGTGATCTGTTTTCAGTTATTTAATCTTTGCACATTAGTGTTTTCTAACCATATTAATTTGTCATGCATTCTTGTCATACAATCCTATTAGCATACATCTAAACAGTTAAATATTTGCGGGAATTAAAAATGCGAGAAAGTAAATCTACGCTATTACAAGGCTTCTGGGAGGGGGATTAATTACATAGCCAAAAACCCGGGAAAAAGCGATAAGTAAAAAAAACCTAGATTAAACTATTACAAACAGTGAGCAGTTACAAATTATTGACAAAATAAATAATAAGCGCGCGACGATGAATCGAATACGAGACAACTAGGGTTTTGACCCTTGCTTAAACCTAATTGCGATTGATTAAATTTTTGTTTTGTTTTGTTTTGTTATTTAAAGAAAATAAAGAAATCATTAAAAAGAAAATCCTAATTCTAATTGATTTTAAGTTAAGAAAAATAAATTAATTTTTTCTAAAACCTATTTTTTGTATTTTTATTTATTTGAGAAAAAGAGCAAAATAAAATTAAATCAAGAGATAACCTAATTTTCTATTTGATTTTATTTATGAAAAAAATTACAATTTTCTAAGTTAAACTAAATTAAATTAATTTTGATAATAATAAAAAAAACTAATCCTATTTTTTTAGTGAATTATTGATTTTATGATTTTTTATGAAAAGGATTAATTTGTGAATTAAAGAAAATAAATATTAATATTGAAAGATTTAAATAAACTAAAAGAAAAAGAAAGGAAAAATGGGCCTGTGCTTTAGCAATTAGGGGGGGGGGGGGGTATGAAGTTGATTTTCTTGCCCAAAATTCCAAGGCCCGTTTGACTTCGTTCAATCCAGTATGCGCGCTTACTTTGAGGAGCATGGTAGGCCCCTTGCTACATGACGTTGGATCCACCTGGCTGATGGATCTGATGGTGGAACACAAAGGCGTATGATAGGCGTGCACTACTGCAATGCATGAGATCTGCCTGAAATAAGTAAGAAAATAATAAAATGCACACGCCTGAGATCGAACCCAGGACGTGTGCATCAAAGGCCTTCGCCACAGCCATCTAAGCCATGGTGTTAACTTGTAAGTGATATGAAAACAGAATATAATATGTGAAAACAAGTTAGTTGAGCCAACCAACGCACGAAATTCAAATAAACGAATCACACGTTGCCACGCCAACTTCTTCTTCCTCTCTCCGTCACCTTAGCATATCAAGTTTTTACCTACAAACGCTTGCTGTAGGTATAACCTTGTTCATCTCCAAAATTGCATAGGTTCCAGATAAATGACTATGGCTGGTATCAATCAACTCGTATCATCCTCACGAGTGTCATGGTACCAGAGTTAACGCCCAATTTTGCCTGCACGAAAAAGCCCTAAACAAGAATACAAAACCCTAGCCATGACAGATTCACATACAATCATCAAAAATACAATTGAATAAAACGATTGGCTTGCAAACACATTGATAAACATGAGTATGGCAATCAAAAGCATTAAAGATGCGTAAATTAGTGAAATCAAAATCAAATTTTTGGATAAACCGTGGGAGACGTAGAACACGATTCTTGAGGTTTTAGGTCGTGGGAATGCTTGCTATAGGTTCAGTGCGTGCCTGGTAATGTGAATTGATCCTTGGAAAAGTTTGAAACGGCCTCTAGAGAAAGATCCAATATGCAATTTTCTTGGAAAATTTGGAGCTTTGTTCTTGCTCTGCACGACTGTTCCAACCCCTTTCTTGCCTTGGATCCCTCCTGTATATGTAATGCAACATATTAGGTTAACAAAAACGAATTCAATCCCGCCCATTATGAAGATTTGATTTGGTCTTTAATGGCATATAATATCTTTCCAAACTTGCTTCAACTCAATATTTTTCCACCCAAATTAGCCTTGCACGAATTGATTCTCAATTGACAGCACATAAGATCTTCCTTCAATGCAAAAATCATCCCTAAAACACATTGTATGATTTATTTAGATTTATTTGATTTTATTTGAATTTTAAATGAATAAAAATCAAAATAAATTGAATAAATAAATAAATAAAGCATGGAGGGTCCCATAGGTCGTGGACTATTCTAGGAATGATATGCAATCCTGAAAAGAAGGGCCCATGTGGAAAAAAATGCAATTTTGATCAATGTTGACTTTTGACAATTTCCCAAAAATTGCCAACTTTGACAATGCATATACCTCTCAATTTTGACCCTAGGAAGGTGTTCTTTGACTTTGTAGAAATCTTAGGATGTCCTATAAGCAACCCTTTTGGTCTCATCTCAATTGAGTCTTCCATGTTCATGTATGAAGCTTTGACCCAAAAGGTGTTTTTGTTGACTTTTTAAAATGACCTATAATGTCAAAATTCATATCTTTTTATGAGTGCATATTTTAAACTTGGTAGATGAAGATGAATTGTAGGGAATTGCATCCTATTAAAAATGATATTTGGATGGGTCATTTATGATAAAGTATGAGAAAGTTATGCTTGGTCAAAGTTGAGTTGACTTTTCCTACAAAACCCTAATTTAGCAACTTTTGGGTTTTGATGAATTGTGAGCAATCCTTGATGAATCATGATCAAACCTTGATCAAATGATGAATGATACTTCAAAATGAGGATGTTGACCAAAAATATTGAGGTTTGACTGTATGTGGGCCACAGTTGACTTTTGACCTAGCACAGTCGATTTTCAGGCCTTTGAGGAATTGACAGAGCAAACTTCTTCTGCAAGGCTTGAAACTTGACATGGATGATCTTGAGAAAATATTAGGAAAATAGTGAGCATTTGGGATCCTTTGGGCTCAAGCATCTTTATGCAAAATGAAACCCTAATTTGAAGTAGACTGCCTTAGGAGAGAGTTTGTCTGGTCAACTTTGGATTTCCTTGAACAATTTGGGGGCCTCTCTTGCCATGTGTTGAGAAATATGCGAGGGAAAATTTTAGGGTAAAACACAAAAAAAGTATGTAATCACAATAACCTGCACACAAAACAAATAAACAACCCAATGTCTTGAGGTAAACCTCAAGAACTCCAGACAAAATATCAATTAAGGTCACAAGGTCTCCAACATAGGCCAAGGTTTCTAATCCTAAGTCCAAGAAGTCCAATACTCCATAATGCCAAGGATAGTAACCAAATAGTCCAAGTATCATTAATTTTTTTTATGGTTCATGTTGATTATTAAGTATCTTAAAAAAGAAAAGAAAAGCTCAAGTGAGCAAAATACAAATGACAAGAAAGTAAATACTCAAGTGAGCAAAGATGAAAAATAGCATGAAATGAAAATGCTAAAGTAAATGGTGCATAAAGTAAAGAGCATAAAATAAAGCATAAAGTAAAAGCATAAAACAAAATCAATTATCAATAATTAGGGGTTAGTTAGATGACCATCTGTTGTACCCCAGTTTTTTCCCCTAAGATTTCTGCATCATACCATATTGTTTTAATCACAACAAAATCACATTAGGGTTTTTGGTTCTTCTCCCTATCTTTAGCCTTGCTATTTTGAGAAGTTACCAAGAACCTTGACTTGTTTTCTTTTGTGATCATGAATATTTTGATTTGATTTTCTCTCTAATTAACAAAATGCAATATTGGTTTGTCTTACTTGTTAATAATGTAGGTAAAGGCAATGAGGTTTAGCAAGTTGCTTCATGGGTTCATGAGTTTATTTCCATGCCCTAGTCAATAGCTTGAGAAATTCAAACCTCACCATTGAAGTTGTTTTGGAAGAATTGCTATGGAAGTGGTTTTGGTGGCTATTATTCCTCATCATCATCCTCAACACTTTCTATTCACAAAGGAAGAATATTGGCACAAAAAGTTTGGTCAAACTTGGCAAAGTTCCTCAAAGCATTCTCTTGATCTAGAGGCTAGGGTTAGGGAATTCAAAGGAGAATATATTGCTCATCTTTTGGTATTTTTGAGTGATTCCAAAAACATCCTTCTCTTCAAAGAGTTACCAACAAATAAATTCAAAAGTTCAAAGGATTTTTCATGTGGAAGGAACTTGGTGAAGAAGAAAGATTACAAGTCACCCAGATGAATCCCCAATTTTCCATATGTGAATTCAAATGGTCATAACTTGGTCAATTTTTATCACCTTGAACCCATTCTTTTTTCATGATGATAGTAAGGATGTGTACTTCATGCCTTCTTTTATGTGCAAAGTGAGAAAATGGATGGAAGTTACCTTAAGAATGCAAAAGATTATAGGTCATTTCATGATTTTTGGCCAACTTGAACAAGTCATAACTTGCTCAATTTTTGGAGATTTTTAGTGGTTCAAATTTTAAAATGTCTTTCAATAGATTTACTTCATTCCATATTTTTTGGTCAAGAGAAAATTCTAAGTGGAAGGCCATGTTTGGATACAAATGATTATAGGTCATTTTTAAAGAAGAATTTGAAATATTTCTAAGTATGGAAAGTCAACTCTTTTTCTTCAACTTTGACTCCATGTAACTTTCAGCTCAAGCATCCATTTGATTCCATTCTTTTTCCATTGCAAAGCTTGTAACCTCATCTTTCCAAAGAATCAAGAATTATGCCCTAAGACCCCTTGAGGTGGAAATGCCATGGATTTGAATTGGGTAGTTTGAAACTGAATTTTTCACAAAGTCAGGATTTTGAAATCTTTGTTTTGGCTTCTAATCACAAGATTTCCACGCGTTTTTGGTTCTAATCATGTTTAGAAACTTGCCAGAAGTGATTAGCATCATAAAACACACGATTTGGCTGAGTTTTGATCAAGTTTGAGTCACACTTTCTTCATGATGCAAACCCACACGAATTCCCTCCAAAATGCACCATTTGCTATTCCTTTTGATCCCATTTGCTTCCCTATAAATAGAGGGTCATCCCCCATTCAATTTCCCAAGCTTAGATAGCCAGAATCACCCTGCCAATCTTGCTTCACAACCCAGAATTCAGCAACTTCGAATTCTATTATCAAGCCTTTTTCAATCCATTTTCCCCTCAATTGACCTTCCTTGATCTTCCCTGAAGCTAACCATATAATTACATTCAATAACCGTGCCCTATATTGCTCCATAGAAGTCCAGTTTCAGAGCTCTGCAACTCAACTTCAATAGGTAGATTCCTTCATTAATTCTTCAAAACTTTGATATCACTATGATGCTCTCATTGCCTTGGTTCTAGTCGCAACACTTACTTTCATCTGGAAACTCGTTTTGACCATGAATTTTCAAATCCCTTTTCAAAACTTTCTTTCTAAATTGCTTGAGCTATAGTTTATATAAATTTGGCGCGAGGGTGTGTTTGTCTTCGTCTTGAAGAGACGAAGCGAATGGCATAGGTCTAAGCTTCTGATTTTACAGTTTGAGAGACCTACAATTCGTGATGGCGGGAGGTTGAAGATGACCAACGTGTCATCTTCTAACCAATGAAGGCGCGCCATCTGTATTTTTAAAATTCTATTTTTATTATTGATTATGTACATTATTCACTAATGACAATGATATGCACAACGCGCCAGATCCCTTGGATTTGATTACTAACGCGTTTTGACTCTCATCCAATGGTCCACATCTTTTACTTTTATTTTCTTTTTCTGATTTTTATATTTAAATTGTTTTAAATTTCAAAAAATCATAGAAAAATCATTTTTAGTTCAAAAAATCTGAAAAAATTATGAAAAATATTTTTGATTATTCTCTTTCTAATTTTTAATTTTTCACAATTTAATTTTGTGTTTTGGTATTTTTTATAAATTTTACACTTATTTGATTTGTTTAAAATGTTTAAAAATACTTTTATACATTTTTAAATTCTGAAAAAATTATGGAATGATCCAATGATATTGTGACAAATATTGGTGACATTATTTTATTTTTTGTTTCTGAATTTACTATTTTTTACTATTTTTGTTTATTTTACCCATTTATTTTAATTTTTTAAAAATAGTTTCTGACTTTTAAAAAATTCCCAAAAATTTTGTAAAATTACTTGGCCTCTTTTCTGATTTTTCTATGGTCTTATTTTTCATTTCTTGGTTAATTTAAATATAGTTGATATTTTCCTCATTATTTTCCATTTTTTAAACATTTTAAAACCTTTTAATGTATATATTAATTATATTATTATATTGTGATTATTTTCTGGCTGTCTTGGGTTGATTTTTTGATCATGGCTTTATTAACATCATTGGATTCATGGTGTTGAGTTTAACTCCACAAAAAATGGATGAATGATTTTAATAATAGTTTGATTAAATATTAATTCAAATGTGGTTTCTCTTTTTACCCTAATTCCTCTTCATCTCATTCCCTTCTCATTGCACTAAATGTTGTTGGAGCATGATCTCTATATCATGTCTCAAAACAAATGATGCATATATTGCTATTGATCGGCCTCAAAATAGGTGCGACTTCTATATAAGTCCACTTACGATTGCTTAACATAGCGCTAAATTTTGTCCCGATTCGAATAAATGATCATTTGTGGCCCAAACTTGTGATTGCAAGCCCAAGTATGTTAATTTAATCTCTTTGATCCAATAACCTTTAGATTCATTGTGTGGAGGATTTGGTTCTACCAATCCTCTAATGGGTCTACAACACTTTTGGTCAATGCGGATCACTTAAATATTGTTGATCATTAAATGGTACTTATGAGAATTCCAAATGGATGATATACTTAACAAAAAGCAAATGCAACTTGTTGTGTGGAGGCTTTGGTTCTACCAATCCTCTAATGAGTTCCAAATGCAAGTTTCAAGATGGTCATCCAACTAACCACTAATTATTGACTTGTTTATTTTATGCTTTTATTCTTTTATGCTTTATGTACTATTTATTCTTTAGCATTTTTCATTTCATGCCATTTTCATCTTTGCTCATTTGAGCATTTATTTTCTTGTCATTTTTACTTTGCTCACTTGAGCTTTTTCTTTTTCTTTTCCTAAGATACTTAATAATCAACATAAACCCTAAAAAACTCTTAATGGTACTTGGACTATTTGGTTACTATCCTTGGCATTATGGAGCATGGGACTTTTTTCTTGGACTTAGGATCAGAAACCTTGGCCTATCTTGGAGACCCTGTGATCTTATCTGATTATTTTGTCTGGAGCTCTTGAGGTTTACCTCAAGACATTGGGTTCCTTATTTTTTTGTGTGTGCAGGTTATTGTGATTACACCCTTTATTTGTAATCTGGAATTCACCCGTATACAGTCGTTACTCTGCCTAATTTTTGTGAAGACTTAATACACTTGGAGTTTGGTTCTCTCAAGAGGTCTAGTATCTTTGCTTGCTTGGTTCCAATCCAAAGAATGGGAATTCTATCTTGGCTCATAATGTCAAGTTTTGGCTTCTTGTTGGTTAGATGGTTCTTATCCTTAGCTTTTACCTTATGCTTTAGGATAGTCTCTTCTTCTCCTCCCATCTTCTTTAATTTCAAAAATCTTCTCCCTCCCCTTTTTTAAAAACTCTTCTTGTTTTGAAACTTAAACATTTTCATAATAAACTTGGACTTATATCCATGCATTTTCAAAACATTTTTCATAAATAAACTTCAATCAATTTAATAATACCTTGACATTTTTTTTGTGAGAAGACTAAAAGTCAATCAATCTCATTTCAAACCATTTTGCCACTTTGGCTTTTATCTTTAAAATTTTCTCAAAAGGTTAGACTCTTGTCAATCCTTGTAGTGATGCAAACAACTATACTTCTACAATATGTAGTGAAGTGAGATATTTTCCACTTAGGTGTTGAGTGAGGCATTGTTGATTTTAAAATATAAGCCATATCCTCCACTTTGAGATGATGCAAATTCTCCTTTCTCATGATTGTAGGTAGTAAGTATGTTTTTCCACACGGACAATGACGATGATGTCTTATCTCTTAAAATAAACCAACACACTTGTGTTTCAAATTCTTTTAAAAGAGGAACTACGTATACCCTGATCCCCTATTGCACGAAAGGTGGTACGTAGGCACTAAAGGTTCGCAACCGCGGCGGGTGCAAAAATCATAAAAAATTATATTTCTTTTCTCATCTCCACCATCCATTTTATCTACAACATATTTTATAGCCAAAATATACAGATTTTTCAAAGACGTTCCTGCGGAGTACCGTAGATGTCTAGGATGCTAATACCTTCCCTTTGTATAACCAACCCCCTTACCTTGAATCTTTCCCCCTTTTTTGGGTTATTCTCTCTTTTCCCATTCCTTTGGAAACAATAAAGCGTGGTGGCGATTTTTATTTTGATTTGTATAAAGTCTATTCAATCCAATGGCTTAGTATTGAACATTTCTACCGCTACAGAAAAATGGAGACTTCACTGGGGAAAGATTGACCTCTTGCTGGTCCATCCCTAAGTGGGTTGAGCCTATCTTTTTTTATATATGTATATGTGTTATTGTGTTTATGTGTTATAATTTGTATATATGTTTGTCTGGATTTTCCTAGTTTTCAGGGTGCTTGGTGATTACTCATAAGTCCTATACCCGAACTTGGGCAAACTTTAAGATAGGACGGGCGGTATAGTCATGTTAAATTTGAGGGAGTAATCCCAAAAAAGGAGGCATGAGATCCCCCCACTCAGTGGAGGCCCCTTTGACTGTAGTGTCGTTTACCGAGTAATCAGAAAGATGTACTGCTTTCGACCTGGGAGCCTGCTGAAACTGAGGACCGTAGAATACCAAACCCATCTTGGCCTTTTAGGTGTAGTGCGGAAGCTATGACGGAGTAATCTGAAAATAGTTGTCACGCGATACTACGCTCGGGCAAGTCTTTCTTGAGAATATTACTAATTACCGAGTTAATAGGGAAGTTGGTAATATCCTAAGGAAGGATGTAGACTCTGGGAACCTCTAGAACCTTATTCGGCAGGTGATAACTCTTAGACCAACACCTTATGGGTAGTACCTTCGACCTCATGCTCGTGATGTTGAACCTATAAATGCTATATGTGTGATCTTGTGTGTGATTGTTGCATCATGCATCCATGCACTCATAAGCATCTTTTGAAGAAAACAATATTTCAAGGGATTTAAAGGTTGACTATTTGTGAATATCTCATGTACTTTTAACCATGGATTCTGGAAAGAGAAAGACTGGGAAATACAGTTTCAAGGATCCCAAGATAGATGAGTTGGTCAGCCTAATTCCAGAGATTGAGTGTCCTGCAGACTTTTGGAAGAAGTATGGATCCATCATTCCTCTCATGAAGCTTAAGATGAAGGAGGGTATTCTGTCGAACTTGATCCAGTTTTATGATCCGGTGTATCATTGCTTTACTTTTCCCGATTATCAGTTAATTCCTACACTGGAGGAGTATTCCTATCTATTGGATTTACCCGTTACCGATCGTGTTCCTTTTACTGGTTTAGAGGGTGAGCCAAAACTACATGAGATCGCTGCTTTGATTCATCTGGGGAAGTCTGAGGTGGAAGCTCATATGACTACCAAAGGAGGGATTAGAGGATTACCAGCTCAGTTCTTATTGGAGAAAGCTCGTTACTTTTCCAGAATGAAGAGTACGGTTGCTTTTGAGGCCATCTTTGCTCTACTTGCTTATGGATTATTCTTATTTCCTAATGTGGACACGTTTGTCGACATTAACACTATCAGGATCTTCATGATTGGAAACCCGATTCCTACACTATTGGGTGATGTTTATTACTCTGTTCATCTTCATAGTTCTTATCATGGGGGAATGATTATCTGTTGCACGCCTTTGTTATGCCGGTGGTTCATCTATCATATGCCTCAGTCTGATGCTTTTTGGGATGTCAAGAAGGAACCCCGTTGGGATCCTAAGATCATGGCACTTAGTCACTCGGATATTGATTGGTATCATCGAGCTTACCAGGATGTGGAGATTATTGACAGTTGTGGTAGTTTCCCCAATGTACCTCTTCTTGGTACAAAAGGAGGAATTAACTACAACCATGTTCTTGCACGGCGACAACTTGGTTATCCAATGAGGGATAAATCAAACAGTATTCATTTGAGTAGTTTCTTTCTGAAGGAAGGAGAAGACCACAGGGAAGCTAGGGAGCAGATTGCAAAGGCCTGGCGTCACATTCATAAGAAGAATATGAAGGATTTGGGACCTAGGGGTGCTGTTTCTTTGGAGCCATATCTTCAGTGGGTCCGATCGAGAGCCATTCAGTTAAAGATGTCGTATACTCGGGAGACACCCATGCCTGATTTGTTTGTGAAGACCACTCCTCCCATATTAGATGATCTAAAAGAGCTGCAACTTGCTTTGGTTAGGATGCAATATGAAAGGGATGCTTGTAAGAACAAGTTCTAGACTTTAGAGAGTTCCTACAGAGTAGACCTGAAGGAGAAAGACGATTTGATCGAGATCCTTGAGAGTCGAGCGGTAGAGTCTATGGAGAGGCAAGGGGATTTATTTTCCCCTAAGCCTCAAACAGGTGCTGATTACTCATTTCCTGATCTAGATGATTGGAAGGAGTTTGCCATCATACATGTGGAAGAAAACCAGAGGTTGAGGGCTCAAATTGCCAGGCTCACAGGGAAGCGCCAACGTACAGATTGATCTCCATCAGTTCTTTTTCTCAGGGTTTTAAATTGTATTTTCATCTTGTACTTGGGATCATTGAAACTTGTAATCCATTTTGAAGTTATTATAATAAAATTTTTTTCCAGTATTTCAAAAGCTTTATTACTTTGATATTTGCAAAATGCCTATAAATCTTAAATCCCTTGAAATATTAAATAATAAAGTAAAAATAATCATGTGAATTCCATGTCATGCATCATATTGCACATATTTCTTGCATTTATCATGCATATCCAGGTGCCTTACCCAGCTTCTTTACTTCGTTCAACAAGCTGACTCACCACTACAACACTCGGGCTAACTTCAAAAAGAAGATGGACAACTTGGAACAGGAGAATCGCGAGCCACGCGAAGAAGTTTCCGCTTTGAAGGATGGCTTGGCCAACTTGACTACTCTGATGGAAGCTCTGGTGGTTGCTCACAGTCAGCCACCGAGTGTTCAACCTCAACCAACAAGGGTAAATACTGAAGTTCCAAATGTTCCTGTATCTGCTACTCCGGCTGTCGTTCAAAACCGTATGCCTCAGAGTTATCCGTGGGGAATGCCAGAGAATTTTGAACCTGAAGGTTTCAATTTGGGCCCCCAAGATGCTCCAGTGGTTCAAAATGTTGTTACTCCATCACCTCCTGTGGTGCATACTGTTCCTTCTGCACCTCCTTCGGTGAATTTGGTTTCGTTTGTTAATGAAGATGTGTGTCGTCCTTTCCCTCCGCCGAGTGAAGACTTGGGTCTTTATGACAGAATGGATGATTTCCATGAGCAGTTTGATAGAATGCAAAAAGAGATGAAGGCTCTTAGGGGAAAAAAGTTATTTGGGCAGAATGTGAATGAGCTGTGTTTGGTCCCGAATGTTAAAGTGCCTACTAAGTTCAAGGTCCCGAAGTTTGAGAAGTACAAGGGAAACACTTTCCCTCGTGCTCACTTGGTGATGTACGTGAGGAGAATGTCTACCCACACCAATGATCAGCGTCTGCTGATTCACTTTTTCCAGGATAGTCTGACCGGCGCAGCGTTGAAATGGTACATGAGTTTAGACAACGCCAACATCCATACTTTTAATGATTTGGGAAAAGTATTCATTAAACAATCCAAGTACAATATGGACATGGCGCCCGACTGTGACCAGCTTAGGGCCATGGTTCAGAAATACAGAGAATCGTTCAAAGAGTATGCACAGAGATGGCGCGAAGTGGTTGCACAAGTGATTCCTCCCATGAAGGAGAAGGAAATGACTAAAATTTATCTGAAGACGCTAGGCACTTTCTACTACGAAAGAATGGTAGCAAGTTCCCCAAGTGATTTTACAGAGATGGTATGAATGGGTGTCTGCCTAGAAGAGGCAGTAAGAGAAGGCCGCTTGACAAAGGGTAAAGGATCCGGAGGTATGAAAAATCCATCTTATGGGTTTACCAAGAAGAAAGAGGGGGATACAAATGATGTCATACAAGAGAGGAGAGTGAACGCTCCTAGAAGGAATTATCAGCGTCACCAGCAGGTTGCCTCAGTTACTCCTATTATAAATGTCGCTCCGACTATCGTTGCTTATCAAATACAGTCCCAGCAGGGGAACCAAGGGAATAATCCGAGAAGGGAGAACTATGACCCTATTTCCATGAGCTATGCAGAGCTACTACCGGCATTGATTCAGAAGAAGTTGGTCCAGACACGACCACCTCCAGCCGTACCATCACCATTACCTTGGTATTACAAAGCAGACCAGACGTGTGCCTTTCATCAGGGAGCACCAGGGCATAGTGTTGAGAATTGTTGTCCTTTGAGGACTGAAGTGCAAAGGTTGGTGAAGTATGGAATTCTATCTTTCAAAGACATGGGACCTAATGTGAAAGACAATCCTCTACCCAAGCACGGTGGGGTGAATGCTGTAAATATGGTGGCCGGTTGTCCAGGCGACTTCTGGATTTTTGACATTAATCTGGTTAGAGGAGATTTGGTGAAGATGCACGCAGACCTCTATGAATTCAGCTACTATACGCATGACCATGCCGGTTGTGCTGTTTGCAGTACAGATATACAGGGTTACGAGAAGATAAAGGCTGATTTACAGGAGATGATGGATGAAGGTTTAATCCATATAATCAGGCCTAGGGCAGAATATGAAGAGGAAGTGAATATGGTTTCTGGATGTCCGGGTGAATTCATAATTTTTGATGTGGAGCATTTGAATGAGGATCTCGTGCAGTTGCATTCTACCTTCTGCCGTACAGCTGGTTAGGTGGAACACCAATATGGATCTTGCACAGTTTGCTGTCAAGACCCCCGAGGATGTTCTATTGTGAGAGAGGGTGTTCAATTTCTGCTAGACAATGGAACTATCAAGATCACAGGTCAGAGATATGATTATCATGAGATTGATATGGTTGAAGTTTGTTTGATGGAAGAAGAGTCAGAGGAAGAGTATGCCTCCGCGGATGAGTATTTCTCTTCAGACAAAGATTTGTTTGCCGGAAATGATCTTTTGATGGCTGATTGTGTTGAGGAAGGGGTAAATGTCATTGTACCTTGTTTTGGTGCACCCACTCATCTTGAGGTGGAGTACCATAGCAAACCAGTTGTTACCCCATTGGTAATTAGTCTGCAAGGTCATGTTCCCTATAAATCAGATAAGGCTGTGCCTTACAAATACAACGCTACAATCTTAGAAGATGGGGTAGAAGTTCCCATCCAGCCAATTCCAGACGTTGGAAATATAACTGATAATAGCAGGGTGACCCGTAACAGTCGTGTGTTTGCGCCGGTTATTCGAAGAGATGTTGTTGCTGGAAAGAAAATTGCTGAGAACGATGAGCCTAAGAAGGCTGCATGAGAGACTAGTGGAGCTACATTAGAGAAAGAAGTGGATGATATATTGAAGATAATTAAGACGAGTGACTACAAAATTGTAGATCAGCTATTGCAGACTCCTTCAAAGATATCCATCCTAGCTTTATTAATGAATTCCTCTGCTCATAGAGAATCACTGATGAGAGTATTAGACCAAGCTTTTGTAGAGAATGACATGCCGTTAGATCAATTCAGCAGCGTAATTGGAAATATTACGTCATGTAACAACTTGAGTTTCTGCGATGATGAGTTACCAGATGAAGGGAGGAATCACAACCTGGCCCTCCACATATCCATGAACTGCAAGAATGATTTGCTGTCCAATGTGCTAATTGATAACGGATCTGCATTGAATGTTATACCGAGGAGTACCCTCATGAAGTTAAAGTATCAGGGAACACCTATGCGCCCGAGTGGCATCATTGTAAAGGCTTTTGATGGGTCGAGGAAATCTGTCATCGGTAAAGTGGACTTACCCATCCATATAGGACCACATTTGTTCCTGATAACCTTCCAGGTCATGGACATTATTCCCGCATATAGCTGTTTGCTAGGACGGCCATGGATACACGAAGCAAGGGCTGTCACTTCAACTTTGTATCAGAAGCTAAAATTTATGCGTGAAGGGAAGGTAGTGATCATAAATGGGGAGCAGGCGTTGTTGTTATCCCATCTATCCTCTTTCAGTATTGTAGAAGCGGATGAGGCTGCTGTTGGAACCCAGTTCCAAGCCCTATCCATTGACAACATAAGGAGGAATGAGAATTCTATGGTTTCCCTGAAGGACGCGCAGCAGGTTGTGCACAATGGTCGTAATGCAGTTTGGGGACGACTGGTGGATCCACCCGTGAACAAAAATAGAGCTGGTTTAGGTTTCTCTTTGAGGAATGGAAAAGGCGAAAGTTTGAAGTCAAAGTCTTCTGTGAACAGTTATCATGATGTTTTTCACAGCGGAGGCTACCTCCATCCAATTGGTTCTGGAATTAATGTTGTCGAAGAGGATGAAGTAGAGCAGGAAGTACCGAATTATGTGACGCATGGAGTCCAAGTTTAGAACTGGGCAACTGTTGTACCCCAAAATTTTCCCTCGTATTTTTCCACAAGAAATCAAAGCTTCGGGCTTTTCCTGATTTTTTTAGACTTGCTCAAGAATCGGTCAAACAGACTTTTCTTATCAGTCAGACAAAATTAGGGTTTTCATTGATTTTAAAGCAGTTCAGGCAGATTGCTAAGGTTTGGTTGAGTTGGCTCAGGTTTTGATCAGGCAGGCGCTTCTCTGACATTTAATCAAGAATCAGGGTTTTTGTGCGCATATTTCTCAGAAAGAATTAATTTTACAGTTCTTTTCAGTTTACTCTGAGATTTGGATTGAGGCATTTGAATTAAGAAATTGCAGTGTTTTGTTTAATCAGTAAAGGCTAAGGCATTTGATTTGAGATGAGATAAAAGCTGAGGTGCTTAAATTGAGAATCTGCAGTGTTGATTTAATCAGTAAAAAGATAAGTATCTGGATGTTGGTTTGATTAACGGTGCATTGTTTAATTGGAACGCCAGGTTTATTGTTGATCGATGCTAAAACCACAGTGTTCATTAATTGTTTATTTATTCTAAGTTAGGATAATTGGAATTTATTTCCATTTATTATAATTTAAGAATTTATAAGTAATTAAATAAACAGCTGGAAAAAGAATTAACTGATCAAAATGGATTTTTATTCATCTTTAATTATTCGTTACAATTGTTATTTAAATACAGTATTTATTTACAAAGTATTTATAATAATAATGGTTACAATGATTAAAATTGAAATAAACTATGTCCTAATTCCTAAGTCTTCATCTTCTATCCAATTCTCCCTCTGCTCATTTGATTTTATCTGCAAAAAAACAAGAAACAAAAGAAAAGTCAAAGCAGATAAAATAAATAAAAGAGCATACACAGTTAAAATTCATCATTAAAGGCAACTGGCCGGAATCAGTTTGCCCTCTCTGCAAATCACGAGATTTCTCCCGGTTCACAAAGAGGGATGAAAAATGCTTGCAAAAATAAAGTATGAAATGCACAAAAGTTGCAAACTGCATATTTCAAAAGTTTCAAAACCAATGCCAAACAAAGTCCAAAGGCAAACCAAACTGAATGGCCTAAACCAAGTCCAAAGGCAAACCAAACTGAATGGCCTAAACCAAGTCAAAAGGGAAAACTGAATGAAACTGTCCAAGCTGCCAAAAGGATATCAAAACATCAACAAGTACAAAAGGTTACCCAAAAGCTGTCAAAGATGCAGGAAAGCTGGAGAAAGAGATAAAAGTATGCAGAGTAAAACAACTATTGCAAGCAAGCATGTTAAATCACATCATTTTCCTATGGCCAGCTACCTTTTCAGAATAAGGACAAATCTAAGCAATATTTTTATGCTTTAATCTGTACTGGAGAGAGAAAAGAGAAGAAGAAAAGGAGGCTTACAGGCTTAGGCTTGAAGAAAAATATATAAAACAAACTGTAATAACACAGTACAAAGGCGGAGATAACACAAGAAAAAGAAGATAACAAAACTGTAACATTAGAACACAAACTGCCTCCACCAGCTTGAAGCCTAAGCTCCAAATCTCAATCAAAGGCCATAACCTGCTTCTCACCAAAAGCCCTGCACCTCAAATTGTCAAACACAAACTGATATCTAGCCTAAGCCACCAAACAGAAACCTGTGTCCAAAACTATTTTCAAGCCTTTCAAAGAACATAACCTTCAAACCCCCTTTTTAAAACCTGCTGAAGCCTAAAACCAGTTCACAAAAACATAAACAGCATATCAACCTGTTCCAACTCTAAACCCTCAGAAAATTTTCATCATTGGGCTACCAAAATCATCCAAGCATTTCAAGGCATCAAGCAAGCTATTCCAAAGGCGAGGCTAACAAGAGAAGAAGAGGAAAAGGCAACTCAAAGTCAAGCGACACAAACCCTCAGAAAGCTTTCATCATTGGGCCAATAACATAACATAAGCAAGACTCAGATTCGTATCAAGCATATCAGCAAGCAAATATTGGAAGAGGAAAAGAAGTGAAACGAAAGCCAACAAGTTCTCAGATCGTTCTCATCATTGAAGAACATCAAAAAGAAAGGCAAGCACATCAAATATACAAAGCATCTCAGATAATTCATCATTGAAAGCAAGCGAGTAGGAGACGAGGAAAAGAAGTGAAACAATAAGCTAGGCGACAGAAGCAAGTTGGTTTAGAAGCAAGTGTTTCAGGGGCGAGCAAACAAGCGTTCAAAAGAGAAAGACAGAAGCAAAAGAAGCTAGGGTTTTCAAGCATCATCACGAAACCCTAAAAGGCAAAGAAAGAATACAGAGTACCAGTTTTTTTCCAACGCAGTGCATCACGCGTCCCTCCGCCCTCAGCCGTCCTAAGCGCCTCCAAGCTACCGTCCTTCTCCATCTCCAAGGACCAAAGGTAGTATCCCTAATCTTTGTCTTTTCATGTACCTCAATCAGAACACAAACAACAACATAAAAGAAATCAGAAACAGAACTAAAACATACAAGATATGAACTAAAACCCTAACGCGAACGACTCAGAAATCACTACCTTGTACAGCATCACTGAATAATCCATGGAGGAGAGAGGAAGTAGCGATGACGCTGGTGGCTAGGAAGGGAAGAACGATTATTCAGTGGCTATGGCGAGAAGGACGAAGACGAACAACGACGGCGCCCCTGTATCACAAACCCTAAATCCAAATGAAATGAAACTTTGAGAACCCTTACAAGTTTGTCTCAATCACTTGGGCCTTGCCCTGTCCAACGCGCCTAAGCCCATTTTGTTTTTTTTCTGGATGCACCCCCCTTTTTCCTATTATTCTGATTATTTAGCTTGGGCCTAAAACACTAAAGCCCATTTTTATTCTTACAAGTTACATCAAATTTTTATTAACTCTTTGATTTTATTTTTATAACATAATTTAACTTTGTTTATAAATTAAATAATATCTTAACCCTTTTTATATACATGAATATTCGAATATAATTAGGTTAATAGATTTTATCCTGAAAACTCTTTTGATAAATCTTTTCTTCATACATGAAATGTTAATTTTCTTAAAACATTCTTTTCTCTTCTTAAAATATTTTGTTTTGTACATAATTAACAAAAATACAAAACATGATAACAATACATTAACAAAATACAAAATATATAACAAACACTTAATTTTTCATTAAGTTAAACACATTTCGCACTTGTAAATAATCATACACTTACACCAATACATTTACACTTACACAAATACATTGACACATTTACATTATTCTATTCTTATACATTGCTATACACTACACATTACATTTGCGATTGATTCGATTTGGTTGTAAATATTTGGATACTACTCTCCTAATAAGTCTCATCCCCATTTGTAAACATTTGTACCCCCACTCCCGGATACTTATTTGTAATAGCGTAGACTTTAAATTCCCACAATTTATCGCTTTCAAATATACCATGGTTAGACCTAGGGTTTGTATGTACATAAAATCAAACGCTAGATAACCTAATACAAGACAAATACATGAAATCAATACACCATTCACACTTGCACCCCTAGGGTAATCCCGCTTGTTGCCTTCCAAAATGGGCCATGCTTGCACGTCGAGTTTCTTTTGCAAAACAAAACAAATCAAAATGATCATAGTCCCTCGATGACGCTTTCGAAAGTTACCTAAAAATGATCAAGTCCCTTAAAGAAAAATTGCCCAAAGACACTTGGCACCATTGCATTCTTGGTCCATACGATGACCCGCGCCTGTCCCGTTAAACATCCTAAACGCAAGATTGTCCACCAAATACAATGGTGGAACAAAATTGTTAAAAGGGTTAAAACATGAGAAAAACCTTTGGGTAAATTTAGGGGTAGACAAACTCTTAGTTACTTAACAAACTTGCAAAAATGCTTGCCTACTTTTCAAAATCCACATTCCACAAACACTTTTCAAAACAAACTTCCAAAAAACATTTGAAACATCTTTTCGAAAAGATACACACCTTTGTAAAACACTCAAACACGAGTCATTATAATGGTTTCCTAAGACAATGCATCTTTTCCAAAACATTTTCAAAAACACACACACACACACACCACAATTTCAAGCAATTGAAAATCAAAGGCAAGTGATCTAAAACCAAGTAACTAAGAGCCCGTGGATAACCATGGATGAAAAGGGTTCTAATACCTTCCCTTTTCATAATCTACCCCCCGAACCCATGAAACATCTCAAAAGGTTTTTCCTATGCTTTTTAACCTTTCCTTTAGGATAAAATAAAAAGTCGGTGGCGATTCTTGCTCAACCGAACAAGTGCGAATACAAACACAAAACACAAGTCAGTTCTCCCACCGTATCACAGAACCGGCGACTCTGCTGGGGACTATTCTAAAAATGGGGTTACCTTCGGGTTTATATCACCTTTACATTCTTGCTTTGATTGCCTTGATTGCTTTACTTTTTTGGTTCCTTGTTTGGGTTTGTTGAAAATCCTACACCCGGATTTGGGGCACCTTTTTAGGTAAATAGCAATAAAACTGTGAGGGAACTGTGCGGGGTATACCGACATGGTTGAAGCAGTAAGCTATGTTAGTGTGACATATTTGTAAGTACCGGTAACCCTTGAGTTCAATCAAGGAGAGTACGGGGCCGCTGAGTGATGTCGTGAAGCACTAACGAACTCTTAGAACCTTAATTGGCCATCTTAGCCTTTTTAGGAGTAGTGAGATGACCGACTTTGGTGCAGTCCGAAGTTGGTAGATACTCGATGCTACACTCATTGAGGGTTGTTTTCTTGGAATATTTTGGTCGCCAGTCAAGTGGCTAAACCAAAACAATGAACACAGAAAACAATCCAATGATATTGAGCTCCTTAGAACCCGGTTTCTATTTTAGGACAGGATGAGCCAACTGACTTTAAGAGGGTACTTACCTACAACCCCATGCAAGCCTAAACCTAAGGACTTGTTTTTCTTTGTGTGAATATGTTTGTCTGTATATATGCTCACTTGCTTTCGCATACATGTACATAACATCATAACATCATACCATAGCATTTTCAATAACCTTTTCAAGGATCTCGAGGGTTCTTCTGATGCAGAGTTACGTTGAACCAGACGTCTACCAAAGGGCAAGAGGTTTCTCCTCTAAACAAATGCCATCAAAGATCAAGTACAACAACTTGAATCAGGGGCTATGACCCACTTGACATGGTGAGCTTGATTCTCGTGGAAAGACATCCACCGGTGTGAAGATCTCCAATCAAAGATCAAAGTTCAACCTCTAACATTCTCTTGTGTTTACCCCAAGAGATCCTTGAAAGCATGCATCCACATATCATGCATTGCATCTTGACGACCTTTCCTTTTTCAAGTTTCCTTACTCTCCTGCTGTTTATTTCAGTAAGAGATGGCTCTAGAAAGGACTGTCAAGGATATCCAGGACCAGACTGCTCAGCTACAGGAAATGTTCTTGAACTTATCTCTGGGGCAAGAAGAAATGAAAGCTCTCCTCACAAAGGGCTTGGTCCAGGAGACTTCAAACAATGCCAGGAGTGATCAGCTGGGGGAACTACAGTTTGATTTGGCAACATTGAGGATCCAAGTGATGGGGCAGCTAGTGGGCCAGATGGCTCTCATCCAGGATTTGTCTCAAAGACAAGAGGAACTCAGAGTTCTCGTCAACCGACTGCTTCGGAACAACCAACTGGGGCAAACATCTGAGGTTGAAGAGCAAGTCACCACTCAACCCCCATCCACTCAAGAAGACAAAGGGAAGGCTCCTTTGCTTGCTTCAGGGTCACAAGCCCATCAACAACCTCGCCAGCGTCAACGGGGTAATCGGCGTAGTCAAAATACGTCGGGAAGACAGTTCACGGAGACTGACATACTGTCATCTCTGATTCTGGAGCGCTTGTTGGAGGTCAACCTGACTGCTTTGAGGGATCCTATTCGGAATCCCAATACCTCCGCTCCTAACTATCATCCCGACGCATTTTGTGTTTACCACTCCTATAGCCCGGGACATGACACCGACGACTATTGGGCCTTGAAGAACAAGATTCAAGATCTGATCGACATTGGAGTGCTGAGGTTCATGCCAGACGGCGAGATGAAAATCTTCCGTTAAGGAGTTCTCCACCTGGAGTGACAAAGCTCAAAGCTGAGAGACTTTTGCTTCATTTGAATTTTCAAAGTTGTAATTTCTTTTGTTATTCAAACAATTAACTGTTAATGTCAAACTCTGTTTCATTAATGCATTGCATATGTTTGTCTTGAATTCATCCATTCGTTTTCACTACTCTTGTGCTTTCTTTATGATATTTAACTCTTGATAAAAAGCTGCAAGCGTTTAGAGGGAGGATGACGAAACAATACCATAATCTCATACATTATGCTTTTGAATAGACCTTGCTGATGATGTACATGCATTTCTTTCAATTCCCAAACACTGGAGTTATAAGGAAGATAATCCCTAGTCAACCCCTTCGAGCCAAAGAAGTAGGAGTTTTCTGTTCTAAACAATCAAAACCTTTGATATAAACCTGGGGCAGGGTAGTCTCTCAGTTTAATTCAAAAAAGGTGCGCATTGAAGTCGCAAACTCTCCGTTCGTAACACAACGAACGACGTAAAAAAAAGAGCATTCCTCTGGAATCAAAAGACAGTGATGGTTCCCTATCACCTAGGAAGTCAATCTCTCAAAAGAGAAAAAGCCCACTGAGCCAAAAACTGTAAAGGAGGCTTAGGAAAGCTGGGGCATCCCGCTGACGTTGATCTCGAAAACAGAGACAGTCAGGCAAAAGTTAGGGATAACAAATCAAAATCAAAATAGAGAGGTCATTACAAATCCTCAACAAACATGAAAAATGTTGCAAGGAAAAAAGGAGATGATGACTGTCTCCCAATTCAACTGGTGAACCATCACCCAAAAAGTCGCTCCAAACTCGAATAGAGTGCGACGCACAATTAACTGAGCTTAGGGTTGAAGAACATCACGAAGAGCGGGTGGGTACAAATATACTTTGAGCCTTTATCCTTTGTTTCTTAAACCGTGAACCAAGCCACGTTACAACCCTTCAAAAGTCCTAATTGAAGCATGGTTTAGTTCGAAAGCATACTGTTACCAAAGGTATCCTGACTCCTGTAAGGCTTTGCTCTAAAATCTTGTGTTGACTTGTCTTATGAAAAGTTTTCTGCTAAAAAACGCATTTTTCAAAACTTCGAGACAAACATAAACTTTGCATTACCTGAATATCACTGTTCGCATTTGGCTATTTGTTTGACAGCGAAGAAATTCATACAGCGAATGTTCGGAAGAAAGAAAACTCTCTCGGTGAACAAAAATCACTTCAAAAGGTTGACACCTAAATTACAAAAGTCTTATATCAACAAGGGGCATGACATGTCACCATCCAATTAACCTGGGGCAGTCCAATCAAGGTTTCAACATATCTTTCAAAGTTCAGTTAACCTGGGGCAGTCCAGTCAAGATTTCAACAAAATCTCTCAATTGCAGATCAACTTGGGGCAAGTCTCCTTCATCATCGCTTGGGGCATTTGAATGTCAAAAGTGTTCAACAATTCCTTCATCACCTGTTGGAAGATACGGTCCATATGTGCTCCAGACACGGTTGCCATTCTGTCACCTTTCTTAAATTCCAGATCAACACCTGTAACAAGCCAGGGCACATCTGTGATTGATTGATTGTAGATTCGATACCTGTATCCAGCCAGGGCACATCTGCATGAAGAGTTTCCAGACTCGACACCTGTATCCAGCCAGGGCACGTCTGTAAACAACCTTTTGAAGTTCCAAATTCGATTCCTATATCTAGCCAGGGCACATCTGTGAGCAACTAATTGTGGATTCGACTCCTGTATCTAGCCAGGGCATGTCTACACGAAGAGATTGAAGATCAACACCTGTAACAAGCCAGGGAACCATCTTTCTTTCTCAGGTCAGAGATCAACACCTGTAACAAGCCAGGACAATATCTCCTTGACCAACTTTTCTTAAGTTCCAGATCAACACCTGTAACAAGCCAGGAAAATATCTGTGGACGACTGATTGTGGATTAACACCTGTAACAAGCCAGGAAATTATCTACATGAAGAGATTGAAGATCAACACATGTGACAAGCCAGGGAACCATCTTTCTTTCTCAGGTCAGAGATCAACACCTGTAACAAGCCAGGATAGTATCTCCTCGACCAACATTTCTTAAGTTCCAGATCAACACCTGTAACAAGCCAGGAAAGTATTTGTGAACGACTGATTATGGATCAACACCTGTAACAAGCCAGGAAATTATCTACATAAAGGGTCACTTTCATCACCACTTGGGGCATTCGAATGTCAAAAGTGTTCAACAATTCCTTCATCACCTGTTGGAAGATACAGTCTCAGATACACTCCAGACATGGAAGTCATTCTGCTACTCATACAGATTCTCAAATCCAGGATGCAGTTTTACACGGACTTATCATGAAGCAACCTTACACCGGTTCCTTCTCAAACTCAAAAGATTCTTGTAATCCCCAACCAGAGAGCCTTACAGAATCTAATTCCCCTCAGAGTCAAGTTCCAAGATCCCCAGCGGAGCTAAAACTTCCAACTATCAATCCCCAAGCAGAGTGAAGACTCTCATTCTCAGTTCCTCACAAGATATTCGAATATTCCTCAGTGAAGATCTTCTCAAGGCAGGAATCCCCAGTAGATTGGCATACAACCCAAGCTCCTGATTCCCCAACAGCGGTCCCAGGATTTCTCACTTTCAACCATCAAAAGATCCTTGCCCTCCCCTGCAGCAGTCAAGATTCTTCCTATCCCCAGCGGAGTTCATCAAATTCCCCATCATAACTTATCAGTGGAATCCCCAACGGAGCTCTCATCGAAACTCAGTGAAGTATATCTTCCCACAGAGTAACTCCCCGCAGAGTAATCTCTCCAACAAGTTTATTCCCCAACGGAGTCATCTTCTCCTACCAGTTTATTCTTACAACCGTCATCCCCAGCAGAAACGAAGAACCCTACTCTTCAACATCAGCCCAGGATTCAACAAAGCTCCCGGCACTCGTCAAGGATTTATTTTCCTAGACGAAAATACATTCATAGGCATTTCACATTTCATACATACATGATAAGTGCATACAACACTATCTCCTTTTGAGCATCATGACATCATACATTTCATACATTATGACATTGCATACAACTATTGTCTTGCCTTTTCAGGAAAAGTTCAATCCAAAGATGATTACTATCAACTGCCACAATTCCAGATTCGATACCTGTATCTAGCCAGGGCATATCTGTGAGCGTTTGATTGTAGATTCGATACCTGTATCTAGCCAGGGCATATCTGCATGAAGAGTTTGAAGAACAACCCCTGTAACAGGCCAGGAAATTATCTTTCATTCTCAAGTCAGAGATCAACACCTGTATCCAGCCAGGAAAGCTATCTCTACCAACCTTTTGCAAGTTCCAGATTCGATTCATGTATCCAGCCAGGGCATATCTGTGAGTTTTTGATTGTGGATTCGACACCTGTATCTAGCCAGGGCATATCTGCATAAACAGTTTAGAGATTCGATACCTGTATCCAGCCAGGGCATATCTATAAACAACAATTTCTAGATTCGACACCTGTATCTAGCCAGGGCACATCTGTGAGTGATTGATTGTAGATTTGATACCTGTATCCAGCCAGGGCACATCTGCATGAAGAGTTTCCAGATTCGACACTTGTATCCAGCCAGGGCACGTCTGTAAACAACCTTTTGAAGTTCCAGATTCGATTCCTGTATCTAGCCAGGGCACATCTGTGAGCAACTAATTGTGAATTCGACTCCTGTATCTAGCCAGGGCATGTCTACGCGAAGAGTTTGAAGATCAACACCTGTAACAGGCCAGGAAACCATCTTCCTTTCTCAAAATACGCAAGTTCTCGCTAAGGAATATCTTACGCGATCAACCCTTCCAAATGGCATCTATAAGCCCATTCCCGACAAGGTTCTGTCACATCTCCATATGGCATCTATAAGCCCATCCTCCTATCCATCCTATCTCCAAATGGCATCTATAAGCCCATTCCCGCCATCACATTGCAAATACTCCAGCATGCGAGTGCAAATTTCAGGGCACTCTAGTGTCCAATCTCCTTTTACCCTCGAGTCGCGAAAGGCAAACTTGCCAATCTAACTCTTCAGGTTCAAGAAGATTGAACAGGGGCAACTGTTGTACCCCAAAATTTGCCCTCGTATTTTTCCACAAGAAATCACAGCTTCGGGCTTTTCCTGATTTTTTTAGACTGGCTCAAGAATCGGTCAAACAAACTTTTCTTATCAGTCAGACAAAATTAGGGTTTTCATTGATTTTAAAGCAGTTCAGGCAGATTGTAAGGTTTGGTTGAGTTGGCTCAGGTTTTGATCAGGCAGGCGCTTCTCTGACATTTAATCAAGAATCAGGGTTTTTGTGCGCATATTTCTCAGAAAGAATTAATTTTACAGTTCTTTTCAGTTTACTCTAAGATTTGGATTGAGGCATTTGAATCAAGAAATTGCAGTGTTTTGTTTAATCAGTAAAGGCTAAGGCATTTGATTTGAGATGAGATAAAAGCTGAGGTGTGTTGTACCCCAAAATTTGCCCTCCCATACTCTTCAAGATTTGCCAAGATCAAGGTTCAAAATCTCTCAAGGGTTGCACAGTCCAATTGCCTCCTAACAGTCAAAAATTAGGGTTTTGGTTATGACAAAGAAGTTGAGGTTTCCAAGGGTCCAATCAAGTCCCATATGCCTATAAACATTGTCAAGCATCCATATGCCAAGTTTCAAGACTCACAGCATCAAATTGCACAGTCAAAAACCCTAATTGCTTCACAGTCAATTGCAGGGGCAAATGGTCATTTGACAGTCAAAAGTCAAAAATTTTGGTCAACATCTTATTTTGAAGCCACAAACATCATTTTATCAATTCTTGATCATGATTCTCAAAGCATGGCACAAAAAGTCTCAAGATGCAAAAGTTTCTATTTTTGGACAGCTGAAAAAGTCAACTGCAAATTGACCAAGGCATAACTTCCACATGGTTTATCAGAAAAATTCCATCCAAAGCTCATTTTGAAGAGAATGACATTTCCTACAACTCATCTTCACACTTCAAATCCAAGAAATGCTCTCACAAAAAATTATCAATTTCAACATTATAGGTCATTTTCAAAAGTCAACAAAAAGGAACTTTAAGTCAAAGACCATAACTTGAGATTGGTAAATCAAAATGACATGGGACCAAAGGCATTGGTTATAGGACTTCAAGACCTTTCCAAAATGTCCAAGAACATGATCAAAGCTTAAACATTGAGCAAGATATGCCTTGTGGAAGTTGGGAAATTTTTGGGAATTTTGAAAAGTCAACTTTGCTTCAAATGCCTCAAAATTGCTAATGGGCCTCAATTTCTTCCATGAATCATTACCCAAAGGCCATGCACGACCCATTGATCTAAAAGGGAGTTATTTTCTTATTTTTAATTAATTGAATTTTTAATCTTATTAATTAATTTAATTAAAATTAATTATGAGAAAAATACTAAATCATGTTTTTCAAATCCTTTTATGCAGCCAATTCACTTATTATGACCTCAATATCTCGTGTATCAATCACCAAGGAAAGAATCTTCCATAATTGGCATAATTGGTATGAAAAAAGATTGGAAAAGATTTGACAAAATCAAATATTCAAATCATAAATGGATGGATTTTGGGCTGGCTTTTTGACCTAATTCTATTCAGTTACATATACACAAGCTAACCTAATGCACAGATACACAAGAGCTGCGCAGAAATCAAAGAACAACATTGCACTTTTTCACAAAAATATTGAAAACTGTTTTCATACATAGAGGCCGAGTCAAGGCTTGAAAGGCATTCCAACACATTGCCAAGGGATCCAGGAAGCTTTTGCAATCGAAACCAAGTCTCCACGCACAAGGAATTGGTAGAACAGAATTGCTTTCCTTTCAAAATTATCCATAATCGTGTTTTAATTTCCAGGCATTGTTCATGCGTTTTAACTGTTGATTTATACTAACCATGACATTCTGAAGCTAATGGTATTACTCAATTGAAGAATAGCTGTCTAAATAGGAATCCACCATGGATGTGTTCTAGGGTTTCAGAAGTTTGAAATTAGGGTTTCCTTCATGTGGAAAAATTGGACAATAAAACCTATGCAAATGGAATCAGGACATCCAGACGAAGCCAATCCATACTTCGCGCCCTTTTATTTTTGACTATCGTCTAATCGCTATTATTGCAGGTCTGGTTTAGTGGGGGTTTAAAACCCCCGCTATTTGCTTTTAGTTACAGGAAAAAAGATGAAGACGATGCATGCGTGTCTGGACAGGACTGGGTAGTTTGAATATTCGCGCGTGATTTTTGTTTTTATACCAATAGCGTTTGTTTTCTCATATATTAATCACGTTCCATAATAATATCAAAAGCGCGTGTTGGCTCAGATGGTTGGTTAGCTGGCTTGCAGGTACTGGGACCTGGGTTCGATTCCCAGGTCCCCCATATTTCTCAATAATTTTTGTTGTAATGTATTCAGGTATTATTTCTCTCCAGTGGTCCGCCATATGCCCAACGCCTGTGCCTGCCAAGTGTCCCAGGGGATCAATCCAATGGCCAGAACGTGGACTCCACCATGCACACTAGTCAATTGATGCACACGCAACCACAAAAAGTCAAAAGGGCTTGGGATTACAGTGGGCCAAATTGCTCAATAAACCTCCAAAATTGGGTCTGAATACCCCATGGTTTGCACATTTTTTCACTTATTTTATTTGATTTTCTCTCTTAAATTCTTTTAATTATTTTCTTTAATCTACCAAAATTAATTTTCATAATAAAATAAAATCAGAAATCAAAACTAAAAAATATGTTTATTTAATATTTAGTTCATTAATATTTTTGTAAATAAATTTTTAATAATCAATTTAGTAATTTAGGTTTTAAAATTTAAATCTTTTTCTTAACAAATTAAAATATGTCGAAATTAGGGTTTTTTTAGCATTTTCATCCTTTTTCTTAATAAATAATTTTTTTCTCATTATTATTATTATTAATTACTAATTTATTTTGTAAATAAATATGTACATTAAATATTTAGTAAATTAGGTTAAACTTTAATATTTTTTCATTAATAACTAAAAACAACTTAGAATTAGGGTTTCTCTTCAATTTTAATTTTCTTTATTTCATAAATACAAAAAAACCTAAAAAACACTTCTTTTCTTTTATTAAATAATTAATTAGCTTTCTTATTTCAATTTAATTCCAAAAGGGTCCAACGCCCTCGAACATTCGATTCTAATTTCTTTTCGCGCATTTATTCTTATTTTTCTTGTGAATATTATGTAACTGTTCAAGCCATGTAATAGTAATTAGGAATTTATTTATTTTCCGCATTTTTTTATTAAAACGGGTCTTTGTTAATTTGGCGATGTATAGACCCGCGCCTTGTAATAGCGTAGGACTTTATTTTCCGCACTTTAATTTCCGCACCTTTAAAACTGTTAAACTTTGCATGAAAGAATGAATGGCCCAAATAAAATCAAAGCGTAGCTCACCAAGTGCATGACAAGATAAAACATAACTGAAAACAATACACAAATTCACACACCACTCTTAGGGTACGCCTCACTGTTGCCTTGCCCCTCGAAACGTGGTCGTCGAGTATAGGACGTTTTAGTAAGTCCTTATGTCCATGTCCCATGGCATAAGGGTAGCTTCTAAGGTGTCCTACTATTGCTCTGGTGACCACACTGTCCCTAACCATCGAATTGACCCGAATACCTCCAACGGTGGTGCTACCTACCTCTCAATGGTGGGATGGCACTACCTTAAGGACATTTACACAGCCTAATTCCTTAGGGTAGGTAGATGACTCGTAGATACTGGCTCTAATTCAAAACAAATCAAAACTTCTTTTCACACCGACACTTTTCAAAAAGCTTTCAAAAACAATTTTTCAAACACTCTTGAGGACTGATACAAGAGTCGATCTGAAACTTTCAAAGAAACTTTTTTCAAACCCACTCACAATTGAAAAGCAAACAAACATTTTGAAAACACAAATGAGCAAGTATCTAAGAGCCCATGGATAACCATGGATAGAAAGGGTGCTAACACCTTCCCTTTCTATAAATCTACCTCCCGAACCGAGAACAAATCTCATAAGGAATTTTGCTGTGCTTTTGTCCTGTCCATGTTGGAGAAAATAAAAGACGGTGGCGACTCTTGCTTACCGCGACATTTCGTGAACCAGCGTTGAACAGTCAGTTCCAGATCCACCAATCACAGAACTGGCGACTCTGCTGGGGACACTTATAAAGTGAGGTGTACCTTAGGATAGTTCATAACTGTGTTTTCAATTGTTGTGCTTTGTTTGCTTTAAATTGTGGGTTGCATCGGAGTTACATAGATCCTAACCCGGATCTGGGGGATACCCTGTTAGATAGCATAAGCTGTGAGGGACCTGTCCGGCGTAGACCGACATGGGTGAAGCAGTGGCTACGTTGGTGTGGCACCTTGGTCTGTACCGATATCCCTTGTGTTGCAACGAGGAGAATATGGGTCTTCTGAGGAGTCATTAAGCACCAACCGACCTTAGAACCTTAAATGACACAACTTGGCCAATAGAACAGTAGCAGTATGCTACGCCCATTGAGGCTAAACTCCCGTGATGGTTCTGGCTGCAAGAAAAGATTGCGATGCTGGAGTTATGACCGATTGAGGGTAGTCAGTGATATTGGGATCCTCTAGAACCCGATTACTTCTGATAGGACAGGTATGAACCAACAAACTGAAAGAGGGTAATACCTAGACCCCATGCTGGCCTAAACTCTAAGGGCTGTCTTGTGTGACTTGTGTGCCTTATCATGTTTGCCTTTGTGAATATTTGTGGTGTGCTTTATCATAACATCATGCCATCATAAACATTGCATGCATCCTGCATAAGGACTGACCATTTCAAAGACAAAAGGGTTTCACCTTTGCTCTGTTTTGCAGGACATCATGATGCCTATGCGAAGGAACACTATCCGGTTCAACTTTGTTCACCCACTTGAGTTGCTTGAAGAGTTGGTTAGCAGAATTCCAAATACTACTTCCTTCATCCAGAGGCATGGTTCTCTTCTCAGTTTAGTCACGGCAAAGTGGGACCAACAACCGATGAGTGTCCTGACCCAGTTTTATGACCCTCTGTACCAGTGCTTCACCTTTCAAGACTTCCAGCTGGTCCCTACCCTGGAAGAGTTCACTGATTTGCTTGGTATCCCTATCTTGGATCAGACTCCCTACACTGGTTGGGAAAAGAATCTTAGGCTTGAGGAGATTGCTGCAGCTCTTCCTTTGACCCACAAAGAAGTGATGGACAACTGGGTGACTAGAAGCAAAGTCAAGGGTTTCTTGGCCAAGTTTCTGGTTGTTAAGGCTAACAGTTTCTGGAATGACCTGGACTTTAGGGCGTATGAAGACATCCTGGCTCTCTTAATCTATGGTCTAGTCTTGTTTCCTAATCCTGATAACTTCATTAACGTCACTGCCATAAGGATCTTCATGTCTCGGAACCCTGTACCCACTCTCTTGGGTGATGTCCTGCAACAACTCTATGCTCGTACTTCCCGAAGACGAGGAACTCTGTGGTGTTGCATCCCTTTGTTAGTGAGGTGGTTTATTTCGCACCTCCCTAAGTTCGTGCTGAAGAACAAAGAAGGAAGAGGCTTGGCTCATAGGTTAATGTCTCTCACTGATAAGGACATCATTTGGACTCTCAGAGGTTTGGATGAGATAGCTGTTATTGATCGTTGCGGAGAATATCCTAATGTTCCTTTGATTGGTACCCAAGGAGGAATCTCTTATAATCCATGTCTAGCGCTCCGTCAGTTTGGAAGAGCCAGAAGAGCAGGGCCTCATGAGATGTTGGTGCCTCACATCAGTTTTGAGTTTCAGGTGGATAGTGACGAGCTGCGTCGTAGGTTCATCAAGGCTTGGGACAGAATTCACAAAGCTGACCCACAGGAGTTGGGACCAAATACTTCTCTACCTATGGAAGCCTACTACAAATGGGTCCGCATCCGTGCTCAGAAGTTAGGTATGCCATATGAAGCTGTCAGACCCGTCATTCTTGAGTATCCTAATAAAGATGGGGTTCCCCCAACTGTTCTCCCTCCTCAGATACCTACTGATTATGAGACATTAAAGAGGTCTTGGGCGCAACTGCGAGAAGAACAGGATTCTTATCGGGAAAAGTTCAACGAGCAGGAACTGAAGATCCAGAGGCTGACAAAGCAGTTGGAGAGCGAGCGAGCTTTGAATGACTACATCCGTACTGAGAAGAGGAGACCTTGGGATCAATGATGGACTTTGATTTTCTTTTACAGTTTTATTTCCCTTTTCAGTATTTTCACTTTTATGTAACGCCTAAGGGCAACTTGTTGAACAATTTAAATTTCAAGGTTGAATCTAATGAAGCGTGTTCCTTTTTTGTTTACAAAGTTGATTCACGATTGTCTTTGAAAACATAAATCATACGCATTCCATTCATCATGTGCATAGCAGGTACTTTTCTTTTCAGGTTGCTTAATGTTCTTCGCTGTTTATTTCAGCACCATGAACCCTGAATCCTCTACCGAGCAGTCTATCAAGGCCCTTCAGGCTCAGAACGCACAATTTCAAGAGCTGATCATGGGTTTGGCTCAAGGTCAAGAGGAGCTGAAGGCTCTGCTGGTCAAAAAGAAGAAGAAGAGAACTGTTCTATTCAACACGGGCCGGAGATTTGGTAACACAGTGCAGAATGAGGAAGCTGGTTCTTCTGTAGGCAAAGGCAGTCCCCAGGGGGGAAAGGCCCCAAGTCCGGTGGTCTCTGACAACGAGACTGATTTTAACGAGGAACAGTATCCTCCAGCTGAAGACAGATACAAGCAGTTGGAAGATCGTCTGAATGCCATGGAAATTCAACAAGTGCATGGTTTGGATTTCGGAGACTTGGGCTTATCTTCTGGTGTGATCATCCCGCACAAGTTTAAAGCACCATCTTTCACCAAGTATGACGGGGCGTCCTGCCCTAAGCTACATCTCAGATCTTATGTGCGGAAGATTCAGCCGTATACAGTGGACAAGAACTTGTGGATCCACTTCTTCCAGGAGAGTCTTTCAGGGACTCATCTCGAATGGTTCTATCAGCTGGATGGAACCAAGGTTCGTAACTGGGAGGAGTTGGCTACTGCTTTTTACAAGCAGTATCAATATAATGCCGACCTCGCTCCTACACGTACCCAACTCCAGGGTATGTCGTTAGGATCAGGCGAAGGTTTTAAGGAGTATGCGCAGAAGTGGAGGGATTTGGATGGCAGGGTGCAGCCACCATTAACTGACCGTGAATTGGTAGATATGTTCTTGGGGACCCTATCCGGGCCATTCTTTAATCATCTCATTGGCAATTCATATGCAGGGTTCACAGACCTCATTCTGACTGGGGAAAGGATAGAGGCTGGTATGAAGTCAGGAAAGATTCAGAAGGGTACTTCTTCAAGTTCTGAGAAGAAACCTTTTAAGAAGGAGGCCAGTGCTGTGTATGGGCCTAGAAGGAAAGATAAACCAGAACTCCGCCAAGCTGTCAACGCGGTGGTTATTGCTAAGCCTGCTGCCGCTCCTCGGTAACCCAACCAACCAAGGGCTGAGAGACCCAGAAGAGAATTTACCCGGCTGAGTATGACCTTGTCACAAATCTTGCCGCAATTGCTATCAACCAACTTGGTAACCGTCAGGGAGGCTCCGAAGGTTGTGAATACTGCATCCCCCAAGTATAATCCAAATGCCCGATGTGCTTATCACTCTGATAGCCCGGGGCATTCTACCGATGATTGCTGGGCCCTGAGAAACAAGGTTCAATACCTTATTGATGCGAAGGAGATACAATTTGAGGCGCCTGAGAGGCCAAATGTGGTGACTGCTCCTATGCCCCAGCATGGAGTAAATGTCGTTGAGGAAGACTTGTATGTCGTTTCTGTGAATGATGTAGCTACCCCTCTGTTGACTGTTAAGAGGAACCTGTTGCTGGCCGGTTTATTTCCGGGTTGTAGCAAGGGTTGTCTTTTGTGTGCTGTTACCCCTACTGGTTGTCCGTTGCTGAAGTTAGGCATCCAAAGTCTGATGGACAGCAAAGAGATTCTGTTCAAGAAGACCGATGTTCCTTGTGTTCCCGCTGAAGAAGTATCTGTCGTTACAATTTTCAACAATCCAATCAAGGCTCCCCCGAGGAAGCCATTTAAAATCATGACTGATGCACCCATTATTATTATTGTTCCGGGGCCCCTCCCCTATGAATCTGACAAGGCTGTCCCATGGCACTATGGGGCAGATGTATATGTACTTGGAGTGAAGCAGGAGTTCAACACCAGTACCAGTATCAGCAATATCACTGGTCCAGCCAAAGTAACTCGCAGTGGCAGGCTCTTCTCTCCTGACATTGCTCCACCAGTTATTCAAAGACCTCTCATAATTACACGTGCAAGTGCGCCTGTTTCTACTTCTGATCCAGTTTCTACCCCTGCTGCCGAGTCATCTAATGCTCAGGGCAAAGGGATTGATGATGAGCCTGCCCGGATGGAGGCACCAAAGTCTGTGAATGTTGAGGCCTCCCAGCAAGAGATGGAGGAAATTCTTAAGATAATCAAGAAGAGCGACTTCAATGTCGTTGAACAGCTGGGGCATACACCCTCCAAAATCTCTATGCTATCATTGCTGCTATGCTCAGAGGACCATGCCAAGGCCCTGGTTTCATTTCTGAAGACGGCCCATGTGCCACAAGAGACATCTGTAGATCAATTCACTGACTGTGTGGCCAATTTGACTGCTGACAATGGCTTGGGTTTCTCGGATGCTGATCTTACCGCTAAGGGAAAGAACCACAATGATGCCCTGCATGTCTCTATAGAATGCAGGGGCACTACTCTGGCGTACGTGTTGGTGGATACCGGTTCTTCCCTGAATGTATTGCCCAAGAAGGCCCTAGACAGGCTGGATTGTGAGGGCCTGGAGTTGAAACCCAGCAACATCATTGTTAGAGCCTTCGACGGATCGAAGAGGATGGTTCATGGTGAGGTAGACATTCCTATTCGTGTGGGTTCTCAAGTATTCGACTCCACCTTCTATGTGATGGATATTCGTCCATCTTATTCCTGTTTACTGGGTCGACCTTGGATTCACAAAGTTGGGGCCGTGACCTCCACTCTGCACCAGAAGCTCAAATACCCTGTCAGAGGGAAGATTGTCACCGTGCAGGGGGAGGAAGAATACATGGTTAGTCACTTGAATTCCTTCCGGTATATTGAGATGGACGGGGAGTTTATTGAAACCCCCTTTCAACATTTTGAAGAGGTACCTCCAACATTGGCAGCGGCAGAAGCAGTAACTGAAGAGAGTTCTCCTTTGAAAATGGCTTTTTTGAAGGACGCCCGGGCTGTAATTGAGAAAGGTGAATGTGCTAACTGGGGCAGGCTCCCTGATTTCACTCCTAAAACTGACAAGTTTGGACTAGGTTTTACTGCAGAGGCTCAGAGGGCTGTGCGCAAAGCTAGGATCGGAAGACCTCCTGTGCTCATCACCAATCCAGGAGTGAATGCTATTGGGGATGAAGACGAAGTGGAAGAATTGGAGTTCGATAGCTGGATCTACCCGACGACTGACGGTGGATTGAACAATTGGACCGCAAAAGATCATACACCTGTTACTTTTGTTACGCAGTAATGAATTCCTTTGTTTTTGTTATTTGTAATAAACAATAAATTGAAACTTTATGGCCCGGTATCTTACCCGGGGCACCGTGGCTTCATTTGTGAGGGCTTATAACTGTCATTTCCATATATCATGAATAAAGACCTTGGACGTTTTTTCGCATTTCAAATCTTGTGCTCCCTTTCTTTCTTTCTTTCTTTATATATTGCAAAACATCTATATTTACACACACTCACCCATACAGGTTTCAATCCACTATGGATCTCACTGGTAACGACTCTGCTACTGCCAGTTATGACTTCGAAAATCCGATCAACTTAGCCGAAGACGAAGGTGAAGATGATTGCGAAGTGCCTGGTGAGCTTGCAAGACTGTTACTCCAGGAAGAGAGGGCAATTCAACCACATGAAGAGCCAGTGGAAACGATAAATCTGGGTACTGAGACAAATAGGAAAGAAGTCAAGATTGGTGCCAATCTGGAGCTCAGCATAAAACAACGGTTGACTCAGATGTTACATGATTATGTGGAAATCTTCGCCTGGTCCTACGAAGACATGCCCGGGTTGGATACTGACATTGTGGTCCATCATTTGCCTACCAAGGAAGACTGCCCTCCGGTTAAGCAAAAGGTCCGCCGTATGCGTCTAGAGATGTCCGAGAAGATCAAAGTTGAGGTTATGAAGCAATTCGATGCCGGGTTCCTAGCAGTGACTTCTTACCCTCAGTGGGTTGCCAACGTGGTGCCGGTGCCGAAGAAAGACGGTAAGGTCAGAATGTGTGTTGACTACAGGGATCTGAACAGGGCCAGCCCCAAGGATGACTTCCCCTACCTCACATTGATGTTCTGGTTGATAATACTGCTCAGCACAAGGTATTCTCCTTCATGGACGGTTTCTCAGGTTATAATCAAATCAAGATGGCTCCTGAAGATATGGAAAAGACTACCTTTGTCACTCAGTGGGGCACCTTCTGCTACAAGGTCATGCCATTCAGGTTGAAAAATGCTGGGGCAACCTACCAACGTGCCATGGTTGCTTTATTTCATGACATGATCCATCATAAGATTGAAGTGTATGTCGACGATATGATTGCAAGGTCCCAAACTGAGGAGGAACACCTTGACCATCTGCAGAAACTATTTGACCGTTTGAAACTGTACAAGCTGAGGTTGAACCCGAACAAGTGCACCTTCGGGGTAAGGTCTAGAAAGTTGTTGGGCTTCGTCGTAAGTGACAAGGGTATTCAAGTGGACCCTGCCAAGGTTAAAGCCATTCAAGATGCCAGTTCCCAAGACAGAGAAAGAAGTCAGAGGCTTTCTAGGACGTCTGAATTACATTGCCCGATTCATCTCACACCTAACTGCTACCTGTGAACCAATCTTCAAGCTGCTGAAGAAAGATCAGGTAGTACGTTGGAACGATGAATGTCAGGCCGCTTTTGACAGAATCAAAGAGTATCTCCAAGAGCCACCCATCCTTATGCCACCAGTGGAAGGGAGACCTCTGATACTATACCTGACAGTACTTGACAGCTCAATGGGGTGTGTGTTGGGGCAGCATGACGAGTCTGGCCGAAAAGAGCATGCCATTTATTACCTTAGCAAAAAGTTTACCGACTGTGAGACCCGATACTCACTGCTCGAGAAAACTTGCTGCGCTTTGGTATGGGCTGCTCGCCGGCTGAGACAGTATATGCTGACTCACACTACCTTGTTGATCTCAAAGATGGATCCAATAAAGTACATATTTGAAAAGCCTGCTCTGTCTGGGAGAATAGCAAGATGGAAAATGATCTTGACAGAATACGACATCCAGCACACGACTCAGAAAGCCATCAAAGGAAGTGTATTGGCAGACCATTTGGCACACCAGGCAGTAGATGACTATCAGTCAATGAACTTCGAGTTTCCAGACGAAAGCATCATGATTGTGACTGATTGTGAAGTACCTGGACCGGATGAAGGACCTGAGGAAGGATCCCGATGGTCTATGCACTTTGACGGAGCCTCCAACGCTTTGGGGAACGATATCGGCGCTGTGATCATATCCCCTCAAGGCACTCATACTCCACTCACTGCCCGGCTATGTTTCAACTGCACCAACAACATGGCGGAGTATGAGGCATGCATCATGGGTCTTCAAGCTGCAATTGACTTAAGGATCAAGTTTCTGAGTGTCTTCGGAGATTCCGCTCTCGTGATCAATCAGATCAAAGGCGAGTGGGATACGAAACATCCGAATCTTATTCCTTACAGAGAATGTGTGTTGACATTGATCCCCCATTTCACAGAGATAACTTTTGAACACTTCCCGAGAGAGGAGAATCAGTTGGCGGACGCGTTAGCTACGATGTCTTCCATGTTCAAAGTCAAGTGGGACAATGAGGCTCCCCGGGTCATCATCTGGAAACTGGACGAACCGGCATACTGTTGTGATCTTGAGGCTGAGGTAGTGACTGAAAAACCTTGGTACCATGAGGTGAAGAGGTACTTGGAAGCTCAAGAGTATCCTGAAGGTGCATCTGTCAACGATAAGAAGTTTCTGAGAAGGTTCGCAGCAAAGTTCTTCCTTAGCAACGACATTCTGTACAAGCGAAACCATGATTCGACCTTACTGCGTTGTGTGGATAAGACTGAAGCAGAAAGGATCATGGCAGAGCTACATGAAGGTACCTTTGGAACACATTCCAGTGGACATACCATGGCAAAGAAGATCCTTCGGGCAGGGTATTTCTGGTCCATAATGGAAGCCGACTGCTACCAACATTCTTGGACATGTCATAAGTGCCAGATTTACGCAGATAAGGTGCACGTTCCTCCCGTTCCTCTGAATGTCTTGACATCACCTTGGCGGTTTGCAATGTGGGGCATAGATATGATCGGAGAGATTAAACCTACAGCATCCAACGGGCATCGCTTCATCCTTGTAGCAATCGATTACTTTACGAAGTGGGTTGAAGCAGCTTCCTATGCCACTGTAACCAAGAATGTTGTGGCACGGTTCATTCGACATAACCTGATCTGTCGATACGGCGTCCCGGAAAGGATCATTACGGACAACGGTACCAATCTCAATAACAAGATGATCACTGAGCTCTGCGAGCAATTTAAGATACAGCACCACAACTCTTCTCCTTACTGGCCGAAGATGAATGGGGCTGTAGAAGCAGCGAATAAGAATATCAAGAAAATTGTGCAGAAGATGACAGTGACCTATAAAGATTGGCACGAGATGTTACCGTTTGCTCTACATGGGTACTGTACCTCAGCAAGGACGTCAACCGGGGCAACTCCTTTTTCCTTGGTCTACGGCATGGAGGCAGTCTTGCCGATCGAAGTGCAGATACCCTCTCTCCGGATAATGAAGGATGCAGATCTGAGCGAAGATGATTGGATCTAGACACAACTTGATCAGTTAAATCTAATTGACAAAAAGAGACTTGCTGCTATATGTCATGGTCAGACGTACCAAAAACGGATGATCAGGGCATTTAACAAAAAGGTCAGACCACGAGAGTATCAAGTTGGGGATCTGGTAATCAAACGCATCATCCTTCCTCAGAGTGATCCCAGGGGCAAATGGACCCCCACCTATGAAGGGCCATTTATGGTTAAACATGTGTTCTCAGGAGGAGCCATGATTCTGACCACCATGGATGGTGACGACCTTCCTCACCCCGCCAATGCGGACATAGTAAAAAGATACTACGCGTGATAAAAGACCCGCTAGGTTGACATACCTAGGAAAAAATTAGGGCTTCCCGACGAACCAAAAGGGTTCGGGCAAAATGAGGGATGAAATGAAAAAATTTGTACACCCGGCAAGTCGAAAACCTGAAAAGGCGGCTTGGGCAAAAATGGGTATCCCGGTGGACCGAAAACCCGAAAGGGCGGTCCAGGCAAAAGTTAGGGATAAAGCGTAACACTATGTCTCATTGGATCACCTTGCATCCAGAATCCGGTATCAACATCAAGTTCAAACGGCATCGATCGATCAGCTTCATCGTCAACCGAGCAGCAAAGTGATGAGACGCTCGAAGATATAAGGGTGTTGTACCCCAAAATTTTCCCTCCCATATTCTTCAAAATTTGCAAAGAGTATGCTTCAAAATCTCCCAAGGGTTGCACAGTCCAATTGCCTCCTAACAGTCAAGAATTAGGGTTTTGGTTCTGGCAAAGAAACTGAAGTTTTCAAGGGTCCAAACAAGTCCCACATGCCTATAAACATTGTCAAGCATCCTTATGTCAAGTTTCAAGACTCACAGCACAAAATTGCACAGTCAAAAACCCTAATTGCCCTACAGTCAACTGCAGGGGCAAAATGGTCATTTGACAGTCAAAAGTCCAAATTTTTGGTCAACATCTTATTTTGAAGCCACAAACATCATTTGATCAATTGTTGATCATGATTCTCAAGGCATGGCTCAAAAAGTCTCAAGATGCAAAAGTTTCCATATTTGGACAGTTGAAAAAGTCAACTGTAACTTGACCAAGGCATAACTTCCACATGGTTTATCAGAAAAATTCCATCCAAAGCTCATTTTGAAGAGAATGACATTTCCTACAACTCCTCTTCACACTTCAAGTCCAAGAAATGCTCTCACAAAAAGTTATCAATCTCAACATTATAGGTCATTTTCAAAAGTCAACAAAAAGGCACTTTAAGTCAAAGACCATAACTTGAGATTGGTAAATCAAAATGACATGGGACCAAAGGCATTAGTTAGAGGACTTCAATACCTTTCCAAAATGTCCAAGAACATGATCAAAGCTTAGAAATTGAGCAAGATATGCCTTGTGGAAGTTGGGAAATTTTTGGGAATTTTGAAAAGTCAACTTTGCTTCAAATGCCTCAAAATTGCTAATGGGCCACAATTTCTTCCAAGAATCATCACCCAAAGGCTATGCACGACCCATTGACTTTAAAGGGAGTTATTTTATCATTTTTTATTAATTATTTGAATTATTATTATTATTAGTTCATTTAATTAAAATAAAATATGACAAAAATAGAAAATCATGTGTTTTAAATCTTTTGTGCAGCTAATTCACTCTTTATGGATCAAATATTTCGTGCATCACTAAAAAGGCAAGAATCATCATTGATTGGCATGAGAAAGGTATGAAAAAGATTGAAAAAATCAAGAAAGATCACAAATTTGAAAGGCATTAAAACTTGGATGTTGGGCTTGTTTTGTTGACCTAAAACATTCACATACATATACATATTGCAACCCTAATGCACAAATGAAGCTAGCTGCGCTCAGAATCAAAAACAAAAACTTGCATTTGTCTTAAAAAGTTCAAAACTAAAAACATAGTTTCAGTGTGTTTCAAAGCCTGAAAACTGTTCCATAAGCTTGCCAAGGCTGCCAGGAATCTTTTCCAATACTTTTCAGGTCTCCATACTCAAAGAACTGGTAGCACGAAGTCACCCTGTTCATACTTTTTTGCATATTCGTATTCATATTTTCATGCCATGTAATGCATTCTAATGATTGATTTGTACTAAGCTGATTGTTCTAAAGCTATTGGCATTCTTTGATTGAGTTTTTAAGCCATATACACGAAGTTGCCATGGAAGCTGCCTAGGGTTTCAGAGGTGTGAAATTGGGGTTTCTTGCCTGGGGAAAAATTGGGCCATGAAACTAGGACCATTGAATTCGTGACATTCCAACGAATTCAAAATACTCATCGCGCCCTTTTTATGATTGACCAATTTATATTCTCTATTTTTTGTTGTTTCAGATTGTGGGGGTTTAAAACCCCCGCTATCTAGCTTATATTTTTCAGGTGAAAACAAAGCCAGGGAGAAGAAGATGAGTTGTTGGTTGATGGTTGGTCAATTCAAACATTGGCGTTTTTTTTTGTTATCCAGCATAATACCTTTTTCTCTCTCATATTGATCAGGTTCCACTAATCTTACAAACAAACGCGCTTGGCTGGTTGGTAAGTGAGGTGTCCTTCAAGCATTGGGACCTGGGTTCGATTCCCAGGTCCCCCTATATTCTTCATAATTTTGTTCAATATGCGTTCAGGTGTAATTCCCTGCCTAGGGTCCATCATGCATCCAATACCTTGGCGCGCCACATGTCCCAGGAGATGAATATAAAGGTCAGGATGTGAGGCTCACCATACGCACCAGTCAACACCTCCACACGCGAACGCTGAAAGTCAAACAAGGCCTGAATTCTTGGGCCAAATTACTGCAGATCAACCTCCTCAATTTGGGTCAACACCCCCAATGTTTGCATATTCTTTTAATTTCTTTTCTTCTCTTTTCTTTTTTATTTTATTCTTTTGACCACTTTTATTTAATTTATTTCAAATAATTTTCATAAGACATAAAAAATCAGAAAAGTCAAAATAAAAATATGTTTTTAATATTTAATTCATAAATAGTTTTTGTAAATAAATTTTGTTAATTAATTTAGTTTTAATTTTAGGTTTAATTTTAACTTTTTTTTAATAAACTAAAAAAATGTAGAAATTAGGGTTTTAATACTTTTATTCTTTTTTCCTTTTTTTTACCATTATTAAGTATTAATTATTTTTGTAAATAAATATGCCATTTAAATAATTAGGGTTAAATTAGGTTACAACTTAAACATTTTTTTAATAAATTAAAAACAATTAGAATTAGGGTTTCCTATAATAATTAATTTTCTCATTAAATTTCATAAATACAAAAACTCCAAAAATAAGTTCTTTTCTTTATTTAACTTAATTAATTTATTAATTGCAATGTAATTTCTTTAAAGGGTCCAATGCCCTCGCACCTTCGATCATAATTCCATTTCGCGCGTTTGCTTGTTATTTCCTTTTTTTTAAATTTTATGTATTTGCCCCAAAGCCTTGTAAATAGGACATTTACTTTCCGTATTTTCATTCAAATCGGGTCTTGGGTTAATTTGGCGATGTAGACCCGCGCCTTTGTAATACCGTAGGACTTTTATCTTCCCGCACCTTTTAACTGTTAATAATCACATGAAAGAATGTATGCCAAAAAATAAAATCAAAGCGTAGCTCACTCAACATATGACAAGACAAATATAACTGAAAATGACACACAAATCACACACCACTCCTAGGGCACGCCTCACTATTGCCTTGCCCCTCGAAACGTGGTCGTCGAGTACAGGACGTCTTAGTAAGTCCTTATGTCCATGAACATGGCATAAGGGTAGCTTCTAAGGTGTCCTATTGTTGCTCTGGTGATCACACTGTTGTCTTGCCCCTCGAAACGTGGTCGTCAAGTACAGGACGTCTTAGTGAGTCCTTATGTTCCATTGATCTAGTTGCCTCGAATAAGTTGCCTCGGAACGGTTGCCTCGGAATGAAAAGATCAATGGCATAAGGATAGCTTCTAAGGTATCTTACTATTGCTCGGTGACCACACTGTCCCAAAACTCGAATTGACCCGAACACCTCCAACGGTGGTGCTACCTACCCCTCAATGGTGGGATGGCACTACCTCAAGGACATTTACACAGACTAATTCCTTAGGGTAGGTAGATGACTCGTAGATACTTGCTCTAATTCAAAACAAATCAAAAAACTCCTTTTCACACCGACACTTCGCCAAAAGCTTTCAAAAACAACTTTTCAAACACTCTTGAGGACTGATACAAGAGTCGATCTGAAACTTTCAAAGAAACTTTTTCAAACCCACTCTGAAAAGCAAACAAACATTTTTGAAAACAAAAGTGAGCAAGTATCTAAGAGCCCATGGATAACCATGGATAGAAAGGGTGCTAACACCTTCCCTTTCTATAAATCTACCTCCCGAACCGAGAACTAATCTCAATAAGGAATTTTTTTGTGCTTTTGTCCTTTCCATTTGGAGAAAATAAAAGACGGCGGCGACTCTTGCTTCCGCGACATTTCGCGAACCAGCTTTAAACAGTCAGTTCCAGATCCACCGATCACAGAACTGGCGACTCTGCTGGGGAATATTTTATAAAAGTGAGGTGTACCTTAGGACTAAGATCACTGTGTTTTCAATTGCTTTGACTTGTTTGCTTTAAATTGTGGGACTGTCTTGGGAGTTCTATAGATCCTAAACCCGGATCTGGGGATACCTTCTTAGAAAGTAGCAACAAGGCTGTGAAGGAACTGTGCGGGGTATACCCACATGGTTGAAGCAGTCTGCTACGTTGATGTGGCACTTTGGTGTGTACCGGTAACCCTTGAGTTCAGTCAAGGAGAGTACGGGGCCTCCATGTAGTGTCGTGAAGCATCAACTGACCTTAGGAACCTTAATTGAACTATCTTGGCCTCTTTAGGGTAGTGAGATAACTGACTTTGGTGCAGTCCGAGGTTGGTTAATACTCGATACTACACTCAATTGAGGGTTGCTTTCCTGGAATATTTCGGTCTCCAGTTCAGTGGCTAAATCGAAACGATGAACAATGAAAGCAATCCAGTGATATTGGGACCCTTAGAACCCGGTTACTTCTAATAGGACAGGTTGAACCCACCAACTTCAATAGGGTAATACCCAGACCCCATGCTTGCCTTAAACTCTAAGGGCTTGTCTTGTGTGACTTGTGTGCCTTATCATGTTTGCCTTTGTAAATATTTGTGGTGTGTTTAATCATAGCATCATGACATCATCCAGCATCATATGCATTGGCTAACCATTTCAGGGGTTCGAACCTTCATCTTTGTTCTTGTTTTGTAGGACATGGAAACCGTTCGCAGAAAGACAATTCAAATCAGCCTTGTAAGGATCCCTCCTCAGCTTAAGGAGCTTATATCCAGGATTCCCGAGAGCTCTTCATTCAGTGAGAGACATGGAAGACTCATCAGCTTGTTCAACACCAACATTGAGGAAGACATGATAAAGGTCCTGTTCCAGTTCTTTGACCCTCTGCATCACTGTTTCACTTTCCTGGATTATCAACTGGTGCCTACATTGGAAGAGTTCTCCCGGCTTCTGAAGATCCCTATCCTTGATCAACTACCCTACAGCGGTACGGAAAAGGAACCCAAGCTTGAAGAGATTGCTAAAGCCTTACACCTACAATCATCTGACCTCAAGGGACATTGGGAAGTTAGAAGTGGCATCAAAGGGTTCTTAGCCAGGTTTCTGTTTGAAAAGGCCCAAGAATGTTGGAACTCCCTTGAGTTACAAGCTTTTGAAGAAGTTGTGGCCCTCCTTGTCTATGGTTTGGTGTTGTTCCCTAACCCAGATCAGCTTATAGATATCAGTGCTGTCCAGATCTTCATGTCCAGGAATCCTATACCTACGTTGCTGGGGGACATCCTTCACTCATGTTACACTCGAACTATGAGAAAAAGAGGTGTTCTTATGTGTTGTTTTCCTCCCATGGGAAGGTGGTTTATTTCGCACCTTCCACAATCAGTTTTGAAGAATGAGCGGGGTTCGAGGTGATCACAACGATTGATGACTCTTACACATGCTGATATACATTGGTGCTCTCGGTCCAGAGAGGATGTCACTATCATTGATCGTTGCGGGGAGTACCCTAATGTTCCTTTACTTGGAATCAAAGGAGGTATTACTTACAAACCATGCCTGGCTTGGAGACAGTTTGGTTATGCTCGGAAGGATGGCCCTCATGACATGTTAATTCCTGACATAGTTTTTGACTTCGACAACGATGCACAAGGACTTCGCCAGAGATTTATCAGAGCTTGGAGGATTCCCAGTAAGATAGACAGCAAGACCCTGGGGTACAAGAATTCCATCCCACTGGAACCTTATCTCAAGTGGGTACGAGCCCGCTCCCAGAAGTTAGTAATGCCTTATCCTCATGTGCTCCCTGTGATCAAAGAGCCAGTCTTGGAGGGAGAGGTGTCCTACACCATTCAACATCCTGACATGCCCACGTTTTGGGAAGAGATGCAGAAGAGCTGGATCCAGCTTAAGGAAGAACGAAATTCTCTTGAGACCAGTCTACATGCTAGTGAAAAGAAGGTCTTGGAGCTCACCCGCCTATTGCACGAGGAGAGGAATCTCAACACCTACATAGCTCCAAAGAGGATGCGTAGTGTCTTTTGGGATTGATTTGCTTTGTAATATGTGCCCATGAGGCTTTGATGTACTGAACAATTATTTCCTTAATGATAATGTGTGTTCCTTTTTGTCTACAACAAATTTGAACTTTCGAACCCTTGAATGCATTGCATAAACACATATCGTTCATCATGTGCATAGCAGGTACTCTTCTTTTCAGGTTGCTTACTGTTCTTCGCTGTTTATTTCAGCATCATGAACCCTGAATCATCAACCGAGATGTCTATCAAGGCCCTTCAGGCGCAGAACGCACAATTTCAAGAGCTGATCATGGGTTTGGCTCAGGGCCAAGAAGAGCTGAAGGCTTTGCTCCTGAAGAAGGAGAAGAAGAAGAAGAGAACTGTTCTTTTCAACTCGGGCCGGAGGTTTGGTAACACTCTGCAGAATGAAGAAGCTGGTTCTTCTGTTGGCAAAGACAGTCCCGATGGGGGAAAGGCTCCAAGTCCAGTAGTCTCTGACAACGAGATTGATTTTAATGAGGAACAGTATCCTCCTGCCGAAGACCGGTACAAGCAGTTGGAAGACATACTGAATGCCATGGAGATCCAACAGGTGCCTGGGCTGGATTTTGGAGACTTGGGTTTATCTACTGGTGTGATTATCCCTCACAAGTTTAAAGCACCATCTTTCACCAAGTATGACGGGGCGTCTTGCCCCAAGCTACACCTCAGATCTTATGTGCGGAAGATTCAACCATACATAGTGGACAAGAACTTGTGGATCCACTTCTTCCAGGAGAGTCTTTCAAGGACTCATCTCGAATGGTTCTATCAGCTGGATGGAACCAAGGTTCGTAACTGGGAGGAGTTGGCTACTGCTTTTTACAAGCAATATCAATATAATGCCGACCTTGCTCCTATACGTACCCAACTCCAGGGTATGTCTCTAGGATCAAGCGAAGGTTTTAAAGAGTATGCGCAGAAGTGGAGGGATCTGGCTGGCAGGGTGCAGCCTCCGTTAACTGACCGTGAGCTGGTGGATATGTTCTTGGGGACCCTCTCCGGGCCATTCTTCAATCATCTTATCAGGAATTCATCTGCAGGGTTCACTGATCTTATTCTGACTGGGGAAAGAATAGAGGCTGGAATGAAGTCCGGTAAAATTCAGAAGGGTGCATCTTCAAGTTCTGAGAAGAAACCCTTTAAGAAGGAGGCCAGTGCTGTATATGGGCCTAGGAGACATGATAAACCAGAATGCCGCCAATCTGTCAACGCGGTGGTGATTGCTAAGCCTGCTGCCGCTCCTCGGCAAACCAATCCACCCAGGGCTGAAAGACCCAGAAGATAGTTTACCCGGCTGAGTATGACCTTGTCGCAAATCTTGCCGCAGTTTCTATCCACCAACTTAGTGACTGTCAGGGAGGCCCCGAAGGTTGTGAATACTGCCTCTTCGAAGTATAATCCAAATGCCCGTTGTGCTTATCACTCTGATAGCCCGGGACATTCTACTGATGACTGTTGGGCCTTAAGGAATAAGGTGCAAGACCTTATTGATGCGAAGGAGATACAATTTGAGGCGCCTGAGAGGCCAAATATGGTGACTGCTCCTATGCCCCAGCATGGAGTGAATGCCGTTGATGAAGATGTGTATGCCGTTTCTGTGAATGATGTAGCTACTCCTCTGATGACTGTTAAGAGGAACCTACTGCTGGCCGGTTTATTTCCGGGTTGTAGCGAAGGTTGCCTTTTGTGTGTTGTTTCCCTTTATGGTTGTCCTTTGCTGAAGTTAGGCATCCAAAGCCTGATGGACAGCAAAGAGATTTTGTTCAAGAAGAACGCTGTTCCGTTTGTTCCTGTGGAAGATGTATCTGTTGTTACAATTTTGAACAATCCAATCAAGGCTCCCCCGAGGAAGCCAGTGAAAATCATGACTGTCGCACCCATTGTTATTACTGTCCCGGGGCCTCTCCCCTATGAATCTGATAAGGCTGTCCCATGGCACTATGGGGCAGATGTGTATGTACATGGTATAAAGCAAGAGTTCAACACTGGCACCAGCATCAGCAATATCACTGGTCCAGCCAAAGTTACCCGCAGTGGCAGGCTCTTCTCGCCTGACATTGCACCACCAGCTATTCGAAGACCTCTCGTTATAACACCTGCAAGTGCACCTGTTCCCAGTTCTGATCAAGTTGCTTCCCCTGCTGCCGAGTCATCTAATGCTCGGGGCAAAGGGATTGAAGATGAGCCTGCCCGGATGGAGGCACCAAAATCTGTAAATGTTGAAGCCTCCCAGCAAGAGATGGAGGAAATTCTTAAAATAATCAAAAAGAGTGATTTTAATGTTGTTGAACAGCTGGGGCATACCCCTCCAAGATCTCTATGCTCTCCTTGCTACTGTGCTCAGAGGCCCATGCTAAGGCCTTGATTTCATTTCTAAAGACGGCCCATGTGCCACAAGAGACCTCTGCAGACCAGTTTACTGATTGCGTAGCCAATCTGACAGCCGACAATGGTTTGGGTTTCTCGGATGCTGACCTTACTGCTAAGGGAAAGAACCACAATGATGCCCTACATGTCTCTATTGAATGCAGGGGCACTACTCTTGCACACGTGTTGGTGGACACTGGTTCTTCCCTGAATGTGTTACCCAAGAAGGCCTTAGACCGGTTGGATTGTGAAGGCCTGGAATTAAAACCTAGCAACATCATTGTCAGGGCCTTTGACGGTTCTAAGAGGATGGTTCATGGAGAGGTAGACATTCCTATTCGTGTGGGATCTCAAGTATTCGACTCAACTTTCTATGTGATGGATATCCGTCCATCTTATTCCTGTTTATTGGGTCGACCTTGGATTCACAAAGCTGGGGCAGTGACCTCTACCCTACACCAGAAACTCAAGTACCCTGTCAGAGGGAAGATTGTCACTGTGCAGGGAGAGGAGGAGTATATGGTTAGTCACTTGAATTCCTTCCGATATATTGAGATGGACGGGGAGTTTATTGAAACCCCCTTTCAGCATTTTGAAGAGGTACCTCCAACATTGGCAGCGGCAGAAACAGTGGTTGAAGAGGATGTTCCTTTGAAGATGGCTTCCCTGAAGGATGCCCGGGCCGTAATCGAGAAAGGTGAATGTGCTAACTGGGGCAGGCTCCCTGATTTCACTCTTAAAACTGACAAGTTTGGACTGGGTTTTACTGCAGAGGCTCAGAGGGCTGTGCGCAAGGCAAGGACCAGAAGACCTCCTGTGCTCATTACCAATCCTGGAGTGAATGATGTTGGGGATGAAGACGAAGTGGAAGAGTCAGAGTTCGATAGCTGGATTTACCCGACGACTGATGGTGGATTGACCAATTGGACTGCTAAAGATCATACTCCTGTTACTTTTATTACGCAGTAATAAACTCCTTTGTTTTTGCTATTTGTAATAAACAATGAATTAAAACTCTATGGCCCGGTGTCTTACCCGGGGCACCGTGGCTTCATTTGTGAGGGCATATTAATTGTCATTTCATATATCATGAATAAAGACCTTGGACGTTTTCTCGCATTTCAAATTTTATGCTCCTTTTCTTTCTTTCCTTTCTTTATATTGCAAAACAGCTGTATTTACACACACTCACTCATACAGGTTTCAATCCACTCTGGATCTCACTGGTAACGACTCTGCTACTGCCAGTTATGACTTCGAAAATCCGATCAACTTAACCGAAGACGAAGGTGAAGATGATTGCGAAGTGCCTGGCGAGCTTGCAAGACTGTTACTCCAGGAAGAGAGGGCAATTCAACCACACGAAGAGCCGGTGGAAACGATAAATCTGGGTACTGATACAGATAGGAAGGAAGTCAAGATTGGTGCCAACCTAGAGCTCAGCGTGAAGCAACGGTTAACTCAGATGTTACATGATTATGTGGAGATCTTCGCCTGGTCCTACGAAGACATGCCTGGGTTAGATACCGACATTGTGGTCCATCATCTGCCTACCAATGAAGACTGCCCTCCGGTTAAGCAAAAGGTCTGCCGTATGCGTCCAGAGATGTCTGAGAAGATCAAAGCTGAGGTTATGAAGCAGTTTGATGCCGGGTTTCTTGCAGTGACTTCTTATCCTCAGTGGGTTTCTAATGTAGTGTCGGTACCAAAGAAAGATGGTAAGGTTAGAATGTGTGTCGACTACAGGGATCTGAACAGGGCCAGCCCCAAAGATGACTTCCCTCTACCTCACATTGATGTTCTGGTTGACAATACTGCTCAGCATAAGGTGTTTTCCTTCATGGATGGTTTTTCAGGGTATAATCAGATCAAGATGGCTCCTGAAGACATGGAAAAGACTACCTTTGTTACTCAGTGGGGTACCTTCTGCTACAAGGTCATGCCATTCGGGTTGAAGAATGCTGGGGCAACCTACCAACGTGCCATGGTTGCTTTATTTCATGATATGATCCATCATGAGATAGAAGTGTATGTCGACGACATGATTGCAAGGTCCCAAACCGAGGAGGAACATCTTGATCATCTGCAGAAATTGTTTGACCGTCTGAAGTTGTACAAGCTGAGGTTGAACCCGAACAAGTGAACCTTCGGGGTTAGATCTGGAAAGTTGTTAGGCTTCGTTGTGAGTGATAAGGGTATTCAAGTGGACCCTGCCAAGGTTAAGGCCATTCAAGAGATGCCAGTTCCTAAGACAGAGAAAGAGGTCAGAGGCTTTTTAGGACGCCTGAATTACATTGCTCGATTCATCTCGCACCTAACTGCTACCTGTGAGCCAATCTTCAAGCTGCTGAAGAAAGATCAGGTAGTATGTTGGAATGATGAATGTCAGACCGCTTTTGATAGAATCAAAGAGTATCTCCAAGAACCACCCATTCTTATGCCACCGGTTGAAGGGAGACCTCTGATACTATACCTGACAGTACTTGACAACTCAATGGGGTGTGTGCTGGGGCAGCATGACGAGTCTGGCCGAAAAGAGCATGCCATTTATTACCTTAGCAAAAAGTTTACTGACTGTGAGACCCGATACTCACTGCTTGAGAAAACTTGCTGCGCTTTGGTATGGGCTGCTCGCCGGCTGAGACAGTATATGTTGACTCACACTACCTTGTTGATTTCAAAGATGGATCCTATAAAGTATATATTTGAAAAGCCTGCTCTGTCTGGGAGAATAGCAAGATGGCAGATGATCTTGACAGAATACGACATCCAGTACACGACCCAGAAAGCTATCAAAGAAAGTGTATTGGCAGACCACTTGGCACATCAGGCAGTAGATGACTATCAGTCAAGGAACTTCGAATTTCCAGACGAGAGTATCATGATAGTGACTGATTGTGAAGTACCTGGACCAGATGAAGGACCTGAGGAAGGATCCCGATGGTCTATGCACTTTGACGGAGCCTCCAATGCTTTGGGTAACGGTATCGGCGCTGTGATAATATCCCCCCAAGGCACTCATACTCCACTCACTGCCCGGCTATGTTTCAACTGCACCAACAACATGGCGGAGTATGAGGCATGCATCATGGGTCTCCAAGCTGCGATCGACTTAAGGATCAAGTTTCTGAGTGTCTTCGGAGATTCCGCTCTCGTGATCAATCAGATCAAAGGGGAGTGGGATACAAAACATCTGAATCTTATTCCTTACAGAGAATGTGTATTGACATTGATCCCCCACTTCACAGAGATAACCTTTGAACATTTCCCAAGAGAGGAGAATCAGTTAGCGGACGCGTTAGCTACGATGTCTTCCATGTTCAAAGTCAAATGGGACAATGAGGCTCCCCGGATCATCATCTGGAAACTGGACGAACCGGCATACTGTTGTGATCTCGAGACTGAATTGGTGACTGAGAAGCCCTGGTACCATGAGGTGAAGAGATACTTGGAAGCTCAGGAATACCCTGAAGGTGCATCTGTCAATGACAAGAAGTTTCTAAGAAGATTCGCAGCAAAGTTCTTTCTTAGCAATGGCATCCTGTATAAGCGAAACCATGATTCGACCTTACTGTGTTGTGTGGATAAGACTGAAGCAGAAAGGATCATGGCAGAACTGCATGAGGGTACCTTCGGAACACATTCCAGTGGACACACTATGGCAAAGAAAATCCTTCGGGCAGGGTATTTCTGGTCCACAATGGAAGCCGACTGTTACCAACATTCTCGGACATGTCACAAATGTCAGATTTACGCAGACAAGGTGCACGTTCCTCCAGTTCCTCTGAACGTCCTGACTGCACCTTGGCCTTTTGCAATGTGGGGCATAGATATGATCGGTGAGATTAAACCTACGGCATCCAACGGGCATCGCTTCATCCTGGTTGAGATTGATTACTTTACGAAGTGGGTTGAAGCAGCTTTCTACGCCACTGTAACCAAGAATGTTGTGGCACGGTTCATTCGGCATAACCTGATCTGTCGGTACGGCATCCCAGAAAGGATCATTACAGACAACGGTACCAATCTCAATAACAAGATGATCACTGAGCTCTGCGAGCAATTTAAGATACAACACCACAACTCTTCTCCTTACCGGCCAAAGATGAATGGGGCTGTAGAAGCAGCGAATAAAAATATCAAGAAAATTGTGCAGAAGATGACAGTGACCTATAAAGATTGGCACGAGATGTTACCGTTCGCTCTTCATGGGTACCGTACCTCAGCAAGGACGTCAACCGGGGCAACTCCTTTCTCCTTGGTCTACGGTATGGAAGCAGTCTTACCGATCAAAGTGCAGATACCCTCTCTCCGGATAATGAAGGATGCAGACCTGAGCGAAGATGATTGGATCCAGACACGACTTGATCAAATAAACCTGATTGACGAAAAGAGACTTGCTGCTATTTGTCATGATCAGACGTACCAAAAACGGATGATCAGGGCATTTAACAAAAAGGTCAGACCACAAGAATATCAAGTTGGGGATCTGGTAATCAAGCGTATCATCCTTCCTCAGAGTGATCCGAGGGGCAAATAGACCCCTACGTACGAAGGGCCATTTGTGGTTAAACATGTGTTCTCAGGAGGAGCAATGATCCTAACCACCATGGATGGTGACGACCTTCCTCACCCCGCCAATGCAGACATAGTTAAAAGATACTACGCATGAAAAAAGACCCGCTAGGTTGACATACCTAGGCAAAAATTAGGGCTTCCCGGCGAACCAAAAGGGTTCGGGAAAAATGAAGGGATGAAATGAAAAAATCTGTACACCCGGCAAGTTGAAAACCTGAAAAGGCGGCTTGGGCAAAAATGGGTATCCCGATGGACTGAAAACCCGAAAGGGCGGTCCAGGCAAAAGTTAGGGATAAAGCGTAATACTATGTCTCATTGGATCACCTTGCATCCAGAATCCGGTATCAACATCAAGTTCAGACGGCATCGATCAATCAGCTTCATCTTCAGCTAGGTCATCAAGTGATGAGACGCTCGAAGATATAAAGGCGATAGCAGAGTTGGAACCCAGTGGGATGATTATTTTCACACAGCTGTTTTATTTTCCTTTGTACAAATTTGTATAAACTCTTATTCGGCGGCGTTCTCTTACTAGGACGTCAGCCTCTTGTACATAAACGCCTATTTACAGGCAAACTCAAAATCAATACAAATTCACTTTTCAGCTACAAACTGCCTTTTGTTTTTTCCTTTTTCTGTTTTGTTTTGCGAAGAACGTCCAAGGTTCGATTTGTGATATATGCATTTGACACTAATTGCTAATTCATAAATATTTGCATACGAAACAAATGATTAATTACAAGTAACATTAGAAATAGGGGCAATAAGGAGTCGTCTAAAGCGATCTAATTGTTCTGTCCACCAAAGTACTAAGGTAAGTTCAGCCGAAAAACATGACCAATATATCTTAATTCCCCAGAGAGTGGGTCAGCAAGTCAATGCACTCTCCCCAAGCAAAGTTATACAATCAGCCTCAAGGAAGTTGGGTATCCCCCGCAGATCTCAACATTCCCCAACACATCATACAGATATTCTTAACAAGCATCCCCGACAGTCTTAATCTAAGATTGTTCCCCGACGGCATACCAGATATTCAGCAGAGCCGCTTCCCCAATACATTTCAAAATTTCCCCAGGAGAGTCCAATCCAGATTTCCCCAGGAAAGTTTGAATCATCTCTCCAGCAGTAAGCTTATCCCCAGTAAATTCTGGAAGCTTATCCCCTACAGAGCACGAACGCGTCCCCCGGCTTTATACAAAGGTTATTTCCCTACCAGGATATAACTGGGTTATCCTCAGCCAAAAGCCACGGAAAGATCGTCCTCGGCGAAGTCTTCCTATCCCCAGCGGAGTCTATTAACACTTCCGACCCAACAATGGTATCCCCAGCGAAGTTACCATCAACATCTCAACAACGTACCTCTCTCCCCACAGAGTATTGTTCCCCAGCAAGGTAGCGAGAGTAGTTATTCCCCACAGAGTAATCCATTCGCCAAGTTTATTCCCCAACGGAGTTATCTTCTCCTACCGGTATTCTTGCAACTATCCTCTCCAGCAGAAACAACAAAGCACTATTCTCCAACATCAGCCCAGGATGTGACTTCCCGGCACCCGTCAAGGATTTACTTTCCTAGACAAAAACATACATTCATAAACATCGCATGTCCATACATTATAGCATGCTTATACGCATCATATCTTACAATCTCATTTATGTTGAGAACATCATTGCTTGATCCGTATCATGCATTGCATATGACTGACCTTTACCTTTCAGGAAAGATCCAGTTAAGTTCTCAGCTATTCCAAGACCTTGCTTGGTTCAGTTAAATCGACCCTAAGATTTTTCTGATTCTTATCCAGTCAAAGGCCTTCTCTGGTTCAGTAAGATCGACCCTAAGATCTCCCTGATTCTTATCCAGTTGAAGATTTCAAGACCTTGTCCGGTTCAGTTAAATCGACTCCTAAAGATTTTTCTGATTCTTATCCAGTCAAAGGCCTTCTCTGGTTCAGTCAGATCGACCCTAAGATCTCCCTGATTCTTATCCAGTTGAAGATTCCAAGACCTTGCTTGGTTCAGTTAAATCGACCATAAGATTTTTCTGATTCTTATCCAGTCAAAGGCCTTCTCTGGTTCAGTCAGATCGACCCTAAGATCTCCCTGATTCTTATCCAGTTGAAGTTATTCCAAGACCTTGCTTGGTTCAGTTAAATCGACCCTAAGATTTTTCTGATTCTTATCCAGTCAAAGGCCTTCTCTGGTTCAGTCAGATCGACCCTAAGATCTCCCTGATTATTATCTAGTTGAAGTTATTCCAAGACCTTGCTTGGTTCAGTTAAATCGACCCTAAGATTTTTCTGATTCTTATCCAGTCAAAGGCCTTCTCTGGTTCAGTCAGATCGACCCTAAGATCTCCCTGATTCTTATCCAATTGAAGTTATTCCAAGACCTTGCTTGGTTCAGTTAAATCGACCCTAAGATTTTTCTGATTCTTATCCAGTCAAAGGCCTTCTCTAGTCCAGTTAAATCGATTCCTAAAGATTTTCCCAATGAAGACTCAGTAGAAGACGTCCCAGATTCTCTCATCGTTACTGTTGAGGTAGTAATCGCCCCAGATTCTCTCATCGTTACTGTTGAGGTAGTAATCGCCCCAGATTCTCTCATCGTTACTGTTGAGGTAGTAATCGCCCCAGATTCTCTCATCGTTACTGTTGAAGTAGTAATCGCCCCAGGTTCTCTCATCGTCCCGCTGAGGTAGTAACCATCCCTAATTCATTCACAACCGTTTGAAGCTCCGGACTCGATCCCTGTATCTCGCCAGGGCACGTCTGAAGAGGTTTAAATATTCAATTCCTGTAACCAGTCAGGGCACATTTACACAAAGAATTTGAAGACCAACTCCTGTAGCAGGTCAGGTAATCATCTTTCTTTTTCAGGTACGCAAGTTCTCGCTAAGAAATCTCTTACGCGATCGACACCCAGATGGCATCTATAAGCCCATCCCCCTATCCATCACCTCTCAACATGGCATCTATAAGCCCATCCACCTATCCATCACCCCTCAACATGGCATCTATAAGCCCATCCTCCTATCCACCAATCTCCAAATGGCATCTGTAAGCCCATTCCCACATCACACTACTATGTGAGCGCAAATTTCTGGGCACTCTAGTGTTCAATCATCTTCCACCTTCGGATTACGAAAGGCACGTCAGCCAATCTACATCCTCAGGTCTAAGAAGATTGAACAGGGGCAACTGTTGTACCCCAAAATTTTCCCTCCCATATTCTTCAAAATTTGCAAAGAGTATGCTTCAAAATCTCCCAAGGGTTGCACAGTCCAATTGCCTCCTAACAGTCAAGAATTAGGGTTTTGGTTCTGGCAAAGAAACTGAAGTTTTCAAGGGTCCAAACAAGTCCCACATGCCTATAAACATTGTCAAGCATCCTTATGTCAAGTTTCAAGACTCACAGTACAAAATTGCACAGTCAAAAACCCTAATTGCCCTACAGTCAACTGCAGGGGCAAAATGGTCATTTGACAGTCAAAAGTCTAAATTTTTGGTCAACATCTTATTTTGAAGCCACAAACATCATTTGATCAATTCTTGATCATGATTCTCAAGGCATGGCTCAAAAAGTCTCAAGATGCAAAAGTTTCCATATTTGGACAGTTGAAAAAGTCAACTGTAACTTGACCAAGGCATAACTTCCACATGGTTTATCAGAAAAATTTCATCCAAAGCTCATTTTGAAGAGAATGACATTTCCTACAAATCCTCTTCACACTCCAAGTCCAAGAAATGCTCTCACAAAAAGTTATCAATCTCAACATTATAGGTCATTTTCAAAAGTCAACAAAAAGGAACTTTAAGTCAAAGACCATAACTTGAGATTGGTAAATCAAAATGACATGGGACCAAAGGAATTAGTTAGAGGACTTCAATACCTTTCCAAAATGTCAAAGAACATGATCAAAGCTTAAAAATTGAGCAAGATATGCCTTGTGGAAGTTGGGAAATGTTTGGGAATTTTGAAAAGTCAACTTTGCTTCAAATGCCTCAAAATTACTAATGGGCCACAATTTCTTCCAAGAATCATCACCCAAAGGCTATGCACGACCCATTGACTTTAAAGGGAGTTATTTTATCATTTTTTATTAATTATTTGAATTATTATTATTATTAGTTCATTTAATTAAAATAAAATATGACAAAAATAGAAAATCATGTGTTTTAAATCTTTTGTGCAGCTAATTCACTCTTTATGGATCAAATATTTCGTGCATCACTAAAAAGGCAAGAATCTTCATTGATTGGCATGAGAAAGGTATGAAAAAGATTGAAAAAATCAAGAAAGATCACAAATTTGAAAGGCATTAAAACTTGGATGTTGGGCTTGTTTTGTTGACCTAAAACATTCACATACATATACATATTGCAACCCTAATGCACAAATGAAGCTAGCTGCACTCAGAATCAAAAACAAAAACTTGCATTTGTCTTAAAAAGTTCAAAACTAAAAACATAGTTTCAGTGTGTTTCAAAGCCTGAAAACTGTTCCATAAGCTTGCCAAGGCTGCCAGGAATCTTTTCCAATACTTTTCAGGTCTCCATACTCAAAGAACTGGTAGCACGAAGTCACCCTGTTCATACTTTTTTGCATATTTGTATTCATATTTTCATGCCATGTTAATGCATTCTAATGATTGATTTGTACTAAGCTGATTGTTCTAAAGCTATTGGCATTCTTTGATTGAGTTTTTAAGCCATATACACGAAGTTGCCATGGAAGCTGCCTAGGGTTTCAGAGGTGTGAAATTGGGGTTTCTTGCCTGGGGAAAAATTGGGCCATGAAACTAGGACCATTGAATTCGTGACATTCCAACGAATTCAAAATACTCATCGCGCCCTTTTTATGATTGACCAATTTCTATTCGCTATTTTTTGTTGTTTCAGATTGTGGGGGTTTAAAACCCCCGCTATCTAGCTTATATTTTTCAGGTGAAAACGAAGCCAGGGAGAAGAAGATGAGCTGTTGGTTGATGGTTGGTCAATTCAAACATTGGCGCTTTTTTTTGTTATCCAGCATAATACCTTTTTCTCTCTCATATTGATCAGGTTCCACTAATCTTACAAACGAACGCGCTTGGCTGGTTGGTAAGTGAGGTGTCCTTCAAGCATTGGGACCTGGGTTCGATTCCCAGGTCCCCCTATATTCTTCATAATTTTGTTCAATATGCGTTCAGGTGTAATTCCCTGCCTAGGGTCCATCATGCATCCAATACCTTGGCGCGCCACATGTCCCAAGAGATGAATATAAAGGTTAGGATGTGAGGCTCACCATACGCACCAGTCAAAACATCCACACGCGAACGCTGAAAGTCAAACAAGGCCTGAATTCTTGGGCCAAATTACTGCAGATCAACCTCCTCAATTTGGGTCAACACCCCCAATGTTTGCATATTCTTTTAATTTCTTTTCTTCTCTTTTCTTTTTTATTTTATTCTTTTGACCACTTTTATTTAATTTATTTCAAATAATTTTCATAAGACACAAAAAATCAGAAAAGTCAAAATAAAAATATGTTTTTAATATTTAATTCATAAATAGTTTTTGTAAATAAATTTTGTTAATTAATTTAGTTTTAATTTTAGGTTTAATTTTAATTTTTTTTAATAAACTAAAAAAATGTAGAAATTAGGGTTTTAATACTTTTATTCTTTTTTCCTTTTTTTTTTACCATTATTAAGTATTAATTATTTTTGTAAATAAATATGCCATTTAAATAATTAGGGTTAAATTAGGTTACAACTTAAACATTTTTTAATAAATTAAAAACAATTAGAATTAGGGTTTCCTATAATAATTAATTTTCTCATTAAATTTCATAAATACAAAAACTCCAAAAATAAGTTCTTTTCTTTATTTAACTTAATTAATTTATTAATTGTAATGTAATTTCTTTAAAGGGTCCAATGCCCTCGCACCTTCGATCATAATTCCATTTCGCGCGTTTGCTTGTTATTTCCTTTTTTTTTAAATTTAATGTATTTGCCCCAAAGCCTTGTAAATAGGACATTTACTTTCCGTATTTTCATTCAAATCGGGTCTTGGGTTAATTTGGCGATGTAGACCTGCGCCTTTGTAATAGCGTAGGACTTTTATCTTCCCGCACCTTTTAACTGTTAATAATCATATGAAAGAATGTATGCCAAAAAATAAAATCAAAGCGTAGCTCACTCAACATATGACAAGACAAATATAACTGAAAATGACACACAAATCACACACCACTCCTAGGGTACGCCTCACTATTGCCTTGCCCCTCGAAACGTGGTCGTCGAGTACAGGACGTCTTAGTAAGTCCTTATGTCCATGAACATGGCATAAGGGTAGCTTCTAAGGTGTCCTACTGTTGCTCTGGTGATCACACTGTTGCCTTGCCCCTCGAAACGTGGTCGTCAAGTACAGGACGTCTTAGTGAGTCCTTATGTTCCATTGATCTAGTTGCCTCGAATAAGTTGCCTCGGAACGGTTGCCTCGGAATGAAAAGATCAATGGCATAAGGGTAGCTTCTAAGGTATCTTACTATTGCTCGGTGACCACACTGTCCCAAAACTCGAATTGACCCGAACACCTCCAACGGTGGTGCTACCTACCCCTCAATGGTGGGATGGCACTACCTCAAGGACATTTACACAGACTAATTCCTTAGGGTAGGTAGATGACTCGTAGATACTTGCTCTAATTCAAAACAAATCAAAAAACTCCTTTTCACACCGACACTTCGCCAAAAGCTTTCAAAAACAACTTTTCAAACACTCTTGAGGACTGATACAAGAGTCGATCTGAAACTTTCAAAGAAACTTTTTCAAACCCACTCTGAAAAGCAAACAAACATTTTTGAAAACACAAGTGAGCAAGTATCTAAGAGCCCATGGATAACCATGGATAGAAAGGGTGCTAACACCTTCCCTTTCTATAAATCTACCTCCCGAACCGAGAACTAATCTCAATAAGGAATTTTTCTGTGCTTTTGTCCTTTCCATTTGGAGAAAATAAAAGACGGTGGTGACTCTTGCTTCCGCGACATTTCGCGAACCAGCTTTAAACAGTCAGTTCCAGATCCACCGATCACAAAGGGCAATAGCAGAGTTGAAACCCAGTGGGATTATTCTTTTCACATAGCTGTTTTGTTTTCCCTTTGTACAAATTTGTATAAACTCTTTTGTTCGGCGGCGTCCTCTTACTAGGACGTCATCCTCTTGTATATAAACGCCTATTTACAGGAAAATTCAAAAATCAATATAAATTCACTTTTTAGACAAATTGCCAATTGTTTTTTCCTTTTTCTGCTTTGTTTTGCGAAGAACGTCCAAGGTTCAATTTGTGATATATGCATTTGACAATGATTGCTAATTCATAAATGTTTGCATACGAAACAAAGGATCAATTACAGGTAACATTAGAAACAGGGGCAATAATGAGTCGTCTAAGCGATCTAATTGCTCTGTCCACCAAGGTACTAAGGTAAGTTCAGCTGAAGAACATAACCAATATATCTTAACTCCCCAGAGAGTGAGCCAGCAAGTCAATATACTCTCCCCAAGCAGAGTTATCCTGTCAAGCCTTAAGAAAGTTGGGTATCCTCCAGCATATCTCAACATTCCCCAGCGCAATGTACGAATATTCTTAACAAGCATCCCCGGCAGTCTTGATCTAAGATTGTTCCCCGGCGGTATATCAGACATTCGGTGGAGCCACTTCCCCAGTATATCTCAAAACTTTCCCCAGGAGAGTCCAGTCTGAAGTTCCCCCAGGAAAGTGGAATCCATCCCCCCAGCAGTAAGCTTATCCCTAGTAGATTCTGGAAGCTTATCCCCTGCAGAACACGAGCGCGTCTCCCGACTTTATTAAAAGGTTATTTCCCCACCAGGATATAACTGGGTTATCCTCAGCCAATAAACCGCGGAAAGATCGTCCCCGGCGAAGTCTTGTTATCCCCAACGGAGTCTATTAAAAACTTCCAACATAACAACGGTATCCCCAGCGAAGTTATCATCAACATCTCAATAGAGTACCTCTCTTCCCACAGAGTATTGTTCCCCAACAAGGTCGCTAGAGTAATTTCCCCCCACAGAGTAATCTCCAAGTTTATTCCCCAACGGAGTTATCTTCTCCTACCGGTATTCTTGCAACTATCATCCCCAGCAGGGAACAGCGAAACTCTATTCCACATCAAGCCCAGGATTTAATCTCCCGGCGTCCGTCAAGGATTCATGTTCCTAGACAAAAAACATACATTCATAAACATCGCATTTCCATACATTATAGCATGCATATACGCATCATGAATATATAATCTCATCACGCATGTCATACATCGCATACAACTAACGTTTTGTCTTTTCAGGACAAAAGTTAATACAAAGATGATTGCTATTAATAGTCGTGATTCCAGATCCGATTCCTGTATCTCGCCAGGGAGTATCTGTTGACGGCTATATTCCAGACCCGATTCCTGTATCTTGCCAGGGTGCGTCTGAAGAGTTTGAGGATCCGATTCCTGTATCTTGCCAGGGTGTATCTGTTGACGACTAGCATTACCAGACCCGATTCCTGTATCTTGCCAGGGTGCGTCTGAAGAGTTTGAGGATCCGATTCCTGTATCTTGCCAGGGTGTATCTATTGACGACTAGCATTATCAGACCCGATTCCTGTATCTTGCCAGGGTGCGTCTGAAGAGTTTGAGGATCCGATTCCTGTATCTTGCCAGGGTGTATCTGTTGACGACTAGCATTACCAGACCTGATTCCTGTATCTTGCCAGGGTGCGTCTGAAGAGTTCGAGGATCCGATTCCTGTATCTTGCCAGGGTGTATCTGTTGACGACTAACATTACCAGACCCGATTCCTGTATCTTGCCAGGGTGCGTCTGAAGAGTTCGAGGATCCGATTCCTGTATCTTGCCAGGGTGTATCTGTTGACGACTAACATTACCAGACCCGATTCCTGTATCTTGCCAGGGTGCGTCTGAAGAGTTCAAGGATCTGATTCCTGTATCTTGCCAGGGTGTATCTGTTGACGACTAACATTACCAGACCCGATTCCTGTATCTTGCCAGGGTGCGTCTGAAGAGTTTGAGGATCTGATTCCTGTATATTGCCAGGGTGTATCTGTTGACGACTAACATTACCAGACCCGATTCCTGTATCTTGCCAGGTTGCATCTGAAGAGTTTGAGGATCCGATTCATGTATCTTGCCAGGGTGTATCTGTTGACGACTAACATTACCAGACCCGATTCCTGTATCTTGCTAGGGTGCGTCTGAAGAGTTCGAAGATCCGATTCCTGTATCTTGCCAGGGTGTATCTGTTGACGACTATATTCTCCGGACTCGATTCCTGTATCTCGCCAGGGCACGTCTGAAGAGTTTAGAGATTCGATACTTGTATCCAGCCAGGGCACATCTACATAAAGAGTTTGAAGATCAACTCTTGTAACAGGTCAGGTAATTATCTTTCTTTTTCAGGTACGCAAGTTCTCGCTAAGGAATCTCTTACGCGATCGACAACCTCCCGATGGCATCTATAAGCCCATCTTCCTATCCATCAATCTCCAAATGGCATCTGTAAGCCCATTCCCACCATCATACTGCTGACACTCTACTATGTGAGTGCAAATTTCTGGGCACTCTAGTGTTCAATCATCTTCCACCTTCGGATTACGAAAGGCACGCCAGCCAATCTATATCCTCAGGTCTAAGAAGATTGAACAGGGGCAACTGTTGTACCCCAAAATTTCCCCTCCCATACTCTTCAAGATTTGCCAAGATCAAGGTTCAAAATCTCTCAAGGGTTGCACAGTCCAATTGCCTCCTAACAGTCAAAAATTACGGTTTTGGTTCTGACAAAGAAGTTGAGGTTTCCAAGGGTCCAATCAAGTCCCATATGCCTATAAACATTATCAAGCATCCATATGCCAAGTTTCAAGACTCACAGCATCAAATTGCACAGTCAAAAACCCTAATTGCTTCACAGTCAACTGCAGGGGCAAAATGGTCATTTGACAGTCAAAAGTCAAAATTTTTGGTCAACATCTTATTTTGAAGCCACAAACATCATTTGATCAATTCTTGATCATGATTCTCAAAGCATGGCTCAAAAAGTCTCAAGATGCAAAAGTTTCTATTTTTGGACAGTTGAAAAAGTCAACTGCAAATTGACCAAGGCATAACTTCCACATGGTTTATCAGAAAAATTCCATCCAAAGCTCATTTTGAAGAGAATGACATTTCCTACAACTCATCTTCACACTTCAAATCCATGAAATTCTCTCACAAAAAGTTATCAATTTCAACATTATAGGTCATTTTCAAAAGTCAACAAAAAGGAACTTTAAGTCAAAGACCATAACTTGAGATTGGTAAATCAAAATGACATGGGACCAAAGGAATTGGTTAGAGGACTTCAAGAACTTTCCAAAATGTCCAAGAAAATGATCAAAGCTTAAAAATTGAGCAAGATATGCCTTGTGGAAGTTAGGAAATTTTTGGGAATTTTGAAAAGTCAACTTTGCTTCAAATGCCTCAAAATTGCTAATGGGCCTCAATTTCTTCCATGAATCATTACCCAAAGGCCATGCACGACCCATTGATCTAAAAGGGAGTTATTTTCTTATTTTTAATTAATTAATTGAATTTTTAATCTTATTAATTCATTTAATTAAAATTAATTATGAGAAAAATACTAAATCATGTTTTTCAAATCCTTTTGTGCAGCCAATTCACTTATTATGACCTCAATATCTCGTGTATCAATCACCAAGGAAAGAATCTTCCATAATTGCCATAATTGGCATGAAAAAAGATTGGAAAAGATTTGACAAAATCAAATATTCAAAATCATAAATGGATGGATTTTGGGCTGGCTTTTTGACCTAATTCTATTCAGATACATATACACAAGCTAACCTAATGCACAGATACACAAGAGCTGCGCAGAAATCAAAGAACAACATTGCACTTTTTCACAAAAATATTGAAAACTGTTTTCATACATAGAGGCTGAGTCAAGGATTGAAAGGCATTCCAACACATTGCCAAGGGATCCAGGAAGCTTTTGCAATCGAAACCAAGTCTCCATGCACAAGGAATTGGTAGAACAGAATTGCTTTCCTTTCAAAATTATCCATAATCGTGTTTTAATTTCCAGGCATTGTTCATGCATTTTAACTGTTGATTTATACTAACCATGACATTCTGAAGCTAATGGTATTACTCAATTGAAGAATAGCTGTCTAAATAGGAATCCACCATGGACGTGTTCTAGGGTTTCAGAAGTTTGAAATTAGGGTTTCCTTCATGTGGAAAAATTGGACAATAAAACCTATGCCAATGGAATCAGGACATCCAGACGAAGCCAATCCACACTTCACGCCCTTTTTATTTTTGACTATCGTCTAATCGCTATTATTGCAGGTCTGGTTTAGTGGGGGTTTAAAAACCCCGCTATTTGCTTTTAGTTACAGGAAAAAGATGAAGACGATGCATGCGTGTCTGGACAGAACTGGGTAGTTTGAATATTCGCGCGTGATTTTTGTTTTTATACCAATAGCGTTTGTTTTCTCATATATTAATCACGTTCCATGATAATATCAAAAGCGCGCGTTGGCTCAGATGGTTGGTTAGCTGGCTTGCAGGTACTGGGACCTGGGTTCGATTCCCAGGTCCCCCATATTTCTCAATAATTTTTGTTGTAATGTATTCAGGTATTATTTCTCTCCAGTGGTCCACCATATGCCCAACGCCTGTGCCTGCCAAGTGTCCCAGGGGATCAATCCAATGGCCAGAACGTGGACTCCACCATGCACACTAGTCAACTGATGCACACGCAACCACAAAAAGTCAAAAGGGCTTGGGATTGCAGTGGGCCAAATTGCTCAATAAACCTCCAAAATTGGGTCTGAATACCCCATGGTTTGCACATTTTTTCACTTATTTTATTTGATTTTCTCTCTTAAATTCTTTTAATTATTTTCTTTAATCTACCAAAATTAATTTTCATAATAAAATAAAATCAGAAATCAAAACTAAAAAAATATGTTTATTTAATATTTAGTTCATTAATATTTTTGTAAATAAATTTTTAATAATCAATTTAGTAATTTAGGTTTTAAAATTTAAATCTTTTTCTTAACAAATTAAAATATGTCGAAATTAGGGTTTTTTTTAGCATTTTCATCCTTTTTCTTAATAAATAATTTTTTTTCTCATTATTATTATTATTAATTACTAATTTATTTTGTAAATAAATATGTAGATTAAATATTTAGTAAATTAGGTTAAACTTTAATATTTTTTCATTAATAACTAAAAACTACTTAGAATTAGGGTTTCTCTTCAATTTTAATTTTCTTTATTTCATAAATACAAAAAAACCTAAAAAACACTTCTTTTCTTTTATTAAATAATTAATTAGCTTTCTTATTTCAATTTAATTCCAAAAGGGTCCAACGCCCTCAAACATTCGATTCTAATTTCTTTTCGCGCATTTATTCTTATTTTTCTTGTGAATATTATGTAACTGTTCAAGCCATGTAATAGTAATTAGGAATTTATTTATTTTCCGCATTTTTTTTATTAAAACGGGTCTTTGTTAATTTGGCGATGTATAGACCCGCGCCTTGTAATAGCGTAGGACTTTATTTTCTGCACTTTAATTTCCGCACCTTTAAAACTGTTAAACTTTGCATGAAAGAATGAATGGCCCAAATAAAATCAAAGCATAGCTCACCAAGTGCATGACAAGATAAAACATAACTGAAAACAATACACCAATTCACACACCACTCTTAGGGTACGCCTCACTGTTGCCTTGCCCCTCGAAACGTGGTCGTCGAGTATAGGACGTTTTAGTAAGTCCTTATGTCCATGTCCCATGGCATAAGGGTAGCTTCTAAGGTGTCCTACTATTGCTCCGGTGACCACACTGTCCCTAACCATCGAATTGACCCGAATACCTCCAACGGTGGTGCTACCTACCTCTCAATGGTGGGATGGCACTACCTTAAGGATATTTATACAGCCTAATTCCTTAGGGTAGGTAGATGACTCGTAGATACTTGCTCTAATTCAAAACAAATCAAAACTTCTTTTCACACCGACACTTTTCAAAAAGCTTCAAAAACAATTTTTCAAACACTCTTGAGGACTGATACAAGAGTCGATCTAAAACTTTCAAAGAAACTTTTTTCAAACCCACTCACAATTGAAAAGCAAACAAACATTTTGAAAACACAAATGAGCAAGTATCTAAGATCCCATGGATAACCATGGATAGAAAGGGTGCTAACACCTTCCCTTACTATAAATCTACCTCCCGAACCGAGAACAAATCTCATAAGGAATTTTGCTGTGCTTTTGTCCTGTCCATGTTGGAGAAAATAAAAGACGGTGGCGACTCTTTCTTACCACGACATTTCACGAACCAGCGTTAAACAGTCAGTTCCAGATCCACCGATCACAAGGTGCTTAAATTGAGAATCTGCAGTGTTGATTTAATCAGTAAAAAGATAAGTATCTGGATGTTTGTTTGATTAACGGTGCATTGTTTAATTGGAACGCCAGGTTTATTGTTGATCAATGCTAAAACCACAGTGTTCATTAATTGTTTATTTATTCTAAGTTAGGATAATTGGAATTTATTTCCATTTATCATAATTTAAGAATTTATAAGTAATTAAATAAACAGCTGGAAAAAGAATTAACTGATCAAAATGGATTTTTATTCATCTTTAATTATTTGTTACAATTGTTATTTAAATACAGTATTTATTTACAAAGTATTTATAATAATAATGGTTACAATGATTAAAATTGAAATAAACTATGTCCTAATTCCTAAGTCTTCATCTTCTATCCAATGCTCCCTCTGCTCATTTGATTTTTAAGTTATATATATTTTTATTCATAATATTTTTTACTAATTATTTTTAACTTTATTGTTTAGACTAAGGAGATGGGGAGACCACCGTTGATCATTGAGTTGATTACGAGGACTCGGACAAAAAAATCGGGAGGTTTTGTCGACGACCGCACCCAGAAAGCTTTTGTAAGTAATTAAACTTATGTTTTTTTTTTAAGTTAATAACAAAAATAGTGACGTTATTTCCACGTGGCAATCTATAAGTTGTGGCGTGATTATCATGTGGCAACTGATAAATTGCCAGGTGACTGATTTTCATATGGCAACTGATACATTGCCACGGGAAACTCACGTGGCAATTCATAAGTTGATTTGTGAAAATCACGTGACAAATTTTTAATATATTTGAATTTAGTATAATTTAATATATAAATGTTTTAATTTTTTTTTAATTGTATTATTTAATGTATGTGTAGGATGATTATCAGACATTGCTAGCACGTTTTCTGGAACACAATCCGCAATACAGGCCAGCAGAGGGGGAGCCGCTTAATGGGGATGTTGATTTCTATATTTGGAATGAGGTTGTTAATGGAAAAGGGCCTAATGGTTGCTTTTTTGCGGGAGGAAATTTGGCCGACGGCTTGAGAGTTGGTGATCGTAATCTGTTTCAAAGACTTAGAGATGGAGAAGGGGGGTCACGTCAACCCAATCTGACTCAGGTTCAACTTGAAACAGTACGACAATTGGCGGCCAGTGAAGTGAGACGCGAAATGGAGGCCCAAATGACGACAATGAGGCAAGAGCAGGAGCGTCAGTTAGAGATCATGCGGAAGCGGCAATCTGATATGGAGGAGCAGATGAGACAGTTTATGCAAGGCGGTCGAAATCAAAATGTTCCTGATCATACACAGCCGGATGATGACGGACTTGATGACTTTGATCTTGATAATTTTCCGGGTGAAGATGCCCCGTGAAAACATTTTTTTTATTTCGTTTTTATATTTGCATTTATGTAAGATATATTTATTTTTATCATTTTAAATTAATAAATTATATAACATTTAATTATGTGAATTTATTTTATAAAATTCTATTATTCGAAATATAAAATAAAATACTATTATTCTAATAATTTTAATATATAAATTTTATTATATAAAATTTATTATATAAATTTTAATATATAAATTTATTATATAAATTTTATTATTTAAATTTTATTATATAAATTTTATTATTTAAATTTTATTACATTAATGAATTAATATAAAAATTAATTATTAACAATTTTTTAAAAAATATAAACGTCCCCTGTAGCGACGTGGGAATCATGTCACAAATTAGTGACATGATTCTCACGTCGCTAATAAAGCTGTCATTATGTAATATGTAGCGACGTGAATACCACGTCACAACTTTGTGACGTGGGAATCACGTCGCTACTTGCTTGCCACTTACTCCCCAGCGACATAACTCACCACGTCGCTAATTTTGCCTTGCCACGTGATTTTGATGTTTGCCACATGATTTTCACGTGGCAACTGAGCTTCTTTTTTGTAGTGAAAAGAAAAGTCAAAGCAGATAAAATAAATAAAAGAGCATACACAGTTAAAATTCATCATTAAAGGCAACTGGCCGGAATCAGTTTGCCCTCTCTGCAAATCACGAGATTTCTCCCGGTTCACAAAGAGGGATGAAAAATGCTTGCAAAAATAAAGTATGAAATGCACAAAAGTTGCAAACTGCATATTTCAAAAGTTTCAAAACCAATGCCAAACAAAGTCCAAAGGCAAACCAAACTGAATGGCCTAAACCAAGTCCAAAGGCAAACCAAACTGAATGGCCTAAACCAAGTCAAAAGGGCAAACTGAATGAAACTGTCCAAGCTGCCAAAAGGATATCAAAACATCAACAAGTACAAAAGGTTACCCAAAAGCTGTCAAAGATGCAGGAAAGCTGGAGAAAGAGATAAAAGTATGCAGAGTAAAATAACTATTGCAAGCAAGCATGTTAAATCACATCATTTTCCTATGGCCATCTACCTTTTCAGAATAAGGACAAATCTAAGCAATATTTTTATGATTTAATCTGTACTGGAGAGAGAAAAGAGAAGAAGAAAAGGAGGCTTACAGGCTTAGGCTTGAAGAAAAATATATAAAACAAACTGTAATAACACAGTACAAAGGCGGAGATAACACAAGAAAAAGAAGATAATAAAACTGTAACATTAGAACACAAACTGCCTCCACCAGCTTGAAGCCTAAGCTCCAAATCTCAATCAAAGGCCATAACCTGCTTCTCACCAAAAGCTCTGCACCTCAAATTGTCAAACACAAACTGATATCCAGCCTAAGCCACCAAACAGAAACCTGTGTCCAAAACTATTTTCAAGCCTTTCAAAGCACATAACCTTCAAACCCCCTTTTTAAAACCTGTTGAAGCCTAAAACTAGTTCACAAAAACATAAACAACATATCAACCTGTTCCAACTCTAAACCCTCAGAAAATTTTCATCATTGGGCTACCAAAATCATCCAAGCATTTCAAGGCATCAAGCAAGCTATTCCAAAGGCGAGGCTAACAAGAGAAGAAGAGGAAAAGGCAACTCAAAGTCAAGCGACACAAACCCTCAGAAAGCTTTCATCATTGGGCCAATAACACAACATAAGCAAGACTCAGATTCGTATCAAGCATATCGGCAAGCAAATATTGGAAGAGGAAAAGAAGTGAAACGAAAGCCAACAAGTTCTCAGATTGTTCTCATCATTGAAGAACATCAAAAAGAAAGGCAAGCACATCAAATATACAAAGAATCTCAGATAATTCATCATTGAAAGCAAGCGAGTAGGAGACGAGGAAAAGAAGTGAAACAATAAGCTAGGCGACAGAAGAAAGTTGGTTCAGAAGCAAGTGTTTCAGAGGCGAGCAAACAAGCGTTCAAAATAGAAAGACAGAAGCAAAAGAAGCTAGGGTTTTCAAGCATCATCACGAAACCCTAAAAGGCAAAGAAAGAATACAGAGTACCAGTTTTTTTCCAAAGCAGTGCATCACGCGTCCCTCCGCCCTCAGCCGTCCTAAGCGCCTCCAAGCTACCGTCCTTCTCCATCTCCAAGGACCAAAGGTAGTATCCCTAATCTTTGTCTTTTCATGTACCTCAATCAGAACACAAACAACAACATAAAAGAAATCAAAAACAGAACTAAAACATACAAGATATGAACTAAAACCCTAACACGAACGACTCAGAAATCGCTACCTTGTACAACATCACTGAATAATCCATGGAGGAGAGAGGAAGTAGCGATGGTGCTGGTGGCTAGGCAGGGAAGAACGATTATTCAGTGGCTATGGCGAGAAGGACGAAGACGAACGACGACGGCGCCCCTGTATCACAAACCCTAAATCCAAATGAAATGAAACTTTGAGAACCCTTACAAGTTTGTCTCAATCACTTGGGCCTTGCCCTGTCCAACGCGCCTAAGCCCATTTTGTTTTTTTTCTAGATGCACCCCCCTTTTTCCTATTATTCTGATTATTTAGCTTGGGCCTAAAACACTAAAGCCCATTTTTATTCTTTCTAACTAATACCCTTTTTTTATTACCATATCATATCTCTTTTTTTAATAAATTAACATATGATTTTTTACATCAAATTTTTATTAACTATTTGATTTTCTTTTTATAGCATAATTTAACTTTGTTTATAAATTAAATAATATCTTAACCCTTTTTATATACATGAATATTCGAATATAATTAGGTTAATAGATTTTATCCTGAAAACTCTTTTGATAAATCTTTTCTTCATACATGAAATGTTAATTTTCTTAAAACATTCTTTTCTCTTCTTAAAATATTTTGTTTTGTACATAATTAACAAAAATACAAAACATGATAACAATACATTAACAAAATACAAAATATATAACAAACACTTAATTTTTCATTAAGTTAAACACATTTCGCACTTGTAAATAATCATACACTTACACCAATATATTTACACTTACACAAATACATTGACACATTTACATTATTCTATTCTTATACATTGCTATACACTACACATTACATTTGTGATTGATTCGATTTGGTTGTAAATATTTGGATACTACTCTCCTAATAAGTCTCATCCCCATTTGTAAACATTTGTACCCCCACTCCCGGATACTTATTTGTAATAGCGTAGACTTTAAATTCTCGCAATTTATCGCTTTCAAATATACCATGGTTAGACCTAGGGTTTGTATGTACATAAAATCAAACGCTAGATAACCTAATACAAGACAAATACATGAAATCAATACACCATTCACACTTGCACCCCTAGGGTAATCCCGCTTGTTGCCTTCCAAAATGGGCCATGCTTGCACGTCGAGTTTCTTTGGCAAAACAAAACAAATCAAAATGATCATAGTCCCTCGATGACGCTTTCGAAAGTTGCCTAAAAATGATCAAGTCCCTTAAAGAAAAATTGCCCAAAGACACTTGGCACCATTGCATTCTTGGTCCATACGGTGACCCGCGCCTGTCCCGTTAAACATCCTAAACTCAAGATTGTCCACCAAATACAATGGTGGAACAAAATTGTTAAAAGGGTTAAAACATGAGAAAAACCTTTGGGTAAATTTAGGGGTAGACAAACTCTTAGTTACTTAATAAACTTGCAAAAACGCTTGCCTACTTTTCAAAATCCACATTCCACAAACACTTTTCAAAACAAACTTCCAAAAAACATTTGAAACATCTTTTTGAAAAGATACACACCTTTGTAAAACACTCAAACACGAGTCATTATAATGGTTGCCTAAGACAAGGCATCTTTTCCAAAACATTTTCAAAAACACACACACACACACCACAATTTCAAGCAATTGAAAATTAAAGGCAAGTGATCTAAAACCAAGTAACTAAGAGCCCGTGGATAACCATGGATGAAAAGGGTGCTAATACCTTCCCTTCTCACGAAACATCTCAAAAGGTTTTTCCTGTGCTTTTTAACCTTTCCTTTAGGATAAAATAAAAAGTCGGTGGCGACTCTTGCTCAACCGAACAAGTGCGAATACAAACGCAAAACACAAGTCAGTTCTCCCACCGTATCACAGTCACCATTGGTGTTCCTTCTTGCATACATGTTTCAAAGTAATTTGTTTTGTTAATCTGTTTCTTTCTTTTGAAAAGCTTTCACTCTGCCCAAGGTGGAAGTATTAATGTTGTAGGGCTTATCTGTTTGCTATAACTTTTAAGATCATTAATAAAAGTTATATTTGCTTCCAAAATTATGTCTTTTATTTTCTGCTTTTTTTCTTGGGAATGGTAATAAAAAATAAAAAACCCTTTCAAAATAAATAATAACTGAAAATTAATATGCATGATCACTTGTTATATGTGTCAGTTTCTAAAAGCAATCATAAATCACATGTGCAGATTAATTAAAAAAGCCGTTGAATACAATGACCCTGCACCCTCTCCCAACTTTTATTGTCTTGTGTTTGGGGCTAAAGAAGATTATGATGAGATTCCATAAGAGGTCTCACGGTTTCTTGGGCACGAGGAAAATACCATTCATCCATATAAGGAACCTTTGGAAGTGATTAATTTGGGTTCAGAAGAAGATCTGAAGGAAGTTAAGATTAGAGCATCGTTGCATCCTAATGTAAAGAGCGGGTTGATTGAGCTGTTGAAAGAGTGTGTGGATATTTTTGCTTGGTCTTATCAAAATATGCCTGGTCTAGATACAGACATTGTCGAGCATTGTTTGTCGTTGAAGCCAGAGTGTCCGCCAGTTAAACAAAAGTTGAGAAGAACCCACCCGGATATGGCAGTAAAGATCAAAAAGGAGGTCCTAAAGCAGAAAAATGATGGTTTTCTTGTGACGTCAGTTTATCCTCAATGGATTTCCAATATTGTCCCAGTACCGAAAAAAGACGGAAAAGTCCGCATGTGCGTAGATTACAGAGATCTAAATAAAGCTAGTCCAAAAGATGATTTTCCATTGCCTCACATTGACATGTTAGTGGACAACATAACAAAATTCAAAGTATTCTAGTTCATGGATGGATTTTCCGGGTATAATCAAATAAGAATGGCTCCAGAGAAGATGGAAAAAACAACGTTTATCACACCCCGGGGAACATTCTGTTACAGAGTGATGCCCTTCGGGTTGAAGAACGCTGGTGCAACGTACCAGAGGGCTATGAAAACCCTATTCCATGATCTGATGCACAAAGAAATCGAAGTATATGTTGATGATATGATTTCCAAATCCCAAACTGAAGAAAGGCATATAGAAGATTTGTTGAAGTTGTTTCAGCGTTTGAGGAAATATCGTCTCCGCTTGAATCCAAATAAATGCACCTTCGGAGTTAGATCGGGGAAATTATTGGGTTTTATTATTAGCCATAAAGGAATTGAAGTTGACCCTGATAAAGTCAAAGCAATTCAAGAAATGTAAGCACCAAGAACTGAAAAGCAAGTCAGGGGTTTCCTCGGGCGTTTGAATTATATCTCCAGATTTATTTCCCATATGACTGCAACATGTGAACCGATCTTTAAGTTGTTAAATAAGGATCAAGGTTGTGTGTGGACGGATGACTGCCAAAGGGAATTTGAGAGTATTAAAGAATATCTGCTTGAACCTCCTAACTTGCTCCCTACCGTAGAAGGAAGACCGTTGATTATGTATCTAACAGTATTAGATAAATCCATGGGTTGTATTCTGGGACAACAGGATGAAACAGGAAAGAAAGAGTTCTCCATTTATCATCTCAGCAAAAAGTTCACTGATTGTGATCCGCGGTATTCCATGCTAGAAAAAATGTGTTGTGCTTTGGCCTGGGCGGCAAAGCGTTTGCGGCAATATATGTTGAATCATACCACTTGGTTGATCTCCAAAATGGATCCAATCAAGTATATTTTTGAGAAGCCTGCTCTTACTGGAAGAATTGCCCGTTGGCAGATGTTGTTATCTGAATATGATATCGAATACCGCACTCAAAAGGCTATTAAAAGTAGTGTGTTGGAAGATTACCTTGCTCACCAGCCGGTGGAAGATCATCAGTCTGCAGAATATGAATTCCTCGATGAGGATGTGATGTTCCTGAAAGTGAAAGATTGTGATGAACCATTGAGGAAGGCCCCGACCCTGAATCTCGTTGGAGTATGATATTTGATGGAGCTGAGAATGCTTATGGTAAAGGAATTGGTGTTGTGATTGTTACTCCTCATGGATCACATATTCCTTTTACCTCAAGGTTAACATTTGATTGCACTAATAATATGGCAGAATATGAGGCTTGCATCATGGGTCTTGAGGAAGCTATTGATCTCAGAATCAAAATTCTAGATGTGTATGGTGATTCAGCTTTGGTAATAAATCAGATTAAAGGAGAATGGGACACTCGTCACCCTGGCTTGATCCCTTACAAAAATTATGATAGAAGATTACTACCCTTCTTCAATAAAGTTGAATTCCATCACATTCCTAGAGATGAAAATCAAATGGCGGATGCTCTGCCAACTTTGGCTTCCATGTACCAAGTGAATACTTTGAATGATATACCCCGGATTATAATTCGACGACTAGATAGGCCCGCTCATGTGTTTGCGACAGAGGAGTTAACAGATGAAAAACCTTGGTATTATGATATCAAGCATTTTCTTCAGACTCAGGAATACCCGATTGGTGCGTCGAAGAAAGATAGAAAGACACTAAGAAGATTGGCAGGCAGTTTCTTCCTCAGTGAAAATGTGTTATACTAGAGAAATTATGACATGGTCTTGCTCAGATGCGTGGATAGACATGAAGCGGACATGTTGATGCATGAGATCCATGAAGGTTAATTTGGCACTCATGCTAATGGACATTCGATGGCTAAAAAGATGCTAAGGGCAGGCTATTATTGGTTGACAATGGAATCTGACTGTTACAAATTTGCAAAGAAGTGCCATAAATGCCAGATTTATGCAGATAAGATCCATGTGCCTCCGACGCTTCTCAATGTGATTTCCTCCCCATGGCCTTTCTCTTTGTGGGGTATTGACATGATCGGGATGATAGAACTCAAAGCTTCAAATGGACACCGTTTCATCTTGGTAGCAATTGACTACTTTACTAAATGGGTAGAGGCTGCTTCATATGCCAATGTTACTAAACAGGTGGTTGTGCGTTTCATAAAAAACAATCTTATATGCCGGTATGGTGTGCCGAGAAGAATCATCACTGATAATAATAAAAATGATAAAATACTAAAACAAACTAGATTCCTTCCCCACACTTAAACTAAACAGTGACCCCACTATGTACACAAATGCAAGAGAAGAACAAATCAGCATAACAACGACAATCTCTAGCCACGAGGAGTAGGGAACATATGCTGGTGCATGAAATCTAGTTGGTCTGTCACCAAATCCATAAAAGCGATGAAATCCACACGTAGAGATGTAAGCTCACCCCGCATTCCGGTAATATCTTCATGCAAAGAGTCGAGGGTGATAGTAGGTGGAGGCGGTGGTGGTATCTCTGGAGCCTGGAAGGTGGTCTCAGTAGAAGCTACATGCTGCTCCATGGGTCGGGAAACTGGTGGTATCCCGGTGGTGTTTTAGGATCTTCAGCATCTCGAGAGGTGTTAGGTACCTCATAGATGTCAATAGTTGAAGGAGACGAAGGCGGTGTAGGAGGATGGTGGAGGTCAAAAAGCCAGTTTGCTCTATCGCGGACACTAGTTATAGGGTTCGGGAGCACAAACTGGTGGACAATCTCATGGTTAATTAGCAGCTCGAATTCACCTGGCCCAAGATTTCCTATAAAACTAGTGTTGAAGCAAAATTTAATGTTCATTGGCTTGATTCCATAGTGCGATGCTGATCCTAGCATAGGCCTTCGGAGTCCAATGGCATTAGAGATCATAGTGACTAAACCACCTAAGAGGACTGGGGCATTTGGTGTTTGTATAATGTGTTCCATGTTAGCAAGCATATAAGCGACACCATTTACTAGACGACTCTGAGAGGCACAGTACATGATGAAAAGCTCATCATGTGACACTGATGTAACATTTTGCTCCTTTCCAAAAAGGGTGTGGGAAATGATCTTATGGAAGTACCTGATGGCCGGTGTTGTACCCCAAAATTTGCCCTCTCATTTTATCAACATTTCTCATCACAAGGCCCTTGGAACTCAAGATCAAGCTAGGGTTTGCTCTGCTCAAGACACCTCCTTGCACTATTGACCTAAATTAGGGTTTGAATTTGCACAGGGATATTTTGACCTACAATGTGATGGGGTCTGCGATCGACTTAATGTCTGATGGTATCTTAACTGCAAGCGCACAGCCTATCGGGGTAGTAATAAAAGATTGTCGAATCCACAGGGACTTTGTAATCACGCTAGTGTTGTAAAACAGGTTGGTTTAGCTAAGGCGGAAATTGTCACGTTGGTTTTGGGAAAATTAAGGAAGGTAAATTAATTGATTTTAAAGTAATTATAAAATGAACGGTCGGTATGCAATAGAGTCAACCTAAGGGATCTAATTGGGCCTAGGCATATAAGGATGGTCAACTTGGTTTATCCGTAGAATTAATCAGTTTAAAAACCCTCAACTCACACTTTCATGGTCTTATCTCGGATTATACGTCTAAAGCCCTATACCTGCTTTCGCTAGCCTATAAGTGTTTAGAAGTATTCTTTGGAAACTTAATTAATTCTAATTTGGTTTAAAGCGCTTTCACTGTATTTAAATCAAATGCCCAACTTTAGCTATCCGGTTAAAAACCTCACACTTTCGTGGTCTCGATTTAACCTATTTACTCTTCTTACTTTCGTAACAAAGATTTTATTATTAAGCATAAAAAGTTATAACCAGAGTTAAGTTGATTAAAGTTTTTGCCTAAGTTTGATTAGAAGCCTAATGTCTCTTACTATTCCATACCGACACTAAAGGTTTAGCTAGCCATGGAAATCAAAATAAACATACTGTAAATAAAAGCAAGCAAATATAAATTGGACATTATAAATAATAAATAACAAGCATGCATTAATAAATTAATTAAAATGAATTTAATACAATTGCAAAATAAAAACCTGATAGTAAAGCCAATACTTCAATCCTTCTTCCACAAATCGGAAACTCGGACTTGGTATCGGGAGTATTGCAAATTCTGAAGCTTGAATGATAAATCTTAAACTAGAATAATAATTCCCTAATGTTGGAAATTATTATTTGGACAGTGGAATTTAAAAGAATTGAATTAAACAAATGATGTAAGAATAATAACTGAAATAATACTGGTTTCAATTTTGGCAGAGCTTCGGCACAAATAAGCTGTAATAAAACTCCGTCCTTTTTTTGTTCAATATTGAGGTATTTATAGAAGAGTAAAATCTGGCAGTTGGTTTGTTAAACTTGGAACTCAGTCTTCCTTCAAAATCTCCAAAAATATAGTAACCTAGTAGTTGAGGGAGAAATGGTGAACGTGGTGTTTGACTGGAGAGAATTAAGGAGTTTGGAAACTCCTTCTGTTATGCTTGCCACGTTCTGCATTTTCCAACTGGACTGTTATACGCATTACGTTCGTTACATGAACGTTACGAGCAGATTTTGGTCTTTCCCGTGTTACGGTCGTGGCCACTGTGTTACGGTCGTAACACTCTTCAAACTGGCTTACGGTCGTGGCAGCTTCATTACGACCGTCACAGCTACAAAAGTGCAGTTCTTTGACATATTTATCCTTTTCTTCTGTTCTTTTGATGCTTTCTTGCATTGTTTCATGTTTTCTTCTATTTTGAGCTCAATTATGAAATACCTGCAAAAGTGATGACAAACTCGAAATATTCGGGAATTAATCGGGTCAAAATAATACAAAACGGATGAATTTCATAGCAAATAAACGATACGATTTCATGTTATCACAATGCCCAAAATTACTTTCATACTTCATGTTGGACTCATAAGTTTTCCCATACCAAGTTTCAAGCCTTGAATCAAACTTTTGCCCAGTCAATTGGACAGTTGACCTAGAAATCAGCTGTATTAGGGAAAAAGTCAACTGTGGCCAATTGACAGTCAAACCTCATGAATTTTGACCCACATCAACATTAAGAACTCATATGAACCATTTGATTAAGTTTGGATCACAATTCCACAAGAAATTTGATCAGATCACCAAAAGGGCAAAATGGTCATTTTTAGGGTTTTGACTATACAAAGGCAATTTTTGACTATTTGGCCTAGCCAATGGCAAATCAAGCTCAACCATGGACTCAATGACATTGTCTTGACCCATTCAACAAGTTCAAAGGATCTCAAATGCATAGGATTGGCAGATGAATTTTTCAGTCAACTGATCAAAATTTGACTGTACACTGAAAAGTCAAACTTTGACTTTTTGGTCAAAATCAAGTGCCAAGGGTCATTTTTCATCAAGACATGTCAAATTATGAAACTTGTTCATCAAGAAACCCAAAATTGCAAATTAGGGTTTAAAATGGAAAAATTTCATAACTTAGAAATTTTCTAAGTTATGAAATTTTCTTAATTTTTCCTAACTTTGTCCCACATTTTCACCAAGATGCAAATTGATTCAAACAAAACTTACAACATGAAAGTTGTAGTCCATTAGAAAGTCTACAACTTTTATTCACAAAGTTTTCTCAAAAGAAGCTTGGATCTCAAGTTATGAATTTTGGAACAAGGGTACCTAAAACTTTTAACTTAGAGAAATTTTGCCCTAGTTTAGGCAGGATTTTGACCCATCTTCTTGGCCATTTTTCACATAGTTCCACTTAAAGTATCAAGTTCAATTTCAAAGATGGATTATAGTACATGTTGCAAGATTTCCAAATTGTCCAAGAACTCCTCAAACACCTTTGTGGTTAGGGAGAATCAAATGCTTGAAGTTGGCAAAAACTCACTTTGTAACCATGGCCAATTCATGTTCATACCACTTGCCAAATCTGACCAAACTAGCTTAGTACATAATTACAGGCCTCTAAACCAATTTACACTCAAAAATTTAATGTAAATACATTGGACATTGACATTGCTCTGATCAAGAAAGCATTGCACAATGAACATTTCCATTTTGAGCATAAAGGTCACACTTCCATTTTCATAAAGGCCACTTTATGTCAAATTGAATTTTCTTGAGCCTTGGACTTTTTTCCTTGCAGCAAACAAGTTCCCTAATCTCAGGCATAGTACACCAACTTGAGCATGCTTGTAACTAGCCTGTACAGGCCATAGCTTGGTCACTTCACATCTTTGCTTTCAAAACCAGTCAAATGGCCAAAAGCTCATAACTCACATATCTGATATATTGAACTCAAGCAAAGTTTTCAAACAAGTTTCTCACATCCTTGCAAGCCAGAAGCACGAGCCCTTGACCTCTCAAACCTCCTCATACTAAAAAACCACATTTTCTTGCAAAACAGGGCAAGCCCTGCAGAATCACTTCCCTCTTCACTTTGCCTCGTGCGTTTTTCCTCAAACTTGTTCCAATACCTTCCATTCAACTCACTAAAACTATACCAAACCTCCATTGCCAACTGTAACTCCATTTACAGTGTTCACCATTTTTGTTTGAAAGCTTTGCAGGTTGAGTTCTGTAGCACGATTCAGGCCACTTCAAAACAAACTAAGCATTGGGAAAGGTTCAGGGGACATCAAGCAAGCTCAAAAGAACCTCAGGCCCCATTGAAAGTTGCTGCATTGTCCAGCTCGAACTCAATTGAAACAGGTATTTCATGAACTTCTATCTCTCTATTTAGGAACATTTAGCCTTAGGTTTTTGAATGAAAGATGTTGTATTCATTGCCCTGAAACCATACATGTGCTTAGTTTTCATTTATATTAATCGTGCTAGGAGAATTTCATCCATGAACTTTCTGAAAAAACTAGGTTAGAAATTAGGGCCAGAGAAATTCTCTCTGGTCTTTGAGAGTTAGATTTAATGTTTTATATGGTTGAAATCCTTGTTTGATGCTCTACAAGTTTCATGTTTTGAGTTTTGTCAACGGATCACGTTTCCATGAGTTAGCAGTTTGTACACAGAAGGCGCGTGTTTTTTGTTTGAACAGAGGAATAAGATGAAGTAGTTGGGCTGGGCCTGGCTATTTCCTACTTTTGACACCCCCTTTTCAGTTTCACACCCCCCTGGCCCATTTCTTTGTATATTTATTATTTTTGCATTTTAATTTCATTTCTGACTTTATTATTTTATTTCCAAACATAAAAAATGCCTAAAAAATATTTTCATAAATTTTTACATTTTTTTTGTATTTATTTTAATTGTTTCCAACATTAAAATGTTTAAATACTTTATATTATTTTGTTTAAACTTAAAAATAATGTAAAAATACCTTTATTTTCATTTATTATTTTTATTCACATTTGAAAATATTTTCTTGAAGTATATACATTTTTGTAAATAATTTATTTTTATTTTTTACACACTTAATATATATATATATATATATATATATATATATATATATATATATATATATATATATATATATATATATATATATATATATATATATATATATATATATATATATATATATATATATATATATATATATATATATATATATATATATATATATATATATATATATATATATATATATATATATATATATATATATATATATATATATATATATATATATATATATATATATATATATATATATATATATATATATATATATATATATATATATATATATATATATATATATATATATATATATATATATATATATATATATATATATATATATATATATATATATATATATATATATATATATATATATATCCATATATACTTTATTTTATTAAAAGCATAGAATAAAAAAACACAAAAATAATACATTTTTATTTTTATTGATATTTTATACTAAAAAATACATTTTTTCAATATACTTCTATTTTTGTACATATTGATACATTTTTGTATATAAATATAAATAATACCATTTCTTTAAGGAATTAGAGTTTACCCTAAAAAATAATTAAAATTAACTTTTTATTTATTTCTTTACATTTCTTTCCATTGAAAATACTTTACATGTTTAAAAAACCTTTTTGCATAATACTTTTTTATTTAATATTTATTTATTGTATTTATTTAAATATTATACATTTAAGTATTATGCCTTGCAAATTCAATTTGGTTGTAATAATTTAGGGTTTAATTTCTTGCAAAATAATCCCCTATTCAAATTTGTACCCCCTCCCTATATCAAGTTGTAATAGCTTAGATTTATTTTTAAGCACTTAAATGCTTTCAAGTATGCCATGATTAGAGAATTAGGGTTTGTATACAAAATCAAAACCAACAAATAGTTTGACCTAATCAAAGAGAAAAATGCATGAAAATCAAACACAATGCACACTTGCACCCCTAGGGTTACAATCCACTTGTTGCCTTCAAAAATGGGCCATGGTATGCATGTTAAGTACTTTGGCAAAGCAAAAACAAAGCAAAAGATCATAGTCCCTCGATGACGCTATCTTGGTTGCCTAAACAAAGTGATCATGTCCCTCAAGAAAATTGCCAAAAATACTTGACATGGCTTATACGATGACCCACGCCTGTCCCGTTTAACATCCTAACACAAGGTTTTTCATCAAACACAATGGTGAAACAACACTGTTAAAATGGTTAAAAACACAAGAAAGATCTTTGAGTAAAATAGGGTAGATAACTCTTAGTTACTTGATCAAAAACTTGCAAAACATCCTTGCTATCTTCAAAACACACTTCATAACACAATTTCAAAACCCTACTTTTAAACATTGAAAACTTTTCAAAAGACAAAAATACCTTTGTATACATTCAAACACGGATCATTACAAAGGTTGCCACAACGATGGCCTATTTTCAAAATATATTTCCAAATCACACACAAAGCACCATTTCAAACAATTGAAGAGCACCATTTCAAACAATTGAAAAGCAAAGCAAGTGATCTAAACTAGTAACTAAGAGCCCATGGATAACCATGGATAGAAATGGTGCTAATACCTTCCCTTTCTATAATCTACTCCCCGAACCCAAGAAAACATCTCAAAGGTCTTTCCTATGCTTTTTGACCTTTCCTTAGGATAAAATAAAAAGTCGGTGGCGACTCTTGTTAAACCGAAACATTTGCGAACACAAACGCAAAACCTCAAGTCAGTTCTCCCACCGTATCACAGAACTGGCGACTCTGCTGGGGAGAAACTTAAAAGTGGAGTAACCTTAGGGCTTAGATCACCCTTTGCATGATTATATTGTTTGCTTTGATTTCTTTACATTTGGTTCTCTTGTTTGGGCTTGAAATCCTCCACCCGGATTTGGGAAAACATTCATAGGTAAATAGCAATACGTTGTGGAAACTGTGCGGGGTATACCGACATGGTTGAGGAAATAGCTATATTAGTGCGACATATTTGTGAGTACCGGTAGCCTTTGAGTCAACCAAAGAGAATACGGGGCCGCTGAGTGATGTCATAAAGCACTAATGAACTCTTAGAACCTTACTTGACCATCTTGGCATTTTATTAGGGGTAGTGAGATGACCGGCTTTGGTGCAGCCCGAAGTTTGTAGATACTCGATACTACACTCATTGAGGATTGTTTTCTTGGAATATTTTGGTCGCTAGTTAAGTGGCTAAACCAAAACAATGAACATAGAAAACAATCTAGTGATATTGAGCTCCTTAGAACCCGGGTACTATTTATAGGACAGGTTTGAGCCAACTAAACTCAAGAGGGTATTTACCTATGAAACCTCATGCAAGCCTGAAACTAGGGTTTTGTGTGACTTGTTTGTACATTTACTTGTGCATACATCATGAACATCATAAAGCATCATATGCATCCACTAACCATTTCAAGGGTTTGGATTTTCATCTTTGTTCTTGTTTTGTAGGTCATGGAATCTCTTCGCAGGAAAACAATTCAAATCAACCTTGTGAGAATCCCTCCTCAACTCAAAGAGCTTACTTCCAGGATTCCCGAGAATTCTCTCTTCAGTGAAAGACATGGTATACTTCTCAACTTGGTCAACTCCAACATTGAAGAAGACATGGTGAAAGTTCTCTTCCAGTTCTTTGATCCCCTACACCATTGTTTTACATTCCCTGATTACCAACTAGTACCCACTTTGGAGGAATTTTCTCAACTCCTGAGAATTCCTATTCTTCATCAACTATCCTATAACAGTACGGAAAAAGAACCAAAGCCTGAAGATGTTGCTCAAGCATTACACTTGCAACCATCTGATATCAAGGGTCATTGGGAAACCAGGAGTGGTGTCAAGGGATTCTTGGCAAAGTTTATGTTTGAGAAGGCACACGACTGCTGGAATTCTCTAGATCTACAAGCCTTTGAAGATATTATGGCACTCTTCATATATGGGTTGGTCTTGTTCCCAAACCCTGATCAGCTTATAGATGTGAATGCTGTCAATATTTTCATATCCCGGAATCCTATACCCACATTGCTTGGGGACATCCTACACTCATTTTACACACGAACAATGAGGAAAAGAGGTGTTCTCATGTGCTGTACTCCTCTCCTAGCAAGGTGGTTTATTTCTCACCTTCCACAATCAGTTTTGAAGAATGAGCAGGTTTAAGGTGGTCACAACGATTGATGACCCTTACATATTCTGATGTACATTGGTGTTATCGGTCCAGAGAAAATGTCATCATCATTGATCATTGTGGGGAATTCCCTAATGTCACACTACTTGGAATTAGGGGAGGCATTACCTACAACCCCTGTTTAGCTCTAAGACAGTTTGGATATGCTCGGAGGGATGGCCCTCATGACATGCTGATTCCTGACCTAGTTTTTGACTTCGACAACGATGCGCAAGGACTTCGACAAAGGTTCATCAGAGCTTGGAGGATGCCCAACAAAGTGGATAGTAAGACACTGGGGCACAAGAATTCCATCCCCCTTGAGCCTTATCTCGAGTGGGTACGAACCCGCACCCAGAATCTTGTGATGCCATATCCTCACATTCTCCCCTTGATCAAAGAGCCTGTTATGGAAGGAGAGGTTCCATACACCCTCCTACATCCTGACATGCCAACATCATGGGAAGAATTACAAAAGAGTTGGATCCAACTCAAGGAAGAACGAAATACTTTTGAAGTCAGCTTCTATGCCAGTGAGAAGAAGGTTTTGGAGCTTACCCGCTGACTTTATGAGGAGGAAACCCTCAACACTTACATTGCACCAAAGAGGATGCACAATGTCTTTTTACATTAAGAATTTTGTAATATTTTTCCCATGGGGCACTTATGTACTAACAAATTTCTTCTTAATATGACGTGTGTTCTTTTTTGTTTGCAACAAATTTGAATTTCTGAACCCTTGAATGCATTACATGAATAACATACCATTCATCATATGCATAAAGAGGTCTTCACACCAGGTTTCCTTATCTTTCTGCTGTTTATTTCAGCAAGATGGATTTGGAGCAGACGGTTAAGGATCTGCAAGCACAAAATTCTCAATTCCAACAACTCCTCATGACCTTAGCAAAGGGTCAAGAGGACCTCAAAGCACTGTTGGAGAAAAATAAAGAGAAAAAGAAGAAAAGGCCCGGAGTAGCCACTTTTGGAAGAAGGTTTGAAAGCAATGCTAGAAAAGTTCTCGAGTTCCCCTCAACGTCTGATGAAGGGGCTGGTAAAGGAAAAGGAGACGCGGGACCTTCTGAATCTGAAGTTGAAGAGGAAGAGGATGAAGACTACTCCGAACAACAATATCCCCCGGCGGATGATAAATATAAAAATCTTGAGGATCGATTGGCAGCCATGGAGTTGCAAAGGGTACCTGGTTTAGATTTTGAAGAATTAGGGTTGGTCGCTGGGATCGTCATTCCTCCCAAGTTCAAAGTACCAACATTTGCTAAGTATGACGGTCTGTCCTGCCCAAAGATGCATCTGAGATCCTATGTCAGAAATATCCAACCCCACTCATCTGATAAAGACCTCTGGGTACACTTTTTCCAAGACAGTTTGTCAGGCACACAATTGGACTGGTTCTATCAACTTGAGAGATCTGAGGTTCATAACTGGGAAGACTTAGCTGCTGCTTTTTACCGTCAATACCAATACAACGCTGATTTAGCGCCCACTCGTACTCAACTATAGAGTATGGGTATGGCTTCTAATGAAGGATTTAAAGAGTATGCCCAGAAGTGGCGTGACCTGGCTGGAAGGGTGCAGCCACCATTGTCGGATAGAGAGCTAGTTGACATGTTTATGGGGACCCTGTCTGGCCCTTTCTTCAATCATTTAATTGGGAGTTCCTCAGTAGGATTTACCGAACTAATTTTGACCGGTGAAAGGGTCGAGGCCGGCATTAAAAGTGGTTAGATTCAGAAAGATGCCTCCGCATCCACCATTGTTAAGAAAACCTTCCCAGCTAAGAAGGAAGCCTCTACTGTTTATTCTTAGAAAAGTCAAGGAAGAACCGAGCGCCGGCCAACTGTAGGGGTTGTGATGATTCAAAACTCTTCAAATGATCAACCTTGCGGCAATCAGTCAAGACCTAATCAAAAACGGGTAGAAAGACCACAACGACAGTTCACCCGAATCAACATGACGCCAGCTCAAGTACTCCCTCATTTGTTAAAGCTGAATCTTACCAGTTTGAAGGAAGCGCCAAAGAACCCTAATACCTCCTCTCCATACTACCACTCCAATGCCAAGTGTGCTTACCACTCTGACAGTGCAAGGCATGATACCAACAACTGTTGGGCTCTTAAGAACAAAATCCAAGACCTGATTGACGCCAAGGAAGTAGAATTTGATGCTCCTGAGAAGCCCAACGTGATATTTGCTCCGATGCCCAAGCACGGTCATAATGTTCATGCCGTTATGGAAGACCTTCATGTTACCGATGTTGCTGACCTTTTGACTCCGTTACTAGTGATTCAAGAGAATTTGATGAGAGCCGGGATATTCCCAGGCTGTGGAAAAGACTGCTACTTTTGTTTAAACATACGATCTGACTTCCCAATGTTGAAATCAGGTATCCAACGCCTGATGGATACCCAAGAGATACTCTTCCAAAAGACCCATGTTGATACCTTCACTCCTGTTACTCCTGCTACTTTTGCTACTTCAACCAACGATATCACAATAATAACCATCTCCGACAATCTTCCCAAGGCTTGCAAAAGGCATGTCAAGATTACACCTGATCCTGAGTTTGTACCATTAAAAATCACCATGCGGGGGCCTGTCCCGTATCAATCTAACAAAACGATACCATGGAACTACGGAGGAGATATCTTCTATCATGGCATCAAACAAATTGAATCAGTCCAAGAGAATTCTAAAGAGGAAACCCCTGATATATGGAACATTACGGGAACAAGTAAGATAACTCGCAGCAGACATATTTTTTTTCCGGGGATTGCTCCCCCTCGAGCAGTTTTCGGACCCTCGAAAGCTTCTGTGTCTGTTAGACCATCTGTGCAAGGCCCGATAATTGAAGAGTTGGATACTCCTGAAGTAAGACCATCTGTTGATACTACCAATAAGGGTAAGGGGATACTAGAAGTGCATGTCAGGACGAAGGCTCAGACTGTGGTAATCCCCGAAACCACCCAGAAAGAAATGGAAGAAGTCTTGAAAATAATCAGAAGGAGCGACTACGGCGTCGTGGAACAGCTAGGGTAGACCCCTTCCAAAATCTCCATGTTAGCTCTTCTACTCTGCTCTGAGGCCCATGCTAAGTCCTTAATCAAATTTTTAAAGGCAGCACACGTGCCCCAAGAAACTTCGGCTGACCAGTTTCAGGAGTGTGTAGCCAGCCTTACTGCTAATAATGGTCTGAGTTTTTCTGATGCTGATTTGACTCCCAAGGGAAGGAAACACAATGACGCACTACATGTCTCAGTTGAATGCAGGGGAACCACCCTCGCCCATGTCTTAGTTGATACTGGTTCTTCCTTGAATGTGCTGCCGAAGAAAGCATTAGACCGTTTGGACTGCGAAGGATTGACCCTCAAACCCAGTAACATCGTTGTTAGGGCCTTCGATGGGTCCAAAAGAATGGTTCACAGAGAGGTTGACATTCCTATCAAAGTGGGCACAGAAGTCTTCAACTCCACCTTTTATGTGATGGACATCCGTCCTTCATATTCGTGTTTGTTAGGAAGACCGTGGATCCATTATGTTGGGGCAGTTACCTCCTCTTTACACCAAATGCTGAAATATCCTGTTAAGGGTAAGATTATAACGGTGCACGGTGAGGAAGAGTACATGATAAGTCATCTCAATTCCTTCCTCTATGTGGAGTTGGATGGTGAGTTCATAGAAACGTCTTTCTAACATTTTGAGGAAGTTTCTCCTGAGGTCGCAGTTGCGAAGACAATGGTTGAGGTGCCTATCATTCCCAAGCATGTATCTAGGATGGCATCTCTCAAGGACGCAGAGGCTGTAGTCAAAGAAGGAAAGAGCACAGTGTGGGGGCAACTGCCTGATTTTCCCCATAAGACGGACAAGTTTGGATTAGGGTTTACTGCTGCAGGACAGAAAGCTATGCGTCGCTCCAAGGCTGGAGGGCCACCCGTAAGGATCACTCACCATGAAATTAATGCTGTAGAGGATGATGATGAAGAGGACCACTTTGAAGACTGGATCTTTCCAACCGTCGAAGGGGGTTTAAGCAATTGGGAAGCAAAGTATTTTACTCCCATCACCTTCATCAACCAGTAAATTTATCTTTGAACAATTTCTTATTTTGGTTTGTAATAACTAAACAATTCATACACTATTTTCACCTTATGCCTTGCCCGGGGCATATAGGTCCATTTGTAAGGGCTTGATTTTCTTCATTATCATATGCCATGTTTGAATGAATCATTGGATGTTCTCATCTATAAACTGTTGTGTTCTTCTTCTTCTTTCCTTTTGCATTTTGTTTTGTTTAAGGATGGCTATCCCTTACACACACCCACACTCACAAAATGCAGGTACCCATCCACTCCAGATTCCATGGGTGACTATTCTGCTTTAGCCTTCGGTAACTCTGAAGACTTGGTCAATCATGCTGAGTACGAAGTTGACGAAGATTGTGAAGTGCCGGGAGAGTTAGCCAGACTTTTGCAACAAGAAGAGAGGGCTATTCTGCCTCATGAAGAGTTGCTAGAGACCATCAACTTGGGAACAGAGGAAGACAAGAAAGAGGTAAAAGTGGGTGCCAACCTGGAACCAAGTGTCAAAGAGCGCTTAGTGCAGTTGTTGAACGAATATGTTGAAATCTTAGCCTGGTCCTATGAAGACATGCCAGGATTAGACACGGATATCGTGGTTCACCGTCTCCCTACAAGAGAAGACTGTCCACCGATCAAGCAAAAGGTCCTCCGAATGAGGCCCGACATGTCTGAGAAGATCAAAGCTGAGATAATGAAGCAATTCAACGCTGGCTTTCTGGCTGTTACTTCCTATCCACAATGGGTTGCTAACATTGTGCCCGTGCCTAAGAAGGACGGCAAGGTCAGAATGTGTGTGGACTATCGGGATTTAAACAGGGCTAGCCCTAAATACGATTTTCCACTGCCACACATTGACATCTTGGTTGACAACACGGCTCAACATAAGGTATTTTCCTTCATGGATGGATTCTCGGGATACAACCAGATCAAAATGGCCCCCGAGGACATGGAGAAAACTACTTTTGTCACGCAATGGGGTACCTTCTGCTACAAAGTGATGCCATTTGGACTGAAGAATGCAGGGGCAACCTATCAACGCGCCATGGTAGCTTTGTTTCATGATATGATACATCACGAGATTGAAGTCTATGTAGACGACATGATAGCTCGATCACAGACAGAAGAAGAACACCTTGATCATTTGCAAAAGCTAATTTCCAGGTTGAATGAATATAAGCTCAGACTGAACCCAAGCAAGTGCACTTTTGGAGTTAGGTCTGGTAAACTTTTGGGATTTATTGTCAGCAACAAAGGCATTGAGGTTGATTCCGCTAAAGTAAAGGCTATACAAGAAATGCCTGCCCCCTGCACTGAAAAGGAGGTTAGGGGATTCTTGGGACGCTTAAACTATATCGCTAGGTTCATTTCTCACCTGACATCTACCTGTGAGCCAATTTTCAAATTGTTGAAGAAAGATCAGGTAGTTGAATGAAACAATGATTGTCAAGATGCTTTTGATAAAATCAAGGAGTATTTACTAGAACCTCCTATTTTGATGCCACCCGTCGAAGGAAGGTCATTAATCATGTATCTGACTGTTTTGGATAACTCAATGGGGTGTGTATTGGGCCAACATGACGAGTCTGGCCGAAAAGAGCATGCCATTTATTACCTTAGCAAAAAGTTTACCGACTGTGAGACTCGCTACTCACAGCTCGAGAAAACTTGTTGCGCTTTGGTATGGGATGCTCGCCGGCTGAGGCAGTATATGTTGACTCATACCACTTTGCTGATCTCCAAAATGGATCCAATCAAGTATATCTTCGAGAAGCCTGCTTTATCTGGAAGAATCGCTAGATGGCAAATGATCCTAACTGAGTATGATATCCAATATACTACCCAAAAAGCTATAAAGGGGAGTGTACTAGCTGACCATCTAGCTCATCAAGTCGTCGAAGATTACCAATCTATGAGATTCGACTTCCCTAACGAGGACATCATGACATTGGACAACATTGAAGGTAACAGACCGTATGACGGACCTGAACAAGGATCCCGATGGACCCTGTACTTTGATGGTGCTTAAAATGCACTTGGCAACGATATCGGTGCGGTACTCATTTCTCCGGAAGGTTGCCATACACCCTTCACTGCCCGACTTTGCTTTAGCTGTACCAACAACATGGATGAATATGAAGCCTGCATCTTTGGTCTCAAGGCTTCTATAGACATGGGAATCAAATCTTTGGTCGTATTTGGGGACTCGGATTTGGTTATTAGTCAAGTCAAAGGAGAGTGGGACACCAAACATCCTAATCTCATCCCATACAAAGAACATGTCTTGACATTGTTGCCTCATTTCGAGCAGATTACCTTCGAGCATTTCCCGCGAGAAGAAAATCAGTTAGCCGATGCTCTGGCTACAATGTCTTCCATGTTTAAACTCAACTGGGATAACGAGGCTCCCCAAATTACCATCGAGCGAATGGACGAACCTGCACACTGTCATGAGATTAATACCGAAGAAGTAGTGGAACAACCCTGGTTTCATGAAAACAAAAGGTATCTCCAGACTCGAGAATACCCTGAAGAAGCTTCAGTCAATGACAAAAAGTTCTTAAGGAGATTTGCTGCCAAGTTCTTCCTGAGCAATGGTATCCTCTATAAGCGCAACCATGATTGTGTTCTATTTCGTTGTGTGGACAAGGTTGAAGCAGAGTTGATCATGACCGAAATACATAGTGGCACATTTGGCACCCACTTGAGCGGACATACGATGGCTAAGAAGATTCTAAGGGCAGGCTACTACTGGTCTACCATGGAAGCTGATTGTCATCAACATTCTCGTACCTGCCACAAATGCCAAGTCTATGCCGACAAGGTACATATTCCTCCTGTTCCTCTCAGCATTCTGACAGCTCCTTGGCCATTCACAATGTGGGGCATTGACATGATTGGAGAGATCAAGCCCATGGCATCCAATGGACATCGCTTCATCCTAGTGGCTATTGATTACTTCACCAAATGGGTCGAAGCCGCTTCCTTTGCCTCTTTTACAAAGAATGTGGTTGCCCGCTTCATCAAGCAGAACCTCATATGCCGGTATGGTATCCCCGACAGAATCATTACGGAAAACGGTACAAATTTGAACAACACTATGATCACCGCTCTATGCGAACAGTTCAAGATTTATCATCACAATTCATCTCCCTACCGGCCGAAGATGAACGGTGCTGTTGAAGCCGCGAACAAAAATATCAAGAAGATCATTCAAAAGATGACAGTCACCTACAAGGACTGGCATGAGATGTTACTATTTGCTCTGCACGAATATCGTACCACGACACGTACTTCAACAGGGGCAACCCCCTTTTCTTTGGTATATGGCATGGAAGTTGTTTTACCTATGGAAGTTCAGATTCCTTCCTTGAGGATTATGAAGGATGCTGGTTTGAGTGAAGACGATTGGATTCAGACCCGGCTTGATCAACTTAATTTGATCGACGAGAAACGACTTACTGCTATTTGTCATGGTCAGACATATCAAAAACGGATGATCAAGGCCTTCAACAAGAAAGTCAGGCGTCAAGTATATCAAGTCAGAGATCTTGTAATCAAGCGGATCATCTTGCCGCAAAATGATCCCAGGGGCAAGTGGACTCCTACTTACGAAGGACCATTTGTGATCAAGAGCATCTTTTCTGGTGGAGCAATGATTCTGACCACCATGGATGGTGACGACTTGCTGCACCCTGCGAACACAGACATAGTCAAAAGATACTACGCATAAAACGACCCGACAAGTTGAAAACCCGAAAGGGAGACTTGGGCAAAAATGGGCATCCCGGTGAACCAAAAACCCGAAAGGGCGGTTCAGGCAAAAATTAGGGATAAAACCAAAAAAATCTGTACACACGGCAAGTTAAAAACCCGAAAGGGCGACTTGGGCAAAAAAGGGTTTCCCGGTGGATCAAAAACCCGAAAGGGCGGTCCAAGCAAAAGTTAGGGAATTAAAGTGTATGACTATGTCTCGTCTGATCACTTTAAGAACTATCTCTTCACCAACAAGCTCCAAGCTACTGATCAATCTAATCATCGGCGGACGAAGCAACGAATGGACAAGATACTCAGAGTTGTGAAGGCTATAGCAGAATGGGAACCCCATGGAATTGTTACACATAGCCATCTTTCTTTTTGTATAAAATTTTTCAATTTTTACGACAACATTCTCTTACTAGAATGCCTGTCTCCTTTGTACAAAGATACTTACAAAAGTTAATACAAAAATAGTTCAAAATGCAGAAGTTTGCTTGCCTTTCTTTCTTTTTTACACTTATGTTTTATTTGAAAACGTCCAAAGATTTGTTAAATAAGCATATGCATTTGAATATAATCATTGCTTACAAGTAAAATGAAATGGAGAAAGGATAATTACTGATAGGTTGAAGGTGGAGGAAGATATCTTTGTGCCATTCCATAAGAAATCCCCTGCAATACATTGTCAGATCCTCAACAAAGCAGAAGCCTTAGAGTATGTGTCCCCAGCGGAGTTAAGAGATCCCCACTGGAGCCCGAAAACCCTGAAATACATATCCCCAGCGGAACCAGAATATTCTAAACCTATTTCCCCAGTAGGTTATCTTAAAAGTCTGAGAATCAAGCAGATAACGGTTAATTTTTTTGGTTTCCCCAGTATATTGGCGTACAACCAAAGCTCCTGATTCCACCGGCCGAGTAAACATTCTCCCCACAGAGTTATTTCCCAGCAGATCAAAGATTCTTGGTTTTATTTCTCCAGCAGAAGCCTTCTAGGTTCCAACCCCTCAGTAGAGGTTTTCAGAATTTTCCTTAGTTCCCAGGAAAGTCATGAAGGATCCTCATTCCCCGCAGAAGTTGTCAGAACCCTTGTGAATCCCCATAAGTCACCAAGGATTTTCAATCCCCAGCATTGGTCCTAGGATTTCTCATCCCCACAAGTCGTCAAAGATTTTTAATCCCCAAGTAGTCAGCAAGGATCTCTCATCTTCAACAATCAAAGATTTTGAATCCTCAGCATCGGTCAAGAATTTACTTTCTCCGGCAGCAGTTTAAGATTTCATTATTTCCGGCTATCAAGGATTTATTTTTCCTCAGCAAGACAGCTACTCAACCTGCATGCATAACCATTACATTCATATATCATAAACATTGATGAAACGCAGTTCATTGCATCATACATATCATGCAACATAACTTTGTGTTTTAGCTAACATTTTACCCTTTTCAGGATAAGATTAAAAGGCTGTCGTTAACAATTATTCAGATACAGTATGGATACACCCCAAACACGGCGGTCATTCTATTACTCATTCAAAATTTCAAGCCAGATACAATATGGATACACCCCAGACACGGCGGTCATTCTATTATTCATTCAGAATTTCAAGTCAAAATACAGTACAGATACACCCCAGACACAGCGGCCATTCTACTACTCATTCAGACTTCAACAATCCGATATAGACTAGATACGCTCCAGACACGGTGGCCATTCTATCTCTCATTCAGATTCAACTATCAACCTCAAGTTCAGATACACTCCAAACACGGATGCCATTCTGGCCCTTACACCAGCAGTTTGATTCTCCCCAGTGCAGTCGCCAGGGAAGTCATTCTGTCGCTTATTTAGATCCCAGTTAAAGTCTCAGATACACTCTAGACACGGAAGTCATTCTGCTACTCATACAGATCTCAAATTCAGATGCAATACAAATATACTCCAGACACGGCAGTCATTCTGATATTCATTCAAAGTTCAAATACAGTTACGGCTCAGATACGCTCCAGACACGGATGCCATTCTTTTGCTCATACAGACTCAGTCTCCGGATACAGTTCAAATGCATTCCAGACACGGATACCATTTTGATGCTCATTCTTCTGACCTACAACATTGCAATTCAACAAACATTCTTGGATGGCATCTTTAAGCCCATCTCCAGCAAGATTCCACCATCTCCAAATGGCATCTTTAAGCCCATTTCCTCAGCAATATTTTGACGAGTGCAAATTTACGGGCACTCTAGTGTCCAATCCTCTTTTACCTTCGAGTCACGAAAGGCAAGCTTGCCAATCTAACTCTTCAGGTTCAAGAAGATTGAACAGGGGCAACTGTTGTACCCCAAAATTTTCCCTCTCATTTTATCAACATTTCTCATCACAAGGCCCTTGGAACTCAAGATCAAGCTAGGGTTTGCTCTGCTCAAGACACCTCCCTGCACTGTTGACCTAAATTAGGGTTTGAATTTGCACAGGGATATTTTGACCTACAATGCCCAAAATGAATTTCATACTTCATGTTGGACTCATAAGTTTGCCTATACCAAGTTTCAAGCCTTGAATTAAACTTTTGCCTAGTTAATTGGACAGTTGACCTAGAAATCAGCTGTATTGGGGAAAAAGTCAATTGTGGCCAATTGACAGTCAAACCTCATGAATTTTGACCCACATCAACATTATGAACTCATATGAACCATTTGATTAAGTTTGGATCATAATTCCACAAGAAATTTGATCAGATCACCAAAAGGGCAAAATGGTCATTTTTAGGGTTTTGACTGTACAAAGGCAATTTTTGACTATTTGGCCTAGCCAATGGCAAATCAAGCTCAACCATGGACTCAAGGACTCAATGAAATTGTCTTGACCCATTCAACAAGTTCAAAGTATCTCAAATGCATAGGATTGGCAGATGAATTTTTCAGTCAACTGATCAAAATTTGACTGTACACTGAAAAGTCAAACTTTGACTTTTTGGTCAAAATCAAGTGCCAAGGGTCATTTTTCATCAAGACATGTTAAATTATGAAACTTGTTCATCAAGAAACCCAAATTTTCAAATTAGGGTTTAAAATGGAAAATTTTCATAACTTAGAAATTTTCTAAGTTATGAAATTTTCTTAATTTTTCCTAACTTTGTCCCACATTTTCACCAAGATGAATATGGATTCAAACAAAACTTACAACATGAAAGTTATAGTCCATCACAAATTCTACAACTTTGATTCACAAAGTTTTCTCAAAATAAGCTTGGAACTCAAGTTATGATTTTTGGAACAAGGGTACCTAAAACTTTTAACTTAGAGAAATTTTGCCCTAGTTTAGGCAGGATTTTGACCCATCTTCTTGGCCATTTTTCACATAGTTACACTTGGAGTCTTGATCCGCTGTCGCGCGCGGGTCAAAAACGAGTTAAATTGCAAATTGTAGTAACGACGGTAACGGTAACTCGAGTATCGTCTCTCAAGGACTCTTGGGTTTTACTAACTAAAATCGAAATTGGGGGGTTGTTTGGTTCGAGTTTAGGCAAATAAGCTAATTATAAAAAGTGATTATAAAATAAGCTGTTTGGAAATAAGTGATTATAGAATAAGTCGATCTACTGTTTTGGGTTCCTACTATCATCGATTATTATAATTCTAATACCCGAAGCGGATTGTCTATTCCTATTTGGGTACAAACTCAATGACAAGCGCGGTGAAGTTTGTGAGATGTACGATCCTATTGTCCAAATTAAGCAAACGGGATAAGTTTTCATGGATTAAGCAAACATGACTGATCAGACACAACAACGGATTAAGCAAACGTGATGAGTCTATGTTAGGATCATACAATCAACCAAATTGAATCAATATATTTTATGCAATCGAATTAAGCATACAATAACACAAAATATCATTGAAAGGAATTAAACTTAAATTAACATTATAATAATCTCAAGTATTGGAACCTGAATTACAGTAGATCAACCCAAAGGAATTAGTTCTCCATAGTCATTCGTCCTAGCTTTTCCAAATCGTGAATGGAATTTCGTGAACAGTGAATTCGAATGGCATACTACAGTACCACGGCTGCTACCCTAAGGGGAAAGAGAGCGACCCGTTTTACAACCCAACTGGGTCAAACAAACGACCCAGGCCCAAAACTAATTGACCCGAAACTTAACTAAAACTAGTGCTGCAACTTCAACAATTTTTTCAACCTTGCTACAGTCCGAATTGGCTCTCGACTTCTTCATGAAAGTTGTAGGTCTTTTTCTTAGCTTTCCAACCAATATTAGAACGCCTCAATCCGAGTCCTGTAGCTCCAGTTATGAATTTTTTATTGAAAGCTGCACATGCTGAAAAATAAAATACGAAAATTAATTAAATGCAAAAATAAGATAAATTAGCAAAACAATTTAAAACATAAAAATAAACACAATAAACTAAAGAAATGCATTAGTACAATCGTGGAAAGATGTGCATCAAAATGCACTGATCGAGTCTCAAGTTGTAATTCAAAGATGGATTATAGTACAAGTTGTAAGCTTTACAAATTGTCAAAGAACTCCTCAAACACCTTTGTGGTTAGGAAGAATCGAATGCTTGAAGTTGGCAAAAACTCACTTTGTAACCATGGCCAATACATGTTCATACCACTTGCCAAATCTGACCAAACTAGCTTAGTACATAATTACAGGCCTCTAAACCAATTTACACTCAAAAATTGAATGCAAATACATTGGACATTGACATTTCTCTGATCAAGAAAGCATTGCACAATGAACATTTCCATTTTGAGCATAAAGGTCACACTTCCATTTTCATAGAGGCCACTTTATGTCAAATTGCATTTTCTTGAGCCTTGGACTTTTTTTGTTGCAGCAAACAAGTTCCCTAATCTCAGGCATAGTACACCAACTTGAGCATGCTTGTAACTAGCCTGTACAGGCCATAGCTTGGTCACTTCACATCTTTGCTTTCAAAACAAGTCAAATGGCCAAAAGCTCATAACTCACATATCTGATATATTGAACTCAAGCAAAGTTTTCAAACAAGTTTCTCACATCCTTGCAAGCCAGAAGCACGAGCCCTTGACCTCTCAAACCTCTTATACTCAAAAACCACATTTTCTTGCAAAACAGGGCAAGCCCTGCAGAATCACTTCCATCTTCACTTTGCCTCGTGCGTTTTGCCTCAAACTTGTTCCAATACCTTCCATTCAACTCACTCAAACTATCCCAAACCTTCATTGCCAACTGTAACTCCATTTACAGTGTTCACCATTTTTGTTTGAAAGCTTTGCAGGTTGATTTCTGTAGCACGATTCAGGCCACTTCAAAACAAACTAAGCATTGGGAAAGGTTCAGGGGACATCAAGCAAGCTCAAAAGAACCTCATGCCCCATTGAAAGTTGCTGCATTGTCCAACTCGAACTCAACTGAAACAGGTATTTCATGGACTTCTATCTCTCTATTTAGGAACATTTAGCCTTAGGTTTGTGAATGAAAGATGTTGTATTCATTGTCCTGAAACCATACATGTGCTTAGTTTTCATTTATATTAATCGTGCTAGGAGAATTTCATCCATGAACTTTCTGAAAAAACTAGGTTAGAAATTAGGGCCAGAGAAATTCTCTCTGGTCTTTGAGAGTTAGATTTAACGTTTTATATGGTTGAAATCGTTGTTTGATGCTCTACAAGTTTCATGTTTTGAGTTTTGTCAAAGGATCACGTTTCCAGGAGTTGGCAGTTTGTACACAAAAGGCGCGTGTTTTTTGTTTGAACAGAAGAAGAAGATAAAGTAGCTGGGCTGGGCCTGGCTATTTCCTACTTTTGACACCCCCTTTTCAGTTTCACACCCCCTGGCCCATTTCTTTGTATATTTATTATTTTTGCATTTTAATTTCATTTCTAACTTTATTATTTTATTTCCAAATATAAAAAATGCCTAAAAAATATTTTCATAAATTTTTACATTTTTTTTGTATTTATTTTAATTGTTTCCAACATTAAAATGTTTAAATACTTTATATTATTTTGTTTAAACTTAAAAATAATGTAAAAATACCTTTATTTTCATTTATTATTTTTATTCACATTTGAAAATATTTTCTTGAAGTATATACATTTTTAAAAAAAAAACACAAAAATAATACATTTTTTTTAGTGATATTTTATACTAAAAAAATACTTTTTTTCAATATACTTCTATTTTTGTACATATTGATACATTTTTGTATATAAATATAAATAATACGATTTCTTTAAGGAATTAGGGTTTACCCTAAAAATAATTAAAATTAACTTTTTATTTATTTTTTTACATTTCTTTCCATTGAAAATACTTTACATACTTAAAAAGCCTTTTTGCATAATACTTTTTTATTTAATATTTATTTATTGTATTTATTTAAATATTGTACATTTAAGTATTATGCCTTGCAAATTCAATTTGGTTGTAATAATTTAGGGTTTAATTTCTTACAAAATAATTCCCTATTCAAATTTGTACCCCCTCCCTATATCAAGTTGTAATAACTTAGATTTATTTTTACGCACTTAAATGCTTTCAAGTATGCCATGATTAGAGAATTAGGGTTTGTATGCAAAATCAAAACCAACAAATAGTTTGACCTAATCAAAGACAAAAATGCATGAAAATCAAACACAATGCACACTTGCACCCCTAGGGTTACAATCCACTTGTTGCCTTCAAAAATGGGCCATGGTATGCATGTTGAGTACTTTGGCAAAGCAAAAGATCATAGTCCCTCGATGACGCTATCTTGGTTGCCTAAACAAAGTGATCATGTCCCTCAAGAAAATTGCCAAAAATACTTGACATTATTACTATCATGGTCTATACGATGACCCGCGCCTGTCCCGTTTAACATCCTAACACAAGGTTGTTCGTCAAACACAATGGTGAAACAACACTGTTAAAAGGGTTAAAAACACAAGAAAGATCTTTGAGTAAAATAGGGTAGATAACCCTTAGTTACTTGATCAAAAACTTGCAAAACATCCTTGCTATCTTCAAAACACCCTTCATAACACAATTTCAAAACCCTACTTTCAAACATTGAAAACTTTTCAAAAGACAAAAACATCTTTGTATACATTCAAACAAGAATCATTACAAAGGTTGCCACAACGATGGCCTCTTTTCAAAATATCTTTCCAAATCACACACAAAGCACCATTTCAAACAATTTAAGAGCACCATTTCAAACAATTGAAAAGCAAAGCAAGTGATCTAAACAAGTAACTAAGAGCTCATGGATAACCATGGATAGAAAGGGTGCTAATACCTTCCCTTTCTATAATCTACTCCCCGAACCCAAGAAAACATCTCAAAGGTCTTTCCGGTGCTTTTTGACCTTTCCTTAGGATAAAATAAAAAGTCGGTGGCGACTCTTGCTAAACCGAAACATTTGCGAACACAAACGCAAAACCTCAAGTCAGTTCTCCCACCGTATCACAGACGGGTTGTGGATGGACTCCGAGTAAAGGTCAGATGGCTCGGGATGGTTGTTTCCAGTAATGCTACCCCAGAAGAAATCAAGGTCAGTATCCAACAATAGATCTTCCTGGGTCATGGTAATAACATTAGGCCCATAAGGGAATCCTAACAGGTTGGCAAACTCCCTATGGTTATAGCGGTAGTCCATGTCAAACAGTCTGAAGGTGATCATCCCGCGGTTGAACCCTAACCCATGATTTGGTAGGTAGCTCAGTGTGCTCAAGAACTCAAGGGTCAACTTTTTGTAGGTACAATAACGTCTCTGAATAGGAGCAGTGTCCCAGCCTATTTGGTGTAGCAGATACATGACACTCTCACGAATGCCTAAAGCTGTCATAGCATGGTCATCAGCATAAATTGTAGGACACATCTCATGCTCAGCTAGATCCTCAAAACGTCTTCTCTGGTGCCTACTTCTCAAGGTGATGATCATGTAGTTTACTCGTGCCATGGAGCTAAATATTAAAGCTAAAGAATTACCCTGAAAATGTTTAATAAATGTATGAAAAACTAAGTTAGTATTTTCAGGTTAAAAATTCCGAAGTTAAATCAAAAAGAAAAAGAAAGTTTAAAAGAAAAATAAAAATAAAAGAAAAATAAAAAGGAGTAAGGGATGCAACATGAAAGTTTTAAAGATTAAAATAAAAGAAGAAATTAAAAACATATTAAAACAAAAATAATTAAAAGAAAACATGGGTTGCCTCCCATGAAGCGCCTTTGTTTTATGTCGATGGCTCGACAGATAATACCTATTCAGTTAGGTAGCGGGGTAGGTGGCTCACTTAACTGCAGATAAGCCGAATAGTTCAGATTTCCGACGTTAAAATAATGCTTTAAGCGCTGGCCATTGACTATAAATGGTTCGATAGAATTTCCTTTAATTTCTATCGCACCACTGGGGAAAACTTTATTAATTTCGAACGGTCCTGACCATCTGGAACGTAATTTACCCGAGAAAAGTTTCAGTCTAGAGTTGAACAGGAGTACGATGTCTCCTTCCTTAAATTCTTTCTGCGAGATACGCTTATCGTGCTATTTTGTTGTTCTTTCCTTATAGATTCTAGCATTTTCATAAGCGTCTAAATGCAATTCTTCTAATTCATGGATATCTAATATTCGTTTCTCGCCAGCAATCTTGTAATTTAAGTTAAGGGTTTTAATGGCCCAGTAAACTTTATGTTCTAATTCTACTGGCAAATGACAAGATTTTCCATAAACTAATTTAAACGGCGTTGTTCCGATAGGGGTTTTAAAAGTTGTCCTATATGCCCAAAGAGCATCATTCAGCTTGGAGGACCAATCTTTTCTGAATGTGGCTACGGTTTTCTCAAGGATTTGTTTAATTTCCCTATTTGACACTTCCACTTGTCCACTCGTTTGAGGATGGTATGGTGTGGTTGTGCGATGTTTAACGCCATATTTTGAAAGTAATTTTTCGAAAATTCTAGAGATAAAATGGGAATCGCCATCACTGATTACTAGTCTTGGTACACCGAATCGTGGGAAGATAACATGCTTGAATATTTTAAGTACTACTCGTGTATCGTTTGTGGGTGCAGCAACGGCTTCAATCCATTTTGATACGTAGTCAACAGCTACCAATATATACTTATTTCCAAAATATGCGGGGAACAGTCCCATGAAATCAATTCCCTACACATCGAAAATTTCTACTTCGAGAATCCCTTTTTGCGGCATTTCGTCACGTCTAGATATATTTCCTGTGCGCTGACATCTATCGCAGTTCATAATTGCTACGTGGACGTCTTTCCATAAAGTAGGCCAAAATAAGCCAACTTGAAGTATTTTTGCACAAGTTTTCGATGTACTAGCGTGTCCACCATAAGGGGCGGAATGGCAATGGGCAATGACGTCGTCTATTTCATTGTTAGGAACACAACGACGGTAGATAACATTGGCGCCTCTTTTAAAGAGTAGTGGTTCATCCCAAAAGTAGTGTTTAAGATCATGGAAGAATTTCTTCCGCTGTTGGTACGTTAAATCGGGTGGTAAAACACTGGCGGCTAAATAGTTAACGAAATCAGCGTACCATGGTAATATGGTGTTGGTACAAATGGCTTTTACTACCGCAGTTGTTAAATGTTCATTGTGTTGATCTAAATTGTCAGTAGGAGCTATCTCTAGTTTAGCAATAAGGCGTTCATATGGGAAATCTTCGTTTATGGGAACATTCTCGGTTTGGATTCCATCTAATCTTGATAAATGGTCTGCTACCACGTTTTCAGTCCCTCTTTTGTCTTTGATTTCCAAGTCAAACTCTTGTAGGAGTAAGATCCATATGAGTAGTCGTGGTTTGGCGTCTTTCTTACTTAGCAAGTATCAGATCGCAGCATGATCCGTGTAAATAATGATTTTGGCGCCCACTAAGTAGGAACGAAATTTATCCAATGCGAATACAATAGCTAAGAGTTCCTTCTCCGTAGTGGCGTAATTCATTTGTGCGGGATCGAGTGTTCTGCTTGCGTAGTAGATAGCGTGAAGCTTTTTATCCTTACGTTGTCCTAGGACTGCGCCTACAGCATAATCGCTCGCATCGCACATTATTTCAAATGGTAGGTTCCAATAAGGAGGTTGCATAATAGGTGCTGAAATTAAGGCTTCTTTAAGCGTCTCAAATGTGTTTAAGCATTTATCGTCGAAAATAAACTCGGCTTCTTTCATCAATAATTCAGTTAGCGGCTTAGTGATTTTAGAAAAATCTTTTATAAAACGTCGGTAAAAACCAGCGTGTCCTAGAAAAATTCTTATTTCTCTAACTATTTTGGGTGGTTGAAGGTTTTTGATAACCTCGATTTTTGCTTTATCGACTTCAATCCCTCTGTTTGATACAATGTGACCCAACACAATTCCTTGTCTTACCATGAAGTGACATTTTTCCCAATTGAGCACGAGGTTGACATTGACACAGCGTTTCAGTACTAGTTCAAGATTTGATAAACATCCGTCAAAACTTTCTCCACAGACAAAAAAATCATCCATGAATACTTCCATAATTCCGTCTAAAAAGTCTGTGAAAATCGCCATCATGCATCGTTGGAAAGTTGCAGGTGCGTTACATAGTCCAAATGGCATTCTTCGGTATGCAAAGATACCATAGGGGCATGTGAACGTGGTTTTCTCTTGATCATCAGGATGAATGGGAATTTGGAAGAATCCTGAGTATCCGTCAAGATAGCAGAAATGGGAATGTTTGGCTAAGCGCTCGAGCATTTGATCAATGAATGGTAATGGGAAATGGTCCTTGCGCGTAGCTTTGTTTAGTTTTCTGTAATCGATGCACATTCTCCATTCTGTTTGGGTACGTTGTTCCACCGATTCTCCTTTTGTGTTTGTTATAACTGTAACACCTCCTTTCTTAGGTACTACGTGAACTGGACTGACCCAGTTGCTATCTGATATTGGGTATATGATGCCTGCCTCTAGTAGTTTCTGTACTTCTTTCTTAACGACTTCACTTAGGATAGGATTTATTCATCTTTGATGTTCTCTAGAAGTCTTGCAGTCCTCCTCCAGCATAATGCGGTGCATACAGAGAGAAGGGCTTATTCCTTTTAGATCTGATATTTTATAACCTAACGCGGTTGGATACTTCCTTAACACATTAAGAAGTTTTTCAGTTTCGATCTTCCCTAAATTGGCATTGACTATAACTGGTCGTTCGAGCTCTTTATCTAAAAATTCATACCTAAGATCTTCAGGTAACGTTTTAAGTTCTATACCAGTTTTCTTATCAGTAGGGGTAAGATCGGGTGTTAAGGCGAAACATTCACTTAGGTTGGCATCTAGATATTCTTGTTTCCAGTCGTCATCCTTGAGGATAGTTGGTGTCAGAATTTTCAGCATCCCAGAATAGGTGTCTTCTTGGCTTTCTAGTTCTTTGACACATTCATCAATAATATCTAGGAGACAACATGAGTCATCTATAGCAGGGGCTTTAAAGAATTGGGAAAGAATGAATTCTACTTTTTCTTGTCCTACCTCAAAGGTAAGCTTTCCTTTCTTAACGTCAATAATGGCTCATGCAGTGGCTAAAAATGGTCTTCCTAGTATGATGGGAATGTTTGAATCTTCCTTTATGTCCATTATTATAAAGTCAATCGGTATGTAAAATTGTCCTATTCGGACAGGAATGTTTTCTAGCATACCAACAGGGAATTTGACTGATCTGTCAGCTAGTTGTAGGGACATCTTGGTAGGTCTCATGTCACCTAATTTGAGTTTCTCGCAAATAGATAAGGGCATTAGACTAACACTTGCTCGTAAATCGCATAGAGCTTTGTCTATGACAGATTTTCCAATTACACATGGTATGGAGAAACTACCAGGATCTTTTAGCTTTGGAGGCATGTTATTTTGAATTATGGCGCTACATTCGGCAGTTAGCATAAAGGTTTCGTTTTCAACAATTTTTTTCTTATTAGACAATATTTCTTTTAGGAATTTAGCATAGGACGGCATTTGGGTTATAGCTTCTGTAAACTGAATAGTAGTGTTTAATTGTTTCAGAAGTTCTACAAATTTCTTGAATTTCCCCTCGTTCTTGGATTTTGCAAGTCTTTGAGGGTATGGAATTGGTGGTTTATATGGCGGTGGAGGTACGTAAGGTTTTTCCGAAGCCTCTCTGTTATCATTCTCGTCTTCCTCTACATTCTCAGATTGTTCTTTCGATTTCTCTGCTTCCTTTTCAGGTTTCTGATACATGGTCGGATTTTGGAGTCTAGGATCTACCGGTCCATCAAGTGTTATCCCACTTCGTAATGTGATAGCATTGGCGTGTCCTTTAGGATTGGGTTGCGGCTGTCCAGGAAATGTACCAACAGGTGCGGCAGAACTAGCTTGGTGTTGTGCTACTTGGGAGATTTGGGTTTCTAACATTTTATTGTGAGTTGCTAGGGCATCTACCTTATTTTCTAATAGCTTCAGTTGTTCACTGGTGTGAACATTTTGATTGAGGAATTCTTTATTTTTTTGAGCTTGATTAGCAATAAAATTTTCCATTAGGATTTCAAGGTTAGATTTCTTAGGAATGTTAGGAACATTAACAGCGGGTTTTTGATAACCTGGAGGTACAGCAGGTGCTTGGCCAGGTGCATATAAAGCATTATTGTTCTTGTACGAGAAGTTAGGATGGTTCTTCCAACCAGGATTATAGGTATTAGCATAAGGATTACCTTGAGCGTAATTCACCTGATCAACTGATATTCCTGGTAAGATTTGACATTCGGTTCCAACATGACCAGGAACTCCACAAACTTCGCAGTTTGGGGTAACTGCAGCCACGGTGGCTGCAGGAGGTAAGGTCAAGCTTTCTATCTTTTGAGTAAGAGCATCTACCTTAGCATTAACTTTATCTAGGCTACTAATCTCGTACATCCCACTTTTGGTTTGAGTTTTCTCCACAGGTGTTCTTTCTCCTCCCCACTGATAGTGGTTTTGAGCCATATTTTCAATGAGTTGGTTAGCTTCGTCGTAAGGCTTGTCCATTAGTGTACCACCTGCGGAGGCATCTATAGAGAGTCTTGTGTTGTACAAGAGTCCATTATAAAACGTGTGGATGATCAACCATTTTTCTAATCCGTGATGTGGGCACATTCGCATCATATCTTTGTAGCGTTCCTATGCATCGAATAGCGATTCAGTATCCTTCTGCCTAAATCCGTTGATTTGAGCTCTTAATGCAGCAGTCTTGCTTGGGGGAAAGTATCGTGCTAAAAATACAGTCTTAAGTCCTTCCCACGTAGTGATGGAATTTGACGGCAAGGATTGCAACCAAGCCCAAGCTCTATCTCTTAGCGAGAAAGGGAAAAGACGTAATCTTATTGCATCTTTACTAACACCATTTGCTATAACTGTGTCGGCAAATTGAACGAATTTTGTAAGATGTTCATTTGGATCCTCGGTAGGATTTCCAGAGAATTGGCGTTGTTGGATAGCTGATATCAGTGACGGTTTCAACTCAAAATCGTTTCGATTTATTGTTGGAGCAATAATGCTATTGTGGGGTTCTTGTTGTGATGGAGTTGCGTACTCCTTCAGTGGACGGGTCCTTTGTTCTTCGGCCATGTCTACTTCTGGATTAGTTTCGGTTTCAGAGGAAGAATTAGAATTTGTTTTGGAATCAATCTTAAATTCGGGTTTGGGTAAAGGAATAGCATGATTTAAACAGTAATCCCTGACTGTTCATCTTATGGAAAGGATGCGTTCAGGTTCATCCGTCGATTTGTCAAGTGGTTCGCCTTGTAAGCGAGTCCTTGGCATACAAATCGAAAAAGGGTTTTTGTTGCCTAGTCTAAACGCGCAACAGAAGAATCATACTTAATTGACTAATCAGTCCCCGGAAACGGCGCCAAAATCTTGATCGGGACTTTATAAGTCTATTGGGATACTAACTGCAAGTATACAGTTTAGTCGTTCTAGTTTTAAATGATTATCGAACCCACAGAGACTGAGGATCAATCGCATACGATCTAATGCTACAATTGTTTAACTAAGCGATGAATATTTGGTTTTAGGGGGAAAATAGTTTAATTAAAAATAATAGTAATAGCTATACCGATATGTGATAGTCGGACTTCGGGAATTCGGTGAATCACTTGGCATATAAAGTATTTCGGTAAAAATGAATTGTTTAAAAACCTGAGACATACACTCTCGTGTTCATGAAATAAGTCATGCTACTAAACCTAGTGGATGCACTTTAAATTTAAAAACACTTTTTGAAAACAATTTGAGTTTAATTAATTTGTTAAAACACTCTCATGTATTTAAAAATTAATGTTTCGTTACCACTATCTGGGTCGAACCCCAGCTCTTGCATGCAGGTTCTTGCCTTAATTAATTTCTCACTCTCGTGGCAAAATCGTGTTAATTATCCTCTCACTCTCGTGACAAGGATAGTTAAATTAAACATGGAAATTGGAAACCAGAAATTATTTATAAATGTTTTTAGCCAAGTTATCCCTGAATTCTTTCGGTACTTAGGAGTCACATACCGGTATAATTAATTTAGCCGGACATAATATATTTAGTAACTATGCAACTTAGAATATAATTCATAAAAATAAATGACATAGCACAAGAATAAATAAAAATTAATTGCATAAAAAACATGTAAATAATGTTGCTGTGGTAATCTTGGTGCTTACAAATTCCTTGCAATTAGACGAAATCTATAACCGTGTTAACTCTTGGATTAAGAACTAAAACTCTAGAAACTAATTCTGGAATTTAAAATTACAGTAGGTATAAAAAGGTTCAAAAGCAAGAAAATAGAATAATGCAGAAAAATAGAAATTTGGCTCTGTAGAAAATTCTTCGACCATTATCCATTGAACTGCTCCATATTTATAGAAGAAGATTTTGCAGTTGAGAAAATATTGGAACAGCTTGAGTGGAGGAAGACCCGGATTCATGGTTACTGAAGTGGAGGAAATATAGGAGAAGAAACTGCCCACAATGTTGCCCACGTCTCTCTGTATTCCATAACGTTGTTTTTAAGTGTGTGACGGTCGTCACGAGGGGGTGACGGTCGTAATGCGCTTAAATAGCGCATTACACTCGTCAATGATGTGTGACGAGCGTCCTTCTAGTTATGGGGGCGTTACGGTCGTCATAGGGTGTGACAGTCGTCACAGCTACAAAATCTGCAGACTTTGCAGATTTTGGCCTTTTTCTTCTGATTCTTGGTTAGCTTCCTTCATGTCATCCTTTTCCACTGATTTGAGTTGAAACATGTTGTACCTGTGAAAAGACACAAAAACTCGGAACAATCAGGAGTTAAACGACTCAATGTATTATGAAAATCGATAAAAAGTGTAGTAATTATATGATACGATTTCTCGTTATCAGTTATCTGGTCGTAATCCAGGATTCACAATACCTTACTTCTTATCTGGTCATAATCCAGGCTTCAGAAGAGATCAAATGGTTATCCGGTCGTAATCCGAGCTTCCCTTTGGCTTTTGGGCCTACTAATATCCGGTTGACTCCGGGCTTCTTAGTAATTAGCTGGGTAAACTGTTATTTGGTCGTAATCCAAGCTTCACAGTGTCCCTCACTGTTATCTGGTCGTAATCCAGGCTTCAATGCTTTTTTACCGCTATCTGGTTGTAATCCAGGCTTCGCGATGTCTCATACCACTATCTGGTCGAAATCCAGACTTCATGGTGTTCAGAGGAAATCAAGATACTATCTGGTCGTAATCCGGGCTTCATAACTTGTGTTAAAGATATACCACTATCTGGTCGTAATCCAGGCTTCGTGGTGTCTTTGGCTGCTATTTGGTCGTAATCCAGGCTTCACAGTAACTTGTATTGCTATCTGGTCGTAATCCAGGCTTCACAATAACTTGCTAAGCTGTTATCCGGTTGTAATCCGGGCTTCACGGCTTGTGTTTATGACATACCACTATCTGTTTGTAATCCAAGCTTCATGGTACCTCACACTGCTATCTGGTCATAATCCAGGCTTCACAGTAACTTGCTGAGATGTTATCCGATCGTAATCTGGGCTTCACGGCTTGCTAGGGATTAAACTATTATCCGGTCGTTCTCTGGGCTTCATAGCTTAAAGATAAACCAATATTTGGTCGAATCCAGGCTTCGTGGTGTTCGATACTGCTATCTGGTCGAATCCAGGCTTCACAATATGCTGTTGAAATTAAGATATTATCCGGTCGAATCTGGGCTTCATAGCTTGAACTTTGTGAGAATTTGATTGTATCTTTCCTGAAAGGTAAAGGTTAATCGTATGTAATGCGTGACATGTATCAAGCAATGATGTTCTCAAAATAAATGAGACTGTGTCGTATGATGCGTATGCGTATGTCATGGTGTATGGATATGCAATGTTTTTATGATAATCTTCTAGCTGGGGAAAATAAATCCCAGATTGCTGCTGGAGAATGCAAGACGTTGAATTCTTTGTTCTCACTGGGGATGGTGAATGAAGATGATTGTGAGAATAATCCTGCTGGAGAATAAACCGGCGAGAAAATGATTATGTGGGAAAGAGATGCTCTGTTAGAGGACCTGTTGTTTTGGAGGAATAACTTCGGCTAGGGATAAATTATCATTGCTGACGATGATGAACTCTGTTAGGGATTGAGTTTCTGTTTGTGAAAGAAATGAACTCCACTGGGGATAATCTTTTAGCGGCGACTTCACTGGGGATAATCTTTTAGTGCGGGCAATAGATAAACTCTGCTTAGGGAGAATCTTGCCGACTCATTCGCAGTTGCGAGCCTCAGCTGGGGAGAATGGTATCTTGTTCGGGACAGCTAATATCACTGTCTTTTTCTTACTCTGCGGGGAGTGAATATACCTTCAATCGTTTTCTCCAACTAGGTATATCTCTATACCTTGTGGATAGAGAAACTGTATGGTTTGGACATTTCTTATTTGCCCCTGTTCCTGATATTACGAGTGATCGTCTTTTGTTTCGCATGTAAATATTTATGAGCAGCAATTATTGTCAAATGCATATATAAAAAATGAACCATTGGACGTTCTTGCAAAACAAAACGGAAAAAGGAAAACAATTTGAAATTTCTTTGTGAAAATGAATTGTATTGATTTTGAAGTTGGCCTGTAAATAGGCGTTTTTGTACAAGAGGCTGACATCCTAGTAAGAGAATGCCGCCGAACAATAGAATTTATACAGTTTGTGTAAAAGAAAGAAAAACAGCTATGTGAATAATCCCACTGGGTTCCAACTCTGCTATCGCCTTTATATCCTCGAGCATCTCATCACTTTGCTACTTGGTTGAAGGTAGATCAGATTGATTAGTGTCGTCCGAGCTTGATAGCCGATACCGAAGTCTGGTTACAAGGTAATCCAATGAGACATAATGTTACGCTTTAATCCCTAATTTTTGCCTGGACCGCCCTTTCGGGTTTTCAGTCCACCGGGATACCCTTTTTTGCCCAAGCTGCCTTTTCAGGTTTTCGACTTGCAGGGTGTACTGTCTTTTCATTTTCATCCCTTACTTTTGCCCGAACCCTTTTGGTTCTCTAGGAAGCCCTTATTTTTGCCTAGGCCAGTCAACCTAGCGGGTCTTTGATTATGTGTAGTATTTTTTTCACTATGTCTGCATTGACGGAGTGAGGAAGGTCGTCACCATCCATGGTGGTTAGAATCATAGCTCCTCCTGAGAAAATGTTCTTAACCATAAATGGCCCTTCATACGTAGGGGTCCATTTTCCCCTGGGATCACTTTGCGGCAGTATGATGCGCTTGATTACCAGATACCCAACTTGATACTCTTGTCGTCTGACCTTCTTGTTAAATGCCTTGATCATCCACTTTTGATACGTATGACCATGACAAATAGCAGTAAGTCTCTTTTCGTCGATTAAGTTCAACTGATCAAGTCGGGTCTGGATCCAGTCGTCCTCGCTCAAACCTGCATCCTTCATAATCCGAAGAGAGGGTATCTGGACCTCAATAGGTAAGACTTCTTCCATGCCGTACACCAAAGAGTAGGGTGTTTCCCCTGTTGAAGTTCGTGCTGAGGTTTGGTACCCATGAAGAGAAAATGGTAACATCTCTTGCCAATATTTGTATGTCACCGTCATCTTCTGCACAATCTTCTTAATATTCTTATTAGCCGCTTCAACAACCCCATTCATCTTCAGCCGGTAGGGAGAAGAATTGTGATGCTGTATCTTGAATTGCTTGCAGAGTTTGGTGATCATCGTATTGTTGAGATTTGTACCATTGTCTGTAATGATCCTCTCGGGTACAACATATCGAAAGATCAAATTGTGCCGAATAAACCGTGCCACGACATTCTTGGTTACTGTAGCAAAGGAAGCTGCCTCAACCCACTTCATAAAATAGTCAATTTCTAATAGGATAAAACGATGCTCGTTGGACGCAGTAGGTCTGATCTCGCCAATCATATCAATGCCCCACATTGCAAAAGGCCAAGGAGATGTCAAGACGTTCATAGGAACTGGAGGTATATGCACCTTATCAGCATAGACTTGGCACTTATGACAGGTCCGAGAATGCTTATAACAGTCGGCTTCCATGGTGGACCAATAATATCCTGCCCGTAGGATTTTTTTTGCCATGGTATGTCCACTGGAATGAGTTCCGAAGGTACCTTCATGTAATTCTGCCATAATCCTTTCTGCCTCGTTTTTGTCCACACATCGCAGTAAGGTCGAATCATGGTTACGCTTGTAAAGAATGTCATTGCTGATGAAGAACTTCGCAGCGGATCTCCTCATAAACTTCTTGTCGTTAACAGATGCACCCTCGGGGTATTCTTGAGCCTCAAGATACCTCTTTATCTCATGAAACCAAGGTTTATCTGTTACCTCTTCAGTCTCAATATCACAGTAATGTGCAGGTTCGTCCAACCTCTCAATGGTAATCTGGGGAGCCTCATTGTCCCATTTGACCTTGAACATAGAAGACATGGTAGCTAGCGCGTCCGCTAACCGATTCTCCTCTCTAGGGAAATGTTCAAAGGTTATCTCTTCAAAATGTGGAAGCAACGTTAATACATACTCTTTGTAAGGAATAAGATTTGGGTGTTTTGTATCCCACTCGCCTTTGATCTGACTGATCACGAGAGCGGAATCTCCGAACACACTCAAGAACTTAATCCTTAGGTCAATAGCTGCTCGAAGGCCCATGATGCATGCTTCATACTCCGCCATGTTATTGGTGCAGTTAAAACATAATCGGGCGGTGAACGGAGTATGACAACCTTCAGGAGATATGATCACGGCGCCAATGCCATTACCCAAAGCGTTTGAAGCTCCGTCAAAATACATAGACCATCAGGATCCTTCCTCAGGTCCTTCATCTGGTCCAGGTGTTTCGCAGTCAGTCACCAACATGATGCTCTCATCCGGAAACTCGAAATTCCTAGACTGGTAATCATCCACTGCCTGATGTGCCAAATGATCTGGAAACACACTTCCCTTGATTGCTTTTTGGTTTGTGTATTGGATGTCATACTCAGTCAAGATCATCTGCAATCTTGCTATTCTTCCGGATAAGGCAGGCTTTTCGAAGATATACTTGATCGGATCCATCTTTGATATCACTAGGGTAGTGTGAGTCAGCATATACTGTATCAGCCGGAGAGCAGCCCATGCCAAAGCGCAGCAAGTTTTCTCAAGCAGTGAGTATCGGGTCTCACAGTCGGTAAACTTTTGCTAAGGTAGTAAATAGCATGCTCTTTTCGGCCAGACTCGTCATACTGCCCCAACACGCACCCCATTGAATTATCGATTACTATCAAGTATAAGATCAAAGGTTTCCTTTCGACTGGAGGCATCAGAATAGGGGCCTCTTGGAGATATTCCTTGATCCTTTCGAAAGCGGCCTGACACTCATCATTCCACTTTACCACTTGATCTTTCTTCAACAGCTTGAAGATTGGATCACAAGTAGCATTCAGATGTGAAATGAATCGGGCAATGTAATTCAGACGTCCCAAAAAGCCTCTGACTTCTTTTTCTGTTCGGGGAGCTGGCATTTCCTGTATAGCCTTCACCTTTGCAGGGTCCACTTGAATACCTTTATCACTAACAACAAAACCCAGCAGCTTACCAGATCTTACCCCGAAGGTGCACTTGTTAAGGTTTAACCTGAGCTTGTACATCTTCAACCTATCGAACAACTTCTGGAGATGGTCAAGATATTCCTCTTCAGTCTGGGACCTTGCAATCATGTCATCAACGTACACCTCAATCTCATGATGAATCATGTCGTGGAACAAAGCGACCATGGCGCACTGATACGTTGCCCCAGCATTCTTTAATCCAAACGGCATGAATTTATAGCAAAAGGTACCCCAGTGTGTGACGAATGTTGTCTTCTCCATGTCTTAGGGAGCCATTTTAATCTGATTGTAACTAGAAAAACCATCCATAAAGGAGAAGATCTTATGCTGCGCGGTGTTGTCAACCAGAATGTCGATGTGAGGGAGTTGGGAAAACATCCTTGGGGCTTGCCCTGTTCAGATCCCTATAGTCAACACACATCTGAACCTTATCGTCTTTCTCCGACACTGGAACCATGTTGGCAACCCACTGTGGGTAAGAAGTGACAACTAGAAAACCGGCATCAAACTGTTTCATGACCCCAGCCTTGATTTTCTCAGACATCTCTGGGCGCATTCGGTGAACTTTTTGCTTCACTGGAGGACAGTCTTCCTTAGTTGGCAAGCGATGAACCACAATATCGGTATCCAACCCAGGCATATCTTCATAAGACCAAGCAAAGATCTCAACATAGTCACGCAGCATTTGTATTAATCGTTGCTTGACACTAGGCCCCAGATTCACACCGATCTTGACCTCTTTCTTGTCTTCCTCTGTACCCAGATTCACTGATTCCACTGGCTCTTAATGGGGCTGTATGGCCCTCTCTTCCTGTAGTAATAGTCTAGCAAGTTCCCCAGGAACTTCACATTCATCCTCACCCTCGTCCTCGACTTGGTTGATCGTACTTTCGAAGTCATAACTGGTAGTAGCAGAGTCGTTGTCAGTGGGATCCAGAGTGGATGTGGATCTGCATTATGATATGTGAGTGTGTGTAAGACAATAGCTGTTTTGATAAAGTGCAAGATAGAAAAGAAAAAAAGGAGCGCAAAATTTGTAACGCAAGAAAACGTCCAATGCTTTATTGATGATATATGGAAATGACAAATATTAAGCCCTCACGAACAAAGCCACGGTGTCTCGGGCAAGGCACCGGGCCGTAAAGTTTTAAATTGTCTGTTACAAGTCTCAAAACAAAAGTCTATTACTGTGTAATAAAAGAAACTGGCACGAAGTCCTTCGCTGTCCAGTTGTCCAATCCACCGTCGCTAGTCGGGTAAATCTAGCTAACAAACTCTGACTCCTCTTCATCATTCTCAATTGCATTGACTTACGAATTACTGATACGCAGGGGAGGTCTTCCAATCCATGCACGCCGAACAACCCTTTGAGCTTCTGCAGTAAAACCTAAACCAAACTTGTCAGTCTTGTGTGCGAAGTCAGGGAGTTGACCCCAATTTTCACACCCACCTTTTTCAATAACAGCCTGGGCATCCTTGAGGGAAACCATCTTCATTGGAGATTCTTCAACAACAACTTCAGTTGACGCCAGAGTCTGGGGGACCTATTCAAAGTTATGACACGGGGTTTCGATGAACTCCCCGTCCATCTCCACATACCGAAAAGAGTTAAGGTGGCTCACCATGTACTCCTCTTCTCCTCGTACCATGACAATCTTCCCCTTCACTGGATATTTTAACATCTGATGGAGCGTGGAAGTCACTGCCCCAGCTTTATGAATCCATGGGCGACCCAACAAACAAAAATAAGATGGTCAGATGTCCATCACATAGAACATAGATGCGAAAGTCTGAGAGCCAACTTTAACATGGACATCCACCTCCCCGTGCACCATCCTTTTGGACCCGTCAAAGGCCCTAACCACAATATTACTCGGCTTCAGAACCAACCCTTCACAGTCCAACCGGTCTAACGCTATCTTGGGTAAAACATTCAATGAGGACCCAGTATCCACCAGTACATGGGCCAAAGTAGTGCCCCTGCACTTGATCGAAACATACAGAGCGTCATTGTGATTCCTCCCTTTGACAGTCAGATCTGCGTCGGAGAAACCCAACCCGTTGTCAGTGGTCAAACTAGCCACACAGTCTTTGAATTGATCAGCAGATGTTTCCTGCGGCACATGCGCAGTTTTAAGGAAAGCAATTAAAGCCTTTGCATGGGCTTCTGAGCACAACAATAAAGATAACATGGAGATCTTCGACGGGGTTTTCCCCAGCTGCTCAACTACGTTGTAGTTGCTCTTTTTGATAATCTTCAGAATTTCCTCTATCTCCTGTCTAGATGTTTCTACAATAATCTTCTTCGGTGCCTCCATCCGGGCAGGCTCATCTGTAATCTCTTTGCCCCGAGCGTTAGATGACTCGGTGACAGGGGTGATAATTGGAATATGAACTGGGACAGTAGCTGATGTACTGGCAGATGGAATAGCAACAGGCTTTTGAACAGTTGGAGGGGAAATCTCAGGAGAGAAAAGTCTTCCGCTTCGGGTGACCTTGCTAGACCCGACAATATTGCTGACATAGTATCAGCCTCTTCAACCTTCAAGTCTTGTTTGATCCCATGATAATACACATCGGCCCCATAGTGCCACGGGACAGCCTTATCCGAAGTGTACGGGATAGGACCAGGAATAGTAATGATCAATGGAGAAACTCTCGGAACAGATGTAATCCTAACAGGCTTTCTCGAGGAAGCCTTGGAAGGATTGGAGGAAATGGTTATGATGGAAATATATTCAACAGGAATCAACGGAATCAAAGTTTTCTCGAACAGGATCTCTTTGTTATCCATCAGGCGTTGAACACCTCACTTCAATAAATGGCAACCAGCAGGCAGGATTGAACATAGATGGCAACCTTCGCCACAGCCTGGAAATAAACCGGCCGATAATAAGTTCTTCTTCATTGTCATCAACGGAGTAGAAATGTCTTCCACAGAGGTCACAAATAAATCATCTTCTTCGCGTTTACTAGATGAATGAGACAAATAAGCTTCCTGTCGCAACCTATTCCCAAATCTATTACCCATATTCAGCAGAACCGCCTTCTTCTTCTTCTTCTTCTTCTTCTTCTCCTTCAAGATGAGAGTCTTCAAATCTTGTTTCCCTTTAGCCAAGTTCAAGAATAACTCTTGGAATTGAGCATTCTGTGCTTGAAGAGCCTTGATGGCGTGATCGGTAGGTGTTTCAGAAGACATTTTATGCTGAAATAAACAACGAAGAAGATAAGAAACCTGTAATGGTACCTGTGATGAGGTGCATGATAATGAAATGCGTATGAAATGATTTCAAAGACTTTGGGAGATTTAAATTTGTAAAACAAGAAATAAACAAACTTTATTAGATTCAAACTTATAAAATGTTTAACAATGCCTTTAAGGCGTTACAAAATAAATAACTGAAAATAAATCTAAACTAGAAACAAGCAGAAATCAGAAATCCCATGGTCTCTTTCCATTCGTGCTGACATAATCGTTGATTGTCCTTTCGTTCTCAAGCTGCCTCGTGAGCTTCAAGATCTTCCTCTACTACTCATGATACTTCTCCCTGTAGGTATCCCTCTCATCCTTTAGCTGAATCCAGGATCTCTTTAATGCCCCAAGATCAGTAGGCATGTAGGGATGAAGGACTGTGTAAGGAACCCCTTCTTCATTAGTATGCTCTACAATCACTGGCAAAACAGCTTCATAAGGAATCCCCAGCTTTTGAGCGCGGGCTCGAACCCACTGGAGATATGGTTGCATATGGAGAGAAGTCTTCAGTCCTAGCTCTTGAGGGTCATACCTGTTCACCATGCCCCAGGCTCGTATAAACCTTCGGTGATGCTCATTCATGTCCCCTTGTATTCAAAGACAATGTCTGGAAGAAGCAACTCATGGGGACCGTCTCTACGAGCACGACCAAACTGTCATAAAGCCAAACAAGGATTATAGGTTATTCCCCCTCTAATTCCAAGCAATGGGACATTAGGGTATTCCCCACATTGATCAATGACAGCTACTCTTTCCATATCCTTATAACTCCAAAGAATGTCCGTATGAGCAAGGGACATGATTCTGTAAGCTCAACCTACACCTTCCACGTTCTTTAATACAGACTTGGGGAGGTGCGAAATAAACTACCTCGCCATCAGCGGCGTGCAACACATGAGGATCCCCCTCCTTCGCACAGTACGGGTATAAAGAGCATGTAGAATATCACCCAAGAGAGTAGGCACTGGATTACGAGACAAGAAGATCTTGACCGCATTCACATCTATGAAGGAATCTGGATTCGGGAAAAGAACCAAGCCGTAGATGAGGAGAGCCAAAGTGTCTTCAAAATCTTGAAAGTCCAACTCATCCTAGAATTGTTGAGCTTGATCGATCAGAAACTTAGCCAAGAAACCTTTAACCCCGCTCCGTGTCTCCCAATTAGACACTACATCAGCCTTTTTCAAGTGTAAATCTGAAGCAATGTCCTCAGGTCTAGGAACCTCCTCCAAACCTGTGAAGGGTGTCTTCTCGAGGATAGATATGCCTAATAAATTAGAAAACTCCTCCAAAGTGGGGACTAGCTGATAATCCGGGAAGGTGAAACAATGATGCAACGGATCAAAGAACTGGAAAAGGACGCTCATCATTTTCTCATCCAACTTTGAAGTGACCAAACTAAGGAGATGACCATGTCTTCTAACAAATTAGGAAGTATCAGGAACTTTTGAGACTAACTCTCTGAGCTGAGCAGGGATTTGCACGAAGTTGACTCGAATGGTATTTCTGCGCATAGAAGTCATGATCTGCAAAATAGAACAAAGATAAATCCTCTCGGTCTTTGAAATGGTTATCCTAATGAAATATGCATGCGATGTTATGATGCATGATGTCATGATAAAACACACAACAGGTATCACAGATAGCAGACATGGTAAAGGAATACAAGTCATACAATAGCCCTTAAGTTTCAGGCTTGCATGGAGTCTAGGTATTACCCTCTTGAATTTCAGTTGGTTTTAACCTATCCTAATAATATTAATCGGGTTCTAGAGGTTCTCAATATCACTGACCATCCTCCATCGGTCATGGTTTCAGCTCAAGCAATCTTTTTTTGCAGCCGGAACTATCTCAAGAGTATGGTCTCAATGAGTGTAGTATCGAGTATCAACCAGTTCCCAGCTCTATGCCGTGGCCGGCTATCTCACTACTTCCTTTGGCCAAGTTTGTCAATTATAGGTTCTAAGGTCAGTTGATGCTTAACGACCCATATAGCAGACCCGTACTCTCCTTGTTCCTCCACAAGGGATATCGGTACCAACTAATGTGCCACATCAACGTAGCTATTGCTTCAACCATATCGGTCTACGTCATACAGTTCCCTCACAGTTTATTGCTACTTACCTAAAAGGTGTTCCCCAGATCCGGGTTAGGATCTATAGTAACTCTGATACAAAGCCCACAAAGATAAAGCAATCAAATCAAACAATAGAAGCAATATGATGAACTAATCCTAAGGTATACCCCACTTATTAATTCCCCAGTAGAGTTGCCAATTCTGTGATACGGTGGCCAGAACCGGGACTGTTTTTAGGAATGATGGTTTGCATTTTGCGTTTGTGTTCGCAAAATGTCGCGGTAAGCAAGAGTCGCCACCGACTTTTATTTTATCCAACAGGAAAGGAAAAAAGCACAGAAAAATTCCCTTTTTTTCGAGATTTTGAGTATGAGGGGTAGATTATAGAAAGGGAAGGTATTAACACCCTTTCTATCCGTGGTTTTCCACGGGCTCTTAGGTACTTGCTCATCATTTTCAAAATTGCTTATGTGTGTTTGTGTGATTTAAAAAGTTTTTGACTTCGATTTAACTCTTGCTTCTGTCTTCAAGAGTGTTACGAAGTGTTTTTGAAAGCTTTGTTTAAAAGAGGAGTGTAAGTGTGAAAAAGTTTGTTTGGATTGAGCAAGTACTTAAGAACTAATCTACCTACTCGAAAAAGAGGGTTGTTCTACATTTGTTTCCTTTTGACAGTACTATCCCACTATTAGTGAGTAGGTAGCACCGTCGTCGGAGTTTTGAGGGTCAATTCGAAAGGGACGTACGGTCACTAAAGCAATGTTAGGACGTCTTAGTAGTAGCCCTAATGTCTTAAATCAATTATTCGAGGCAACAATATCCGAGGCAACCATTCCGAGGCAACTTTTTCAAACGGGACTTTGATCTTTGTTTAGACAACAGAACGACCACTAAAGCATCCTATACTTAATGACCGTTTACTGAAGGCAACCGAAGTGGGAGTGTACCCTAGGAGTGCGCATGTGCGAGTGATTCAATTTCAAGTTTATTATCTTTGCACATTTAGGGTTAGCTAACCGTTTTAAAGTTAATCATACATTCTTATCATGCATCCCTATTATTCATACATCTAACAGTTGATATTTTGCGGAATTTAAAGTGCGGAAATTAAACTATGCTATTACAAGGCTTCGGGTATTTACATAGCCAAAAACAAACCCATAAAACAAAGCGATAAATGAAAATAAAAGATCCTAATTAATCTATTACAACTTGTGAGTAATTACATCAATATGGTAAAAATAAATAATAAAGCGCGCGCGAGGAAATTAAGAACGATAAGAAATTAGGGTTTTGACCCTTTCTAACCTAATCGAAAGAAAATTTGTTTTTGTTGTTTTAAAATATTTTTTAAGAAAAAGAATTAGGTTTTTAAAATTAAATACACAATTAATTAGTTAATTAAATTAATTAAAGAAAATAATTAAATGGCCTATTTTTGTGTTTTGTTATTTTAAGAAAAAGAAAATAGAATTAAATTTAGACAAAACCCTAATTTTCTAATTGTTTTTAATTTATTTACAAAATAATTAAAGTTACCTAAAGTTAAATAACCTAATTAAATTAAATAATTTTTTTTTGATAAAAAATAAACCTAAATCTAATTGGGTGAAAAATATTATTTTTTGTGATTTTTTGATAAAAAGAAAAATTAATTTGTTAGTAAAATAACTAAATAAACTAAATAATGGAAATATAAAAAGAAAAGAAAATAGAAAACTGGGCCTGGAAAAGCAGTTTGGGGGTGTGATCATCAATTCCTGGGCCCAAAACCAATGACCCACGTTTGACTTCCAAGATATCCTGCCATGCGTTAACTGAGGGCTTTGGTGGACTTTCATCTGATGGCCTTCAGATCTGGCCATCTGGAGATCCAAAGGTTGGATCTTGAGGATACATGGTGCTCTCTTGGCTTGTGTCCACGCTGGATTACCTGAAGCAAAATAACATGGAATAGTTGGGGGGACCTGGGATTCGAACCCAGGCCCCAAAGCATTTTCCAATGACCTGGCCACCAACTGAGTTGTGCGTCTTATTTGTACATCAAAGACAAAATAATAATTAAATATTAAAAAGGCATAATATGTTAATTCAGCGCGCACGTTTTTAAACGAAGCAATAGGAGCTTGCCACGCCATCATCCCTCTCCTCTCTCCGTGGCTAAAAGATGCAGGGACTTTTACCTACGGACGTATGTCCGTAGCTACAACCCTGATTCATCTCAAAATCCTCCATGGGCACGATAAATGACTTCTAATGCCATGAATCGAACCGTCTTGGCATCCTGAACATCATGATACCCTTCATGGGGGATAATTTTGCCTGCACACAAAAACCCTAAAACGAAACCAAAAAACCTAACAATGGCAAATCTTGATACAATCCACCAAAACGAAATTGGATATTACAGATAGTTTGGAAATGTTTCAAGGAGCAAGAATGTACAATTATTTCATGCTATAGATGCCAAAATTCTGCAATTCGAGTTCAAGAAAAAGCCAAAGTCGGGGCTGACTTACAGTGGGTTTTGGCGCCTGAAAATGTTTGTTCTTGATTGGTTTCGGTTCCTTGTGATCCCAGGAAGCGATTGGGATGGCTAGAAGGTCTTGAGAATGCCTGGAACTATGAATTCGACTCAGCACTTTTTTGTGTTTTTTTCAAGTTTTGTTCTTGTTCTCACGCTTCTCTAACCTCTTCATTTAGGTCTGCAAATGTTCCTTATGTATTGAGGAATGAATTAGGGTTGAAAAAGTATGCTCAATCTTTATCAATCATGGCTTTTGATTTTGATTTGATTCCTTTGAATATCTTTCCAAAAATAGGCCAAATTCAATCTTTTTGTGCACATCAAGGCTTTGCACAATTTCAATCACTTGCCAACTAGATATAAGACCTGAAACATGCACAATATCTTGAGGTTTCAATGCTTTAAATTTTTTCATGATTTGTTTTGATTAAAATTGATTTAATTCAAATCAAAATCAAAATAGATAATAAAAATAAGATAAAGACAAGTGGCAAGGGCTAGGGCTCGTGGACCATGTTACCAACTCAAAACAAGTGCAAAAAGTTAGGCCCATTTAGCAAAAATTGTAATTTGAGGCATAGTTGGCTTTTGGCAATTTTGCAAAAAAGGTCAACTTCACCCATGCATAACTTCCTCAATTCTGACTCTTTGAAGGTGTTCTTGGACTTTTTATAAATCTTGAGATGTCCTATAAGCAACCCTTTTGGTCTAATCTCAATTTGGTATTCCATGTTCACGTATGAAGCTTTGACAAAAAAGGTGTTTTTGTTGACTTTTTAAAATGACCTATAATGTCCAAATTCATAACTTCTTGTGAGTGCATATTTTGAACTTGGGAGATGAAGATGGATTGTAGAGAATTGCATCCTATTCAAAATTAGCTTTGGATGGGTCATTTCTCATAAGGTATGAGAAAGTTATGCTTGGTCAAAGTTGAGTTGACTTTTCCTACAAAACCCTAATTTAGCAACTTTTGGTTCTTGATGAATTGGGAGCAATCATTGATGAATCATGATCAACCCTTGATAAAATGATGAAATATACTTCAAAATGAGTATTTTGACCAAAAATATTGAAGTTTGACTATATGTAGGCCACAGTTGACTTTTGCCCTAGCATAGTTGATTTTCAGGCCTTTGAGCAATTAACTGAGCAAACTTCCACTGCAAGGCTTGAAACTTGACATGGATGATCTTGAGAACATATTAGGACAATGGTGAAAATTTGGGATCCCTTGGACTCAAATATCTTGATGCAACATGAAACCCTAATTTGAGGTAGACTGCCTTAGGAGAGAGCTTGTCTGGTCAACCCTTAGACTTCTTTAAGCAACTTGAGGATTTTTCTTGAAATGTTTTAAGAAATATGGGAGGGCAAATTTTGGGGTACAACACATTCATATGCATAAGCATTTGCATGGCATCTTAGGGCCAAAAATAGGGTTTGTTTTATATTTAAGTATCTTCGATCATGTCGACACGAAGATTGTTAACCTTCATATCTCCAGATAGAAGAAACTTAAATAAGGGCAGCTGTTGTACCCCAATTTTTCCCCCTAAGATTTCTGCATCATACCATATTGTTTCAATCACAACAAAATCACATTAGGGTTTTTGTTTCTTCTCCCTATCTTTAGCCTTGCTCTTTTGAGAAGTTACCAAGCACCTTGACTTGTTTTCTTTTGTGATCATGGATATTTTTGCTTTGATTTTTTCCCTAATTAACAAAATGCAATATTTATTTGTCTTACTTGTTAATAATGTAGGTAAAGTCAATGAGGTTTAGCAAGTTGCTTCATGGGTTCATGAGTTTATTTCCATGCCCTAGTCAATAGCTTGAGAAATTCAAACCACGCCATTGAAGTTGTTTTGGAAGAATTGGTATGGAAGTGGTTTTGGTGGATATGAGTCCTCATCATCATCGTCGACATTTTCTATTCACAAAGGAATAATATTGGCACAAAAAGTCTGTTCAAACTTGACAAAGTTCCTCAAAGCATTCTCTTGATCTAGAGGCTAGGGTTTTGGACTTAAAAGGAGCATATCTTGCTCATATTTTTGTATTTTTGAGTGATTCCAAAAACATCCTTCTCTTCAAAGAGTTACCAACAAATCAATTCAAAAGTTCCAAGGAGTTTTCATGTGGAAGGAACTTGGTGAAGAAGAAATATTACAAGTCACCCAGATGAATCCCCAATTTTCCATATGTGACTTCAAATGGTCATAACTTGGTCAATTTTTATCACCTTGAACCCATTCTTTTTTCATGATGATCTTAAGGATGTGTACTTCATGCCTTATTTTATGTGAAAAGTGAGAAATGGATGGAAGTTTCCTTAAGAATGCAAAAGATTATAGGTCATTTCATGATTTTTGGCCTACTTCAATAAGTCAAAACTTGCTCAATTTTTGGAGATTTTGAGTGGTTCAAATTGCAAAATGTCATTCAACAGATCTAATTTATTCCATCTTTTTTAGTCAAAAGCAAATTCTAAGTGGAAGGCCATGTTTGGATACAAATGATTATAGGTCATTTTTAAAGAAGAATTTGAAATATTTCTAAGTATGGAAAGTCAACTCTTTTTCTTCAACTTTGAATCCATGTAACTTTCAGCTCAAGCATCCATTTGATTCCATTCTTTTTCCATTTAAAATCTTGTAACCTCATCTTTCCAAAGCATCAAGAATTATGCCCTAAGACCCCTTGAGGTGGAAATGCCATGGATTTGAATTGGGTAGTTTGAAACTGAATTTTTCACAAAGTCAGGATTTTGAAATCTTTCTTTTGGCTTCCAATCACAAGATTTCCACGCGTTTTTAGTTCTAATCATGTTTAGCAACTTGCCAGAAGTGATTAGCATCATGAAACGCATGATTTGGCTGAGTTTTGATCAAGTTTGAGTCACACTTTCTTCATGATGCAAACCCACATGAATTCCCTCCAAAACGCGTCATTTTCTATTCCTTTTAATCCCATTTGCTTCCCTATAAATAGAGGGTCATCCCCCATTCAATTTCCCAAGCTTAGATAGCCATAATCACCCTGTCAAACTTGCTTCACAACCCAGAATTCAGCAACTTTGAATTCTATTCTCAAGCCTTTTTCAATCCATTTTCCCCCTCAATTCACCTTCATTGATCTTCCTTGAAGCTAACCATATAATTACATTCAATAATCGTGCCCTATATTGCTCCATAGAAGTCCAATTTCAGAGCTCTACAACTTAACTTCAATAGGTAGATTCCTTCATCAATTCTTCAAAACTTTGATATCACTGTGATGCTCTCATTTCCTTGGTTCTAGTCGAAACACTTACTTTCATCTGGAAACTCGTTTTGACCATGAGTTTTCAAATTCCTTTTCAAAACTTTCTTTCCAAATTGCTTGAGCTATAGTTTATATAAATTTGGCGCGAGGGTGTGTTTGTCTTCGTCTTGAAGAGATGAAGCGAATGGCATAGGTCTGAGCTTTTGATTTTACAGTTTGAGAGACCTGCAATTCATGATGGCTGGAGGTTGAAGATGACCAACGTGTCATCTTCTAACCAATGAAGGTGCGCCACCTGTATTTTTCAAATTCTATTTTTATTATTGATTATGTACATTATTCACTAATGACCATGATATGCACAATGCGCCAGATCCCTTGGATTTGATACTAACGCGTTTTGACTCTCATCCAATGGTCCACATCTTTTACTTTTATTTTCTTTTTCTGATTTTTATATTTAAATTGTTTTAAATTTCAAAAAATCATAGAAAACTCATTTTTAGTCCAAAAAATCTGAAAAAATTATGAAAAATATTTTTGATTATTCTCTTTCTGATTTTTATTTTTTCACAATTTAATTTTGTGTTTTGGTATTTTTTATAAATTTTACACTTATTTGATTTGTTTAAAATGTTTAAAAATACTTTTATACATTTTTAAATTCTGAAAAAATTATGGAATGATCCAATGATATTGTGATAAATATTGGTGACCTTATTTTATTTTTTGTTTCTGACTTTACTATTTTTTTTTTTTTTATTTTACCTATTTATTTTAATTTTTAAAAATAGTTTCTGACTTTTAAAAAATTCCCAAAAATTTTGTAAAATTACTTGGCCTCTTTTCTGATTTTTCTATGGTCTTATTTTTCATTTCTTGGTTAATTTGAATATAATTGATATTTTCCTCATTATTTTCCATTTTTTAAACATTTTTAATCCTTTTAATGTATATATTAATTATATTATTACATTATGATTATTTTCTGGCTGTCTTGGGTTGATTTTTTGATCATGGCTTTATTAACATCATTGGATCCATGGTGTTGAGTTTAACTCCACAAAAATGGATGAATGATTTTAATAATAGTTTGATTAAATATTAATTCAAATGTGGTTTCTCTTTTTACCCTAATTCCTCTTCATCTCATCCCCTTATCATTTCACTAAATGTTGTTGGAGCATGATCTCTATATCATGTCTCAAAACAAATAGTACATAGATTGCTATTGTCCGACCTCAAAATAGGTGCGACTTCTATATAAGTCCATTTACGATTGCTTAACATAACGCTAAATTTTGTTCCGATTCGAATAAATGATCATTCGTGGCCCAAACTTATGATTGCAAGCCCAAGTATGTTAATTTGATCTCTTTGATCCAATAACCTTGAGATTCGTTGTATGAAGACTTTGGTTCTACCAATCCTCTAATGGGTCTACAACACTTTTGGTCAACGCGGATCACTTAAACATCGTTGATCATTAAATGGTACTTATGAGAATTCCAAATGGATGATATACTTGACAAAAAGCAAATGCAACTTGTTGTGTGGAGGCTTTGGCTCTACCAATCCTCTAATGAGTTCCAAATGCAAGTTTCAAGATGGTCATCCAACTAACCACTAATTATTGACTTGTTTATTTTATGCTTTTATTCTTTTATACTTTATGTACTATTTATTCTTTAGCATTTTTCATTTCATGCCATTTTCATCTTTGCTCATTTGAGCATTTATTTTCTTTTCATTTTTACTTTTCTCACTTGAGATTTTTCTTTTTCTTTTCCTAAGATACTTAGTAATCAACATAAACCCTAAAAAACTCTTAATGGTACTTAGACTATTTGGTTACTATCCTTGGCCTTATGCTTTAGGATAGTCTCTTCTTCTCCTCCCATATTCTTTAATTTCAAAAATCTTCTCCCTCCCTTTTTTTAAAAACTCTTCTTGTTTTGAAACTTAAACATTTTCATAATAAACTTGGACTTATATCCATGCATTTTCAAAACATTTTCATAAATAAACTTCAATCAATTTAATAATACCTTGACATTTGTTTGTGAGAAGACTAAAAGTCAATCAATCTCATTTCAAACCATTTTGCCACTTTGGCTTTTATCTTTAAAATTTTCTCAAAAGGTTAGACTCTTGTGAATCCTTGTAGTGATGCAAACAACTATACTTCTACAATAGGTAGTGAAGTGACATATTTTCCACTTAGGTGTTGAGTGAGGCATTGTTGATTTTAAAATATAAGTCATATACTCCACTTTGAGATGATGCAAATTCTCCTTTCTCATGATTGTGGGTAGTAAGTATGTTTTTCCACACGGATAATGACGATGATGTCTTATCTCTTAAAATCAACCAACACACTTGTGTTTCAAATTCTTTTAAAAGAGGAACTACGTGTACCCTGATCCCCTATTGCATGAAAGGTGGTACGTAGGCACTAAAGGTTCGCAACCGCGGCAGGTGCAAAAATCATAAAAAAATATAATTCTTTTCTCACCTCCACCATCCATTTTATCTACAACACATTTTATAGCCAAAATATACAGATTTTTCAAAGAGGTTCTTGTGGAGTACCGTAGATGTTTAGGGTGATAATACCTTCCCTTTGCATAACCAACCCCCTTACCTTGAATCTTTCCCCCTTTTTTGGGTTATTCGCTTTTTTCCCATTCCTTTGGAAACAATAAAGCGCGATGGCGATTTTTATTTTGATTTGTATAAAGTCTAGTCAATCCAATGGCTTAGTCTTGAACATTTCTACCGCTACACCATCTTGAAACTTGCATTTGGAAATCATTAGAGGATTGGTAGAACCAAATCCTTCACACAACAAGTTGCATTTGCTTTTTGTCAAGTATATCATCTATTTTGGAATCTTCAAAAGTAACATTTAATGATCAACGATGTTTAAGTGATTCGTATTGACCAAAACTGATGTAGATCCATTAGAGGATTCGTAGAACCAAAGCCTCCACACAATGAATCTCAAGGTTATTGGATCAAAGAGATCAAATTAACATACTTGGGCTTGCAAACACAGGTTTGAGCCACGAATGATCATTTATTCGAATCAGGACAAAATTGAGCGTTATGTTAAGCAATCGTAAGTGGACTTATATAGAAGTTGCACCTATTTTGAGACCAGTCAATAGCAATCTATGCACCATTTGTTTTGAGACATGATATAAAGATCATGCTCCAATAACACTTAGTTCAATAAGAAAGGAATGAAATGAAGAAGGGTGGGAAAGAATATATAAACCACATATGAATTAAAATTTAATCAAACTATTATTAAAATCATTCATCCATTTTTATGGAGTTAGACTCAACACCATGGATCCAATGATGTTAATAAAGTTCATGATCAAAAATTCAACCCAAGATCAGCCAGAAAATAATCACAAAATAATATTAGATTTAATATAAGCATTAAAAAGGGTTTTAAAATGTTTTAAAATAGAAATAAGAGATAAAAATATCAACTATGTTCAAATTCATCAAGAAAGATTAAGTAAGATCATAGAAAAGTCAAAAATAAACTCAAATCTTTTTATAAAATTTTTGATAATTTTTTAAAGTCAGAAACTACTTTTAAAATTAAAAGAAATGAGTAAAATAAACCCAAAATGATAAAAAAAAATAACAAAGTCAGAAATAAAAAATAAATGAGTTCACCAATATTTGTCACAATATCATTGGATCATTCCATTTTTTTTTAGAATTTAAAAATGCATAAAAGTATTTTTAAACATTTAAAATAATTCAAATAAAGTGAAAATTTATAAAAAATATCAAAGCACAAAATAAAATTATAAAAAAATAAAAATCAGAAAGAGAAAAATCAAAAATATTTTTCATAATATTTTTCAGATTTTTTGGACTTAAAATGAATTTTCTATGATTTTTTGAAGTTTAAAACAATTTAAATATAAAAATCAGAAAATAAAATAAAGTAAAAAACTGTGGACCAATGGATGAGAGTCAAAACACGTTAATAAGCTAATTCAATGGATCAGATGCGTTGTGCATATCTTAGTCATTAGTGAATAACACACATGATCATTAATTAAATCAGATATTCAAAAATTCCAAATGGCGTTGTTTCATTGGTTGAAGGATGACACGTTGGTCATCTTCAACCTCCAGCCAGTCTCAAATCGATCTTGCTCAAACTGTAAAATTAGAGCACGAGATCGGTACCATTCGCTTCGTCTCATCAAGACGAAGACAACCACACCTTCGCGAAAAATTTATATAAATTATAACTCAAGCAATTTGGAAGGAAAGTTTTGAAAAGGTATTTAAAATTCATGGCCAAAATGTATTTCCAGTTAAAAGAAAGTGTTGCAACTAGAACCAAGGCAATGAGAGCTTCACAATGATATCAAAGTTTGGAAGAATTGATGGAGAAATCTACCTATTGAAGTTCAGTTGCATAGCTCTGTAAATGGACTTGGTCAGATCAATTCAGAAGTTTTCAAGACTCAATTCTTCTTCTGTTAGCTTCAGGAAAGATCAAGGAAGGTGAATTGACAGAAAAAATGGATTGAAAAAGGCTTGAACAATGATTTCGAAGTTGCAGAAAAGTGAGTTATGGAGCGAGTTTGGCAGGGTGATTTTGGTTGTTCAAACTTGAGAAAACAAATGGGATATCTCATGTATTTATAGGAGAAGAAAATGGGATCAAAAGGAAGGGTGAATGATGCAATTTAGAAGGAATTCGTGTGGGTCTGCATCATGAAGAAAGTGTGACTTCTCTTTTGTCAAAACTCATCCAAAACGCGCGTTTTAATGCACTAATCCACTTGGGAAAGTTGGCTAATCATGTTTAGACCCAAAACGTGTGCTAATTTGAGGGTTAGAAGTTGTAACATGAAATTCAAATTCTGACGTGCGATGAAACATCAATTCCAAGTTACCACTTTTGAAACAATGGCATTCTCAGCTCAAGGGGTTTTAAGGCATGGTTCTTGATGCTTTAGAAAGATGAGATTACAAGCTTTGCAATGGGAAAAGAATGGAATCAAATGGATGTTTGAGCTGAAAGTTGCAATGAGTCAAAGTTGGGAAAAATATGTTGACTTTCCATACGTAGAAATATTTCAAGTTTTTCTTCAAAAGTGACCTATAATGTTTTGCATCCAAACATGGTGTTCCTTTTGGAATTTGCTCTTGACCAAAAAAGATGGTATGAAATAGACCTCTTGAATGACATTTTGAAACTTGAACCATTCAAAATCTCCAAAAATTGAGAGAGTTATGAATTTTTGAAGTTGGCAAAAAATCATGAAATGACCTATAATATTTTGTATCCTTAAGGAATACTCCATCCATTTTCTCACTTTGCACATAAAATAAGGACTAAAGTTCACATCCTCAAGATAATTATGGAAAAAGAGTGGGCTCAAGGTGATAAAAATTGACCAAGTTATGATCATTTAAAGTCACACATGGGAAGTTGGGGGTTCATCTGGAGGCCTTGTAATCTTTCTTCATCATCAAGTTTCTTCCACATTAAAACTCCTTGAAACTTTTGAAGTGATTTGTTAATAATCCTTTGAAGAGAAGTATGTTTTTTGAATCTCTCAAAAATACCAAAAGATGAGCAAGATATACTTCTTTGAAGTTCAAAACCCTAGCTCTAGATCAAGAAAATGCTTTGAGGAACTTTGACAATTTTAAACAACCTTCTTGTACCAACACTTTTGCTTTGTAGATAGAAGTTGTTGAGAATGAAAATGAGAACTCATAGCCACCAAAACCACTTCCATATCTTGATAATTGAGAGAAATATGCACTTGTGACCAATGGGAACAAGGCCTTGTCCCACCATGACAACTTCTTCAATCAACCCCTTGTACTTTTGAATCAATATTGATAACTTTAAAATGTGGTGAACCAAAATAAACCTTACCATGGTATTTCTTACAAAACAACGTCAATGGTGAGGTTTGAATTTCTCAAGCTTTATTGACTAGGGCATGGAAATAAACTCATGAACCCATGAATCAACTTGCTAAGCCACATTGCCTTTACCTACATTATTAACAAGTAAGACAAACCAACATTGCATTTTATTAATTAAAAGGAAAATTAAAACAAAACATGCATGATCACAAAAGAAAAACAAGTCAAGGTGCTTGGTGATTCCTCAGAGAGAAAAGCTAAAGATAGAGAGGAGAACCAAAAGCCCTAATATGATCTTGTTGTGATTGAATCAATATGGTATGAAGAAGGGATCTTAGGGGGGGAAATTAGGGTACAACAGCTGTTTCTTCTATCCGGAAATATGAAGGTTAAAAATCTTCGTGTCGACGTGATCGAAGATACTTCAATTTAAATCAAACCCTATTTTTGGCCCTAAGATGCCATGCAATGCTTATGACTATGAATGCATATGAACAACTTCAAAGGGATGCAAAGCACCACTGGGGATTGTACAAAGGAAATAAGGATTAAAAGAGAAACCCGAACAGGAAAATAAATCACTGGTGAATCAAAAAGATCCGACTCTAATGGTGTAACACCCAAAGAAGAGATAAGGTAGCATCAACTCAGCTAAAGAGGAGATAGTACAGGATAGAAGTGATTGACAACCAACTATGAACTAACAAACTCAATAGTCGAAGGTAGAAGATCAAAAGGATACACCAACTTTTTTTGAAGGCGAAACTACCAACGTTCACTGGAGGTAGAAAGAGAAAATAATAATAACACCGACGTTCACTGAAGGTAGAAAGAGAAAATAATAACAACACTGACGTTCACTGACGGTGAGCTACCAACGTTCACTGAAGGTAGAGAGACAAAGAAATATCATAGCACCAACATTCACTGACGGTGAACTACCAACGTTCACTGAAGGTAGCAAAAAGATAACAATCACCAACGTTCACTGATGGTGAACTAACAACTTTCACTGAAGGTAGTAAGAGAAAATAACATCGGCGTTCACTGACGATGAACTACCAACTTTCACTAAAGGTAGAGAGAAAATATCAAAGCACCGACGTTCACTGACAGTGAACTACCAACATTCACTGAAGGTAGCAAAAAGATAACAATCACCAACGTTCACTGATGGTGAACTACCAACTTTCGCTGAAGGTAGAGAGAAAAGAAATATCATAGCACCGACGTTCACTGACGGTGAACTACCAACATTCATTGAAGGTAGTAAAAAGATAACAATCACCAACGTTCACTGGTGGTGAACTACCAACTTTCACTGAAGGTAGAGAGAAAAGAAATATCATAGCACCGATGTTCACTGACGGTGAACTACCAACGTTCACTGAAGGTAGAAAAAAGATAACAATCACCAACGTTCACTGATGGTGAACTACCAACTTTCACTGAAGTTAGTAAGAGAAAATAACATCGACATTCACTGACGGTGAACTACCAACTTTCACTGAAGGTAGAGAGAAAATACCAAAGCACCAACGTTCACTGACGTTGAACTAACAACGTTCACTGAAGATAGCAAAAAGATAACAATCACCAACGTTCACTGATGGTGAACTACCAACTTTCACTGAAGGTAGAGAGAAAAGAAATATCATAGCACCGACATTCACTGACGGTGAACTACCAACGTTCACTGAAGGTAGAAAAAAGATAACAATCACCAACATTCACTGATGGTGAACTACCAGCTTTCACTGAAGGTAGTAAGAGAAAATAACATTGATGTTCACTGACGATGAACTACCAACTTTCACTAAAGGTAGAGAGAAAATATCAAAGCACTAATGTTCACTGACGGTGAACTACCAACGTTCACTGAAGGTAGCAAAAAGATAACAAGTTTTCCCAAAATCATGGCGTCTCACCTAGAAAGGGTCTCAACTTCTTCTTTAACCAAGGCATTCCGCCTGGAAAGGGTAGTATATAAGATGTCTCAAATAAAGAGACTACCACTTGCAAAGATTTCACAACGAACTATCTCTGTGATATTGAAAAGACTTGCCATCCATTGGAGTAAATTTGACAATGAACTACAAACTATCCACTCATAGAGAAAATAGCAAAAAAAAACGTCAACTTTTACGGGGAAGTACAAGTTGCTCAAATAAAGAGACCTGCTACTTGTTGTTATGGGAAGGATTGTAAAAATGACTTCTTGGGGAAAGTAATAGGGCTTCCTGGGGAATGAATCATGACTTCCTGGGGAAATGAATCGTGACTTCTTGGGGAAATTCCAATATATTCCCGCTGAGGAGATAAAGTCTTCTCGTGCAAAATAAATGCACATTCACAAACCAATGCTCGAAGCTTGCAGAAATCCAAAGTAATAATATTGCTGGGAAACAAAGATTCAAACCAGAAATAAACTGGAGTGAAACAGTCAACCAAAATACATCCTTTGAGAAATGAACTCAAGAGAGAAACCCAATATATCCAGACAAAGAGCTGCACAGGAAGGCTAAAGCAAAAATCTTCCACGAGGGATAACTCAGTGGGGAAATTGAAAGAATATACACTTTCTGCTTAAGGATGGCACTCTATTGGAGGTAGGACAACACAACTCTGCAAAATAGGGTAACATGTCAACAAAATATTAACGAATGTGAATGAGCAATTATTTTCTAAATTTAACTATGCATGATGTATGTATGAATGTATGAGTGTTATCATGTATATGCTGACAAAATAGACATATAACACTGGGAATAACCAGGAAAAACAAACTCGGGCACAATCAACACTCGGCTAAATCACATCCAAGATGAACATTCCATAAGAAAATAAGCACCAAACAAGGAAACAAAATCCTATTTCGCGGCTTAAATTCATTGGGAAGGAACATAATCCGGAAGTAATCAAATCATAGCGACAAAACAGTACAGATACAGGGATATAAAATCCTTCTCCAGGCTTCACCGGGGAATAACACTCAGACTTTAATGGGGAAACAAATGTTTTGATGGTCCACACTTCTACTAGGGATTGCAATACTGATTTCAAATAAGGCGGATGGAAACCATATCGACAAAACATCAACTGAGGATTTCGAGCTGGTTTCATTGGGGTAATATCATACAGACTTCACTAGGGGAGATAATTCCTTATCATCGAGATATCAACCGGGGACCTCGTACTGACTTCATTGGGGAGGCCAACACCATATCGAAGAGGGGAAACCAAGATACGTTCTTCAATATTGAGGGTAAGTATTGCACCAACTTCTCTAGGGAAAAAGTATGAAACCTCATGGGGATAACAACTTGGGGAGTTAAGAAGTCAAACATTATAGCAAGAAATCAATCTTATGGGGATTTTAAATCAAACCCAACACTTGTTGGGTGAAAACCCAAAAAATTGACAAATGCCTCAACACTTCTTAAATGAAACATTGCCCTTGCCTGACTATCGAGCAATCAACAAAATGCAAGTACTACCGAAAGGGAGATGCTTTGCAAATGAGTCCAACTCAGCATGCACGGGGAGAAAAGACTTATATCAAATAAGCAAAGCCTTCACTGTGGAATCTTGGATTGAGTCTTCATATCATGCAAACTTATTCCAACAAAAGATGCCCTGGGATAGCCTTCTTGGGGAATCAAGAAGTCAACATTATAGAAAGAGGCCAAACTCATGAGTATTTTAAATCAAACCCAACACTTGGCGGGTGAAAACCCAAAGGGTTGACAACTGTCTCAACACTTCTTAGAAAATATACAACCTTGGTCTAGTTTTCTGGGAAATAAATACCAACAATAATGCCAATACTGCAGAAAGAGCGACATTTTGCAAATAGTTCTATCTCAGCACACCAAGGGAAGAATACCTTTCATCATATAAGGGAAGACTTAACTGAGGAATCTGGGATAGAGGCCTCACACCATGCAAAGCCAAAAACAAAAATGAACCAAGACTTGACTGGGGACACTGGGATCACAAACTCAATACTGCACCTTACGCCAATTGGTATCGTCTTCAATATACAAAAATCACATGCATACCAGCGAAAACGACCTGAGAAAACCTTCCCGGGGGAAACAAAACTTCCCCAAATTACTGAAGTCCGTCCATTCCTGGGATCACCACTTTTGTTTTCCTCTTGAATCACAAAATCTAAAGTAAAAGTAAGTTGTAAATTATTTTTAAAAAACAATTTTGTTATTTAATCTTCTTGCTTTGAAAATTATTATCAATAATAAATGGAGTCTTTGTAAGCTGAATAAAATAAGAATTACAAAGAATTGGGTAAAAGCTCAAATTTTATTGATAGAATGGTAGTCTGCGAATGGCGATACTCCACGGGTGATTACAAAGTTCGAAAAATGGTAATATATAATGGAAAAGATACTTTGAGATACACTGACCACTATTCCCTCTAACAACTTTGAAATTCTGAGCAGCAGCTTCCGTTGAAGTATGGTGAGGATCCACGAAGATTGTTGCTTCAATGATCAAGTCTTGTCTGATGTAGTTACATGAGAAGAAAGTCCATAACTTTTGCCTAAGCTGCCCTTGCGGGTTTTCAACTTAGCGGGTTTTATTCTGTTTATGTCTCTAATTTTTTCCTAGACCGCCCTTTCGGGTTTTCGGCCTACCGAGACGCTCCTTTTTGCCTAAGCCTCCCTTTTGGGTTTTCAACTTAGCGAGCTATTCTTTTATTTCTTTAGGTGAAGTATTTCTTGAATGCATCAGCATTCATGGGACGTGGGAACTCCTCGCCATTCATAGTTTCAAGAATTAATGCACCGCCAGAGAAGGCTTTCTTGACAACATATGGGCCTTCAAAATTTGGAGTCCACTTGACCCTAGAATCAGCGTTAAAAGACATGATCTTTATGAGCACGAGATCTCCTTCTCTGAATTCACTAGGTTTGACCTTCTTATCAAAAGCTTTCTTCATTCTCTTCTGATATAACTGCCCATGACACAAATCCGCCATTCTCCTCTCTTCGATCAAATTCAATTGGTCAAACCTGTTCTGGACCCATTCAGCCTCTGACAACTTGGTTTCCATTATCACACGCAAAGAGGGAATTTCAACCTCGATTGGGAGCACCGCTTCCATTCCATACACAAGGGAGAACGGGGTTGTTCCCGTTGAAGTGCAGACAGATGTCCGATATCCATGTAAAGAAAAAGGGAGCATTTCATGCCAATCTTTATAAGTAACAACCATCTTCTGGATGATCTTCTTGATATTCTTATTAGCAGCTTCAACAACCCCATTCATCTTTGGCCTGTACGGAGATGAATTGTGATGGACAATTTTGAATTCTTCACAAAGTTATGTCATCATCTTGTTGTTCAGATTCGAGCCATTGTCGGTGATGATTCTGCTCGGCACACCATACCGACATATAAGATTATTCTTAATGAAGCACACTACCACCTGCTTAGTAACATTAGCATATGAAGAAACTTCCACCCATTTGGTGAAGTAATCAATTACTACTAAGATAAAACGGTGTCCATTCGAAGCTTTGGGTTCTATCATTCCAATCATGTCAATACCCCACATAGAGAAAGGCCACAGGGAAGAAATAACATTGAGAAGTGTCAGAGGCACGTGAACTTTATCTGCATAAATATGGAATTTATGGAACTTCTTTGCAAATCTGTAATAGTCAGGTTCCATTGTCAGCCAATAGTAACCTGCCATTAGCATCTTTTTAGCCACCGAATGTCCATTGGCATGAGTGCCAAATGAACCTTCATGAATCTCAGGCATTAACATGTCTGCTTCATGTCTATCCACACATCTGAGCAAGACCATGCCATGATTTCTCTTATACAACACATTTTCACTAAGGAAGAAGCTGTCAGCCAATCTTCTCAATGTCTTTCTATCTTTATTCGATACACCAATCGGGTATTCCTGAGTCTAGAGAAAATGCTTGATATCACAATACAAAGGTTTCTTATTTGCTACCTCTTCTGTTGTAAACACATGAGCAGGCCTATCCAGTCACCGAACTATAATTCGAGGTATATCATTCCAAGTATTCACTTGATACATAGAAGCCAGAGTTGCCAAAGCATCTTCCATTTGATTTCCGTCTATGGGGATGTGATGGAATTCAACTTTATTAAAGAAGGGTAACAATCTTCTAGCATAATCTTTGTAAAGGATCAAGCCGGGGTGATGAGTATCCCAGTCTCTTTCAATCTGATTTATTACCAAAGCTGAATCGTCATACACATATAGAATTTTAATTCTTAGATCAATAGCTTCCTCGAGACCCATGATGCAAGCCTCATATTCTGCCATATTATCAGTACAATCAAATGCCAACCTTGCAGTAAAACGAATGTGTGATCCATGTGGAGTGACAATCACAACACCAATTCCTTTACCATAAGCATTCAAAGCTCCATCAAATATCATGCTCCAGCGAGATTCAGGATCAGGACCTTCATCAGGCAGTGGTTCATCACAATCTTTCACTTTCAGAAACATCACATCCTCATAGGGGAAATCATACATCACAGACTAATAATCATCAACTGGTTGGTGTGTGTGATCGGTGGATCTGGAACTGACTGTTTAACGCTGGTTCGCGAAATGTCGCGGAAGCAAGAGTCGCCACCGTCTTTTATTTTCTCCAAATGGAAAGGACAAAAGCACAGAAAAATTCCTTAAAGAGATTGCTCTCGGTTCGGGAGGTAGATTATAGAAAGGGAAGGTGTTAGCACCCTTTCTATCCATGGTTATCCATGGGCTCTTAGATACTTGCTCATTGTGTTTTCAAAATGGTTTGCTTTTCAAATGTGAGTGGGTTTTTTTTTTTAAAAAGTTTCTTTGAAAATTTCAGATCGACTCTTGTGTCAGAGTGTTTGAAAAATTGCTTTGAAAGCTTTTGAAAAGTGTCGGTGTGAAAAGATTTTTGTTTGTTTTTGAAGAGAGCAAGTATCTACGAGAACCTACCTACCCTAAGGAATTCGTTTGTGTAAATGTCCTTTAAAGTAATGCCATCCCACCATTGATAGGTAGGTAGCACCACCGTTGGAGGTGTTCGGGTCAATTCGAGTTTGTAGGGACATGGTGATCACCAGAGCAATGGGAAGACACCTTAGAAGCTACCCTCATGCCAGGTTCCCGGATCATGAGGACTTACTAAGACATCCTCTACTCGACGATCACCTTTCGAGGCAAGGCAACAGTGAGGCGTACCCTAGGGGTGGTGTGTGCGAATTGTGTGTCGTTTTCATTTGTATTTGTCTTTTCATGTCTTTGGTGTTCTACGCTTGATTTTATTTAGACATTCATTCTTGCATGCTTGGTTTACCAATTAATATTTGCGGGAAAAGTAAATTCTAAACTATTACAAATGGCGCGGGTCCACATCGCCAAAATTAAACCGAACCCAATTTGACAGAAAAATAGATAAAGCAAGGTAAATAACGAAATTGAAAAGTGCGAAAAGTAATTTTTACAAAGCTTTGGGAGAGATACATAATTATTTAAATGACATAAAATAAACATGCGAAATTAAACAATTAAGTCGAAAGGAGGGCGTTGGACCCTTTTGCAAAATATTAACATTAATGAGGAATTAAAAATTAAAATTAAAAGAAAATGTTTTTTGGTATTTTTAGGATTTAATGAAAAAGAGAATTAATGAAAATTAAAATTGAATGCAAACCCTAATTCTATTTATTTTTAAACTTATTAAAAAATGTTGAAGTTTTTAACCTAATTTAACCTAAGTTATTTATGTACAATTTAATTATAAAAATAAATAAATAAATATTATGGTAAAAAAGGAAACAAATTAAAAAGGGATAAAAATTAAACCTAATTCTACATTTTTGTATTTTTGTTATTAAAAGAATTAAAATTAAAACTCTAATCTAAATTAATTTATTTACATGAAAATATTAAAATAAAAATTATTTATCATGTTTTTATCTTTTTCTGATTTTTTAGGCATTTTTTATATATTGTAAAAATAATTAATTAAATTAAAACAATAAAATAAATAAAATAACAATTGAAAACAAAATAAATAAAAAAAAGAAATTGCAAACCAGGGGGGGTTCAGGCCCCAATTGGAGGTATAGGCCTAGCAATCTGGCCCAATAGCATTGCTTTTGTTGACTTTGCATGACACGTATACGCGCGCTGACTCATCCTCATGGTGTCCATCAATTCTCAGCCCTTGATCTGGACATGCTAGACGCGTGTACGCTTGGTTTGTAAGAGTGCATCGTGGTCCTTATTATAGGCGCTGCATGTGAACATAGATTGGAAAATAATATGAAGAATAATATAGACCTGGGGCTCGAACCCAGGTCTTAGACGTTATTGCAATCACCACTTGCCAGCTGAGCCATGAAACGCATGTTAACATATTATAACAAATAAATAACAAAAAGAAAAACGAACGCGTTAGTGGATCCAGCGCGCGAATTTCAAACAGGCCTATAGCATTTGGACAACACATCATCTTCTTCGCATGTTTTTTATTTTTCTGAAAACAAGATCATTAAGCAACGGTTTTTTAGCGTTGCTTTAGGTATGCTATTAGAAAATAGCGAATAGCTCTCAAGCGCTCATAAATTGAGCGTGAGCATGTGGTTTTCCTCTTCCAAGCTTGCTGAGTACAACCATGATGGTCTTGAGGGCCAATTTTTCTTGGTCTTAAAAGCCCTAATTTCTCATCCTGAAAACCCTAGAAATCAAGTATGGTATAATCTCATACAACACAGAAAAACGCAATTAAAGGTATTGATTAACTTCAAAACTTCATAGTGAACACGAATCAACCATTAAATTTCACAAATAATGCATAGAATGGGATGTACGATTATGAAATTTGTTGGATACAGTTGGCGTTCAATATACCGATTCTTGGCGTTCTGAAGGTGGTTTCTGATTGGAATATGATCAAGGAACCTTGAGGAAGCTATTGAAACCAACTTCGTGCCTTGAATCCACCTCTAACACTGATTTCAGTTTTGCTTTTTTTGACAAAAATTCCAAGTTTGAGGAGAGCTTTTCTGCGCAGCTTTGAGTGTATGGGCATTAGGGTTGTGTTCAAGTATTTGTATGGAATGCATTAGGTTAAAAATATTGCTCAAAATCTCTTGAATTCATGAATTGGAGATTTGATTTGTTAAGGATCTTTTTTCAATCTTTTTCAAGTGTTCTTGTGCCAATTAGCATCCAATCAATCCAATTCTTTCCTAATTAGCATGTGCACGAAATCTTGATGGCAAAACATGTATAAAAAGATTTGTTAAGGCAAGTTAGATATTTTTCATGTATTTAAATAATTTAAATGAATTAATATAAATAATAATTCAAATAAATAAATAAAAAATGAGAAAATACTTCCCTTTGGGCCAAGTGGTCGTGCATATGCTTGGAATGATGAATCATGGAAGAAAAATGGGCCCATTAGCATTTTTAGGTCATTTGGATCAAAGTTGACTTTTCAAAATATCCAAAAATCTCCCAACTTCCACAAGGCATAACTTGCTCAATGTTTAAGCTTTTCTCATGTTCTTGGACATTTTGGAAAGGTCTTTGAGTCCTATAACCAATGCCTTTGGTCCCATGTCATTTTGATTTACCAATCTCAAGTTATGGCCTTTGACTTAAAGTCCCTTTTTGTTGACTTTTGAAAATGACCTATAATGTTGAAATTGATAACTTTTTGTGAGAGCATTTATTGGACTTGAAGTATGAAGATGAGTTGTAGGAAATGTCTTTCTCTTCAAAATTAGCTTTGGATGGAATTTTTCTGATAAACCATGTGGAAGTTATGCCCTGGTCAATTTCAGTTGACTTTTTCAGCTGTCCAAATAAGGAAACTTTTTCATCTTTGATGATTTCTGAGCCAAATTTTGAGAATCATGATCAAGCATTGATCAAATGATGTCTGTGGCTTCAAAATGATATGTTGACCAAAAATTTGAACTTTTGACTGCCAAATGACCATTTTGCCCCTACAGTTGACTGTAGTGCAATTAGGGTTTTGACTGTGCAATTTTGAGCTGAATGACTTGAAACTTGATATGAGGATACTTGACCATATTTGTAGGCATGTGAGACTTGATTGGGCCTTTGAAAACTTCATTTTCTTGATCAGAACACAAACCCTAGTTTTGACTGTATGGGAGACCTTTGCACTGTGCAACCCTTGGGGAATTCTGTGACTTGGCTTGGCAATTTCTTGAAGAATATGGGAGGGCAAATTTTGGGGTACAACAGTGTGCAAGATAATCTGCCAACACGCTGCTTTTAATAGCTTTTTAGGTGCGGTATTCGATGTCATATTCAGATAACAACATCTACCAGCGGGCAATTCTCTCAGTAAGAGCAGGATTTTCAAAAATGTACTTGAATGGATCCATTTTGGAGATCAACCAAGTAGTGTGATTCAACATATATTTCCGCAAACGTTTTTCCGCCCAGGCCAGAGCACAACATGTCTTTTCCAGCATGGAATACCGCGACTCACAATCAATAAACTTTTTACCGAGATGATAAATGGAGTACTCTTTATTCCCTGTTTCATCTCATTGTTCCAGAATAGAGCCCATGGAATTATCTAACACTGTCAGGTGCATAATCAACGATCTTCCTTCAACATGATAGAGCAAGATAGGAGGTTCAAGCAGATATTATTTAATACTTTCAAATTCCCTTTGGTAGTCATCTGTCCATACACAACCTTGATCTTTCTTTAACAACTTAAAGATTGGTTCACACGTTGCAGTCATGTGGAAAATGAATCTGGAAATATAATTCAAACTCCCGAGGAACCCTCTGACTTGCTTTTCAGTTCTCGGTGCTGGAATTTCTTGAATTTCTTTGACTTTATCAGGGTTAACTTCAATCCCTTTTTGGATGACAATGAAACCTAACAATTTCCCTGACCGAACATCGAAGGTACGTTTATTTGGATTCAAGCGGAGACAATACTTCCTCAAACGCTGAAACAACTTTAACAAATCTTCTACATGTCCTTCTTCAGTATGGGATTTAGCAATCATATCATCAACATATACCTCAATTTCCTTGTGCATCAGATCATGGAATAGGATTGTCATAACCCTCTGGTACGTTGCACCAACGTTCTTCAACCCGAAGGGCATCACTCTGTAACAAAATGTTCCCCAGGGTGTGATAAACGTTGTTTTTTTCCATATCCTCAGGAGCCATCCTTATTTGATTATACCCGGAAAATCCGTCCATGAACGAGAAAACTTTGAATTTTGCTGTGCTATCCACTAACATATCAATGTGTGGCAATGGAAAATCATCTTTTGGACTAGCTTTATTTAGATCTTAGTAATCTACGAACACGCAAACTTTTCCATCTTTCTTCAGTACTGGGACAATATTGGCAATCCACTGAGGGTACACTGATGTCACAAGAAAACTGACATTAATCTTCTTTAGAACTTCTTCTTTGATCTTCGCTGCCATATATGGGTGAGTTCTTTGCAACTTCTGTTTGATTGGCGGGTGTGATACGGTGGGAGAACTGACTTGGGTTTTGCGTTTGTTTTCGCAAATGTTTCGGTTGAGCAAGAGTCGCCACCGACTTTTTATTTTATCCTAAGGAAAGGTTAAAAAGCACAGCAAAAACCTTTGAGATGTTTTCTTGAGTTCGGGGAGTAGATTATAGAAAGGGAAGGTATTAGCACCCTTTCTATCCATGGTTTATCCATGGGCTCTTAGTTACTTGCTTAGATCAACTTGCCTTGATTTTCAATTGTTTGAAATGGTGCTTTGTGTGTGGGTTTGAAAATGTTTTGAAAAGAGGCCAATGTGGTGGCAACCTTTGTAATGATCCATGTTGGGATGTATACAAAGGTGTATGTCTTTTGAAAAGGTTTTCATTTGTTTTTGAAAGTTGTTTTTGAAAGTGTAGTGATGTGTGGTTTAGAAAATAGGCAAGTGTTTTGTTTTGCAAGTTTGATTCAAGTAACTAAGAGGTTATCTACTCCTAAGTTTCTCAAAGATTTCTCCTATGTTTTTAACCCTTTTAACAATTTTGTTCCACCATTGCATTTGGTGGACAATCTTGTGTTAGGATGTGAAAGGGACGGGCGCGGGTCATCGTTTAGACCATAATTGCAATGGTGCCAAGTATCTTTGGGCAATTTTTCCTTTAAGGGACTTGATCATTTTTAGGCAACTTTCGAAAGCGTCATCGAGGGACTATGATCATTTGAATTATTTTGTTTTTGCCCAAAGAGACCTAACATGCAATATTACCCAATATTGAAGGCAACAAGTGGAATACCCTAGGGGTGCAAGTGTGATTAGTGTTGTCCATTTTCATGCTTGATTATCTTGAAATTAGGTCAAACTATTTTTGTTGTTTTTGATTCGCATACAAACCCTAATTCTAACATGGTATATTTAGAAAGCATTAAAGTGCGAAAAATAAAGTCCTAAACTATTACAACACAATATATGGGAAGGGGGTACAAATGTTCAAATGGGGGTATTTTGACAAGGAATTTAAACCTAGACTATTACATCAATTTAGGAATTTACAAGATATTTAATATACAATAATTAAATAAAATAAGAATAAATATGCAAGATGCAAAAAATGTTTTTATGTGTATGAAAAAGGTATTTTTTATGTGTCAAATAAACAAAATAAAAAAAAGTATCAATTTTTGGATTTTTTATGTATTTAGGGCAAAACCCTAATTTATTAAATAAAAGTATTAATTATTCAATATGTACAATATTTATTTATTATATACAAAAATAAAATAAAAATGAAATATATTTGTCAAAAAGGTATTTTCTAATGTTAAATATTAATAAAAATAAAAATGTGTATATTTTGTATTATTTACTAAATATGCTAATAAATATGTATGTATTTATTTTATATGATAAATATATTAAATATATACAAAAATAATAATATTTAGTATTTAAAAAAAAAAGTATATTTTATATAAAATATTTTCAGAAGATAATATAAAATAAAAATGGAAAATAAAATGTGTTTGCATTATCTTAGTATTTTTAAATAAAAGTATGTTTATGTCTTTATTTATGTACAAATATTAATCTAAACAAATAAATATCTAATAAATATAAAAATGGTATGAAAAATATTTTTTATATTTTTAATATTATAAGAAAAAATAAATAAGTCAGAACAAAAAAGAAAAGATCAAAAAATCATAAAAATAAGCATAATGGGCCAGGGGGGGTGTGAAAATAAGGTGTAAACAGAAATAACAAATCAAGCCCAGCCCAATGACCTTGTCATCTTCAACCTCCAGCATTTTTGTTCAAGAAAACACGCGTTTTCTATCTTCCAATTCCTTGATCTTTTGCCAAATCTTCCAACATGAAACCTGTAGAGCTTGAAGCCACGATTCCAGACATATAAAGAAATCAATCTAACTCTCAGAAATGAGAGAGAATTTCTTCTCCCCCAATTCCTGACCTAGTTTTTGTTCCATGTTCAGACATTAAATTCTCACAGCACACATAATATAAATGAAAACTAATTACATGGACATGTTCAGGGCTATGAATGTGACATATTTTCTTCACAAACCTAAAGCTAACAATGCCTGGATAGAGAGATACGAGTTCATGAACTTACCTGTTCAGTTGAAGTTGTATCTGGTGATAGAGGTGTCTTCAATGCAAGGTGATGATTGGTACAGCTTCCTTAATGTCCAGGGATGTTATTCCAAGCTTTACTTTGTCTTGAAACCAAGTGAATCGTGCTATGGAACTTCAACTGCAAAACAAGAAAATGAAAATGGTGATGTTGCTTGGGAGTGTTACAGGTCGTGTTTGAGGTTTGGAATAGTTTCAAGGGATGATGTGGGATGTGTTTGAAGTGGTTTTAGCAAGAATGCATGAAAGGATGGAGCTATGGAACTCAAACTGTAGGGATGCCCTGTTTTGGGCAGTTCAATGGTGATTCTGTGAATGGGAAGGTGTTGGAGATGGTTCACTCGTGTTCTAGCTCAGAATGGATGTTTAGAAAGTGTACAAAGTCTTTTCTTAAGCCTATGTTCACTGAGATGAAAGTTGTGTTAAGTTATGCTAGCTTTCTTCAACTTTAAGCAACCAATGTCCACTTGAGTTTTTAGACAGGTAGAGGCCCCCCTAATGTGCTGCAAACCTTGGCCTTGATCAGTGCAATTAGCCCATAAACTTGTGCCAAGGAGATTTGAACTGTACTTGCTTGGATTTGCATTTGACATAAAGTCCTACTTTTCAAGAATGACTAATTTGCTTTTTCTATTTATGGCTTAGTTTTGTATACAATGTTTGAACACACAAAACAACACCTTGGCACAAAGGATTGGCATTAAATTATGGAGTGTAGATGAGATAAAAGACCTGTAATCAAGGAAAGCAAGCTGAATTCAAAATGGCACAAATGTATGAACATGTAAATTGACCAAATCAAAAGTGAGTTTTTCCCATCTTACCAAATTCGATTCTCCCTAACCATGAGGTTGTTTGATGAGTTCTTGGACATTTTGGAAAGCTTGGAATGTGTACTACAATCCATATTTGAAATGCAAATTGAAATTCCAAGTGGAAGTATGTGAAAAATGGTCTTGAAGTTAGGTAAAAACCTTGCCTAAAATAGGTCAAATTTCTCTAAGTTAAGAATGGTTTGGTACCCTTGTTCCAAAAATTGTAACTTGAGCTACAAGCTTCCTTTGGGAAAACTTTGTGATTCAAAGTTGTAGATTTTGCAATAGGCTACAACTTTCATGTTTTGACTTTTGCTTGAATCCAAATGAATCTTGGTGAGAAAGTGGGACAACGTTAGGAAAAAATTAGGGTTTTTCATAACTTAGAAAAATTCTAAGTTATGAAAAATCTTCATTTCAAACCCTAATTTGCAATTCTTGATTTCTTGATGAAAAAGTTTCATTATTTAGCATGTTTTGATGAAAAATGAATCTTGACACTTGATTTTGACCAAAAAGTCAAAGTTTGACTTTTCAGTATACAGTCAAAATTGATCAATTGACTGGGAAATTCAATTGTCAATCTTGTGCATTTGGGATCTTTTGAACTTGTTGAGCATGTCAAGACAATTCCATGGGGTCCTTTAGTCCATATGTGAGCTTGATTTTCCATTGGCTAGGTCAAACAGTCAAAAATTGCCTTTATGCATTCAAAACCCTAAAAATGACCATTTTGCCCTTTTGGTGATCTGATCAAATTTCTTGTGGAATTGTGATCCAAACTTGATCAAATGGTCCATGTGAGTTCATAATGTTGATGTGGGTCAATTTTCATGAGATTTGACTGTCAATTGGCCACAGTTGACTTTTTCCCCAATACAGCTGATTTCTAGGTCAACTGTCCAATTGACTGGGCAAAATTTGGAATCAAGACTTGAAACTTGGTATGGATAAACTTGGAAGTCCAACATGAAGCATGAAAGTCATCTTAGGCATTTTAGGTCAAAATATCTTTGTGCAAACACAAACCCTAATTTGAGTCAACAGTGCAAGGAGAAGTCTTGAGCAGAGGAAACCTTAACTGGTTCTTGAGTTCCAAGGGTTTTGTGATGAGAAAATGTTGAGGAAATGGGAGGGCAAATTTTGGGGTACAACAGCGGGTACTCTGGATTCAGAGGCCAATGATGCTCTACAATATATGTATCTAAACCAGGCATATCTTGGTAAGACCAAAAAAAAATATCCACATACTCTTTCAACATCTCAATCAACATGCTCTCCAGATCAGGATGCAGTAATGCTTCAATCTTGACTTCCTTCAGATCTTCTTCTAAACCCAAATTGATTACTTCCAATGGCTCTTTATATGGATGAATGGCATTCTCCTCGCGCTCAAGCAACCGTGATACCTCTTCCGGAATCTCATCATAGTCTTCTTCTTTGGCCCCATACACAGGACATTCAAAGTTGGGAGAGGGTGCAGGATCATTGTGATCGGTGGATCTGGAACTGACTGTTTTAAAGCTGGTTTCGCGAAATGTCGCGGTAAGCAAGAGTCGCCGCCGTCTTTTATTTTCTCCAACATGGAAAGGACAAAAGCACAGAAAAATTCCTTATTGAGATTAGCTCTCGGTTCGGGAGGTAGATTTATAGAAAGGGAAGGTGTTAGCACCCTTTCTATCCATGGTTATCCATGGGCTCTTAGATACTTGCTCACTTGTGTTTTCAAAAATGATTTGTTTACTTTTCAACTGTGAGTGGATTTGAAAAAGTTTCTTTAAAAGTTCAGATCGACTCTTGTATCAGTCCTCAAGAGTGTTTGAAAAGTTGTTTTGAAAGCTTTTTGAAAAGTGTAAGGTGTGAAAAGTTGTTTTATTGGTTTTGAAGAGAGCAAGTATCCATGAGTCATCTACCTACCCTAAGGAATTAAGCTGTGTAATTGTCCTTTAGGTAGTGCCATCCCACCATTGAGAGGTAGGTAGCACCACCGTTGGAGGTGTTCGGGTCAATTCGAGTTTGTAGGGACATGGTGATCACCAGAGCAATGGGAAGACACCTTAGAAGCTACCCTCATGCCAGGTTCCCGGATCATGAGGACTTACTAAGACATCCTCTACTCGACGACCACCTTTCGAGGGGGAAGGCAACAGTGAAGCGTACCCTAGGGGTGGTGTGTGAATTGTGTGTCATTTTCAGTTTATTGTTTGTCTTGTCATGCATTGGTGATCTACGTTTCGATTTTATTTTTGGGCATTCATTCTTTCATGTTATTGTTTAGCAGTTAAAAGTGCGGGAATTTAAAGTGCGGAAAAGATAAAGGGTCCTACGCTATTACAAAGGCGCGGGTCTACAACGCCAAATTAATCCAGACCCGATTTAAAATAAAGTGCAGAAAATAAATATCTAATAGCTATTACATGGCTTTGGAGCAATTACATTATATTTACAACAGAAATAAATAAAACGCGCGAAAAAAGGAAAATATGATCGAATGCGAGGGCGTTGGACCCTTTAAGGAATTAAAATAAAATTAATAGAATAATTAAATTAAATAAAAAGAAAGAACTTGTTTTTTATGTTTTTTTTTGTATTTATGACATTAAATTAATTAAAAGTCAAATGATTAATTATAATTCTAATTGTTTTTAATTTATTAAAGAAAATGCATTAAAGTTAAAACCTAGAATTAAAACTAAATTAATTATAAATTTTATTTACAAAGTTAATGGTTAATGATACTTATAATAAAAATATTTAATTAATTAAAAAAAAAGGTAAAAAGTGTTAAAGATCTATTTTTTATTATTTTTTGGTTTATTGTCAAATAGAATTAAATTATAACCTAAAATTAAATCTAAATTAATTAAGGGATTTATTTACAAAATTAATACTAAAATAAAATTATTATTTATTTTTTGTCTTTTCTGATTTTTTTGTGTTTTTGATTTTATGTTGATTAAAAAAAAGAAATAAAAATAGTCAAAATAAGTATAAGAAAAACGACGGAAACAGGCAGCAAATAAAAAAAAGCATAATTCTGGAGGCCTGGGAAGCTTCGATCCAGAGAAAGTGTCTCCTTCGATCTGGGATGCTATACCTGCAAAAGTATGTTAGCAAAATAAACTCAGGGCCTGGTATCAAACCCCAGGCCCTTCGATCCTACGTGCGCTGAGTCTTTTCAGGATAAATCTGCAGCAAATGTTAGCAAACGAAGAACATGACCTGGGGCCAAACCCAGGCCCTTTGATCCCGTCTAGGATAGTAAATTGAAGGTAACAACAAGCACGAATGTGTAATGCAAATACAAGGTTGGACAGTTTACCCTCTCTTACCAGTAGATTGGACCTTCAATTTGGGCGCTTCCTGAATGTAGGCACCTTCGATCTGGGCTTCTGGGCTTGGCTACTTTTGCTGAAGGGTGGCTTTGCTTGGAAAATTCTGGCAACCTTTGATGGATTTTGTGGGCAGCCTCTCTCCAATGTTTCTTTCGTTCTCCTGTTGTGTGTTTTTTCGTCCGTTGTAATGTGCCACTGGCCCTTGTATTTATAGGAGTGTGAGGGTCTTGTAACGGTAAGAGACAGCCATTTAACCAGGCCTTTAATGCCATGAGACAAGAATCAGACACATTAAAAGTTTTCCTTTTTTGAAATATGCATGTCTCTTGAATGAACCTGGACACTTTCACTTGTACATGTCTTATGCAATGTGTATGAATGAAAATTATGGCCAATAATGCCTTGCATTGATGTTTAGGATTTGGCATAAACCACCATTATCACACTTTCCACTTTTGATTCAAATTTGAATTTTTGCCTTGTTTAAGCCTTAGCACGAAAAATGGTAGGCACATAATGATGCTTCAAGGTTAATCAAAGCAAAATATCCCTTTAAATTAATTTTTTTGAATTTCTTTTGATTTTAAAAGATTTAAAATTAATTAAATCCAATAAAATCAATAAAAATGAAAAAATTAATAAAAAAATCTGAAATAAAAGATGGGACACGTGGGAAGCATGGCCAAGTCAATTCAAGTGGAAAAAGTGGGCCCCTTTTGTCAAAAATGGGATTTCAAGGATAAATGATTTTGGCCATTTCACAAAAATTTCCCAACTTCTCCAATGCATAACTTGCTCAATTTTTAAGCTTTGCTCATGTTCTTGGACATTTTAGAAAGGTCTTTGAGTCCTCTAACCAATGCCTTTGGTCCCATGTCATTTTGATTTACCAATCTCAAGTTATGGCCTTTGACTTAAAGTCCCTTTTTGTTGACTTTTGAAAATGACCTATAATGTTGAAATTGATAACTTTTTGTGAGAGCATTTCTTGGACTTGAAGTATGAAGATGAGTTGTAGGAAATGTCTTTCTATTCAAAATGAGATTTGGATGGAATTTTTCTGATAATTCATGTGAAAGTTATGCCCTGGTCAATTTCAGTTGACTTTTTCAACTGTCCAAATAAGGAAACTTTTGCATCTTGATGATTTCTGGGCCAAATTTTGAGAATCATGATCAAGCATTGATCAAATGATGTTTGTGGCTTCAAAATGATATGTTGACCAAAAATTTGAACTTTTGACTGTCAAATGACCATTTTGCCCCTACATTTGACTGTAGTGCAATTTAGGGTTTTGACTGTGCAATTTTGAGCTGAATGCCTTGAAACTTGATATGAAGATGCTTGACCACATTTGTAGGCATGTGAGGCTTGATTGGGCCTTTGAAAACTTCCTTTTCTTGATCAGAGCACAAACCCTAATCTTGACTGTATAGGAGACCTTTGACTGTGCAACCCTTGGGGAATTTTGCAGCTTGATTTGGCAATTTCTTGAAGAATATGGGAGGGCAAATTTTGGGGTACAACAGTTGCCCCTGTTCAATCTTCTTAGACCTGAGGATGCAGATTGGCTGACGTGCCTTTCGTAATCCGAAGGTGGAAGATGATTGAACACTAGAGTGCCCAGAAATTTGCGCTTACATAGTAGCGGTGATGATGGAATGGGCTTACAGATGCCATTTGGGGATTGATGAATAAGGTGATGGGCTTATAGATGCCATCTGGATGTTGATCGCGTCAGAGATTCCTTAGCGAGAACCTGCATACCTGCAAAAGAAAAATGAGTACCTGACACGTTGCAGGAGCTGGTTTTCAGATGCTCGGTATAGATGTGTCCTGACTGGTTACAGGAGCTGGGTCTGGAGCTTCAAATGATGATGAATGAACCAGGGATGGTTACTAACTTGCATGAACGGTAAGAGAACCTTGGGTGACTTTAACTTCAACAACGCCCGTTGAGAAAAAACCTTGGGTGTCTTCTACTGGGATAAGAATCAGAGAGATCTTAGGGTCGATCTGACTGAACCAGAGAAGGCCTTTGACTGGATAAGCATCAGGAAAATCTTAGGGTCGATTTAACTGAACCGGACAAGGTCTTGAAATATCTTCAACTGGATAGGCATCAGGGAGATCTTAGGGTCGATCTGACTGAACCAGAGAAGGCCTTTGACTGGATAAGCATCAGGAAAATCTTAGGGTCGATTTAACTGAACCGGTCTAGGTCTTGAAACATCTTCAACTGGATAAGCATCAGGGAGATCTTAGGGTCGATCTGACTGAACCAGAGAAGGCCTTTGACTGGATAAGCATCAGGAAAATCTTAGGGTCGATTTAACTGAACCGATCTAGGTCTTGAAATATCTTCAACTGGATAAGCATCAGGGAGATCTTAGGGTCGATCTGACTGAACCAGAGAAGGCCTTTGACTGGATAAGCATCAGGAAAATCTTAGGGTCGATTTAACTGAACCGGACAAGGTCTTGAAATATCTTCAACTGGATAAGCATCAGGGAGATCTTAGGGTCGATCTGACTGAACCAGAGAAGGCCTTGGACTAGATAAGCATCAGGAAAATCTTAGGGTCGATTTAACTGAACCGGTCTAGGTCTTGAAATATCTTCAACTGGATAAGCATCAGGGAGATCTTAGGGTCGATCTGACTGAACCAGAGAAGGCCTTTGACTGGATAAGCATCAGGAAAATCTTAGGGTCGATTTAACTGAACCGGTCTAGGTCTTGAAATATCTTCAACTGGATAAGCATCAGGGAGATCTTAGGGTCGATCTGACTGAACCAGAGAAGGCCTTTGACTGGATAAGCATCAGGAAAATCTTAGGGTCGATTTAACTGAACCGGTCTAGGTCTTGAAATATCTTCAACTGGATAAGCATCAGGGAGATCTTAGGGTCGATCTGACTGAACCAGAGAAGGCCTTTGACTGGATAAGCATCAGGAAAATCTTAGGGTCGATTTAACTGAACCGGTCTAGGTCTTGAAATATCTTCAACTGGATAAGCATCAGGGAGATCTTAGGGTCGATCTGACTGAACCAGAGAAGGCCTTTGACTGGATAAGCATCAGGAAAATCTTAGGGTCGATTTAACTGAACCGGTCTAGGTCTTGAAATATCTTCAACTGGATAAGCATCAGGGAGATCTTAGGGTCGATCTGACTGAACCAGAGAAGGCCTTTGACTGGATAAGCATCAGGAAAATCTTAGGGTCGATTTAACTGAACCGGTCTAGGTCTTGAAATATCTTCAACTGGATAAGCATCAGGGAGATCTTAGGGTCGATCTGACTGAACCAGAGAAGGCCTTTGACTGGATAAGCATCAGGAAAATCTTAGGGTCGATTTAACTGAACCGGTCTAGGTCTTGAAATATCTTCAACTGGATAAGCATCAGGGAGATCTTAGGGTCGATCTGACTGAACCAGAGAAGGCCTTTGACTGGATAAGCATCAGGAAAATCTTAGGGTCGATTTAACTGAACCGGTCTAGGTCTTGAAATATCTTCAACTGGATAAGCATCAGGGAGATCTTAGGGTTGATCTGACTGAACCAGAGAAGGCCTTTGACTGGATAAGCATCAGGAAAATCTTAGGGTCGATTTAACTGAACCGGTCTAGGTCTTGAAATATCTTCAACTGGATAAGCATCAGGGAGATCTTAGGGTCGATCTGACTGAACCAGAGAAGGCCTTTGACTGGATAAGCATCAGGAAAATCTTAGGGTCGATTTAACTGAACCGGTCTAGGTCTTGAAATATCTTCAACTGGATAAGCATCAGGGAGATCTTAGGGTCGATCTGACTGAACCAGAGAAGGCCTTTGACTGGATAAGCATCAGGAAAATCTTAGGGTCGATTTAACTGAACCGGTCTAGGTCTTGAAATATCTTCAACTGGATAAGCGTCAGGGAGATCTTAGGGTCGATCTGACTGAACCAGAGAAGGCCTTTGACTGGATAAGCATCAGGAAAATCTTAGGGTCGATTTAACTGAACCGGTCTAGGTCTTGAAATATCTTCAACTGGATAAGCATCAGGGAGATCTTAGGGTCGATCTGACTGAACCAGAGAAGGCCTTTGACTGGATAAGCATCAGGAAAATCTTAGGGTCGATTTAACTGAACCGGTCTAGGTCTTGAAATATCTTCAACTGGATAAGCATCAGGGAGATCTTAGGGTCGATCTGACTGAACCAGAGAAGGCCTTTGACTGGATAAGCATCAGGAAAATCTTAGAGTCGATTTAACTGAACCGGTCTAGGTCTTGAAATGTAGCTTGAGAACTTTAACTGGATCTTTCCTGAAATGTAAAGGTCAGCCATATGCAATGCATGATATGGATCAAGCAATGATGTTCTCAACATAAATGAGATTGTAAGGTATGATGCGTTTATGCATGTATCATGATGTATGTGATGTTTAGGAATGTATGTTTTTGTCTAGGAAAGTAAATCCTTGACGGGTGCCGGGAAGTCATATCCTGGGCTGATGTTGAAGAATAGATTTCGCTTCCGCTGGGGATGATAGTTGCAAGAATACCGGTAGGAGAAGATAACTCCGTTGGGGAATAAACTTGGCGAATGGATTACTCTGCGGGGAGAAAATTAATCTAGCGATCTTGCTGGGGAGCAATATTCTGTGGGGAGAGAGGTACTCTTGTTGAGATGTTGGTAGTAACTTCGCTGGGGATACCGTTGTCATGTTGGAAGTGTTAATAGACTTCGCTGGGGATAAGAAGGCTTCGTTGACGACGCTCTTTCCGTGGCTTTTGGCTGAGGATAACCCAGTTATATCCTATTGAGGAAACAACTCTTTAAATCAAGCCGGACGACGCGTTCGTGCTCTGCGAGGGTAAACTTCCAGAATCTACTGGGGATAAGCTTACTGCTTGGGGATATAAATTCCACTTTCCTGGAGAAACTGGATTGGATTCTTCTGGGGAAGTTTTGAGATGTATCGGGGGAAGTGATTCCTTTGAATGCTTGTATGCTGCCGGGGAACAATCTTTAGACCAAGACTGCCGAAGATGCTTGTTAAGAATATATGCTGCTGGGGAATGTTGAGATCTGCGGGAGGATACCCAACTTCCTTAAGGTTGATAACTGCTTGGAGAGGAGTGCACTGACTTGCTGGCTCACTCTCTGGGGAATTAAGGTATACTGGTTATGTTCTTCAGCTGAACCTACCTTGATACCTTGATGGACAGAGCAATTAGATCGTTTAGACCACTCATCATTGCCCCTGTTTCTGATGTGGGAGAGGAAGACCTATGAGGTGCTGATAGTTGTTGAGGGTCAAACCTTCTTCAGGTAGGCAGGTGACAATATGACAGGACATAGTCGTACGCTTTGATCCCTAACTTTTGCCTGGACCGCCCTTTCGGGTTTTCAGCCCACCGGGATACCCATTTTTGCCCAAGCCGCCTTTTCAGGTTTTCGACTTGCCGGGTGTACAGATTTTTTTATTTCATCCCTTCATTTTTCCCGAACCCTTTTGGTTCGCCGGGAAGCCCTTATTTTTGCCTAGGTATGTCAACCTAGCGGGTCTTTGATTTTGCGTAGTATTTTTTCGACTATGTCCCCGCTCTCAGGAGGTAGGGAGGTTCCCCTGTTAGAAGTGTTTTGGTCATGCCACCAGAAGGTGTTTGATCAGGCAAGATTCGTTGCTGGAGTGCCCCAAGTGACTTAGGAGGAGGTTTGCCCCAGGCTATTTGGCCTTTGAGAGATTCTCCGAATCTTGATTGGACTGCCCCAGATGATTGGACCATGATCATGTTGTGCCCCTTGATTGGAGGTACTTCTGTTCATTAGGCATTCGTCGTGCGAATTTCCCTGCTGTTCAAACAAAAAGTCATATGCAAACAAAGTTATGTCAAAAATGCAAAGCTTATGTCTGTCTTGAAGATTTTGAAAATGCATTATTTTCCATAAAACAAGTGAATGTTTGTAAAACGTGATGTCAACTCCGTATTCACCGTAGGCCTTCAGGAGTCAGGATACCTTTCGTAACAGTATGCTTTCGAACTAACCCATGCTTCAGACTTTTAAGGGTTATAACGTGGCCTGGTTCACGGTTTAAGAAACAAAGGATAAAGGCTCAAATTTTATTTGTACCCACCCGTTCTTCGTGATGTTCTTCAAACCTAAACTCAGCTGACCGTGCGTTAGACCTTGTTTGAGTCTTTGCTTTGATATACCAATGATGGTTCAAATAATGATGATTTATTCTGAATGGGCAGTCATTTCTTTTTGTTGAGGGTTTATGTGACCTCTTTTTTTTATTTTATCATCCCTATTTTTTTTTTGCCTGAACTGTTTCTTTTGTGATTACAGTCAGTGGGATGCCCCAGTTTTGTAAGTCTCCTTCATAGGTTTTGACTTAATGGGTTTTTATTTTTTTGAGATATAATGACTGCCTATTTGTATGATTGTTCAGAACCATCACTGTCTTTTGTTTTGTAAGGACCTCTTTGGTGCCATTCGTTATGCACTTGGATCAACTGAGAGACTACCCTGCCCCAGGTTATGATTAAGGGTTTTAAATTTCGAAAAGAAAAACTCCTACTTCTTTGGCTCAGAGGGGTTGACGAGGGATTATCTTCCTTATAACTCCAGTGTTTAGGAATTGAAACAATGCATGTACCTCATCAGCGGGGTCTATTCAAAAGCATACTGTAAAAATCGTGGTATCGTTTTCGTCATCCTCCCTCAAGAGGCTTAGAATTATTAGTCAAGAGTTGATCATCAGAAAAAATATGAAAATAATTTGCGTATAGTGAATACGAATATATTGCTTCAAAACAGACATATGCGATGCATTAATGAAATAACAACATTTAACAATGAACAAATGTTTGAACAATCAAAAGAAAATTACAACTTGAGCATTCGAATGAACAAAAGTCTTATAGTCTCAGGGCTTGTCATTTCAAATGGTGAACCTCGCAGGGATAGTAGAAGAACTCGACCTGACCATCTGGGGTGAATTCCACAGCTCCTTCATCAATCAGGCTTTGGATTTTGTACCTCAACTTCCAACAGTCATCAGTATCATGCCCCGGGCTGTTAGAATGGTATGCGCACCTGGCCCCAGGATTATAGTTGGGTGAAGAAGTCTTAGGATTAGGGTGAGGTCCTATCAACGTCACCAGATTCAACTTCAACAGGTGTTGCAAAGCTTGGGACAGCGACGTGTTGAGTTGGGTGAATTGCCTTCTGGGCTTGCTCTGATCAACCCGTTGCTCTGGGCGAGGTTGTGGTTGGAGCTGTGAAGTAGTAGCAGCTTGGAGAGGTCTATTCATTGAACCAAGCCTTTGACTTCTTGGAGGCTGATTACCAGTTTGGTCTCCAGCCTTGGCTACTTGCTTCATACGGTCTTGCTGAAGCTGGTTGATCACAGTTCTCAACTCTTCTTGTTCCCGAGCTAAGCCTTGGATAAGGGCCATTTGCCCCAGCATCTGAGTCCTCATTACGTCTATCTCAGCTTGCATATGTTTCAGCCGTTCATCTTTACCGTCTTCTAGACTGTTCTTGACCAAATTCCCCATGAGGAGCGTTCTCAACTCTTCCTGCCCCTTGGATAGGCTTAGGAAGATCTCCCTGAACTGAGTCTCTTGAGTAGGGAACTCCTGGGTGTTTGATTGGAAAGCCATTGCTGAAATAAACAGCGAAAAGGGTAAGTGGCATGTAACAAGGGTACCTGTTATGCAATGATGTGTATGATATGCATGCAATGTTTTCAAGGATCTCGCAGGATAAACAGGAAATTTTGTTAGCATTTGGATCCGGTAGCTTGATTGAAAGAGCTTCATGTTTGTTGGGAATCTTTCTTCCAAGGGTCAAAGGCTCACCATATCCAGTGGGTCATAGCCTCTGACTTTAGTTATCATGTCTGGTTTTGATTTCCAAACAACCTTGGTTAAAGGAACTTTCTTCAAGAGTCAAAGCTCACCATATCCAGTGGGTCATAGCCTCTGACTTTCTTTGGCTAGAGGAAAATAAATCCTCTTTGCCCCTTGCTAGATGTTTGATTCATCATGACCTGCATCACAGACCCTTGAGATCCTTGAAATGGGTTAGGATGTATGCAATGGTATGATGTTATGGTATGCATGGGGTAATGTGAGTAGCCCTGTTATGAGTCCCAATTAAGGACTGCAAACCAAAACCTGTAAGAAACTTAGTACACTCTTGTTATGAGTCCCGATTAAGGACTATAAACAAAACCTGCAAGAAGCTCAAGTAAAAACTGTCATGAGTCTCAATTAAGGACTAAAATAAAACCTGCAAGACCTTGTTACGAGTCCTAATTAAGGACTATAAACAAAACCTGCAAGTAGTTCATGTGTCAGCTAACAAGCATGCAAGTAGTCAAATACGAAGGCACACAAGTCACACAAAAGAGCCCTTAGAGTTTAGGCCAGCATGGGGTCTAGGTATTACCCTCTTGAAGTTGGTGGACTCAAACCTGTCCTATCAAAGTAACCGGGTTCTAAGGATCTCAATATCATTGGATTGCTTTCATTGTTCATCATTTCGATTTAGCCACTGACTGGCGATCAAAATATCCCAAGAAAACAACCCTCAATTGAGTGTAGTATCGAGTATCAACCGACTTCGGAGTACACCAAAGTAGTTATCTCACTACCCTAAAGAGGCCAAGATGGTTCAATTAAGGTTCCTAAGGTCTGTTGATGCTTCACGACACCACGCGGAGGCCCCGTACTCTCCTTGATTGACTCAAGGGTTACCGGTACACACCAAAGTGCCACATCAACGTAGCAGACTGCTTCAACCATGTCGGTATACCCCGCACAGTTCCCTCACAGCCTTGTTGCTACTTTATAATAAGGTATCCCCAGATCCGGGTTAGGATCTATAGAACTCCCAAGACAGTACCCACAATAATAAAGCAAACAATTCAGACAATTGAAAACACAGTGATCTTAGTCCTAAGGTACACCTCACTTTAAGTGTCCCCAGCAGAGTCGCCAGTTCTGTGATCGGTGGATCTGGAACTGACTGTTTTAAAGCTGGTTTCGCGAAATGTCGCGGTAAGCAAGAGTCGCCACCGTCTTTTATTTTCTCCAACATGGAAAGGACAAAAGCACAGAAAAATTCCTTATTGAGATTAGCTCTCGGTTCGGGAGGTAGATTTATAGAAAGGGAAGGTGTTAGCACCCTTTCTATCCATGGTTATCCATGGGCTCTTAGATACTTGCTCACTTGTGTTTTCAAAAATGATTTGTTTACTTTTCAACTGTGAGTGGGTTTGAAAAAGTTTCTTTAAAAGTTCAGATCGACTCTTGTATCAGTCCTCAAGAGTGTTTGAAAAGTTGTTTTGAAAGCTTTTTGAAAAGTGTAAGGTGTGAAAAGTTGTTTTGTTTGTTTTGAAGAGAGCAAGTATCCATGAGTCATCTACCTACCCTAAGGAATTAAGCTGTGTAATTGTCCTTTAGGTAGTGCCATCCCACCATTGAGAGGTAGGTAGCACCACCGTTGGAGGTGTTCGGGTCAATTCGAGTTTGTAGGGACATGGTGATCACCAGAGCAATGGGAAGACACCTTAGAAGCTACCCTCATGCCAGGTTCCCGGATCATGAGGACTTACTAAGACATCCTCTACTCGACGACCACCTTTCGAGGGGGAAGGCAACAGTGAAGCGTACCCTAGGGGTGGTGTGTGAATTGTGTGTCATTTTCAGTTTATTGTTTGTCTTGTCATGCATTGGTGATCTACGTTTCGATTTTATTTTTGGGCATTCATTCTTTCATGTTATTGTTTAGCAGTTAAAAGTGCGGGAATTTAAAGTGCGGAAAAGATAAAGGGTCCTACGCTATTACAAAGGCGCGGGTCTACAACGCCAAATTAATCCAGACCCGATTTAAAATAAAGTGCAGAAAATAAATATCTAATAGCTATTACATGGCTTTGGAGCAATTACATTATATTTACAACAGAAATAAATAAAATGCGCGAAAAAAGGAAAATATGATCGAATGCGAGGGCGTTGGACCCTTTAAGGAATTAAAATAAAATTAATAGAATAATTAAATTAAATAAAAAGAAAGAACTTGTTTTTTATGTTTTTTTTTGTATTTATGACATTAAATTAATTAAAAGTCAAATGATTAATTCTAATTCTAATTGTTTTTAATTTATTAAAGAAAATGCATTAAAGTTAAAACCTAGAATTAAAACTAAATTAATTATAAATTTTATTTACAAAGTTAATGGTTAATGATACTTATAATAAAAATATTTAATTAATTAAAAAAAAAGGTAAAAAGTGTTAAAGATCTATTTTTTATTATTTTTTGGTTTATTGTGAAATAGAATTAAATTATAACCTAAAATTAAATCTAAATTAATTAAGGGATTTATTTACAAAATTAATACTAAAATAAAATTATTATTTATTTTTTGTCTTTTCTGATTTTTTTGTGTTTTTGATTTTATGTTGATTAAAAAAAAGAAATAAAAATAGTCAAAATAAGTATAAGAAAAACGACGGAAACAGGCAGCAAATAAAAAAAAGCATAATTCTGGAGGCCTGGGAAGCTTCGATCCAGAGAAGGTGTCTCCTTCGATCTGGGATGCTATACCTGCAAAAGTATGTTAGCAAAATAAACTCAGGGCCTGGTATCAAACCCCAGGCCCTTCGATCCTACGTGCGCTGAGTCTTTTCAGGATAAATCTGCAGCAAATGTTAGCAAACGAAGAACATGACCTGGGGCCAAACCCAGGCCCTTTGATCCTGTCTAGGATAGTAAATTGAAGGTAACAACAAGCACGAATGTGTAATGCAAATACAAGGTTGGACAGTTTACCCTCTCTTACCAGTAGATTGGACCTTCAATTTGGGCGCTTCCTGAATGTAGGCACCTTCGATCTGGGCTTCTGGGCTTGGCTACTTTTGCTGAAGGGTGGCTTTGCTTGGAAAATTCTGGCAACCTTTGATGGATTTTGTGGGCAGCCTCTCTCCAATGTTTCTTTCGTTCTCCTGTTGTGTGTTTTTTCGTCCGTTGTAATGTGCCACTGGCCCTTGTATTTATAGGAGTGTGAGGGTCTTGTAACGGTAAGAGACAGCCATTTAACCAGGCCTTTAATGCCATGAGACAAGAATCAGACACATTAAAAGTTTTCCTTTTTTGAAATATGCATGTCTCTTGAATGAACCTGGACACTTTCACTTGTACATGTCTTATGCAATGTGTATGAATGAAAATTATGGCCAATAATGCCTTGCATTGATGTTTAGGATTTGGCATAAACCACCATTATCACACTTTCCACTTTTGATTCAAATTTGAATTTTTGCCTTGTTTAAGCCTTAGCACGAAAAATGGTAGGCACATAATGATGCTTCAAGGTTAATCAAAGCAAAATATCCCTTTAAATTAATTTTTTTGAATTTCTTTTGATTTTAAAAGATTTAAAATTAATTAAATCCAATAAAATCAATAAAAATGAAAAAATTAATAAAAAAATCTGAAATAAAAGATGGGACACGTGGGAAGCATGGCCAAGTCAATTCAAGTGGAAAAAGTGGGCCCCTTTTGTCAAAAATGGGATTTCAAGGATAAATGATTTTGGCCATTTCACAAAAATTTCCCAACTTCTCCAATGCATAACTTGCTCAATTTTTAAGCTTTGCTCATGTTCTTGGACATTTTAGAAAGGTCTTTGAGTCCTCTAACCAATGCCTTTGGTCCCATGTCATTTTGATTTACCAATCTCAAGTTATGGCCTTTGACTTAAAGTCCCTTTTTGTTGACTTTTGAAAATGACCTATAATGTTGAAATTGATAACTTTTTGTGAGAGCATTTCTTGGACTTGAAGTATGAAGATGAGTTGTAGGAAATGTCTTTCTCTTCAAAATGAGATTTGGATGGAATTTTTCTGATAATTCATGTGAAAGTTATGCCCTGGTCAATTTCAGTTGACTTTTTCAGCTGTCCAAATAAGGAAACTTTTGCATCTTGATGATTTCTGGGCCAAATTTTGAGAATCATGATCAAGCATTGATCAAATGATGTTTGTGGCTTCAAAATGATATGTTGACCAAAAATTTGAACTTTTGACTGTCAAATGACCATTTTGCCCCTACATTTGACTGTAGTGCAATTTAGGGTTTTGACTGTGCAATTTTGAGCTGAATGCCTTGAAACTTGATATGAAGATGCTTGACCACATTTGTAGGCATGTGAGGCTTGATTGGGCCTTTGAAAACTTCCTTTTCTTGATCAGAGCACAAACCCTAATCTTGACTGTATAGGAGACCTTTGACTGTGCAACCCTTGGGGAATTTTGCAGCTTGATTTGGCAATTTCTTGAAGAATATGGGAGGGCAAATTTTGGGGTACAACAATCATTGTATTCAACGGGTTTTTTAATTAATCTGCACATATGATTTATGATTGCTTTTAGAAATTGACACATATAACAAGTGATCATGCAAATTGAATTGCAGTTATTATTTATTTTGAAAGATTTTTTCTGATTACCATTTTCCAAGAAAAAAGCAAAAAATAAAAATACAATTTGGGAAACAAAGATAACTCTTATTATTGATTTTAAAAATCAAAGCAAACAGATAAGCCTATACAATATCAATACTTTCACCTTCGGAAGAGTGGAAGTTTTTTTATTCAAAAATATTAACAAAAAACAAATTACTTTGAAACATGTATGCAAGAGGGAACATCAATGGTGATCCAGTTCTGAACCCTAACTCCGTACGTCACATAATTTGGCATTTCTGGCTCTGTTTCATCTTCCACAATGGCATTAATCCAGGAAACAGTTGGATGAAGATAACCCCCACTACGAAAGATGTCTTGATACTTGCCTGCAGCAGACTTCAGCTTCATGCTCTTACCTTTATCATTCTTCACAGAGAACCCCAAGTCAGCTCTATTCTTGTTTACAGGTGGATCAATAATCTGTCCCTATACTTCACTATGGCCATTACGCACAACCCGCTGAGCATCCTTAAACGAAGCCATATAATTCTCATTTCCTCTTATATTATCAATGGATAAAGCTTGGAACTGGGTTCCAACAGCAGCTTCATCCGCCTCCACAATGCTGAAAGAGGACAAATGAGATATCAATAATGCATGTTCTCCATTTATAATTACCACTTTTTCTTCACGCACAAACTTCAACTTCTGGTGTGAAGTCGAAGTGACAGCCCATGCCTCATGTATCCACGACCGTCCTAACAAACAACTGTAAGCGGGTATAATATCCATGACCTGGAAAGTAATCTGAAACAAGTGTGGCCCTATATGAATAGGCAAGTCCACTTCACCAATAACAGATTTCCTTGATCCATCAAACGCTTTCACAATAATGCCACTTGGGCGCATGGGCGTTCCTTGATATTTCAACTTCACGAGCGGGCTCCTCGGTATAACATTCAATGCAGATCCATTATCAATTAGCACATTGGATAATGAATCATTCTTGCAGTTCATAGAGATGTGTATGGCCAAATTGTGATTCCTTCCTTCATCGGGCAATTCATCATCGCAGAAACTCAGGTTATTACATGATGTAATATTCCCTACCACACTTCTAAATTGGTCTACAAGCATATCACTTTCCACGAAATCTTAGTCCAATACCCTCATCAAAGATTCTCTGTGAGCAGAGGAGTTCATCAATAAAGCCAAGATAGATATTTTTGAAGGAGTCTGCAGTAGCTGATGTACAATTCTATAGCCGCTCATCTTGATTATCTTAAAAATATCATCTACCTCCTTTTCTAGCATAGCTCCACTAGATTCACCCACTTCCTTCTTGGGTTCAACATTTTCAACAATTTTCTTTCCAGTACTAACATCTCCATGAACAACTGGTGCAAATATAAGACCATTGCGGGTCACTCTTCTAGTCTCAGCAATATTCCCAACATTAGGAATTGGATGGATGGGAACTTCCACACCATCCTCTAAAATTGTAGCATTATATTTGTAGGGTACAACCTTGTCTGACTTGTAGGGGACAAGACCCAGTAAGCTAATCACCAATGGAGCAATAGTTGGCTTGCCATGATATTCAACTTCTAAAGGGGCGGGTACACCAAAACAAGGAACAATATCATTTACTCCCTCTTCAACACATTTAGTCATTACAGAGTCATCTCTGGAAAACATATCTTCATCTGAGGAGAAGAACTCATCCGCAGAGGCATACTCATCATCTGACTCCTCTTCAGCCAAACAAACCCCAATCTCATTAACCTCATGGTAATCATCCCTTTGGCCTGTAACCTTGATAGTTCCATTATCCAATAACAATTGAACACATTTCCTAACAATTGAACATCCTCGGGAGTCCTGGCAGCAAATTCGGCAAGATCCATACTGATGTTCTACCTGACCAGTCATGTGGCAGAAAGTAGCATGCAATTGTACAAGATCCTCATTCATATGTTCCACATCAAAGATTCTGAACTCTCCGAGACATCCAGAAACCATGTTTACTTCCTCTTCATACTCCTCCCTAGGTCTGATTATATGAATGAGACCCTCATCCATCATCTCCTACAAGTCAACCTTTATCTTGTCACAACCATGTATATCCATACTGCAAATAGCACAATCGGCATGGTCATGCGTATAGTAGCTAAATTCATAGAGGTCTGCATGCATTTTTACTAAATCTCCTCTAACCAATTTAATATCAAAAATCCAGAAGTCTCCTAGACATCCGGCCACCATATTCACAACATTTTCTCCTTCATGCTTTGGCAAAGGATTATCTTTCACATTAGGGCCAATATCTTTGAAGGACAAGATACCAGACTTCACCAATTTTTGTACTTCAGTTTTCAAAGGATAGCAGTTCTCAACATTGTGCCCTGGTGCTCCCTGATGAAAAGCACATGTTTGGTCTGCCTTGTAATACCAAGGCAATGGTGATGGTATAGAGGGAGGTGGTCTGGTTTGAACCAACTTCTTCTGAATTAATGCTGGGAGTAATTCTGTATAGCTCATAGGGATAGGGTCATAACTCTCCCTTCTCTGATTATACCCTTGATTCCCCTGATGGGATGGTCTCTGATAAGCAACGGTGGTTGGAGCCACATTAACAACTGGAGTTACTGAGGCGACTTGTTAATGACGCTGATAATTTCTTCTAGGAGGATTACCCCTCCTCTCTTGCATAACAACATTTTTATCTCCTTCCTTATTTTTGGAATACCCATAAGATGACTTTTTCGTACTTTCAGAACTTTCAATTTTTGTTAAACGACCCTCTCTTACAACCTCTTCCAAACGGATACCCATGCCTACCATTTCAGTAAAGTCACTTGGCGCACTCGCTACCATCCTCTCATAGTAGAAAGTACCCAGAGTATTTAGAAAAATCTTAGTCATCTCCTTCTCTTCCATGGGAGGAATCACTTGGGTGGCTACCTCACGCCATCTTTGTGCATATTCTTTGAATAATTCCCCGTCCTTCTGGACCATGGCCCTGAGTTGATCACGGTCAGGCACCATGTCCATGTTGTATTTGTATTGTCTGATAAATGCTTCTTCAAAGTCGTTGAAAGTATGGATATTGACACTGTCCAAACTCATATACCACTTCAATGCAACACCAGTCAAACTATCCTGAAAAAAGTGAATCAGCAGACGCTGATCATCAGTATGGGTACACATTCTTCTTACATACATCACAAGATGAGCACGAGGACAAGTGATGCCCTTGTACTTCTAGAATTTCGGGACTTTAAACTTTGCAGGTATCTTGACATTCGGGACCAAGCATAAATCATTCATATTCTTCCTGAATAATTCCTTTCCCCTGAGGGCCTTCATCTCCCTCTACATCTTGTCAAACTGATCTTGAAAATCATCCATTCGATCATAGAGACCCAAGCCTTCACTTGGTGGAGGAAAAGGACGATACATATCATCATTAGAAAATGGGACCATATTCACTGAAGGAGGTGCAGCAGGAGTAGCATGCACCACGGGAGGTGTAGGAGTAACAATAGTCTGAACAACTGGAGTAACTTGAGGACCAAGATTGAAACCTTCAGGCACAAAGTTCTTTAGAATTCTCCATGGATAACCTTGAGGCATGCGGTTCTGAACAACAACTGGAGTAGCAGACACACGAACAGTCGGAGCTTCAGTAGTAACCATTGTTTGTTGAGGCTGAGCAATCAGTGGCTGATTCTGAGCAGCCACCAAAGATTCCATCAGAGCAGTGAGATTGGCCATGCCGGCCTTCAGAGCAAAAACTTCCTCGCACAGCTCGCGATTCTCTTGTTCTAAGTTGTCCATCTTCCTTCTGAAATTAGCTCGAGTATTGTAATGGTGAGACAGCTTGCTGAATAGAGTAAATAAGCTTGGTAAGACACCTGGATATGCATAACAAATGCAAGAAATATGTGAAATATGATGCATGATATGCAGTGCACATGATTTATTTTATTAATATTTCAAGGGACTTAAAGATTTATAGACACATTGCAAATATCAAAGTAATAACACATTTGAAATACTGGAATTTTTTATTATAATAACTTCAAAATGGATTATAAGTTTCAATAATACCAAGTACAAGATGAAAATAAAGTCTAAAACCCTAAGAAGTAAAGCTGATGGAGATCACTCTATATGATGGCGCTTCCCTGTAAGCCTGGAAATCTGAGCCTTCAACCTCTGGTTTTCTTCCGCATATCTGGTGGCAACCTCCTTCCAATCTCCTGAATCATGAAGTGAGCAACTAGCATCTGACTGAGGCTTAGGAGAAAATAAATCCCCTTGCCTCTCCATCATCTCTACAGCCCTACTCTCAAGAATCTCAATCAAGCCATCTTTCTCCTTTAACTCTGCTCTATAGGAAATATCTAAAGTTTGGCACTTATTCTTCCAAGCATCATTTTCTTGCTGCATCCTGACTAAAGCAAGTCGTAGCTCTTCCACATCATCCAATGGGGGAGGGGTGGTCTTCATAAAAAAAATCAGGCATAGGTGCTTCCCAGGAATAAGGCATCTTCAACTGAATAGCTCTCGTTTGGACCCACTGAAGATAAGGCTCCAAAGAAACAGCCCCTTAGGTCCCAAGTCTTTCCTACTCTTCTTATGAATGTGACGCCAGGCCTTCATAATCCGCTCCCTAGCTTCCTTATGGTCTTCTCCCTCATTCAGGAAGAAACTACTCAAATGAATATTATTTGGTTTATCCCTCAGCGGATAACCAAGCTGTCGTCGTGCAAGAACAGGGTTGTAGTTGATTCCTCCATTTGTACCAAGAAGAGGTACATTGGGGAAACTACCACAATTGTCGATAATATCTATATCATGGTAAGCCCGATAATACCAATCAATATCTAAGTGAGTAAGTGCCATGATCTTATGAGCCCAACGGGGTTCCTTCCTGACATCCCAGAAAGCATCAGACTGAGGCATATGAGAATTAAACCACTAATACAACAGAGGTGTGCAACAAATAATCATCCCCCCGTGATAAGAATTCCGAAGATGAATAAAGTAATAAGCATCACCCAACAATGTAGGAACTGGGTTTCCAATCATGAAGATCCTGATAGCATTAATGTAAACAAACTTGTCCATATTAGGAAATAAAAATAACCCGTAGAGCAAAGATGGCCTTAAAAGTGACTGTACTCTTCATCCTAGCAAAATAACGAGCTTTCTCCAATAAGAACTGAGCTAGTAATCCTCTAATCCCTCCTTTAGTAGTCATATGGGCTTCAACCTCAGACTTCTCCAGATGGATCAAAGCAGCAATCTCGTGTGGTTTTGGCTCACCCTCCAAACGAGTAAAAGGAACACGATCAGTAATCAGTAAATCCAACAGATAACAATACTCCTCTAGTGTAGGCATCACTTGATAGTCAGGGAAAGTAAAGAAATGATACATCGGATCATAGAACTGGACCAAGGTCGAGAGAATACCCTCCTTCATCTTAAGCTTCATGAGAGGAGTGATGGATCCATACTTCTTTTGAAAATCTGCAGAACACCCAATCTCGGGAATTAGACTGATCAACTCATCTATCTTGGGATCTTTGGAACTGTATTTTCCTGTCTTTCTTTTTCCAAAATCCATGGTCAAAAGGTAACTAATATATTCACAAATGTTCAACATTCAAGTCCCTTGAAATAAAATTTCTTCAAAATATGCTTATGAGTGCATGAATGCATGCTTCAACAATCACACACAAGATTACAAACATAGGGTTTATAGGTTCAACATAACGGGCATGCGGTCGAAGGTACTACCCATAAGGTATGGTCTAAAAGTTATCACCTGCCGAACAAGGTTCTAGAGGTTTCCAGAGTCTACATCCTTCCTTCGGATATTACCAACTTCTCAATTAACTCGGTAATTAGTAATATTCTCAAGAAAAACTCGTCCGAGCATAGTATCACGTGCCAACTATTTCCGTATTACTCCGTCATAGCTTCCGCACTACACCTAAAAGGCCAAGATGGGTTAGGTATTCTACGGTCCTCAGCTTCAGCAGGCTCCCAGGTCGAAAGCAGCATGTCTTCCCGATTACTCGATAAACAACACTACAGTCAAAGAGGCCTCCACTGAGTGGGGGATCTCATTCCTCCTTTTTTGGGATTACTCCCTCAAAGTTAACATGACTATACCGCCTGTCCTATCTTAAAGTTTTCCCAAGTCCGGGTATAAGACTCATAAGTAATCACCAAGCACCCTGAAAACTAGGAAAATCCAGACAAACAAATATACAACATATAATATATAACAAACAATAGCACATATACATATATAAACAAAGATATGTTTAACCCACTTAGGGATAGACCAGCAAGAGGTCAATCTTTCCCCAGTGAAGTCTCCATTTTTTTATGTAGCAGTAGAAATGTTTAAGACTAAGCCATTGGATTGACTAGACTTATACATATCAAAATAAAATCGCCACCGCGCTTTATTGTTTCCAGAGGAATGGGAAAGGAGCGATTAACCCAAAAAGAGGGGGAAATATTCAAGGTAAGGGGGTTGATTATGTAAAGAGAAGGTATTATCACCCTAAACATCTACGGTACTCCACAGGAACCTCTTTGTAAAATCTGTATATTTTGGCTATAAAGTGTTATATGTAAAATAGATGGTAGAGGTGAGAAAAGAAATATATATTTTTATGATTTTTGCACCCGCCGCAGTTGTGAACCTTTAGTGCCTATGTACCACCTTTCGTGCAATAGGGGATCGGGGTACATATAGTTCACCTTTTGAAAAATTTAAAACAAGTGTGTTGGTTAATTTCATGAGATAAGACATCATCATCATTGTCCGTGTGGAAAACATACTTACTACCCACAACCATGAGAAAGGAGAATTTGCATCATCTCAAAGTGGAGGAGATGGCTTGGATTTTAGAATCAACAAAGCCTCACTCAACACCCAAGTGGAAAATATCTCTCTTTACTACATATTATAGAAGTATAGTTGTTTGCATCACTACAAGTATTGACAAGAGTCTAATCTTTTGAGAATTTTTTTTAAAGTAAGAAGCCAAAGTGGCTAAATAGTTTGAAATGAGATTGCTTGACTTTTAGTCTTCTCACAAAAATGTCAAGGTATTATTAAGTTGATTGAAATTTATTTATGAAAAGGTTTTTGAAAATACATGGACTTAGGTCCAAGTTTATTATGAAAGTGGTTCAAGTTTAAAAACAAGAAGAGTTTTCAAAAAGAGAGAGAAGATTTTTGAAATTAAAGAAGATAGGAGGAGGAGAAGAGACTATCATACAGCGTGAGGTAAAAGCTAGGGAGAAGAACCATCTAACCAACAAGAAGTCAATAGTTGACATTATGAGTCAAGATAGAATTCCATTTCTTTGGATTGAAACCAAGCAAGTAAAAATACTAGACCTCTTGAGAGAACCAAACTTCAAGTGTATTAAGTCTTCACAAAAATTGGGCAGAGTAACGATTGTATACGGGTGAATTCCATATTACAAACAAAGTATGTAATCACAATAACCTACACACAAAACAAACAAACAATCCAATGTCTTGAGGTAAACCTCAAGAACTCCAGACAAAATATCAATTAAGGTCACACGGTCTCCAATATAGGACAAGGTTTCTAATCCTAAGTCCAAGAAGCCCAATACTCCATAATGCCAAGGATAGTAACCAAATAGTCCAAGTATCATTAATGTTTTTTATGGTTCATATTGATTATTAAGTATCTTAAAAAAGAAAAGAAAAACTCAAGTGAGCAAAATAAAAACGACAAGAAAGAAAATGCTCAAGTGAGCAAAGATGAAAAATAGCATGAAATGTAAATGCTAAAGTAAATGGTGCATAAAGTAAAGAACATAAAATAAAGCATAAAGTAAAAGCATAAAACAAAATCAATTGTCAATAATTAGTGGTTAGTTGGATGACCATCTTGAAACTTGCATTTGGAACTCATTAGAGGATTGGTAGAACCAAAGCCTCCATACAAAAAGTTGCATTTTCTTTTTGTCAAGTATATCATCCATTTGGGAATCCTCAAAAGTAATATTTAATGATCAACGATGTTTAAGTGATCCGCGTTGACAAAAAATGATGTAGATCCATTAGAGGATTGGTAGAACCAAAGCCTCCACACAATGAATCTCAAGGTTATTGGATCAAAGAGATCAAATTAACATACTTGGGCTTGCAAACATAGCTTTGGGCCACGAATGATCATTTATTTGAATTGGGACAAAATTTAGCGTTATGTTAAGTAATCGTAAGTGGACTTATATATAAGTCGCACCTATTTTGAGGTCGGTCAATAACAATCTATGCACCATTTGTTTTGAGACATGATATAGAGATCATGCTCCAATAACACTTAGTGCAATAAGAAAGGGATGAGATGAAGAAGAGTGGGAAAGAATATATAAACCACATTTGAATTAAAATTTAATCAAACTATTATTAAAATCATTCATCCATTTTTATGGAGTTAGACTCAACACCATGGATCCAATGATGTTAATAAAGTTCATGATCAAAAATTCAACCCAAGATCATCCAGAAAATAATCACAAAATAATATTACATTTAACATATGCATTAAAAAGGGTTTTAAAATGTTTTAAAATAGAAATAAGAGAGAAAAATATCAACTATATTAAAATTAATCAAGAAAGATTAAGTAAGACCATAGAAAAGTCATAAATAAACTCAAATCTTTTTATAAAATTTTTGGTAATTTTTTAAAGTTATAAACTATTTTTAAAATTAAAAGAAATGAGTAAAATAAACCAAAGATGATAAAAAAATTACAAAGTTAGAAATAAAAAATAAATGAGGTCACCAATATTTGTCACAATATCATTGGATCATTCCATATTTTTTTTAGAATTTAAAAATTCATAAAAGTATTTTTAAACATTTAAAAATTTTCAAATAAAGTGAAAATTTATAAAAAAAAATATAAAAACACAAAATAAAATTGTAAAAAAAATAAAAATCAGAAAGAGAAAAATCAAAAATATTTTTCATAATTTTTTCAGATTTCTTGGACTTAAAATGAATTTTCTATGATTTTTTAAAGTTTAAAACAATTTAAATATAAAAATCAGAAAATAAAATAAAGTCAAAAAAATGTGGACCAATGGATGAGAATCAAAACGTGTTAGTAAGCTAATTCAATGGATCAGACGCGTTGTGCATATCATGGTAATTAATGAATAACACACATGATCATTAATTAAATCAGATATTCAAAAATTCCAAATGGCGTTGTTTCATTGGTTGAAGGATGACACGTTGGTCATCTTCAACCTCCAGCCAGTCTCAAATTGAGCTTGCTCAAACTGTAAAATTAGAGCACGAGACCGGTACCATTCGTTTCGTATCATCAAGACGAAGACAACCACACCTTCGCGAAAAGTTTATATAAATTGTAGCTCAAGCAATTTGGAAGGAAAGTTTTGAAAAGGAATTTTAAAATTCATGGCCAAAACGTATTTCTAGTTAAAAGAAAGTGTTACGACTAGAACCAGGGCAATGAGAGCTTCACAATGATATCAAAGTTTGGAAGAATTAATGGAGAAATCTACCTATTGAAGTTCAGTGGCAGAGCTCTGTAAATGGACTTGGTCAGATCAATTCAGAAGGTTTCAAGGCTCAATTCTTCTTCTGTTAGCTTCAGGGAAGATCAAGGAAGGTGAATTGATATAAAAATGGATTGAAAAAGGCTTGAACAATGATTTTAAAATTGCAAAAAAGTGAGCCATGGAGAGAGTTTGGCAGGGTGATTTTGGCTGTTCAAGCTTGAGAAAACGAATGGGATAGCTCATGTATTTATAGGAGAAGCAAATAGGATCAAAAGGAAGGGTAAATGATGCAATTTGGAGGGAATTCGTATGGGTCTGCATCATGAAGAAAGTGGACTTCTCTTTTGTCAAAACTCATCCAAAACATGCGTTTTAATGCACTAATCCACTTGGGAAAGTTGGCTAATCATGTTTAGACTCAAAACGCGTGCTAATTTGAGGGTTAGAAGTTGTAACATGAAATTCAAATTCTGACTTGCGACGAAACTTCAATTCCAAGTTACCACCTTTGAAACAATGGCATTCTCAGCTCAAGGGGTCTTAAGGCATGGTTCTTGATGCTTTAGAAAGATGAGATTACAAGCTTTGCAATGGGAAAAGAATGGAATCAAATGGATGTTTGAGCTGAAAGTTGCAATGAGTCAAAGTTGGGAAAAAGAGGTTGACTTTCCATACTTAGAAATATTTCAAGTTTTTCTTCAAAAGTGACCTATAATGTTTTGCTTCCAAACATGGCCTTCCTCTTGGAATTTGCTCTTTACCAAAAAAGATGGCATGAAAGAGACCTCTTGAATGAAATTTTGAAACTTGAACCATTCAAAATCTCCAAAAATTGAGAGAGTTATGAATTGTTAAATTTGGAAAAAAAATCATGAAATGACCTATAATCGTTTGTATCCTTAAATCATCCTCCATCCATTTTATCACTTTGCACATAAAAGAAGGAATAAAGCTCACATCCTCAAGATCATTATGGAAAAATAGTAGGCTCAAGGTGATAAAAATTGACCAAGTTATGATCATTTGAAGTCACACATGGGAAGTTAGGGGTTCATCTGGAGGACTTGTAATCTTTCTTCATCATCAAGTTTCTTCCACATGAAAACTCTTTGAAACTTTTGAAGTAATTTGTTAATAACCCTTTTAAGAGAAGGATGTTTTTAGAATCACTCAAAAATACCAAAATATGGGCAAGATATACTTCTTTGAAGTTCAAAACCCTAGCTCCTAGATCAAGAAAATGCTTTGAGGAACTTTGACAATTTTAAACAACCTTCTTGTACCAACACTTTTGCTTTGTAGATAGAAGTTGTTGAGGATGATAATGAGAACTCATAGCAACCAAAACCACTTCCATATCTTGAGAATTGAGAGAAATATGCACTTGTGACCAATGGGAACAAGGCCTTGTCCCACCATGATAACTTCTTCAATCAACCCCTTGTACTTTTGAATCAATCTTGATAACTTTAAAATGTGGTGAACCAAAATAAACCTTGCCATGCCATTTCTTCCAAAACAACTTCAATGACGAGGTTTGAGTTTCTCAAGCTGACTAGGGCATGGAAATAAACTCATGAACTCATGGATCAACTTGCTAAGCCACATTTCCTTTACCTACATTATTAACAAGTAAGACAAACCAACATTGAATTTTATTAATTAAAAGGAAAATAAAAACAAAACATGCATGATCACAAAAGAAAAACAAGTTAAGGTGCTTGGTGATTCCTCAAAGAGAAAAGCTAAAGATAGCGAGGAGAACCAAAAGCCCTAATATGATCTTGTTGTGATTAAATCAATATGGTATGATGAAGGGATCTTAGGGGTAAAAATTGGGGTACAACAACAAGCATGTTCCTGATGTTAGAAGAAGGAAGTTTGATGACAAGAGTGAACCAATAATTCTGGTAGGATATCATAAAATTGGTGCATACAGACTATTCATCCAGTTAATGAGAAGATTGTGTTGAGTCGAGACATTATGATTGATGAAAATTTTACCTGGGATTAGAATTCTGATGATGTAATTAACAATCCATTGATGAGCAACGATTTCGATGAAAAAGATGATGAAGTCGAAGTTGAAGCAGTTGCTGACATTCTTGACAATATCGAAGTCGAAGAGGGTGTAGATGAAAAAAGCCAAAGACCTCAAAGAAATAGAATTCTTCCAACAAGACTTCATGATTATAAAGTGGTTTATGATGATGAAGTCACACCAAATAGAGAATTAGTTCATTTTTCTTTACTTGAAGATGTTAAACCAATCAACCTTAACGAAGATTTGAATATTAAATATTGGAAGTTAGCTATGGTTGAAGAGTTTCAAGCAATCGAAAGAAACAACACATGGGAGTTAGTCGAATTGCCAACACATATAAAAGTTATCGACGTAAAGTGTGTGTTCAAGTTAAAACACAATGATGATGGGTCGATAGCAAGACATAAAACAAGATTAGTAGCTCAGGGTTTTCTTCAAAGAGTAGGACTCAACTAATCTGAAGTATTTTCTCCAGTAGCAAGATTGGAGACTGTTCGACTAGTGGTAGCATTAGCATGTCACCAAGGGTTATCAGTATTTCATTTAGATGTGAAATAAGTATTTTTGAATGGTCCTTTAGACGAAGAAGTCTATGTCACACAACCTCCTAGATTTGTGATTCAGAAGGAAGTGAGTAAAGTATATAAGTTGCACAAAGCACTATATGGCCTCAAGCAGGCACCTAGGGCATGGAACAAGAAGATCGACTCATACTTAGTCGAATTGGGATTTGTAAAATGCAAGTATGAGTATGGTGTATATGTTCAGGTTGTAGCACAAGATATAACAATCATCTTCTTGTATGTTGATGACTTACTTGTAATTGGAAATAGCTTGGAGAACTTGTCGAAGTTCAAAGAGATGATGATGAAGGATTTTGAAATGTAGGATCAAGGAAAATTATCTTATTTCCAAGGCATGGAATTTTAAATGTCGAAGAAAGGTATGGTGCTACATCAAAGGAAGTATGTCAAAGAGATACTCAAGAGATTCAGAATGGATGATTCAAATCCTGCATCCTCACCCGTCGAACCAAACGTGAAGTTGGAGAAGAATGGAGAGGAAGACAAAGTTGATGTAACTTTGTTCAAGCAAATTGTGGGATCTTTGAGGTATGTGTGATCGTTCACCATTTTTACTATGTTTCTGTCACTTATCCGACAATAATCTAGGTATTATGCATCACTTTGTTTCTTATTTTGTTACCGTTTGAGTCAATTTTATGTTCTTTATGTTATTTCCGCATTTTATGATTTTTAGTTTTATTTCAAATTTCTCCGCATTTTATGCTTTGGTCGGCTGTTTGTGACTGTTTCCAGATTTAGGTAAAGGATCCAAAGGACTCGGTACGAGAAATTAAAGAAATCGAAAGTTCACAATAGAAAAAGTGAGGTATTATGAGGACTGTCAGGAGGGAAGCTTGGAAGAAAAAGGAAAATAGGGGTGCAACACGGGTGACCTTGTCAGCTGACATGAGCCGTGTTGCACGTCCTGGGACTTAAAAATCAATTGTGGAATTTAATGGGGCAACACGCGCACCAGTGTTTCCTGACACGGGCCGTGTTGGCCAGTAACACTGATTTTGATGGTTTTATGTTTTTTGCCCGGATATTGGCCTGGAAAGGCGTTTGGGACATTTTAGACCGAGACCAATGAATTTTCCCTATTGAGACAGTTTCTACGACCTAAACTAGGACCTTTTTTCCAGACGAAGAATTCTACGATTAAGGAGATAAGCATATGAGATCATTGGAGGACGAATATTTTTCAAGAGTCGACACAGTTGAAGATCAAAGTTCATCATTTATCTGTAATGTCTAACTTTTATATTATTGAAATTCTTTTGAACAATATGAGTAGCTAAACCCCCCAATGCTAGGGGGTGTCCCTGATTTGATCGTGTAATGACTTTGAATTTCTAATTTGAGTAATACCATATTTTTTCATATTCAATTTGATTTTACAAGGTTTTTAATGCTTTCTTTATTGGACCAATAAGGATTAATTTACGATTAATAATCAGTCAGGCTGCAGTCCTTGCGATTAACAATCAGTCAAATCATACACTTTCTATATGCAGTCCTTGAGATCGACATTTGGGGAATTTACCCCTTATTACTACAAAGGCAAAAATAGTACTCTTGCTATTTTTCGAATCAATGTGTGCAATAGTCGACCTGATATGAGTTTCACAGACAGATTAGTAAGCAGATACATGAGTGAACCAAGGGTGTCATATATGAAGGTTGCAACAAGAATCCTAAGATACTTACAAGGATCAATAAACTGTGGAATACTATTTCGACGAGACTCTGAAAGCAAAGAAGCAACAATTAATTTCTTTTTCGATGCTAATTGGTGTGAAGATAAGGAAGATCGAAGAAGCACAACTGGATATTTCTTTCAAGTATTTGGTGCTACAATTTCATGGTGTTCGAAGAAGAAACTTGTGGTGGCATTATCATTGTGTGAAGCTGAATATATAGCAGGATCCTATGCTGCACGTCGAGCAATTTGGATCAGATATGTACTTGAAGAAATGGCTGTCGAAGTGAAGAAACCTCTTGTGTTTCAAATCGGCAACAAGTCAACCATAAATCTGGCGAAGAATCCAGTTCTGTAAGGAAGAAGTAAACATATTAAAGCTAGGTTTCACTTCTTGAGGGAAAAGGTAAATCGATGTGAACTTGAAGTTAGGCATTGCTCAAGTGAAGCACAGTCGACCAACATTTTCACCAAAGGATTAAAGATCGACAAATTCCTGAATTTAAAAAAGAAATTATGAATAGTTTAGATTGACTACTTTTGAGTATGTTCGACAACTTGGATTAAGAGTGTGTGTTGAAATATTCGATTAGATTTGATTAGATTTAATATTTAAATATAATCCAAGTTGTGTAAGTCTGAGTCCTATTAGGGTTGTATATAAATAGTCATAGTATGTATCTTTATTTATACAATACAATTCAATTGAATAATAGAATCTTTATTTCTTTTATTATTATATCTTTCTCTCCTCACAAAAAGTGCCTCACGCACTAACAATGTTATTGTCAAATTTTTTATTAACATGTTAGAGTGTTTATTTCTAAGTTAGTTATTAATAAAAAAGGAACTTTAACGATGTATGGAAAAGTTTAGAGAGAGGTTCTTATTCTTTTTTTAAATTAGAGTTTTTTTATATGGATGAATGTCGCCTTCTCATTTGTAGGGATAATTTCTCTAGTAACGATGTTTCTCTCCTCTTACATTTAGATTATCCTTCTTTCACTGGAGTTTTCTCTCTATTGTGAGATTTTCTCCTTTCCTTTCCATTCTTTTAAATCATCCATTTTTCCTAGATCCTTGCCTTGCCCTATCTCCAATCTCTTTCATGTTTTCACTCTTCTCTGCCAACAACCAATGATTCCTCGCAACGCCAAAACCGTCTTCACCAACCAATGTACCAAAATGGTACATACATGAAAAGCAACCTCCTCTAAAGTCTCCGCCATAGGATGATCAGAATCTACAAGATATTGTGTTTGTGAATCTATTAAATTTATTAGAGTTAATAGTTATTTCGCTCCTGCCATATGGGCAAGGTTTGAAAAAAAAATCTATAAAAAAAGTTTGGATTCGGCCCTTAACATATGAAGATTCCCCAGTTTTGACACATCTTAAAATCCAATCACAAGAATCTTTAACTACACGTGACATTTTTATTATAAAATTTGTCTCACATGGATTTTAAACCCATGACACATAACTTGCAAGTGTAAACACACGGCCACTGCATCTTTCAATTTGTCAAATCGTTGCTTCTATTTTGTAATATTAACAAAATTATAATTATTTCAGACTATTATGTAATTATAATGAAATAAGTAGCATGTTTTAAATGTTTAATATTATTAATATATAATAAATATGTTTAATATTATTATTCACTTACATATATATATATATATATATATATATATATATATATATATATATATATATATATATATATATATATATATATATATATATATATATATATATATATATATATATATATATATATATATATATATATATATATATATATATATATATATATATATATATATATATATATTAAAATTATATAAGTGGTTGATATAAATATATTTTATATAAAATGATGTAATTGAAAAAATATTTATATAAAATAATGCTTAATATTATTATTCACTTACATATATATTTAATAAAAATATTAATAAAAAATATTTAAATATATTAATTGAAAAAAACAAATAATTAATAATATATAATTTAATAATATTATTTAGGATTAAATATACAATGTCTTTTATCAATAGGACGCGTTTTGATTTTGTTCCTCTGGAATATTTTTTTGTGATCCGCCTCTTATTAAAGAAAGATTCCGTTTGCAGAACTCATATTGACTGATTGGACGTGAGAAATCTTGCAAGGTAACATGAAAATTGTACTGAGTTGGATTAATGTTTCTTACATGGCATGACACCTACGCTAAGTTGGATTAATTATCAAAAATTAGATTTATATGGGAATCAAACCCAAGAACACACATACAAATCAAACGTCTACCTATTGAATCATCTCATTTTGTTTGTCTTAATATTGCTCCTGAAACACTAATTAGAACAAAAATAACAAACAAAACAGTTGGTGTTTATGATTTTATTGGTGTTTATGGGTTTAAAGGAGGAAAAGGTTTGGGGAAGGGAGGAGCAAAGAGGCACAAGAGGCACATGAAAGTGCTTTGTGACAACATTCAGGTAATAACAAAGTCTGCAATTTGTCGTTTGGCTAGAAGAAGTGGTGTCAAGAGAATCAGTAGTCTCATCTATGAAGAAACCCGCAGTGTTCTCAAGATGTTCCTCGAGAATGTTATTCGTGATGCTGTTACCTACACTGAGCACGCTAGAAGGAAAACCATCACTGCCATGGACGTGGTTTATGCTTTGAAGAGGCAGGGAAGGACTCTTTACTGTTTCGGTGGTTGATTCTTGTTTACGATTTAGGGTTTCGTTATTCGTCGATGGGTTTTATTGTAAATACTGGTTACTTTCAATGACCTCCATGTGTTCTGTTTCTGTTTTTTTATTAGATTAGTCTTAGATCTATTTGAATTAAAATGGAACAACTTGTTCTATAATTCTGTTATGTGTATTTGAAAGTTATTTAATGATGAATGATGAAACTCTATCTGAACGTTTTTAATTCCATGTTCCAGTTTCCCGTTATTAATTTATGACCCTTATTTTTTCTACTGTTTGTTGTTTGTATTTTTTATCTCTTTTCCTTTCTTGATTGGTTATTGTTTCTTTGTTTGAGTTTGATTCTTGTTTTCGGTTATGGTTATAATCAATCAGTTAGTAGTAACCAACTAATAAATACAAAGGTTTGTATTACTGTTGAAGTGATTAAAATGGCCAAAACTGTTCATTGGTTGAGCTCTAGTTAATGTATAAACATGTAGTAATTTTAGTTAGATTCTTTTTGGTAAAAATAGTTGTTAGCAGATGATAAAAGGTGGATGATAAATTAGTTTTGAAAATTTTATGCAAATAATCATTTTTAATTTTTTATTTTTTATAATAATCATTATTTTCATTTATTTTTTGAGTTAAATATACGAAGTATGAATAAAACCATAAACACCAATTATTCTATTTTTAATTTTTGTTATAATCAGTGTTTCAGGAACAAGATTAAGACAAACAAAATGAAATAGTTCAGTAGCTATATATTTGGTCTGTATCCATGTGTTTGAGTTTGATTTCCATAGAAACAAATTTTTGAGAATTAATCCAACTTAGCGCAATTGTCATGCTATGAAACATTAATCCAATTCAACACGATTTTCATACCATCTTGCAAGATTCCTCCCACCCATTTAGTCACATGGGATATGGGGTTCTCCAAACATAATCTTCCTTTTATAAATGGCGGATCACAAAAAAATACTTCAGGAGGCAAAATCAAAACCCATCATATTAATAGGGAGCATCGTATATTTAACCCTATTATTTAAATATTTCAACTTGAAAATATATAATAAATAATTTATTAAATATGAAATAAATATTTAAATAATAAAATAATAATATTAAACATAATAAAATATTTACCAACATATAATAAATATGTTTCAAAATAATTATGTTTCATAAAATTAAATAATTATGAAACATTTACAAATACAATTATGTTTAATATTATTAATTTATTACTTAAATATTATGAAATATAATTTATTATATTTTGAAACATAATTGTGTTAGTAAATATTTCATAATTATTTAAATATTTATTTTATATTTAATAAAATATTTATTATATATTTTTAATTTAAATTGTTTAAATAGTATTAATAAAATTATTTACATATTTAATAATATATACATTGTTTCAATGGTTAATATTGTTTTATTATTTCACTTAAAAATACATTTTAATAATATACATATATAGTTTATTATATATATTATATATTATTTATAATATAAAATACATGTAATATATTTATTATAAAGAAAGTTTATTATTACATATAAATATACATGTAATAATATTAATTAAAAATGTAAGTGTGATAAATATTTAAATAAATAATAGTGTGAATTACGTAGAATAATATATAATAAATAATTTAATAAGATATTCAATAAATAATTGTGTAATAATATATAATAAACAATTTAATAATATTGTTTAAACAATTTAAATTAAATTTATATAATAAATAATTTATTAAATATGAATAAAATATTTAAATAGTAAATTAACAATATTAAGCATAATGAAACATTACTAACATATACTAAATATATTTCAATATATTTATGTAATAGAGTTTTTCAAATGATTAAATAATAGTATTAGATGAATATTGTGATATATGTATTTGATGCAAAGAATTAACATTCAGAATGCTCAGGCATAATGGTATCGGTTTTTTTTATCGGGGACGAATTCAAACTTTTCTTGCAGGGTTTTTTTTCTTTAAAACTCGTCCATATGGTGAGTTTAATTAATCTCGAGAGCATATATCATCGAACTGTGCGATCCAAAGCTAAAGATTTAAATATTATGGCTCATAAACTCACTTCTCATTTGTTGAAGAAATTTGCTTGATTGTTTGGATTAAGAAATTAGATTGGTAATACTCTTTTGAGTTCCAACTTCTCTATGTTTATTAATGTTTAAATTTTGATTGACTTAGTTATTAATGTTGTTTTTGTAATGTGGATGAGATGTTGATCCGCTGTCGCGCGTGGATCAAAAACGAGTTATTTTGAAACATGTAGTTTAGCGACAATGACTCGAATATCGTATCGCGGGGATTCTTGTATCGTTATTAACCAACAGAAACGATTATGGGGATTTAATTCAGGATTAATTTTTAAAGAGCTGAGCAAATAAGCGATTAAAATAAGCGATTATAAAAATAAGTTGATCTACTGTTTTCAAGTTCATGCTAATCATTGGTTTTTACCTTACCAATTCCCTAAGCAGCTTCGACCTCTATTCGATTTCAATACCAATTGACAAGCGCAATAGTTATAAAACAGATTGAATTCCCATTCCGAGTTAAACAAACCGATTAATACAATCGCAAATTAAGCAAACACGATATATAACACGATTTAACGACTAAGCGACGCAAACAACGATTAAAGATTAGGAATACAATCATACGAATTTAATCAAGACATTCCATGGTATAACAGATTAAGCAAATGCAATTTCATAAAATAGAGAAACAAAATTGAATTGATAAATTAAAAACCTCAAAGCGTCGGAACGCGATTACAGTAGATAAATTATGAATGATTAGTTCTTCATTCAAGTGTACAAGCAAAAGTAATTTTTTTATCGTGAATAAAAGGTAAAAAAAAACTAGATAGAGCCATTGTTGTGCGGCTGCTAGGTATAAGTGAACAACCAACTCGATTTACAACCCAATTAGGTCGAAAACAAAACCCAGGCCCAAAACAAATGACCAAAAACAAAAATATATCTAATGCTGCAACTTCAACAAATTATTCAAGCCTGCTACAACCCGGATAAGCTTCTGGTTCCAACATGAAAGTTGTAGCTTTTTCTCTTAGCTTTCCAACGTATATTAAAACGCCTCGATCTGATTCTTGCAGCTCTAATTATGAATTTTTCAATGAAAACTGCCAATTCTAAATATTAAATACGAAAAATCAAAATAAACCAAAAATAAACTAAATTAGAAAAACATTATAAAATATAAAAATAAACAAAGTAAAACATAAAAATTCGTAAGTACAAACATAAAAAATATGCATCAAAATGCACTGATCAAATGTCCTAATACATTGTCTTTCAGTATGCTTATACTTTCTCCTTCTTAATGAATGTTGTTATTTATTGTTTGTTAATTTACTATTCCAATTCATTAAATTGAAAATTATTCTAAAATATCAATACAAGAGTTAGTGATTTATTCTTTTTTATAACGAGAAATTTTTATTATTTAATATGCACTGTAATAAAATATAGAATTTTTTAATGAATTTTCACCTCGGTTTGAATAAGAAATCAAGATGTAATCTATTTATTTTAAAGAACTTCCGTTCCTATAAATAACTTAAATTCAGTTTTAGTCTCTATAAAAAATTTCTTCGAATAATGATCCTCTTAAAAATTTTCATCCATATTTTTTGTCCCTCCTACTAAAACCGTTACTAAAAGCGTCGCTAATTTAGTAGCTAAGTAGACAACGTCACTAAAACCGTAGCTAATTTTGTCGCTAAGTTGTAAAAAATCGATGCTAAATTGTAGGAGGAACTAAAAGTGTGATAAAAAAGTTTAGGAGGACTATTCTTTGAAGAAATTTTTTTGAGGGACTAAAAGTGAAATATGAATTTTAGACTACATGTGGAACAAGATGTTTGGAGGACCATCCTTTTGTTCTGTTGCATTAGGTAATACAATATATGTACAAGATGTATTTTAGACTACATGTGGAACAAGATATTCCAACATGGGTTTTAACATCTGAGTGTGATTGTGTTTCTTGCTAAGAAGAATTGTTCAACTAAAATGCTTGACATAAATAGTTAAGCAAGAGTTATTCAGCTAAAGTGTTTGGTAGAACCAGTTGAGAAAGAGGTTTCAACGCGTAGCTAAAGTGTTTGATAGAACTTGTTAAGCCAGAAGCTCAACATGTGATTTAGGTTCTGACTATCTTCAGATTTCCTTCAGAAGAGTTATGGTGTTGACTTCTTTAGAAGATGCAAAAGTTTGCTTTTGGGAAGAATTTAATGTTGTTAATCCAAAATCAATTTGGATTTGATTCAGTCAATGAAGATTTGACTATATGCACCTTTAAGGAATATTTGGTCCAAGATTTTCTCTACAAAGAAGATTTATATGAAGAGGATTATTTTGGATGTTCTGCTGCAACATGTGGAACATGATGTTCCAACATGTGTAGTGCAACATCTGATCTCTATCAACAGACAAATGTTGTTGTAATTTTGGTGAAGAAGGGACGCACGTGGAACACAATGTTCCAGCATATGTGCAACATCTGGCATTGGCTCAGCAAGCCAATGTTGTTGTGTTTTTGGAGCATAATTCTGGTTAAGATTTAATCAGATTCATTGCTATATTTTAGCATTGCGTTTGTGTGATTTGTTTGAATACTATTGAAGATCAAATCATATTTAAATAGAGATTTAAATTTGAATTTGAAATATAACAAACCATATCTTTTGTTGGAGATTTTTATGAAGAAAATCAAATCCAACAATATTTGCTATTATTCAGGAAAAAATTAAATAAAAAATCCAAAGGAGAAAAACCTAAAATTGCATTTATATTTAAGACACCCAAACCTCACATTTGAGGGTTGCCTATTTTTAAGATTCCTTGTGTTAAGATTTATCTTTTGAGTCTTTATTTGTGTTACTTTTGTGCACCACTCTAGCACTTCCATTTATATCTTAAGGCATCCAGTTTGGTTTGTTAGTTAAGTTGTAAAGCTTTATTCCAAGACACTAATTCTATAAGCTTGAGAACAAAGTGTTTGTGTACACCACACTATTGCTTCAGTAACTTGACATAATTGTTGGTTTGTCTTAGTTGAGCTGTAAAGTTAACAATCATTGTGTTAATTGTTAAGTTGATCACTTGAAATTAGTGATTGAGAGAAAGTGATAGGGGTTATTTAGGGGGAGTCCTAAATATAAATTCACTAGGATTAGTAAGAGTCATTGAACAACATGGGGTTGTCATTTCTATAAGACTAATTGTACTAATTCGAAGTAGTGAATTTCCTTTCTTGGATAGAGTGTCTTTAAGACATAGGTGCGGTTTCACCCAACTGGGTTACCAATTCTTTGTGTTCTTTACTACTTTTCTGCTTCACCATCTTGTACAATTTAAGCTGTTATAACTTGGTGGTAAACTGGTTTTCTGGTGTACAATGTCCCAGACATCGTGTCAGACATCGGTCCCCTGAATCTATTATCTTTCTTATACTAATTGAACTAGTTGTCTCAAAGTCACGTCCAATATTTGTCCCCTCAGAAATAAAATTTCAAAGTCTCTTAAGGACACACTCAAATTCCAACAAATACAATTTTTAATCCTATTTCTTTTCTAATTGTATAAACTCAAACGAATCTAGGAAAGGAAATGAAACTTGAAAGGAAGCTTCATCCATCGTTGTCCTCGTCATCTACATCACATTTTTAGTACGTAAATCTTTTCTCTTGGCATTTAACTTTTTAATGTTAGTTTTGATCAATAAAACTATGGCTCATTAATGTTGGGTGAAAATATGGAGGAGAGAAACCATCTAGAGAGGAGGGTGAATAGAACCTTTTAAAAATTTGATCGATTTTCAAAATGAAAGATTAGAGTTTTTCAACGCGGAAGTCTTATAGCAAAGAATTGAGAATTTATGCTTGGAATGGAAATTAATCACGAATGCAATTACACAATTAACAACTATTTCAGATTAATTAGAGATTATATTCAAAGAATTAAAAACTACAATGAATTAACAATTCACAAATTATACGAGATGTGTTCTTTACAAAATCCAATTTCTATAGGACTCTAACACCATAGTTTGCATATTTTAATCAGCAGTAAAACACAAATAGGTTTTGATTCTAACAAAACCTAAACTTATGTAATTAATTGATACCAACAAGAATTAATGATAAACTACACTAGGAAAAGATTACCTAAACATGCAATAACTTATGAATATTAAAATTCAAGAGAGAGCGAGAGAGAGTACAATAAAATGTATAGTGATTCGTCTCTATCTTCCTCGTGGGAGCCTTACACTCTCCAATAGTTTTCCATTAAAAGTTGTTCTTCTAATATGTTTTGAAATATATCACACAAATTCATACAATCATATAATCCACAATAATGTTGAGAAAATAAATCTTCTATCTGGATCTTGACTTACAAACAGCCTTGATGCCAAACTTTCTGCGAAATATTTACTCGATTATCGCTTCTAAATCTTCCAGCTTCATAAATCTGCTCCAAGTCTTCCTATGTGGAAATCCCCTTGATTCCACCAATTTATTGAGAAATGAACTATAAAAAAAATTTAGAAGAACTCCTACCTTATCTCTAGGTTTCCACACAGTACTACCAAGATCAGCCTGGAGAGAAGAACCTCCTTCTTTTCACTGGAAATTTTCACCACCAGTCACAACTACCACAATCTTGCAAGTCCCCTAAAAATATTTACACAATCTTCAAAAAAGTTAGTTCCAAGACAAGCATTCCTCAATAATTACATATCTTCTCAATCAAGATCTGAATTCTAAACATGAGGTTGAAGATGGAAGAATTTCGTTTGCAAGATATTTGAGTGTTCAAAAATAGAAGTTGTTGTTACATAGTTCATTATGAAAGACATGAGATGACAAAGATTTATGTGTTGGATATTAAGCACAAAAGAAGATGAAAAATGGTTGTTTGATTCGAGTCAAGAATATTTGTTGATTTGAGTCAAGTGAACAAGTAGAGTGAAATCAAGTCAACATAAAAGAAGTGACCCATTTTCTGTGATCCGAGTCAAGTTATATCTATGATTCGATTCATAAAAGTTCATGATTCGAGTCATGTAGAAACTCTGATTTGAATCAATTTGGACAGAGCCTAACAGGAAAATATGAAAAATTGGGTGATTTGAGTCATATCTAAGTGGTGATTTGAATCAAATTAGGCAGTGGCTAACATGAACTGTGTGATTCAAGTCATATGCAACTTGTGATTCGATTCACAACATTGTATGATTTGAATCAAGTGAAAGTTGTGATTCGAGTCACAAATACAAATTTTTCATGTTTTCCTCTGTTTGATTTGATCCGAGTAATTGTTTGTGAGTGATTTGAGTCATGCACAAGAAAACTCAATTTTCAAGTTTTTCAAAATAATTTGAGATTCCACTTTCCACATAACTTGAACTAACATTAAATATGGTTCTTATTCCATTAACTCAACCAATTAACTTAAAAAACGATGATCATAATCAAATACAAACACTTGAATTATGCATGTTAAAACTAATGAATTTAAAACTTAATTCAAAGATGTACAATTGAAGAGAAGACCCGATAAACAATAGTAACGAAACAAAAACTTAAAAGACATACAACAAAACTGTATTGGAGTTCTCCCCCCTTAATGTATTAGAGATCTACAACTTTAATTAATTTTTACATATGTGTTTGTTATAAAGGGTTAGTTAAACGAAATAAAATAAACAAAATTCAAATGAAGTTAAGAAAGAAAACGAAACTCGAATTGAAGCTTCATCAATCATATTTGTCTTTTCTATCATGTTTTTGGTACACAAATGTTTTCTCCATGCATTTTACTTTGCAATGTTAGTTTTGATCAATAGAAACTATGGCTCATTAATTAATGCACATGAGTTTGTTACAAGTATAAACAATGCTAAGGTTAAAGAATAGTTGGAAAGAAAACAAAGTTGTGACCCTTACGGTGCTAATTATCTACTATTGTGTGCATTTGTCAAGATGTGCATTTTATTTTATTATACTATTTGTAAATTGTAATACTTCTCATAAGTATCTTTTTTTTATGTCTTGTGCAATTCATGAACTGTTGCTGGAATGGTCATTTTCTTTCATATCTATTACTGGTTGAAGTGTTCTCTTATTGTAATAGTTGTGGATTAGATTGATAGATTGAAGTGAATATACACTAGACACTAGATTGATTATTCTTTTACTACTTTATCATTGAAACTATTTTACATGATTCACACTAATTGTAAGGGAAGTCGTCAATTGAATTTGCGGCTAACTACTGCAACTCAAGTCATGTCATGCGGATTAGAAACCCACCCATAAAGTTTGCATTGCATTTTTTCATGGGTGTAGTGAATGAAAGTTATGTAATACTATTAGTTGGAGGAATCAATTTTGTCAATATTAATTTTTTCATGGATGTAGTAACTATTTGATAAATGATCAATAATACCCACTTTACTCTCTAAAGTGAGTTGATCAATTATTTGCCTGTGTAGGCAAGTGACGAGCCATTGATTTTTAATTGGAAAAATATCTGACTGATTTGTATGGTTGTATTAAATGCACTTATATAATATAGTTATTGGATTTTATTTTATTTTCAGAAAGTAGTTATGAATAATCGACTAGACGATATGATTTATGATATTGAGGAATATTTTTTTTAGAAAATCTTATGTGTATGATATTTTACGTAGTGATAAAGAACGGTCATTATATCTTAAGAGAATAAATTTTACACAATTGTCAGTGGTGTTAAGACTATTTAATCTAAAGGCAAAAAGTGAATGGAAGGATAATAGTTTCACTAAATTGCTTGAGATGTTGAAAGACGTACTTACAGAAGGTAACACGTGGAAACGTAATTACGAGATCGAGAAAATATTGTGTCCAATGTGTATGAAATGTATCAAAATAAATGCATGTCGTAATGATTTCATATTATATAGGAAATAATATGAAAAATTGAATTAGTGTCCGAAGCATAGGGAGTCATGCTACTAGTTAAAGGACATTGATGTTGAGGATGATTGTGTAAGAATAAAGAGTCCTTCTGCCAAGATGATGTGGTATCTATTAATAATTCTAAGTTTTAAGAGATTGTTTGTTAATGTAAATGATGCAAAGAATTTAGACAAAATACCATTTTTCGTCTTTAACTTTACCTCGGGATTCATTTTGGTCCCTTAACTTTTAAAATAACCAATATAGTCCCTTAAGTATTCAAACAAAGTCATCTAAGTCCTTTCCATTCAATTTTCATAAACAAACTTTATTTTTGAATGTGTGGCATCTAATGTGGAATTTATTCATATGTGTGGCATCTGACATAACATATATTCATCATTTAAGGTCATACAAATTCTAAGAAAAATTTCAAAATTTTGTCTTGAGGCCAAATTCAAACCAGGTTGATTATTGCACAACATGTATACCACTATATCAATTCTCCCACATTGTATATCTTACAAACCAAATATAATTTAAGCTTTAATTTATAGCTAGCAACACGTAATTTATAGCTCCCTCACATCTCCAATTACACACTCATTTTACTACCGTCAATATCATCTCACCACAACCAAGAAAAATTGTGTTCCAATCTGTAATCTCACCATGAAACCTCCCTCTCAATATGTTTTTCTTCGATTTACCACAAGCTTCCTTCAAACACGAAAAACATTCAACCTATCCACAAACCACTTCACTCCAGTCACAAACCTTCTCACAATATCACAATCTTAAGCCTGTATCTGTTGTTTCTTGTGTATGGTGAGTAGGGTGAATTGTAAGGCTTCTGAGTTTGAGACTGTGATTGCAGAGAGAGGGTGTGGGAAAAGAAAGGGAAATAAAATGAAATTTTTTTCTCCAATATCAAAGTTAATAGAAAATGACAGATGCATTTACTATGTCTGATAAAGACGGTGGAATCCTGTTATGGATCCAATTTTTGAATCTTCTTGATCATGTAATTGAATTTTGACAACCGTTTTTATACCTTGTGATGGAATACTGATTTAGTTTTGTTTTGATTAAGTGTTTTCAAATTGCAATTAGGGAAGAGATTAGAGTGCCTACAATGTTTGTTGTTGCTTAAAATAACATATATATACTCCTTAGTAAAATAAAAATCGATACTGTAACAAAAAAATTGGATTCAGTATTTAGTTATTGCTACTTCTGCAACACAGAAACAAACTGAATACTGATACTTCTTCAACAGGAGATGAATGATGAACACTGGCTTTTTTGTAGTTACATGAAATTGTAGATTAAATTAAATTTGGTTTGTAAGTTATACATCGTGGGTGAAGTGGCCTAGTGGTTTCCCATGATGTCCAATAATCAAGATGGTTGTGGTTTGAATTCTGGCTCAAGGGAAAAACGAATATTATTTTCCTTAGAATTTTTATGACCTTGGTGGTGAACGGGTGAACAAATGACACGTCAGATGCCACGCAAGAAATAATAAAGTTTGTTTGTGAAAATGGGACGAAAAGGACTTAAATGATTTCGTTTGAATACTTAAGGGACTATATTAGTCTTTTTAAAAGTTAAGGGACCAAAATGGATTCTGAGATAAAGTTAAGGGACAAAAAATGGTATTTTACCAAGAATTTATATGACATAGAGATGAAAGAAAATGTGATGGAAAAATTCACCATGTAGAAAATTATTTTCAATGGAAGAAAATTTATTTGTTTTTTTCTGGATTTTGTCCATTAGCTAAGAAATCTTAGGCTTGGACTTTCTATTGATGGAATAAATCTGTTTGGTAATCTGAGTAGTAACCATATTTCTTGTCATGTTTTTATCCTGATTTAAAATCTATCTTTATGGTTGTGCATGAAGATCACATATATGATGTTATCTATGATGATTTTATGCCCATGACAACCAAGAAACACCATATATTTTTTAATAAACAACGTGACATCAACATTTTCTCATTGAAATTTGTTTTAAAGCTGAAACTTGCTTAAACGGTCATACCAAGTGTGATGGGCTTGTTTTAAACAGTAAATAGATTTTTTCAACTAAATTTAATTATTAGGAGAAAATAAAATTTTGAAACTAGGAGGTTGATCAACACCTCCTCTTATATGTAAGTGTTTTAAGATGACTCATTTACATCTATTTGGAAGAGTTTGAAATTCACAATGCAAGAAAAATTGGAATAATTCTTATGGTCTCATATCTAACTGCAAATGTATATGTCTCATTGAAATCCAGGTCTTCCTGTTGATTGTATCCTTTCTTAACATGTCTTGCTTTGTTTTTTAAAATAGTTCCATTTTTATAAAGTTTATTGTGAAAGATCCATTTGGTTTCAATCACTTGATTATTCCTAGGTTTCGAAACAAGTTTCTAAACATTGTTTCTCCTCCAAAATGATTTAACTCTTCTTGCATAGAAAGGACCAGATTTCATCAGCGAGAGCTTCAATGTCATCCTTTGAATCAATTTCAGAAACAAAGTTGGTTAAGGTAGTGACAAGTAGTTACCCTCTTTGAAATGTCTCTTATTACATTATGGATTGGATGCTCTCTTGTTGTTCTCATTTTCTTAGGTAGTTCCTGATGATTAGATTTATTTTTCTCGGTTGGATCTTTGTTTTTTGTTTTTGTTTTGGTTTTAGTATTTTTCTTTTTCTTCATTTAAATCCTTTTCTTTTAAGAGAGTTTTCTATAGAATATTTGAACAATAAAAAACTTTTACCGTTAAAGACTTAAGGTTAGTTTGATCAAATATAACATATAATGATTCTTCTATAGTCATGATTCATTTGTTAAATATATACAAAAAGCATTACTAAAAGTTGAATATCTTAGGAATAAACCTTCATCAACTTTAACATCAAATTTAAAAACATTATTCTTCTCGTTATTTAATATAAAGCATTTGCAACCGAAGTCACGAAGATAAGAAATATTCAGCTTCCTTCCTTTATATATTTCATAGGCTGTTAATTTTAGGGTTGACCTTACTAAGACACGATTCATTTCATAACAAATAATTCTTACTACATCAGCCTAAAAGTACCTACGAAGGTTGGTTTTATTAAGCATCATCGTTGCAATATCTTCAAGAGATATACTTTCTATTCTTCTATCCCTTTTTTGTTAAGGAGTTCGTGGAATAGAAAAGTATGATATATGATATTCTCAACACAAAATTTTTTAAGTCTACATTTTGAAACTCGCACATGTGATCATTTCGGATAGATGCAATACTTAAATCTTTTTTTTTTGTTTTGGATAATATTAGCTAATTTTCGAAGGGCAACACACATATCCTTTTATGAAAAAGGAAAAAATATCCAAATATAGCGAGAATAGTCATCCACTTGAAAAGGAGAATAGTAATTAACACAAAAACACATGATTCTAAATGGCATCCATGTGTAAATATGTAAAGACCTATTTGTAAAAATAATATTTTTTATTTATTTAAAGGAGTCATTTACTTTCTTACCTTTTTGGCACACATCACATAACCAATTATTTTCAAAAATACAAGTTTGGTATATCAATTACTAATTCCTTGCAGACAAATTTATTTAAATAGTCCATGTGAATCTTGATTGTTCTCTTGTGTCATAGTCATGATTCCTCCTTTTTACTTATTAGACATACATCATTTGAAGGTAGTTTATTAAAATTAACAATATAAGTATTGTAACTTCTTTGACTAATAAAAATAATGTGTTTGTTTTCAGTTTTTACATCTATGCATATAGATAAATCAAAAGTCACTTTGATAACTTTGTCACATAATTGAATAAATACTAAGCAAATTATGTTGTAAACCTTCAACTAATAAAACACCCTCAACCGTTGGATTGTGATGCTTAGCAACAACACCAGACCCACAACTCTACCTTTATTCTTATCACCATATGAAACAACGCATGATTGTTTAGGAGTAAAAGAATAGAATCAATTGTTAGTTAGTTCAGTGATGATTGGTGCTGCACTTGATAAGGAGAACCACCTTTCAATCCCCCGCAACTGTGACTGGAAGGGGGATGGAAATATTTGATGGCAGAATTGTCCCCCAAACCAGACTATACTGGTGGTAAAATTCAGAAAAAAAGAAGAGAAGATATTTTTATCTCTAATCATATACTTTAAACAGCCACTATGAAGTTATCATTTAGAGTTTGAGACCGTAAATCACATCTATATTATAAACTTAATTTTTTTGACTTTAGGTACCCGAATCATTCTGGGTCCGCTAGCATTAGTGAAATGCAAGGAATTTCCAAGAGTTCAATTTGAATCACGTTCACAAATTTTATTATAGAAGCAATATGGCAATGGAGAAGTTCTTTTCATATGAAATTCACGATTCTTTCTTATAAAACATGGTGAACAAATATGACCATTTTTACTACAATAAATGCATGACAATTTTTTTAGAGGGTTTAGAACTATTTTTAAGTTGGTATCATAAATCAGTTTTATGATATGTTCCTCTTTAATTACCTAAAAGGAGGATCAAGTTGTCTCACCCTTTCGGTAAATTTATCAAATGTGTATTGCAAATCTTAGATTTTATTTTTTAATACTTCACATTTCTCACACTCGATAGATTTTTCAAAATTATAAAAAAAAGGAAAAGTAGAGGGAGAGTTGTGAATTAAAAGAGACTTTATTTCTTTAAGATAATCTATTTCCTCCGATAAATATTCATTTTCTTTTTTGGAGAGAGGCTATAGTCATTTTAGAGACAAAAGTTATTTCTTTTAATTTATTTGACCCATTTTTTAACTTTGTATCGGTAAGGAAGAGTTCAAAATAGGTAAACTCAAAAGTTAGATACTTTACCGTATTTTATGGTTAGTCATGAGACACATGTTTCCTTATTCATCTCTTTCAAATTCATTTGTGGAGTCTATGAAGTTTTTGTCCCATGCTATGTATGTCTTTTTTTGATTATTTTTCAGGTTTTTTATATCTTTAGGTTTTATTTTTATGGTCTTGAGAACTATTTAACTTTATGTGATCTTTTTTTCTGCATTGGAAGCATATTGACATAAAATGATCTTTCTTCATTTTTATATTAGTTATTTTGAGATTGTTTTTTGTGTTTATGAATTTTTTGAACTTGTAGGCTAAGAGGTTCAGAATTTTCATCACTTGGAGTGCAAGATTTTTCTTTTTCTTATCACCTTCTTCATTTTCAACAAGTATTTTTAGTTCAATTTCATGTTCATCTAATTTATCAAATAAAACAGGCAAATCTATAGAACACAAGTCTTTTGATTCAAAAATCATAGTGATTTTTTATTACCAATTACAATTTAGAAATAAAAACTTTGTTAGTTAATTCTCATTTTGAAAGGATTTACTCAAAGTTTCTAAATGATTAATAATATGAATAATTTTTTTTTTTCATATTCTAAATTTTTTTTAAACTTCGTTCTAAACAATTCGTGCTCATGAATCAATATTTTCATCATAACCATTCTTATCTCTGTTTTATCTTCATGTATAATTTAAAGGGTATCTTACATTTGTTTTATTGAATTACAATGCAAGACACACAAAAAATTCACTAAAACCTAAGATAATAGTTATATTAATCTTAGCTAGACGATAGTGATAATAATCTTAACTTTTAAACCATAATTTATCTTTTCTTGTATAATAGATGGATTTCATCGAATCAACCAAAAAAAAAAATCTCTATTAAAAACTTATGCTAAAACAAAATTGTTCTGGACTGGGCCCGACAGGCCCAAAAGCATTACTAAGGCCCAGTCCAAAGGGACTCACTAAGGACCACACTGGGCAAAGGGGGTCACGTCCATGCCCGACACCCTGATGTCCACCTCGACATCTCGGTGTCCAGCCCCACGATGAAGTCATGCTCGACTACCTGCCGTCCAGCTCTATGTCCTGGCTTCCAGCTCGACACTCACTGTCCAGCTCGAGGTCTTGGTGTCGAGCTCGGCACCGTGCCGCGCAGCTCGACATGGTCTCGAGCTAACTTGCTAGGGCAGACTTAGTCCTCCATTGCCCCAACGATACTCCGGAAAGACCGCGTCTCCGTCCGCCCGCACTTCATGCAGCATATCCAGGAAGGGGACCACGTGCTGGTCCCCACTACCCACGTAGAACCTGGCAGTTCCTCCATTGGGCCAAATCCGCCCGGCCCAATGAAGGAACCTTGGCCCAGCGCTGGGGGCTATAAATACCCTCTGCTTCCAGAGGGTCAGGTATTGATCATTCTAACCTCAACTCTATTATCTGCTAGTACTCCCACTGACTTTAGCATCGGAGTGCCTTGCAGGTACCCCCCCCCCCCTCCTCGTTCAAAAAGCCTTCAGCTCGGAGTAAGCCGTGACGGTCCAAACCTTCTGATCAGGTCAGATCAGTGGCGCCGTCTGTGGGAAACAGCTTCCCCGTCTAACGAACAGTTTCAAAGACCAAAGCTCAATCCATTCACTGTCATGGCCTCTCCAACTCGTGAAGAACAACACACCCGCGTCCTCGACGCCAACAACGGTCCCGCGGACAAGAATGGGCAGCTGGACAATCCCAGTGGTGCCGGCCACAATACCGTCCCCGTGACAACCGCCCCTGGACCTTCCACCCGCAGGGACGGGAACACCGCGTCCTCCTCGACAACTCCTCCAAGACTCGAAGACGACCCGGAGGCTCTCGCCTATCGCCAAGCTGCCCGGTTCTATGAAGTCCAAGTCCCTGCCGGGGCAGATGCCACGACTCAGGCACTGTTCGCGGCCATCAACCAGACGAACTATCTCCTGTTCGCCCAAGGAGAAAGACTAAGGGCACTTGAGCATGATCGACGCCCCCCGAGGAGACATCAAAGGCCACCATCTCCACCTCCTCGGGTCGAAGAAGTTCGACACCCTACTCCCCCGCGGAGACATCACAGGGAGAACTCTAGGAGCCCCTCTCCCCCACCAAGGCAGAGGCGGCCCCAGTATGAAAGACAGCCCGTCATCCCTGCCGAAGAGCCCAGTCGCGACCCATCAAGGCACGACAGGAGGCACAACAGAGACGGGCGTGTGACCTTCAACCACCGAGCATCACGCTCGAGGGAATCTCAGCACGACCAGCGTGCCAGACACCACTACAGGACCCCTTCTCTTTCTCCAGAAAGGAGCGACGAGGACGACCCCCGCGGTCCCCTGTCACAGGCAATCATGGACGCACCTATCCCCCCGGGCATGGAGAAGCCCCCGCACCTAAAGGAGTATGATGGAGTGGCGGACCCAGTCGACCACATTGACGGGTTCGAAGCCATGCTCCACTATCACAATGTCGGGGGGCCCATCAAGTGCCGTCTCTTCCCAACAACTCTCAGGAAGGCGGCCATGGACTGGTACAAAGGACTTGCCCCGGGCTCCATCACCTCGTGGCGGAACTTGAAGAACCAGTTCATCAGTTCCTTCACAGCGTCTCGTCGCCACCCAAAGACCGAGGCAGCCCTCGAGGCCATCATCCAAAGACATGATGAGACCTTGAGGGAATTCATCAACCGCTTCAACCGGGAAGCAATCCAGGTCCCCTGCGCGGACCATATGAAGAGGTACTTGCTGGAGAGGGGCCTCCTCCCCGGCACAGAATTCAGGAAAGCTGTGGGCATTGAGCCACCTGCAACTTTTGATGCTCTCCTCGACAAAGCCCGAGCATATATGGACTACGAGGAGAGAGAAGCTGCCAACAGGGCACGAGACTCCAGGGCTCGCAATCATGGCAGCAGCTCGAGACAAGACCCTCCTCCCCGACGCACCGGAGAGAAGAGGAAGGAAGACAGACCCCGGGAGGTCCGGGAACAAAGGGGCCCCTCGGGCCGGTTTACTGAGTACACTCCGCTCACGGCTTCCCGCGAGCGCATTCTGGCGGAGTGTGCAAGCACAGATTTTAAAGACGGTGGCGTCAAGCGTCCCCGACCAGCTCCTGCCAAGCCAGGAGTAGACAAAAACAAATACTGTCAGTACCATAGGAGTCATGGTCACTTGACAGAGGACTGCGTCCACCTGAAGGATGCTATTGAAACCCTCATCAAAGGAGGGAGACTTGCACAGTACAGGAGAAACGACGCTCCCCGTCATGAAGCCCGCGAGGCAAAGGAGCCCGAAGAAGATGCCCGACCATCTGACGAGTCGGTGCCAATCCAGACCGCCTTCTCGGTAACCAGGCCCGAGGATTTCGAACTGCCCGAGCTCCTGCAGGAGCCCCTGACTACACACAGCAGGTGGGAATACTTCCCCTCCGCCATGGTCATCAACGGGGGCGGGTTCAACGACCTCACCATCAACTCAGCAAAGAGGAAGTTGGACGAACTGGTCGACAAAGCTCCTCCACAAACTGTGACTTTTGAAATGGTGAGGGGCAGATCAGAGCCTATCACCTTCTACTTGGAAGAGCTCCCCGGCGGAGCACCGAACGCAGTCATCCCCTTGCTGATAAGGGCAAAGATGGCCAATTTTGACATACATCGCATCCTGGTCGACGAAGGGAGTTCCGTCGATGTGATGTACACCCAGCTGTTCCGGACCTTACAACTGGACGACTCTCATCTGTCTCCATATATAGGTTCGGACCTTCAAGGCTTCAACGGCTCGACGTCCAAACCTTGGGGATATGTCGAGCTCCTCGTGACATTCGGGGAAGGAACTGCTACAAGACAGGTGAAGGTCCGCTTCCTCGTCATTGACTGCCCGTCCCTGTACAATTGCATCTTGGGGAGGCCGACATTGGCGGAGCTGACAGCGGTCCCCTCAACGGTCCACCTCAAGATGAAGTTCTATACCAAGAGGGCGAGGGTAGCCACCATCCAGGGCGACCTCGCTGCTGCCCGCAGGTGCTTCAACGCCGCTTCAAGGGGTCGGGATACTGTCGACGTGGGTCCCAGCACTAGGCCCATCAAGAAGACAAAGCAAGAGCCCGACAGAGCATCTCCTGAGGTAGAAGTTCAGAAGGCTCCACCAAAGGTCGACTCCATTGCGCTCGACGCCCGTTTTGACCAAGACGAGCCGGCCAGCAGCGAGCAAATCCCCCTCCGACCTATTCCGGACGGCGATTTCGAACTCGTTCCCCTCGGAGCAGACCCGACCAAGGGAGTGAAGATTGGCAAGGACCTCCCCGACTTGGCCAGGAAGCAAATCAAGGCCTGTCTGCGCGAGAATGCTGATCTCTTTGCCTGGAGCGCTGTAGAGATGCCCGGACTCGACCCTGAGGTCGCCTGTCATCACCTCGCCATTGATCCAGCCGCCAAGGCAGTAGTACAACGTAGGCGTAGGCAGTCTCTAGAAAAAACGGAGGCTGCTGAAAAAGCTGTAAAAGACCTCTTAGAGGCAAATTTTATTTCTGAAGCCCGGTACTCCACCTGGCTGTCAAATGTTGTACTTGTCAAAAAGAATAATGGAAAATGGCGAATGTGTGTTGATTATACCGATCTCAATCGGGCTTGCCCGAAGGATGCTTTTCCTCTACCAAACATTGATATGCTGGTCAACAACTCGGCCGGCTACAAAACTTTGTCGTTCATGGACGCTTACTCGGGATACAATCAAATCCCAATGGCTCCGGGCGACAAACGCTGCACGGCATTCATGACCAGCTCGGGCAACTATTACTACAACGTAATGCCCTTCGGACTGAAGAACGCCGGTGCGACTTACCAACGCATGATGAACAAAGTGTTCAACAAACAGATCGGCGACATGCTCGAGGTATACATGGACGACATGATCGTCAAATCTCGAGCAGACACCGATCACGCAGCTCACCTCAAGACTGTCTTCGCCCAAGCAAGACAGTGCAAGATGAGGTTCAACCCCGAGAAGTGCACATTTGGGGTTTGGGCAGGAAAGTTCCTCGGATTCTATCTAACAGAACGAGGCATTGAAGCCAACCCCGACAAGTGCCGAGCATTCGCCGACCTCCCGACTCCAACGTCGAAGAAGTCGATACAGATAATGAAAGGCATGTTGACGTCACTTTCACGCTTCGTCGCGAAGTCCGCTCAGCACGCCCTTCCCTTTTTCAAACTCCTTCGAAAGGAAGCAGCCTTCGAATGGACCGAGGAATGCGAACACGCACTTCGTCATCTGAAGCAGAGCCTGTCTCAACCGCCCGTGCTGTCTCGACCAGATGACAACGAGCCACTTTACCTATACTTGGCAGTTTCAAACGAAGCCATCAGTGCAGCTCTTGTCCGCGAGACTCCCGACGGACAGAAACCTGTCTACTTCACGAGCAAAGCCTTACAAGGCCCCGAGAGCAGGTATCAACAGATAGAAAAGGTTGCACTGGCCCTCGTCAATGCTGCGAGGAGGCTCAGACACTACTTTCTAGCACACACCATTGTCGTGCGAACCGATCAACCGGTGAGACAACTCCTGGGTCGGCCAGATATGGCGGGCAGAATGCTTAAGTGGTCCCTGGAACTCTCTGAATTCGACATTCAGTACGAGAGCAGGAAAGCTCTGAAAGCACAAGCCTTGGCCGACTTCGTCGCCGAGATGACCTCTAACGACATTCCCCCGGGAAAGGAACACAAGTGGACCATCTTCGTCGACGGAGCCTCCAGCTCGTCCGGAAGCGGCGCAGGGATCCTCCTGGAAAACGAAGAAGGGGTGGTAATCGAGCACTCCTTGGTTCTCTCCTTCCCGACATCAAATAACCAGGCAGAATACGAAGCCCTGCTCGCGGGACTGAGATTGGCCGAGGACCTAGGAGCCCGCGAAGTTCAAATTTACACCGACTCCCAGCTCGTCGCTTCCCAAGTACAAGGAAGCTACCAGGCCAAGAATGACAACCTCATTGAGTACTTGAACTTAGTCAAAAAACACATGGCAAAGTTCGTACGAGCAGAAATCTCTCATGTTCCCCGCGAGCAGAACACGAGGGCGGACATATTGTCCAAACTCGCGAGCACACGAAAGAAAGGCGGGAATAAATCCGTCATCCAGGAATCTCTGGCACGGCCGAGCATCGAACCACCCTCGACTACGGTCGAGGTTCATGCTATCGGGGACGCCACGTCTTGGATGACCCCGGTCTATAATTTCCTTACAAAGGGAGAACTCCCGACGAACCAGGCCGACGCAGCCACAATAAAGCGGCGAGCATGTTCTTACGTTGTTCTCGAACAGAAACTGTACAGAAGGGGATTCTCCATTCCCCTCCTGAAATGCATTGACGAGTCCTCCATCCCCGACGTATTGCGGGAGATACACGAAGGTATCAACGCCCAACACATGGGCGGTAAATCCTTGGCAAGGAAAGCCCTTCGAGCAGGATACTACTGGCCGACGATGCAACAGGACGCCAAGGAACACGTGAAAAAATGTGACAAGTGCCAGAAGCACGGGGATATGCACCTCGCTCCCCCACACGAGCTGAGCACATTGTCATCCCCATGGCCGTTCGCCTGGTGGGGCATGGACATCCTCGGGCCCTTCGTGCAAGGGACCTATCAGAACAAGTTCCTAATCGTCGCCGTGGATTACTTCACAAAATGGATCGAGGCCGAGGCCCTCGCGAAAATCACCTCACATAACATCCTCCGTTTCTACAAAAGAAACGTGCTCGCCAGGTTCGGAATTCCGCAGGCACTGGTGACCGACAACGGCACCCAGTTCACCGACCACGGATTCCGAGACTTCGTCACCAAACTGGGGACCAAACATCACTTCACATCGGTCGAGCACCCTCAGACCAACGGGCAAGCCGAAGCCGCGAACAGAGTCATCCTCCGAGGGCTCAAACGTCGACTCGGCGAAGCCAAAAGAGGATGGGTCGAGGAGCTCCACAACGTCCTGTGGGCGTACCGCACCACACCCCACTCAACGACGGGTGAAACACCATTCCGACTAACGTACGGCACCGAAGCTGTCATCCCAGTCGAAATCATGGAACCATCCCGACGAACAGAGGAACCCCTCGACGAAGAAATGAATGACGAAGCACTAAGGGATGAACTCGACCTAGTCGAGGAAATCCGATCGGGGGCTGCCCTGCGCGAAGCAACCCTAAAACAACGAGTGGCTCTACGCCACAACGACAAGGTCATCAAGCGCGAGTTCGAAATAGGCAGCCTGGTACTACGCAGAAACCAGAAAGACTCCCGCGAAGGGAAGTTGGCCGCGAACTGGGAAGGACCTTACCGCGTCCACGGCACCACGGGTACCGGGGCGTACTACCTCGAGCAGTTAGACGGAGAGCCATTACCAAGACCCTGGAATGCTGCTAAGTTGAAGCAGTACTACAGTTAGAAACTGTCAACACCTAGGACCCTCGACCAAAAGCAACCATGCTCGGGCAACGAGGAAAAACGTCCAACTTCGTTTAAGGCTAAGGTACAGGCCGACGCACGACCAAAATGGCACGGCATCACGCGGTAGACGTTGACGATCTATAGTGCCCGACGTGGACAGCTGTACCGAGCACCACCGTCGTCGTACCCATAAGGCAGAACACCCAGCTCGCGATGGGCAGTTCACGCCAAGGGCGAATCGTCCCTACGGGCTCCACGCCCGACTGAGCAACCTCGCTCCGAAATGCCCGACATTCCATCAAGAATAACGGGACATCTACAAGGGTCAAAAGAAAATCTCTCCCCTCGAGCGCAACGCTTAAGCCACCCCGGCCAACCAAAATAGGGCCGGGATTGCACACAAATGGAGACGAGCATAGTCGCTCGCCAAATCAGAGCCACCTACGGGCACTCCTCGGGCCCGGGACTTGAGCCAAATTCATACAAGCATGTGAGTTCATACAAGGGCAGAAAATCCAAAATAAATAACAAGGTATAAACGCCCGAAGGCAACAAAGCAATATTAAACCGACCAAGAAGGCCGGCGATGTTCAAAACATACAATGAACGGGCATGCAGGCCCAAAGAATACAAATTCAAATATCAAGGGCACGCAGGCCCGCTATCCAAAGAATACAAATCAAACTTCCACATTATCATCATTGTCGACGCCGGGAGAGTCGGGCGGGGGAATGATCGCGCCACCTACAACCCGATGGGTGTGCCCGATGCCCTCGGTGACCAGGCCGGGATTTAGCAATGAGAGCTGGTCGACTGCAGAATTGAACCCGTCTTCCAGAGCACCGACTGCGTCCGCCTCGAGGAGCCGGATATGGGCAATAAGCTCAGCCCGACTCTTCAAAACCACTAGGTCTTCGGGCTCATCTTCGGCGGGTTGCTGAACAGCATTCAGTTCCTCAACCTGTTTACCCAGGCGTTCGACTTCAGCAGCCAAACGATCCCTGTCGGCCCGGAGCAACTCCCCTTCCTCAGTCAACCTCCCCGACTTCTCCTTTTCCAAGGTCAGCATCTCCCTCTCGGCATCAAGTATCGCGGTCTGCTCTTGGAACATCCCCTCGGAGCGTTCCAGAGCGACCTTCAACTTCCGCGAGCTCGCAGTCAAGGCCGCCTTCTCCTGCTCGAGCTCTTCAACACGAGCAGCATCCCCTGCATCCTCTGATAACACCAGAGCCATTTCGGCCATTTTAACCAGCCCGTCCACGCTGGCGACCAGCCGCGACTTCCTCTCCTCTTTAGTCATCCTCTTTATGGCCTCGGCTTCATGATCGACCACGGTCGGAGGGAACCGCTCGAAAAAGCCCTCCTCCTCGAAGCAAGGGGGGAAGGCAAAGGATTGAACAGCACCGGTATCTCCCCCGACAGTCGAACCGCCTTCCACGCGGGTCCTCTTCCTCTGCGTCAAAACGGCGCTGGCGTCAATCTCCTCGACCTCTGGATCTGACGCTGCTCCCGAGCTCGACGTCGAATCCACCCTCACCGGCGGAGGAACGTTCATGCTGGGCGGTGGTCCCATTCTCGTCGTTTGCGGGGGCTGCACGACCCTCCTGCCTCGCCTCTGGCCGGTTGACAATTTCAGGAGCCTTTCATGTCGGCTGGCCATCGTACCTGCACGAAGTAAAAGAAAAGTCAGTATCGAGCAAAACGCGTAAATAAATGACGAGTAAAGAATTTCAAACAAACAACCTAACAGGCGGGCTGCCTGCCTATATGTCGAACATTCCACCAGCGCCTTGGTGTCGATCGGGCGAGCCTCGAATGTCGGGTAACCGTCCTTGTCGAGGATATCATTCCCTTCCCGCGTAACCCATTGGGCGGGGTGAAAACTGTCGACAAAGTTGCAGAGAGCCTCATACGCCCGCTGATCCTACGTGCACATGTCCCCGACTGCGGTATGGAAATAACCGGTTCCATGCTCGAAGTGTCGGGACATCCAATACATCGGGAACTTAGCCCGACGTCCTAACACGGGGCTCCCGTCATCGGCCAACATTGCTTCCCCGTCATCATCGCTGACCGGCCCTTCCTCCTCGAAGAGGGAATCTACAGCAGAGTCGGTAGTAGGGCGTACCACATACCACATACCACTTATCCTTGAACCCCCTCACAGAGTCCATGTACATCCTAAACAGTCTCCTCGACTGCTTCAGGGACACCCAGCTGTGCTTCCCTCCTCGGGACTGACGCTGTAGGTGGAATACCCAAAAGAAGAGAGGGATGGTCACCCCTATCCTTAAGTAGCGACACGTCAGCTCAAACGCCCGGATGAAGGCGAGAGAGTTTGGGTGTAGCTGGGACGGGGCCAGCTCCAAATGCGTAAAGACCCCGGTCTCAAAGTCTGTGAACGGCAGCCGCAGCCCCAAATCTTTAAACGCGATCTCGTACATCGCAAAGCTGTAGTCCGGGTACATTGAACAAATTCTGGCGTTGGTCGACGGCAGCATGACCACGAAATTCTGCTGGAAGTCGGGCTGGTCCTGCCCCTCTTCGATAGCGGTGAATGGATGTCGGTCATCCCGACTGTATATCGACGCCGTCCCCCGAGGCTCGGCGCCCACCCATTCCAGCGATGGGTCGGTCACGGTGTCTATAAGGTTGGCCGACTCGTCGGCACTCTGTTCTTCGCTGTCTCGACGACCGGAGGAGCTCGGCTCATCCGCCATGGTTACCTGCAGAGCACGGGAAACCAATCAGATTGAGCATGAAGTCCTATGCTCGACATAATCATGTCGTCCATACACTACTACACAAGTCCATTTTCACAAGTGGATGCCTCCTCGACTCTCCTGAATCCAGCGTTCTTCCTCAAACCAACTGCGCGGCCACTCTTCAAGCATGTCGATCCGAGGTATGAACATGGCGAGCCGCATTATGAAGCCCACGGCCACGACCATAAACATACCGGGCACCGTCATGAATCAGGCGCCCAGGATCATGGAGACCCCGGGCAGCTCTGAAGTTTTTCACCTAAACTATGAATGTGTCGGTCACAAGTATGCGTTTGCCGGCCCTAGACATGAATCTGTCGGGCAAAACGCAAGTTTACCGGGCTAACCCAACATTAACGGTCCTAAAACATCTACAATTTCCAAGAATCATGCAGTCTAAAACAGAAAAATGAAGAAAATAGATCACTTACTTGGATCAAAGTTGGGATTTGGCTAAGAAATGAAGAATCTGAGACGGGAAGTCACGACTGGAGAGAGTGTTGAGAGCGGCAACGGAGAGAGAACGGAGAACGGAAAACGTATTATGGGGCCCAAGGACCCTATTTATAGTGATGACGTGGAATACCAAACGTCACCTCGTTCAGCCACGGACTCCATCTCCTCGACGCACTGCTCCCAACGCAATGATGGCCCTACCCCCCTAGGGTGGCGGCACAACTCCCGAAAGATGCCTCGTGTGCTCGACTGACGCGCCCGGTACGGATCCTCCACGCATCCACCACCGAGGACGTCTCCGAGCACGGCACGAGGAGACCCCTCGAGGGTCCACGCCTCCATCCCGGGCACGAGACCTCAGCGACGGAACAACTGTTTCAAGTCATGGCTCCTCGCAAAGGAACCACGACTTGGGGGGCTCCTGTTCTGGACTGGGCCCGACAGGCCCAAAAGCATTACTAAGGCCCAGTCCAAAGGGACTCACTAAGGACCACACTGGGCAAAGGGGGTCACGTCCATGCCCGACACCCTGATGTCCACCTCGACATCTCGGTGTCCAGCCCCACGATGAAGTCATGCTCGACTACCTGCCGTCCAGCTCTATGTCCTGGCTTCCAGCTCGACACTCACTGTCCAGCTCGAGGTCTTGGTGTCGAGCTCGGCACCGTGCCGCGCAGCTCGACAGGGTCTCGAGCTAACTTGCTAGGGCAGACTTAGTCCTCCATTGCCCCAACGATACTCCGGAAAGACCGCGTCTCCGTCCGCCCGCACTTCATGCAGCATATCCAGGAAGGGGACCACGTGCTGGTCCCCACTACCCACGTAGAACCTGGCAGTTCCTCCATTGGGCCAAATCCGCCCGGCCCAATGAAGGAACCTTGGCCCAACGCTGGGGGCTATAAATACCCTCTACTTCCAGAGGGTCAGGTATTGATCATTCTAACCTCAACTCTATTATCTGCTAGTACTCCCACTGACTTTAGCATCGGAGTGCCTTGCAGGTACCCCCCCCCCTCCTCGTTCAAAAAGCCTTCAGCTCGGAGTAAGCCGTGACGGTCCAAACCTTCTGATCAGATCAGATCAAAAATCTATAAAATTTAGGATCATACATGAAATTTGAGGGACAGAAGATAACTTGTCTAATAAGAAGAGTCTTGAAATCAAACAAAATTGTTTATCGAAATATGCATGCAATGCCTCATGAAGTTATTATATTTGAACTTGAGAAACACTTCATCCACGTTATAAATAGTAGAAAACTTAGGAATATTTTTTTAAGTGTAATTTTTTCTATTTTTTTAATGAAGATATGATAACTATGTAATTTTCTATTATATATATATATATATATATATATATATATATATATATATATATATATATATATATATATATATATATATATATATATATATATATATATATATATATATATATATATATTATATATATATATATATATATAATATATATTATATATATATATATATATATATATATAATTTTTTTTATTTTTATATTTTCACTTCTTAAACAATATTTAGATTAAATAATATTTACATATATTTATCATATTTTTGTTGAAAAATATTAAGAATTATAATTTTTTGTCCTTGTAAATATTACGTTTTTTGCTAATATGCTCTATGAAGATATTTATCTAAAAGTCAAATGTTGAAATTTATCTAAAAATTCATTTTTGAAAATTAATTATATAACTTTTAATATAATATTTTTAAATTATAAAAAGAGAATATTTAAATATAATTTTATATGTGTGATTCATATTTTTATTCAATAAAAATATGAAAAATATATTTAAATATTAAATATATATATATATATATATATATATATATATATATATATATATATATATATATATATATATATATATATAATATAATATATATATATATATATATATATATATATATATATATATATATATATATATATATATATATATATATATATATATATATATATATATATAGTATATATATATATATATATATATATATATATATATATATATATATTTATTATACATTTATTATATTTTAATTAAAAAAAACATAATCTAAAGAAATGTACCTAACTTTTTTTTCTATTATAAAAACCGAACAATTTATTAAATGAGCCTAAATAAAATTTTCAAAAGTTGAATACACAATTCCTGACACAATATTTTTATATTTAACTCACTAACAAGCCGACACATATTAGCATTTGTCTTAATATTATGATATAGTAAACTCCAAAACAGTTTTTTTTTTTTTTTGTGAAATTTTTAAGTGAGTTATAATAGGATAATAGGCCAAGAACAAGAGACAATTCAGATGAAAATGATATTGTAACAGATTTCCACAATGCAAGCCACAAATTGCGCCACCATTGACAAGTGTCTCTTTTATTTTGTTTATTTGTAAAATAAATGGTAGAAATAGACAATGGCGGCGACTGAATCGGCTTTACCACCCCATTCCCATTTCCTCCTCTCCTTGCGCCAAATGCGACTCCCTTCTTTATTTGCTTATTTCTAAATTAAATTTAGATATAAAATTTCACATAAATGCCATCACAATTAAATCGTTAATTAATTCTTTTAAATATAAAAAAGTCATAATATTAAAATTTGTCAAATTAAGTATTTTGTAACTTAATTTTAAAATTTTTATGAATAATTGTTATAGACTCGTTCTAAGATTCACGATAAAAGGTTAAATAGCAAGCATCGCACAGAAAAACGCGTGAAATATATGAGATTTCACTCAAATTGAGGGTATGAGATACTACCCTTCAGAACATCTTCCGATGTTTGATCCGAAGGAATATTCACCCGTGTGCGTTCAATCTCATGGAAATGGTTTTAATCCCCCACCTTATATAAAACACAACACACTTCATTTATGATATCTTCTCATTCACACACTCAAACTATTTTCTCATTCATTCACTTTAGCATTTGAGTGCTAACCTTGCAAGTCCACCCTTACTCTATTGTATCGAAAATTCACTCTACCACTTCATAGCTTCAATTAGTTCGATCTACACATATACATGGTTCTAGTACGAAAGAGCCACCACCTCTTCACCATGATCTCAAATCACTGATCTTGTCAGTTTTAAAGCACCGATCTCTTTCTCGCAAAGGCCATTGATCCAGTCTCTATTATCATGGTAGCATTAAAAGTGACTCGCTTGAATGTCACACACAAGCCAACATTGCGTCAATTACCTTGAGTGACGCTCCAGATCCAACAAGGGAGATTTCACTTCTCCCACTGAGTGAAAGTGCTTCGGTCCTAGTTGTTTCTCATACGGTTCCAACATTACAAAATGTAGGGCCTCCGATAATCGAATAGTGAGCCTTTCAAGCTCTTCCAACAGTTCAACCTCCCTTACAACCGTTCCAAGGTCAAACTTCGAAGCAAAATTTATCACAACCTATAATTTCGAGACATAAAATGCTCCGCAATCTCCAACAGTTGCAACCTAGTTTAGAGATGAACGATTTGTTGAATAACATCTATAACCTACTACAACAACCGAATTCTTATGTCCTCGTTGAAAGATTGCTCTAAAATTGAGGAAAACTTATAGTTCACTTCCCCCATGCACAATTATGTGTCTGCGACCATTTTGTATAGAGAGCAGATAGGCGGACTAAAGCCTATCATTGTGGACACAATTTGACCATATAAGGTGTCTCTAAGATCGCTAGACTATAAACTACACCGAGACACCAGACTCTTCCTTATAGTTCTGGAGGAAGAGGCAGAAGAGTCAAACACCACCGAATGACCTTCACCGCCATCAATCATCATTACACCATTCCTGAAGGGAATAACAACATGGAACCGAAGCACCGACCTGTATCCTAAAGAGAAACTCATTCTCAATACAAATCCTTGGCAACGAGATCCCTAGATCTCTTAAAAATCCCCAAAAGTTAGAGAGCTATGAAGGAATAAGGGATCCGCATGAGATGGTAATTTTCTCTCTTCATGTCTACCATACATCGGCACGAACGTCAACTGGGGCAACTTCGTTTTCTTTAGTCTATGGCATGGAGGTTGTCCTGCCTGTCAAAGTTCAGGTTCCTTCTCTAAGGATTATTAAAGAAGCAGACCTGGGAGAAGACGAATGGATTCAGACTAGATTGGATCAGTTGAATTTGATCGACGAGAAAAGATTGGTTGTTGTTTGTCATGGTCAAATGTATCAAAAATGTATGATTAAAGCTTTCAACAAAAAGATCAAGCTTCGAGTGTATCAGGCTGGCGACTTGGTAATAAAGCGCATCATCCTTCCACAAGGCGATCCCATAGGTAAATAGACTCCCACATATGAATGGCCATTTGTTGTCAAGAAAGTTTTCTTGGGCGGTGCCATGATGCTAACGACTATGGACGACAGAGATTTCCCGCATCTTGTGAACGCAGACAGAGTCAAAAAAATACTACGCATAAAGAATGAACCACTAGGTTGACATGCCTAGGCAAAAACAAGGGCATCCCAGCGAACCAGAAAGGTTCGGGCAAAATTTAGGGATATATACAAAATATTATACACCCGGAAAGTCGAAAACCCGAAAGGGCGGCTTGGGCAAAAATGGGTATCCAGGTGGACTGAAAACCCGAAAGAGCGGTCCAGGAAAAAATTAGGGATTAAAAGCGTACGACTATGTCCCCCAGAACCTTTACAGCCAACTTTATTACCAAGGTCCGATTTCAATGGTACAAGATCAATCCAATCAACTTCTTTCAATGACAAGGGATGATGTTCGAAGTCATAGGGGCAATAGCATAGGTTGAATACGATGAGATCACTTCCACATGGCTATTATTTTCACTTTGTACTCTTTTCATTTATTTTGATGATTTCCTCTTACTAGGATCTCTGTCTCCTTGTACAAAAATGCATGTTTATAGGCAAACATCAATACAAATATACTTTGAAGTGCAAACTTTTGTTTTTTCTGTTTTGAGAGAGAAAATGTCCAATAACTTAAATTGAATGAACATATGCATATGAACATGATCAAAATGTTAACAAGTGTACACATAAAACAGTAACAAACGTCCCCTTAAGGATTTGAGAATACCCCCACAGAGTTACTTTAATACAATTATCCCCACAGAGACGGATCCTTGCAATCCCCAACCATAGTTCCAATCTCTCAAAAATCCTCCCCCAGTTGAGTTGGTCTAAAAAGAGTCTTGTGGATTTCTCCCTAAAGGAAACAACTCTCCAGCAGGTCGTCAAATTTTCTCTCCAATAGGGTTCATTTCGCCAACAGACTGCAAATTCCCCAGCTTGAGTTTGCTTCTCAGACTATGGAAAATCAATGGACGAAACCCCTTAGCCCCCGACAGAGTCATTGCAATCCCCAACAGAGTCATTACTATCCCCGAAAGTGACTGTGAAGCCTAGAACCCGACCAGATAATAGTTGACTCCATTCCTCCAGTAAGTTACTGTGAAGCCTGGAATCCGACCAGATAACAGTTGACTCCATTCCTCCAAAGAAAGTTACTATGAAGCCTGGACCCGACCAGATAACAGTTTAATTTCATCCTTTCAAACAAATTACTATGAAGCCTAGAATCCAACCAGATAACGGTTAATTTCATCTGAGTTAATGTGAAGCTTGGAATCCGACCAGACAATAGTTAATTTCAGTAAGTTGTTACGAAGCCTGAGATCCGACCAGATAACAGTTCAACTTCATCCTTTCAAATAAATTACTGTGAAACCTGGACCCGACCAGATAATAGTTGATTCAATTTAATGTAAAGCATGGACCCGACCAGATAACAATAAATCTCAATTTTAAGTTACTAAAGCCTGGACCCGATCGGATAATAGTTTAACTTCTTCAGTTACTGTGAAACCTGGACCCAACCAGATAACAGCTGATTCAATTTACTGTAAATCCTGGACCCGACTAGATAACAATAAATCTCAATTTTAAGTTACTAAAGCTTGGACCCGACCATATAATAGTTTAACTTCTTCAGTTACTGTGAAACTTGGACGCGACCAGATAATAGTTGATTCAATTTAATGTAAAGCCTAGACCCGACCAGATAACAGTAAATCTCAATTTTAAGTTACTAAAGCCTGGACCCGACCGGATAATAGTTTAACTTCTTCAGTTACTACAAATCCTGGACCTGACCAGAAAACAGTTTGGGTTACTGAAACCTGGACCCAACCAGATAACAATAAATCTCAATTTTAAGTTACTAAAGCCTGGACCCAACCGGATAATAGTTTAACTTCTTTAGTTACTGCAAATCCTAGACCCGACTAGAAAATAGTTTGAGTTGCTGAAACCTGGACCCGACCAGATACCATTTAACCTCAAGATCAAATTTTTGAAACCTGGACCCGACCAGATAACAATTCGAGTTGTTGAAACCTTGACCCGACCAAATACCAGTTAACCTCAAGATCAAATTGCTGAAACATGGACCCGACCAGATAACAGATAGAGTTACTGAAACCTGGACCCAACCAGATAATAGTTCGAGTTACTACGAAACCTAGACCCGACCAGGTAATAGTTTAAATTCTTCAAATCTTTAACAAAACTCCTCCTCCCCCAGTAAAGTTTGACACTATCCCCAGTGAGTTGCTGCAAATCCTGGAATCCGACTAGATAACAGTTAACTTCTTTATCCCTAGCAAGTTGTTGTAAAGTCTAGAATCCGACCAGATAACAACTAAAATTTCTTCCTCTCCAATCAAGGGATATCTCCCCGATAAAGAAATGGACAACTAAAACTCCTGAACTCTTTCCCTCAAGCAGAAATCAGCACTCTCCATAGAGTTTCCCTCAAGCAAAGTCAATATTCCCAGGTGGTGTTCTCCTCAAACAACAAAACAGGAATCCCCAGCGAAAACATTCCAAACAAGATTTGAAGATGTGCATACTCTTAATCCCCAACAACAGTCCGAGATTTAATTTCCCGAAGCTCCCTAGCATTTGTCGAGGATTTATTTTCTAAGACAAAGATACACTTGAACAATATCTCACATTCACTCATCATATTATATATATGACAAATGCATGCGGCACAATCTCATTTATTTTGATAACATCATTGTAACATGCATGTATCTGCATACAACTAACCATTTTCCTTGCAGGAAAAGTCAATAAACAAGACAAAAACCTCTTCTGATTAGAATTCATTTCCAACAGTTGATGATAGGCAATCAGCAGACCTCTTCTATTTAAGATTATGTCCCTAGTGAAGTCGCTAAGCAACAGACCTTTTCTGTCACTCTGGATGACATCGGTGAGTCCATCTCCGACGAATTCTTTATCACCTCTCCAAATGGAATTTGTGATACCGTGGCATAACCGACTGTTTAATACTGGTTTTGCGTTTGTGTTTGCAAATGTTGCGGTAAGCAAGAGTCACCATTGAATTTTCTTTTATCCAACAAAGGGAAGGGTGAAAAGAACAGAAAAAGACCTTTTCGAGAATTTTCCGAGTAAGGGGGATAGATTGTGGAAAGGGGAGGTGTTAGCACCCTTTCCATCTGTAGTTCTCTACGGTCTCTTAGAGGTTTGCTCATTTTGAAATACATTTGTGCTTTGTGTGTTTTGAAAATGTTTGGAAAATGCCTTAGTGCAGCGATTTGCTTTGCGTTTAACTCTTGTGTCAATCCCCAAGAGTGTTAACAAAGAAGATGTTTTGAAAATTTCTTTTGAAAAGTAGTATTTGTGTAAGTGCAAAATGTTTTTTGAGCAAACTTCTAACAGCTATCTACTTTTATACTCGAAAAGGGTCGTTCTTTTCCTCCTATCTTTTAGAAAGTGCTATCCTACTATTAGTGAGTAGGTAGACCTATCGTTGAATGTATTAGGGATATTCGAAAGGGACATTACAGTCACGAAGGCAACTTGTGGAGACGCTTTATCAATTTTGTTTAAGGACTAGATCATTTACTGAGAAGGCAACTGTAAGGTCATCGAGGGACTATGATCTTTTAATTTATGGGTCTTTGTTAAAGCATTCCTGCCTCATGACTGTTTTATTTTTGAAGGAATCTGTTGTACCCCAAAATTTTCCCTCCTATATTTCTCAAAACATGGCAAGAAAAATCTCCAAGTGGCTTAAGATTGCTTAAGAGTTGGACAGTCAAGCTATCTCCTAAGGCAGTCAACCTCAAATTAGGGTTTTGTGTTGCACCAAGGTCCTTTCATCCAAATGACCTCAAGTTCTCCCTAATGTCCTAATATGTTCTCAATGTCATCCATGTCAAATTTCAGGCCTTGCAGAGGAAGTTTGCTCAGTCAATTGCTCAAAGGGTCCAAAAATCGACTGTGCTAGGGAAAAAGTCAACTGTGACCCAAATGCAGTCAAACTTCAAGATCTTTTGTCAAAATTCTAATTTTGAAGGATATTTAATCATTTGATCAAGGGTTGATCATGATTCATCAAGGATTTCTCAAAATTCATCAAGACTCAAAAGTTGCTAAATTAGGATTTTGCAGGAAAAGTCAACTCAACTTTGACCAAGCATAACTTTCTCATACTTAATGAGAAATGACCCATCCAAATCTCATTTTGAATAGGATGAAATTTCCTACAATCCATCTTCATACCCCAAGATCAGAAAATGCACTCACAAGAAGTTACAAATTTGGACATTATAGGTCATTTTTGAAAGTCAACAAAAATACCTTTTTTTCCAAAGCTTATAACTTGAGAATGGAATATAAAAATGAGATGAGACCAAAAGGGTTGGTTATAGGACATCTCAAGATTTCTAAAAAGTCCTATAACACTTCCAAAAGTTTAAAATTGAAGAAGTTATGCATTGTTGAAGTTGGGCATTTTTGCAAAATTGCCAAAAGTCAACTATCCACAAAACTTCAAATTTTGTCAAATGGGCCCATTCTTTTCCACTTGATTTGATGTTGTCACACTACACACGTGTCCTAGCTTCAGCCTTGTGACCATTTATCAATTTTATTATTTAATTTGATTTTTTTAATGAATTATTTCATTTTAAATCAATTTAAATCAAATAAAATCAAAAAACTTGATTACATGAGATCTTTTTCTATTTTCAGGACCTAATCATCATCATCAAGTGAATCAAATTCGTACCAATCATTCCATGTGCAAAAAGATTGGATTTGGGACAAAATAGGCAAGCTTTCAATGGAGGATCAAATCCAATCTCAAAGCATTGATGTGCAAAGATTCAAGACCAAATTGTTGACCTAATACAATGCAGCATACATATACAAGTGAAAGGACACGTATTCAAGGGCTAGAGGCTGCAGAACACCAAAAGCAAAACTTGCAAAATTGGCAAAAAGTGTGAAACTGAAATCATCTTTGGAGGCGTTTTCAAGGGCAAATCTCAACACTAATCCATTGCTGGGCAATCACTGAACCTCTTGCAATCAAAAGCAAGCTCTCACACCCTCTCAAACGCCCTGTAAGTGATACGCGACCTCCCTCTGAATTTGGATTCGTGTTTCAAAATCTATGCATCATTACAAGAAATTAATGGCATATTTGCAATCACTAGACAATTTCCAAGCTTTCCATATTATTTGATTGTATTTATCTGCTCCATAACGCAAAACACCATTATAGGGTTTCCTAGGTTTTTTTTAGGGGTTTTTGTTACAGGTGAAATTAGGCCTATTAATGGACATGGGCATGACCGGAGGAGAAAGGCAAGCACAACCATGGCCTTGGATGGAGTTTATATGGCCTGAGATGTTTTTTTGAAACGACCTTCGCTTTTAGCTGCGGATTTAAATCCGCAAGTAACTTCTGCGTAAACCTGAGGACAGGGACGACAACGTGTCCCCATCTGGTTGCTCCGTTCAAATATTTGCACGTTTTAGTTTTAATTCTGGCATATTATCGTGCTTCTCCATATTATTATTATTGCCTAATATAGTAACAACTAACGCATAGTGGTGCAGTGGTAGTGGTAAGCGTTCAAAATCCAACAGGACCTGGGTTCAAATCCCAGGTCCCCATATGCTTTATATTATTTTTCTTCAGGAATTCCAGTACAACTCCAAGCGCGTAGCACACCATGGTCTCTCACTTAATCAAGCGCCAGATGGCCCCAGGCCAGATCTGGTGGTCCAGATGGGATGCCTACCATACTCCCTAGTCAAAGTGCCACGTTGGATTCCCAAAAGTCAGCCAGGCCAATGGATTGTTGGGCCACAAAATTGCTATCAAGACCCCCTAATCAGGCCCAAACCCTAAACTTTCTCTATTTTTATTATTTCTATTTAATTAATCATTGTTATTGTTTTTATTATTTAACTAACCAATTAAAACTTTTTCCTAATAAAATTAAAAAACCAAAAAAATATTCTATTTAATTTCAGCATTTTTATTTTTGTTAATAAAATCATTTAATTAATTTAGTTTTAATTAGGAATAACTTTAATATTTTTTGCAATAATTAAAATTAATTTAGACAATTAGGTTTTTATTAACTTTGATTAAATTTATTTTTATTTCTCTAAATATCAAAAATCCTAAAATATCATTTTAATTAATTAATTAATTAATTTATTAATTTAATGCTTAATTTAGTTTAATTTCTTTCTTAATTCAAAAAATAACCAAAAAATCTTTTCTTTAATAATTAAAGGGTCAAAACCCTAAAACTCGCATTCGATTTAATTTTCCATACGCGATCCATATTTATTTCAATATTGTATCTGTTTCCCGGAATGTAATAGTTTAATAGGACCGTTACTATTTTATCGCTTCATTTATCTTTCCGCATTTTAATTTCAAGGGTTGCTTTTGGCGATGTAAATACCCGACGCCTTGTAATAGTTAGTTTAAATTCCGCAATTTAATTTCCGCAACTTATAAACTGTTAGATGTTTGATAATAGGTATGCATGACAAGATTGAATGTTTAACCTAAAATCAACATAGATAACCATTGACATGTACAAAGACAAAATTAATTGAATACAACACACTTGCACACTTTCACTCTTAGGGTACACCTCACTTGGTTGCCTTCGAACGCGGTCATTGAGTATAGGAAGTTTTAGAGGTCTCCCTCTTGTCCAAAGATCATAGTTGCCTCGAAACGGTTGCCTCAGAAAAATGATCTAAGACATTAGGGTTACCGCTAAGGCGTCCTAACATTGCTTTAGTGATCGCACGTCCCTTAATCAAATTGACCCTCAAACTCCAACGATGATGCTACCTACTCATTAATAGTGGGATAGCATTGTTTAAAGGATATTAGTACAGATTGATTCCTTTTTCGAGTAGGTAGATGGTTCTTAAGTACTTGCTCTTTCAAAATAAAACAAAAACTTTTCGCACTTACTCCTTTCAAACAAAAACTTCTTTCAAACCCACAAACACAAAGAAAAGCAATTTTTGAAAACACTTTGAGCAAGTACCTAAGAGCCCATGGATAACCACGGATAGAAAGGGTGCTAACACCTTCCCTTTCTATAATCTACCCCCCGGACCCGAGAAACATCTCGAAAAAGGAATTTTCCTGTACTTTTTTCCTTTCCTTGTTGGATAAAATAAAAGACGGTGGAGACTCTTGCTTACCGCGACATTTTGCAAAAACAAACGCAAAACACGAACCAGCATTCCAAAAACAGTCAGTTCTCTTCCCACCGTATCACAGAACTAGCGACTCTGCTGGGAATCTTTAATAAGTGGGGTGTACTTTAGGATTAGATCATTATGTTTTAAATTGTTTGCTTTGTATGCTTTATATTTGTGGGCTTGTATCGGAGTTATTATAGATCCTAACCCGGATCTGGGGGATACCCTTTAGGTAAGTAGCAATAAACTGTGAGGGAACTGTACGACGTAGACCGATACGGTTGAAGCAGTAGCTACGTTGGTGTGGCACTTTAGATTGTACCGATATCCCTTGTGTTGGAACAAGGAGAATATGAGTCATCTAAGGGGTCATTAAGCACCAACTGACCTTATAACCTTTAAATTGACCAACTTGTCCATAGAACAGTAGCAGTATGCTACACTCATTGAGACTAAACTCTCGCGATGATTCTGGCCGCAAGAAAAGGTTGCTAAACTGGAATATGACCGATTGAGGGTAGTCAGTGATATTGAGATCCTCTAGAACCCGATTACTATTTTTAGGACAGGTTCAAACCAACTGAACTGAAAGAGGGTAGTGTTGCACCCCAAAATTTTCCCTCTCATTTCATCAACATTTTTTCACCACAAGACTCTTGGAACTCAAGATCAAGTTAGGGTTTGCTCTGCTCAAGACTCCTCCTTGCACTGTTGACCCAAATTAGGGTTTGAGTTTGCACAAAGATGTTTTGACCTAAAATGCCCAAAGTGACTTTCTTGCCTCATATTGGACCCACAAGTTTATCCATACCAAGTTTCAATCCTTGATTCCAATCTTTGCCCAGTCAATTGAACAGTTGACCTAGAAATCAGCTGTATTGGGGAAAAAGTCAACTGTGACCAATTGACAGTCAAACCTCATGATTTTTGACCCACATCAACATAATGAACTCATATGGACCATTTGGTCAAGTTTGGATCATAATTCCACAAGAAATTTGATCAGATCACCAAAAGGGCAAAATGGTCATTTTTAGGGTTTTGACTACACAAAGGCAATTTTTGACTGTTTGACCTAGCCAATGGCAAACCAAGCTCACATATGGCCTCAAGGACTCAATGGCATGGTCTTGACACATTCAACAAGTTCAAAAGATCCCAAATGCACAAGATTGATAGATGAATTTTTTCAGTCAACTGATCAAAATTTGACTGTATACTGAAAAGTCAAACTTTGACTTTTTGATCAAAATCAAGTGCCAAGATTCATTTTTCATCAAGACATGTCAAATTATGAAACTTGTTCATCAAGAAACCAAAAATTGCAAATTAGGGTTTAGAATGAGAAAATTTCATAACTTAGAATTTTTCTAAGTTATGAAACTTCCTTATTTTTTCCTAACTTTGTCCCATTTTTTCATCAAGATACATTTGGATTCAAACAAAACTCAAAAAATTAAAGTTCTAGTCCATTGCAAAATCTACAACTTTGATTCACAAAGTTTCCTCAAAAAAAGCTTGTAGCTCAAGTTATGATTTTTGGAACAAGGGTGCAAAACATTCTTAACTTAGAAATTTTTTGACCTATTTTAGGCAGGATTTTTGCCCAACTTCATGGCCACTTTTCACATGCTTCCACTTGGAATTTCAATTTGCATTACAAAAAGATGGATTGTAGTACACATTCCAAGCTTTCCAAATTGTCCAAGAACTTCTCAAACACCCTTGTGGTTAGGGAGAATCGAATTTGCAAAGTTGGGCAAAATCCACTTTTGTTCTTGACCAAGGCATGTTCATACACTTTGCATTTTCAAACTCAGCTTGCACAAACTAGATTACATGCCTCTAATCTTTCTCACACTCATTAATTTAATGCCAATCCTTTGTGTTCAAGTCTTATTTTGTGTGTTTAGCCATTACATGCAAGATTAAGCCATATATGGAAAAAGCAATTTTGCCATTCTTGTAAAGATACACTTTATGTCAAATTCACAAATCAAAGAGGTACAAGCCAGATCTTTTAGGCACAAGTTTATGGACAAATCCCATAAACCAAGAAGAGAAAATTCAGCATGCTTGAGGGGCCTGTAGTAGCCTATAATCCAACTTGACAATCTTTGCTTAGATAAGAAGAAACATTGCAAAAGATATACCACATTCACTTCCTGCAAGCACAAGTAAAAACAAACTTCATAAACACTTTCCAGACATCAAACCAAGTTTGAAACACGACCAAACCATCCCTCAAACCTCCTCATTCACAGAAACACCTTCTTGCTGCAAAAACAGAGTCCCTTCTGCAACTTGACTTCCACAAACACTTCCACTCGTGCGTTTTGGCCAAAGCTTGTTCAAACACACTCCCTACCATCCATTGAAGCTGTCCCAAGCCTTAGATACAAGCTGTAAACTCCATAACCAAGGTTGCCATTTTCACTTTTCATTGTTGAAGGTTGACTTCCATAGCTTGATTCAGAAGGATTCAAGGCACACCAAGCATAGGAGAAGGTTCCTGGGACCTCAAGCAAGCTGTACAAGTCCTCAAACACCATTGAAGTTGGCCATATTACTCTGTTCGAGTCAAGCTGAGACAGGTAAAATGTGAACTTCTATCTCTCTATCCAAGCATATTTAGGCTTAATTTTGTGAAGAAAGTATGTCCTACTCATGGCCCTGAAGCTACCCATATACTTACTTTTCATTTATGTTGTGTGTGCTGAGAGAATTTTGAACCTGAACATTGAAAAAAACTTAGGTCAGGAATTGGGGGAGAAGAAATTCTCTCTCATTTCTGAGAGTTAGAACAACTTTTTTATATGTATGAATTCGTGATTTAATGCTCTATATTGTTCATGTTGTGAGTTTTGGCTAAAAATCAAAGAATCAGGAAGTTTGAATCAAGCATGGAGGGCGCGCGTTTTTTGACAGAAATGGCTGGAGGTTGAAGACAAGCCCCTTGGGCTGGGCCTGAGTTATTTTTTCTGTTTACACCACTTTTTTCATCTTACACCCCCTTGGCCCATTGTGTGTTATTTTGATTATTTTTGACTTTTCTTTTTTCTTCTGACTTATAATTTTTTGTCAAAACATAAAAAATATTAAAAAATATTTTTCCACCCATTTTTGCATTTTATTTGGTTTTTTATTTGTTTATTTTGAACTTGTACATATAAATAAATATAATACTTTTTATTTAAAATATTAAAAATGATACAAAAATATGTATATTTTCAGTCATTATTTTTTATTGCCTTTTGAAAACATTTTCTAAAAAATACACTTTTTTTTGTAAATAATTAATATTTTTTTATTTTATTTTTTGTATATATTTAGTATATTTAAATATATAATATAAATACTTGTATATACTTATTTAAATATTTTAGGATAAAAATGTAAAAATAATACCTTTTTATTTTTTATTAATATATGACATCAAAAATACTTTTTTACAATATACTTCTTTTTTTATTTTTTGTATATAATTGACAAATATTGTATATAATATAATTAATAAATACTATCTATTTAGAAAATTAGGGTTTTGTCCTAAACCATGAAAATATCTAAAAATTAACTTTTTTATTTTTTTGTTTATATGTCACATGAAAAATACTTTTACATACATATAAAACCATTTTTGTGCATTTTGCATATTTATTGTATTTAGTTAATTATTGTACAATTAAATAACTTGTATATTCAATTTGGATGTAATAGTTCTAGGTTTAATTTCTTGCTAAATATCCCCCATTTGAACATTTGTACCCCCATCCCCATAATTATGTTGTAATAATTTAGGACTTTAAATTCCACATTTTAAAGCTTTCTAATTATGCCATGATAGACCTAGGGTTTGTATGCAAAATCAACCAACAAATAGCTTGACTAATGCAAAGACAAAAAAGGCATGAAAATGGACAACACTAATCACACTTGCACCCTTAGGGTTATTCCACTTGTTGCCTTCAATAATGGGCCATGCTTGCATGTTGAGTGTCTTTGGCAAAACAAAACAAATCAAATGATCATGGTCCCTCGATGACGCTCTCTCAAGTTGCCTAAAAAATGATCAAGTCCCTTAAAAGAAAAAGTTGCCCAAGACACTTGGTACCATTGCATTCATGGTCTGCACGATGACCCGCGCCCGTCCCGTTAACATCCTAACACAAGATTGTCCACCAAATACAATGGTGGAACAATACTGTTAAAAGGGTTAAATCATAGGAAAAATCTTTGAGTAAATTTAGGGGTAGACAACTCTTAGTTACTTGATCAAACTTGCAAAATAAATCTGCCTTTTTTTTCAAAACACACTCCACAACACAATTTCAAAACAACTTTCAAAACCTTGAAACATCTTTTCAAAAAGACAAACACCTTTTGTAAAACATTCGAGTAAAGAATTGTTACAAGGGTTGCCTAGACAAGGCATCTTTTTCAAAACATTTTCAAACCCACACACAAAGCACCATTTCAAACAATTGAAAGCACCATTTCAAACAATTGAAAATGCAAGGCAAGTGATCTAAGCGAGTAACTAAGAGCACATGGATAACCATGGATAGAAAGGGTGCTAATACCTTCCCTTTCTATAATCTACTCCCCGAACCCAAGAAAACATCTCAAAGGTTTTTGCTGTGCTTTTTAACCTTTCCTTAGGATAAAATAAAAAGTCGATGGCGACTCTTGCTAAACCGAAACATTTGCGGAAACAAACGCAAAACCCAAGTCAGTTCTCCCACCGTATCACAGAACTGGCGAATCTGCCGGGGAATTATTTAAAAGTGGAGTAACCTTAGGGCTTAGATCACCCTTTTTCATGACTAATTGTTTGCTTTGATTGCTTTACATCTTGGTTGTCTTGTTTGGGCTTGAAATCCTACACCCGGATTTGGGGAAACATTCATAGATAGCAATACGTTGTGGAAACTGTGTGGGGTATACCGACACGGTTGAAGCAATAGCTATATTAGTGTGACATATTTGTGAGTACCGGTAACCCTTGAGTTCAATCAAGGAGAGTACGGGGCCGCTGAGTGATGTCACTAAGCACTAATGACCTAGAACCTTACTTGACCATCTTGGCCTTTCATTAGGGGTAGTGAGATGACCGGCTTTGGTGCAGTTCGAAGTTGGTAGATACTCGATACTACACTCATTGAGGGTTGTTTTCTTGGAATATTTTGGTCGCTAGTTAAGTGGCTAAACCAAAACAATGAACATGGGAAACAATCCAATGATATTGAGCTCCTTAGAACCCGATTACTATTTATAGGACAGTTTTTTAAGCGAACTACACTCAAGAGGGTACTTACCTATGAAAACCCATGCAAGCCTGAAACTAGGCTTTTGTATGACTTGCTTGTACATATGTTTGTGCATACATCATGAACATCATAAAGCATCATATGCATCCACTAACCATTTCAAGGGTTTGGATCTTCATCTTTGTTCCTGTTTTATAGGTCATGGAAATTCTTCGCAGGAAAACTATCCAAGTCAACCTTGTGAGAATCCCTCCTCAACTCAAGGAGCTCACATCCAGAATTCCAGAAAGCTCTCTCTTCAGTGAAAGACATGGTAGATTGCTCAGCCTAGTCAACACTAGCATTGAAGAAGACATGGTGAAAGTGTTGTTCCAGTTCTTTGACCCCCTTCACCATTGTTTCACATTCCCCGACTACCAATTGGTGCCCACTTTGGAGGAATTTTCTCAACTCCTGAGAATTCCTATTCTTAATCAACTACCCTACAACGGTACGAAAAAAGAACCAAAGCCTGAAGATGTTGCTCAAGCACTACACTTGCAACCATCTGACATCAAGGGGCACTGGGAAACTAGAAGTGGTGTCAAAGGCTTCTTGGCAAAATTCTTGTTTGAGAAGGCACAAGAGTGTTGGAATTCATTGGATCTACAAGCCTTTGAAGAAATTGTGGCACTCCTCATTTATGGGTTGGTCTTGTTCCCAAATCCTGACCAACTTATAGATGTCAATGCTGTCAAGATTTTCCTATCCAGGAATCCCATACCAACATTGCTTGGGGACATCCTCCACTCATTTTACACACGAACAATGAGAAAGAGGGGTGTTCTCATGTGCTGTACTCCTCTCCTTGCAAGGTGGTTTATTTCGCACCTTCCACAATCTGTTTTGAAGAATGACCAAGGCTTAAGGTGGTCACAATGATTGATGACCCTCACACACTCTGATGTACATTGGTGTTCTTGGTCCAGAGAAAATGTCATCATCGTCGATCATTGTGGAGAGTTCCCTAATGTTCCATTACTTGGCATTAGGGGAGGCATTACATACAACCCTTGTCTAGCTTTGAGACAATTTGGATATGCACGGAGGGATGGCCCTCATGACATGCTGATTCCTGACCTAGTTTTTGACTTCGACAACGATGCGCAAGGACTTCGCCAAAGATTCATCAGAGCTTGGAGGATGCCTAACAAGGTAGATAGCAAGACACTGGGGCACAAGAACTCCATCCCTCTTGAGCCTTATCTCAAGTGGGTACGAACCCGAGCCCAGAGTCTAATGATGCCTTACCCTCATATTCTCCCTTTGATTAAAGAGCCCGTTAAGGAAGGAGAGGTTCCCTACACCATCCTATATCCTGACATGCCAACATCATGGGATGAGATGCAGAAGAGTTGGATCCAACTCAAGGAAGAGCAGAATACTTTTGAAGCCAGCTTCTACGCCAGTGAGAAGAAGGTTTTGGAGCTTACCCGCCGACTCCATGAGGAAGAGACCCTCAACACTTACATCGCACCAAAAAGGATGCGCAACGTCTTTTTACCTTGAGAAGTTTTGTAATATTTGGCCCATGGGGCATTTATGTACTGACAAAATTTCTTCTTATTAATATGACGTGTGTTCTTTTTGTCTGCAACAATTTTGAATTTCTAAATCCTTGAATGCATTGCATAAATAAACATATCATTCATCATGTGCATAAGCAGGTCTCCGCACCAGGTTTCCTTATCTTTCTGCTGTTTATTTCAGTAAGATGGATCTCGAACAGACGGTCAAAGATTTGCAGTCTCAAAACTCACAGTTTCAACATCTCCTAATGACCTTGGTAAAGGGTCAGGAGGATCTAAAAGCCCTGCTTGGGAACAAAGAGCAAGTGAAAAAGAAGAAGAAAAGAGTGGGGGTAGCTACCTTGGGAAGAAGGTTTGAGGGTGAAGCCAGAAGAGTTCTTGAATTTCCCTCCGCATCTGAAGAAGAAACCAGTAAAGGAAAAGGGGCTGCGGTACCTTCCGAATCCGAAGCTAAAGAAGAAGAGGCTGAAGAAGATGAAGACTACTCAGAGCAACAATACCCGCCGGCCGACGACAAATACAAAAACTTGGAGGATAGGCTGGCAGCTATGGAGCTACAAAGGGTTCCCAGGTTAGATTTCGAGGATTTGGGATTAATTGCTGGAATTGGGATCCCTCCAAAGTTTAAGGTGCCAATTTTTGCAAAATATGATGGGCTGTCTTGCCCGAAGATGCACCTAAGGTCGTACGTCCGAAGAATTCAACCTCACACATCCGACAGAAATCTTTGGGTGCACTTCTTTCAAGATAGCCTGTCTGGCACTCAGCTAGACTGGTTTTACAATCTGGAAAGGTCAGAGATACGTAGTTGGGAGGATTTGGCCGCTGCCTTTTATCGCCAATATCAATATAATTCTGACTTGGCGCCAACCCGTACTCAGCTACAGAGTATGGGGATGGCCTCAGGTGAGGGATTCAAGGAATACGCCCAGAAGTGGCGCGACTTAGCCGGAAGATTGCAGCCACCTCTTTTTGATAGAGAACTCGTTGATATGTTCTTGGGGACCTTATCTGGCCCGTTCTTCAACCATTTGATCGGTAGCTCTTCCGCAGGGTTTACTTAATTAATTCTGACTGGCGAACGGGTGGAAGCTGGTATCAAGAATGGGAAGATTCAAAAGGATGCCTCTGCATCTACAACTGTTAATAAATCATTTCCGGATAAGAAAGAAGCAGCTGTTATATATTCTCAGAAAAGATCGGGAAGAACTGAGCGCCGACCGACTGTAGGGGCCGTGATGATCCAAAATCCATCAAATGATCAGCCCCGTTATAATCAGTCCAGACCAAATCAGCTACGGGTGGAACGGCCACAACGACAGTTCACCCGCATCAATATGACGCCAGCACAAGTTCTTCCCCATCTGTTGAAGTTGAATCTCGCCACTATCAAAGAGGCACTAAAAAATGTGAACACATCTTCCCCGCATTATCATCCCAATGCTAAGTGCGCCTATCATTCTGACAGTGTCGGGCACGACACCAACGATTGCTGGGCGCTTAAACATAAAATTCAAGACTTGATAGAGGCGAAAGAGGTTGAGTTCGATGCTCCAGAGAAGCCAAACGTAATATCCGCTCCGATGCCGAAGCATGGTCGAAATGTCCATGCCATTGAAGAAGATCTGTATGTTTTTGATGTTGATGACCTGATGACTCCGCTGTTAACAATCAAGTTAAATCTGGTGAAAGTTGGGATTTTCCCAGGATGCAAAGAAGATTGTTACTGTTGTTACTCTCTACCAATCGACTGTCCATTGCTGAAGAAAGGCATCCAAGGCCTGATGAACAGTCAACAAATTCTGTTTGAAAAGATTCCTGCTATTCCAACCCCTATCGAAGATGTTTCAATAATCACCATTTCCACCAATGTTTCCAAGGCCGTCAAAAAGCCTGTTAAGATTACATCCTCTACAAAGATTGTTCCCTTGAAAATAACTATGCCAGGGCCTGTCCCCTACACTTCTGACAAAACAATACCATGGAATTACGGTGGAGAAATCTACTACCATGGTGTTAAACAAGTTGAGATAACCGAAGGAAGCTCTGATGAAGAAGATGCCGGTATTGGAAACATTGCCAGTACAAGCAAGATCACCCGAAGTGGGAGAATATTTTCTCCAGAGATTACCCCCCCCCCAAAGGCAATCTTTGGACCCTCAGCTGCTGCCAAAGTTACTCCTGCACCGATAAAACTTTCCGCAAGAACTCCGTTGATTGAAGATGCTGTTATTCCTGTTGTTGTCCCTCCTACTTATGCTGATAAGGGGAAAGGGATCCAAGATGAGCTCGTCAGGACGAGGGCTCAACCTTTGGTCATCCCTGAAACCTCTAAGAAGGAGATGGAGGAGATTCTGAAAATAATTAAGAAGAGCGATTATGACGTGGTGGAGCAACTGGGGCAAACCCCCTCGAAAATCTCCATGTTAGCATTACTACTTTGTTCAGAGGCGCACGCCAAAGCATTGATAAAATTTTTGAAGACAGCCCACGTGCCCCAGGAAACCTCAGCCGATCAATTCCAAGATTGCGTGGCCATCCTTACCGCAGACAACGACCTAGGTTTCTCTGATGCTGATCTGACTCCAAAAGGAAGAAAGCACAATGACGCCTTACATGTGTCAGTAGAATGTCAAGGAACTACTCTGGCCCATGTTTTGGTCGACACTGGTTCTTCTCTGAACGTGCTGCCTAAGAAGGCTCTCGATCGATTGGATTGTGAAGGCTTGGAGTTAAGGCCAAGTAATATCATTGTAAGGGCATTTGACGGGTCAAAGAGAATGGTACATGGGGAGGTTGACATTCCCATTAAGGTAGGCACATAAGTGTTCCCCTCAACTTTCTATGTGATGGACATCCGTCCATCATACTCTTGCTTGCTAGGGAGGCGCTGGATACATAATGCTGGCGCAACACCTCCTCCTTACATCAAATGCTGAAATACCCTGTCAAAGGAAAAATCATAACTGTGCACGGTGAAGAGGAATATATGATCAGCCACCTGAACGCCTTTCGATATGTGGAGGTAGAGGGTGAATTCATTGAAACGCCATTCCAGCACTTTGAGGAAGTCTCTCCTGAGATGGCAGTAGCAAAAGTGGTAGATGAAGTACCCAAGCAGGTGGCCAGGATGGCATCTCTAAAAGACGCGAAGGCCGCGATGAAGGAAGGGAAGAGCTTAACTTGGGGGCAGTTGCCTGATATTCCTCACAAAACAGACAAGTTTGGATTAGGATTCACTGCTACAGGGCATAAAGCTATGCGCCGCTCAAAAGTTGAAAGAACACCCATCAAGATTTCTCCTTACGGAATCAATGCGTTGGAAGGTGAAGACGAAGAGGCCAACATTGAAGATTGGATCTTCCCAACCATCGAAGGGGGACTACGCAACTGGGAGGCGAAGGACTTCGTCCCCATTACTTTTATTAATCAGTAATTATCTTTCGAACATTTCCTGTTGGTCTATAATGATTACTTTTGAACAATCTGCACACTACTTTTCACCTCATGCCTTTCCCGGGGCATGTAGGTCCATTTGTAAGGGTTTTGATTATCTTCATATTCATATGCCATGTTTAATGATTCATTGGACGTTTTTCATTGATAAACTGCTGTGTTCATTTTCTTTCCTTTTGCATTTTTGTTTGTTTAAGGATGGCTATCCCTTACACACACCCACACTCACAAATGCAGGTACCCATCCACTCTGGATTCTATGGGTGACTATTCTGCTATGTCCTTCAATAACTCTGAAGATCTGGTCAATCAGGCTGAGTATGAAGATGACGAAGATTGTGAAGTACCAGGAGAGCTAGCCAGACTTCTACAACAGGAAGAGAGGGCCATCTTGCCTCACGAAGAGTTGTTGGAAACTGTTAACTTAGGAACGGAGGAAGACCGGAAAGAAGTACAAGTGGGTGCCAATCTGGAACCAAGTGTCAAGGAGCGCTTGATACAGCTGTTGAATGAGTATGTTGAAATCTTCGCCTGGTCTTATGAAGACATGCCGGGTTTAGACACAGACATCGTGGTTCACCGTCTCCCTACAAGAGAGGATTGTCCATCGATCAAGCAAAAAGTTCGCCGAATAAGGCCCGACATGTCTGAGAAGATTAAAGCAGAAGTAATGAAGCAATTCAATGCTGGCTTTCTGGCTGTTACATCCTATCCACAATGGGTTGCTAACATTGTACCAGTACCTAAAAAAGACGGCAAGGTCAGGATGTGTGTGGACTATCGGGATTTGAATAGGGCTAGCCCTAAAGATGATTTTCCGCTACCGCACATCGACATTTTAATTGACAACACAGCTCAGCACAAGGTGTTTTCCTTCATGGATGGATTCTCGGGCTACAACCAGATTAAAATGGCCCCCGAGGACATGGAGAAAACAACCTTTGTCACACAATGGGGTACCTTCTGCTACAAGGTGATGCCGTTCGGACTGAAGAACGCAGGGGCGACTTATCAACGCACCATGGTAGCTTTATTTCATGATATGTTACATCATGAGATCGAAGTTTACGTAGACAATATGATAGCTCGATCACAAACAGAGGAGGAACACCTTGAGCATTTGCAGAAGCTGTTTGCCAGGTTGAAAGAATACAAACTCAGGCTGAATCCAAGTAAGTGTACTTTTGGAGTTAGGTCTGGTAAACTTCTAAGATTTATTGTCAGCAACAAAGGCATTGAGGTCGATCCAGCAAAAGTGAAAGCTATACGAGAAATGCCTGCTCCCCGTACTGAAAAGGAGGTTAGAGGGTTCTTGGGGCGCTTGAACTATATTGCCAGATTCATCTCTCATCTGACGTCTACCTGTGAGCCAATTTTCAAACTATTGAAGAAAGATCAGGTAGTCGAATGGAACGACAATTGCCAAGCTGCTTTTGATAAGATCAAGGAGTATTTGCTAGAACCTCCTATTCTGATGCCACCCGTCGAAGGAAGACCGTTGATCATGTATCTGACCGTCTTGGATAACTCAATGGGGTGTGTTTTTGGCCAGCATTACGAGTCTGGTCAAAAAGAGCATGCTATTTATTACCTTAGCAAAAAGTTTACCGACTGTGAGACTCGCTACTCACTGCTCGAGAAAACTTGCTGCACTTTGGTATGGGCTGCTCGCCGACTAAGGCAGTATATGCTGACTCATACCACCTTGTTGATTTCCAAAATGGATCCTATCAAGTATATCTTCGAGAAGCCTGCTTTATCAGAAAGAATAGCTAGATGGAAAATGATCCTAAATGAGTATGACATCCAGTATACTACCCAAAAAGCTATAAAAGGGAGTGTACTAGCTGATCATCTAGCTCATCAAGCTATCGAAGATTATCAACCCATGAGATTCGACTTCCCAGACGAGGACATCATGAACTTGGACAACATTGAAGGTAACAGACCGTATGACGGACCTGAAAAAGGATCCCGATGGACCCTGTACTTTGATGGTGCTTCAAATGTACTTGGAAACGGTATCAGTGCGGTACTCATTTCCCCGGAAGGTTGTCACACACCTTTCACGGCCCGACTTTGCTTCAGCTGTACCAACAACATGGCTGAATATGAAGCTTGCATCTTTGGTCTCAGGGCTGCTATAGACTTGGGGATCAAATCTTTGATCGTATTTGGGGACTCGGCTTTGGTTACCAGTCAAATCAAAGGAGAGTGGGATACCAAACATCCTAATCTTATCCCATACAAAGAACATGTCCTGACATTGTTGCCTCATTTCGAGCAAATCACCTTCGAGCATTTCCCGCGAGAAGAGAATCAGCTAGCAGATGCTCTGGTTACAATGTCTTCCATGTTTAAACTCAACTGGGATGACGAGGCTCCCCAAATCACCATCGAGCGAATGGATGAACCTGCGCATTGTCATGAGATTAATACCGAAGAAGTAGTGGAACAACCTTGGTTTCACGAAATCAAAAGGTATCTCCAGACTAGAGAATATCCCGAAGGAGCTTCCGTAAATGACAAGAAGTTCCTAAGAAAATTTGCTGCCAAGTTCTTCCTGAGCAACGACATCCTCTATAAACGCAGCCATGATTGTGTTTTACTCTGATGTGTAGACAAAGCTGAAGTAGAGATAATTATGACCGAGATACACAGCGGTACATTTGGCACCCACTTGAGCGGGCATACGATGGCTAAGAAGATTCTAAGGGCAGGCTATTACTGGTCTACCATGGAAGCAGATTGCCATCAGCATTCCCGTACTTGCCACAAATGTCAGGTCTACGCTGACAAGATTCATATTCCTCCGGTTCCTCTGAACGTTCTGACAGCTCCTTGGCCGTTTGCAATGTGGGGCATTGACATGATTGGAGAGATCAAGCCCACAGCGTCCAATAGACATCGCTTCATCCTGGTCGCCATTGACTATTTTACCAAATGGGTCGAAGCAGCTTCCTTCGCCTCTGTCACTAAAAATGTGGTTGCCCGCTTCATCAAGCAAAACCTTATATGCTGGTATGGTGTCCCCGACAGGATCATCACAGACAACGGTACAAATCTGAATAATACTATGATCACTGCATTGTGCGAACAGTTCAAGATTTACCATCACAATTCATCTCCCTATCGGCCGAAGATGAACGGTGTTGTTGAAGCTATGAACAAAAACATTAAGAAGATCATTAAGAAAATGACAGTCACCTACAAAGACTAGCATGAGATGTTACCGTTTGCTCTGCACGGATACCGTACCACGACACGTACTTCAACCGGGGCAACCCCATTTTCTTTGGTATATGGCATGGAAGCTGTCCTGCCCATGGAAGTTCAGATTCCTTCTTTAAGGATTATGAAGGACTCTGGTTTGAATGAAGACGATTGGATTCATACCCGACTTGATCAACTCAATTTGATTAACGAGAAGCGACTCGCTGCTGTTTGCCATGGTCAAACGTATCAAAAACGGATGATCAAGGCTTTCAACAAGAAAGTCAGACGTCAAGTATATCAAGTCGGAGATCTCGTAATCAAGCGGATTATCTTACCGCAAAGTGATCCCAAGGGAAAATGGACTCCTACATACGAAGGACCATTTGTGATCAAGAGCATATTTTCTGGTGGTGCAATGATTCTGACCACCATGGACGGCGACAATTTGCCGCACCCTGCGAACGCAGACATAGTCAAAAGATACTACGCATAAAATAACCCGACAAGTCGAAAACCCGAAAGGGCGGCTTGGGAAAAAATGGGCATCCCGGTGAACCGAAAACCCGAAAGGGCGATTCAGGCAAAAATTAGGGATAAAACCAAAAAATCTGTACACCCGACAAGTCGAAAACCCGAAAGGGCAGCTTGGGCAAAAAGGGGTTTCCCGGTGGATCGAAAACCCGAAAGGGCAATCCAGGCAAAAGTTAGGGAATTAAAGCGTATGACTATGTCTCGTCGGATCACTTTAAGGACAATCTCTTCATCAACCAGCTCCAAGCTTCTGATCAATCCAGTCATCGGCGGACGAAGCATTGAATGGATAGATATTCAGAGTTGTGAAGGCTATAGCAGAATGGGGATCCCATGGAATTGTTTCACATAGCCATCTTTCTTTTGTGTAAATTTTTCAATTTTTACGACGACATCCTCTTACTAGGATGACTGTTTCCTTTGTACAAATATACTCATAGAAAGTTAATACAAATACTTTTCCAAATACAGAAATTTGCTTTGTCTTCCTTTTGCTTTTCTACACTTATGTTTTATTTGAGAAACGTCCAATGTTTTGTTAAATAGGCATACGCATTTGAACATAATCATTTCCTTAATGAATCAAGAAAGATGATTACTGATAGGTTGAAGGTACAGGTAGATATCTCGGTGCCCTTTCAGAAGGAATCCTCAGCAGATTTAAAACTCCAAATTCCTTAAATCCATAACTTAATTCCACAGCCAGAGAGCCTTATAGAATTCAATTCCCCTCAGAGTTAAATTTCAGAATCCCCAGTGGAGCCTTAAAAATCTGAAAATCCAATCCCCAGCGGAGCTAAAACTTCCAACTATCAATCCCCAGCTGAACCAGGCTAGTGAACCTTCTCCCCACAGAGATACTTCCCACCAGACTCAGGATTCTCAGTCATGCTTCTCCAGCATAAGTATATCAGGTCCTGAACTCCCCAGTAGAGATCATCAGAATTCTCTTACCCTGCAAGTCACCAAGGAACTCCAATCCCCTGCAGTGGTCCTAAGATCCCTCCACAATTGAAGATCTTGTATTCCCCAAGCAGAATGAAGACTCTCATTCTCAGTTCCTCACAGGATATTCAGATATTCCCCAGTGAAGATCTCCATTAGACAGAAATCCCCAGTAGATTGGCATACAACCCAAGCTCCTGATTCTCCAGCAGTAGTCAACAAGGATGTCTCATCTTCAGCAATCAAAGATTCTTGCAATCCCCTGCAGCAGTCAAGGATTACTTTCCCCGACAACAGTCAAGATGCTTTTATCTCCTGCCATCCAGGATTCATCTACCTCAGCAAGACAGCTCATCAGCTTACATGCGCATTCATCACATTCATAGCATAAACATTGATATAACATACATTACATAATGCATCATGACATTGCATACAACTAACTCTTTACCTTTTCAGGAAAAATAAGTCGACAGACAAAGATCATCATCTTCTGAGAGTCTTTCTAGAAATAGTTCAGATGTGACCCAGACATGGCGACATTCTGATACTTATTCTATATTCACCCAGAGATAGTTCAGATGTGACCCAAACATGGCGACATTCTGATACTTATTCCAAAATTCATCCAGATGCAGTTTTACACGGACTTATCATCAGGAAACCCTACACTGGTTCCTTCTCAACCATTGAAAACAGTTTACAGATTCTCCAGTAACGGATGTTAATCTATCGCTTGTTCAGACTCAACTTTTGAAAATAGTTTACGGACGCTTCCCAACAACGGATGCTGCTCTATTGCTTATTCAACTTCAAGACTTCTGAAAACAGTTCACGGGTTCTCCAGTAACGGAGGTTAACCTATCGCTTGTTCAGATTCTTCAACCTCTGAAAACAGTTTACGGATTCTTCCCAACAACGGATGTTAATCTATTGCTTGTTCAGACTCAATTTTTGAAAACAGTTCACGGACGCTTCCCAACAATGGATGCTGCTCTATTGCTTATTCAACTCCCAGACTTCTGAAAATAGTTCACGGGTTCTCCAGTAACGGATGTTAACCTATCGCTTGTTCAGATTCTTCAACCTCTGAAAACAGTTTACGGATTCTTCCCAACAACAGATGTTAATCTATTGCTTGTTCAGACTCAATTTTTGAAAACAGTTCACGGACGCTTCCCAACAACGGATGCTGCTCTATTGCTTATTCAACTCCCAGACTTTTGAAAACAGTTTACAGACGCTTCCCAACAACGGATGCTGCTCTATTGCTTATTCAACTTCAAGACTTCTGAAAACAGTTCACCGGTTCTCCAGTAACGGAGGTTAACCTATCGCTTGTTCAGATTCTTCAAAGACTTCTGAAAACAGTTTACGGATTCCCCAACAACGGATGTTAATCTATTGCTTGTTCAGACTCAATTTTTGAAAACATTTCACGGACGCTTCCCAACAACGGATGCTGCTCTATTGCTTATTCAACTCCCAGACTTCTGAAAATAGTTCACGGGTTCTCCAGTAACGGATGTTAACCTATCGCTTGTTCAGATTCTTAAACCTCTGAAAACAGTTTACGGATTCTTCCCAACAACGGATGTTAATCTATTGCTTGTTCAGACTCAATTTTTGAAAACAGTTCACGGACGCTTCCCAACAACGGATGCTGCTCTATTGCTTATTCAACTCCCAGACTTTTGAAAACAGTTTACGGACGCTTCCCAACAACGGATGCTGCTCTATTGCTTATTCAACTTCAAGACTTCTGAAAACAGTTCACGGGTTCTCCAGTAACGGAGGTTAACCTATCGCTTGTTCAGATTCTTCAAAGACTTCTAAAAACAGTTTACAAATTCTCCAGTAACGGATGTTAATCTATCGCTTATTCAGACTCAACTTTTGAAAACAGTTTACGGACGCTTCCCAACAACGGATGCTGCTCTATTACTTATTCAACTTCAAGACTTCTGAAAACAGTTCACGGGTTCTCCAAACACGGATATCAATCCATTGCTTATCCAAGACCCCCAGTTCAGAGATGTTCCAAAACATGGACACTTTTCTGATACCCATTCCAGATGGCATCTATGAGCCCATCCTCCTACCAACAACTTCCAGATGGCATCTTTAAGCCCATCCCCGACAAAATTCTATCACCCCTCCAGATGGCATCTTTAAGCCCATCTCCAAATGGCATCTCTAAGCCCATTCCCGCATCTGTTGTTCTGACGAGTGCAAATTTAAGGGCACTCTAGTGTCCAATCTCCTTTTACCTTCGAGACGCGAAAGGCAAACCTGCCAATCTAACTCTTCAGGTGCAAGAAGATTGAACAGGGGAAACTGTTGTACCCCAAAATTTGCCCTCTCATTTCATCAACATTTTTTCACCACAAGACTCTTGGAACTCAAGATCAAGTTAGGGTTTGCTCTGCTCAAGACTCCTCCTTGCACTGTTGACCCAAATTAGGGTTTGAGTTTGCACAAAGATGTTTTGACCTAAAATGCCCAAAGTGACTTTCTTGCCTCATATTGGACCCACAAGTTTATCCATACCAAGTTTCAAGCCTTGATTCCAATCTTTGCCCAGTCAATTGAACAGTTGACCTAGAAATCAGCTGTATTGGGGAAAAAGTCAACTGTGGCCAATTGACAGTCAAACCTCATGATTTTTGACCCACATCAACATAATGAACTCATATGGACCATTTGGTCAAGTTTGGATCATAATTCCACAAGCAATTTGATCAGATCACCAAAAGGGCAAAATGGTCATTTTTAGGGTTTTGACTACACAAAGGCAATTTTTGACTGTTTGACCTAGCCAATGGCAAACCAAGCTCACATATGGCCTCAAGGACTCAATGGCATGGTCTTGACACATTCAACAAGTTCAAAAGATCCCAAATGCACAAGATTGACAGATGAATTTTTTCAGTCAACTGATCAAAATTTGACTGTATACTGAAAAGTCAAACTTTGACTTTTTGATCAAAATCAAGTGCCAAGATTCATTTTTCATCAAGACATGTCAAATTATGAAACTTGTTCATCAAGAAACCAAAAATTGCAAATTAGGGTTTAGAATGAGAAAATTTCATAACTTAGAATTTTTCTAAGTTATGAAACTTCCTTATTTTTTCCTAACTTTGTCCCATTTTTTTCATCAAGATACATTTGGATTCAAACAAAACTCAAAACATTAAAGTTCTAGTCCATTGCAAAATCTACAACTTTGATTCACAAAGTTTCCTCAAAAAAAGCTTGTAGCTCAAGTTATGATTTTTGGAACAAGGGTGCAAAACATTCTTAACTTAGAAATTTTTTGACCTATTTTAGGCAGGATTTTTGCCCAACTTCATGGCCACTTTTCACATGCTTCCACTTGGAATTTCAATTTGCATTACAAAAAGATGGATTGTAGTACACATTCCAAGCTTTCCAAATTGTCCAAGAACTTCTCAAACACCCTTGTGGTTAGGGAGAATCGAATTTGCAAAGTTGGGCAAAATCCACTTTTGTTCTTGACCAAGGCATGTTCATACACTTTGCATTTTCAAACTCAGCTTGCACAAACTAGATTACAGGCCTCTAATCTTTCTCACACTCATTAATTTAATGCCAATCCTTTGTGTTCAAGTCTTATTTTGTGTGTTTAGCCATTACATGCAAGATTAAGCCATATATGGAAAAAGCAATTTTGCCATTCTTGTAAAGATACACTTTATGTCAAATTCACAAATCAAAGAGGTACAAGCCAGATCTTTTAGGCACAAGTTTATGGACAAATCCCACAAACCAAGAAGAGAAAATTCAGCATGCTTGAGGGGCCTGTAGTAGCCTATAATCCAACTTGACAATCTTTGCTTAGATAAGAAGAAACATTGCAAAAGATATACCACATTCACTTCCTGCAAGCACAAGCAAAAACAAACTTCATAAACACTTTCCAAACATCAAACCAAGTTTGAAACAGGACCAAACCATCCCTCAAACCTCCTCATTCACAGAAACACCTTCTTGCTGCAAAAACAGAGTCCCTTCTGCAACTTGACTTCCACAAACACTTCCACTCGTGCGTTTTGGCCAAAGCTTGTTCAAACACACTCCCTACCATCCATTGAAGCTGTCCCAAGCCTTAGATACAAGCTGTAAACTCCATAACCAAGGTTGCCATTTTCACTTTTCATTGTTGCAGGTTGACTTCCATAGCTTGATTCAGAAGGATTCAAGGCACACCAAGCATAGGAGAAGGTTCCTGGGACCTCAAGCAAGCTGTACAAGTCCTCAAACACCATTGAAGTTGGCCATATTACTCTGTTCGAGTCAAGCTGAGACAGGTAAAATGTGAACTTCTATCTCTCTATCAAAGCATATTTAGGCTTAAGTTTGTGAAGAAAGTATGTCCTACTCATGGCCCTGAAGCTACCCATATACTTACTTTTCATTTATGTTGTGTGTGCTGAGAGAATTTTGAACCTGAACATTGAAAAAAACTTAGGTCAGGAATTGGGGGAGAAGAAATTCTCTCTCATTTCTGAGAGTTAGAACAACTTTTTTATATGTATGAATTCTTGATTTAATGCTCTATATTGTTCATGTTGTGAGTTTTGGCTAAAAATCAAAGAATCAGGAAGTTTGAATCAAGCTGGAGGGCGCGCGTTTTTTGACAGAAATGGCTGGAGGTTGAAGACAAGCCCCTTGGGCTGGGCCTGAGTTATTTTTTCTGTTTACACCACTTTTTTCATCTTACACCCCCTTGGCCCATTGTGTGTTATTTTGATTATTTTTGACTTTTCTTTTTTCTTCTGACTTATAATTTTTTGTCAAAACATAAAAAATATTAAAAAATATTTTTCCACCCATTTTTGCATTTTATTTAGTTTTTTATTTGTTTATTTTGAACTTGTACATATAAATAAATATAATACTTTTTATTTAAAATATTAAAAATGATACAAAAACATGTATATTTTCAGTCATTATTTTTTATTGCCTTTTGAAAACATTTTCTAAAAAATACACTTTTTTTTGTAAATAATTAATATTTTTGTATTTTATTTTTTGTATATATTTAGTATATTTAAATATATAATATAAATACTTGTATATACTTATTTAAATATTTTAGGATAAAAATGTAAAAATAATACCTTTTTATTTTTTATTAATATATGACATCAAAAATACTTTTTTACAATATACTTCTTTTTTTATTTTTTGTATATAATTGACAAATATTGTATATAATATAGTTAATAAATACTATCTATTTAGAAAATTAGGGTTTTGCCCTAAACCATGAAAATATCCAAAAATTAACTTTTTTATTTTTTTGTTTATATGTCACATGAAAAATACTTTTACATACATATAAAACCATTTTTGTGCATTTTGCATATTTATTGTATTTAGTTAATTATTGTACAATTAAATAACTTGTATATTCAATTTGGATGTAATAGTTCTAGGTTTAATTTCTTGCTAAATATCCCCCATTTGAACATTTGTACCCCCATCCCCATAATTATGTTGTAATAATTTAGGACTTTAAATTCCGCATTTTAAAGCTTTCTAATTATGCCATGATAGACCTAGGGTTTGTATGCAAAATCAACCAACAAATAGCTTGACTAATGCAAAGACAAAAAAGGCATGAAAATGGACAACACTAATCACACTTGCACCCTTAGGGTTATTCCACTTGTTGCCTTCAATAATGGGTCATGCTTGCATGTTGAGTGTCTTTGGAAAAACAAAATAAATCAAATGATCATGGTCCCTCGATGACGCTCTCTCAAGTTGCTTAAAAAATGATCAAGTCCCTTAAAAGAAAAAGTTGCCCAAGACACTTGGCACCATTGCATTCATGGTCTACACGATGACCCGCGCCCGTCCCGTTAACATCCTAACACAAGATTGTCAACCAAATACAATGGTGGAACAATACTGTTAAAAGGGTTAAAACATAGGAAAAATCTTTGAGTAAATTTAGGGGTAGACAACTCTTAGTTACTTGATCAAACTTGCAAAATAAATCCTTGCCTTTTTTTTCAAAACGCACTCCACAACACAATTTCAAAACAACTTTCAAAACCTTGAAACATCTTTTCAAAAAGACAAACACCTTTTGTAAAACATTCGAGTAAAGAATTGTTACAAGGGTTGCCTAGACAAGGCATCTTTTTCAAAACATTTTCAAACCCACACACAAAGCACCATTTCAAACAATTGAAAGCACCATTTCAAACAATTGAAAATGCAAGGCAAGTGATCTAAGCGAGTAACTAAGAGCCCATGGATAACCATGGATAGAAAGGGTGCTAATACCTTCCCTTTCTATAATCTACTCCCCGAACCCAAGAAAACATCTCAAAGGTTTTTGCTGTGCTTTTTAACCTTTCCTTAGGATAAAATAAAAAGTCGGTGGCGACTCTTGCTAAACCGAAACATTTGCGGAAACAAACGCAAAACCCAAGTCAGTTCTCCCACCGTATCACAGGTAGTACCTAAGCTCCTTGCCAGCCTGAAATCTAAGGGCTCTCTGTGTGACTTGTGTGCCTTTACCATGTTTGCTATTTGTGGATACTTGTGGTGTGCTTTCTCTCATGATATCATGACATCATAACATTGCATACATCTTGCATTGGACTAACCTATTTCAAAGACATGAGGGATTCAACTTTGTTCTGTTTTGTAGGTCACGATGCCCATGCGTAGGAATACCATTCGGATCAACTTTGTCCAGGTTCCCACCATGCTTAAAGAATTGATTACAAAGATGCCTAATACTACCTCCTTCATCAGAAGACATGGGTATCTTCTCAGTTTGGTCACCTCCAAATTGGACGAGCAGATGATGAGTGTTTTGGTCCAATTCTATGATCCGCTGTACCATTGCTTTACTTTTCAAGACTACCAGTTGGTTCCCACCTTAGAAGAGTTCTCTGATCTGTTCAATATCTCTATTCTGGAGCAGACCCTGTTTACTGGTTGGGAGAAGGTCCTTAGGCCGGAAGAGATTGCTTCAGCCCTTCATTTGACAAAGGATGAGGTAATGGCTAATTGGGAGACTAGAAGTGGAGCAAAGGGCTTTCTGACTAAGTTCTTGGTTGGTAAGGCTAATTATTTCTGGGATAGTCTAGACTTCAAGGCATTCGAGGATATTCTGGCTCTTCTGATATATGGCTTGGTATTGTTTCCGAATCCTGACTCCTTTGTTGATGTGAATGCGGTGAAAATCTTCATCTCTCGTAATCCTGTACCCACTCTCTTGGGTGACATTCTTCATCAGCTTTATGCCCGTACTGCCCGAAAGCGGGGAACCTTGATGTGCTGTGCTCCATTATTGGCGAGGTGGTTTATTTCGCACCTTCCCAAATCAGGGCTGAAGAACAAAGAAGGCATGGGTTGGGCCTATAGGGTTATGTCTCTCTCTCACAATGACATCATCTGGACTATCAAGGGTATGGACGAGGTGGCCATTATTGATCGATGTGGGGAATACCCCAATGTTCTACTGATAGGAACCCATGGAGGGATTTCTTATAATCCATGCTTGGCCTTACGTCAATTTGGGAGAGCCATAAGGGAAGGACCTCATGAGCTGCTAATGCCTAGTATCATCTTTTATTTTCAAGGGGATAGCGACGAGCAACGCCGCAGATTCATAAGGGCTTGGGATAGAGTTCACAGATCTGATCCACACGAGTTGGGTCCAAAGACTTCTCTTCCAATGGAGCCATATCTCAGATGGGTTCGTATCCGTGCCCAAAAGCTGGGTATGCCATATGAAGCCGTCCTGCCTATCATTGTTGAAGTTGCTAATGAAGAAGGGGTTCTTCCTACCATCCTCCACCCTTACATGCCCATTGACATTGGGGCACTGAAAAGGTCTTGGATGCAGCTGAGAGAAGAACAGGATGCTTATTGAGAAAAGTTTAATGAGAAAGAGCAAAAGATCCAGAAGTTGACTAGGCAGGTGGAGAACGAGCGGATCCTCAATGACTATGTCCGCACCGACAAGAAGAGACCATGGGAGCACTGATTGTCCTTTAATTATTTCCTTTCTAGTTTTTATTTACTTTTCAGTATTTCCCTCCTTGTAACGCCTTAAGGGCAATTTGTTGAACAATTTGAATTTCAAAGTTTATCTAATAAAAGTGTGTTTCCTTTTTTGTTTACGAATTTGAATCTCCCGATTGTCTTTGAAATCATATCATACGCATTTCATCCCATGCACTTCATAACAGGTACCCATTACAGGTCTCTTATCTTCTTCGCTGTTTATTTCAGCACTCATCATGTCTGCTGAACCATCAACTGAGCAAGCAATCAAGGCCCTACAGGCTCAGAATGCCCAATTTCAAGAGCTATTCATGAATCTAGATAAGGGTCAGCAAGATCTGAAGACCCTGATTCTGAAAGAGAAGAAGAAGAAGAAAAAGAGGACAATCTTGTTTAACACAGGTCATAGGTTTGGAAATAGGCTACGGGATGAAGTTGATTTGACCACCTCATCTGGAGGGAAAGATAGTCAGGAAGAGAGAAGGGCTCCTAGCCCTGTGGTCTCAGACAACGAGACGGACTTCGACGAAGACCAGTATCCTCTTGCTGAGGATAGATACAAACAACTGGAAGGCCGGTTGAGTGCGATGGAAGTTCAGAAAGTTCCTGGTCTGGACTTTGGTGATCTGGGTCTATCATCTGGGGTGGTAATTCCCCACAAGTTCAAAGTACCAGCTTTTACTAAGTATGGCGGAGTTTCTTGTCCGAAGCTGCACCTCTGGTCATATGTAAGGAAGATTCAGCCGTACACCGCTGATAAGAACCTGTGGATCCACTTCTTTCAAGACAGTCTCTCAGGGACTCAGCTTGAATGGTTCTACCAGTTGGACGGAGCCAATATGCGTAGTTGGGAGGATTTGGCTACTGCTTTCTACAGGCAGTACCGGTATAATTCCGACCTTGCTCCCACGCGTACCCAACTCCAGGGTATGTCAATGGGAACGGGCGAAGGTTTCAAAGATTATGCTCAGAAGTGGAGGGACCTCGCCGGAAGAGTGCAACCACCCTTAGCTGATCGGGAGCTTGTAGATATGTTTTTTGGGAACTTGTCTGGTCCATTTTTCAACCATCTGATTGGAAGCTCTTCGTCTGGGTTTACAGAGCTTATTATGACCGGTGAGAGGATTGAGGCTGGTATTAAGGATGGTAAGATACAGAAGGGTGCCTTATCAAGCACCGAGAAGAAGCCTTTTAAGAAAGAGTCCAATGCTGTCTACGGTTTGAAAAGCCAGAATAGACCTGAACGCCGCCAAGCTATTAATGTGGTTGTTATTTCAAGACCTTTTGGTGCTCCTCAGCACAACAATCAACAAAAGGACGAGAGACCTCAAAGGCAATTCACCCGTCTTAGCATGACTCTGTCTCAGATTCTGCCGTAGTTGTTAAAGACCAATCTAGTGATTCCAAGGGAGGCCCCGAAGAATCCCAACACTACATCACCAAAGTACAACCCTAATTCCCGCTGTGCTTTTCACTCTGATAGCCCGGGGCATAATACGGATGATTGTTGGGTTTTGAAGAACAAAATACAGGACTTAATTGATTCTAAGGAGATCGAGTTCGGAGCACCAGAAAAGCCTAAACAAGACGCAGGGGTGAACGCTATCGGGGATGACGATGATGAAGAGTTTGACATTGACAGTTGGATCTATCCCACTACCTATGGTGGACTAAGCAACTGGACAGCGAAGGATTCTATGCCCGTTTCTGTTATCACCCAGTAATGAAACTTTTTGTTTTGAATTTATAACAAACAATGTTTTAAACTCTATGGCCCGGTGTCTTACCCGGTGCACCGTGGCTTCATTTGTGAGGGCTTTATGCGTGTCATCTACATATATCATTAATAAAAGCATTGGACGTTTCTTCCATTGCAAATTTTGCGCTCCTTGTTTTCTTTTATTGTATATTGCAAAACATCTATTTTACACACACTCACATATACAGGTCTACATCCACTCTGGGTCTCACTGGTAACGACTCTGCTACTTCCAGTTATGACTTCGAAAATCCGATCAACTTAGCCGAAGACGAAGGTGAAGATGATTGCGAAGTGTCTGGTGAGCTTGCAAGACTGCTACTCCAGGAAGAGAGGGCTATACAGCCACATGAAGAGCCAGTGGAAATAGTGAATCTGGGTGCAGAGATAGACAAGAAGGAAGTTAAGATCGGTGCAAATCTGGAGCTTAGTGTGAAGCAACGGTTGATTCAGATGCTGCATGACTATGTTGAGATCTTTTCCTGGTCTTACGAAGATATGCCTGGGTTGGATACCGATATTATGGTTCACCGCTTGCCTACTGTTGTACCCCAAAATTTGCCCTCCCATATTCTTCAAGAAATTGCCAAGCCAAGTCACAAAATTCCCCAAGGGTTGCACAGTGCAAAGGTCTCCTATACAGTCAAAACTAGGGTTTGTGTTCTGATCAAGAAAATGAAGTTTTCAAAGGTCCAATCAAGTCTCATATGCCTACAAATATGGTCAAGTAGCCTCATATCAAGTTTCAAGACATTCAGCACAAAATTGCACAGTCAAAAACCCTAATTGCACTACAGTCAACTGTAGGGGCAAAATGGTCATTTGACAGTCAAAAGTTCAAATTTTTGGTCAACATATCATTTTGAAGCCACAAACATCATTTGATCAATGCTTGATCATGATTCTCAAAATTTGGCTCAAAAATCATCAAGATGCAAAAGTTTCCTTATTTGGACAACTGAAAAAGTCAACTGAAATTGACCAGGGCATAACTTTCACATGGATTATCAGAAAAATTCCATCCAAAGCTCATTTTGAAGAGAAATACATTTCCTACAACCCATCTTCATACTTCAAGTCCAAGAAATTCTCTCACAAAAGGTTATCAATTTCAACATTATAGGTCATTTTCAAAAGTCAACAAAAAGGGACTTTAAGTCAAAGGCCATAACTTGAGATTGGTAAATCAAAATGACATGGGACCAAAGGCATTGGTTAGAGGACTCAAAGACCTTTCCAAAATGACCAAGAACATGAGAAAAGCTTAAAAATTGAGCAAGTTATGCCTTGTGGAAGTTGGGAAAGTTTTGGATATTTTGAAAAGTCAACACTACTTCAAATGACCTAAAATTGCTAATGGGCCCATTTTTCTTCCATGATTCATCATCCATGACATATGCACGTCTACTTGGCCCAAAGGGAAGTCTTATTTCATTTTTTATTTATTTATTTGGATTTTTATTAATAATAATTCATTTAAATTAAAATAAATACATGAAAAATGCTAACCTAAGTTTTTTCAATCTTTTTGTGCACATTATATCATCAATATTTCGTGCATATGCAAATATGGAAAGATTTGGAGTGATTGGATTCTAATTGACACAAAGAACACTTGAAAAGGATATGAAAAAGATCTTAAGAAATCAAATATTCAAAAACCATCATTGCATTGGATTTGATTGAGTTTTGTTGACCTAATTGACTCAGTACAAATGCCTGATCATAAACCTAATCATGCTAGACAAAAAGCTGCGCTCAAAGGCCATTGACAAACTTGGAAAAATTCCCTAAAAACTCAAAACTGAAAAGCACTTTTTAGGTCGATCCAAAGCACAAGACTTGTTTCAATAGCTTCCTCAAGGTCCCCTGAACACATTCCAATCAAGAACAGCCATCCAAACGCAAGAAATTGGTATACAGAACCTGGAATACCTTGTGAAAAATTTGTGATCGTGTTTTAAAATTTATGCATCTTCATGACATATTATTCATTGATTCATATTCCTGATGAAGTTTTGATGCTAACTGTACAATTTAATTGTGTTTTTGTGCTCTCAACGCGATTTCGCCATGTTTGATATTTAGGGTTTGCAGGATGTTAAATTAGGGCTTTTGCAATAAGGCAAAATTAGAGGCTGAGACCAAGACCATTGAGTTCAACGCATATGGACGAAGAAGAAGCACCCATCGCGCCAAATTTATGGACACCATAGGCCTAATCGCTATTTTCCCATAGCCGGCCTAACACAACGCATAGAAAACCGTTGTTTAATGTTCTTGTTTCAGAAAAAAAGAAAACACGCGAGGAAGATGATGTGTTGGCAAGCGTTGGTTGGCTCTTTTAAATCAGCGCGCGTTTTTATGTTTTTTGTGGCCATTAACTAATTTTTATTTTTGTTATTTATTCGTCATTGTATATATAAAGTGCGCGTTTGGATCAGATGGCAAGCGTGAGGTTTGGCAAAGCATGTGACCTGGGTTCGAGCCCCAGGTCTTCAATAATTTCCATGTTATTTTTCTACTAACCATCACATGCAGCTTCGCTCACTGGAGTCCATGGTACATCTCCTCATCAGGCCAGCCACACGTATGTCTAAGACAATCCAAGGGTGCAAAATTGATGAACACCATAAACGCAGGTCAACGTTGCTACACGCTACCTGGAAAGTCAAACGGACCCATGTCTTATTGGGCCTGGATTTCTAAAGCAAAACCTCCATATTGGGGCCTGAACCCCCCCTGGTTTGCAATTTTCTTCATATTTTATTTTTTCAATTATTGTTTTATTTATTTTATTGTTTTGATTTAATTAATTATTTTTTTACAAAAATACAAAAACCTCATAAAAATCAGAAAAGATAAAGAATATAATAAATACTTTATTTTAATTATTTTCATAAACAAATTGCATGTAAATAAATTAATTTAAATTAGGGTTTTAATGTTAATTCTTTTAATAACAAAAAATACAAAAAAACGTAGAATTAGGTTTAATAAATTTTATTCCTTTTAATTTTTTTTCTTTCTCATAATAATATTTATTTATTTTATTTATTTTTTATAATCAAATTTGCATGAAAATAACTTAGGTTTAAATTAGGTCAAATTTCAATATTTCTTAATAAATTAAAAAAGTAACTAGAATTAGGGTTTGCCTTTTATTTTAATTTTAATTAATTCTTTTTCTCATCAAATTCCTAAAAACACTAAAAATACCCTAAAAAACAATTTCTTGCTTTCTTTTTAATTAATTAATTTGTCGTTAATTTAATTTTTGCAAAAGGGTCCAACGCCCTCGTTTCGTTCTTAATTTCTTATTCGTTCGCATATTTATTTTATTTTGCTTAAATAATTATGTATCTCTCCCGAAGCCTTGTAATTACCTCTCGCACTTTACTTCTTTATTTTCTGTCAAATCGGGTCCTGGTTTAATTTTGGCGATGTGGACCCGCGCCTTTTGTAATAGCTTAGAATCTTTTACTTTTCCGCACTCTTTTAACTGTTAAACAAAGCATGCAAGAATGAATGGCCCCATAATAAAAACAAGCGTAGAACACTTTAACATGACAAGACAAATACAAATGAAAACGACACACGAATCGCACACACCACCCCTAGGGTACGCCTCACTGTTGCCTTGCCTCGAAAGGTGATCGTCGAGTAGAGGATGTCTTAGTAAGTCCTCATGATCCGGGAACCTGGCATGAGGGTAGCTTCTAAGGTGTCTTCCCATTGCTCTGGTGATCACCATGTCCCTACAAACTCGAATTGACCCGAACACCTCCAACGGTGGTGCTACCTACCTCTCAATGGTGGGATGGCACTACTTTTAAGGACATTTACACAGACGAATTCCTTAGGGTAGGTAGGTTCTCGTAGATACTTGCTCTAATTTCAAGACCAATCAAAAAATACTTTTCACACCGACACCTTTTCAAAAAGCTTTCAAAAGCAATTTTTCAAACACTCTTGAGGACTGATACAAGAGTCGAACTGAAATTTTCAAAGAAACTTTTTAAAACCCACAGTTGAAAAGCAAACGAACCATTTTTGAAAACACAATGAGCAAGTATCTAAGAGCCCATGGATAACCATGGATAGAAAGGGTGCTAACACCTTCCCTTTCTATAACCTACCTCCCGAAACGAGAGCGATCTCTTTAAGGAATTTTTCTGTGCTTTTGTCCTTTCCATTTGGAGAAAATAAAAGACGGTGGCGACTCTTGCTTCCGCGATATTTCGCGAACCAGTGTTAAACAGTCAGTTCCAGATCCACCGATCACAGAACTGGCGACTCTGCTGGGGACATTAACTTAAAGTGAGGTGTACCTTAGGGTTAGTTCATAACTATGTTTTCAATTGTTTTCCTTGTGTGCTTTAAATTGTGGGCTGCTTGGGAGTTCTATAGATCCTAAACCCGGATCTGGGGGATACCTTCTTAGAAAGTAGCAACAAGGCTGTGAGGGAACTGTGCGGGGTATACCGACATGGTTGAAACAGTCTGCTACGTTGATGTGGCACTTTGGTGTGTACCGGTGACCCTTGAGTTCAGTCAAGGAGAGTACGGGGCCTCCGCGTGGTGTCGTGAAGCATCAACAGACCTTAGGAACCTTAATTGAACTATCTTGGCCTCTTTAGGGTAGTGAGATAACTGACTTTGGTGCAGTCCGAGGTTGGTTGATACTCGATACTACACTCAATTGAGGGTTGCTTTCCTGGAATATTTCGGTCGCCAGTTCAGTGGCTAAATCGAAACGATGAACAATGAAAGCAATCCCGTGATATTGGGAACCTTAGAACCCGGTTACTTTGATTAGGACAGGTTGAACCCACCAACTTCAAGAGGGTACTACCCAGACCCCATGCTGGCCTTAAACCTTAAGGGCTTGTCTTGTGTGCCTTGTGTGCCTTACATGTTTGTCTTTGTAAATATCTGTGGTGTGTTTAATCATAGCATCATGACATCATCCAGCATCATATGCATTGACTAACCATTTCAGGGGTTCGAATTTTCATCTTTGTTCTTGTTTTGTAGGACATGGAAACTGTTCGTAGAAAGACAATCCAAATCAGTCTTGTAAGGATCCCTCCTCAGCTTAAGGAGATTATATCCAGGATTCCCGAGAACTCGTCCTTCAGTGGAAGACATGGAAGCCTCATCAACTTGGTCAACACCAACATTGAGGAAGATATGATTAAGGTCCTGTTCCAATTCTTTGACCCTCTGCATCACTGTTTTACCTTCTTGGATTATCAGTTGGTACCTACATTGGAGGAGTTCTCCCGGCTCCTGAAGATCCCTATCCTTGATCAGCTACCCTTCAACGGTACAAAAAAGGAACCTAAGCTTGAAGAGATTGCTAAAGCCTTGCACCTACAGTCATCTGACCTCAAGGGACATTGGGAAGTTAGAAGTGGTATCAAAGGGTTCTTAGCCAGGTTTCTGTTTGAAAAGGCCCATGAATGTTGGAACTCCCTTGACTTGCAAGCTTTTGAAGAGGTTGTGGCCCTCCTTGTCTATGGTTTGGTGTTGTTCCCTAACCCAGATCAGCTTATTGATATCAGTGCTGTTCAGATCTTTATGTCCAGGAATCCTATACCTACGTTGCTGGGGGACATCCTTCACTCATGTTACACTCGAACCATGAGAAAAAGAGGTGTCCTTATGTGTTGCACTCCTCTCCTGGGAAGGTGGTTTATTTCGCACCTTCCGCAATCAGTCTTGAAGAATGAGCGGGGTTTGAGATGGTCACAACGGTTGATGACTCTTACACATGCAGATATACATTGGTGCCCTAGGTCCAGAGAAGATGTCACTATCATTGATCGTTGCTGGGAGTACCCTAACGTTCCTTTACTTGGAATCAGAGGAGGTATTACTTATAGCCCATGCCTGGCTTGGAGACAGTTTGGTTATGCTCGGAGGGATGGTCCTCATGACATGTTAATTCCTGACATAGTTTTTGACTTCGACAATGATACTCAAGGACTTCGCCAGAGATTTATTAGAGCTTGGAGGATGCCCAGTAGGATAGACAGCAAGACACTGGGGCACAGGAATTCCATCCCGTTGGAACCTTATCTCAAGTGGGTACGAGCCCGCTCCCAGAAGTTAATAATGCCTTATCCTCATATGCTCCCAGTGATCAAAGAGCCAGTATTGGAAGGGGAAGTGCCCTACATTATTCAGCACCCTGATATGCCCACATCCTGGGAAGAGATGCAGAAGAGCTGGATCCAGCTTAAGGAAGAACGGAATTCTCTTGAGACCAGTCTACATGCCAGTGAAAAGAAGGTCTTGGAGCTCACCCGTCTGTTGCATGAGGAGAGGAATCTCAACACCTACATAGCTCCAAAGAGGATGCGCAGTGTATTTTGGGATTGATTTGATTTTTGTACTTTTGCCCATGAGGCTTTGATGTATTAAACAATGATTTCCTTAATGATAACGTGTGTTCCTTTTGTCTACAACAAATTTGAACTTTCGAACCCTTGAATGCATTGCATACGCATTTCATACATCATGTGCATAGCAGGTTTTTCCCCTTTTCAGGTTGCTTACAGTTCTTCGCTGTTTATTTCAGCATCATGAATCACGAATCTTCATCAATATAGACATCAATCAAGGCTCTTCAGGTGCAGAATGCACAATTCCAGGAACTAATCAAGGGTTTGGCTCAAGGCCAAGAAGAACTGAAGGCTATGCTCCTGAAGAAGGAGAAGAAGAAGAAGAGGAAAACTGTTCTGTTCAACTCGGGTCGAAGGTTTAACAATACTCTGCAACAGGAAGAGGCTGGTTCTTCTGTTGACAAGAATTCTCCTCAGGCAGAAGCAAGGGTTCCTAGTCCGGTAGTCTCCGACAACGAGACCGATTTTGATGAAGAGCAGTACCCTCCTGCAGACGACAGATATAAGCAACTGGAGGACAGATTGAAGGCTATGGAGGTTCAACAGGTACCTGGGCTGGATTTCGGAGATCTGGGTTTGTCAACTGGTGTGATCATCCCTCACAAGTTCAAAGCACCATCCTTCTCTAAGTATGATGGGGCGTCTTGCCCCAAGCTGCATTTAAGGTCCTATGTTCGGAAAATTCAGCCGTACTCTGCGGATAAGAATTTGTGGATCCACTTCTTCCAGGAGAGTCTTTCAGGGACTCATCTCGAATGGTTCTATCAGCTGGATGGGACCAAGGTTCGTAACTGGGAGGAGTTGGCTACTGCTTTCTACAAGCAGTATCAATATAATGCCGACCTTGCCCCTACACGTACCCAACTCCAGGGTATGTCGTTAGGTGCAAGCGAAGGTTTTAAGGAGTACGCTCAGAAGTGGAGAGACCTGGCTGGCAGGGTGCAGCCACCATTGACTGATCGAGAGTTGGTAGACATGTTCCTGGGGACCCTATCTGGGCCATTTTTCAACCATCTCATCGGGAATTCTTCTGCTGGGTTCACTGACTTGATTCTGACTGGAGAGAGAATTGAAGCTGGGTTGAAGTCTGGAAAGATTGCGAAGGGTGCATCGTCTAGTTCGGAAAAGAAACCATTCAAAAAGGAGTCTAGTGCCGTATATGGTTCCAGGAAATCAGAGAGACCTGAGCACCGCCAATCTGTCAGTGCGGTGATGATCGCTAAGCCTGCTGCCGCTCCCCGGCCAAATAATCCTCAAAGAGCTGAAAGACCCCGGAGGGAGTTTACCCGCTTAAGCATGACCCTATCGCAGATCCTGCCACAGTTGCTATCCACTAACTTAGTGACTGTCAGGGAGGCTCCGAAGTTCCCCAATACTACATCTCCTAAGTACAACCCGAACGCTCGTTGTGCTTACCATTCAGATAGCCCGGGGCACTCTACTGATGACTGTTGGGCGTTAAAGAACAAGCTGCAGGACCTTATTGACGCCAAGGAGGTACAGTTTGAGGCGTCTGAGAAGCCTAATGTGGTGACAGCTCCCCTGCCTGCTCATGGAGTGAATGCTATTGGGGACGAGGACGAAGTTGATGAAGCTGAGTTTGATAGCTGGATCTACCCGGCAACCGACGGCGGATCTAACAATTGGAGTGCAAAGGACAATCTCCCTGTTTCTATTGTTACTGAGTAATGAATTCCTATGTTTTGTTATTTTGTAATAAACAATAAATAAACTCTTTGGCCCGGTGTCTTACCCGAGGCACCGTGGTATCATTTGTGAGGGCATACAAATTGTCATTTCATATATCATGAATGAAAATCTTGGACGTTTTTCGCATTACAAATATTGTGCTCCTTTTCTGTCTTTCTTTCCTTTACATATATTTCAAAACAGCTGTATTTACACACACACTCACTCATACAGGTTTCAATCCACTCTGGATCTCACTGATAACAATTCTGCTACTGCCAATTATGACTTCGAAAATCCGATCAACTTAGCCGAAGACGAAGGTGAAGATGATTGCGAAGTGCCTGGCGAGCTTGCAAGACTGTTGCTTCAGGAAGAAAGGGCAATTCAACCCCATGAAGAGCCAGTAGAAACAATAAACTTGGGTACTGAGGCAGACAGGAAAGAGGTAAAGATTGGTGCCAACCTAGAGCTCAGTGTGAAGCAACAGTTAACCAAGATGCTGCATGATTATATGGAGATCTTTGCCTGGTCCTACGAAGACATGCCCGGGTTGGATACCGACATTGTGGTCCATCATTTGCCAACTAAGGAAGACTGCCCTCCAGTTAAGCAAAAGGTCCGTCGGATGCGTCCAGAGATGTTTGAGAAGATTAAGGCCGAGGTTATGAAACAGTTTGATGCTGGGTTCCTTGCAGTGACTTCTTATCCTCAATGGGTTGCTAACGTGGTGCCAGTACCTAAGAAGGACGGTAAGGTCAGAATGTGTGTCGATTACAGGGATCTGAACAGGGCCAGCCCCAAGGATGACTTCCCCCTACCTCACATTGATGTCCTTGTTGATAATACAGCTCAGCACAAGGTATTCTCTTTCATGGATGGCTTTTCAGGTTACAATCAGATTAAGATGGCACCTGAAGACATGGAAAAGACTACATTTGTTACTCAGTGGGGCACCTTCTGTTACAAGGTCATGCCATTCGGGTTGAAGAACGCTGGGGCGACCTACCAACGCGCCATGGTTGCTTTATTTCATGATATGATCCATCATGAGATAGAGGTGTATGTTGACGACATGATCGCAAGGTCCCAGACTGAGGAAGAGCACCTAGATCATCTGCAGAAGTTGTTTGACCGGTTGAAACTGTACAAGCTGAGATTGAACCCGAACAAGTGCACCTTCGGGGTAAGATCTGGAAAATTGCTAGGCTTCGTGGTCAGTGATAAAGGAATACAAGTGGACCCTGCTAAGGTCAAAGCTATTCAAGAGATGCCAGTTCCTAAAACAGAGAAGGAAGTCAGAGGCTTTTTAGGACGCCTGAACTACGTTGCTCGGTTCATCTCACATCTGACTGCTACTTGTGAGCCAATCTTCAAGCTGCTGAAGAAAGATCAGGTAGTACGTTGGAACGATGAATGTCAGGCTGCTTTTGACAGAATCAAAGAGTATCTCCAAGAACCACCTATCCTTATGCCACCGGTTGAAGGGAGACCTCTGATACTATACTTGACAGTGCTTGACAATTCAATGGGGTGTGTGCTGGGGCAGCATGACGAGTCTGGCCGAGAAGAGCATGCCATTTATTACCTTAGCAAAAAGTTTACCGACTGTGAGACCCGATACTCACTGCTTGAGAAAACTTGCTGCGCTTTGGTATGGGCTGCTCGCCGGCTGAGACAGTATATGCTGACTCACACTACTTTGTTGATCTCAAAAATGGATCCTATAAAGTACATATTCGAAAAGCCTGCTCTGTCTGGGAGAATTGCAAGATGGCAAATGATCTTGACGGAATACGACATTCAGTACACAACCCAGAAAGCCATCAAGGGAAGTGTATTGGCAGACCATTTAGCACATCAAGCTGTAGATGATTATCAGTCCATGAACTTCGAATTCCCGGATGAAAGTATCATGATTGTGACTGATTGTGAAGTACCTGGACCGGATGAAGGACCTGAACCAGGATCCCGATGGTCTATGCACTTTGACGGAGCCTCCAATGCTTTGGGAAATGGTATCGGCGCCATCATCATATCTCCACAAGGTACTCATACTCCACTCACTGCCCGACTATGTTTCAACTGTACCAACAACATGGCGGAGTATGAGGCGTGCATCATGGGTCTCCAAGCTGCGATCGACCTAAGGATCAAGTTTCTGAGTGTCTTCGGAGATTCCGCTCTTGTGATCAATCAAATCAAAGGAGAGTGGGATACGAAACATCCAAACCTGATTCCTTACAAAGAATGTGTGTTAACCCTGATCCCCCACTTTACAGAGATAACCTTTGAGCACTTTCCAAGAGAAGAGAATCAGCTAGCGGACGCGTTAGCTACAATGTCTTCAATGTTCAAGGTCAAATGGGATAATGAGGCTCCCCGGATCATCATCTGGAAACTGGACGAACCGGCATACTGTTGTGATCTCGAAACTGAATTGGTGACTGAGAAGCCTTGGTACCATGAAGTAAAGAGATATCTGGAAGCTCAGGAATACCCTGAAGGTGCATCTGTCAATGATAAGAAATTCCTGAGGAGGTTCGCAGCCAAATTCTTCCTTAGCAACGGTATCTTGTACAAGAGAAACCATGATTCAACCTTACTGCGTTGTGTGGATAAGACTGAAGCAGAAAGAATCATGGAAGAGCTACATGAAGGGACCTTTGGTACACATTCCAGTGGGCATACTATGGCTAAGAAAATCCTACGGGCAGGATATTACTGGTCCACAATGGAAGCTGACTGCTACCAACACTCCAGGACATGCCACAAGTGCCAGATCTATGCAGATAAGGTGCATGTTCCTCCGGTTCCCCTGAATGTTCTGACTGCGCCTTGGCCGTTTGCAATGTGGGGCATAGACATGATCGGCGAGATTAAACCTACGGCATCCAATGGACATCGCTTCATCCTAGTGGCGATTGATTATTTTACGAAGTGGGTTGAGGCAGCATCCTATGCTACAGTAACCAAGACTGTTGTGGCACGGTTCATTCGGCACAACCTGATCTGTCGGTACGGCGTCCCCGAGCGGATTATTACAGACAATGGTACCAATCTGAACAACAAGATGATTGCTGAGCTCTGCGAACAGTTCAAGATACAACACCACAATTCTTCTCCTTACAGACCGAAGATGAATGGGGCTGTAGAAGCAGCAAATAAGAACATCAAGAAGATCGTGCAGAAAATGACAGTGACCTATAAAGATTGGCACGAGATGTTACCGTTCGCTCTACATGGGTACCGTACTTCAGCTAGGACGTCAACCGGGGCAACTCCTTTCTCTCTGGTTTATGGCATAGAGGCAGTCTTGCCGATCGAAGTGCAAATACCCTCTCTCCGGATAATGAAGGATGCAAATCTGAACGAAGATGATTGGATCCAGACACGACTTGATCAACTCAACCTCATTGATGAAAAGAGACTCGCTGCTATCTGTCATGGTCAGACGTATCAGAAACGGATGATCAGGGCATTTAACAAAAAGGTCAGACCACAGGAATATCAAGTTGGGGATCTGGTAATCAAGCGGATCATCCTTCCTCAGAGTGATCCAAGGGGCAAATGGACCCCTACGTACGAAGGGCCATTTGTGGTTAAACATGTGTTCTCAGGAGGAGCCATGATATTAATCGATATGGATGGTGACGACCTTCCTCACCCTTCCAATGCAGACATAGTAAAAAGATACTACGCATAAAAAAGACCCGCTAGGCTGACATGCCTAGGCAAAAATTAGGGCTTCCCGTCGAAAATCTGTACACCCGGCAAGTCGAAAACCTGAAAAGGCGGCTTGGGCAAAAATGGGTATCCCGGTGGACCGAAAACCCGAAAGGGCGGTCCAGGCAAAAATTAGGGATAAAAGCGTAATACTATGTCTCATTGGATCACTTTGCATCCAGAATCCGGTATCTACATCAAGTTCAGACGGCATCGATCAGTCAGATTCACCTTCAACCAAGGTCATCAAGTGATGAGACGCTCGGAGTTATAAAGGCAATAGCAGAATTGAAACCCAATGGGATCATTCATTTCACACAGCTGTTTTATTTTCTTTTGTACAAAATTTGTATAAACTCTTTTGTTCGGCGGCGTTCTCTTACTAGGACGTCAGCCTCTTGTACACCAAACGCCTATTTTCAGGCCATTCAAAATCAATACAAATATATTTTCAGTTAAACGTGCCAAGTGTTTTTCTTTTTCTGTTTTGTTTTGCAAAGAACGTCCAAGGTTCAATTTATGGTATATGCATTGACAATAATTTGCTAACTCATAAATATTTGCATACGAAACAAAGGGATTAATTACAGGTGACACTAGAAACAGGGGCAATAAAAGATTTGTCTGAGCAGTCCGATTGTTCTATCCTCCAAGGTACCAAGGTAGGTTCGGCTAAAGAACACGACCAAGTACATATTAATTCCCCAGAGAGTAAGTCAGCAAAACAGTGCATTCTTCTCCAAGCAGAGTTATCAAATCTCAAGGAAATTGGGTATCCGCCAGCAGATCCCAACATTCCCCGGCAGTATACACATATTCTTAACAAGCATCCCCGACAGTCTTGGTCTAAAGATTGTTCCCCGGCGGTATCTCAATATCCAAAGGAATCGATTCCCCAGCATATCAAAACTTCCCCAGGAGAGTCCAATCTAATTCCCCAGGAAAGTTGGAATTTATCTTCCCCAAGCAATAAGCTTACCCCCAGTAGGTTCTGGAAGCTTATCCCCTCGAAGAACACGAACGCATCGTCCGACTTGATTTAAAGAGTTATTTCCTTAACAGGATATAACTGGGTTATCCTCAGCCAAAAGCCACGGAAAGAGCGTCCTCGACGAAGTCTTCTTACCCCAGCGAAGTCCATCAATACTCTCAATACAACAAGGATATCCCCAGCAAGTTACTATCAACACTCAGCAAGGCCTCTCTCTCCCCACAGAGTATTGCTTCCCAGCATGGTCGCTAGAGTATCTTCTCCCCGCAGAATCTTCCATTTGCCAAGTTTATTCCGCAACGGAGTCATCTTCTCCTACCGGTATTCTTGCAATTATCGTCCCCAGCGGAGGCAAAATCAATGTCAGCCCAGGAGTGAATTCCCGGCACCCGTCAAGGATTTACTTTCCTAGACGAAAAACACATACATAAACATCACATACATCATTATAGCATGCATGACGCATCGTATCATACAAATCTCATTTATGTTGAGAACATCATTGCTTGATCCATATCATGCATTGCATATGACTGACCTTTACCTTTCAGGAAAGATGCAGTTAAAATGCTCAAACATATTTCAAGGCCTTCTCTAGTCCAGCTAAATCGACTCCCAACAGATTTTTCTGATAAAGACTAAGTAGAAGTTATACCAGATGTTTCCCTCTCCAACGGTGAGTGAGGTGATAGTCTCCCATGGTTCCCTCTCCGACGGTGAGTGTGAGGTGGTAAGTCCTTTTCAGATGTTTCCCTCTCCGACGATGAGTGTGAGGTGATAGTCTCCTATGGTCCCCTCTCCGACGGTGAGTGAGGTGGTAATTCCTTTTCAGATGTTTCCCTCTCCGACGGTGAGTGTGAGGTGATAGTCTCCTATGGTTCCCTCTCCGACGGTGAGTGTGAGGTGGTAAGTCCTTTTCAGATGTTTCCCTCTCCGACGATGAGTGTGAGGTGATAGTCTCCTATGGGCCCCTCTCCGACGGTGAGTGAGGTGGTAATTCCTTTTCAGATGTTTCCCTCTCCGACGGTGAGTGTGAGGTGATAGTCTCCTATGGTCCCCTCTTCGACGGTGAGTGTGAGGTGGTAATCCCTTTTCAGATGTTTCCCTCTCCGACGGTGAGTGTGAGGTGATAGTCTCCTATGGTTCCCTCTCCAACGGCGAGTGAGGTGGTAATTCCTTTTCCTATGGTTCCCTCTCCAACGGCGAGTGAGGTGGTAAGTCCTTTTCAGATGTTTCCCTCTCCGACGGTGAGTGTGAGGTGATAGTCTCCTATGGTTCCCTCTCCAACGGCGAGTGAGGTGATAATTCCTTTTTCCTATGGTTCCCTCTCCGACGGTGAGTGAGGTGGTAAGTCCTTTTCAGATGTTTCCCTCTCCGACGGTGAGTGAGGTGACAATTCCTTTTCCTATGATTCCCTCTCTGACGACGAGTGAGATGATTCCCTTTCAGATTATAATGGCCTATGGTTCTCGTCCCGATCCTGCGAAGATGGTATTTCCCACCAAGATTTTCTCAACAAGCGTTGTTGAAGTTAAAGTCACCCAAGGTTCTCTTACCATTCAGGCTGAGGTAGTAACCATCCCTGGTTCATTCATCATCTTTTGGAAGCTCCAGACCCAGCTCCTGTAACCATTCAGGACATATCTATACCAAGCATCTAAAAATCAGCTCCTGCAACGTGTCAGGTACTCATTTTCTGTTTTGCAGGTACGCAAGTTCTCGCTAAGGAATCTCCTACGCAATCAACATCCAGATGGCATCTATAAGCCCATCACCCTATCCAGCAATCTCCAAATGGCATCTATAAGCCCATTCCACCATCACTGCTACTATGTGAGCGCAAATTTCTGGGCACTCTAGTGTTCAATCATCTTCCACCCTCGGATTACGAAAGGCACGTCAGCCAATCTGCATCCTCAGGTCGAAGAAGATTGAACAGGGGCAACTGTTGTACCCCAAAATTTGCCCTCCCATATTCTTCAAGAAATTGCCAAGCCAAGTCACAAAATTCCCCAAGGGTTGCACAGTGCAAAGGTCTCCTATACAGTCAAAACTAGGGTTTGTGTTCTGATCAAGAAAATGAAGTTTTCAAAGGTCCAATCAAGTCTCATATGCCTACAAATATGGTCAAGTAGCCTCATATCAAGTTTCAAGACATTCAGCACAAAATTGCACAGTCAAAAACCCTAATTGCACTACAGTCAACTGTAGGGGCAAAATGGTCATTTGACAGTCAAAAGTTCAAATTTTTGGTCAACATATCATTTTGAAGCCACAAACATCATTTGATCAATGCTTGATCATGATTCTCAAAATTTGGCTCAAAAATCATCAAGATGCAAAAGTTTCCTTATTTGGACAGCTGAAAAAGTCAACTGAAATTGACCAGGGCATAACTTTCACATGGATTATCAGAAAAATTCCATCCAAAGCTCATTTTGAAGAGAAAGACATTTCCTACAACCCATCTTCATACTTCAAGTCCAAGAAATGCTCTCACAAAAAGTTATCAATTTCAACATTATAGGTCATTTTCAAAAGTCAACAAAAAGGGACTTTAAGTCAAAGGCCATAACTTGAGATTGGTAAATAAAAATGACATGGGACCAAAGGCATTGGTTAGAGGACTCAAAGACCTTTCCAAAATGACCAAGAACATGAGAAAAGCTTAAAAATTGAGCAAGTTATGCCTTGTGGAAGTTGGGAAAGTTTTGGATATTTTGAAAAGTCAACACTACTTCAAATGACCTAAAATTGCTAATGGGCCCATTTTTCTTCCATGATTCATCATCCATGACATATGCACGACTACTTGGCCCAAAGGGAAGTCTTATTTCATTTTTTATTTATTTATTTGGATTTTTATTAATAATAATTCATTTAAATTAAAATAAATACATGAAAAATGCTAACCTAAGTTTTTTCAATCTTTTTGTGCACATTATATCATCAATATTTCGTGCATATGCAAATATGGAAAGATTTGGAGTGATTGGATTCTAATTGACACAAAGAACACTTGAAAAGGATATGAAAAAGATCTTAAGAAATCAAATATTCAAAAACCATCATTGCATTGGATTTGATTGAGTTTTGTTGACCTAATTGACTCAGTACAAATGCCTGATCATAAACCTAATCATGCTAGACAAAAAGCTGCGCTCAAAGGCCATTGACAAACTTGGAAAAATTCCCTAAAAACTCAAAACTGAAAAGCACTTTTTAGGTCGATCCAAAGCACAAGACTTGTTTCAATAGCTTCCTCAAGGTCCCCTGAACACATTCCAATCAAGAACAGCCATCCAAACGCAAGAAATTGGTATACAGAACCTGGAATACCTTGTGAAAAATTTGTGATCGTGTTTTAAAATTTATGCATCTTCATGACATATTATTCATTGATTCATATTCCTGATGAAGTTTTGATGCTAACTGTACAATTTAATTGTGTTTTTGTGCTCTCAACGCGATTTCGCCATGTTTGATATTTAGGGTTTGCAGGATGTTAAATTAGGGCTTTTGCAATAAGGCAAAATTAGAGGCTGAGACCAAGACCATTGAGTTCAACGCATATGGACGAAGAAGAAGCACCCATCGCGCCAAATTTATGGACACCATAGGCCTAATCGCTATTTTCCTATAGCCGGCCTAACACAACGCATAGAAAACCGTTGTTTAATGTTCTTGTTTCAGAAAAAAAGAAAACACGCGAGGAAGATGATGTGTTGGCAAGCGTTGGTTGGCTCTTTTAAATCAGCGCGCGTTTTTATGTTTTTTGTGGCCATTAACTAATTTTTATTTTTGTTATTTATTCGTCATTGTATATATAAAGTGCGCGTTTGGATCAGATGGCAAGCGTGAGGTTTGGCAAAGCATGTGACCTGGGTTCGAGCCCCAGGTCTTCAATAATTTCCATGTTATTTTTCTACTAACCATCACATGCAGCTTCGCTCACTGGAGTCCATGGTACATCTCCTCATCAGGCCAGCCACGCGTATGTCTAAGACAATCCAAGGGTGCAAAATTGATGAACACCATAAACGCAGGTCAACGTTGCTACATGCTACCTGGAAAGTCAAACGAACCCATGTCTTATTGGGCCTGGATTTCTAAAGCAAAACCTCCATATTGGGGCCTGAACCCCCCCTGGTTTGCAATTTTCTTCATATTTTATTTTTTCAATTATTGTTTTATTTATTTTATTGTTTTGATTTAATTAATTATTTTTTTACAAAAATACAAAAACCTCATAAAAATCAGAAAAGATAAAAAATATAATAAATGCTTTATTTTAATTATTTTCATAAACAAATTGCATGTAAATAAATTAATTTAAATTAGGGTTTTAATGTTAATTCTTTTAATAACAAAAAATACAAAAAAACGTAGAATTAGGTTAATAAATTTTATTCCTTTTAATTTTTTTTCTTTCTCATAATAATATTTATTTATTTTATTTATTTTTTATAATCAAATTTGCATGAAAATAACTTAGGTTTAAATTAGGTCAAATTTCAATATTTCTTAATAAATTAAAAAAGTAACTAGAATTAGGGTTTGCCTTTTATTTTAATTTTAATTAATTCTTTTTCTCATCAAATTCCTAAAAACACTAAAAATACCCAAAAAAACAATTTCTTGCTTTCTTTTTAATTAATTAATTTGTCGTTAATTTAATTTTTGCAAAAGGGTCCAACGCCCTCGTTTCGTTCTTAATTTCTTATTCGTTCGCATATTTATTTTATTTTGCTTAAATAATTATGTATCTCTCCCGAAGCCTTGTAATTACCTCTCGCACTTTACTTCTTTATTTTCTGTCAAATCGGGTCCTGGTTTAATTTTGGCGATGTGGACCCGCGCCTTTTGTAATAGCTTAGAATCTTTTACTTTTCCGCACTCTTTTAACTGTTAAACAAAGCATGCAAGAATGAATGGCCCCATAATAAAAACAAGCGTAGAACACTTTAACATGACAAGACAAATACAAAAGAAAACGACACACGAATCGCACACACCACCCCTAGGGTACGCCTCACTGTTGCCTTGCCTCGAAAGGTGATCGTCGAGTAGAGGATGTCTTAGTAAGTCCTCATGATCCGGGAACCTGGCATGAGGGTAGCTTCTAAGGTGTCTTCCCATTGCTCTGGTGATCATCATGTCCCTACAAACTCGAATTGACCCGAACACCTCCCACGGTGGTGCTACCTACCTCTCAATGGTGGGATGGCACTACTTTTAAGGACATTTACACAGACGAATTCCTTAGGGTAGGTAGGTTCTCGTAGATACTTGCTCTAATTTCAAGACCAATCAAAAAATACTTTTCACACCGACACCTTTTCAAAAAGCTTTCAAAAGCAATTTTTCAAACACTCTTGAGGACTGATACAAGAGTCGAACTGAAATTTTCAAAGAAACTTTTTAAAACCCACAGTTGAAAAGCAAACAAACCATTTTTGAAAACACAATGAGCAAGTATCTAAGAGCCCATCGATAACCATGGATAGAAAGGGTGCTAACACCTTCCCTTTCTATAACCTACCTCCCGAACCGAGAGCGATCTCTTTAAGGAATTTTTCTGTGCTTTTGTCCTTTCCATTTGGAGAAAATAAAAGACGGTGGAGACTCTTGCTTCCGCGACATTTCGCGAACCAGCGTTAAACAGTCAGTTCCAGATCCACCGATCACACCTACCAAGGAAGACTGTCCTCCAGTGAAACAGAAGGTCCGCCGAATGCGCCCATAAATGTCTGAGAAAATCAAGGCTGAAGTGATGAAACAGTTTGACGCCGGTTTTCTAGCAGTTACTTCTTACCCGCAGTGGGTGGCCAATGTGGTTCCTGTGCCGAAGAAGGATGGTAAGGTTCGACTGCGTGTTGACTACAGGGATTTGAACAGGGTGAGCCCTAAAGATGATTTCCCTCTGCCTCATATCGAAGTTCTGGTTGACAACACCGCTCAGCATAAAGTCTTCTCTTTCATGGATGGTTTCTCCGGTTATAATCAGATTAAAATGGCTCCCAAAGACATGGAGAAGACAACTTTTATTACTCAGTGGGGTACCTTTTTCTACAAGGTCATGCCTTTTGGACTGAAGAATGTTGGGGCAACGTATCAGCGTGCCATGGTTGCTTTGTTTCATGATATGATCCATCACGAGATTGAGGTATACGTCAACGATATGATTGCAAGGTCCCAGGCTGAGGAAGAACACCTGGACCACCTTCAGAAGTTATTTGATAGGATGAAGTTGTACAAGCTGAGGTTAAACTCGAACAAATGCACTTTCGGGGTGAGATCTGGTAAGCTACTGGGTTTCATCTCGAGCGACAAAGGTATTCAAGTGGATTCTGCAAAGGTGAAAGCTATACAGGAAATGCCAACTCCCAGAACAGAGAAAGAAGTTAGAGGCTTTCTGGGACGTCTGAACTACATTGCCCGATTCATCTCACACCTGACTGCTACTTGTGAGCCAATCTTCAAGCTACTGAAGAAAGATCAAGTGGTACGTTGGAACGATGAATGCCAGGCCGCTTTCGAAAGGATTAAAGAGTATCTCCAAGAGCCACCTATTCTGATGCCACCAGTTGAAGGAAGACCTTTGATCTTATACTTGACAGTACTCGACAACTCAATGGGGTGTGTGCTGGGGCAGCATGACGAGTCTGGCCAAAAAGAGCATGCAATTTACTGCCTTAGCAAAAAGTTTACCGACTGTGAGACCCGATAATCACTGCTCGAGAAAACTTGCTACGCTTTGGCATGGGATGCTCGCCGGCTGAGACAGTATATGCTGACTCACACTACTCTATTGATATCAAAGATGGATCCAATCAAGTATATCTTCGAAAAGCCTTCCTTGTCCGGAAGAATAGCAAGATGGAAGATGATCTTGACTGAGTATGAAATCCAATATATGACCCAAAAGGCAATCAAGGGAAGTGTGTTGGCAGACCATTTGGCACATCAGGCAGTGGATGATTACCAGTCTATGAACTTCGAATTCCCGGACGAGAATATCATGTGGGTAACTGATTGTGAGACACCTGGACCGGATGAAGGACCTGAGGAGGGATCCCGATGGTCTATGTACTTTGATGGAGCTTCGAACGCTTTGGGTAATGGCATTGGTGCCGTGATCATATCTCCTAAAGGCTCCCATACTCCGTTCACCGCTCGACTATGTTTCAACTGCACCAACAATATGGCAGAGTATGAAGCGTGCATCATGGGTCTTCGAGCAGCAATTGACCTAAGGATTAAGTTTCTAAGTGTTTTCGGATATTCCTCTCTCGTGATCAGTCAGATCAAAGGCGAGTGGGATACGAAACACCCAAACCTTATTCCTTACAAGGAGTATGTATTGACGTTGCTTCCCCATTTCGAGGATATACCCTTTGAACACTTCCCTAGAGAGGAGAATCAATTGGCGGACGCGCTAGCTACGATGTCTTCTATGTTCAAAGTCAATTGGGACAACGAGACTCCCAGGATTATCATTGAAAGATTGGACGAACCTGCACATTGTTGTGACATTGAGACTGAAGAGGTAACAGATAAACTTTGGTTTCATGAGGTGAAGAGATACCTTGAGGCTCAGGAATACCCCGAGGGTGCATCTGTTAATGATAATAAGTTTCTGAGGAGGTTCGCAGCAAAGTTCTTCATCAGCAATGGCATCCTTTACAAACGTAACCATGATTCGACCTTGCCGCGTTGTGTGGATAAGAATGAAGCAGAAAGGATCATGGCGGAGTTGCATGAAGGTACCTTCGAAACTCATTCCAGTGGACACACTATGGAAAAGAAAATTCTTCGGGCAGGATATTATTGGTCCACAATGGAAGCTGACTGTTATCAGCATTCTCAGACATGTCACAAGTGCCAGGTCTACACTGATAAGGTGCACACACCTCCAGTACCTCTGAACATCTTGACAGCTCCTTGGCCTTTTGCAATGTGGGGGATTGATATGATTGGCGAGATCAGACCTACGACATCTAACGGGCATCGCTTCATCCTAGTAGCAATTGATTACTTTACAAAATGGGTCGAAGCAACTTCCTTTGCTACCGTAACCAAGAACGTCATGACACGGTTCATTCGGTACAATCTGATCTGTCGATATGGTGTACCAGAGAGGATCATTATGGACAATGGTACCAATCTCAACAACAAAATGATCACCGAGCTCTGCGAGCAATTCAAGATACAACATCATAACTCTTCTCCCTACCGGCCGAAGATGAATGGGGCTGTCGAAGCGGCTAATAAGAACATTAAAAAGATGACAGTGACATACAAAGATTGGCACGAGATGTTACCATTTGCTCTTCATGGGTACCGTACCTCAGCACGAACGTCAACAGAGGAAACACCCTACTCCTTGGTATATGGCATGGAGGCAGTTTTACCCATTGAAGTTCAGATACCTTCTCTTCGGATCATGAAGGATGCAGGTTTGAGTGAAGATGACTGGATTCAGGCCCGGCTTGATCAGTTGAACCTGATCGACAAAAAGAGACTTACTGCTATTTGTCATGGTCATACGTACCAAAAACGGATGATCAAGGCATTTAACAAGAAAGTTAGACGACAAGAGTATCAAGTTGGGGATCTGGTGATCAAGCGCATCATTCTACCTCAAGGTGATCCCAGGGGCAAATGGACCCCTACTTAGGAAGGGCCATTTGTGGTTAAGAACATTTTCTCAGGAGGAGCTATGATTCTAACCACCATGGATGGTGACGACCTTCCTCACCCCGTCAATGGAGACATAGTGAAAAGATACTACGCATAATCAAAGACCCGCTAGGTTGACTGGCCTAGGCAAAAATAAGGGCTTCCTAGCGAACCAAAAGGGTTCGGGCAAAAATAAGGGATGAAAATAAAAAAATCTGTACACCCGGCAAGTCGAAAACCTGAAAAGGCGGCTTGGGCAAAAAAGGGTATCCCGGTGGAATGAAAACCCGAAAGGGAGGTCTAGGCAAAAATTAGGGATCAAAAGCGTAATACTATGTCTCATTGGATCACCTTGCATCCAGACTTCGGTATCGACTATCAAGCTCGGACGGTACTAATCAATCTGATCTACCTTCAACCAAGTAGCAAAGTGATGAGATGCTCGAGGACATAAAGGCAATAGCAGAGTTGGAACCCAGTGGGATTGTTTACATAGCTGTTTTATTTTTCACAATTTGTGTAAATTCTATCTGCTCGGCGGCGTTCTCTTACTAGGACGTTAGCCTCTTGTACAAAAACGCCTATTTACAGGACAAACTTCAAATCAATACAATTCATTTTCAAAGAAATTTCAAACTGTTTTTCCTTTATCTATTTTGTGTTGCAAAGAACGTCCAATGTTCATTTTTGAGTATATGCATTTGACAATAATTACTGCTCATAAATATTTACATGCGAAACAAAAGGCGATTACGGGTAATATCAGAAACAGGGGCAATAAGAATTGTCCGAACTGTATAGTTGCTTTATCCACCAGGTACAAGGTAAATTCATCTGAAGAATATGGCTAAGGTACCTTCACTCCCCGCAGAGTAAGGCAGTAAATGGTAACTCTCCCCCCAGTTGATAGTTGTAACTATGAGTGAATCAACAGTACTCTCCCCAAGCAGAGTTGATCTACCATCAGCACTAAAAAGGTTTGATATCCCCGGAAGTCTTAATATTCCCTGGTAGAGTATAAGAAGGTTCCCCGGCAGAGTACAAGATACCCCCAGTGGAAGTTAAAATTTTCACAGCGCAGTCTGAAAAAGATTCCCCAACGGAGTTGAATCACCATCCCCAGTAGACTCTGGAAGTTTATCTCCAGCGGAGTGCAAAATAAATCTCCCCAGCCGAGTTCAAAGGATCATTCCCAGCAGAACTCAAAGGATTATCCCCACAAAAGTCTTACAGGTTTATCCCCAGCAAGTCGCAACTGAAAGATCATCCCCAGCGGAGTCCCTTTCCTTTCACAAATAGGAATTCAATCCTCAACAGATTCAATATCACCAGCAATGATAATTCATCTCGACGGAATTTATCAGTGGAATCGTCAGTAGAGCGTCTCCTCCCCACAGGGTAATCTCCTCATCAGTTTATTCCCCAACAGAGTTATCTTCTCCTGCAGGTTTATTCTCACAATCATCTTCGTTCGTCACCCCCAGCGGAAACGAAGAATTCAACTCTATTCTTCAGCAGCTATCCGGGATTTATTTTCTCCAGCTAGAAACATTATATCTCCATACATCATGATACATACATATACGCATCATATAACATAAATCTCACTTATTTTGAGAACATCATTGCTTAGCATGCATTGCATATGACTGACCTTTACCTTTCAGGAAAGATGCAGTTAAGTTCTCAGCTATGTCGAAGACCTCCTCTGGTTCAGTCGAATCGATGCAAAGATCTCCCTGATTCGTATTCTAGTTGAAGTTATTCCAAGACTTTCGTCTGGTCCAGTTAAATCGATTCGAAGATTTTTCTGATGCCGATCCAGTCAAATTTAATCCAAGACCTCCTCTGGTTTAGTCAGATCGACGTGAAGATCTCCTTGATTCGTATTCCAGTTGAAGTTATTCCAAGACTTTCGTCTGGTCCAGTTAAATCAATTCGAAGATTTTTATGATGCCGATCCAGTCAAAGTTAATCCAAGACCTCCTCTGGTTCAGTCAGATCAACGCGAATATCTCCCTGATTCATATTCCAGTTGAAGTTATTCCAAGACTTTTGTCTGATCCAGTTAAATCGATTCGAAGATTTTTCTGATGCCGATCCAGTCAAAGTTAATCCAAGACCTCCTCTGGTTCAGTCAAATTAATGCGAAGATCTCCCTGATTCGTATTCCAGTTGAAGTTATTCCAAGACTTTTGTCTGGTCCAGTTAAATCGATTCGAAGATTTTTCTAATGCCGATCCAGTCAAAGTTAATCCAAGACCTCCTCTGGTTCAGTCAGATCGACGCGAAGATCTCCCTGATTCGTATTCCAGTTGAAGTTATTCCAAGACTTTCGTCTGGTCCAGTTAAATCGATTCGAAGATTTTTCTAATGCCGATCCAGTCAAAGTTAATCCAAGACCTTCTCTAGTTCAGTCAGATCGACCCTAAGATCTCCCTGATTCGTATTCCAGTTGAAGATATTCCAAGACTTTTGTCTGGTCCAGTTAAATTGATCCTAAGATTTTTCTGATGCCGATCCAGTCAAAGTTAATCCAAGACCTCCTCTGGTTCAGTCAGATCGACGTGAAGATCTCCCTGATTCGTATTCTAGTTGAAGTTATTCCAAGACTTTCGTCTGGTCCAGTTAAATTGATTTGAAGATTTTTATGATGCCGATCCAGTCAAAGTTAATCCAAGACCTCCTCTAGTTCAGTCAGATCGACATGAAGATCTCCCTGATTCGTATTCCAGTTGAAGATATTCCAAGACTTTTGTCTGGTCCAGTTAAATCGATCCTAAGATTTTTCTGATGCCGATCCAGTCAAAGTTATTCCAAGACCTCCTATGGTTCAGTCAGATTGACGCGAAGATCTCCCTGATTCGTGTTCCAGTTGAAGTTATTCCAAGACTTTCGTCTGGTCCAGTTAAATCGATTCGAAGATTTTTCTAATGCCGATCCAGTCAAAGTTAATCCAAGACCTCCTCCGGTTCAGTCAGATCGACGCGAAGATATCCCTGATTCGTATTCCAATCGAAGTTCAGACCACCTATCAACAATCTCCAAATGGCATCTGTAAGCCCATTCCTGACATCACAAGGCTGACACCACTTCATGCGAGTGCAAATTTTTGGGCACTCTAGTGTTCAATCATCTTCCACCTTTGGATCACGAAAGGCCCAAAAGCCAATCTATATCCTCAGGTTTAATAAGATTGAACAGGGGAAGCTGTTGTACCCCAAAATTTTCCCTCCCATATTTCTCAAAACATGGCAAGAAAAATCTCCAAGTGGCTCAAGATTGCTCAAGAGTTGGATAGTCAAGCTATCTCCTAAGGCAGTCAACCTCAAATTAGGGTTTTGTGTTGCATCAAGGTCCTTGCATCCAAATGACCTCAAGTTCTCCCCAATGTCCTAATATGTTCTCAAGGTCATCCATGTCAAATTTCAGGCCTTGCAGAGGAAGTTTGCTCAGTCAATTGCTCAAAGGGTCCAAAAATCGACTGTGCTAGGGCAAAAGTCAACTGTGACCCAAATACAGTCAAACTTCAATATATTTTGTCAACATTCTCATTTTGAAGGATATTTCATCATTTGATCAAGGGTTGATCATGATTCATCAAGGATTTCTCAAAATTCATCAAGACTCAAAAGTTGCTAAATTAGGGTTTTGCAGGAAAAGTCAACTCAACTTTGACCAAGCATAACTTTCTCACACTTTATTAGAAATGACCCATCCAAATCTCATTTTTAATAGGATGCAATTTCCTACAATCCATCTTCATACCCCAAGATTAGAAAATTCACTCATAAGAAGTTACAAATTTGGACATTATAGGTCATTTTTGAAAGTCAACAAAAACACCTTTTTTACCAAAGCTTATAACTTGAGCATGGAATATAAAAATGAGATTAGACCAAAAGGTTTGGTTATAAGACATCTCAAGTTTTCTAAAAATTCCAAAACACTTCCAAAAGTTCAAAATTGAAGAAGTTATGCATTGTTAAAGTTGGGCATTTTTGCAAAATTGCCAAAAGTCAACTATCCGCAAAACATCAAATTTTGTCAAATGGGCCCATTCGTTTCCACTTGATTTGATCTTGTCACACTACACACGTGTCCTATATTCATACTTGTGGCCATTTATCAATTTTATTATTTAATTTGATTTTTTTTAATGAATTATTTCATTTTAAATCAATTTAAATCAAATAAAATCACAAAACTTGATTACATGAGATCTTTTTCTATTTTCAGGACCTAATCATCATCATCAAGTGAATCAAATTCGTATCAATCATTCCATGTGCAAAAAGATTGGATTTTGGACAAAATAAGCAAGCTTTCAATGGAGAATCAAATCCAATCTCAAAGCATTGATGTGCAAAGATTCAAGACCAAATTGTTGACCTAATACAATGCAGCATACATATACAAGTGAAAGGACACAAATTCAAGGCCTAGAGGCTGCAGAACACCAAAAGCAAAACTTGCAAAATTGGCAAAAAGTGTGAAACTGAAATCATCTTTGGAGGTGTTTTCAAGGGCAAATCTCAACACTAATCCATTGCTGGGAAATCACTGAACCTCTTGCAATCAAAAGCAAGCTCTCACACCCTCTCAAACGCCCTGTAAGTGATACGCGACCTCCCTCGGAATTTGGATTCATGTTTCAAAATCTAGGCATCATTACAAGAAACTAATGGCATATTTGCAATCACTAGACAATTTCCAAGCTTTCCATATTATTTGATTGTATTTATCTGCTCCATAACGCAAAACGCCATTGTAGGGTTTCTTAGGTTTTTTTTAGGAGTTTTTGTTACAAGTGAAATTAGGCCTATTAATGGACATGGGCATGACCGAAGGAGAAAGGCAAGCACAACCATGGCCTTGGATGGAGTTTATATGGCCTGAGATGTTTTTTTGAAACGACCTTCGCTTTTTTAGCTGCGGATTTAAATCCGCAGGTAACTTCTGCGTAAACCTGAGGACAGGGACGACAACGTGTCCCCATCTGGTTGCTTCGTTCAAATATTCGCGCGTTTTTGTTTTAATTCTAGCATATTATCGTGCTTCTCCATATGATCATTATTGCCTAATATAATAACAACTAACGCATAATGGTGCAGTGGTAGTGGCAAGCGTTCAAAATCCAACAGGACCTGGGTTTGAATCCCAGGTCCCCATATGCTTTGTATTATTTTTCTTCAGGAATTCCAGTACAACTCCAAGCGCGTAGCACACCATGGTCTCTCACTTAATCAAGCGCCAGATGGCCCCAGGCCAGATCTGGTGGTCCAAATGGGATGCCTACCATACTCCCTAGTCAAAGTGCCACGTTGGATTCCCAAAAGTCAGCCAGGCCAATGGATTGTTGGGCCACAAAATTGCTATCAAGACCCCCTAATCAGGCCCAAACCCTAAACTTTCTCTATTTTTATTATTTCTATTTAATTAATCATTGTTATTGTTTTTATTATTTAACTAACCAATTAAAACTTTTTCCTAATAAAATTAAAAAACCAAAAAAATATTCTATTTAATTTCAGCATTTTTATTTTTTTTAATAAAATCATTTAATTAATTTAGTTTTAATTAGGAATAAATTTAATATTTTTTGCAATAATTAAAATTAATTTAGACAATTAGGTTTTTATTAACTTTGATTAAACTTATTTTTATTTCTCTAAATATCAAAAATCCAAAAATATCATTTTTATTAATTAATTAATTAATTAATTAATTTAATGCTTAATTTAGTTTAATTTCTTTCTTAATTCAAAAAATAACCAAAAAATCTTTTCTTTAATAATTAAAGGGTCAAAACCCTAAAACTCGCATTCGATTTAATTTTCCACATGCGATCCATATTTATTTCAATATTGTATCTGTTTCTCGGAATGTAATAGTTTAATAGGACCGTTACTATTTTATCGCTTCATTTATCTTTCCGCATTTTAATTTCAAGGGTTGCTTTTGGCGATGTAAATACCCGACGCCTTGTAATAGTTAGTTTAAATTCCGCAATTTAATTTCCGCAACTTATAAACTGTTAGATGTTTGATAATAGGTATGCATGACAAGATTGAATGTTTAACCTAAAATCAACATAGATAACCATTGACATGTACAGAGACAAAATTAATTGAATACAACACACTTGCACACTTTCACTCTTAGGGTACACCTCACTTGGTTGCCTTCGAACGCGGTCGTTGAGTATAGGAAGTTTTAGAGGTCTCCCTCTTGTCCAAAGATCATAGTTGCCTCGAAACGGTTGCCTTAGAAAAATGATCTAAGACATTAGGGTTACCGCTAAGGCGTCCTAACATTGCTTTAGTGATCGCACGTCCTTTAATCAAATTGACCCTCAAACTCCAACGATGACGCTACCTACTCATCAATAGTGGGATAGCATTGTCTAAAGGACATTAGTACAGATTGATTCCTTTTTCGAGTAGGTAGATGTTTCTTAAGTACTTGCTCTTTCAAAACAAAACAAAAACTTTTTGCACTTACACCTTTCAAACAAAAACTTCTTTCAAACCCACAAACACAAAGAAAAGCAATTTTTGAAAACACTTTGAGAAATTACCTAAGAGCCCGTGGATAACCACAGATAGAAAGGGTGCTAACACCTTCCCTTTCTATAATCTACCCCCCGGACTCGAGAAATATCTCGAAAAAGGAATTTTCCTGTGCTTTTTTCCTTTCCTTGTTAGATAAAATAAAAGACGGTGGCGACTCTTGCTTACCGCGACATTTTGCAAAAACAAACGCAAAACGCGAACCAGCATTCCAAAAATAGTTAGTTCTCTTCCCACCGTATCACAACATCCAAAGTGGGGTACCCTAGAGGTGTATATGTGCAAGTGTGTTATGTTCAATTATTTTTGTCTTTTTGTTAAGTTTGCTAACGTTTGATTTCCGTTTTTTCATACACTTCTAGTTACTAGCAGTTAATATATACAAAAATGTAAAGTGCGAAGATAAAACCCTACACATTTACATGGCTTCAGGGAGGGGGTTTACAATGTACAAAAATTGGGGGAAGAAAAATAAATAAAGAAAGAGGTAAAAATCCTAATTAGTTTATTACATCCAGTATACAGGTACAATAATGAATAGAAATTGCAAAAATAAATAATGCGCGCGGAAGTTGAAAATACGTCTAACAACCTAGTAAGAAAATCTTTTTGCTTATTTTTTTATTTAAGAAAGTAAATAACCTAAAAATATATTTAAAAAATAAAATTAATCAAGAAAAATAGTCTAAATTCTTTTTTAGTTTTTTTGATTATTTAAAGAAAATAATTAAACATAAATTAAGTCCTGAGTTCTAATTTATTTTTAATTAAAGAAAAATAGTTAAAATAGTTATTAATTAATTCACAAAATTAATTTAATTAAAAAAAACTAAACTATATTTTTTGTGATTTTATTATTACATTATAATAATTAAATAAATGAAGAAAGCAAATTAATATATATATATGTATATATATATATATATATATATATATATATATATATATATATATATATATATATATATATATATATATATATATATATATATATATATATATATATATATATATATATATATATAAAGCAAAGTGACAAAAATAATGCGAAATGGGCCAGGATGATTAGAAATTGGGGGGTGCTGAAATTGAATTTTGCTAGGCCCAAGTGAATGTTAAGCCCAGGCCACGCTGGATCAGGTGAGATGAGGCCTTGAGGGTGCATGGTGGATCTCAAATTGAAGCCTTTAGATCTAGACCCCTTATGATTTGAAGGCTAGATCTGATGGTGTTTGGTACACTTCTGGCAATGTAATGCATCGAATCTGCATGAAACAAGTTAGAAAATATAAAAATGGAACTTACTGAGGCATTTTATGATGTTTCAGGGCTTGGTAATGATTGCAAAAGCTTCAGGGAGCCTCTAGGAATGTATTTGGATCTTTTGTTTGGACTGAGGAAAGTTGGAACCTAAAATGCGAATTTTACAACTTTGATATTTTTTGCAAAATTTGTAGAGCTTTTTCAGGCTGTATATCATGTGTCTTGAAGCTTGCTATTGTGTCCTTTATATAGAGAGGAGGGAGGAGACAAGAGAACAAAGGTAATAACAACCATAAACATGTGTTTTTAAAGCCATGAATGATGTTTTGTAACTTTGCCAAAGACATGGAATCTTATCCTTTTTGAATTTGAATGAATGTGGACATTGCTTGCACGAAATTTTATGGGCCTAGGCTGTCCAAAACATCAACCCAAAGCTCAAAGCCCATTTTCAATTATTTTATACATTTTATTTTATATTTATTTGAAATAAATTAAAATAAATATGAATAAAATAGTTAGCAAATTCAAGGCATGGCAAGAATGATTTTAGAGGTCCTCTATAGGCTTAGGAAGATGTTTGAAGTCCAATAAATTAAGCCATTGACCTAAAACTTCAAGTTTGCTCAATATATAATTCTTGAAAATTCCCAAATTTTACAAACTTGGGCAAGCCATAACTTTCTCAATATGTATCCCATGATGACGATCTTGGACTTTTTGGAAAGCCCAAGATGTATACTTCAATACCTAGCTTTATCAATTTTGCTTTTGAAGATTTTATCTTAATGTAAATGGTCTTGACAAAAAGTTCCTTTTGTTGACTTTCTGAAAATGACCTGTAATGTATAAGCTTGTATCTTTCAAATGGTGCATTTATTGGACTTTAGGGATGAAGAGAAGTTGCAGGGATTTGGATTCTCTTCAAAATGAGCTTTGGTTTGGAAAAATGGATGAAGTATGAGAAAGTTATGCCTGGTCAAAGTGTAGTTGACTTTTCTTATATAAACCCTAAATAGCAATTCTTGACTTTTGATGAATTCAGAGCATTTCTTGAGGGATCATGATCAAACCTTGATCAAATGATGGATATCACTTCAAAATGTTGATGTTGACCAAAAATCTTGAAGTTTGACTGTATATAGACCATAGTTGACTTTTGACCTAGTACAATTGATTTTCAAGCATTTGAGCAATTGACTGAGCAAACTTGTAGTGCAAGGTATGAAATTTGTCACGGATAATCTTGAATACATATTAGGACCATGGAAGACATTTGAGACCTTTGGATCTTACACATCTTGGGGAAAAATGAACCCCTAGTTGGAAGGCCAATGCTTAGGAGGAGAATTTGTCTGATCAATTCTTGGTCAACCTTGAGCAATTGAGGACCTCTAGGAGTATGTCTTGTGTGAAAATGGGAGGGAAAATTTTAGGGTACAACAGCTGCCCGTGTTCAATCTTCTTAAACCTGGGGATTTAGATTGGCTTGTCTGTCTTTCGTGATCTGAAGGTGGAAGATGATTGAACACTAGAGTGCCCAGAAATTTGCACTCGCATGAAGTAATACTGATGGTTGATAATGTCTGGAATGGGCTTATAGATGCCATTTGGAGAAGATGACTGAAAATCGTCGGAGATGGGCTTAAAGACGCCATCCAGAGAATATAACGGAGATTCGTCGGAGATGGGCTTAAAGATGCCATCTAGAGTAGATGCTGACTTCATAAGAGGTCTCTTTGTGGGGATTCCTGTTCCTGTTGTCTGAGGAGGAGACCATTGGGGGATGTTGGTTTCTGTTGTTTTCCTGTTTGAGGAAAACTCTGTGGGGAATAGAGTCTAGTAACTTCAGTTGTCCATGGATCTACTAAGGGGTTATCTCTAGATTGGAGATATAAAAGTTTATTGTTTTCTGGTTGAAATCCAGGCTTCGTAGTAATTTGCTGGGGAGAATGAAATTAACTGCTATTTGGAAATGTATCAGAAGAAACTTGTGTATGGCTGTTTTAGGATGAGTCCGGGTAAGACTTCATCTGGAAGTGTATGAGAAGGAACCCGTGTAGGGCTGTTTTAAGAGATATATGAGAGGGAGCCTGGGTAGGGCAGCTCTAGGATGAGTCCGGGTAAAACTGCATCTGGAAATTGTAAGAAGGAACCTGGGTAGGGTTGCCTCAGGATGAGTCCATGTAAAACTGCATTTGGAAATTGTGAGAAGGAACCTGGGTAGGGGTGCCTCAAGATGAGTCCGCGTAAAATTGCATTTGGAGATTGTGATAAGGAACCTGGGTAGGGTTGCTTCAGGATAAGTTCGTGTAAAACTGCATTTGGAAATTCAAGAGAAGGAACCTGGGTAGGGTTGTCTTAGGATGAGTCCATGTAAAACTGCATCTGGAAATTCAAGAGAAGGAACCTCGGTAGGGTTGCCTCAGGATGAGTCCGTGTAAAACTGCATCTGGAAATTCAAGAGAAGGAACCTGGGTAGGGTTTCCTCAGAATGAGCCCGTGTAAAACTGCATCTGGAGATTATGAGAAGGAACCTGGGTAGGGTTGCTTCAGAATGAGTCTGTGTAAAACTTAAGAAGGAGGGAGAAGGAACCCGTGTAAGATTTCTTCATGAAGAGCCCGTATAAAGTTGTATTTGGAAGTCAGAAGAAACCCGTGTTAGATTTCTTCGTGAAGATCCCATGTAAAGCTGTATTTGGTCACACAGATAATTACTTTATTTTGTTTCAGGAGCTAATCCTGGACCTGTTGAAAATTGTTGATGATAAATATCTGTTGATTGATCTTTCCTGAAAAGGTAAAGCGTTAGCTGTATGCAATATCATGATGTATGAAATGCATTGTGTAATGGTGTTCTCAAAATAAATGAGATTGGGATGTATGCATTTGTGCTGCAGATGCTATGACATTTGTAGAATGATGTATGAATGCAATATGTGAATGTATAATTTGTTCTATTGCACCGCTGTTGAATTAGGGAAAATAAATACCTAATTGTAGCTGGCGATGAAGAATGTAGGTCTTCATATTTTGTTGAAGCTGAACTGCTGGGAGATGATCTTCCGTTGTTAGAGAAATAAACTCTGCTGGGGACGGAAAGCACTGTGCACTGCCTGAGGATTTTGTGAAATCCTATTGGGGAATCCTGAGAATTTTGACGAATTTACTGGGGAAATCCTAATGTCGGAGCAGTAGTTGGAAATTCCTGTTCTGCCAGGGATACAAGAACACCTAACATCACTAGGTTGTAAGCTGAGGATATGGCGACGAATTTTTAGTAAGATGCCCCTGCCTCTGTACCTGCTGGAGAAAGTACCTACGGAGACTTTATGGATGGCTTGAGTGTCATCCTAACTCCTAGGGTGATTGGTAAATGTTGATCAGGATGATAAGTCTTCTACAAATAAACAAATGACAAGATGACGGGACATAGTCGTATGTTTTTAATCCCTAACTTTTTCCTGGACCGCCCTTTCGAGTTTTCAGTACACCGAAATACCCTTTTTTGCTCAAGCCACCTTTTCAGGTTTTCGACTTGCCGGGTGTACAATTTTTTTGTATATATCCCTAATTTTTTCCCGAACTCTTTTAGTTCGTCGGGATGCCCTTAATTTAGCATAGGTCGGTCAACCTAGAGGATCTTTTTCATGCGTAGTATTTTCTGACTATGTCCGTTGTTGTACCCCAAAATTTTCTCTCTCATTTCTCAAATAATCTCTCACAAGATCTCCTTTGGTTCAAGATTGCACAAGGGTTGATCAGCTCAAGACATCTCCTTAAGCACCGATGACTGAAAATTAGGGTTTGAGATTGCACAAGGACAATTAAAATTTTACTTCCCCATATGACTTTTATGGATCATTTTGGACCCTCAAGTTTGCTCATATCAAGTTTCAAGTCTTGGATCACATTTTTGCTCAGTCAATTGATCAGTTGACCTAAAATCAGCTATATTGGGGAAAAAGTCAATTGTGGTCAATTTACACTCAAACTTCATAATTTTTGGTCCATATCAACAATATGTACCCACATATGTATTTTGATCAAGTTTGGATCCCAATTCCTCAAGAAATTTAATCAGATCATCAAAAGGGCAAAATTGTCAAAATTAGGGTTTTAACTGAGAAAGGGAAATTTCTGATTTTTGACCTAGCAACTGATTGATTGGTTTGAGACATGATCTCAAGGATTAAAATGCTTCATTTTGACCTAATGACATGTCTCAAGACATTCCTCAAAATCCATTGATTGACAAATGAATTTTCAGTCAACTAATCAAAAGTGAACTATACACTGAAAAGTCAAACTTTGACTTTTTAGTCAAAATCAAGTGTTAAAGATCACAATTCATCAAAACATGTCAAAATATGAAACTTATTCATAAAGAAATAAAAAGGTCAAGATTTCATTTGGAAAAGTCAAAATTTCTAAACTTGGAAATTTTTCTAAGTGTTGGAAAATTCATATTTTTTCACAACTTTATGCCAATTTTTCACCATGATGGATGATGATTCAAAGGAAACTTCCAACATGAAAGTTGTAGATCTAAATGAGATCTAAAACATTGTAGAACACAACTTCTCCTATAAATGCATGTATTTCAAGTTATGATTTTGTGAATACATGTTCATGAAACTTAGTGAAATTTTGACATAGTTTAGGCAGGATTTTGACCTAACTTCATGGCAATTTTTCACATAGTTCCAAGAAGAATTTTCAAACATGTACAACATAGAGGTTGTATAGGATGTTACAAGCTTTCCAAAATGTCCAAGAACTCATTGAGATCATGTTTGATCAAGGAGAATTGAAGACAAGAAGTTAGGGTTTTCAAACATGAATTACAAGCCATTTTGTGAAGAATACATGAACCAAATCCATGTTAGGCTGCATAATATTTGCTTTTCAGGCCTCAAACTTGTTTGTCACTCCATAATTAAATGTTTACACAACTGTTAGAACTTTGATCCAAGCATTTGAGCCATTATCCAAGTTGCATTTCCATTAATGGCATAAAGTAACATTGCCATTCTAGTAAAGAGGCTTTAATCACAAAGTCAACTTGTCTTGAGCTTTGCACTTGTCATTATGATCACACACAATCTAAAATCCATAAGAAACTTGTCTAGAGCCTCTAATTACTCATACCGTGCTTGTACTATCCATTGAAACCATGTTTGTCAACCTTACTTCAAAAACAAGCCAAGAAGCCAAAACATATGATCTTGTACTTCTGACAATATCAAGTCTCCAAACCTTTTCCTATATATCAAAACACTATTATGCAACCTAGAGGACTAGATTAGAAGCCCTTAAACACTCCTGAATTCCCTCAAGCTAGAAATTGCATAAAACCTCCATTTTTGTGTCATTTCTGACTTTGAACTTCAATCTTCAAAATCACTCGTGCGTTTCTTGGCTTAACATTTCCAAAAGCTTCTTAGCATCATACACAAACCATACCAATACCTGTTTGCAAACTGTAACACCATTTATACCATCCTCCATAACCAAAAACAAAGGTCTGCATCTTGACTTCCCCAAGCCATTTCATCTACTTTAAGTTCAAGCCAGCTATTGTATTAGCTTCCTAGAGGTTCAAGGAAGCTAACCTGATCATCACCATCACTTGAAACAAGCTCAAATTCATTTCACGATTTCCAGTTTTGAGGTATTTTTCTTGAACTTCTATCTTCATATTTATGCATTGTTAGGCCTGCATTTGTGAAGATAAAATATAGACATCATTTCCTTGAAACTATACATGTCCATAGATTTCATTTATGTTGCTTGAGTAGGGAGAATTTTGAGTTTGAATCTCTGAAAATATTTAGGTCAGAATTTGGTACTGCTGGAAATTCATGCTCATCTTTGAGAATTAGTTTAAGTTATTTACATATTCAGAATTGTGAGGAAATTTCTAACAAGTTTTATGTTGGAAGTTTTGTGAATGGATGAGAAATGAATGAGTTACAGGTTCTTTGGCTGGAGGTTGAAGGTGAAGTTACATTCGGGCAAAATTTATGTTACATATTTATTGTTTTGTTTAAGTTAACGGATGTATCACCACCTGTTGTACCCCAAAATTTGCCCTCCCATATTCTTCAAGAGTTGCCAAATCAAAGCTTCAAAATTCCCCAAGGGTTGCACAGTTAAAGGGCCTCCTAACAGTAAAAAATTAGGGTTTTGGTTCTGACAAAGAAATTGAAGTTTCCAAGGGTCCAATCAAGTCCCACATGCCTACAAACATGGTCAAGCATCCTCATACCAAGTTTCAAGACTTACAGCACAAAATTGCACAGTCAGAAACCCTAATTGCACTACAGTCAACTGCAGGGGCAAAATGGTCATTTGACAGTCAAAAGTTCAAATTTTTGGTCAACATCTCATTTTGAAGCCACAAACATCATTTGATCAATGCTTGATCATGATTCTCAAAGCTTGGCTCAAAAATCATCAAGATGCAAAAGTTTCCATATTTGGACAGTTGAAAAAGTCAACTGTAAATTGACCAGGGCATAACTTTCACATGGATTATCAGAAAAATTCCATCCAAAGCTCATTTTGAAGAAAAAGACATTTCCTACAACTCCTCTTCATACTTAAAGTCCAAGAAATGCTCTCACAAAAAGTTATCAATTTCAACATTATAGGTCATTTTCAAAAGTCAACAAAAAGGGACTTTAAGTCAAAGGCCATAACTTGAGATTGATAAATCAAAATGACATGGGACCAAAGACATTGGTTAGAGTACTCAAAGAACTTTCCAAAATGTCCAAGAACATGAGCAAAGCTTAAAAATTGAGCAAGATATGCCTTGTGGAAGTTGGGAAATTTTTGGATATTTTGAAAAGTCAACATTGCTTCAAATGACCTAAAATTGCTAATGGGCCTCTTTTTCTTCCACAATTCATCATCCAAGGCATGTGCACGACCATTTGGCCCAAAGGGAGGTTTTTCATCATTTTTATTTATTTATTTGGATTTTTAATTATTAATAATTCATTTAATTAAATTAAATATGTGGAAAATACTAAACTTAGGTTTTTAAATCTTTTTGTGCATGAAATAGTCTTGAGATTTTGTGTATAATCAGATTTGGAAAGAATCTTGTTAATTGGCCATGATTGGAACCGAGTTTGCATGAAAAGATTGGAAAATATTTTGCCATGAAAATCAATATCCTCTCCATCAATTCCTTGATCCTTTGGCTCTGAATTCTTACCCTAATCACTCACATACATATATGGATGCAAACCCTCGTGCCCATGATCTCCCAGCCGCTCCATACCTCCATAGCCAAACTTGCACTTTTGCCTAAAATTTTCAAAACTGAAAACAGGGTTCCAAGAGGTTTCAAGCCAAAATAACCATCTCATCACCTTCCTGAGACATCAAGCAACGTGTCTGAATAGGTTTCCACATTCCTAACGTCCAGAATTGGAAATAAACAAACAATGAAGAAGATGATTAGGTGGCAAAGACTGGTTGGTTCATTCAAAATTTCGCGCGAAAAAGTCACTAACGCTTTGTTGTATTTTATAATAATTGCTTGCTATATAATATACAAAGAAGTCAAGTGGAGCAGTTGGCAAGGCACGTTGCTGGTAATCTCTAGGACCTGGGTTCGAACCCCAGGTCCCCCATCCCTTTCATATTATTTTTATTAACATGCTTACGTGCAGTTTCGTTACAAGGGAACACCGTACGTCCCTCAAATCCAGCTTGCCACTTGGCCAATCTTACCAATTCAAGGGACCAGATCTGAAGAACATGGTAAACCTCAGCCAACGCACTTACACGCATCCTGAAAAGTCCACAAGGCCAGGGACAATTGGGCCTAAAATACTGGATCATACCTCTCATTTGGGGACAGACCCCCCTAGGTTTGCAACTTCTTTTATAATTTTTTCCATTTTTTTATTTAATTCAACTATTTATTTTTTTAATTAATTTCTTTAATTTAAATATTTTCATAAAAAAACATAAAAACAATATAAAATCAGAAAAAAGACAAAAATAAGTATTTTTATTTAATGTTATTTTTTGTAAATAAATATCATTAATTGATTTTAGTTTTTTAATTTAGGTTTAAATCTTAATATTTTTCTTAATTAACTTAAAATTGGTAGAATTAGGGTTTTAATTAATTTTTATCCTTTTTCTTTTCTTTTCACTAATAATTAATTATTTATTTTCATAAAATCAAATTGTCATTAATTCATTAATTTAATTTTAGGTTTAAATTTTAATAGGTTTTTCTTAATAAATAAAAACTAGGATTAGGGTTAGTATTCTTTTCATTTAATTCTCATTAAAATCATAAATACCAAAATCTCAAAAATAATTTCCTTTCATTTTAATTTTCATTAATTTAATTTCGTTAAAAAGGGTCCAACGCCCTCGTTTCCAATTTTAATTCAATTTGCGTATGTATTTCCTTTTCTTTTAATTTTTTATGTACCTCTCCCAAAGTCGTGTAAATTTAATCTTTCGCACTTTACTTTATTTCTTTGTTTATTTTCTGTCAAATCGGGTCCTGGAAATTTTGGCAATGTGGACCCGCGCCTTTTGTAATAGTTTAGGAATTTTATCTTTCCGCATCTTTTTTAACTGTTAAATAAATGCATGCAAGAATGAATGATTAAATAAAAACAAACGCATAGATCACTTTGACATGAACAAGATAAATGCAATGAATCTGACACACAAATCACACACCTCCCTAGGGTACGCCTCACTGTTGCCTTGCCTCGAAAGGTGATCGTCGAGTAGAGGATGTCTTAGTAAGTCCTCATGATCCTGGAACCTGGCATGAGGGTAGCTTCTAAGGTGTCTTCCCATTGCTCTGGTGATCACCATGTCCCGAACCTCGAATCGATCCGAACACCTCCAACGGTGGTGCTACCTACCTCTCAATGATGGGATGGCACTACTTTAAAGGACATTTACACAGACAAATTCCTTAGGGTAGGTAGACGACTCTAGATACTTGCTCTAATTTCAAAAAAAAATTCAAAAATACTTTTCACACCGACACCTTTTCAAAAAGCTTTCGAAAGCAATTTTTTCAAACACTCTTGAGGACCGATACAAGAGTCGAGCTGGAATTTTCAAAGAAACTTTTTAAAACCCACAGTTGAAAAGCAAACAAACCATTTTTGAAAACACAAATGAGCAAGTATCTAAGAGCCCGTGGATAACCATGGATAGAAAGGGTGCTAATACCTTCCCTTTCTATAACCTACCTCCCGAACCGAGAGCAATCTCTATAAGGAATTTTTCTGTGCTTTTGTCCTTTCCATTTGGAGAAAATAAAAGACGGTGGCGACTCTTGCTTCCGCGACATTTCGCGAACCAGCGTTAAACAGTCAGTTCCAGATCCACCGATCACAGAACTGGCGACTCTGCTGGGGACATATTTATAAAGTGAGGTGTACCTTAGGGTTAGTTCATAACTGTGTTTTCAATTGTATTGACTTGTCTGCTTTAAATTTGTGGGTTGCATGGGAGTTACATAGATCCTAACCCGGATCTGGGGATACCCTTTTAGGTAGCATAAGCTGTGAGGGACCTGTCCGGCGTAGACCGACACGGGTGAAACAGTGGCTACGTTGGTGTGGCACCTTGGTCTGTACCGATATCCCTTGTGTTGCAACGAGGAGAATATGGGTCTTCTGAGGAGTCATTAAGCACCAACAACCTTAGAACCTTAAATGACACAACTTGGCCATTAGAACAGTAGCATTATGCTACGCCCATTGAGGCTAAACTCTCGTGATGGTTCTGGCTGCAAGAAAAGATTGCGATGCTGGAGTTATGACCGATTGAGGGTAGTCAATGATATTGGGATCCTCTAAGAACCCGGTTACTTTAATAGGACAGGTATGAACCAACAAACTGAAAGAGGGTAGTACCTAGACCTCATGCTGGCCTAAACGTTAAGGGCTTGCCTTGTGTGACTTGTGTGCCTTCGTACTTGACTAATTGCATGCGTGTTATCTGACACATAAGCTACTTACAGGTTTTGTTTATAGTCCTTAACTGGGGCTTATAACAGGGTTTACTAGGTCTCTTGCAGGTTTTGTTTATAGTCCTTAATTGGGACTCATAACAAAGTATACTGAATTTCTTGCAGGGTTTGTTTATAGTCCTTAATTGGGACTCATAACAGGGTTTACCTACATCACCCCATGCATAGCATGACATCATACCATTGCATACATCCTAACCCATTTCAAGGATCTCAAGGGCTTGTGATGCAGGTCATGATAAATCAAACATCTAGCAAGGGGCAAAGAGGATTTATTTTCCTCTAGCTAAGGTTGTCAGGGGCTATGACCCACTTGATATGGTGAGCTCTGACTTTTGAAGAAGGTTCCCCTAACCAAGGTTGTTGGGAAACCAAAACCAGACCTGATGACTAAAATCAGGGGCTATGACCCACTGGATATGGTGAGCCTTTTACCCTTCAAAGAAGGACTCTCAACAATATGCAGTTCCTTCAATCAAGCTACCGGACCCAAATTCTAACAAATCTTCTTATTTATCCCGCGAGGTCCTTGAAAACATTGCATGCATATCATACACATCATTGCATAACATGTATCCTTGTTGCAGGTCACTTACCTTTCTCGCTGTTTATTTCAGCAATGGCTTCCCAACAAGATAACCAGGGCCTTCTTGCTCAAGAGACTCGGTTCGGGGAAATCCTCCTGAATCTATCCAAGGGACAGGAGGAGTTGAGAACACTTCTCATGGGGACTTTGGTCAGGAACAGCGTTGAGGACGAACGGATGAAACACTTGCAAGCTGAAATGGATGCAATGAAAGCCCAAATGCTGGGGCAGGGGACTGCCATTCAAGGTTTAGCTCAAAGACAAGAAGAGCTCGGAGTTCTCATCAACCAACTGCTTCAGGGTAACCAACTGGGGCAAACATCTAAGGGTAAAGAGCCAGTCATCATTCAACCATCTTTGAGACAAGGAGATAAGGGGAGAGCTCCTCAAATGGCTCCAATGCCTCAAATTCAGCATCAACCTCACCAGCTTCAGCCAGACAAGCCCAGGAGGCAATTCACCCAGCTCAACATGTCGCTGTTTCAAGCTTTACAACGCCTGTTAAGATTGAATCTGATCACATTAAGGGCTCATCCCCGGAACCCCAACAAAGCATCTCCTACCTATCATCCCAATAAAAGGTGTGCCTACCACTCTGCCTGTCCAGGACATGATACAAATGAATGTTGGGCTCTGAAGAACAAGATCCAGGACCTGATTGATGAAGGGGCATTGGAGTTCACACAAGATGGTCAGGCTGAATTTTTCTACCATCCCTCCAAGGCTCACCAGTTGAAGTGACAAGCCCTGAGACTAGAAAACTTTTGTTCATTCGAATGTTCAAGTTGTGTTGTTCTTTGATTGTTTAAACATTTATTCATGTTAAACGTTGTTAGTTCATTAATGCATCGCATATGTCTGTTCTGAAACAATATATTCGTATTCACTAAATGCAAATTATTTTCATATTTTTTCTGATGATCAACTCTTAATTAATAATTCTAAGCCTCTTGAGGGAGGATGACGAAAATGATACCCCGATCTTTACAGTATGCTTTTGAACAGACCCCGCTGATGAGGTAGAGGCATTGTTTCAATCCCTAAACACTGGAGTTATAAGGAAGATAATCCCTCGTCAACCCCTCTGAGCCAAAGAAGTAGAAGTTTTTCTTTTCGAAAATTGAAACCTTTAATCATAACCTGGGGCAGGGTAGTTCTCTCAGTTGATCCAAGTGCATAACAAATGGCACCAAAAGAAGTCCTTACAAAATAAAGGACAGTGATGGTTCCGAATGATCATAAAAACAGGAAGTCGTTATCTCTCAAAATAAAAACCCATTAAGTCAAAACCTATGAAGGAGACTTATAAAACTGGGGCATCCCACTGACTGTAATTCCAAAAGAGGAAACAAGTTCAGGCAAAATTTAGGGATAGCGAAATCAAAAATAAAGAGGTCATACAAACCCTCGACAATAACAAAAATGACTACCTATTCAGAATAAATCATCAATATCTGAATCATCACTGAAAAATCAGAGCAAAGACTCAAACAAGGTCTAATGTGATCAACTGAGTTTAGGTTTGGAGAACATCACGAAGAGCGGGTGGGTACAAATAATTTGAGCCTTTATCCTTTGTTTCTTAAACCGTGAACCAGACCACGTTATAACCCTAAAAAGTCCTAGCTGAAGCATGGGTTAGTTCGAAAGCATACTGTGACGAAAAGTATCCTGACTCCTTAAGGCTTACTATAAAGAAGGAGTTGACATCACGTTTTACAAACATTCATTTGTTTTATGAAAAAGAATGCATTTTCAAAATCTTCAAGACAGACATAAGCTTTGCATTTTTGATATAACATTGTTTGCATATGACTTTCTATTTGAACAGTAGGAAAATTCGCACGAAGAATACCTAGTGAGCAAAAGCACTTCCAATCAAGGGGCATGGCACGATCATGGTCCGTCATCTGGGGCAGTCCAATCAAGATTCGGAGAATCTCTCAAAGGCCAAATAGCCTGGGGCAAATCTCCGCCTGAGTCACTTGGGGCATTCTAGCAATGAATCTTGCCTGGTCAAACACCTTCTGGCGGCATGACAAAACACTTCTAACAGGGGCAACTCCCTACATTTTGAGAGCGTGGACATAGTCGAAAAAATACTACACAAAATCAAAGACCCGCTAGGTTGACACACCTAGGCAAAAATAAGGGCTTCCCGGCGAACCAAAAGGGTTCGGGAAAAAATGAGGGATGAAATGAAAAATCTGTACACCCGGCAAGTCGAAAACCTGAAAAGGCGGCTTGGGCAAAAATGGGTATCCCGGTGGACTGAAAACCCGAAAGGGCGGTCCAGGCAAAAGTTAGGGATTAAAGCGTACGACTATGTCCTGGCATCTTGTCACCTGCCCACCAGAAGAAGGTTTGGCCATCAACAACTACCAAGCACCTCCACAGGTATCTTCCTCTCCCACATCAAAAACAGGGGCAATAAAGAGTTGTCTAAGAAATCTGATTGTTCGGTCCTCCAAGGTATCAAGGTAGGTTCCGTTGAAGAACATAACCAATACAGTTCAAACTTCCCCAGGAGAGTCCAGTCTAGTTCCCCAAGAAAGTTGGAATTCATCTCTCCAAGCAGTAAGCTTATCCCCAGTAGATTCTGGAAGCTTATCCTTGCAGAGCACGAACGCGTCCCCCGGCTTTATTCAAAGAGTTGTTTCCTTACCAGGATATAACTGGGTTATCCTCAGCCAAAATCCACGGAAAGAGCGTCCTCGACGGAGTCTTCTTATCCCCAGCAAAGTCTATTAACACTTCCAACACAACCAAGGGTATCCCCAGCAAGTTATTATCAACAACTCAACAAAGTATCTCTCTCCCCATAGAGTATTGCTCCCCAGCAAGATTACTAGAGTACTTTTCTCCCCGCAGAGTAATCCATTCGCCAAGTTCATTCCCCGACAGAGTTATCTTCTCCTACCGGTATTCTTGCAACTATCATCCCCAGCGGAGGCAAAATCTATTCTTCAACCGCAGCCCAGGAATGACTTCCCGGCACTCGTCAAGGATTTATTTTCCTAAGACGAAAACATATGTTCATAAGCACCACATCTTCATACATTATAGCATGCATATGCATCATACTACACGAATCTCATTAATTTTGAGGACATCTTGAAATCATGCAGTTCATGCATCATGATCTTACATACAACTGATGCTTTACCTTTTCAGGAAAGGTCAATACAAAGATGATTACTATCAACTATCGTAACTCTTTCTAGATATAGTTCAGATGTGACCCAGATATGGCGACGTTCTGATACTGCTTCCAGATTTCCTTCTAGATATAGTTCAGATGTGAACCAGATATGGCGACGTTCTGATACTGCTTCCAGATTTCCTTCTAGATATAGTTCAGATGTGAACCAGATATGGCGACGTTCTGATACTGCTTCCAGATTTCCTTCTAGATATAGTTCAGATGTGAACCAGATATGGCGACGTTCTGATACTGCTTCCAGATTTCCTCCTAGATATAGTTCAGATGTGAACCAGATATGGCGACGTTCTGATACTTCTTCCAGATTTCCTTCCAGATATGGTTCGGATGTGACCCAGGCATGGCGACGTTCTGACACTTATTCCAGTTGAAGATTTCAAGACCTAGACCGGTTCAGTTAAATCGACCCTAATATTTTTCTGTTTCTTATCCAGTCCAAGGCCTTCTCTAGTCTAGTTAAATCGACCCCTAACAGATTTTCCTGATAAAGACTCAGTAGAAGATATCCAAGATTCTCTCAATGATTGCTGTTGAGGTTATAGTCGCCTGTGGTTCTCTCCCCGATACTGCGGAGGTAGTAATCATCCCAAGATTCGCTCAACGATTGCTGTTGAAGTTGAAGTTATCCAAGATTCTCTCAATGATTGCTATTGAGGTTGTAGTCGCCTATGGTTCTCTCCCCGATACTGCGGAGGTAGTAATCATCCCAAGATTCGCTCAACGATTGCTGTTGAAGTTGGAGTTATCCAAGATTCTCTCAATGATTGCTATTGAGGTTGTAGTCGCCTATGGTTCTCTCCCCGATACTGCGGAGGTAGTAATCATCCCAAGATTCGCTCAACGATTGCTGTTGAGGTTGAAGTCGTCCAAGATTCTCTCAATGATTGCTATTGAGGTTGTAGTCGCCTATGGTTCTCTCCCCGATACTGCGGAGGTAGTAATTATCCCCAGATTCTCTCATTGATTGCTGTTGAGATTGAAATCGTCCCCAGATTCTCTCAGCGATACTGTTGAGGTTGTAATCATCCAAGGTTCTCTCACCGTTCCTGTTGAGGTAGTAACCACCCCTGGTTCATTCATCACCGTTTGAAGTTCCAGATCCAGCTCCTGTAACCAGTCAGGACACATCTATACAAAGAATCTGAAGACCAACTCCTGTAACAGGTCAGGTACTCATTTTCTCTTTTGCAGGTACGCAAGTTCTCGCTAAGGAATCTCTTATGCGATCAACATCCAGATGGCATCTGTAAGCCCATCCACCTATCCATCACCTCTCAGCATGGCATCTATAAGCCCATCATCCTATCCATCAATCTCCAAATGGCATCTATAAGCCCATTCCCACCATCACACTACTATGTGAGCGCAAATTTCTGGGCACTCTAGTGTCCAATCATCTTCCACCTTCGGATTACGAAATGCACGTCAACCAATCTGCATCCTCAGGTCTAAGAAGATTGAACAGGGGCAACTGTTGTACCCCAAAATTTGCCCTCCCATATTCTTCAAGAGTTGCCAAATCAAAGCTTCAAAATTCCCCAAGGGTTGCACAGTTAAAGGGCCTCCTAACAGTCAAAAATTAGGGTTTTGGTTCTGACAAAGAAATTGAAGTTTCCAAGGGTCCAATAAAGTCCCAAATGCCTACAAACATGTTCAAGCATCCTCATACTAAGTTTCAAGACTTACAGCACAAAATTGCACAGTCAGAAACCCTAATTGCACTACAGTCAACTGTAGGGGCAAAATGGTCATTTGACAGTCAAAAGTTCAAATTTTTGGTCAACATCTCATTTTTAAGCCACAAACATCATTTGATCAATGTTTGATCATGATTCTCAAAGCTTGGCTCAAAAATCATCAAGATGCAAAAGTTTGCATATTTGGACAGTTGAAAAAGTCAACTGTAAATTGACCAGGGCATAACTTTCACATGGATTATCAGAAAAATTCCATCCAAAGTTCATTTTGAAGAAAAAGACATTTCCTACAACTCCTCTTCATACTTCAAGTCCAAGAAATGCTCTCACAAAACGTTATCAATTTCAACATTATAGGTCCTTTTCAAAAGTCAACAAAAAGGGACTTTAAGTCAAAGGCCATAACTTGAGATTGGTAAATCACAATGACATGGGACCAAAGACATTGGTTAGAGGACTCAAAGACCTTTCCAAAATATCCAAGAACATGAGCAAAGCTTAAAAATTGAGCAAGATATGCCTTGTGGAAGTTGGGAAAGTTTTGGATATTTTGAAAAGTTAACATTGCTTCAAATGACCTAAAATTGCTAATGGGCCTCTTTTTCTTCCACAATTCATCATCCAAGGCATGTGCACGACCATTTGGCCCAAAGGGAGGTTTTTCATCATTTTTATTTATTTATTTGGATTTTTAATTATTAATAATTCATTTAATTAAATTAAATATGTGGAAAATACTAAACTTAGGTTTTTAAATCTTTTTGTGCATGAAATAGTGTTGAGATTTTGTGTATAATCAGATTTGGAAAGAATCTTGTTAATTGGCCATGATTGGAATCAAGTTTGCATGAAAAGATTGGAAAATATTTTGCCATGAAAATCAATATCCTCTCCATCAATTCCTTGATCCTTTGGCTCTGAATTCTTACCCTAATCACTCACATACATATATGGATGCAAACCCTCGTGCCCATGATCTCCCAGCTGCGCCATACCTCCATAGCCAAACTTTCACTTTTGCCTAAAATTTTCAAAACTGAAAACAGGGTTCCAAGAGGTTTCAAGCCAAAATAACCATCTCATCACCTTCCTGAGACATCAAGCAACGTGTCTGAATAGGTTTCCACATTCCTAACGTCCAGAATTGGAAATAAACAAACAATGAAGAAGATGATTAGGTGGCCAAGACTGGTTGGTTCATTCAAAATTTCGCGCGAAAAAGTCACTAACGCTTTGTTGTATTTTATAATAATTGCTTGCTATATAATATACAAAGAAGTCAAGTGGAGCAGTTGGCAAGGCACGTTGCTGGTAATCTCTAGGACCTGGGTTCGAAGCCCAGGTCCCCCATCCCTTTCATATTATTTTTATTAACATGCTTACGTGCAGTTTCGTTACAAGGGAACACCGTACGTCCCTCAAATCCAGCTTGCCACTTGGCCAATCTTACCAATTCAAGGGACCAGATCTGAAGAACATGGTAAACCTCAGCCAACGCACTTACACGCATCCTGAAAAGTCCACAAGGCCAGGGACAATTGGGCCTAAAATACTGGATCATACCTCTCATTTGGGGACAGACCCCCCTAGGTTTGCAACTTCTTTTATAATTTTTTCCATTTTTTTATTTAATTCAACTATTTCTTTTTTTAATTAATTTCTTTAATTTAAATATTTTCATAAAAAACATAAAAACAATATAAAATCAGAAAAAAGACAAAAATAAGTATTTTTATTTAATGTTATTTTTTGTAAATAAATATCATTAATTGATTTTAGTTTTTTAATTTAGGTTTAAATCTTAATATTTTTCTTAATTAACTTAAAATTGGTAGAATTAGGGTTTTAATTAATTTTTATCCTTTTTCTTTTCTTTTCACTAATAATTAATTATTTATTTTCATAAAATCAAATTGTCATTAATTCATTAATTTAATTTTAGGTTTAAATTTTAATAGGTTTTTCTTAATAAATAAAAACTAGGATTAGGGTTAGTATTCTTTTCATTTAATTCTCATTAAAATCATAAATACCAAAATCTCAAAAATAATTTCCTTTCATTTTAATTTTCATTAATTTAATCGTTTAATTTAATTTCGTTAAAAAGGGTCCAACGCCCTCGTTTCCAATTTTAATTCAATTCGCGTATGTATTTCCTTTTCTTTTAATTTTTTATGTACCTCTCCCAAAGCCGTGTAAATTTAATCTTTCGCACTTTACTTTATTTCTTTGTTTATTTTCTGTCAAATCGGGTCCTGGAAATTTTGGCGATGTGGACCCGCGCCTTTTGTAATAGTTTAGGAATTTTATCTTTCCGCATCTTTTTTAACTGTTAAATAAATGCATGCAAGAATGAATGATTAAATAAAAACAAACTCATAGATCACTTTGACATGAACAAGATAAATGCAATGAATCTGACACACAAATCACACCCCCCCTAGGGTACGCCTCACTGTTGCCTTGCCTCGAAAGGTGATCGTCGAGTAGAGGATGTCTTAGTAAGTCCTCATGATCCGGGAACCTGGCATGAGGGTAGCTTCTAAGGTGTCTTCCCATTGCTCTGGTGATCACCATGTCCCGAACCTCGAATCGACCCGAACACCTCCAACGGTGGTGCTACCTACCTCTCAATGTTGGGATGGCACTACTTTAAAGGACATTTACACAGATGAATTCCTTAGGGTAGGTAGACGACTCTAGATACTTGCTCTAATTTCAAAAACAAATTCAAAAATACTTTTCACATCGACACCTTTTCAAAAAGCTTTCGAAAGCAATTTTTTCAAACACTCTTGAGGACCGATACAAGAGTCGAGTTGGAATTTTCAAAGAAACTTTTTAAAACCCACAGTTGAAAAGCAAACAAACCATTTTTGAAAACACAAATGAGCAAGTATCTAAGAGCCTGTGGATAACCATGGATAGAAAGGGTGCTAATACCTTCCCTTTCTATAACCTACCTCCCGAACCGAGAGCAATCTCTATAAGGAATTTTTCTGTGCTTTTGTCCTTTCCATTTGGAGAAAATAAAAGACGGTGGCGACTCTTGCTTCCGCGACATTTCGCGAACCAGCGTTAAACAGTCAGTTCCAGATCCACCGATCACACCACCCCAGTGGTTAAAGCGCGCGCCTGTTACCTATGGGACCTGGGTTCAAGCCCCAGTGGTACCCTTTTGTGCATTTTTCACATTTTTCTTCTTTTTTTGTTTGAAACAGGCGCATGGGCCCCAAACCATTGGGCTTTTGCTTTTTTTGCCAGATTCTAACCCCCTGTTTGCTCATACACTCCTGACCCAACTTTTATTTATTTTCTTATTTTATTTTATTTACACTTCATTTTTATTATTATTATTATTATTATTATTTTTATTATTGATAAAAAATCCAAAAAATATTATTATTATTATTATTATTATTATTATTTTTACTATTTATTTTATTCATAAAACAAAAAGAATAAAAACATTTTTCTTTTAACAAATTAATTTCTTTTCTTAAAAAATTAATATTTAGATAATTAGGTTTAATTATTATATTATTCTCTTGTAAATTAAAATTAATTTAGAACTTAGGTTTATTTTAATTGATTAACTTTCATTTTATTTTTATTAATTTAAAATCTTTTCATAAAAAACCCTAAAAATCATTTTTACTTAATTCTTTTCTTATTTAGTTTAAATTTAATCTTATTTATTTTTAACTAATCATTTTTCTTAATTAGGTTAAAACCCTTTCGTAAAAATCCAAACAAAATTCATTTCTTTTTTCATTTTTGCATTTGTACATTATTTTTCAATTATTGTCCATTTATTCAATATAGTTGTAATAGTTAATTAGTTTTAATTTTCTTACAAAATCTCCATTTGTAAATTTGTACACCCCCTCCCCTAATGATGTAATAGCTTAGTATTTTTACTTTTCACGATATATCGCTTTATATATAAATGCTAGTAATTAGGGTTTATATGGAAAGAATAAAATCAACAAGTTAGCAAACCATAATCCAAGATAAACAAGCATGTAAATCAAACACATTTGCACACTTGCACCCTTAGGGTAATTCCACTTTGTTGCCTTACCAAAATGGTCATGTTATGCATGTGGGATATCTTGGCAAAAATCAATCAAAAATACAAGATCATAGTCCCTTGATGACGCTATCAATGTTGCCTTTCAAAATGATCTTAGTCCCTCAAAGAGAATTGCTAAGATATTTCACAATATTGCTATCATGGCTATACGATGACCCACGCCCGTCCCTTTTACATCCAAAGATGAGGCTTCTTACCAAATCAATGGTAAGATAGCAATATCAAAGGAAAGGAAGAAATGAACTAAGACTTTTGAGTAGGTAGATTGTTCCTAGTTGCTTGCTCATTTTCAAATCAAATATCCTTGATTATTTTCAAAGCAAACACCAAACACTTTCAAAAACACTTTCAAAACATTTTTGAAACATGAAACATTTTCAAAAGATTAACACTTTGTATACGTTCTTACGAACGAGAACTATTACAAAGTTTTCCTAAACGATGACGCCTTTTCAAAATACTTTCAAAAACCACACAAAGCACATTTTCAAACAAAAGCAAGTGATCTAGCAAGAAACTAAGAGCCCATAGATAACTATGGATGAAAAAGGTGCTAACACCTTCCGTTTTCATAATCTATCCCCCGAACTCAAGAAATAATCTTAAATGTCTTTCCTGTTCTTTTCAACCTTTCCTTTTGGATAAAAGAAAAGTCAGTGGCGACTCTTGCTAACCGCAACATTTGCGATTAAACGCAAAACACCCAAGTTAGTTCTCCGACCGTATCACATCCACGCTCATAGGATGTGGAGAGTTGTCACCGTCTATGACAACAAGTGTTGTAGAAATGGCATAAAATCTTTATGTGATCGCATGTGCCTTACGTGGGAGCCTGTATGAGGCTGCTTCAGGATGAATCTGGTGCACCTGATGTTTGATCAAGTTTCTGATAGTCTTGAATTTCCTAGGTATTGTTTCTAATAACTTCTATGGAAGGATTCGAAGACGTGATACTGACACCATCTGATACTACTGGCACAAATAAGAAATTTGGTGGTACCAAAGATTTAAATTTCACAGTGATTTTCTGATGGAATCCCCGAACAATGTAACAACCCCCGAGTGATTCAGATGGAGATCTTCCCCTGGCTATTTAGAATTTTTGGAGAGATTCTTCGCATATTGGCTTGACTGCCCCAAATTAATTAGACACCATGTCATGCCCCTTGATTATGAAAGGCTTGTTATTGGGAATGTTTTTTCCGTCTGAGGTGATTCTGTCCATTGAGGGGGTATTCGTTCACTGAATATTCGTTGTGTGAATTTCTATTCCATTTGAACAATTAACCATATGCAAACAATGTCATTTAAAGAATGCAAAGCTTATGTCTGTCTTGAAATTTTTTGAAAATACGTTTTTTTGTAGTAAAACAAAATTTGCAAGAATGTGATATCAACTCATGATTTATAGCAAATCTTACAGGAGTCAGGATACCTTTGTAACAGAATGCTCTCGAACTAACCCATGCTTCAACTAGGACTTTTAAAGGTTGTAACGTGGCCTGGTTCACGTAAGAAACAAAGGATAAAGGCTCAAAATTTACTTGTACCCACCTGTTCTTCGTGATGTTCTTCAGTCCTATGCTCAGTTAATTGTGCATTTCGAATCCCAGTTGAGTTCTGGAACGTTGGCTCCGATATTCCGGCGATGGTTCAGAAATTGAACGTTTGTTTGAGAAGGAAGTCATTTTTTTGACCTTGTCTTTTTGTTGAGGATTTAAAGGACTACTTTCTTTTTTGATTTTTCTATCCTTGTCTTTTGCCTGAACTGTTTCTTTTTTGATTACAGCCAGCGGGATGCCCTAGTTTTTTTTCTTCTTAAGTCTCCTTCATAGGTTTTGACTTAATGGGCTTTTATTTTGAGAGATAATGACTGCCTGTTCTTAATGATTATGTGGAACCATCACCTTATTTTGGAGAGCATGTTCTACACTATTTGTCGTGTATGAAGGGAAAGCTTGCGACTGAATGCACATCTGAATTAACTGAGAAAACTAACCTGCCCCAGGTTATGATTTAGGGTTTTAATTTGTGTGAAAAGAAAACTCCTACTTCTTAGGCTCAAAGGGGTTGACTAGGGATTATCTTCCTTATAACTCCAATGTTTAGGATTTGAAATAACACATGTACATCGTCAGCAAGGTCTGTTCAAAAGAATACTGTAGAGATTATGGTATTGTTCTCGTCATCCCCCCTCTAAAGGCTTAGAGCTTTTAATCATGAGTTGAATATCACAAAAAGGAAGTAAGAAAGCAGTTTAAGCATAATGAAAACAAATTAATTCAAGACAGACATGTGCAATGCATTAACGAAATAACAAAGTTTGACATGACAATAATTGTTTGAACAAACAAAGAAAATACAACTTGAGAATTCAAATGAACAAAAATGCTCTCAATCTTGGTCATGATTTGGCATGGGAGCAGTGATCACATTGGGAGTCTCAGGAGGGTAAAACTCAATCTCCTTGGCGTCAATCATATTTTGAATATTGTATTTTAGTGCCCAACAATCGTTAGTATCGTGCCCAGGACTGCCAAAATGATAGGCACACCTTGCATCAGGATTGTAGTTAGGAGAATAAGTCTTAGGGTTTGGATGAGGTCCTATCAACGTAATAAAATTCATCCTCAACATATGTTTTAATGCTTGAGACATTGGCATGTTAATCTTGGTAAACTGTCTCTTAGGATCGTCTTACCTTCGCTGATTACCCTGTATTTATGGTTGTTGCACGCGTGCCGAATTAGAGACCAACACTGCCCCTACAGATTGGTGGTAGTCTGCCTTATTACGACCCTTATGACCATACACATCATTGGCTTCCCTCTTACCAGCAAATGGCTTCTTATCAACATTAGAAGATGCAGCCATCGTGATCTTCCCACTCTTGATACCACTTTCGATCCTTTCTCCAGTCAGAACCATCTTTGTGAACCCGGATGAGGAACTCCCAATCAGCAGATTAAAGAATGGGTTTGTCAGAGTGCCCGTGAACATGTCTACCATTTCCCGATCATTCAGAGGAGGTTGTACCTTTCCAGCTAGATCCCTCTATTTCTGGGCATATTCCTTGAAGCCTTCGCTAGAACCCATATACATGCTTTGAAGTTGTGTACAAGTTGGAGCAAGGTCAGCATTGTATTGGTACTGCTTGTAGAAAGCAGCAGCCAAGTCTTCCCAGGTATGAATGTCTGTTCTTTCTAGCTGATAGAACCACTCCAGTTGCGTGCCAGCTAAACTTTCTTTTAAGAAATGGACCCATAACTTCCGGTCAGCAGTGTGAGGCTGGATCTTCCTGAAATAGGACCTTAAGTGCAACTTAGGGCATGAGACACCGTCATACTTAGCAAATGTGGGAACCTTGAACTTTGGTGGGATGACCACTCCAGGAACCAGCCCTAACTCTTCAAAGTCCAAGCCAGGTACCTGCTGAATCTCCATAGCATTGAGACGATCATCCAGCTGTTTATATTCATTGTTAGAAGGAGGATATTGTTCCTCAGAGTAATCAGCTTCTTCTTCATCAGCCTCGGGGTTGTTGACTTCTTCATGATTATCCCCTTCGTTTGATGGAGTTGTGATATCTATAGCTCGTTTAACCGGTCCTCTGAGTCTTCTTCCCATATTCAAGATGCCAGTCAGTTTCTTTGCCTTCTTCTTCTTCTCTTTGATGACGAGAGCTTTCATTTCTTCCTGCCCCCGTGCCAAAGCCATGAATATTTGTTGGAACTGAGTATTTTGAGCTTGAAGGTCTTTTACTGTTTGTTCAAGGGCCATTTATTTTGCTGAAATAAACAACGAAAAGATGAGAAACCTATATTGGAAGACCTGTTATGAAATGGCATACATGCAATATTTTCAAGGATCTCGCAGGGTAAATAAGAAAGTGTCAGAAGTTGAAATTTACAGCTTTGATTGAAGAACTTCGTATCGTTGAGTGTCCTTCTACGAGAGTCAAGCTCACCATATCAAGCGAGTCATATCCCTTGAATCAAGTTGTTGAGTTTTGATCTTTTGACGACATTGGCTAGAGGAAAATAAATCCCCTTGCCCCTTGCTAGACGTCTGATTTATCATAACCTGCATAAAAAATCCTTGAGATCCTTAAAATGGTTAAGGAAATGTTGTGGCATGTGTTATAATGTGTATGCTATGCGTTAAGAAAAAGTGTGAGGTGACGAAGACAAGTGAGTCTAAGAAGTCCAGGTTACTGGATAATGACTATAAACAAATCCTGCAAGAAGATCATGTTGTTAGATAAAAACCTTGTAAGTAGCTCAAGTTGAAAGCAAACAAATCACACAAGCAGCCTTAGGTTTAGGCTTGCATGGGGTTTGTAGGTAAGCACCCTCTTGAAAGTTAGTTGGCTCAACCTGTCCTAGTAATAGTAACCGGGTTCTAAGGGATCTCAATATCATTGATATTTCCCATAAGTTTCGTTCCGATCGACAACTGACTTGCCACCAAAGAAAAATCGGGAGTCAAATCTCAATGAGTGTATTATCGAGTATCAACCAACTTAGGACTACACCAAATACAACTATCTCACTACTTCCTAATGTCCAAGTTGGTCAATTAAAGGTTGTAAGGTCAATTGATGCTTTATGACACCACGCAGCGGCCTCGTATTCTCCTTGATTACTCAAGGGCTACCGGTACCAACCAAAGTGTCACATCAACGTAGCTATTGCTTCAACCGTATCGGTATACTCCGTACAATTCCATGATCTATTGCTACTTACCTAAAAGGTGCCCCAGATCCGGGTGTAGGATCTATAGTAACCCAAATAAACCCTCAAAAGTAAAGCAATCAAAGCACACAGAGCAGTTAAATAATGAACTAACTCTAAGGTAACCCCACTTTTTGTATTCCCCAGCAGAGTCGCCAGTTCTGAGATACGGTGGCAGAACCGACTGTTTAATATTGGTTTTGCATTGGTATTCACAAATGTTGTAGTAAGTAAGAGTCGTCACTGACTTTTCTTTTATCTAAATTAAGGAAAGGGTGAAAAGAACAGAAAAAGACCTTTTCAATTTTCTGAGTAAGGGGGGTAGATTATGGAAATGGGAGGTGTTAGCACCCTTTCCATCCGTAGTTTTCTACGGGCTCTTAGAGGTTTGCTCGTTTTGAAATACCTTTGTGCTTTGTGTGTTTTAAAAATGTTTGGAAAATGCCTTAGTGCGGCGATTTGCTTTGCATTTAACTCTTGTATCAATCCTCAAGAGTGTTAACAAAGTAGATGTTTAGAAAATTGCTTTTGAAAAGTAGTATTTGTGTAAGTGCAAAATGTTTTTTGAGCAAACTTCTAACAGCTATCTACTTTTATACTAAAAAGGGTCATTCTTTTCCTCCTATCCTACTATTAGTGAGTAAGTAGCCCTATCATTGGATATATTAGGGATATTCGAAAGGGACGTTACAGTCACGAAGGCAACTTGTGGAGACGCTTTAGAAATTTTGTTTAGGGACTAGATCATTTACCGAGAAGGCAACTGTATGATCAACGAGGGACTATGATCTTTTAATTTATGGGTCTTTGCTAAAGCATTCCTGCCCCATGACTGTTTTATTTCTGAAGGCAACCAAAGATAGGTACCCTAGAGGTGTATATGTGCAAATGTGTTATGTTCAGTTATTTTTGTCTTTTTATTAAGTTTGCTAACGTTTGATTTCAGTCTTTTCATACACGCCTAGTTACTAGCAGTTAATATATACATGAATGTAAAGTGTGAAGATAAAACCCTACGCTATTACATGGCTTCAGGGAGGGGGTTTACAATGTACAAAAATTGGGGGAAGAAAAAAATAATAAATAAAGTGGTAAAAATCCTAATTAGTTTATTACATACAATATACAGGTACAATAATGAATAGAAATTGTAAAAATAAATAATGCGCACGGAAGTTGAAGATACGTCTAACAACCTAGTAAGAAAATCTTTTTGCTTATTTTTTGATTTAAGAAAGTAAATAACCTAAAAATATATTTAAAAAATAAAATTAATCAAGAAAAATAGTCTAAATTCTTTTTTAGTTTTTTTTCATTATTTAAAGAAAATAATTAAACATAAATTAAGTCCTAAGTTCTAATTTATTTTTAATTAAAGAAAAATAGTTAAAATAGTTTTTTACTAATTCACAAAATTAATTTAATTAAAAAACTAAAACTATATTTTTTGTGATTTTATTATTACGTTATACTAATTAAATAAATGAAGAAAACAAATTAAAATAAAAAATATATAAAGCAAAGTAACAAAAACAATGCGAAATGGGCCAGGATGATTAGAAATTGGGTGGTGCTGAAATTGAATTTTTCTAGGCCCAAGTGAATGTTAAGCCCAGGCCACGTTGGATCAGGTAAGATGAGGCGTTGAGGGCGCATGGTGGATCTCAAATTGAAGCCTTTAGATCTAGACCCCTTATGATTTGAAGGCTAGATCTGATGGTGTTTGGTACACTTCTGGCCATGTAATGCATCAAATCTGCATGAAACATTAGAAAATATAAAAATGGAGCTTACTGTGGCGTTTTGTGATGTTTCAGGGCTTGGTAATGATTGCAAAAGCTTCAGGGAGCCTCCAAGAATATATTTGGATCTTTTGATTGGACTGAGGAAGGCTGGAATCTAAAATGCGAATTTACAACTGTAATATGGTGGGAGAACTGACTTGGGTTTTGCGTTTGTATTCGCACTTGTTCGGTTGAGCAAGAGTCGCCACCGACTTTTTATTTTATCCTAAAGGAAAGGTTAAAAAAGCACAGCAAAAACCTTTTGAGATATTTCGTGGGTTCGGGGGGTAGATTATGAAAAGGGAAGGTATTAGCACCCTTTTCATCCATGGTTATCCATGGGCTCTTAGTTACTTGGTTTTTTAGATCACTTGCCTTGATTTTCGATTGCTTTGAAATTTGTGGTGTGTGTGTGTTTTAAAAATGTTTTTGAAGAGATGCCTTGTCTTAGGAAACCGTTGTATTTGACTCGTGTTTGAGTGTTTTACAAAAGTGTGTATCTTTTTGAAAAGATGTTTCAAAATGTTTTTGAGAGTTGTTTGAAAGTGTGTATGAAGTGTGGTTTTTGAAAAGGAGGCAAGTGTTTTTGCAAATTGATCTCAAGTAACTAAGAGTTTTGTCTACCCCTATTAAACTCAAAGGTTTTCTCTATGTTTTCAACCCCTTTTAACAATTTTGTTCCACCATTGAATTTGGTGGACAATCTTGCGTTTATGATGTTTAACGGGACGGGCGCGGGTCATCGTATGGACCATGAATGCAATGGTGCCAAGTGTCTTTGGCAATTTGCTTTGAAGGGACTATGATCATTCTATTTAGTCAACTTTCGAAAGCGTCATCGAGGGACTTATGATCATTTGAATTCGTTTTGCCAAAGAAACTCGACGTGCAAGCATGGCCCATTTTGGAAGGCAACATGTGGGATTACCCTAGAGGGTGCAAGTGTAATTGTGTATTGATTTCATGTATTTGTCTTTGTATTAGGTTATCTAGCGTTTGATTTTATGTACATACAAACCCTAGGTCTAACCATGGTATAATTTGAAAGCGGTAAATTGCAAGAATTTAAAGTCTACGCTATTACAAATAGTATCCGGGAGTGGGGGTACAAATTCACAAATGGGGATGAGACTTTAGGAATGTAGTGTCCAATAATTTACAACCAAATCGAATTGCGATGAAAGTGTAAACAATGTATAGTAACGTATAAGAATAGCAATTGTACATGTATAAGATGTAAAATGTATTGTGTAAGTGTAAGTGTAAGTGTATATGTAATTATTTACAAGTTAAGAAAATGTGAATTTTAAAGGTATTATTAAGTATTGTTAACTTAAATGAAAAGAATTAGATGTTTATTTAATTAATCTATAATCTTGTATTTTTCTTTAATATGTACAAAAAAGGGTATTTTGAAAGAAAGAAAAATGTTTTAGATTTTAATTACATTATGTATATATAAAAAAGGTATTTTAATTGATTATGTACAAAGATGATATCTTGAAAAAAGAAAAGTATTTATCTTAAAAGAAAAATTATGTAACTATGTATTTATGTACAAATTGATGTATTTTAAGAAAAGAAAGGAAAATATTTTAGATTCTATTCTTTTATGTATTTTTACAAATAAGAACATTTTAATAAAAGAAAGAAAAGAAAAGTTTTTAGTTCCATTATATTATGTGTCATTGTATAAATAAAATGTTTTAATAAAACAAAACAAAAAAAAAGAAAAATGTTTTAGTGTTTTAATTATATTAATTTAACAAGTAAAAAAAAGATGAGGAAAAGAGTTGAATAGGCCAAAAGGAAATTAACCAGAATGGACATGAGGGGGGGGGGGGGGGGGATGCGCTGGCTTTAGAAGTGGGCTTTAGGCCTAGAAACGGGTTAGGCCCAGTTTATTCTCTCAACGTTTTTTAGGGTTGTCTATTCTTGCGTTCATTTGAGGCTAGCTTAGGGTTTGTAACATACAGAAGCGCGCCGCTCGCTTCTTCGTTCGCCTTTGCCTTTGCCTGAGCTTCTTTCGCCCAATGGCCACCGGTGCTTCAGTCAGCTCCTTCTTCTCCAAGGTCACGTAGGCAACGGTCTACAAGGTACTGATTTTCACTTTGTATGTTTTACGCCTTTGCATGTTTTTATTTACTTCTGATTCTCTTTTATATTGTTCAATGTTTGCACGAGATGTGGAAAAGAAAAGAAATGAAGGGTTATACCTTTGGAGAGTAGGTGAGAAGGACCGGAGGCACCTAGGGCGGCCAAGGGCGGAGGAAAATGTGACGCGTTGCGAGCTAGTTTACTTTGCCGGAACTTGGTATTTCTGTACTTTTCTTTAGGCTTTGTGATGTTTGTGGTACTTCTGGATATACTTCGTATGTTTCTTTGGTTTCCTCGATTGTCTCTGATGCTTGCTTTCTGAATTGGTTGCCTTGAGTTGCTTGCCTTGTATGCCTCAATACTTCTTTATCTCCTTCTTCTGTTGCCTTGACGCCTCTGTGTGTTTGACCCTTTGTATGCTTGTTCTTTGCCCAATGATGAATATTTCTGAGGGCTTGTGATGTTTGATCTTTTTGGTGTTTCTGAGTATGCTTATGAGATATGTTTGATGATGCTTGGATGGTGATGGAAGGTTATGTTGAATGCCTTTGGGCTTGACAGGGTTTTGATGGTTTTACTAATTTAAACTTGACAGATTTTGGCCTTGAATGGTTAGGCTGGTTGTTTGTCTTGACTATGCTTTGGCCTGATAGGTTTAAGCTTGCAGGTTTTGATTGATTTACTGGTTTAAGGTTTATGTTGCAGTTTGTTTGAAACTGGCAAAAATCTGTAGGTTTTGCTCCAGGCTTTGAATGGTAAGGCTTCAGGCAGGTTTGAGGTCTGGTTTACTTCAGGCTATGTGTTTGGGCTTGACAGTTTGTATCAAGGTTTATGCAGGTTGTGAGTTCATGTTTTTGGCTTGGACAGGGTAGGCGTTTTGAGTAGTAAGGCTTGATGCTGTCTTAGGCTTTTTCTGGTTCTGAAGCTTGGCTTCAGTTTGGTGCAGGTTAAAGGCTTATGCAAGTTTTGGGTCTGGAGGCTTTTGACAGGTTGCCCTTGCAAAATTTTTAAGCTTGCAGGTTTCAAGCTTTTGCTGGTTTAAGGCTGGAAGGTCTTTTGACAGTTTGTGGTTATCTCTGTTTGATATCTCTCTTGATATGTTGTCTCTTGATATCTTACCCCCTTTTGATAGCTGTTAGCTGTTTATTATATCTTATCTTTATGCCTAAATCCAAACCTGTAAGCCTAAACTCTTTTCTCTCTTCTCTCTCCAGTACCATTAAAATAATAAACAATGTTTTATGTGTACTTTTCTGAAAGGGTGACTGATGGAAAATGATGCTTTGAAGAGCTTTGTTTGCTTGCATACTAATCTTTCTCTGCATATCCTTTCATATCTTCTTTTGACAGCTTTGCTTCCTTGTGACAGTATCTTGTACTTTTGTATCTTTGATATCTTTGGCAGCTTTTTGGATAATTTGTGACTTTAGTTAGGCCATTCTGTTTGCCTTTGGACTCTGTAGTTTGATTTGGACTTGGACCTTGCATCATGCTGTTTGAAACTTGAACTATGCAGTTTGACAATTTTGACTTGTGAATTTCAACTTTGTGCATTCATGATTAGCAAACAAATATTCATCCCTCTTTGTGAACCGGGAGAGATCCCGTGATTTACAGAGAGGGCTAACTGATTCCAGTCAGTTGCCCTTAATGATGAACTTTATTTTTATCTGTCTCTCTCTTTAATATTTATCTGCAATTGACTTTTCTTTTGTTCTTTGTTTTGCAGATAAAATTCCATGGAGTACTGGAGCAAGGGATAAAATATAAAGAATTGAAGATTTAGAAAAATACTTAGGATAGTTTTTATTTAAATTTAAATAAATGTAATATTGTTATTGTAAATATTTTGTAAACAAAAAAACAATTATACAAATAATTTAAAGATAAATAAAAAGTCCTTTTATTTGATTAATTCTTTTCTTCTCCAATTGTTTATTTATTATTTAAAATTATTTAAATTATAATAAATGGAAAATAAATTCCAATCATTTAAATTCAGAATAGTAAATAATTAAATAAACATTTCTTCGGCATTGATCAATTAAATTTGGCACTTCACAAATCCAAATTAATGCACAATCAATCGTAACAACTGCCCAGATCTATTCTTCCTTTTACTGATTTTTACCAGACACTGCAAATTCAATCCAAAAGCATCCTTTCACTGATTTAGTCACACAATGCGAATTTAATCCAAATGTTTCAATCCACATCCCAGCATAACTTGAAAATCACTGTAGAATTTAAATCTTTCCGAGAACGCGCGCACAAAAACCCTAATTCCTGATCAAATGCCAAAGAAGCGTTCGCCTGATCAAAGTTGAGCCAAAATCAACCAAAACCCTAAACAAACTGCTTGAATTGTTCCAGAGCCATGAAAATCAATGAAAACCCTAATTTTGTCTGACTGACGAGAAAAGTCTGTTTGACCGATTCTTGAGCCAATCTGAAAAGTCAGGAAAAGCCTGAAGTTGTGATTTCTTGTGGAAAAATACGAGGGAAAATTTTGGGGTACAACAGTTGCCCCTGTTCAATCTTCTTGAACCTGAAGAGTTAGATTGGCAAGTTTGCCTTTCGCGACTCGAAGGTAAAAGAAGATTGGACACTAGAGTGCCCTAAAATTTGCACTCGGTGATGTGATGGTAGAGGGAATGGGCTTAAAGATGCCATTTGGTGATGGGCTTAAAGATGCCATCTGATGCGATAGAATCTTGTCGGGGGATGGGCTTAGAGATGCCATCTGAGAATGGGCTTAAAGATGCCATTTGAGAATGGGCTTAAAGATGCCATTTGGAATGAGTATCAGAAAGGTGTCCATGTTTTGGACCATCTCTGAACTGGGGGTCTGAATAAGCAATAGATTGACATCCGTATCTGGAGGCATCCGTAAACTGTTTTCAAAAGTTGAGAAGAGTCTGAACAAGCGATAGATTAACATCCGTTGTTGGGAGGAATCTGTAAACTGTTTTCAGAAGTCTTGAAGTTGAATAAGCAATAGAGCAGCATCCGTTGTTGGGAAGCGTCCGTAAACTGTTTTCAAAAGTTGCATCTGAACAAGCGATAGATTAACATCCGTTGTTGGGAGGAATCCGTAAACTGTTTTCAGAAGTCTTGAAGTTGAATAAGCAATAGAGCATCATCCGTTGTTGGGAAGCGTCCGTAAACTGTTTTCAAAAGTTGCATCTGAACAAGCGATAGATTAACATCCATTGTTGGGAAGAATCCGTGAACGGTTTTCAGAAGTCTTGAAGTTGAATAAGCAATAGAGCAACATCCGTTGTTGGGAAGTGTCCGTAAATTGTTTTCAAAAGTCGCATCTGAACAAGCGATAGATTAACATCCGTTGTTGGGAGGAATCCGTAAACTATTTTCAGAAGTTGCATCTGAACAAGCGATAGATTAACATCCGTTGTTGGGAAGAATCCGTAAACTGTTTTCAGAAGTCTTGAAGTTGAAGAGGAACCGGTGTAGGGTTTCCTGATGATGCGTCCGTGTAAAACTGCATCTGAGTGAATCTGGAATAAGTATCAGAATGTCGCCGTGTCCGGTTCACATCTGAACTATTTCTGGATGAATTTCGGAAGATGATCTTTGTCTGTCGACTGATCTTACCTGAAAAGGTAAAGGGTTAGTTGTATGCAATGTTATGATGTATGATGCAATGTATGTGACATCAATGTTTATGACATGAATGTGATGAATGCGCATGTAAGCTGATGAGCTATCTTGCTGAGGATAAATGAATCCTGGATGGCTGAAGATAAAAGAATCTTGACTGCTGCCGGGGAGGGCAAGAATCTTCTGATTGTTGAAAATGAGAAGTCTTGGGACCACTGTTGGGGAAATCAGAAGCTTGGGTTGTGTGCCAAACTACTGGGGACTTCCTGTTTTGAGGAGATCTGTGCAGGATTTCCTGATGATGAGTCCGTGTAAAACTGCATCGGGTTTTTGAACACTTTTGACATTCGAATGCCCCAAGTGGTGATGTAGATAATTTTCTGGCTTATTACAGGTGTTAATCCACAATCGGTCGTTCACAGATATTTTCCTGGCTTGTTACAGGTGTTGATCTCTGACCTGAGAAAGAAAGATGGTTCCCTGGCTTGTTACAGGTGTTGATCTTCAATCTCTTCAGATGTGCCCTGGCTAGATACAGGAATCGAATCTGGAAATAGTCGTCAACAGATATGCCCTGGCTGGATACAGGAATCGAATCTTCAAACTCTTCAGACGTGCCCTGGCTAGATACAGGAATCGAGTCTGGAAATAGTCATCAACAGATAAGCCCTGGCTGGATACAGGAATCGAATCTTTAAACTCTTCAGACGCACCCTGGCTAGATACAGGAATCGAGTCTGGAAATAGTCGTCAACAGATATGCCCTGGCTGGATACAGGAATCGAATCTTCAAACTCTTCAGACGTGCCCTGGCTAGATACAAGAATCGAGTCTGGAAATAGTCGTCAACAGATATGCCCTGGCTGGATACAGGAATCGAATCTTCAAACTCTTCAGACGTGCCCTGGCTAGATACAGGAATCGAGTATGGAAATAGTGATAGTTGATTTGTTGGTGGTTGTAATTTCCAGCAGGTGGTGAAGGAATGATGGAACACTTTTGACATTCGAATGCCCCAAGTGATGATGAGTCTTGAATCAGATTATTCTGCGATTTGAGAGATTTCTTGAAATCTTGACTGGACTGCCCCAGGTTAACTGAATTTTGAAAGATCTGTTGAAACCTTGACTGAACTGCCCCAGGCTAACTGGATGGTGCTATGTCATGCCCCTTGTTGATAGGAGATTAGTAATGGAAGTGTCGTCCTTTTGAAGTGATTTTGCTCACTGAGAGAGTTTTCGTTCCTCCGAACATTCGCTGTATGAAATTCTTCGCTGTCAAACAAAAAGCCAAATGCAGACAGTGATATTCAAGCAATTCAAAGTTTATTTTTGTCTTGAAGTTTTGAAAAATGCGTTTTTTAGCAGAAAACTTTTCATAAGACAAGTCAACACAAGATTTAGAGCAAAGCCTTACAGGAGTCAGGATACATTTTGTAACAGTATACTTTCGAACTAACCCATGCTTCAATTAAGACTTTTGAAGGGTTGTAACGTGGCTTGGCTCACGGTTTAAGAAACAAGGGATAAAGGCTCAAAGTTTATTTATACCCACCCGCTCTTTGTGATATTCTTCATACCTAAGCTCAGTTAATTGTGCGTCGTACTCTGTTTTGAGTTTGGAACGACTTTTGGGCGATGGTTCACCAGTTGCATTTGGGGGGACAATCATCATCTCCTTTTTCTTTTGCAACATTTTTCATGTTGATGAGGATTTGTAATGACCTCACTATTTTGATTTTGATTTGTTATCCCTAATTTTTGCCTGACTGTTCCCATTTTCGAGATTACAGTCAGCGGGATGCCCCAGCTTTCTTAAGCCTCCTTTATAGGTTTTGGCTTGGTGGGCTTTTCTCTTTAGAGAGATTGACTGCCTATGTGATAGGGAACCACCCTTGTCTTTTGATTCCAAAGGAATGCTTTTCTTTTTCTTTGACGTCGTCCGTTGTATTACGAATTGAGAGTTTGCGATTTCAATGCGCGTTTTTTCTTGAATTAACTGAGATACTACCCTGCCCCAGGTTTATATCAAAGGTTTTGATCGTTCAGAACAGAAAACTCCTACTTCTTTGGCTCGAAGGGGTTGACTAGGGATTATCTTCCTTATAACTCCAGTGTTTGGGAATTGAAAGAAATGCCTGTACATCATCAGCAAGGTCTGTTCAAAAGCATACTGTATGAGATCATGGTATTGTTTCGTCATCCTCCCTCTAAAGGCTTGCAGCTTTTTATCAAGAGTCAGATATCATAAAGAAAAGCATAAGAGTAGTGAAACGCATGGATGAATTCAAGACAATCATATGCAATGCATTAATGAAAACAGAGTTTAACATCAACAGATAATTGTTTGACAACAAAAGAAATTACAACTTTGAAAATTCAAAATGAAGCAAAAGTCTTTCAGCTTGAGCTTTGTCACTCCAGGTGGAGAACTCCTTAACGGAAGATTTTCGTCTCGCCGTCTGGCATGAATTCCAGCACTCCAATGTCGATCAGATCTTGAATCTTGTTCTTCAAGGCCCAACAGTCGTTGGTGTCGTGTCCCGGGCTGTAGGAGTGGTAAACACAAAATGCATCGGGACGATAGTTAAGAGAGGAGGTATTGAGCTTCTGAGGAGGATCCCTTAGGGTAAGCAGGTTGACCTCCAGCAGGCGCTTCAATATGAAGAATGATGGTATCACAGTCTCCGTGAACTGTCTTCCCGACGTTTCTGGCTTACACCGATTACCCCGTTGACGCTGGCGAGGTTGTTGATGGGCTTGTGACCCTGAAGCAAGCGAAGGAGCCTTCCCCTTGTCTTCTTGAGTGGATGGAGGCTGAGCGGTGACTTGCTCTTCAACCTCAGACGTTTGCCCCAATTGGTTGTTTGGAAGCAGTTGGCGGACAAGAACCCTGAGTTCCTCTTGTCTTTGAGATAGGTCTTGGATGAGAGCCATCTGGCCCACCAACTGTCCCATCACTTGGATTCTCAATGTTGTCAGATCAAACTTCAGCTCCGCAAGCTGATCACTCCTGGCATTGTTTGAATTCTCCAAGCCCTTTGTGAGGAGAGCTTTCATTTCTTCTTTCCCCAGAGACAAGTTAAGGAACATTTCCTGCAGCTGAGTAGTCTGGTCTTGGATGTCTTTGACAGACCTTTCTAGAGCCATCTCTTACTGAAATAAACAGCAGGAGAGTAAGGAAACCTGAAAAAGGAAAGATCGTCAAGATGCAATGCATGATATGTGGATGCATGCTTTCAAGGATCTCTTGGGGTAAACACAAGAAAATGTTAGAGGTTGAACTTTGCTCTTGGATTGGAGAACTTTGCACCGGTGGATGTCTTTCCACGAGAATCAAGCTCACCATGTCCAGTGGGTCATAGCCACTGATTCAAGTTGTTGCACTTGAACTTTGATTGGCATTGGTTAGAGGAGAAACCTCTTGCCCCCTTGGTAGGCGTCTGGTTCAACGTAACCCTGCATCAAAAGAATCCTCGAGATCCTTGAAATGGTTATTGAAAATGCTATGGTATGATGACATGATGTTATGTATATGTATGAAAAAGCAAGTGAGTGTATATACAGGTAATCATATTCACACAAAGCAAACAAGTCCTTAGGTTTAGGCTTGCATGGGGTTATAGGTAAGTACCCTCTTCAAGTTAGTTGGCTCATCCTGTCCTAAAATAGAAACTGGGTTCTAAGGAGCTCAATATCATTGGATTGTTTTCTGTGTTCATTGTTTTGGTTTAGCCACTTACTGGCGACCAAAATATTCCAAGAAAACAACCCTCAAATGAGTGTAGTATCGAGTATCTACCAACTTCGGATTGTACCAAAGTCGGTCATCTCACTACCCCTAAAAAGGCTAAGATGGTCAATTAAGGTTCTAAGAGTTCGTTAGTGCTTCACGACATCACTCAGCGGCCCCGTACTCTCCTTGATTGAACTCAAGGGTTACCGGTACTCACAAATATGTCACACTAACATAGCTTACTGCTTCAACCATGTCGGTATACCCCGCACAGTTCCCTCACAGTTTTTGCTATTTACCTAAAAAGGTGCCCCAAATTCGGGTGTAGGATTTACAACAAACCCAAACAAGAACCCAAAAGATAAAGCAATTAAGTCAATCAAAGCAAGAAAGTAAAGGTGATCTAAACCCTAAGGTAACCCCACTTTTAAGAAATCCCCAGCAGAGTCACCAGTTCTGTAATACAGTGGGAGAACAGACTTGGGTTTTGCGTTTATATTCGCACTTGTTCGGTTGAGCAAGAGTCGCCACCGACTTTTTATTTTATCCTAAAGGAAAGGTTAAAAAAGCACAGCAAAAACCTTTTGAGATATTTCGTGGGTTCGGGGGGTAGATTATGAAAAGGGAAGGTATTAGCACCCTTTTCATCCATGGTTATCCATGGGCTCTTAGTTACTTGGTTTTTTAGATCACTTGCCTTGATTTTCGATTGCTTTGAAATTTGTGGTGTGTGTGTGTTTTAAAAATGTTTTTGAAGAGATGCCTTGTCTTAGGCAACCGTTGTATTTGACTCGTGTTTGAGTGTTTTACAAAAGTGTGTATCTTTTCGAAAAGATGTTTCAAAATGTTTTTGAGAGTTGTTTGAAAGTGTGTATGAAGTGTGGTTTTTGAAAAGGAGGCAAGTGTTTTTGCAAATTGATCTCAAGTAACTAAGAGTTTTGTCTACCCCTATTGAACTCAAAGGTTTTCTCTATGTTTTCAACCCCTTTTAACAATTTTGTTCCACCATTGAATTTGGTGGACAATCTTGCGTTTAGGATGTTTAACGGGACGGGCGCGGGTCATCGTATGGACCATGAATGCAATGGTGCCAAGTGTCTTTGGCAATTTGCTTTGAAGGGACTATGATCATTCTATTTAGGCAACTTTCGAAAGCGTCATCGAGGGACTTATGATCATTTGAATTCGTTTTGCCAAAGAAACTCGACGTGCAAGCATGGCCCATTTTGGAAGGCAACATGTGGGATTACCCTAGAGGGTGCAAGTGTAATTGTGTATTGATTTCATGTATTTTTCTTTGTATTAGGTTATCTAGCATTTGATTTTATGTACATACAAACCCTAGGTCTAACCATGGTATAATTTGAAAGCGGTAAATTGCAAGAATTTAAAGTCTACGCTATTACAAATAGTATCCGGGAGTGGGGGTACAAATTCACAAATGGGGATGAGACTTTAGGAATGTAGTGTCCAATAATTTACAACCAAATCGAATTGCGATGAAAGTGTAAACAATGTATAGTAACGTATAAGAATAGCAATTGTACATGTATAAGATGTAAAATGTATTGTGTAAGTGTAAGTGTAAGTGTATATGTAATTATTTACAAGTTAAGAAAATGTGAATTTTAAAGGTATTATTAAGTATTGTTAACTTAAATGAAAAGAATTAGATGTTTATTTAATTAATCTATAATCTTGTATTTTTCTTTAATATGTACAAAAAAGGGTATTTTAAAAGAAAGAAAAATGTTTTAGATTTTAATTACATTATGTATATATAAAAAAGGTATTTTAATTGATTATGTACAAAGATGATATCTTGAAAAAAGAAAAGTATTTATCTTAAAAGAAAAATTATGTAACTATGTATTTATGTACAAATTGATGTATTTTAAGAAAAGAAAGGAAAATATTTTAGATTCTATTCTTTTATGTATTTTTACAAATAAGAACATTTTAATAAAAGAAAGAAAAGAAAAGTTTTTAGTTCCATTATATTATGTGTCATTGTATAAATAAAATGTTTTAATAAAACAAAACAAAAAAAAATAAAAATGTTTTAGTGTTTTAATTATATTAATTTAACAAGTAAAAAAAAGATGAGGAAAAGAGTTGAATAGGCCAAAAGGAAATTAACCAGAATGGACATGAGGGGGGGGGGGGGGTGGATGCGCTGGCTTTAGAAGTGGGCTTTAGGCCTAGAAACGGGTTAGGCCCAGTTTATTCTCTCAACGTTTTTTAGGGTTGTCTGTTCTTGCATTCATTTGAGGCTAGCTTAGGGTTTGTAACATACAGAAGCGTGCCGCTCGCTACTTCGTTCGTCATCTTGTTCGCCTTTGCCTTTTCCTGAGCTTCTTTCGCCCAATGGCCACCGGTGCTTCAATCAGCTCCTTCTTCTCCAAGGTCACGTAGGCAACGGTCTACAAGGTACTGATTTTCACTTTGTATGTTTTACGCCTTTTCATGTTTTTATTTACTTCTGATTCTCTTTTATATTGTTCAATGTTTGCACGAGATGTGGAAAAGAAAAGAAATGAAGGGTTATACCTTTGGAGAGGAGGTGAGAAGGACCGGAGGCACCTAGGGCGGCCAAGGGCGGAGGAAAATGTGACGCGTTGCGAGCTAGTTTACTTTGCCGGAACTTGGTATTTCTGTACTTTTCTTTAGGCTTTGTGATGTTTGTGGTACTTCTGGATATACTTCGTATGTTTCTTTGGTTGCCTCGATTGTCTCTGATGCTTGCTTTCTGAATTGGTTGCCTTGAGTTGCTTGCCTTGTATGCCTCAGTACTTCTTTATCTCCTTCTTCTGTTGCCTTGACGCCTCTGTATGTTTGAACCTTTGTATGCTTGTTCTTTGCCCAATGATGAATATTTCTGAGGGCTTGTGATGTTTGATCTTTTTGGTGTTTCTGAGTATGCTTATGAGATATGTTTGATGATGCTTGGATGGTGCTGGAAGGTTATGTTGAATGCCTTTGGGCTTGACAGGGTTTTGATGGTTTTACTAATTTAAACTTGACAGATTTTGGCCTTGAATGGTTAGGCTGGTTGTTTGTCTTGACTATGCTTTGGCCTGATAGGTTTAAGCTTGCAGGTTTTGATTGATTTACTGGTTTAAGGTTTATGTTGCAGTTTGTTTGAATGGAAAAAATCTGTAGGTTTTGCTTCAGGCTTTGAATGGTAAGGCTTCAGGCAGGTTTGAGGTCTGGTTTACTTCAGGCTATGTGTTTGGGCTTGATAGTTTGTATCAAGGTTTATGCAGGTTGTGAGTTCATGTTTTTGGCTTGGACAGGGTAGGCGTTTTGAGTAGTAAGGCTTGATGATGTCTTAGGCTTTTTCTGGTTCTGAAGCTTGGCTTCAGTTTGGTGCAGGTTAAAGGCTTATGCAGGTTTTGGGTTTGGAGGCTTTTGACAGGTTGCCCTTGCAAAATTTTTAAGCTTGCAGGTTTCAAGCTTTTGCTGGTTTAAGGCTGGAAGGTCTTTTGACAGTTTGTGGTTATCTCTGTTTGATATCTCTCTTGATATGTTGTCTCTTGATATCTTATGCTCCCCCTTTTGATAGCTGTTAGCTGTTTATTATATCTTATCTTTATGCCTAAAGCCAAACCTGTAAGCCTAAACTCTTTTCTCTCTTCTCTCTCCAGTACCATTAAAATAATAAACAATGTTTTATGTGTACTTTTCTGAAAGGGTGACTGATGGAAAATGATGCTTTGAAGAGCTTTGTTTGCTTGCATACTAATCTTTCTCTGCATATCCTTTCATATCTTCTTTTGACAGCTTTGCTTCCTTGTGACAGTATCTTGTACTTTTGTATCTTTGATATCTTTGGCAGCTTTTTGGATAATTTGTGACTTTAGTTAGGCCATTCTGTTTGCCTTTGGACTCTGTAGTTTGATTTGGACTTGGACCTTGCATCATGCTGTTTGAAACTTGAACTATGCAGTTTGACAATTTTGACTTGTGAATTTCAACTTTGTGCATTCATGATTAGCAAACAAATATTCATCCCTCTTTGTGAACCGGGAGAGATCCCGTGATTTGCAGAGAGGGCTAACTGATTCCAGTCAGTTGCCCTTAATGATGAACTTTATTTTTATCTGTCTCTCTGTTTAATATTTATCTGCAATTGACTTTTCTTTTGTTCTTTGTTTTGCAGATAAAATTTCATGGAGTACTGGAGCAAGGGATAGAAGATGAAGAATTGAAGATTTAGAAAAATACTTAGGATAGTTTTTATTTAAATTTAAATAAATGTAATATTGTTATTGTAAACATTTTGTAAACAAAAAAATAATTATACAAATAATTTAAAGATAAATAAAAAGTCCTTTTATTTGATTAATTCTTTTCTTCTCCAATTGTTTATTTATTATTTAAAATTCTTTAAATTATAATAAATGGAAAATAAATTCCAATCATTTAAATTCAGAATAGTAAATAATTAAATAAACATTTCTTCGGCATTGATCAATTAAATTTGGCACTTCACAAATCCAAATTAATGCACAACCAATCGTAACAACTGCCCAGATCTATTCTTCCTTTTACTGATTTTTACCAGACACTGCAAATTCAATCCAAAAGCATCCTTTCACTGATTTAGTCACACAATGCGAATTTAATCCAAATGTTTCAATCCACATCCCAGCATAACTTGAAAAGCACTGTAGAATTTAAATCTTTCCGAGAACGCGCGCACAAAAACCCTAATTCCTGATCAAATGCCAAAGAAGCGTTCGCCTGATCAAAGTTGAGCCAAAATCAACCAAAACCCTAAACAAACTGCTTGAATTGTTCCAGAGCCATGAAAATCAATGAAAACCCTAATTTTGTCTGATTGACGAGAAAAGTCTGTTTGACCGATTCTTGAGCCAATCTGAAAAGTCAGGAAAAGCCTGAAGTTGTGATTTCTTATGGAAAAATACGAGGGAAAATTTTGGGGTACAACAACAACTTTGATATTTTTTGCAAAATTTGTAGAGCTTTTCCAGGCTGTATATCATGTGTCTTGAAGCTTGCTAATGTGTCCTTTATATAGAGAGGATGGAGGAGACAAGAGAACAAAGGTAATAACAACCATAAACATGTGTTATTAAAGCCAAGAATGGTGTTTTTTAACTTTGCCAAAGACATGGAATTTTGTCCTTTTTGAATTTGAATGAACGTGGACATTGCTTGCATGAAATTTTATGGGCCTAGGCTGTCCAAAACATCAACCCAAAACTCAAATCCCATTTCCAATTATTTTATACATTTTATTTTATATTTATTTGAAATAAATTAAAATAAATATGAATAAAATAGTTAGCAAATGCAAGGCATGGAAAGAATGATTTTATAGGTCCTATATAAGCTTAGGAAGATGTTTGAAGTCCAAGAAATTAAGCCATTAACCTAAAACTTCATGTTTGCTCAATGCATGATTCTTGAAAATTCCCAAATTTTCCAAACTTGGGCAAGCCATAACTTTCTCAATTTTTATCTCATGATGATGACCTTGGACTTTTTAGAAATCCCAAGATGTCTACTTCAATACTTATTTTGATAAATTTTGCATTTGAAGATTTTATCTTGATGTAAATGGTCTTGACAAAAAGTTCCTTTTGTTGACTTTCTGAAAATGACATGTAATGTATAAGCTTATATCTTTCAAATGGTGCATTTATTGGACTTGAGGGATGAAGAGAGGATGTAGGGAATTGGATTCTCTTCAAAATGAGCTTTTTTTGGGAAAAAATGGATGAGGTATGAGAAAGTTATGCCTAATCAAAGTTTGGTTGACTTTTCCTATAGAAACCCTAATTAACAATTCTTTACTTTTGATGAATTATGAGCATTTATTGAGGGATCATGATCAACCCTTGATCAAATGATGGATATCACTTAAAAATATTGACGTTGACCAAAAATCTTGAAGTTTGACTGTATATAGACCATAATTGACTTTTGACCTAGTATAGTTAATTTTCAAGCATTTGAGCAATTGACTGAGCAAACTTGTAGTGCAAGGTATGAAATTTTTCATGGATAATCTTGAAGACATATTAGGAAAATGGAAGACATTTGAGACCTTTGGAGCTCACACATCTTGGTGAAAAATGAAACCCTAGTTGGAAGGCCAATGCTTAGGAGGAGAATTTGTATGATCAATTCTTGGTCAACCTTGAGAAATTGAGGACCTCTAGGAGTATGTCTTGTGTGAAAATGGGAGGGAAACTTTTGGGGTACAACAGCATCTTTAAGCCCATTCCCGACACAATCAACCAACACATCATCAAGTGTATATTTATGAGCACTCTAGTGTTTAATCATCTTCCACCTTCATGTCAGGAATGGCAGACCCGCCAATCTGATTCTTAAGGTTTAAATGGATTGAACATAGGCAGCTATTGTACCAGAAAATTTGCCCTCTCCTTTTTCAAGAAATTCTTCACAAATGATCTCTACTTCTCAAGGATTCTCAAGGAGTTGATCAGACATAATCATCTCCGAAGCACTGGGACTCCAAATTAGGGTTTTGATTGAGAATGACCAATCTTTAATTTTTAACCCAGTACATGACTTATTGGTTCGAAACATGATCTCAAGGGTTCAATTACATCATTTTGACTTAATCGCATATTTTAATTCATCTCCCGAGATCAGTGGGTTGATAGATGAAATTTGGTCAACTGATGAAAAAGTCAACTATACACTGAAAAGTCAAACTTTGACTTTTTGATCAAATTTGAGTTTCAAAAATAACATTTCACCAAGACATTCAAAATATGGAATTTGATCATCAAAAATCAAGAAAGTTAAAGGTCATTTTGGAAACACAAACTTTACAAGACTTAAAATTTTTTCTAAGTGTTTGTATACTTGTTAATTTCATTGCTTCATGACATCTTTTAATTACAATTCAGAATAATTCAAGATGTTACAAATGATTCAAATTAGTACAAGGGTGCATTTTTTTTTTACAAATTACAAATCCTAAAGCTTTGTCTTGTTTGAATTTTTCATTTGACTCAATCTCCAAAACCTTACCATTATGCTGTCCATAAAACCAGACTTGTATCATGCTACAAATGATGCTATCAAGAAAAGCCCTAAAATATGATATGCTGCCAAGTCCAAGCTTGCTGCTATAGGCCCAAAACTATGTTAACAAATAGTTTGTTGTCCTTCTACAAAACAACCCTGCACCAAGCTGCCACTCCACTCCAAAACTGCTATAAAACAGTCCTATTATGCTGCCTACAACCTTGTCCAAACCTGCACTATATCAGTCCCACATTTGCACCAAATTAGCACATGAGAGCTGCATCTAAAAGGAAATGAGATGGAATACCCAAACAATTCAAAAGCTTATTTTTTCCCCTCCAAATCTCAACCAAACTTCATCTATAAATAAATTGTTTTCACAACACATAAGGGGATGGCTTTTAGAGAGAGAAAAAACAAAAGTCTCTGTGATCTTTGTACATTAAAAAAAAACTCTGCTCTATTTTCATTCACTAAACAAAAAATCCTCAACTCACTATTCCACCTTGAAATCTTTTCCCATAAACCAGTCATCCAAATACTTCATATCACATAGAGATTGTTCAAACACGAGAACAGTTTCTGTAGTGGCATTATCATCACCTTTCAAACACAAGACAATATTGTATAACTTAACTGAGTTGGAGAGTTGTCCAGCAGCTTCCAATATAGAAGGAAGGCTTGGAGCAGTTTCCTGGAGGTTTACTAAAGCTATCACAACATCTGGAAAGAGGTTTAGATATCAAAACAAAATGTTCTCTCAAGGTGAGTCTTCTTAACTTTGAGCTTTTAATTTCAAACATCACTAATGATTCATTTTTGAAGATAAAATATAGTAATTATTTCCCTTTTGAAGCTAACCATTTACTTGCTGTTCATTTTTATCAATCATATGCTGTGAACTAACCTATACAGACAATAAAACAATGTATAGGGAAAAAACTACAACATGAGTCGACACATCCTTACATGAGTCGACTCATTTTAGTGACAAAACAGGGTATGAGTCAACACAAAGCCTTATGTGTCGACACATACTGCTATCTAGACCTAAAATAGAAAGACAAAAGGTGCATGCATTGACACAAAACACGAATGTGTCGACACAAACAAGAATTTAGTCGACACATCCCATTATGCATCGACTCACACTGAGTTGATTTGGTTTTACAGGGGAAAGAAAAGTTATGTGTTGATGCATAGATGCACGTGTCGACACATAATGGTTAAAAAATATTTGTTTCCTTTATTTTACACAGCTTTTATGTTTTCTATATATTTTCTTCATTACTATTCAATATGGTTGTAATAATTAAGCTTATTTCATCCCCATTTGTAAACTGTACCCCCATCTCCCAAGGGATGTAATAGTTTAGGATTTTTAATTTCCGCAAATTTATCGTTTTCTTATAATTGTTAGTAACTAGAGTGTGTATGGCAAGATAAAATCGACCGTTAGAAAACCCTAATCTCAAAGACAAAAATGCATGCAATCAAAACACAATTCACAAAAGCACCTCTAAGGTAACCTCACTTATTGCCTCAAAAAATAGTCATGTCCCTCGAAAATGGGCGCTTTAGAAAAGACCCTGGATAAAAAGATCGTAGTCCCTCGATGACCCTTCGATGTTTCCTTCGGTAAAACGATCTTAGTCCCTATGAAAATTGCTAAAGCATCTCATAAGTTGCCTTCTATGACTATACGATTGACCCACGCCCGTCCCTTCACATCCAAAGATAGGGCTCCTTATCAATCAATGGTAAGGTAGAAATATCTAAAGGAGGAGGAAAAGAACAAAGACCTTTTGAGTAGGTAGGACACTCGTAGTTGCTTTCTCACAAACTAAAACCATCTTTACACTCACACTTTCAAAAACATCTTCAAAAACAAACATTTCCTTGAACTATTTTCAAAACCAACACTTTGTATACATTCTTATAGAGACGAGCATCATGACAAAGTTTGCCGAGACAAAGGCGTTTTCAAAATATTTTCAAACTTACACCAATCACAAACACATTTCAAACAAAGCATTTTCAAAGTGATCAAGCAACTAAGAGCCCATAGATAACTACAAATGAAAAGGGTGATAACACCTTCCCTTTTCATAACCTACCCCCCAAACTCAAGAAAATATCTCAGAAGGTATTTCCTATTCTTTTCACCCTTTCCTTTATTGGATAAAATAAAAGTCGGTGGCGACTCTTGCTATCTGCAACATTTGCGATAAAATGCAAAACACCCAAGTAAGTTCTCCCATCGTATTACAAATGGCTTAGGTAAAAATAAGGGCATCCTGGCGAACCAAAAGGGTTCGGGAAAAAAGTAGGGATATATATAAATATTGTACACCCGGCAAGCCGGAAACCTGGAAAGGAGGCTTGGGCAAAAGAGGGTATCCTGGTGGACTAAAAACCCGAAAGGGCGGTCCAGAAAAAAGTTAGGGATAAAAGCGTACGACTATGTCCCGTTGGATCACCTACTTACAACAAGCTTTGTTACCAAAGTCAAGTTCAAATGGTACAGATAAATTCAATAAACTTCTTCTGACGGCAAGGGATGAGATGCTTGAATATGTAGGGGCAATAACAGAGTTGAAATTCGATGGGATCTATAATACGGTGGGAAAACTGACTTGTTTTTGCATTTTATCGCAAATGTTGCGGATAGCAAGAGTCACCATTGACTTTTCTTTTATCCAATAAGGAAAGGGTGAAAAGAACAGGAAAGACCTTGATATTATTTTGAGTTCAGGGGGTAGATTATGAAAAGGGAAGGTGTTAGCACCCTTTTCATCCGTAGTTATCTACGGGCTCTTAATCGCTAGCTCACTTTTTGAAAATTCTTTGTGAATGTGTGTTTGAAAATATTTTGAAAAATGCCAATATTGAGGAACTTTGTAATGATTCTCATATTTGTCCTCGAGAATGCGTACAAAGTGTTTTGTTCGAAAATATTCTGAAGAAAAGTGTTTATAAAAAATTGTTTGTTAGCAATCGGCTACGAGCGATCTACCTACTCAAAGTCATTCTTGTAATTTCCTCCTCCTTTAGATAGTGCTGCCCTACCATTAGTTAGTATGAATCCCTATCATTGGATGTGAAGGGACATACGCGGGTCATTGTACAGTCATAGAAGGCAACTCGTAGGGGGCGCTTTAGCATTTATCGTTAAGGGACTAAATCGTTTATTGAAGGCGACAATCGAGAGGGTTATCGAGGGACTACGATGTTTGATTTCGAGGGTCAGTGCAAAAGTGTCCCCACGTTTGAGGGACATGACTGCTTTTATCGAAGGAAACAAAGGAGGCTACCCTAGATGTGTGTGTGTGCAAAGTGATTCATGATTCAGTTATTTTATCTTGCATTAGGGTTTTGCTATTGTTTTCTTTTAATCTTGCGATACAACCCTATTAGCTAAACAATTATATACAAGGCATAAAATATAAGTGCGAAAAAGTAAAATTCTACGCTATTACAGGGCCTCGGGAATGGGGGTACAAATAATAAGAAATATGGGGAAATTAAAAAAAAACCCTATCTATTAAACCATGAGCAGTTACATAATTATGAGCAACACAAAAAGAGTAAACTACGCGAAAATGTAAAATAAAGAAAAGAGAAAGAAAATTGTTTTGGTGATTTTTTTTTATAAAAAGAGGTTTGGATGATTAATCTAATAACCTAATTAATTTTAATTAATTAAAAAAAAGAAATTGATTAGTTAAAACCTAAAAACCCTAAATTGATTTTAATTAAAAAAGGTTTTAGTGAAAAAAACCTAAAAAAAACTAAATTAATTGATTAAATAAAAAAACCAAAAATTAATTAGGGTTGATTAAATAAAAACTTAAAACTAAATAGGGTTTATAAAAAATTAAAGGTTTTGAGAAAGGTTTTGTGAAAATAAAAGAAAATAAGAGAAAGAGTAAGAAGAAAAGAGAATTTATGGAAAAAACCTGAAATGGTAGGGGTGGATGTTGAACCCACGCCCTCAGAACTTCCAACCAACATGTTCACCATCAGGCCAGGCACGCCTTGGTATAAAAGAAGGGAAACGAGCGCCTTTTGTAATCTGCAACAAATAAAATCATGAAAAAATGTCAAAATGCCAAAATGATAGGATCAAACCCATGCCTTAGCATAGTAACATTCTATCGCGCACGCTTTAACTACTGGGGTGGTAATACATCAGGTATCTTTACTGAAATAATTAAAACAAATATTAAAACCAATGCATAGACCGGGGAGACGTAGGAGCCCTAGCTCCGGTCGTCTTCTCGGGTGAGAAGATTTCTTTTCCCTACAAAATAACATGCATTAGAAATCCAGAGGGACCCTACCCCCCTAAATCAGACCCTACGAATCTAATGGAATGGTTGTTTTAAACTGAAATGGCCTGGTTTGAGATCTATGGTGAAAACAACACCGATCTGCATGAATATGGTAATTCACGATTTGGCCGGCATGGGAATCCCACGATGGTTCTATCTTGCACTTTTGAGCCTCAGAAACACATAAAAGACATTAGTAGATGTTTAAATGCTTTGACAAACAAGAATGCAAAATCCATGCAATAATGAAATCGTGATGCATGCTTGAACATTTCTGGCCGTTTGGATCTTTGTAATAATCCAGCCTTACCCTATAGTGTTCTTGGAAATGAATGGGACGACTAGTTTGCAGTGAAAGGTAATATGAGTAGGGTTTCAAGTTGTTTTAGGGTTCTTTGAAAATTTTGAGATTTTGGACAAAAAAATTGATATCAGGGCCCGTCCCTTTGTGTATGAAGAATGGAGATTATATAAGGGTGAAATTAGGTCAGCAACATGGGTTTGGACCTTTGTTAATAAACCTTGTATTCTACCTTATTTATTTTTGAATTAATAATGAATAAATAAAAAATAATTAAAATAAAATAGATCAAGGGGTACACGAACAATATATGAGGTGTATAAGGAGTGTAGTACACGCTTGGACTTTAAAGACATGGCCCAATAGCCCAATATATCAAGTTTACTCAATTAGAACTTCATGCATTTGCTCAAAACTTCCCAACTTTCTCTAGTCATAACTCCCTCAATTTTCATCTTTTGAAGATGATATTTAACATTTTGGAAATACCAATATGTCCCCTACAATCTTTATGTTGACCATTTTTGCATTTGAAGAGTTTATCTTGATGTAAGTTTCCTTGACAAAAAGTATCTTTTTGTTGACTTTTGAAATGACCTATAATGTATTGGCTCATATCTCTCAAATGAAGCATTTTTTGGACTTGAGCTTAGAGAGACAAAGTTGTAGAGAATTGAATTTCCTTAAAAATGAGATTTTGTTTGGGGAAAATGTTATGAACCATGTGGAAGTTATGCTTGGTCAAAGTTCAGTTGACTTCTCCTAAGGAAAACCCTAATTTGGCAACTTTTGACTTTTTGTGATTTGAGAGTCTTCTTGATGAATCATGATCAACCCTTGATAAAATGATGAATATGACTTCAAAACCTTGATGTTGACCAAAAATATTGAGATTTGACTATATGTTGACCATAGTTGACTTTTTACCAATACTGTTGATTTTTAGTCATCTGAGCCATTAACTGAGCAAACTTGCGATGCAAGGCATGGAAATTGGTATGAGCATTCCTTGATACATATAAGAGACCATGAATTCCATTTAAGGCCTTATAAACTCAAATCTCCTTGTGAAAATTGAAACCCTGGTTGTGAACCCATTGCTTAGGAGGAGAATTTGTCTGATCAATTCTTGAGCAACCTTGAGCATTTGAGAACCCTAAGAGAATGTCTTGAAGAAAAAGGGAGGGAAAATTTTGGGGTACAACATTATTTTTTTACACATAGCTATATGTTTCTATTCTACTTTATACTCTTTTCATTTCATGACGATTTCCTCTTACTAGGATCTCCGTCTCTTTGTATAAAAAAGCCTGTTTATAGGCAAATTATCAATACAAGTCAATTTCAAAATTCAACTTTTATTTTTACTTTCTCTGTTTTGTTTGAAAAAATTTCCAATGACTAAATTGAATGAACATATGCATATGAATATGATTACTGTTAACAAATATATGCATTAAAACATGAATAAGCATTTACTCAAGACTCTAAGAATTGGGATAACATTCAAGTCATCCACAAATCCCCACAGAGCAACCTACATGGGATTATCCCCACAGAGTTACCCTCACAAGCTCATCCCCGATGAAGATACATTCCCCCGCAAGTCTAATATTCCTTCAGACAGAAATTGGGGCATCCTCCAGTTATTAATATAACCATACTCTCCAGCAAATTCCCTAGCGGATAAAGGAGTCTGATCATTTCTCCAGCATATGGTAGAAACTTCCTCCGCACAGCCTACAAAATTCCAATTCCCATCAGAAATGATTCCCTTATTACAATTCTTAGGAATTTAATTCCCCAACTGAGTTATTTCTCCAACACTGCAAAATCTCCTGCAGATTTCTCTTCTCTAGCAGGGTTTATTTCCCCAACAGGGTTTATTTCCCCAGCGGGGTTTATTTCCCCAACTGAGTTTAATTTCCAAAAGTTCATCACTCCGATTACTGCAAATCCATGGCAATATTCTCTTCTCCAGCAAAGTGTAATCCAAAACTCTATCCCTAGAGAGTTGCTACGAAATCTAAAACTGGGCCAGACGTCATTTAACTTTGTCCTCCCCAGAAGAGTGGATGTCCATATCCAAAACTCGGTCATACATCATCTCAGAAGGTTATCCATCTCTTTTATCCCCAATCAGGGTATATAAGAACTAAATTCCCCAGTAGAGAGATGAACGACCAATGTTCCTGAACTATTATATCCCCAAGCAGAAGTCAAACATTCCCAACTGAGTATCCTCAAATAGAAAGTAGGAATCCCCAATGGAGACATTCTAAACAAGATTGAAGATTCACATTCTTCATCCCCAGTAGAGACATTCTAAACAAGATTGAATATTCACATTCCTCATCCCTAGCAGCAGTCAGAGATTTATTTTCCCCAACAAAGATGTTATACGAAGCTACTAATATGTTTCAACGACATCTCACATCCATACATTATTTACAAAATAGCATAGCATGCACCTGAAACACATATAGCACTCTTATTTACCTTGAGAACATCATTACGTAATGCATTATATACATCATGACATTGCATAAAGACTAAATTTATATTTTTAGGTAAAAGTATACAAACAGATGAATATCAACAACAACTTTCAAACAAGTTAGAGATTAATTCCCGAAACAGGATGAGGCACCTATCTATACGACCAGGTCCAAGATTAATTCCTGAAACAAGACAGGGAAACTATCTGTAGGACCAGGCGATATGAATTCCAGAAATAGGACAGGTTCGCCAACCAAAAGCAGGTCAAAGATTAACTCCCGAAATAGGACGGGAAAACTATCTATATGGCCAGGAAAAGATTAACTCCCAAAACAGGATGGGGAAACTATCTATATAACCAGACAAAGATTAACTCCCAAAATAGGACGGGGAAATTATCAACATGACCAGGTGGTATGAACTCCCTAAACAGGATAGGTTTACCAACAAAAGCATATTGTAGATCAATTCCTGAAGCAGGACGGGGAGACTATCTACATGACAAACACATCCTTCTGAGACTGAATTCTGACAAGCACTTTCCCTCAAAGACTAAATCTGACAAGACTCATCTTGATACTTCTATCAACATTTACCTTGGATGGAATCTATAAGCCCATCTCCGAAGACATTATGTCACTTTTCTGAATGGCATCGTTAAGCCCATTCAAGCAATATTATCAACCAACAGCATTACCTCCTGCATATGCGAGTACTAATTTCTGGGCACTTAGGTGTTCAATCCTCTTCTACCTTCAGATCACGAATTCCAGACCTGTCAATCTAAACTCTCAGATTTAAGAATATTGAACAGGGGAAGTTCTTGTACCCAAAATTTTCCCTCCCAATATTCAATAACATTCTCCTAGGGTTCTCAAATGCTCAAGGTTGCTCAAGAATTGATCAGACAAATTCTCCTCCTAAGCAATGGATCTACAACTAGGGTTTTACTTTTCTCAAGGAAGATTGAGTTTCTAAAGCCTCAAATGGATTCCATGGTCTCTTACTCCAAGAATTCTCATACCAAGTTTCATGCCTTGCATCGCAAGTCTTCTCAGTCAATGGCTCAGGTGATTGAAAATCAATTGTATTGGACAAAAAGTCAATAATTATCAACATACAGTCAAACTTCGAGATTTTTGGTCAACATCAAGATTTTGAAATCATATTCATCATTTGATCAAGGGTTGACCATGATTCATCAAGAAAACTCCCAAACTATCAAAAGTCAAAAGTTGTCAAATTAGGGTTTTCTTAAGGAGAAGTAAATTGAACTTTGACCAAGCATAACTTTCACATGCTTCATCATATTTTCTTCAACCAAAGCTCATTTTGAAGGAAATTCAATTCTCTACAACTTTTTCTCCTTAAGCCCAAGTCCAAAAAATGCTTCATTTGAGAGATATGGGCCAATACATTATAGGTCATTTCAAAAGTCAACAAAAAGACATTTTTTTGTCAAGGCAATTTACATCAAGATAAAATCTTCAAATGCAAAAATGGTCAATATAGAGATTGTATAGGACATCTTGAGCTTTCCAAAAAATCTAAGATCACCTTCAAATGATAAAAATTTAGAGAGTTATGATTGGTGCAAGTTGGGAAATTTTGAGCAAATGCATGAAACCAAAAGTGATCAAACTTGGAATTTTGGGCTATTGGGCTTGTGATTCAAAGTCCAAACGTGTTCTACACTTCATATGCACCTCAAATATCATTCATACTCCCCCTTGGGTATTTTTTTATTTATCCTTGATTTTTACTTATTTAAAATTCAAAATAATTGAAATAAGATCGACGCTTATTACAAGAGTCCAAGCCCAACATTTGACCTAAACTCAAGCTATATATTCACTTCAATTTAGACATGATAGAGGACGAAACCCTTGTGCAAGAACACCCTTCCAAAAACTCCAAAATCATTCACATTAGGGCAACTTGTAAAACCTATTTGCAGCCATTTTCAAAGCACTCTAACCATTCCATTCACTTCCAGGGGCGCAAAAGGGTAAGATTGAACCGTTTGCAACAATCCAAAGGGCCTAAAATGCATAAACATGCATCATCGATTTACCTTATTGCATGAATTTCAAATTTTGTTTTCCTTTGAATTTTAACGCATACTAACTGTATCAATGTTTTTCTGAGGTATGTTAGTGCAGGAAAAGTCAATCGCATGACCTTCATGCTACCAGAATTGCGAGTTTCCATAACCATACCGATCCATGAAATTTTCAAGTAGCTTATAAACCAGCGCGATTCAGCCTGAACTAATCATTCGATTAAATTCACGGGCCTTAATTTAGGGGGGGTAGGGTCCCCCTAGATTGCTAATATTTGTTTGTTTCGCAGGAACATAAAAAAAGCTACCGGAGAAGACGATCGGAGCTAGGGATCTGGTGCCTCTCCGATCATACAATGTTTGTTAATGTTATGTTTATTTTGTTTCACCAATAACACTGGATGTATCACCACCCTAGTGGTTAAAATGCACGCTAAGGCTTTACTATGAAAGGGCACGAGTTCGATCCCTGGTTTTGGAGTTTTGAGAATTGTTTCATAATTTTATATGCTTTGTAGGTACAAAATTAAACACATTGGTTTCTATTCCTTATCACCAACAAACGCTTAGCGCAGTGGTGGACAGGCTGGGTAGGAATGCTAAGGGCGTGGGTTCAACACCCACCCCTGGAAATTTTGGTTTATTCTTTATCCTTCTTACTCTTTTCCTTCTTTTCCTTTGAAAACCAAAACAAAACCTAATTTCTTTCAAAACCTATTATTTCTTCAAAACCTTTTTTCATAAACCTTAATAAAATTAGGTTTTTTTTAAGGTTTTTTAATTTAATTAATCAAATTAGGTTTTTTTTAGTTATTTTTTAAATTAATTAATCAAGTTACATTTTTAGGTTCTTTAATTTAATTAATCAACTTTGTTTTTTTAATTAAAATTAATTAGACTTTTTAGGTTTATTTAATCATCATAAACCCTTTTCCATCAAAATTTGTTTCCCATCAAAATCACTGAAAAAACATTGTTTGTTTTTATTCTTACATTCTCTTCGCGTGGTTTATTATTTTCTCATTTTTTCATTATTATTGTAATTGTTTCCCGGTTTGTAATAGTAATTAGGGTTTACTTTCAGCATTTCTATTATGTAATTGCCCCGAAGCATTGTAATAGTCTAGGGTTTTCTTTCCGCATTTATTTTCCGCACATTTACTCCTTTTCTATTTTATTATATTACTATTAGTAATTAGGTCTTGCATGGAAAGATTAAAAATAAACGATAGCTAACCCTAATTTCAAATACTTAAATAACTGAAAACAAATCACTTTGCACACTCGCACCTCTAGGGTAATCTCCCTTATTGCCTCAGAAAATCATTCACATCCCTCGAACGTAGGGACACTTTAGCATAGTTCCTCGAAAACAAAGATCATGGTACCTCGATGATCCTTTCGACGTTGCCTTCGGTAAATGGTCTAGTCCCTTATGGAAATTGCTAAAGTGTCCTTACCAGTTGCCTTTGATGATTGTACGATGACTCACGCCTGTCCCTTCATATCCAACGATAGGGCTTCCTACTAACTAATGGTAGGATATCACTATCTAAAGGAGGAGGAAAATTACAAGAACGACCTTGAGGAGGTAGACCGCTGTTAATCGCCTGCTCACTAACATTTCAAAACCAAAATATTTCACACAGACACTTTCGAAATATTTTCAAAACACTTTGTACGCATTCTCGAGGACAGATACGTGAATCATTACAAAGTTTCGCCTTACATTAGCAAAATTTCAAAATATTTTTCAAAGCAAATTTCAAAAAGTGAGCAAGAGATTAAGAGCCCGTAGATAACTGTGGATGTAAAGAATCCTAACACCTTCCCTTTTCATAACCTACCCCCGTGAACTCAAAATCAAAAAAGGTCTTTCCTGTTCTTTTCACCCTTTACTTATTGGATAAAATAAAAGTCGATGGCGAATCTTGCTATCCGCAACATTTGTGATAAAACACAAAAGAAGTCAGTTCTCCCATCCTATTACAGTACCAGTGTTGTTTTCAAGGGGAAGTTATGCTTAGATGGTGGTACTTGGATGGTGACTTTAACTCAATCAGGTTCCCATCTGAGTGGATAGGTCGGAGTTTTTATATTATATCTCATGAGTATTCATAGTTCAATGATTTTATTGAATTAATGGAACTTATAGACTTACCTGTCGCATTGTAGTAAAAATGTAGCAGTAAATTTTTTTAGACTAAGCCATTAATTGACTTAACTCACACAATGAAGTCGCCACCGCACTTTATTGTTTCCAAAGGGAAAATGGGAAAAGATCAAATAAAACCCAAAATGAAATAAAAGATCAGAGATCAAGGTAAGGGAGTCGGTTATGCAAAAGGAAGGCATTACCACCCTAAGCATTTACGGTACTGCACAATATCCATTTTGTTTGTCCTAATTAGAGAGTGTGTTATATAAAGCTTAAACTTGCTAAAGGGAAATAATGAATGAATATTTACAAACAAAAGAATTATTTTTTATCATTGAGCCCTCCGCGGTTGCGAACCTTTGTGCCTACGTACCCCCTTCATGCAATAAGGGATCAAGGCACTTGTAGTTCTTCTCAAAAAGAACAAAACGGATGTGTTGATTGATTTTAAATGAAGAGATAAGTTGTCATTTTTAAAGATAAGACTCATCCAAACGCCTACAAGGTATAAGAAAGAATGACTACGCACCAACATGAGGGAGAGTTTGTGAACACCTCTAGTACTCAAGTGGAAAAGTAGACAACCATGGGGATATAGGAATAATATCTCGATTATAAATGAATCATGTCTAATCTTGGAAAATGTTTTAAATGGAAAAGGTGGACGAGGGAACAAAAAATTTTGAATGAGTTAAATGATTTTAAGTTTTTTAACAAAAGGATTTGCGACTTGAATCATAATAATGTTCGAAAATGAAAGAAGAGCAAGGTTCGGAATGCACCGCCTCGCTAGTCGCCCATAAGACTCAACTGCATAAGATTCACATCTTTATTTGTTAAGTGCTTTAAGTTTGATTAAGAAGAAAAGAAGTTTGAGAAAAAAGTCACTTAACAAAGTCAAGGTTTATTATGAAAGCGGTTTGAGTTAGAAAACAAAGAAGGTTTTGAAAAAGATGGGAAGGTTTTGAAAATTGAAGTATAGGGAAGAAGATGAAGAGACTATCCTATGTACAGGAAAGTAAAAGATAGGGTAATGAAAGTATTACCAAATAAGAAGCCAATACTTGACATAAAGAAGTCAATACAACGTTCCCATACCTTTGGATTAAACCACAAGAAAGAATAAACCAAGAGTGTACCAGGTATCATGTGAAAATAAATCACAAGTAGAAATTGCATCAGGTGAAAATAAATCACAAATGGGGAAATTGCACCAGGTAAGATCAAGGTGTCAAATAAATCTTAAAGTATCATCAAGATATCGAATAAGAATCCCTGCATCAGATAAAACACATAGACAAAACCAAAAACACAGAAAAACTACCCAAAGTCTCAGGTGAAATAAGAATCAAGTCCGAAGGTGTTAGAATAATGTATCATGAAAATATGAAGTGAATGTTTGATCAATTAATTAAGAGTTGATTAACTTAATTAATTGAGTTAAGAAAAATAGATTAATAAACTAATCCATTTTAATTAACAAAATCAAGTAACAAAATCAACATCTAATTAATTGATCAAATTGAAAAGATAAAGAAAGACGTAGGATGAAATAAAAAGAGAATCAATTAGTTAAACATTGATTAAATAAATTGGTGAAGTTAAGAAAAATAGATTAGTAAACTAATCCATTTTAATTAAAAAGCACCAATTAATTAAAATAATATAGAACTAATGGATTAAAATGAAAATAGAAATCAGAAGTAGAATGGAATTGTAAGGAGAATGGAACTTGAGAACTCTTGTAAGCTTGCACACACCATAAAAGAGTTAGTAATCAAAATTGATTTGAAAACCAAATGAAACTTGAATCGAATTGCATGGAGAAATGAATATTTCTCAATCAAGATGTTATACCCCATAGTTTTCCCTCCCATTTTCAAGACAAAGTATTTCAATAGGTCTCCTCATACTCATGAAGGTCTTAAACACTCAAGACTTATCAAGGATTGATCAGATGGACTCTCCTCCTAAGCAATTGACCTATAACTAGGGTTTTTTTATCAAGGAAAATTGAGCTTATAAGGCCTTAAGTAGATTTCATGGTTCCTCATATTCTTCAAAGAACCCTCATGTCAAGTTTCAAGCCTTACATCACAAATTTGTTCACACAATTGCTCAGATGATTGAAAATTAACTATATTAGATAAAAAGTCAACATTGGTCAACTTACAATAAAACTTCAATATATTTGGTCAACATCAATATTTTGAAGTCACATTCATCATTTTATCAAGGTTTGATCATTATTCATCAAGAAAACTCAAGATTCGTCAAAAGACAAAAGTTGCCAAATTAGGGTTTTCTTAAGGAGAAGTCAACTAAACTTTGACCAAGCATAATGTTGTACCCCAAAATTTTCCCTCTCATTTCATCATCATTTTCTCATCACAAGACTCTTGGAACTCAAGATCAAGCTAGGGTTTGCTCTGCTCAAGACACCTCCTTGCACTGTTGACCTAAATTAGGGTTTGAGTTTGCACAGGGATGTTTTGACCTATAATGCCCAAAATGACTTTAATACTTCATGTTGGACTCAGAAGCTTGCCCATACCAAGTTTCAAGCCTTGAATCAAATTCTTGCCCAGTCAATTGGACATTTGACTTAGAAATCAGCTATATTGGGGAAAAAGTAAACTGTGACCAATTGACAGTCAAGCCTCATGAATTTTGACCCACATAAACATTATGAACTCATATGAACCATTTGATCAAGTTTGGATCACAATTCCACAAGAAATTTGATCAGATCACCAAAAGGGCAAAATGGTCATTTTTAGGGTTTTGACTGTACAAAGGCAATTCTTGACTGTTTGACCTATCCAATGGAAAATCAAGATCAACCATAGACTCAAGGACTCAATGAAATTATCTTGACCCATTCAACAAGTTCAAAAGATATCAAATACATAAGATTGACATATGAATTTTTCAGTCAACTATTCAAAATTTGATTGTACACTGAAAAGTCAAACTTTGACTTTTTGGTTAAAATCAAGTGCCAAGGGTCATTTTTCATCAAGACATGTCAAATTATGAAACTTGTTCATCAAGAAACACAAAATTGCAAATTAGGGTTTAAAATGGAAAAATTTCATAACTTAGAAATTTTCTAAGTTATGAAATTTTCTTATTTTTTTTCTAACTTTGCCCCACATTTTCACCAAGATGCAAATGGATTCAAACAAAACTTGCAACATGAAAGTTGTATTCCATCACAAACTCTACAACTTTGATTCACAAAGTTTTCTCAAAAGAAGCTTGGATCTCAAGTTATGATTTTTGGAACAAGGGTACCTAAAACTTTTAACTTAGAGAAATTTTGCCCTAGTTTAGGCAGAATTTTGACCCATCTTCTTGGCCATTTTTCACATAGTTCCACTTAGAGTCTTAAGTTGAATTTCAAATATGGATTATAGTACATGTTTCAAGCTTTCCAAATTATCCAAGAACTCCTCAAACACATTTGTGGTTAGGGAGAATCGAATGCTTGAAGTTGGCAAAAACTCACTATGATCCATGGCCAATACATGTTCATACAACTTGCATTTTCAAACCAGCATGCTTTGTACTAGCTTGCAGGCCTCTAAACCATTTTAAACTCCTTAATTGAATGCAAATACATCAGTCTAAGCATTTGTTTTGGCCATTTGGGAATTATACACAAAACTAAGCCTTAATTGGAAAAAGGTACATTGCCATTTTTGAAAAGTTATGCTTTATGTCAAACCATGATCTTTGAAGCATAGGGCCATATCTCTGAAGCCAAGTCAAATCTAAAAATTGCAAGTATCAAGGAGAAAGTATGCAGCATACAAGATAGAGGGTACAGGCCTGTAATCACAAGTTACACTTTCTTGCTTCACAAAGAAGAAATTTGTCCAAATCTTGCCAACTTGAAAACCAGTCCATGATAGCTTAAACAAACATTGCAAACACATTTCACACAACCCTTTGAGCCATAAACACGAGCTTTTCCCCACTCAAACCTCCTTGTACACAAAATCTCCATTTTTCTGCAAAACAGGGCAAGCCCTGCAGAATCACCTCCATCTCCACTTTCCCTCGTGCGTTTTGCCTCAAACTTGTTCCAATACCTTCCATTCAACTCACCTAAACTATTCCAGACCTTCATTGCCAACTGTAACTCCATTAACACACATTGCCATTTTTGTTTGGAAGCTTTGCAGGTTGAGTTCTGTAGCACGATTCAGGCAACTTCAAGACAAACTAAGCATTGGGAAAGCTTCATTGGACATCAGGCAAGCTACCAGACCCCTAAAAACCCATTGAAAGTTGTTGCATTGTCCAGCTCGAACTCAACTGAAACAGGTATTTCATGAACTTCTATCTCTCTATTAGGAATAGTTAGACTTAGGTTTGTGAATGAAAGATGTTGTATTCATAGCCCTGAAACCATACATGTGCTTAGTTTTCATTTATATTAATCGTGCTAGGAGAATTTCATCCATGAACTTTCTGAAAAAACTAGGTTAAGAATTAGGGCCAGAGAAATTCTCTCTGGTCTTTGAGAGTTAGTTTAAGTTTTTTATATGGTTAGATTCGTTGTTTGATGCTCTACAAGTTTCATGTTATGAGTTTTGTCAAAAAAACACAGAATCAGAAGATAGCATTTTGTACACAGAACGCGCGCGTTTCTTTCTAGAGGAAGAAGATGGAGTTGGTTTTGGGCTGGGCCTGGACATGCTTGCTTTTGGCACCCCTCTTTTCTTTTTACACCCCCTAGCCCATTTCTTGAATATTTGTCATTTTTGCATTTTTATTTTATTTCTGACTTTGATATTTTATTTTCAAACATGAAAAATGATCAAAAAATATTTTTACATTTATTTGGCATTTATTTTTATTTTTACTAGTATAAAAATGTTTATATGCTTTTATATCATTTTGTTTAAAATAAAAAAATAATACAAATAATGCTTTTATTTTCATTTATTATTTTTATACACATTTGAAAATATTTTCTTGAAATATATACATTTTTTAAATAATTTATTTTATTTTTATACACACTTAATATATTTAATACATATATATAAATATATACTATATTTTATTAAATAATTAGAACAAAAAACACAAAAACAATACATTTTTATTTTTATTAATATTTTATACTAAAAATACCCTTTTTTTAATATACTTTTATTTTTGTACAAATTGATGCATTATTGTACATAAATAATAAATAATACTATTTATTTGAGAAATTAGGGTTTTTTGCCCTAAAAACAAAAATAATTAAAATTGACTTTTCTTTATTTATTTGCACATTTCATATTAAAAATACTTTTTACATACATAAAAACTTTTTTTTGCATAATATATTTTATTTAATATTTATTTATTGTATTTATTTAAATATTGTACATTTAATTTTTATGCCTTACTCATTCAATTTGGTTGTAATAATTTAGAATTTAATTTTTGGTCTAAATAATCCCCTATTCAAATTTGTACCCCCCTCCCTATATCATGTTGTAATAGTGTAGAATTTAAATTCTCGCATCTTTAAATGCTTTCAATTATGCCATGATTAGACTTAGGGTTTGTATGCAAAATCAAATTAACAAATAGTTTGACCTAATCAAAGATAAAATGCATGAAAAACAAACACAATGCACACTTGCACCCCTATGGTTTCAATCCACTTGTTGCCTTCAAAAATGGGCCATGATATGCATGTCAAGTACTTTGGCAAAACAAAAGCAAAAAACAAAAGATCATAGTCCCTCGATGACGCTATCTGAGTTGCCTAAACAAAATGATCAAGTCCCTCAAGAAAATTACCAAAGATACTTGACACTATTGCTATCATGGTCTATACGATGACCCGCGCCTGTCCCGTTTAACATCCTAACACAAGGTTGTTCATCAAACACAATGATGAAACAACAGCTAAAATGGTTAAAAACATAAGAAAGATCTTTGAGTAAAATAGGGTAGACAACTCTTAGTTACTTGATCAAAGCTTGCAAAACATCCTTGCTATCTTCAAAACACACTTCACAAACACAATTTTAAAACCCTACTTTCATATATTGAAAACTTTTCAAAAGACAAAAACACCTTTGTATACATTCAAAACAAGAATCATTACAAAGGTTGCCACAACGATGGCCTCATTTCAAAACATCTTTCAAAATCACACACAAAACACCATTTCAAACAATTGAAGAGCACCATTTCAAACAATTGAAAAGCAAAGCAAGTGATCTAAGCAAGTAACTAAGAGCCCATGGATGACCATGGATAGAAAGGGTGCTAATACCTTCCCTTTCTATAATCTACTCCCCGAACCCAAGAAAACATCTCAAAGGTCTTTCCTGTGCTTTTTGACCTTTCCTTAGGATAAAATAAAAAGTCGGTGGCGACTCTTGCTAAACCGAAACATTTGCAAACACAAACGCGAAATCCCAAGTCAGTTCTCCCACCGTATCACAAAACTGGCGACTCTGCTGGGGAAAACTTTAAAAGTGGAGTAACCTTAGGGCTTAGATCACCCTTTGCATGATTATATTGTTTGCTTTGATTGCTTTACATTTGGTTCTCTTGTTTGGGCTTGAAATCCTCTACCCGGATTTGGGAAACATTCATAGATAAATAGCAATACGTTGTTGAAACTGTGCGGGGTATACCGACATGGTTGAAGCAATAACTATATTAGTGCGAAATATTTGTGAGTACCAGTAGCCTTTGAGTCAATCAAAGAGAATACGGGGCCGCTGAGTGATGTCATGAAGCATTAATGAACTCTTAGAATCTTACTTGACCATCTTGGCCTTTTATTAGGGGTAGTGAGATGACCGGCTTTGGTGCAGTCCGAAGTTGGTAGATACTCGATACTACACTCATTGAGGGTTGTTTTCTTGGAATATTTTGGTCGCTAGTTAAGTGGCTAAACCAAAACGATGAACATAGAAAACAATCCAGTGATATTGAGCTCCTTAGAACCCGGTTACTATTTATAGGACAGGTTTGAGCCAACTAAACTCAAGAGGGTATTTACCTATGAAACCTCATGCAAGCCTAAAACTAGGGTCTTGTGTGACTTGCTTGTACATGTGTTTGTGCATACATCATGAACATCATAAAGCATCATATGCATCCGCTAACCATTTCAAGGGTTTGGATCTTCATCTTTGTTCTTGTTTTGTAGGTTATGGAATCTCTTCGCAGGAAAACAATTCAAGTCAACCTTGTGAGAATCCCTCCTCAACTCAAGGAGCTTACATCCAGGATTCCAGAGAATTCTATCTTCAGTGAAAGACATGGTAGACTTCTCAACTTGGTCAACTCCAACATTGAAGAAGACATGGTGAAAGTTCTCTTCCAGTTCTTTGACCCCCTACACCACTGTTTCACATTCCCTGATTACCAACTAGTGCCCACTTTGGAGGAATTTTCTCAACTCCTGAGAATTCCTATTCATCATCAACTACCCTACAACGGTATGGAAAAAGAACCAAAGCCTGAAGATATTGCTCAAGCATTACACTTGCAACCATCTGACATCAAGGGACATTGGGAAACCAGAAGTGGTGTCAAGGGATTCTTGGTAAAGTTTTTGTTTGAGAAGGCACAAGACTGTTGGAATTCTCTTGATCTACAAGCCTATGAAGAGATTGTGGCACTCCTTATCTATGGGTTGGTCCTGTTCCCAAACCCTGATCAACTTATAGATGTGAATGCTGTCAAGATTTTCATATCCCAGAATCCTATACCTACATTGCTTGGGGACATCCTACACTCCAATGAGGAAAAGAGGTGTTCTCATGTGCTGTACTCCTCTCCTAGCAAGGTGGTTTATTTCTCACCTTCCACAATCAGTTTTGAAGAATGAGCAGGGTTTAAGGTGGTCACAACGATTGATGACCCTCACACATTCTGATGTACATTGGTGTTCTCGGTCTAGAGAAAATGTCATCATCATTGATCGTTGCAGAGAATTCCCTAATGTCCCACTACTTGGCATTAGAGGAGGCATTACCTATAACCCCTGTTTAGCTCTAAGACAATTTGAATATGCTCGGAGGGATGACCCTCATGACATGCTGATTCCTGACCTAGTTTTTGACTTCGACAACAATGCGCAAGGACTTCGACAAAGGTTCATCAGAGCTTGGAGGATGCCCAACAAAGTGGATAGTAAGACACTGGGGCACAAGAATTCTATCCCCCTTGAGCCTTATCTCAAGTGGGTACGAACCCGCGCCCAGAATCTTATGATGCCATATCCTCACATTCTCCCCTTGATCAAAGATCCTGTTATGGAAGGAGAGGTTCCATACACCATCCTACATCATGACATGCCAACATCATGAGAAGAAATGCAAAAGAGTTGGATCCAACTCAAAGAAGAGCAGAATACTTTTGAATCCAACTTCTATGCCAGTGAGAAGAAGGTTTTGGAGCTTACCCGCCAACTCCATGAGGAGGAAACTCTCAACACTTACATCGCACCAAAGAGGATGCGCAATGTCTTTTTACATTAAGAATTTTGTAATATTTTGCCCATGGGGCACTTATGTACTAACAATTTCTTCTTAATATGACGTGTGTTCCTTTTTGTTTGCAACAAATTTGAATTTCTGAATCCTTGAATGCATTACATGAATAACACATCATTCATCATATGCATAAACAGGTCTTCACGCTAGGTTTCCTTATCTTTTTGCTGTTTATTTCAGCAAGATGGATTTGGAGCAGACGGTTAAGGATCTGCAAGCACATAATTCTCAATTCCAGCAACTCCTCATGACCTTAGCAAAGGGTCAAGAGGACCTCAAAGCCCTGTTGGAGAAGAATAAAGAGAAAAAGAAGAAGAGGCCTAGAGTAGCCACTTTTGGAAGCAGGTTTGAAAGCAATGCTAGAAAAGTTCTCGAGTTCCCCTCAATGTCTGACGAAGGGGCTGGTAAAGGAAAAGGGGTTGCGGGTACCGTCTGAATCTGAAGTTGAAGAGGAGGAAGAGGGAGAAGACGAAGATTACTCCGAACAGCAATATCCCCCGGTGGATGATAAATATAAGAATCTTGAGGATAGATTGGCAGCCATGGAGTTGCAGAGAGTACCTGGTTTAGATTTTGAAGAACTAGGGTTGGTCGCTGGGATCGTCATCACTCCCAAATTCAAAGTACCAACATTTGCTAAGTATGACGGCCTGTCCTGCCCAAAAATGCATCTAAGATCGTATGTCAGAAAGATCCAACCCCACTCATCTGATAAAGACCTTTGCGTACACTTTTTCCAAGACAGTTTGTCAGGCACATAATTGGACTGGTTCTATCAACTCGAGAGATCAGAGGTTCACAATTGGGAAGACTTAGCTGGTGCTTTTTACCGTCAATACCAATACAATGCTGATTTGGCGCCCACCCGTACTCAACTACAGAGTATGGGGATGGCTTCCAATGAAGGATTTAAAGAGTATGCCCAGAAGTGGCGTGATCTGGCTGGAAGGGTGCAGCCACCTTTGTCAGATAGGGAGTTAGTTGACATGTTTCTGGGGACCCTGTCTGGCCCTTTCTTCAATCATTTAATTGGGAGTTCCTCCGCGGGATTTACTGAACTAATTCTGACCGACGAAAGGGTCGAGGCCGATATTAAAAGTGGTAAGATTCATAAAGATACCTCCGTGTCAACTGTTGTTAAGAAAGCCTTCCCGACTAAGAAGGAAGCCTCTGCTGTGTACTCTCAGAAAAGTCAGGGAAGAACTGAGCGCCAGCCAACTGTAGGGGCTGTGATGATTCAAAACTCTTCAAATGATCAACCTCACGACAATCAGTCAAGACCTAATCAACAACGGGTAGAAAGGCCACAATGGCAGTTCACCCGAATCAACATGACGCCCGCTCAAGTACTCCAATGCTAAGTGTGAAGGAAGCACCAAAGAACCCTAATACCTCCTCTCCATACTACCACTCCAACGCTAAGTGTGCTTACCACTCTGACAGTGCTAAGCATGATACTAATAATTGTTGGGCGCTTAAGAATAAAATCCAAGACCTGATTGACGCCAAGGAGGTAGAATTCGATGCACCCAAAAAGCCAAATGTGATTTCTGCCCCAATGCCCAAGCACGGTAATAATGTTCATGCTGTTATGGAGGACCTTCATGTTACTGATGTTGCTGACCTTTTGACTCCGTTACTTGTGATTAAAGAGAATTTGATGAGAGCCGGGATCTTTCCTGGTTGTGGAAAAGACTGCTATTTTTGTTTGAACATACGAGCCAATTTCCCAATGTTGAAGTCAGGTGTCCAACGCCTAATGGATACCCAAGAGATACTCTTCCAAAAAACCCCTGTTGATACTCCTGTTACTCCTACTACTTTTTCTACTTCAACTAACGATATTGCAATCATAACCATTTCCGACAATCCTCCCAAGGCTTGCAAAAGGCCTGTCAGGATTACGCCCGACCCTAAATTTGTACCATTAAAAATCACCATGCCGGGACCTGTCCCGTATCAATCTAGCAAAATGATACCATGGAACTATGGAGGAGAAATCTTCTATCATGGTATCAAACAGATTGAAACAGTCCAAGAGATTTCTGAAGAAGAAGACCCTGATGTAGGGAACATTGTGGGTACAAGCATGATAACCCACAACGGCCGAATCTTTTCTCCGGAGATTACTCCCCCCCGAGCAGTTTTCGGACCCTCGAAAGCTTCTGCACCTATTAAGTCATTTGTGCGAGACCCGATAATTGAAGAATTGGATACTCCTGAAGTAAGACTATCTGCTGATAATACCAATAAGGGTAAGGGGATACTGGAAGATCCTGTCAGGACGAAGGCTCATGCTGTGGTCATACCCGAAACCACTCAGAAAGAAATGGATGAAATCTTGAAAATAATTAAAAAGAATGACTACGACGTCGTGGAACAGCTAGGGCAGACCCCTTCTAAAATTTCAATGTTGGCTCTTCTACTCTGTTCTGAGGCCCATGCTAAGGCCTTAATAAAATTTCTAAAGGCGGCACATGTACCCCAAGAGACTTCGGCTGACCAGTTTTAGGAGTGTGTGGCCAGTCTTACTGCTGATAATGGCCTTGGCTTTTCCGATGCTGACTTAACTCCCAAAGGAAGGAAACACAATGACACGCTATACGTTTCAGTTGAATGCAGGGGAACCACCCTCACCCATGTCTTAGTTGATACTGGATCTTCCTTGAATGTGCTGCCGAAGAAAGCTTTATACTGTTTGGATTGCGAAAGATTGACCCTCAAACCTAGTAACATCGTTGTTAGGGCCTTTAATGGGTCCAAAATAATGGTTCATGGAGAGGTTGATATTCCTATCAAGGTAGGCACATAAGTTTTCAACTCCACCTTTTATGTGATGGACATCCGTCCGTCATATTCGTGTTTGTTAGGAAGACCGTGGATCCATTATGCCGGGGCAGTTTCCTCCTCTTTGCACCAAATGCTGAAATATCCTGTTAAGGGTAAGATTATAACATTGCACGGCGAGGAAGAGTACATGATAAGTCATCTCAATTCCTTCCGCTATGTGGAGTTGGATGGCGAGTTCATCGAAACGCCTTTCCAACATTTTGAGGAAGTTTCTCCTGAGGTAGCAGTTGCGAAGGCAATGGTTGAGGTACCTATAGTTCCCAAGCATGTTCATAGGATGACATCTCTCAAAGACGCAGAGGCGGTGATCAAAGAAGGGAAGAGTACAATATGGGGGAAATTGCTTGATTTTCCCCATAAGACGGACAAATTTGGACTAGGGTTTACAACTGCAGGATAAAAAGCTATGCGTCGCTCCAAGACTGGAAGGCCACCTGTAAGGATCACTCACCATGAAGTTATTGCTGTTGAAGATGAAGATGAAGGGAACAACTTCGAAGATTGGATTTTTCTGACCGTCGAAGGGGGTTTAAGCAACTGGGAAGCAAAGGATTTTATTCCCATCACCTTTATCAACCAGTAATTTTATCTTTGAACAATTTCTTATTTCGGTCTGTAATAACTAAAACAATTTGTACACTATTTTCACCTCATGCCTTGCCCGGGGCATGTAGGTCCATTTGTAAGGGCTTGATTTAATTCATTATCATATGCCATGTTTTAATGAATCATTGGACGTTTTCATAAACTACTGTGTTCATTTTCTTTCCTTTTGCATTTTTATTTTGTTTAAGGATGGCTATCCCTTACACACACCCACACTCACAAATGCAGGTACCCATCCACTCCGGATTCCGTGGGTGACTATTCTGTTTTAGCCTTCGATAACTCTGAAGACTTGGTCAATCATGCTGAGTACGAAGTTGACGAAGACTGTGAAGTGTCGGGAGAGTTAGCCAGACTTTTACAACAAGAAGAGAGGGCTATTCTGCCTCATGAAGAGTTGCTAGAAACCATCAACTTGGGGACAGAGGAAGACATGAAAGAAGTAAAAGTAGGTGCCAACCTGGAACCAAATGTCAAGGAGCGCTTAGTGCAGTTGTTGAACGAATATGTTGAAATCTTTTCCTGGTGTTATGAAGACATGCCGGGACTAGACACAGATATCGTGGTTCACCGTCTCCCTATAAGAGAAGATTGTCCACCGATCAAACAAAAGGTCCGCCGGATGAGGCCTGACATGTCTGAGAAGATCAAAGCTGAGGTAATGAAGCAATTCAATGCTGGCTTTCTGGCTGTTACTTCCTATCCACAAGAGGTTGCTAACATTGTTCCCGTGCCTAAGAAGGACGGCAAAGTCAGAATGTGTGTGGACTATCGAGATTTAAACAGGGCTAGCCCTAAGGACGATTTTCCACTGCCACACATCGACATCTTGGTTGACAACACAACTCAACACAAAGTATTTTCTTTCATGGATGGATTCTCGGGATACAACCAAATCAAAATGGCCCCTGAGGACATGGAGAAAACTACTTTTGTCACGTAATGGGGTACCTTCTGCTACAAAGTGATGCCATTCGGACTGAAGAATGCAGGGGCAACTTATCAACGCGCCATGGTAGCTTTGTTTCATGATATGATACATCATGAGATCGAAGTTTACGTATACGACATGATAGCTTGATCACAGACAGAAGAAGAACACCTTAATCATTTGCAAAAGCTGTTTGCCAGGTTGAAGGAGTATAAGCTCAGACTAAACCCAAGCAAGTGCACTTTTGGAGTTAGGTCTGGTAAACTTCTGGGATTTATTGTCAGCAACAAAGGCATTGAGGTTGATCCAAATAAAGTAAAGGCTATACAAGAAATGCATGCCCCCCGTACTGAAAAGGAGGTTAAAGGTTTCTTGGGACGCTTAAACTATATTGCGAGGTTCATCTCTCACCTGACATCCACCTGTGAGCCAATTTTCAAACTGTTGAAGAAAGATCAGGTAGTTGAATGGAACAATGATTGTCGAGTTGCTTTTGATAAAATCAAGAAGTATTTACTAGAACCTCCTATTCTAATGCCACCCATCAAAGGAAGGCCGTTAATCATGTATCTAACTGTTTTGGATAACTCAATGGGGTGTGTACTGGGCCAACATGACGAGTCTGGCCGAAAAGAGCATGCCATTTATTACCTTAGCAAAAAGTTTACCGACTATGAGACTCGCTACTCACTGCTCGAGAAAACTTGCTGCGCTTTGGTATGGGCTGCTCGCCGGCTAAGGCAGTATATGTTGACACATACCACTCTGCTGATTTCCAAGATGGATTCGATCAAGTATATCTTCGAGAAGCCTGCTTTATCTGGAAGAATCGCTAGATGGAAAATGATCCTGACTGCGTATGATATCCAATATACTACCCAAAAAGCTATAAAGGGGAGTGTACTAGCTGACCATCTAGCTCATCAAGCCGTCAAAGATTACCAATCTATGAGATTCGACTTCCCTGACGAGGACATCATGACATTGGACAACATTGAAGGTAACAGACCGTATGACGGACCTGAACAAGGATCCCGATGGACCCTGTACTTTGATGGTGCTTCAAATGCACTTGGCAACGGTATCAGTGCGGTACTCATTTCTCCGGAAGGTTGCCATACACCCTTCACTTCCCGACTTTGCTTCAGCTGTACCAACAACATGGCTGAATATGAAGCTTACATCTTTGGTCTCAAGGCTGCTATAGACTTGGCAATCAAATCTTTGGTCGTATTTGGGGACTCGGCTTTGGTTATCAGTCAAGTCAAAGGAGAGTGGGACACCAAACATCCTAATCTTATCCCATACAAAGAACATGTCTTGACGTTGTTGCCTCATTTCGAGCATATTACTTTTGAGCATTTCCCACGAGAAGAAAATCAGTTAGCAGATGCTCTGGCTACAATGTCTTCTATGTTTAAACTCAACTGGGATAACGAGGCTCCCCAAATTACCATCGAGCGAATGGACGAACCTGCGCACTATCATGAGATCAATACCGAAGAAGTAGTGGAACAACCCTGGTTTCATGAAATCAAAAGGTATCTCCAGACTAGAGAATACCCTGAAGGAGCTTCCGTCAATGACAAAAAGTTCTTAAGGAGATTTACTGCCATGTTCTTCCTAAGCAATGGCATCCTTTATAAGCGCAACCAGGACTGTGCTCTACTTCGTTGTGTGGACAATGTTGAAGCAGATTTGATCATGACCGAGATACATAGTGGCACATTTGGCACCCACTTGAGTGGACATACGATGGCTAAGAAGATTCTAAGGGCAGGCTACTACTGGTCTACCATGGAAGCTGATTGTCATCAACATTCCCGTACCTGCCATAAATGCCAAGTCTACGCCGACAAGGTACATATTCCTCCTGTTCCTCTCAACATTTTGACAGCTCCTTGGACATTCGCAATGTGGGGCATTGACATGATTGGAGAGATCAAGCCTACGACATCCAATGGACATCGCTTCATCTTGGTCGCTATTGATTACTTCACCAAGTGGGACGAAGCAACTTCTTATGCCTCTGTTACGAAGAATGTGGTTGCCCGCTTCATCAAGCAGATTCTCATATGCCGATATGGTATCCCCGACGGGATTATCACGGACAACGGTACAAATTTGAATAACACTATGATCACCGCTCTATGCGAACAGTTCAAGATTTATCATCACAATTCATCTCCCTACCGGCCGAAGATGAACGGTGCTGTTCAAGCTGCAAACAAAAATATCAAGAAGATCATCCAAAAGATGACAGTCACCTACAAGGACTGGCATGAGATGCTACCATTTTCTCTACACGGATATCGTACCACGACACGTACTTCAACATGGGCAACCCCATTTTCTTTGGTATATGGCATGGAAGCTGTTTTACCTATGGAAGTTCAGATTCCTTCTTTAAGGATTATGAAGGATGTCAGTTTGAGTGAAGACGATTGGATTCAGACCCGGCTTGAACAGCTTAATTTGATCGACGAGAAGCGACTTACTACTGTTTGTTATGGTCAGACGTATCAAAAACGGATGATCAAGGCTTTCAACAAGAAAGTCAGGCGTCAGGTATATCAAGTCGGAGATCTTGTAATCAAGCGGATCATCTTGCCGCAAAGTGATCCCAGGGGAAAGTGTACTCCTTCCTACGAAGGACCATTTGTGATCAAGAGCATCTTTTCTGGTGGGGCAATGATTCTGACTACCATGGACGGCGACGATTTTCCACACCCTACGAACGCAGACATAGTCAAAAGATACTATGCATAAAACGACCCGACAAGTTGAAAACCCGAAAGGGCGACTTGGGCAAAAATGGGCATCCCGGTGAATCGAAAACCCGAAAGGGCGGTTCAGGCAAAAATTAGGGATGAAACAAAGAAATCTGTACACCTGGAAAGTTGAAAACCCTAAAGGGCGACTTGGGCAAAAAAGGGTTTCCCGGTGGATCGAAAACCCGAAAGGGCGGTCCAGGCAAAAGTTAGGGAATTAAAGCGTATGGCTATGTCTCGTCGGATCACTTTAAGAACAATCTCTTCACCAACAAGCTCCAAGTTACTGATCAATCCAATCATCGACGGACGAAGTAGTGAATGGACAAGATACTCAGAGTTGTGAAGGCTATAGCAGAATGGGAACCCCATGGAATTATTACACATAGCCATCTTTCTTTTGAATAAAATTTTTCAATTTTTTTACGACAACATTCTCTTACTAGGATGTCTGTCTCCTTTGTACAAAGATATTTACAAAAGTACTTCAAAGTGCAGAAATTTGCTTGCCTTTCTTTTCTCTTTTACACTTATGTTTCTATTTGAAAACTTCCAAAGTTTTGTTAAAATAGGCATATGCATTTGAATATAATCATTGCTTACTAATAAAACGAAATTGAGAAAGGATAATTACTGATAGGTTGAAGGTGTAGGAAGATATTCTTATGCTATTTTAGAGGAAATCCCCTACGATACATCATTCAGATCCTCAACAAAGCTAGAAATTTGGTGTATCATTTCCCCAGCGGAGTTAAGCTTTAAGATCCTCAGCGGAGCCAGTGCGTTCTAAACTTGATTCCCCAGCTGAGTTAAGTTTCAAAGTTCCCATCAGAATTCAAACTCCCGATCCCAAGTGGGGCCCAGAAACCTTGAAATACCCATCCCCAGTGGAGCCAGAGTATTCTAAACCTTCTTTCCCAGCGAAGTCAAATTTCCAACTGTTCAATTTTCCCCAATTTCCCCAGCGGGCTATCTTAAAAGTCTGAAAACCAAGCAGATAACAATTAATTTCTTGGCCTATCCCCAACCAAGATGATTCCCCAACAGTTTGGCATACAATCCAAAACTCCTGATTTCACCGGCCAAGTAAACATTCTCCCCACAGAGTTATCTCCCAATAAGATTGAAGATTCTCGGTCTCATTTCTCCAAGCAGAAGCATCCCAGGTTTTAACTCCCCAGTAGAGATTTTCAGAGTTTTCCTATTTCCCAGGAAAGTCATGAAGGATTCTCATTCCCTGCAGAAGTTGTCAGAACCCTTGTAAATCCCCACAAGTCACTAAGGATTTTCAATCCCCAACACTGGTCCTAGGATTTATCATTTCTCAAACAATCAGAGATTCTTTAATCCTCAAGCAGTCAACAAGGATTTCTCATCTTCAACAATCAAATATTTGTTTTGGAATCCCCAGCGTTGGTCAAAGATTCACTTTCCCCGGCAGCAGTCAAAGATTTCATTGTCTCTAGTTATCAAGGATTTATTTTCCTCAGCAAGACAACTACTCAACTTACATGCATAACCATTACATCCATATATCATGAACATTGATGAAACACAATTCATTGCATCATACATATCATGCATCATAACTTTGTGTTTCAGCTAACATTTTACCCTTTTCAGGATAAGATTAAAAGCTATCTCTAACAACTATGCAAAGATTTCAGATACAATGCGGATACACTCCAAGACATGGAAGTCATTCTACTACTCATTCAGATCTCTTGTTCAGATACAGTACAGATACGCCCCAGGCACGACGGCCATTCTATCTCTCATTCAGATTCAACCATCAACTACAAGTTCAGATACACTCCAGACACAGAAGTCATTCTGCTACTCATACAGATCTCAACTTCAAATAAAATACAGATACACTCCAGACACGGCAGTCATTATGATATTCATTCAAAGCTCAACTCCGGTTACAGTCTCAGATACACTCCAGACACGGAAGTCATTCTCCTACTCATACAGATCTCAACTTTAGATACAATACAAATACACTCCAGACACGACAGTCATTCTGATATTCATTCAAAGCTCAACTCCAGTTACAGTCTCAGATACACTCCAGACACGAAAGTCATTCTTCTACTCATACAGATCTCAATTTCAGATACAATACAGATACACTCCAGACACGGCGATCATTCTGATATTCATTCAAAGCTTAACTCCAGTTACAGTCTCAGATACACTCCAGACACGAAAGTCATTCTGCTACTCATACAGATCTCAACTTCAGATACAATACAAATACACTCCAGACACGGCAGTCATTCTGATATTCATTCAAAGTTCAAATACGGTTACAACTCATATACGCCCCAGACATGGACGCCATTCTTTTTCTCATACGGACTCAGTCTCCAGATATAGTTCAAATGCATTCCAGACACAGATACCATTTTGATGCTCATTCTTCTGACCTACAACATTGCAATTCAACAAATATTATTGGATGGCATCTTTAAGACCATCTCCAGCAAGATTCTACCATCTCCAAATGGCATCTTTAAGCCCATTTCCTCAACTATATTTTGACGAGTGCAAATTTACGGGCACTCTAGTGTCCAATCTTCTTTTACCTTCGAGTCGCGAAAGGCAAACTTGCCAATCTAACTCTTAAGGTTCAAGAAGATTGAACAGGGGCAACAGTTGTACCCCAAAATTTTCCCTCTCATTTCATCAACATTTTCTCATCACAAGACTCTTGGAACTCAAGATCAAGCTAGGGTTTGCTCTGCTCAAGACACCTCCTTGCACTGTTGACCTAAATTAGGGTTTGAGCTTGCACAGGGATGTTTTGACCTATAATGCCCAAAATGACTTTCATACTTCATTTTGGACTCACAAGCTTTCCCATACCAAGTTTCAAGCCTTGAATCAAATTCTTGCCCAATCAATTGGACAATTGACTTAGAAATCAGCTGTATTGGGGAAAAGTCAACTGTGACCAATTGACAGTCAAGCCTCATGAATTTTTACCCACATCAATATTATGAACTCATATGAACCATTTGATCAAGTTTGGATCACAATTCCACAAGAAATTTGACCAGATGACCAAAAGGGCAAAATGGTCATTTTTAGGGTTTTGATTGTACAAAGGCAATTCTTGACTGTTTGACCTAGCCAATGGCAAATCAAGCTCAACCATAGACTCAAGGACTCAATGACATTGTCTTTACCCATTCAACAAGTTCAAAAGACCTCAAATGCATAGGATTGCCAAATGAATTTTTCAGGCAACTGATCAAAATTTGATTGTACACTGAAAAGTCAAACTTTGACTTTTTGGTCAAAATCAAGTGCCAAGGGTCATTTTTCATCAAGACATGTCAAATTATGAAACTTGTTCATCAAGAAACCCAAAATTGCAAATTAGGGTTTAAAATGGAAAAATTTCATAACTTAGAAATTTTCTAAGTTATGAAATTTTCTTATTTTTTGTCTAACCTTTCCCCACATTTTCACTAAGATGCAAATAGATTCAAACAAAACTTGCAACATGAAAGTTGTAGTCCATCACAAAGTATACAACTTTGATTCACAAAGTTTTCTCAAAAGAAGCTTGGATCTCAAGTTATGATTTTTGGAACAAGGGTACCTAAAACTTTTAACTTAGAGAAATTTTGCCCTATTTTAGGCAGGATTTTGACCCATCTTCTTGGCCATTTTTCACATAGTTCCACTTGGAGTCTTAAGTTTCATTTTAAAGATGGATTATAGTAAATGTTGCAAGCTTTCCAAATTGTCCAAGAACTCCTCAAACACATTTGTGGTTAGGGAGAATCGAATGCTTGAAGTTGGCAAAAACTCACTTTGATCCATGGCCAATACATGTTCATACAACTTGCATTTTCAAACCAACATGCTTTATACTAGCTTGCAGGCCTCTAAACCATTTTACACTCCTTAATTGAATGCAAGTCCATCGGTCTAAGTATTTGTTTTGGCCATTTGGGCATTGTACACAAAACTAAGCCTTAATTGGAAAAAGGTACATTGCCATTTTTGAAAAGTTATGCTTTATGTCAAACCATGATCTTTGAAGCATAGGGCCATATCTCTGAAGCCAAATCAAATCCAAAAATTGCAAGTATCAAGGAGAAATTATGCAGCATACAAGATAGAGGGTACATGCCTGTAATCACAAGTTACACTTTCTTGCTTCACAAAGAAGAAATTTGTCCAAATCTTGCCAACTTGAAAACCAGTCCATGATAGCTTAAACAAACATTGCAAACACATTTCACACAAAACTTTGAGACATAAACACGAGCTTTTCACCACTCAAACCTTCTTGTACACAAAATCTCCATTTTTCTGCAAAACAGGGCAAGCCCTGCAGAATCACCTCCGTCTCCACTTTCCCTCGTGTGTTTTGCCTCAAACTTGTTCCAATACCTTCCATTCAACTCACCTAAACTATTCCAGACCTCCATTGCCAACTGTAACTCCATTAACACACATTGCCATTTTTGTTTGGAAGCTTTGCAGGCTGAGTTCTATAGCACGATTCAGGCAACTTCAAAACAAACTAAGCATTGGGAAAGCTTCAGTGGACATCAGGCAAGCTACCAGACCCCTAAAAACCCATTGAAAGTTGCTGCATTGTCCAGCTCAAACTCAACTGAAACAGGTATTTCATGAACTTCTATCTCTCTATTTAGGAATAGTTAGACTTAGGTTTGTGAGTGAAAGATGTTGTATTCATAGCCATGAAACCATACGTGTGCTTAATTTTCATTTATATTAATCGTGCTAGGAGAATTTCATCCATGAACTTTCTGAAAAAACTAGGTTAAGAATTAGGGCCAGAGAAATTCTCTCTGGTCTTTGAGAGTTAGTTTAAGTTTTTTATATGATTAGATTCGTTGTTTGATGCTCTACAAGTTTCATGTTATGAGTTTTGTCAAAAAAGCACAGAATCAGGAGATAGCATTTTGTACACAGAACGCGCACGTTTCTGTCTAGAGGAAGAAGATGAAGTTGGTTTTGGGCTGGGCCTGGACAGGCTTGCTTTTGGCACCCCCTCTTTTCTTTTTACACCCCCTGGCCCATTTCTTGAATATTTGTCATTTTTGCATTTTTATTTTATTTCTGACTTTGATATTTTATTTTCAAACATGAAAAATGATCAAAAAATATTTTTACATTTTTTTGGCATTTATTTTTATTTTTACTAGTATAAAAATGTTTATATGCTTTTATATCATTTTGTTTAAAATAAAAAAATAATACAAATAATGCTTTTATTTTCATTTATTATTTTTATACACATTTGAAAATATTTTCTTGAAATATATACATTTTGTAAATAATTTATTTTATTTTTATACACACTTAATATATTACTTTATTAAATAATTAGAACAAAAAACACAAAAATAATACATTTTTATTTTTATTAATATTTTATACTAAAAATACCCTTTTTTCAATATACTTTTATTTTTGTACAAATTGATGCATTATTGTGCATAAATAATAAATAATACTATTTATTTGAGAAATTAGGGTTTTTTGCCCTAAAAACAAAAATAATTAAAATTGACTTTTCTTTATTTATTTGCACATTTCATATTTAAAATACTTTTTACATACATAAAAACTTTTTTTTGCATAATACATTTTATTTAATATTTATTTATTGTATTTATTTAAATATTGTACATTTAATTGTTATGCCTTACTCATTCAATTTGGTTGTAATAATTTAGAATTTAATTTCTTGTCTAAATAATCCCCTATTCAAATTTGTAACCCCCTCCCTATATCATGTTGTAATAGTGTATAATTTAAATTCTCGCACCTTTAAATGCTTTCAATTTTGCCATAATTAGACTTAGGGTTTGTATGCAAAATCAAATTAACAAATAGTTTGACCTAATCAAAGACAAAATGCATGAAAAACAAACACAATGCACACTTGCACCCCTATGGTTTCAATCCACTTGTTGCCTTAAAAAATGGGCCATGATATGCATGTCAAGTACTTTGGCAAAACAAAAGCAAAAAACAAAAGATCATAGTCCCTCGATGACGCTATCTGAGTTGCCTAAACAAAATGATCAAGTCTCTCAAGAAAATTGCCAAATATACTTGACATTGTTGCTATCATGGTCTATACGATGACCCGCACCTGTCCCGTTTAACATCCTAACACAAGGTTGTTCATCAAACACAATGATGAAACAACACTGTTAAAAGGGTTAAAAACATAAGAAAGATCTTTGAGTAAAATAGGGTAGACAACTCTTAGTTACTTGATCAAAGCTTACAAAACATCCTTGCTATCTTCAAAACACACTTCACAAACACAATTTCAAAACCCTACTTTCAAACATTGAAAACTTTTCAAAAGATAAAAACACCTTTGTATACATTCAAAATAAGAATCATTATAAAGGTTGCCACAACGATGGCCTCATTTCAAAACATCTTTCAAAATCACACACAAAGCACCATTTCAAACAATTGAAGAGCACCATTTCAAATAATTGAAAAGCAAAGCAAGTGATCTAAGCAAGTAACTAAGAGCCCATGGATGACCATGGATAGAAAGGGTGCTAAAACCTTCCCTTTCTATAATCTACTCCCCGAACCCAAGAAAACATCTCAAAGGTCTTTCCTGTGCTTTTTGAACTTTCCTTAGGATAAAATAAAAAGTCGGTGGCGACTCTTGCTAAATCGAAACATTTGCGAACACAAACGCGAAATCCCAAGTTAGTTCTCCCACCGTATCACACATAACTTTCACATGCTTCATCAGAAATTCCTCAACCAAAGCATATCTTGAAGTAAATTCAATTTTCTACAACTTTGTCACTCTAAGATCAAGGCTAAAAATGCTTCATTTGAGAGATATAGGCCAAAGCATTACATGTCATTTTAAAAGTCGACAAAAAGACATATTTTATCAAAGCAATCTATATCAAGTTAAAGACTACAAATGAAAAAGTGACCAACATGAGAGTTGTAGGGTACATATTGAGCTTTCCAAAAAGTTCAAGATCACCTTCATATGTCAAAATTTGAGAGGTTTATGATTGGTGCAAATTGAGCAATTTTGAGAAAATGCATGAAACCACAATTGAGCAATTTTGGACTTTTAGGCTAATGACCCTATCTTTTGAAGTTCAAACGTGTTTATGACATGTTTAGGGACCCCTAAGTCTATTCATGAATTATTTTAATTTTTTATTTCATTTATTTTGATTTTATTCATTTAAATTCAAAATTAAATTAAATAAATATTAAATAAATGTACAAGGCATGTGGGATTTTATTTTGGATCATTTTGAAGCTCAAGATCACATATCCAACATAAAAAACCGTCAGGGATGAAGAAGGAAAGAGATCTTCATGTTTTGGAAAGTTTTGCAATTTTTTTGGAAACAAATAATGACTTTGATTGCACATGTTTCCTTTCAAGAATGTTAACTTAAAAAATCATCCATTATAAATAGAGGGTACACTCCATAAGATAAAGAACCATATGGGCTGCCATAGAAACAAGTTCTCAAACACAAAATTTTCCAAGAATAGGTGCAAATCGTATCCCAGTTTTCCAGCTATTCTCAACTGAAACGAAGCCTTGAATCAACATCCTGGAATCCCCAATGCCTCCCCTCAATCACACTAGTGGTAAGAATTTTCTAATTTCAAATTTCTTAATCCATGTGTTATTAATAAGTTTTATATGTCCAGATGTGTTAAACAAGAAATATATAACATGTTAGAACCAAGCGTGTGAAGAGAAGGGATGGGGTTCGAACCCCAACGATGCCAAAATCCTTTTTGCTTTACTTTCTTCATTTTCCCTTTTTTTATTAGTTATTTTATTATTAATTAAAAAAAATTTAATCAAAACTCATATATAAAAAAATCAGAAAGAAGCCATATAATAAAATTAACAAAAAAATTAGTTTTAGGGTGTAAATTAATTAATTTTTTTTGGACAATTAGATTTTAGGCTTTTTAATTAATTTAAATCAATTAGAATTAGGATTTTAATTATTATTAATTAATACTTAAATTATTTTCATAAAAAAACACCAAATATATGAACTTAGATTTTTAGAGAAATTCAACTTTTTTCCCAACATTATCTTATTCTTTTTGCTATTTATTTTTAGACAATTTTATAGGTCGCACAGTTTAATGTAGTAGTCTAGATTTACATCCCCTCATTTTTCTAATTATGTAACTCTCCCAAAGACTTGTAATAGCGTAGATTTATATTCTCGCGTTATCTTTTGCCTTTATATATATGATATAACTGAAACCAATACACTTTGCACACTTCACCTCTATGGTAACTTCTCTTCGTTGCCTTGCGATACTAATGGCCACGTCCCATGAAAACGGGAATAATTTAGCAAAGACCCTCGATTAAACAATATCATCATGGTCCCTTTCGAATAAAGATCATAATCCCTCGATGACCCTTCGAGTTGCCTACAAAATAATCTAGTCCCTTCGATGACCCTATGAGAAAAATGATGATATTCCCTTCGAATTGCTAAAGTATCCTTACATGTTGCCTGTAACATCCCAAAAATCATAATAAATTATTTAATTAGTTATTTATGATCATTTGGGAACTATTATGATTTATATGATGCATCGTGGTGTTTGGTGATGGTATGTTGTGGGATAGTGTTGTAATAATAATATATGAGGATTATTTGATTAGTTTATAATTATTTAGAATTTAAATAACTATTCTTGATTTATTGGATTTAATAATAATATTTAGAATTATTAATATTAATAAAACAAGGAATAATCGTGTAGAGACAAGAAGGGTTAAATGGTAATGTCACATGGATTATTGAGGGTAAAATGGTAATTGGTGGAAGGTTAAGTGAGGACAATATGGGAAAGTATTAGGGGTCCTATTTAAACAAATAATAGGAGAAATTGTTTCATTAGAACGATCGTGAAATATTGGAGACAGACACTGAGAGGAGAAAAGCTAGGGCATGGAGAGGCAAAGAGGAATGGTAGATTGCGAAGAGGATTGGGAAGCTAGAAATGATTTCTAAGGTAAGGGGTGTTTATCTTTATTATTATATTCGATCTAAGGTTTAGATAATTGTAGGATTGTGTTTTGTGTGGTGATTTTGGGATAAACATTGATAAAATTGATGAAAATCATATGTTGAATGAATGAATCCTTGATAAATGTGTGATGTTAGGACATTTAAATAAGTGTTATAGGATGTTAATAATGTTGTATAAACATAGGATTTCAAATTCTGAAATCAGGACATTTTACGGAATCGAATTCGAAGTTCTGGAAGGCCTACAATGGTGGAAAATCGCAGGAGGAGAAGTGATGTCTGCGACGCAACACCGGGCAACGCAAAGTAAATGCAAAAGTGATGCATCTCCGGGCGAAGCTAAGGTGGTGTCGGGCAACGGTTGGCAGAATTGAATGGTTGTCTAATTTTCTTTAAAATTCCATAACTTGAGTTTCAGGAGTCCGATTAATGCGTCGTACGGAGCGTTGGAAAGCTAACATGGTGAACTATATTATGATTGAATTATATGAGTATTTTGATGCATGATTCCAGTATCTATATATTTATGAGATTGATTTATTACATGTTGCTATACCATGATGTGATATTTTAATGATAAACATGATGTTAATTATGATGTTTTACCGTGGTGATTTGTAAATGATGTTGTTGTGACATAAATGATGTGATTCATGATGATAATTTGGTAATATGCATGTGCGAATATAATACATGATATTGTGGTGATTCTATGATGGTTTTGGTGATATGTTGTATTGTGAAAAACTCGTGTTAAAATTGATGAAAGTATTATAATGAATTGTCATGAATTGGTATATATAATGTTTATAATATTGTGTAGTTGTTGTATAGTGATTCTATATTGAAAACTATGAGGTTTGTGATTGTTTTGGTGTAAGGTCGCAAGAGTATTTTGGACTGAACATGTGTAGGATCACAACAGAAAGTTGCTACTTGGTGTGCATCACCGGGCGATAGAGGTGGTGTCACCAGGCGGTGAAGCTTTTCTATGTCATCGCCAGGCGAAGGTAGGGTGAGCCCAGGAAGGAAAATGGGATGTTGGTCTCTATGATTTGTCTTCGAGCGATGGATGGGTTTCGTCGGGTGATGGGAGACAGAACTGGAATGTTGGATTAAAATCTTGAAACGAGCATAACTTTAGTTCTAGAGCTCATAATGAAGTGTTGTTCGAAGTTGTACGTAGTATACTATAGTTAGGTGAAATAAAATGAAGAGTTAGGGGTATCTGTATAAGAACTAAGCTAGATTAATAATAGGTTTCCAGCGTTAAATCGCAATGACCATCTATTTAACTATGATGATGTGTTGTTATTATGATTATGTGATGATGTTTTGATGATGCCTTGATTACATGAGTATACATGATGATTATATGAGTATAGATGATAATGTTTTTGTGATGATGTTGATTAATACATGAATGATGATGCGTATTGACTAGAGGTGATCGTTTATATTTGTTGTTGCGCATTATGAATTCATGGTACAACTTTGGTCCGTTTTGATGATTTAGGACGTTGGTCCAGTGATTTAGTTTTGATGATTTAGGACTTCGGTCCAGTGATTTGGTCTCAACCCCATTGTGTCGATTTGAGATGTCTATGATTTGCTCCGGTTCCAAGTGGGGATCGATCCTATAATTGGGGTCTTTAGAGGGTGATAGCCCAGTGTCCATCAAATGAATTGGTACCACATGCACGAGTCTTTGTCCTTGCACTACATCCTATGTGGCATTGCATGGTTCTTGAATTGATGATGTGTTGTTGTGTTGTGGAATTTGTATAATTGTTGATGTAATTAGAATATAATAATGTTGAGTTTATGTTGTAATACTTTTGGTTTATCCTGCTATGTTTGTTCCTTATGTCTTTTATAATGATTATGATTTACTCACTCTTTCTGCTTGAATGTTGCCTCTACGTGGGTAACATGCAGGTAATCAGGAGTAGTTCCTAAAGGCATGGATGAATAGCTTTGGAGCATGATTTATTTTCGTTGAGTCTAGAAGGTCTTGCTCTGATATGTAACATTGGGGGCGGGAACACTTTGTTTTGAAAACTATTTTGTTCTTGTTTCGTTATGAAATTTTAAATTGTTTTCATGGAGTTTAAGTTGTGTTGAGTCCTGAACCATGAACTATGAAGTATTATGAAGTGTCTTTAATAAAGCTTGTTTTGAACTATGATTTTGTTGCACTTATGTGAAATGTTGACAATTGCATATGTCACAAACGATTTTGAAAACCCGTGTTACGGAGTAAGACTAGCACATATGGTTACGCCCTTTTGTTGTATCACTCTGATATTATTTTTAATAATTGTGAATATTCCATTGGGTTTAGAAGGGTGTTACATTAGTGGTATCAGAGCAGGTCGGTTCGTCCGACCAGGTTGTCTAATATTGTTTGTTCCTTAGTATGCGACATGTGTGTGAAACACTATCGATACTTGCTTATTTTTCTAATTTTTTTTCTGCAGAGGTTGGTTTGAAACAAGTGGGGGAGAAGCTTTTGCTTCTCTGAGATGTTTCAGGTATAGGAGTTGGTGTAGTATACTGCTAAGTTGCAAGACCACAGGGGTTGTTGGAGCTATGTTCTTTCTCAAAACTAAAGAGAGTATGGATTCATGATTTTTCTCTGCATGTCAAGTTAGGATTGTCTTTGAGGGAGAATGATCAGGTATTATTGATGTCTTATTCTCGAAGATTAGAGAGCAATGTGATGGCTAGTGATATGCCAGTGTTGTGTGATTCCTGATGTTTTCCCTAAGATATTTACGACTTGCCCCCAGAGTATGGATCTGAGTTGGGTGATAGTAGAGGACTAGTGTTTTTATCTGCTAAACAAGTAGGATAACTCTTGGGATATGATGCTCAGATGTTTGCATGTCTGAGAGAACAGTCGAATGAGGTCGTGGATTACTGGAAACTGATTAAGGTAATGATTAAGAGTGAATATCCACTTAAAGGAATTGACGATTTGATGGACCAACTAGTAGGTAAGTATGTCTTTGGTATAATCAAATTGAGGTTGGGTTACCTTCAGATTCAGATGAAGAGTAAGGACAGTTAGGGGGAGATTTTGGATCTTCTGTAGGAATTAAGAATATTTGGATTAGTTTGTTGTGGTGTTTATTGAGGACATTATCGTTTAATCTAATTCATAATAAGGAACGTTGAATGTTGCGATTTGAATTACAGTGTCAAAAGGGAAGAAACCCTATGCTAAGTTGTCAAGGTGTAGATCATTGTTTGAGTAGGTGATTTTTTTGAGCATGCTGTTTTAAATGATGGTATATGTGGATCCATCCAAAGTAGATGCAATTTTACATTGAGAGACTCCCAAGTTGGTTACAGAGACTAGAAGCTTCTTGGGCTTAACTAGTTATTGTCGCAACTTAATTGAGACGAGGTCAAGTACGATATGTTGTTAATAAATGAATTGAGGGAATGAGATGTTTGGTAATATGGAGGATATAAAGATGTTGGAGAAGCGCATGAAGATGCAACTTATTCTGAGTAAGAATGATTAGAATGACGAAGATTAATTGGACCATGGTGCTTTGGGTAGCTTTGAGCATAAGTTCTAAAGAAACACTATTCTAGTTTAGTAACAATGGTTTATGTGTCATCATGGTTATCGGCTACCTATTGACAAATTGAGGGATGATCACCCTTAATATCTTATTGATAGTAGACGAGATCGTGTTGGATGGGATAGACTTGTCTTACCAGCTTAATGGTGTGTGAAGTGTTTGACGTTCTTACAAGAGGATATTCATTCATCATTTTGGGTGAACCAAATGGATAAGTGACAGTGAAAGAATTAGAACTTAATGAATAGTTTGGAGACTCGAGGTTATATGCGAGCTAACGCTGCAAATTGGAAGGTTGAGGTTATCAAAAGTGAACGATGATTTTCTGGTGGACATTAAAGAGAATCAGGAGTTAGAGGTGAGACTTGTGGATCTGATAGTTGGTTGGAAATACAAATGAAGATGGTGGCTTTAACGTAGATGATTAGAGTAACGCAACTGAAGCATGATGTGGTGCAGATTGTTATGCGTGTGAGACTTGTTAGAAGTCGAGAGTTAAACTACAGAAGCCTATAAGAATGATGCAAACCATTGGTAAATCCATAATGGAAGCGATGAGTAAAGGGTTTATATATATTATTCGAGACACCTCCATGTAAATAGATGTATCAAGTTAATTTGTTCAATTGATAAATTGTAGCATTGTTGGACTAATGTTGTGTGTCAATATTGTCAGTGTTATGGGTATGTTGATGTTCTTATGATGGTGTTGTTGTGTGATGAAATGATAGAGATGATGATCTTGTCATGGAACTCTAAGTTCTTAAATTATGTTGTAGCCTTGTTGTCGGGAGTTAGAGAAGAAGATGTGAGATTCGTATCAAGAGTTGTGTATATCAAATAAATTTTCGAGGATACAAATTATTTAAGTGGGGGAGAGTTGTAACACCCCAAAAATCATAATCGATTATTTAATTAGTTATTTGTGAATATTTGGGAATTATTATGATTTATATGATGCATCGTGGTGTTTAGTGATGGTATGTTGTGGGGTAGTGTTGGAATAATAATATATGAGCAGTATTTGATTAGTTTATAATTGTTTAGAATTTAAATAATTATTCTAGATTTATTAGACTTAATAATAATATTTAGAATTATTAACATTAATAAAAGAAGGAATAGTGGTGTAGAGACAAGAAGGGATAAATGGTAATGTCACGTGGATTATTGAGGGTAAGATGGTGATTGGTGGAAGGTTAAGTGAGGACAATATGGGAAAATATTAGGGGTCCTATTGTTAAACAAATAATAGGAGAAATTGTTTTATTAGAACGATCGTGAAATATTGGAGACAGACACTGAGAGGAGAAAAGCTAGGGCATGGAGAGGCAAAGAGGAATGGTAGATTGCAAAGAGGATTGGGAAGATAGAAAATATTTATAAGGTAAGGTGTGTTTATCATTGTTATTATAATCGATCAAATATTTAGATAATTGTAGGATTGTGTTTTGTGTGATGATTTTGGGATAAAGATTTATAAAATTGATGAAAATCATATGTTGAATGAATGAAGGAATGAATCCTTGATAAATGTGTGATGTTAGGACCTTTAAATAAGTGTTATAAGATGTTAAGAATATTGTATAAACATAAGATTTCAAATTTTGAAACCGGGTCTTTTTACGAAATCGAATGCGGAGTTCCGGAAGGCCTCCAATGGTGGAAAATCGCAGGAGGAGAAGTGCTGTCTATGATACAGTGCTGGGAGACGCAAAGGCGATGCAAAAGTGAAACATCTTTGGGAGACGCTAAGGTGGAACCGGGCGCCGGGTGGAAGAATTGAATGGCTGTCTAATTTTCTTTAAAATGCCATAACTTGAGTTTCAGGAGTCCGATTGATGTGTAGTATAAAGCGTTGGAAAGATAACATGATGAACTATATTATGATTGAATTATATGAGCATTTTGATGCATGATTCTAGTATCTATATTTTTGTACCCAAAATTTTCCCTCTCATTTTTTACAAGATCTTCTCTTACAAGGGTGGTTATAAACACTTGCTTGAAGAAAAATAACCAATTATGAAGTTGGTCAAAGTGCTTTTTGATTGGCCTCTCCAAAGTTCCTTTCGATTGGAATCTCCAAAATGCATTTCGATTGGCATCTGCAAAATTCCTTTCGATTGGCATCTCTAAAATGCATTTCGATTGGCATCTGCATAGCGCCCTTCGATTGGCACGGACAAAGGTCCTTCGATTGGCCTGTTAACGAGGCTTTTCGATTGGCATTTTATAAAAGCCTTTAGATTGGCCTTGTAACAAGATCCTTCGATTGGCATGGATACAAGGCCTTTTGATTGGTCTCATGATAAGCCTTTCGATTAGCATGGCAAAGAATCCTTCGATTTAGCATCTCAAACCAGGAAGCTTCGATAGGCATGTTAACCAAGTACCCTTCGATTGGTATGGACAAAGGCCCTTCGATTGGTATTCCAAAAGGTCCATTTGAAGAAGCCTTGAGAAGTCCATTTGAAGCATGCATAAGAAGTCCATTCAAAGCATGCATAGGAAGTCCATTCGAAGCGTGCATAGGAAGTCCATTTGAAGCATGCATAAGAAGTCCATTTGAAGCATGCATAAGAAGTCCATTTGAAGAATGCATAAGAAGGCCATTCGAAGGAGGCAACTCATAGACCATTCGAAGAAGCGTTCAATGACTCATTCAAAGGGTGTATGAGAAGTCCATTCGAAGGAGGCAACTCCCAGTCCAATTGAAGAGAAACGTTGGAGGGTGTTCGAAGGAGTCAAGTGTCCAGGTTCATTCCAAGATTTCCAAAGAGACATGAACGTTTTAAAAAAGGAATGCTTTTAATATGTATGATTCTTGTCTCATGGTATTAAAAGCATGGTTATTTTTGCTGTCTCTTGCTGTTACTGGGCCATCACACTCCTATAAATACAAGGGAAATGACACAGTACCAAGGGGGCAAACGAAGGAGAGAACAAAAGGGCGAACAAAAAGAGAAAACGAAAGAGAGGACATAGTGAGACGAGCATGCATACATACTGCACACGAAGAGATCACACACACACACACTGCTCAAAAATCCCAAAAGCCTCCTAGTCGAAGCACCCTTTGCAGGTTCCCTCATCCAGGAGTCCACCCTAACTCCTAAGCAAACATCTCCACACCCAGAGCCATGGGTCATCATCTTCAATTGGTAAGGGTTTGCAAAACCAAAATTGCATCTTTATAACATTTAAATACGCCTTGCACATATATTATTGTTATTACTGATTATGTTGCATGTAAGCTAAAGTGCAGAGATGGGATTGTGCCATTGTTGGGGCACGATCTAATTTGTTCCTTCAAATCCCAGGATAAAATGAACCCATACCCAGACTCAGCAGATTCAAACTGAGGAAGGAATCGAATTGGGAGGAGATTCGAATAAGGGGGATAAAGTCGCCCCTGGGTATCTAACGTTTGTTTCGCTTTGCAGGGAACATCTTTTCAAGACCTTGTTCAGAGCTTCGAAGAAGCTCAGCTTCGAACTGGATCCAGGGTTCCCAGATCTAAGGATAACATGTCCATATCGAATACCCCAAAGACAACCCAAGTCTCTTTCGATCCAGCCCCCCCCCCCCCAGAGCTACTCCATCTTCGATTTAATGCCAGTTCCTTAGATTTCATTTTCGTTTTGACCTTTTTTATTTCTTTCTTTAAAATCAACTTAAAATCAATCGAAAAAACCATAAAAACGTTAGGTTAGTTTTTTTTCCTATTAAACTAATTTTATTAATTAATCATTTAATTATCTTAACATTTTCTCAAAAACTAAAATTAAAAAGATTTAGATCATTTTCCCAAAATAAAATAAAACAAAAAAAAATTTATTCTTAGGTTTTTTAGACGTTATTTTCAATTCGCGCGCATCTTATTTTATTGTAACTGCTCACAGTTGTAATAGCTTTAGATTTAAAATTCTGCATTTTTAGTTTCTTTCATTTTTTATGTAAATGTCACGAAGCCTTGTAATAGTGTAGGATTTACCATTCCTGCACTTTAAATTCCTGTATATAAATAAACTACTTAGATGTATACTAACTAGGATTGCATGACAAGATCTGAAAACAAACAGTATAACACCTAAATGTTTAAAGATAAATAACTGAAACACAACACACTTTCACACCAGCACCTCTAATGTACACCCACTTTGGTTGCCTTTAAAAAATAGTCATGGGGCCGGAATGCTTTAGCAAAGACCCGTAAAATCAAAAGATCATAGTTCCTCGATGACCCTTACAGTGTTGTCTTTCGGTAACGTCCCTTCGAATGTCCCTCAACATCCAACTATAGGGCTACCTACTCACTAATAGTAGGATAGCGCTGTCTAAAGGATAAGAGGAAAAGAACGATCCTTTTCGAGTACAAAAAGTAGATAGCTGTTAGAAGTTTGCTCAAAAACACTTTTTTCACTTACACACAAATACTACTTTTCTAAAAACAATTTCAAAACCTTTGCTTTATTAACACTCTTGAGGACCGATACAAGAGTTAAACACAAAGCAAATCGCTGCACTAAGGCTTTTCTAAACATTTTCAAACACACAAAGCACAAAAGAATTTTAAAAATGAGAAAACCTCTAAGAGCCCGTGGAAAACCACAGATGGAAAGGGTGCTAACACCTTCCCTTTCCATAATCAACCCCCTTACTCAGAAAAATCTCAAAAAGGTCTTTTCCTATTCTTTTCACCCTTTCCTTTTGTTGGATAAAAGAAAATACGGTGGCGACTCTTGCTTACCGCATATTTGCGAACAAAAAACGCAAAACCAGTAGTATATAACAGTCAGTTCTACCACCGTATCACAGAACTGGCGACTCTGCTGGGGAAGTATAAAAAGTGGGGTTACCTTAGAGTTAGTTCATTATTTAACTGCTTTGTTGTGCTTTGTATGCTTTATCCTTGGAGGGTTGTTTGGGTTGTTACTATAAATCCTACACCCAGATCTGGGACATCTGTTTAGGTAAACAACAATATATCATGGAGACTGTACGGTGTAGACCGATATGGTTGAAGCGATGGTTGTGTTGGTGTGACACTTTGGTTGGTACCGGTATCCCTTGTGTTGAATCGAAGAGAATACGGGGCTGCCGCGTGGTGTCATGAAGCACTAACGAACCTTAGAATCTTAGTTGAACAAACTTGGCCATTAGAAAGTAGTGAGATAGCCGGTCTCGCTGTAAAGCTGGGAATTGGTTGATACTCGATGCTACAGTCATTGAGATAGGACTTTCGAGATGTTTCGGCCGCAAGAAAAGATTGTTAAGCTGAAATAACTCGATAAAGGAAAATCAGTGATATTGAGACTCCTTAGAACCCGATTATCATTTCTAAGACAGGTTGAGCCAACTAAAATTCAAGAGAGTACTTGCCTACAAACCCCATGTGTGATACAGTGGGAGAACTGACTTGATGTTTTGCGTTTCGATCGCACTTGTGCGGTTAGCAAGAGTTCCCACCGACTTTTCTTTTATCCAAAAGGAAAGGTAAAAAAGCACAGGAAAGACCTTTCGAGATTATTTCTCGGATTTGGGGGGTAGATTATGAAAAGGGAAGGTATTAGCACCCTTTTCATCCATGGATTTCCATGGGATCTTAGTTACTCGTTTAGATCACTTGCTTTCATTTGATTGTGTGCTTGTGGTGTGGGCTTTGAAAGTATTTTGAAAAATCTCTTTGTAATGGTTCTCGTCTCTATAAGAACGTATATAGTTTTGTTTCGAAAGGTGGTTCAAAGATGTGTTTGTGAATCGTGTTTCGAAAAGTGTTTTGAAAATATGTTTTGCAATGGTTCTCGTCTCTATAAGAACGTATACAAAATGTTTTGTATTTTTGAAAATGTTTTGGAATAAGAGTGTAGGTGTAAAAGTTTTTGTCGTGAGCAAGCGAGTAACTAAGAGCGAATCTATCTACTCGAAAGGTCCTAATTTGTTCTTTTCTTCCTCCTCTTAATGGTGCTATCTTACCATTGATTTGGTAAGAAGCCCCATTGTTGGATGTGAAGGGACAGGCGCGGATCAATTTTACAATCATCGAAAGCAACTTAGGAGACGCTTTAGCAATTTTTGTAAGGGACGAGATCGTTTTAATCGAAGGCAACATCGAGGGTCGTCGAGGGACTACAATCTTTTCTTATTGAAGGGTTATTGCTAAAGTGTCCCATATTCGAGGGACATGATTGTATTTCCGAGGCAACGAGCGAGGTTACCCTAGAGGTGCGCGTGTGAAAAAGTGTGTTGGTTTCAAGTTATTTTATTTTTTGATTAGGTCATCTAGCGATTGATTTTTGAATCTTGCCATACACGCCTAATTACTATACAGTATATGGAAAACAGTAAATTGCAAGAATTGAAATTCTACGCTATTACAAAATATTCGGGAATGGGGGTACAATTGTTACAAATGGGGATGAATCAAATGAGACAGGAAGGTCTAAATATCTAACAATACAACCAAATCTAATTTTGTGCGATTTATATGAAGCTATGATATTTCATGAAAATAAAATTAACAAAATATGAAATGCTAAATATTTACTTAAAAAAAGAAAGTAAAACCTAATCTAAAAAATAAAAATAATTGATTAAATTAAAATCTCTATTTTTTTGTATTTTATTAACTATGTAAAATCTAAAGAAAACAAATAAACTAAATTATTATTTTTGGTGTTTTATTATATTAATTAAATCTAAAACAAAAATTTATTAAGAAAAAGAAAGTGATGAAAATTATTTACAAAAAAAAACCTAAATCTATAAAAAAAATACTTTATGTTTTATTAGCAATTGTGTAACAAAGAAAAGAAAATGGGAAGAAAACCAATTAAAAAAAATATGGGCTTAATATGATTTAGATGTGAGACCCAAACCAAAATGGTTGTGTTTGCTGTGACAAAACAAAGCCAGAGGGGGGTGTATCCAGTAAGGCGAATGGGCTTAGGGAAAATTGTAAACAACAAGCCCAAGCTCTAAATCAGCTTAGTTGCTGATTAAGGGTTCAAAATAAAATTAGGGTTCTAACCCTTTGCAATTCGCAGCGGCGCCGCTCTCATCTTCTTCATTCGAACTCTTCAATTTTTACTGAAAACCTCTAAAAAATATCACTACCTGTCCTTATCTAGTCTCATGGCCGAATCACCCTATTCAGTAACATAATCTCTCCTCATCTCACCGTGATTCGTGTTTTTTGAAAACCTAAGTGTTGAATTCGATTTAAGCCTAAGAGGTCCAAATTTGGTTCATCTGATCTTCCCCCCAACTCTCAGTTGCCGGAACGCCGTATCTCTTGCCTCCCTAATCGAGTTTCTAAAGTTTTTCTTGAAAAGGTGAAGTTCTGCTATTCTTAACGATTTTACTAATTGGTTTTTGTCTTGTTTATGTGTTTTTCTGTTAATCCACCTTGTTATCCATTAAAATGCAGGAATTGGTTTTTGGGATTCATGAGAAAGAGGGAAAGTTCATACCTGTTGGAGACTTTTCTATGAAATGGAAAGGGGATGGTGAGATTGAGGACGACGCTCCTTGGTGGCCGGAGCTGCGCGGAGGGAGGAGATGAGGATGAAGGCGTTGGTGTTTCTAACTCTTTGGTAACTTCTCCTATTTTTCTTTGAATGATGGTGATGGTTATCTTTGATGAGGCTTTGATTCTTTTTTCTGTTTTTTCCTTTGAAACATGTTACAAGTTTTTTTTGAGTTTGTTGATGGTTTACTGTTTTGGTTGGTTTGAGACTTTGACAGGTTTTTGCTTTTGTTGATGGTTCTGATTTCTCAGTTTGAGATTTGTGTTTTGTTGGCTTTGTTACAGTTTTGGTTTGAGGATGGCTACTGGTTGTTTGTTCACAGGTTTGGTTACAGGTTTTGGTTACAGGTTTTTGGATATGTTGATGGTTTACTATTTTTTGGAGTTTTGGTCTTGTTGACAGTTTGGGAATTGGATGCTGTTTCTGTGAGGGTTACTGTTTTATCAGTTTCATACTTGTGTATATTTGGTTTGACAGGTTTTTGATCTTGCTACAGGTTTGTGACTTGTTGATTACTATGTTTTGAGGTTGGATACTGGTTTTTTTACTGTTTGAGACTTATGTGTTTCAATTTGAGGCTTGGTGATTTTGGAGGTTTTTTTGGTTTGTGAAACTGTTGCAGGTTTGGTTGATGGTTCAGATTTTTTTTTGGACCTCTCTACTGTTCTATTTCTTCCTTCTTAATATATTCACCTTACTTCTGTTATCTCTATTCAAAATGGGGGGAAACCAACAATTTTGAATATTTTAACATATTGTCCTTATGGCTTTTTGGTGGCAGTTTTGTTTTCTAGCAACTTCTATGTAACTTGTGACAGGCAGGACAACAGGGTTGTGCATTCCAATAACCTAGGTGACTTCTTTCCTCTCTTCTCTCTCAATGACAATAGAAAAGAAAATTGCTTTTTGCCCCTTTTTTCCAATTCTGAAAGGTTTGCAATGAAAAATGGAAAATGATGACTTATGCTTCTTGAACAAGCTTTTGCTTATTTGACTTAGCTATTATGTTGCCATACTTCTGCTTTGCTTCCTGTTTTAGCTTTTGTTGACTTACTTATGCCTCGTTTTTGTTGATGCTATTTGTTGTTATTTGTCCAATTTGCGCTACTGTTTGGGCATTCTGTTTGATTCAGTTTTGCTGTTTGTTTGGACAGTTTGCTTGACTTTGTTTGTTTGGACAACTTGCTTGCGTTTTGTTTGTTTAGACAACTTGCTTGCATTTTGTTTGTTTGGACAGCTTTGTAGCATTTCTTGGACAATTTATAGCATTTATTTTCCTTCTTTTTTATGAACCAATAAGGATAACCTTCTTATGTTTTGCAAAATAGAAAAATAAAATTGTGATGAATAATGGCATTCTGATTCCATTCTTGCAAACCTTAATGATGATTACCTCTTTTTTTTTGGAAAATTCTTGCTCATGCCCAAATAATTTGTACTAACTATTTTTCTTTCTTTTGTTTTCATGTGAGCACAATTGGATGTGACAAAGCAAAGGAGGCAAGAACTCTAGGCAAGCATGGAAGTCTTTGAAGATAAACAAAAGAATTGGATGCGACTTCAATCTTCAAACAAGTTTAGGCATAGATTAATTCTCCTAGGCCAATCAAACATTTAGATTTTCTTTGTAATTTAGAGAAATCGTTCTTGTACTGTATCCAACAATTGTACTAATTCATCATTTAAATACAATAAGTTGTAAAACATAGAGTATTTAAAAGAACAAATTGTTTTGTAACAATGTTTGAAAAATTGGAGAAAGTCTTATGAAATATCCTGGTGTCAATTGAAATTCTTTACCAACAATAACTTGTAATTTCTCCTCGCATCCTATTTGATTTTTGAAATTCCCAATCAAGATATTTGAAAAAAAATGTTCCAGTCTGGTAACTTAAATTCCAAGTAATCCCAATAATTCTATAACTGCATCTCAAACAAACACGCACTGTATATTCCATTTTCTAACCAAGCAAATGTTTTAAAAGACGCAAATCATCTGGTTAACCTAGATCAAATAATCATGAGTGTCCTACATGGCAGTCTTAACCTCTTGTCCCAAACAAACCATGCTCTGAGAACAAACACTGTCTTTTCAGTAAACTTGAGAAAGCATGAAGACCTGTGAAAACCAATTGAATTTTTGAGAACTCAATTTCTTCTGAGGATTGCAAGAAAAACCCTAATTGCTGGTTTACTACCACAGAAGAGAATCTGTCTGATCGGTTCCTGAGCCAACTTGAATATTTGAGAAACCCTAGGGTTGTGTCTTCTATGAAAAATGGGAGGGAAAATTTTGGGGTACAACAGCTGCCCCTATTCAATCTTCTTGAACCTGAAGAGTTAGATTGGCGAGTTTTGCCGTTCGTGACTCAAAGGTAAAAGATGATTTGACACTAGAGTTCCCATAAATTTGAACTCGACAAGAGTGTAGCTGAGGGAATGGGCTTAAATATGCCATTTGGGGAGGTGTTAGAATCTTGTTGGAGATGGGCTTGTAGATGCCATCCAAGAATTTCGTGTCTGGAGCGTATCTGAATTGTATCTGAAGGATGAACCTGAATAAGCGACAAAATGGCTTCCGTGTCTGGAGCGTATCTGTACTGTATCTTGAAATTGAAATCTGAATGAGTAACAGAATGGCCACCGTGTCTGGAGCGTATCTGAACTGTATCTGAAGGATTAACTTGAATAAGCGATAGAATGGATTCCGTGTCTGGAGCGTATCTGGGTTGTATCTTGAAATTGAAATCTGAATGAGTATCAGAATGGCTACTGTGTCTGGAGCGTATCTATACTGTATCTGGAAATTAAGTCTGAATGAGCGACAAAATGGCTACCGTGTCTGGAGCGTATCTGGATTGTATCTTGAAATTGAGGTCTGAATGAGTATCAAAATAACTTCCGTGTCTGGAGTGTATCTGTACTGTATCTTGAAATTGAAATCTGAATGAGTATCAAAATGGTATCCTTGTCTGGAGCATATCTGCACTGTATCTGAATGTTGAGATCTGAATGAGTATCAGAATGGCATCCTTGTCTGCAACGTATCTGTACTGTATCTAGTAGCTGTTAATCTTATCCTGAAAAGGGTAAAATGTTAGCTGAAGCACATAGTTATGTTGCATGAAATGTATGATGCAATATATGTACTTTATCAATGTTTATGATATATGGATGTAATGTATGCGCATGTAAGCTGATTTGCTGAGGAAAATAAATCCTCGACTGCTGCTGAGGATTCCGTTGTGAGAGTAATTCCATATACTTCTTGAGGAATCTGCTTGGGGAATCCAGAGAACTTTAATGACTTCTACTGGGGATTATTGACGAGAGTATTTGTTCTGTCGAGGAGTAATAAAAACTCTGTGGGGAAAGGCTTATTTCTGTTTGGAAAAAAGTTCAAGAGTTTCGGTCGTCTGCCACTCTACCGGGGAGTTACCCTAGGTTGGGGAGAAACAAAAGTTAACTGTTATCTGGTTGATTTTCAGGCTTCAAGACAACTTGCTGGGGGAACCTGGAGAAACTGGATGATTTCCGCTGTGGGTTGATAGTTTGAAGTTTCGGCTCCGCTGTGGATTGGTAGTTGGTAGTCTCAGCTCCGCTGGGGATCTATAGTTCAAAATTTTGGCTCCGTTGGGGATCTTAATGACGTGCTGTAGGGATTGCTTATGAAATAGCCTAAATACGTTTTCCTAATCTTTCAACCTGTCAGTAATTACTCTTTTTCATGTTGTTTATTTGTAAATAGTAATTATGTTCAAATGCATATGTTCATTAGTGAATCATTGGACGTTTTTGCAAATAAAACACAAGTGTAAAAAGAAAAAGACAAATGGTTTTCTGCACTTTAAAGAGATATCTTTGTATTTACTTTGAATATGTATTTTGTACAAAGGAGACAGACATCCTAGTAAGAGGATGGTGTCATAAATAAGAAAAAATTTACAAAGAAAGATAGCTATATGTAATAATCCCATGGGGTTCCCATTCTGCTATAGCCTCTATATCTCCAAATATCTTGCCCATTCTTTGCTTCATCCGAAGATGATTGAATTGATCAGAAGCTCTGAGTTTGTTCGTGAAGAGATTGTCCTTAAAGTGATCCAACGAGACATAGTCATACGCTTTAATTCCCTAATTTTTTCCTGGACCGCCCTTTCGGGTTTTCAGTCCACCGGGAAACCCTTTTTTTCCAAAGTCGCCCTTTCAGGTTTTCAACTTGCCGGGTGTACAAATTTTTTTGTTTTATCCCTAATTTTTGCCCGAACGTTTTTGGTTCACCGGGATGCCCTTGTTTTACCTAGGTGTGTCAACCTAGTATCTTTTGACTATGTTTGCGTTCGTAGGGTGCGGAAGATCGTCACCGTCTATGGTGGTTAAGATCATTGCCCCACCAGAAAATATGTTCTTGATTAAAAATGGTCCTTCATAGGTAGGAGTCCATTTTCCCTTGGGATCACTTTGTGGCAAGATGATGCGCTTGATCACTAGATCTCCAACTTGATATACCTGGCGTCTGACTTTCTTATTGAAAGCCTTGATCATCCGCTTTTGATACGTCTGACCATGGCAAACAACAGTAAGTCTCTTCTCGTCAATTAAGTTAAACTGATCAAGTCGGGTTTGGATCCAATCGTCTTCACTCAAACCTGCATCCTTCATGATTCTTAAAGAGGGGATCTGGACCTCAATAGGTAAAACAACCTCCACGCCATAAACTAAAGAATAGGGTGTTGCCCCAGTTGAAGTGTGAGCCATGGTACGGTACCCGTGGAGAGCAAACGGTAGCATCTCATGCCAGTCCTTGTAGGTGACTGTCATTTTTTGTATGATCTTTTGATGTTTTTGTTTGCAGCTTCGACAACACCATTCATCTTTGGCTGATAGGGATATGAATTGTGATGTTGAATCTTGAACTGCTCGCACAAGGAGGTGATCATAGTATTGTTAAGGTTTGTACCGTTATCAGTGATAATCCTTTCCGGGATACCGTACCGGCAAATGAGATTTTGCTTGATGAAGCGGGCAACAACATTCTTAATAACGGATGCGAAGGAAGCTGCTTCGACCCACTTTGTGAAGTAATCAATGGCCACCAGAATGAAGCGGTGTCCATTGGAGGCTGTAGGCTTGATCTCCCCAATCATATCAATCCCCCACATAGCGAAGGGCCAAGGAGTTGTTAAGACATTTAGAGGAAACGGAGGCACGTGCACCTAGTCTGCATAGATTTGACATTTATGACAAGTCCGGGAGTGTCGATAGCAGTCTGCTTCCATGGTATACCAGTAATAGCCTGCCCGTAGAATTTTCTTCTCCATCGTATGCCCGCTAGAGTGAGTGCCAAAGGTACCTTCATGCAATTAAGCCATGATCTTTTCAGCTTCAATCTTGTCCACATAACGGAGCAGAATAGAATCATGATTGCGCTTGTACATGATGCCATTACTTAGGAAGAACTTAGCGGAGAATCTCCTTAAGAAATTTTTGTCATTGACTGAAGCTCCTTCTAGATATTCTTGAGCCTCGAGATACCTTTTGACTTCATGAAACCAAGGTTGGTCCACTACTTCTTCGATATTAATCTCGTGACAGTGCGCTGGTTCGTCCATCCGTTCAATGGTGATCTGAGGAGCCTCATTATCCCAATTAAGTTTAAACATGGATGACATTGTAGCTAGAGCATCTGCTAGATGATTTTCTTCTCACGGGAAGTGCTCGAAGGTAATCTGCTCGAAATGTGGTAACAATGTCAAGACATGTTCTTTGTAAGGGATGAGGTTTGGATGCTTAGTATCCCATTCTCCTTTGATCTGACTGATGACCAAAGCTGAATCCCCAAACACAACTAAAGATTTGATTCCCAAGTCTATGGCAGCCTTGAGTCCAAAGATGCACGCTTCATACTCTGCCATGTTGTTCGTGCAGTTGAAGCAAAGTCTGGCGGTGAAAGGAGTATGACATCCTTCCGGAGATATAAGCACAACACCGATACCGTTGCCAAGTGCATTGTAGGCACCATCAAAGTACAGGGTCCATCGGGATCCTTGTTTTGGTCCGTCATATGGTCTGAAATCTCCAACATTGTCTAATGTCATGATGTCTTCGTCAGGGAAGTCGAACTTCATGGATTGATAATCTTCTACAGCTTGATGGGCCAGATGATCAGCTAGCACACTGCCCTTTATAGCTTTTTAGGTCATGTAATGTATATCATACTCTGATAGGATCATCTGCCATCTATCTATCCTTCCAGATAAAGCAAGCTTTTCGAAGATGTATTTGATCGGATCCATCTTAGATATCAACAAAGTGGTATGAGTCAACATGTACTGCCTTAGTCGGCGAGCAGCCCATACCAAAGCGCAACAAGTTTTCTTGAGAAGTGAATATCTTGTTTCACAGTCGATAAACTTTTTGCTAAGGTAATAAATGGCATTCTCTTTTCGGCCAGACTTATCATACTGCCCTAGTACGCACCCCATTGAATTCTCTAAGACGGTCAGATACATGATTATCGGTCTTCCTTCGACTGGTGGCATTAAGACGGGAGGCTCTTGTAAATACTCCTTGATTTTATCGAAAGTAATTTGACAGTCATCATTCCATCTAACTACCTGATCTTTCTTCAACAGCTTGAAGATTGTTTCACAAGTAGATGTTAGGTGAGAAATGAACCTAGCAATGTAGTTTAGGCGCCCCAAGAAACCTCTGACCTCCTTCTCAGTGCGAGGAGCAGACATTTCTTGTATAGCTTTGACTTTGGCAGGATCAACCTCGATGCCTTTGTTGCTGACAATGAAACCTAAGAGATTACCGGACCGGACTTCGAATGTGCACTTGTTTGGATTCAACCTGAGCTTGTATTCCTTCAATCTGACAAACAGCTTTTACAAGTGATCAAGGTGTTCTTCTTCAGTTTGTGATCGGGCTATCATGTCATCAACGTAGACCTCTATATCATGATGTATCATATCATGAAACAAAGCTACCATGGCGCGTTGATAGGTTGGCCCGACATTCTTCAGTCCGAATGGCATCACTTTGAAGCAGAACGTACCCCATTATGTACAAAAGTAGTTTTCTCCATGTCCTTAGGTGCCATTTTGATCTGGTTATAGCCTGAGAATCCGTCCATGAAAGAAAATACTTTATGCTGGGCTGCATTATCAACCAGGATGTCCATGTGTGGAAGTGGAAAATCATCTTTAAGGCTGGCCTTGTTTAAGTCTCTATAATCCATGCACATTCTCACTTTGCCATCCTTTTTAGGCACGATAACTATGTTAGCAACCCATTATGGGTAGGAAGTAACAGCCAGAAATCCAACATTGAACTGCTTCATAACTTCTATTTTGATCTTCTCTGACATGTCAGGTCTCATGCGGAGGACTTTTTTCTTCACTGGTGGACAGTCTTCTCTAGTGGGTAGACGGTGTACCACAATGTCTGTATCGAGTCCCAGCATGTCTTCGTATGAACAGGAAAAGATCTCAACATAATCATGCAATAGCTGAATTAGGCGCTCCTTGACATTCGGCTCTAGATTGGCACCCACTCTGATTTCCTTTCTGTCTTCCTCAGTACCCAAGTTGATTGTATCCAACATCTCCTCATGAGGCAGAATAGCCCTTTCCTCTTGTTGTAGAAGTCTAGCTAATTCCCCTGGCACCTCACAATCTTCCTCACCTTCGTATTCGGCTTGGTAGATCAGATCTTCAGAGTCACTGAAGGCTATAGCAGTATCGTTACCCATGGGATCCGGAATGGAAGGGTACATGCATTTGTGAGTGTGGGTGTGTGTAAGGGTATAACCATCTTAAAACAACAAAATGTAAAAGAAAGACAATGAGCACAAAAGGTTTATATATGAAAAAGCATCAATGATTCATTGAAATGACATATGAAAATGAAATAAGAACCCTTACAAATGGACCATTGTGCCTCGGGTAAGACACAAGGTTGAAAAAGTACGAATTGTTTGTGAATTATTACAGTCTAACAGAAATGTAAAAGGTAAATTACTGCGATATGAAAGTTATCGGGATGAAGTCTTTGGCTTCCCAGTTGCACAGTCCTCGACAGTAGGAAATATCCAGTCTTCCAAGCTTCCCTCTTCTTCACTGTCCTCTAGTGCATTAACCCCTTGGTGACTGATCTTCACAGGTGGCCCTCCGGCACGGGCGCGGCGCACGGCCTTCTGAGCAGTTGAGGTGAACCCCAAGCCGAACTTGTCTGATTTGTAGGGAATGTCTGGTAGCTGTCCCCAAATGGTTGATCTGCCTCCTTCCACTGCTGCCTTTGCATCCTTGAGAGAGGACATCCGAGATGGAGGTCTTGTGATCACAGGAGTTGAGGATACCGCCTTGGTCGCCGCTATTTCTAGAGAGACTTCTTCAAAATGTTGGAAAGGGGTTTTAATGAATTCGCCATCCAATTCCACATATCGGAATGAATTCAGATGACTAATCATATATTCCTCTTCCCCATGGACAATTATGATCTTCCCTTGGACGGGGTACTTGAGCATCTGATGCAAAGTGGAGGTGACAACTCCAGCGTTGTGGATCCAGGGGCGTCCCAACAGACAAGAGTAGGAAGGACGGATGTCCATCACATAGAATGTTAAATTGAACGGCTGAGTTCCCACCTTGATAGGGATGTCCATCTCACCATGGACCATCCTTTTAGAGCCGCCGAATGCTCTCACAATTATGTTGCTAGGTTTTAAAGTTAGCCCCTCACAATCTAACCTATCCAGGGCTTTCTTCGGCAAGACATTTAAAGACGATCCAGTATCAACCAAGACATGGGCTAGGGTCGTCCCCATACACTCCACCGAGACATGTAGTGCATCATTGTGTTTTCTCCCTTTGGAGGTTAAGTCAACATCGGAGAAACCCAGGCCATTGTCAGCTGTCAGACTGGCCACACACTCTTGGAATTGATCCGCGGACGTCTCTTGCGGTACATGAGCCGTCTTCAGAAATTTTACCAAAGCTTTAGCATGCGCCTCTGAGCACAACAACAATGCTAACATAGAGATTTTGGAGGGTGTCTGCCTCAGTTGTTCTACCACATCATAATCACTCTTCTTAATCATCCTCAGGATTTCTTCCATCTCTTTCTTGGATGTCTCGGGAATAACTAGTGATTGAGCCTTCGTCAGGACATGCTCCTCTTGAACGTTCTTTCCTTTATTCTCAGGAGTGGAAGTAGGGATAGGAATTGTATTGTCTTTGTCGGTGGGTACTCTTGCAGGTACAATTGCTGGTGTAGAGGTAATCTTCGAAATGGCCACGGGTCCAAAGACTGCTGTTGGAGGAGAAATCTCTGGAGAAAAGATTCTCCCACTGCGGGTAATTTTGCTTGTTCTGGCAATGTTACTGATGTCGGAATTGTCCTCTTCGGAGCTCTCCTCTTCGGAAGTCTGTTCAATCTGTTTAATACCATGGTAGTAGATTTATCCACCATAGTTCCATGGTATTGTCTTATCTGATTTGTATGGGGTTGGTCGGGCATTGTTATCTTAAGCGGAGCAGTTACTGGAGCAGATGTAATCCTAACTGGTTTTTTTAGGAACCCTGGAAGGATTGGCGTATATGGTCATTATTGAAACTTCTAGAACTGGAATGGGTGAAACAGGAGCTTTCTCAAACAAGATTTCTTGATTATCAATCAGTTGTTGGATACCTTTCTTCAACAGATGGCAGTCAAATGATGAAGATAGAAAGACATGGCAATCTTTATCACAACCTGGGAACACCCCAGCCTTTAACAAATTCAACTTGATGATCGAGAGCGGAGTCAACAATTCATCCACGGTGTCAACAAATAAGTCTTCCTCAACAGAACTTGCATTGTGTCCATGCCTAGGCATTAGAGCGGAGATAACATTCAGTTTCTCAGGCGCTTCAAATTCAACTTCCTTCGCATCTATCAGATCTTGAATCTTATTCTTCGGATCCCAACAGTTGTCGGTGTCGTACTCTGGACTTTCAGAATGGTATGCGCATCTGGCATTCGGGTGGTAATGGGGAGATGCAGTATTAGGATTTTTAGGGGCCTCTTTTAGCATGGCCAGATTCAACTTTAGAAGATGTGGTAGGACTTGAGCGGGAGTCATGTTAATCTTGGTGAATTACCGCACTGGCCTTTCCACCCTTTGCTGATTATGTCTCGGCTGATTATTTCTTGGCTGGTCTGATGCAGGCTTTTGAATCATAACAGCCCCCACCGTTAGTCGTCCCTCGGTTCTTCTCTGATTCCTCTGTGTATAGACAGCAGACGCTTCCTTCTTTCATGTGAAAGGCTTTTTAACATAAGCAAAGGAAGATGTGTCTTTCTGAATTTCCCCGCTTCATATACCGGCTTCCACCCTTTCGCCAGTCATGATTAATTCGGTAAACCCAGATGAAGAACTCCCAATCAGGTGATTGAAAAATGGACCTGACAAGGTGCCAAGGAACATATCCACTAATTCTCTGTAGGATAGAGGGGGCTGGACTCTGCCTGCGAGATCCCTTCATTTTTGAGCATAGGTTTTGAAACCCCCATCTGTTCCCATAGACATACTCTATAACTGTGTCCTAGTCGGAGCCAAATCAGCATTGTACTGATACTGTTTGTAGAAAGCGGCAGCCAACTCTTCCCAATTACGGACATTGGACCCTTCTAATTGGTAGAACCAATCCAACTGAGTCCCCGGTAAGCTTTCTTGGAAGAAATGCACCCATAAATTTTTGTCAGTCGTGTGGGGCAGAATCTTTCTAACATATGACCTCAGATGTAGTTTTGGGCAAGAGATACCATCATACTTGGCGAAGGTTGGGACCTTGAATTTCTGTGGGATGACAACCCCTGATATGAGTCCTAGTTCTTCAAAGTCCAAACCAGGCACTCTCTGAATCTCCATGGTGTTCAAACGATCCTCTAGTTGTTTGTATTTATCATCAGTAGGAGGATATTGCTCCTCAGAGTAATCAGGCTCTTCCTCTCTTTCGGATGCTGGGTCGTCGTTCACTTCCTGGGTCTCGGCCCCTCGGTTATCTCCTTCACCCGATGATGTTGCAAAATCCAAGGTTCGCCTGGTATTTCCCTTTAAACCTTCTTCCCATAATCACAACCCCGGTTGGTTTCTTCGTCTTCTTCTTCGTCTTCTTCTCTTTGGCTAGCAAACTCTTCAACTCCTCTTGCCCTTTTGTCAGAGCCATGAGAATTTGTTGAAACTGGGCATTCTACGCCTAAAGATCTTTCACAGTCTGTTCAACATCCATCTCACTGTAATAAACAATAGAAGGATAAGGCGACCTGTTATGAGAAACCTGTATGATGTCATGATGAATGAAGATGCAATATGCAAATGATTTCAAGAAAATTTAGAAGATTTAAATTTGTTCAAACCAAAAGGAACACACGTCATATTAAATAAAACCAAGTTCAAATACATCATGCCCCCTCGGGCTTACAAAGAAAGAAACAAAATACAACAAAAACTCCTAAGACAAAAAGACCGAACGCATCCTTTTTGGAGCAATGTAGGTATTCAGATTCTTCTCTTCATAAAGCAGTTTGGTGAGCTCTAGAACCTTCTTCTCACTGGCGTAGTACTGGGTTTCAAAGGTGTCTCGTTCTTCCTTCAACTGAATCCAGGCTTTCTGCAGGTCTTCGAGAGAGGTAGGCATGTCAGGATGAAGAACGGTGTATGGGACGTCTCCTTCAATAACAGGCTCAATGATGACAGGAAGGATGGAAGGGTAAGGCATCAAGAGACTTTGGGCACGAGCCCGTACCCACTTAAGGTAAGGCTCGAGAGGGATAGAGTTTTTATGTCCCAAAGTCCTACTGTCCACTTTGTTCACCATTCCCCAAGCACGTGTAAACCTCTGGCGGTAACCTTGGTCTTCTTTGTCGTAGTCGAAAACCAGACCTCGGACGAGCATCTCATGAGGGCCGTCTCTTCGGGCATACCCAAATTGCCGAAGAGCTAAACACAGGTTGTAGGTGATACCTCCCCTAATACCTAGCAGAGGTACATTAGGGAACTCACCACAACGGTCAATGATGGAAATATCTTCCAAAGATCTTGAGCACCAACGGATATCAGAGTGAGTGAGAGACATCATCCTTTGAGACAAGGTCAATCTTTGCTCGTTTGTCAGTGTTGACTGAGGCAGGTGTGAAGTGAACCACTTAGCGAGTAAGGGGATACAACACAAAAGGGTACCTTTTTTCTTCATGGTACGGGTATGAAGGCAATGCAAGATGTCTCCTAGCAAGGTGGGTATAGGATTGCGAGAGAGAAAGACTTTGATGGCATTAACGTGTATGAATTGGTCCTAATTAGGAAACAGAACCAAACCATAAATGAGGAGAGCTAGCACATCTTCTAAATCTTGGAAATCCATGTCATCCCAGAAAGAACGAGCTTTTTCCAACAGAAACTTAGCTAAAAATCCTTTAACCCCACTTCTTGTCTCCCAATTGGCTGTGACGTTGGCCCTTTTCACATGTAAAGCTTCAGCGATGACTTCAGGTTTTGGAATCCCTTCTAGACCGGTGAACGATATCTGATTAAGCACGGGCACCCCTAAGAGTAGAGAGAACTCTTCCAATGTAGGTACCAACTGATAGTCTGGAAAAGTGAAACAATGATGTACGGGATCAAAGAATTGGAATAGTACACACATCATCTCTTCTTGGAAGTTGGATGTAGCCAAACTGAGGAGTCGACCATACTTCTTGGTAAAAGGAGAATCCCCGAGCACTCTTGAGGCTAGCTCTTGAAGTTGAGGATGTGCTTTTACAAAGCTGATTCAGATGGTGTTTCTTCGGAGAGAATTCATATCCTACAAAACAAAAACAAAGATAAATTTCTAAATCCTTGAAATGGTTATTGAGCATGCATATGATGTTGATGATGTTTATGATGTTTATGTACAAGCAAACATATACACACACAACAAACAAATCCCTATGTTTCAGGCTTGCATGCGTTTGTAGGTAAGTACCCTCTTGAAGTTTTAGTTGGCTTAACCTGTCCTAGAAATAAAGATCGGGTTCTAAAGGATCTCAATATCACCGACCTTTCTCTTAGGCATTGTCTCAGCACAACAATCTTTTCTTGCGGCCGAGATATCCCAAAAGTCTAGCCTCAATAAGTGTAGTATCGAGTGTCAACCAATTTTCAGCTTTACACCGAAACCGGCTACCTCACTACGTCTTAATGGCCAAGTTTGTTCAATTAGGGTTCTAAGGTTAATTAGTGCTTCACGACGCCACTCAGCAGCCTCGTATTCTCCTCGATTCACCACGAGGGATACCGGTACCCACAAATGCGTCACACCAACGTAGCTACTGCTTCAACCGTATCGGTCTACGCTGTACAATTCCCTCACAGTTTATTGCTACTTACCTAAAAGGTATTTCCCAAATCCGGGTGGAGGATCAAAGCAAGCCCAATACAAAGAACCGAATATAAAGCACACAAATCAAATAATGAAAGCGAGTAAAACTGATCTAACCCTAAGGTAACCCCACTTTTTATTATTTTCCCCAGCAGAGTCGCGAGTTCTGTGATAAGGTGGGAGAACTGACTTGATGTTTTGCATTTTGATCGCACTTGTGAGCTTAGCAAGAGTCACCATCGACTTTTCATTTATCCAAAAGGAAAGGTAAAAAATCACAGGAAAGACCTTTCGAGATTATTTCTCGAGTTCGGGGGGTAGATTATGAAAAGGGAAGGTATTAGCACCCTTTTCATCCATGGTTTTCCATGGGCTCTTAGTTACTCGTTCAGATCACTTGCTTTCATTTTATTGTGTGCTTGTGGTGTGGGATTTGAAAGTATTTTGAAAAATCTATTTGTAATGGTTCTCGTCTCTATAAGAACGTATACAAAGTTTTGTTTCGAAAGGTGGTTCAAAAATGTGTTTGTGAATCGTGTTTCAAAAAGTGTTTTGAAAAGATGTTTTGCAATGGTTCTCGTCTCTATAAGAACGTATACAAAACGTTGTCTTTTTGAAAATGTTTTTGGAATAAGAGTGTAGGTGTAAAAGTTTTTGTCGTGAGCAAGCGAGTAACTACGAGCGAATCTATCTACTCGAAAGGTCCTAATTTGTTATTTTCTTCCTCCTCTTAATGGTGCTATCTTACCATTGATTTTGTAAGAAGCCACATCGTTGGATGTGAAGGGATAGGCGCGGTTCAATTTTACAATCATTGAAAGCAACTTAGGAGATGCTTTAGCAATTTTTGTAAGGGACGAGATCATTTTAATCGAAGGTAACATCGAGGGTCGTCGAGGGACTACGATCTTTTCTTATCGAAGGGTCATTGCTAAAGTGTCCCATATTCAAGGGACATGATTGTATTTCCTAGGCAACGAGAGAGGTTACCCTAGAGGTGCGCGTGTGAAAAAGTGTGTTGGTTTCAAGTTATTTTATTTTTTGATTAGGTCATCTAGCGATTGATTTTTGAATCTTGCCATACACGCCTAATTACTATACAGTATATGGAAAACAGTAAATTGCGGGAATTGAAATTCTACGCTATTACAAAATATTCGTGAATGGGGGTACAATTGTTACTGTTGTACACCAAAATTTTCCCTCTCATTTTATCAAGATTTCCCCTTACAAGACTCTTTGGACTCCAGACAGGATTATGGTTTGCTCAGCTCAAGACATCTCCTTGCACTGATGACCTGAAATTAGGGTTTGAGTTTGCACAAGGATTTTTTGACTTCCAATGCCTCATGTGACTTTAATACTTCATGTTGGACTCCTAAGATTGCTCAGACCAAGTTTCAAGTCTTGAATCAAATTTTTGCCCAGTCAATTGGACAGTTGACCTAAAAATCAGTTGTATTGGGGAAAAAGTCAATTGTGGCCAATTTACAGTCAAACCTCATAATTTTTGATCCACATCAACATTATAGACTCATATGAACCATTTGATCAAGTTTGGACCATAATCCTCAAAAAATTTGACCAGATCATCAAAAGGGCAAAATGGTCAAAATTAGGGTTTTGACTGTGGAAGGGCAATTTTTGATTTTTCACCTAGCCAATGGGAAATTGGGTTCAAGAATTGTTTCAAGGACTCAATTGAATCATCTTGACCTAATCACAAGGTTCAAAAGTTCTCAAATGCATTGGATTGACAAATGAGTTTTTCAGACAACTGATAAAAAATCAACTGTACACTGAAAAGTTAAACTTTGACTTTTTTGGTCAAAATCAAGTACCAAGGGTCATTTTTCATCAAGATGTGTCAAAACATTAAACTTGTTCACCAAGAAACTCAAATTTGAAAATTAGGGTTTAAGATTGAAAAATTTCATAACTTAGAATTTTTCCAAGTTATGAGAATTTCTTATTTTTTCCCAACTTTTCCCAACTTTTTCACCATGATGCAATTGGATTCAAAGAAAAATTCCAATATTAAAGTTGTAGTCCTCCAAAAAATCTAAAACTTTTATTCACAAAGTTTTTCCAAAAGATGCTTGGATCCCAAGTTATGATTTTGTGAATAAGGGTCCATAAACTTTTTAACTTAGTGTAATTTTGCCCTAGTTTAGGAAGATTTTTGACCTAACTTCATGGCAACTTTTTACCTAGTTCCAAGAGGAATATCAAAATTCATTTCAAAGATGGATTGTAGAGCATGTTACAATCTTTCCAAAATGTCCAAGAACTCTCCAAGATCATTTATGGTTAGGGAGAATCGAAGAAAAGAAAATGGCCATTTCTCACTTTTGTCCATGGCATTTTTCACATTGCTACAAGTTGCAAATCTGTCCTAAGCATGCTTGTACTTGTTTTACAGGTCTTAAAAATTTCCACACTCCTTAATTTAATTCAAATACATTGGATAATGGCTTTGTTCTGAGCTATGGAACTTTGCACAATGAATTAATCCATTTATGGCATAAAGGTAACAATGCCATTTCCATAAAGCTTGCTTTTTTGCAACTTTGTATTCCTTGAGCATTGAACCTGATCTTTGGCTACAAACAAGATCCACAAACTTGAGGCAAAGTACACCAACTATGTTCAGACCTCAAGCTAGCAAGTAGAGCCTTTGCCTTTGTCACTTCAACTTTTGCTTCAAAAGCAAGTAAGCTTGCAAAAAGTCCACAACTTGGAAATCTGATAAGAGCAAGTTTTTGTATCATTTCAAATGACTTCAGCATATGGTAACAAGCCAATACACGAGCTGATAGCATTGCAAACACCTTAAAACAACAAAATCACCATTTCTGCCAAAAACATAGCAACGTCTGCAGATCACTAGCCAAAACAAATTTAACTCGTGCGTTTTTTGTTTCAAGGCTTCAAACACATTCCATACATCACACCTAAACTATCCAAGCCATTGTTCAGAAACTGTAACCTCATTTTCAAGCTTCACCATTTTCAATTTTTGAGTTTGTAGGTTGACTTCTACAAGGAGATTCAAGCCATTTCAAAGCAAGCTGAGCATTGGGAAAGGTTGAGGGAACTTCAAGCAAGCTCACAAGTACTTCAGGCCTCACTCAAAGTTCCTACATTTCCATAACCAAACTCAACTGAACAGGGTAATTTTCAAAGTTCTATCTCCTTATTTAGGCATCATTAGGCTTAGGTTTGTGAAGCAAAAATGTAGTCCTTAAGTTCCTTGAGTTGTACATATGTGTAGATTTCATTTATATTAACTGAGTTAGGAGTATTTGATAGTTGAAGTTGCTGAAAAAACTAGGTTAGAATTTAGGGCCACTAAAATTCTCTCTGGTCTTTGAGAGTTACGTCAAGTTTTTTATATCATTGGAATCGTGTGATAATAAGCTACATTTTTCATGTTATAAGTTTTTGATTTTATACAAAGAATAGCAAGAACAGGTTGAAGAGGCAAAACACGCGTTTTTCTGTTCAGAGGTCAGGGATGAAGTGAAGTGGGCCTGACGCTTGGGCTTGTTTCTTGTTGCACCCCCCTTTTGCTTTTTGCACCCCCTTGGCCCATTTGTTATATTTTGCATATTTTCCATTTCTATTTTTATTTTCTGACTTTATTTATTTTTTCTAAACATTTAAAAACACAAAAAATATTTTCTTTATTTTTTGCATTTTATCATATTTTTTATTTTATTTTTTGGTATAAAAATAGTTTATTAATAATAATATACTTTATTTTATTAAATAAAACTTGTAAATAATATAAAAAATACCATACATTTTTATATTTATTATTTATACACTTAAAATCATATTTTCTCACATATTTATTTTTTTAACATTTTTGTATATATTATTATTATTTTTCTTAAACAAAAAATGAATAAATAATTAATATAAAGCATAATTTTTATTAAACAAAAATTAGGGTTTTCACCCTTTCAAAAATAATCATTTTATTTTCTCTTATTTTTAAGACTTAAATAAATTTATTTTACATACATAAAATAAATACAAAAACATTTGTGCATATTTACATTTTATTGTACATTTAAATAATTGTTCATTTATTTATTGTATAAATTCAATTGGGTTGTAATAGTTTTAGGGTTTTATTTTGAGCAATATCCCCCTATTCAAAACTTGTATCCCCTCCCCATAATAATGTTGTAATAATTTAGATTTACTTTACGCATTTTATCGCTTTCATATACCATGATAGTAAGCTAGGGTTTTATATGCAAAGACCAAAAATCAAAACAAATAGCATGACTTAATACAAGACAAAAATGCATGAAAAAAAGACAACACAATACACACAAGCACCCCTAGGGTTTCATCCACTTTGTTGCCTTAAAATGGCCATCGTATGCATGCTAGGTATCTTGGCAAAATCAAACAAAACAAAAGATCATAGTCCCTCGATGACGCTATCTTGGTTGCCTAAAAACAAATGATCTTAGTCCCTAAAGCTTGCTAAGATGCTTGGCACCATTGCTATCATGATCATACGATGACCCACGCCTGTCCCGTTTAACATCCAAAGATAAGGTTGTTTACCAAATACAATGGTAAAACAACAATGTCAAAGGGTTAACAATGTGTAGGAAAGACTTTTGAGTAGGTAGACAAGCTCCTAGTTACTTGATCAATTTGCAAACCATCCTTGCTTTTTTCAAACAAACACACACACAATTTCAAAACAATTTCCAAACAAACTTTCAAACATTGAAACATTTTTCAAAAGACAAACATCTTTGTATACATTCTTCAAACAAGAATAATTACAAAGATTGCCAAAACGATGGACTCTTTTCAAAATACTTTCAAAACCACACAAAGCACCATTTCAAACAATTGGAAAAGCAAAGCAAGTGATCTAAACAAGTAACTAAGAGCCCATGGATAACCATGGATGAAAAGGGTGCTAGCACCTTCCCTTTTCATAATCTACCCCCCGAACTCAAGAAAACATCTCAAAGGTCTTTCCTGTGATTTTTGACCTTTCCTTTGGATAAAATAAAAAGTCGGTGGCGACTCTTGCTAAACGAAACATTTGCAAACACAAACGCAAAACCTCAAGTCAGTTCTCCCACCGTATCACAGAACTGGCGACTCTGCTGGGGACAATAAGAAAAGTGGGGTTACCTTAGGGTTTAGATCACCTTTACATGCTTATCTTGTTTGACTTGTATGCTTTACACTTTGGTTCTATTGTTTGGGTTTGAATCATCTACCCGGATTTGGGAAACATTCATAGGTAAATAGAAATACGTTGTGGAAACTGTGCGGGGTATACTGACATGGTCTAAGCAATAGCTATATTAGTGCGACATATTTGTGGGTACCAGTAGCCTTTGAGTCAATCAAAGAGAATACGGGGCCGCTGAGTGATGTCATGAAGCACTAATGGACTTTTAGAACCTTTACTTGACCATCTTGGCCTTTTAGGGTGTAGTGAGATGATCGACTTTGGTGCAGTCCGAAGTTGGTAGATACTCGATACTACACTCATTGAGGGTTGTTTTCTTGGAATATTTCAATCTCCAGTAAAGTGGCTAAACTGAAACAATGAACACAGAAAACAATCCAGTAATATTGAGCTCCTTAGAACCCGGTTACTATTTATAGAACAGGTTGAGCCAACTAAACTTCAAGAGGGTACTTACCTATAAAACCCCATGCAAGCCTAAACTAGGAACTTGTGTGACTTTCTTATACATATATACTTGTGCATAACATCATGAACATCATGAAGCATCATTTTCATCCACTAACCACTTCAAGAATTTTGGATTTTCATCTTTGTTCCCGTTTTGTAGGATATGGAATCACTTCGCAGGAAAACAATCCAGGTCAATCTTGTAAGAATTCCTCCACAACTAAAGGAGCTTGCTTCCAAGATTCCAGAGTATTCTCCATTCACTGAGATACGTGGTCGACTTCTCAACTTGGTCAACTCCAACACAGAGGAAGACACGGTGAAAGTTCTCTTCCAGTTCTTTGACCCCCTACACCACTGCTTTACATTTCCTGATTACCAGCTAGTGCCTACTTTGGAGGAATTTTCTCAACTCTTGAGGATTCTTATTCTCCATCAACTACCTTTCAACGGTACGAAAAGAGATCCAAAGCCTGAAGATGTTGCTCAAGCCCTGCACTTGCAACCATAAGATGTCACAGGTCATTGGGAAACCAGAAGTGGTGTCAAGGGTTTCTTGGAAAAGTTCCTGTTTGAGAAAGCTCAAGAATGCTGGATTTCTCTAGATCTGCAAGCTTTTGAGGAGATTGTAGCTCTTCTCATATATGGGTTGGTCTTGTTCCCAAACCCTGACCAGCTTATAGATGTCAATGCTGTCAAAATCTTCATGGCTCGTAACCCGGTGCCTACATTGCTTGGAGATATCTTACACTCTTTTCACACTCGAACAATGAGGAAAAGAGGTGTTCTCATGTGTTGCACTCCTCTACTGGCAAGATGGTTTATTTCTCATCCTTCCCAATCAGTCTTGAAGAATGAGCAAGGTTTGAGGTGGTCACAACGGCTGATGACTCTTACACATTCAGATGTTCATTGGTGTTCTCGGTCCAGAGAAAATGTTATCATCATCGACCGTTGTGGGGAATTCCCTAATGTCCCTCTACTTGACATTAGGGGAGGCATTACCTACAACCCCTGCTTGGCTCTGAGACAGTTTGGGTATGCCCGAAGGGATAGCCCACATGACATGCTGATTCCAGACTTGGTTTTTGACTTCGACAACGACGATCAAGGACTTCGACAAAGGTTTATCCGAGCTTGGAGGATGCCCAACATGGTAGACAGTAAGACCTTGGGACACAAGAATTCCACCCCCTTGAGCCTTACCTCAAGTGGGTATGAACCTGCACCCAAAGTCTTATGATGCCTTACCCCTACATTCTCCCTGTGATTAGAGAGCCTGTTAAGGAAGGAGAGGTTCCATACACCCTCCTACATCCTGACATGCCAACATCACTCGAAGATCTGCAAAGGAGTTGGATACAGCTCAAGGGAGAACGCGATACTTTTGAAGCCCAATTCTACGCAAGCGAGAAGAAGGTTTTAGAACTTACTCGTAAACTTCATGAAGAGCAGACTCTCAACACCTACATTGCACCAAAGAGGATGCGCAACGTCTTTTTACCTTAGAATTTTGTATTATTTTGCCCATGGGGCATTGATGTACTAACAATTCTATCTTATTAATATGACGTGTGTTTCTTTTTGTTTAAAACAAATTTGAATTTCTGAAATATTGAATGCATTACATGAATACATATCATTCATCATATGCATAAACAGGTCTTCACACCAAGTTTCCTCATCTCTCTGCTGTTTATTTCAGCAAGATGGATATTAAACAAACGGTCAAAGACTTACAAGCTCAGAATTCACAATTCCAACAGCTACTCATGACCTTGGCTAAGGGTCAGGAGGAGCTCAAAACTCTGTTAGAGAAGGAAAAGGAGAAAAAGAAGAAGAAGAGAGTTGGTGTGGCTACTTTGGGCAGAAGATTTAAAGGTCAAGCCAGAAGGGTCCTAGATTTCTCATCAACATCTAAAGAGGGTGAAGGAAAGGGTAAAGGAGCTGCAGTGCCTTCTGATTCTAAAGCTGAAGAAGAGGAAGATGAAGACTACTCAGAACAACAATATCCTCATGCAGATGAAAAATACAAAAATCTGGAAGAACGCCTGGCAGCCATGGAGATACAGAGAGTGCCTGGGCTGGATTTTGAAGAGTTGGGATTGGTATCTGGAATTGTAATCCCTCCTAAATTCAAAGTGCCACTATTTGCTAAGTAAGATGGGGTGTCTTGCCCAAAGATACACCTACGATCTTATGCCAGGAAAATTCAACCACATTCTTCTGACAAAGACCTGTGGGTCCACTTTTTCCAGGACAGTTTATCGGGGACGCAGTTAGATTGGTTCTACCAGCTAGAGAGATATGACGTGCATAATTGGGAAGATTTAGCTGTTGCCTTCTACAAGCAGTATCAATACAATGCAGACTTAGCACCAACCCGTACTCAATTATAGAGTATGGGCATGGTCTCCAATGAAGGCTTCAAAGAGTATGCCCAGAAATGGAGAGACTTGGCAAGACGAGTACAACCACCTCTATCTGAGAGGGAGCTAATAGATATGTTCTTGGGGACTCTGTCAAGAACTTTCTTTAATCACCTGATAGGAAGCTCTTCTGCGGGGTTCACCGAGTTAATTCTAACTGGTGAGAGAGTTGAAGCCGAAATCAAGAGCGGGAAAATTCAAAAAGATGCATCTGCTTCCGCTGCCATCAAAAATCCTTTTCCAGCAAAGAAATAAATCTCAACTGTCTACTCCAAAAGAGGACAAGGAAGAGTTGAGCGCCGGCCAGCGGTGGGGGCCGTAATGATTCAGAAGTCTGCAACTGATCAGCCCAGAAACAATCAACCCAGAACCAACCAAGCAAGGGTGGAAAGGCCTGTATGACAATTCACCCAAATAAACATGACTCCTGCTCAGGTTCTACCCCATCTCTTGATGTTAAACCTTACCAGTCTGAAAGAGGCCCCGAAGAATCCGAATACAACTTCTCCTTACTACCATTCAAACGCCAAGTGTGCTTATCATTCAGGGAGTATAGGGCACGACACCGACAATTGTTGGGCCCTGAAGAATAAGATTCGGGATTTGATAGATGCTAAAGAAGTGGAATTCGACGCCCCTGAAAAGCCGAATGTGATCTCTGCTCCAATGCCAAGGCATGGCCATAATGCCCATGCTGTTGAAGAGGATCTGTTTGTTGCTACTGTTGATGATTCGATAACTCCGCTACCGATAATCAAATTGAATTTGATGAAGGCTGGGATTTTCCCAGGTTGTGAAGAAAATTGTTGCCTTTGTTCATCCTTACCAACCGACTGTCCATTGTTGAAGTTAGGCATCCAACGCTTAATGGATAACCAAGAAATCCTTTTTGAAAAGACTCCTGTTACACCGACTCCTGTCAATGATGTTTCAATAATAACCATATCCGCCAATCTTTCCAAGGTCTACAAAAGACCTGTTAAGATTACATCCTCTCTGAAGATTGCACCTTTGAAGATAACCATGCCCGGGCCCGTCCCGTACAAGTCCGACAAATCAATACCGTGGAACTATGGTGGAGAAATCTACTACCACGGTATTAAACAAATTGAATCAACTGAAGAGAGTTCTGGTGAAGAGACTTCCGACATTGGAAACATTGCCGGAACGAGCACAATCACCCGCAGTGGAAGAATTTTCTCTCTGGAGATTGCCCCTTCAAAGGCAATCTTTGGACCCTCAGTTGCTCCTAAGGTTACCCCTGTACCGGTCAACATATCTACAAGAACTCCAATTATTGAAGAATTTATAACTCCTGTGGTTGTCCCCTCTGCTGCTGCTGATTATAGAGTAAAGGAATCCAAGGAGAGCCCGTCAGGACGAGGGCTCATCCATTGGTTATCCCTGAGACCTCTCAAAAAGAAATGGAAGAGATTTTGAAAATAATCAAGAAAAGAGATTATGATGTTGTGGAACAACTGGGGAAAACCCCCTCAAAGATCTCTATGTTGGCCCTGCTGCTTTGTTCCGACGCTCATGCAAAAGCTCTGATCAGATTTTTGAAGACGGCCCACGTGCCACAAGAAACCTCCACAGATCAGTTCCAGGAATGTGTAGCTAACTTAACAGTTGACAATGGTCTAGGATTCTCCGATGCTGATTTAACTTCAAAAGGGAGAAAACATAATAACGCTTTGCATGTATCGGTGGAATACAGAGGGACTACCCTAGCACACGTTCTGGTAGACACTAGTTCGTCTTTAAATGTCTTGCCGAAGAAAGCCTTGGATAGACTGGACTGCGAAGGCCTAACCCTGAAACCCAGCAATATAATTGTCAGAGCCTTTGATGGTTCTAAAAGGATGGTCCACGGGGAGGTGGATATCCCGATTAAAGTGGGAACTAAAACCTTCAACTCCACATTCTATGTGATGGACATTCATCCTTCCTATTCTTGCTTGTCGGGAAGACCCTGGATTCACAATGCTGGAGTCGTCACTTCCTCTCTGCATCAAATGCTCAAGTACCCTGTCCAGGGGAAAATCATAATTGTTCATGGCGAAGAGGAATACATGATAAGCTATCTAAATTCTTTCCGCTATGTAGAATTGGATGGTGAATTCATCGAGACCCCTTTCCAGCATTTTGAAGAGGTAGCTCAGGAGATTGCGGCAACCAAAACAGTGCCTTCTGTACCCATGATTACCAGACCTCCGCCTCGGATGTCGTCTCTCAAAGATGCAAAGGATGTGATTGAAGAAGGAGGAAGCACAATCTGGGGGCAACTTCCAGACTTTCCTCACAAATCAGATAAATTCGGTTTAGGGTTCACTTCTTCTGCTCAAAAGGTTGTATTCCGCTCCCGTGCTGGAGGGACACCAGTGAAGATCACCCATCATGGAGTCAATGCTTTGGAGGATGGTAAAGAAGAGAGCAACTTGGAAGACTGGATTTTCCCTACTATTGACGGAGGACTGTGCAATTGAGAAGCAAAAGACTTTGTTCTGATTACTATCATACCATAGTAATTTATCTTTCAAACATTTATGTTGGTTTGTAATAATTCTCAAACAATTCATACACTTTTAACCTTATGCCTTACCCGAGGCATATAGGTCCATTTGTAAGGGTTTGATTTTTCATCTTCATATGCCATTTTAATGAATCATGGACATTTTCACATATAAACTTTTGTGTTCATTGTCTTTCTTTTTACATTTTATTTGTTTAAAGGTGGCTATCCCTTACACGCAGCCACACTCACAAATGCAGGTACCCTTCCATTCCGGATTCCATGGGTAACAATTTTGCTATGGCCTTCAGTGACTCTGAAGATCTGGTCTACCATGCCGAATACGAAGGTGATGAAAATTGTGAGGTACCGGGAGAATTGGCTAGACTGCTACAACAGGAAGAAAGAGCAATTCTGCCTCATGAGGAGTTGTTAGAGACAATCAACTTGGGTACTGAGGAAGACAGAAAAGAAGTCAGAGTGGGTGCCAACCTAGAGCCAAGTGTCAAAGAGCGCCTAATTCAGCTGTTGAATGAATATGTTGAGATCTTCTCCTGGTCTTACGAAGACATGCCGGGACTCGATACAGATATTATGGTTCACCGTCTGCCCACGAGAGAAGACTGTCCACCAATTAAACAAAAAGTCCACTGCATGAGGCCCGACATGTCTGAAAAGATCAAAGCAGAAGTTATGAAGCAGTTCAATGCTGGATTTCTTGCTGTTACTTCCTATCCATAATGGGTTGCTAACATTGTTCCCGAGCCTAAGAAGGACGACAAAGTGAGAATGTGCGTGGATTACAGAGACTTAAATACGGCCAGCCATAAAGATGATTTTCCACTACCGCACATTGATATCTTGGTTGACAATACAACTCAGCACAAGGTATTTTCTTTCGTGGACGGATTTTCAGGTTACAACCAGATCAAAATGGCACCTGAAGACATGGAGAAAACTACTTTTGTTACACAGTGGGGTACATTCTGCTATAAAGTGATACCATTCAGACTGAAGAATGCCGGGGCAACCTATCAACGCGCCATTGTTTCATGACATGATACATCATGAGATTGATGTCTACGTCGATGACATGATAGCCCGATCACAAATGGAAGAAGAACACCTCGACCACTTGCAAAAGTTGTTTGTCAGGTTGAAGGAGTACAAGCTCAGATTAAACCCTAACAAGTGCACATTCGGAGTCAGATCCGGTAAACTCTTGGGTTTCAAAGTCAAAGCTATACAAGAAATGCCTGCCCCTCGCACTGAGAAGGAGGTCAGAGGTTTCTTGGGACGCCTAAACTACATTGCAAGGTTCATTTCTCACCTAACATCTACCTGTGAGCCAATATTCAAGCTGTTGAAGAAAGATCAGGTGGTTAAATGGAATGATGACTGTCAAGTTGCTTTCGATAAAATCAAGGAGTATTTGCTAGAACCTCCTATCTTGATTCCACCCATCGAAGGAAGACCGCTAATCATGTATCTAACCGTCTTAGAGACATCAATGGGGTGCGTACTGGGTCAACATGACGAGTCTGGCCTAAAAGAGCATGCCATTTATTACCTTAGAAAAAAGTTTACCGACTGTGAGACCCGATACTCACAGCTCGAGAAAACTTGATGCGCTTTGGTATGGGCTGCTCGCCGGCTAAGGCAGTATATGTTGACTCATACCACTCTGCTGATATCTAAGATGGATCCGATCAAGCACATCTTTGAGAAGCCTGCTTTATCTGGAAGAATAGCTAGATGGCAGATGATCCTCACAGAATACGATATACAACACACGACCTAAAAATCCATAAAGGGAAGTGTACTAGCTGACCATCTGGCTCATCAAGCTGTCAAAGATTACCAATCCATGAAGTTCGACTTCCCTGACGAGGACATCATGACATTGGACAACATTGAAGCTTTCAGACCATATGACGGACCTGAGCAAGGATCCCGATGGGCCCTGTACTTTGATGGTGCCTCTAATGCACTTGGCAATGATATCGGCGCGGTACTCATCTCTCCAGAAGGTTACCATACACCTTTCACAGCCAGACTTTGCTTTAACTGCACCAACAACATGGCAGATGTGATCGGTGGGAATGAGAACTGACTGTTTTGGATATGCTGGTTCACGTTTTGCGTTTGTTTTTGCAAAATGTCGCGGTAAGCAAGAGTCGCCACCGTCTTTTATTTTATCCAACAAGGAAAAGACAAAAGCACAGAAAAATTCCTTTTCGAGATGGTTCTCGGGTTCGGGAGGTAGATTATAGAAAAGGAAGGTGTTAGCACCCTTTCTATCCGTGGTTATCCACAGGCTCTTAGGTACTTGCTCATTGTGTTTTCAAAAGTTTGCTTTTCTTTGTGTTTGTGGGTTTGAAAGAATTTTTGTTTTGAAAGGAGTTTAAGTGCGAAAAGTTTTGTTTGTTTTAAAAGGAGCAAGTACTTAAGAACATCTACCTACTCAAAAAGGGAATTAAACTGTACAAGTGTCCTTTAGACAATGCTATCCCACTATGAATGAGTAGGTAGCACCGTCGTTGGAGTTTAAGGGTCAATTTGATTAAGGGACGTGTGGTCACTAAGGCAATGTTAGGACGCCTTAGCGGTAACCCTAATGTCTTAGATCATTTTATCTGAGGCAACCGTTTCGAGGCAACTTATGATCTTTGGACAAGAGGGCGACCTCTAAAACATCATATACTCAATGACCACGTTCGAGGCAACCAAGTGAGGTGTACCCTAAGAGTGGCATGTGCGAGTGTATTGTTTTTCAGTTATATTATCTTTGTACATGTTATGGTGAGCTACTGTTGATTTTAAGTTAAAAATTCGATCTTGTCATGCATTGCCTATTATTCAAACATCTAACAGTTAATGGTTGCGGAAATTAAATTGCGGAAAATAAATCTAAGCTTTTACAAGGCGTCGGGTATTTACATCGCCAAAGACAAACCCTTTAAAATTAAATTGCGAAAAGTAAATAAAAGCGATAAATAAATAAATAAAGTCCTAAGTTAAAAACTATTACATTCTCGAAGCAGTTACAATATTGAAATATGGATCAAAAGTAATTCGCGCGCGAGAAAAATTAAATCGGAGTGTCTTAGGGTTTTGACCCCTTTTTTATTTAAATAAAGCATATTTTTGTTATTTTTTGAATTAAAAATTAGTCTAAATTAATAATTGAATTAATTAATTAAATGAAAATATTTTTGGGTTTTTATTTTAATTAGGGAAATAAAATAAGAATGGTTAAAAAATATTAAAAACCTAATTCTAAATTAATTTTACTTTAATGCAAAAGATATTAAAATTGTACCTAATTAAACTAAATAAAATTAATTAGTGTTTATTTACAAAAATAAATAATGAAATTAATAAAAATATTATTTTTTAGGGTTTTCTGATTTTATAGAAAAAATATTAATTGGTTAATTTTTGATAATAATAATTAAATAAAATAAATATAGAGAGAAAAATGAATAAACCAAAATGGGGGGTTTGGGCCTGAAGAGGGAGTATGATCAGCAATATCCAGGCCCAAATTCAATCAGCCTGCTTTGACTTTCCCATTCCAATATGCGCTGGTTGACTTTAGTCCATGGTGGATCTGCAACTCTGGCCTTTGGATCTTGGCCTGAAGCCACTTGGCATTTGATGGGAAGAGAAACATGGTGGTCCACGCTTTGGGCGCTGCACATGAGTACGTGAAGAAAAATTATAACAAAGTTTTGGGGGACCTGAGATTCGAACCCAGGTTCCAATACTCACATGCCAGCGCTCCAACCACTCCAACCAGCTTGCTTAATTGTTAAAGGAATGGAAAACAAATAATATAAGACAAACAATTAATTATGCCTGGCAAAAAAAATAAAAACGCGCTAATGATTCAAACGAACCAATGGACGCAAGCCATGTCTTCGTCTTCTTCAACGAAGACTGGTTCGTTTACCTGCGGATTTTATTCCGCAACTAAACCATCATTGCTTATGTCTCTCTACCCTGATCATTCCTATACCCATCATTAGCCTCAATTTATCCTGCATAAAAAATGCCTAAAAAGCAAGAACAAGAACCCTAGCTCTGGATACGGGGTTAGAAGCCACGAAAATAAAATCAAATATTGCAGAATCAATGGAAATTGAATGGTAAGTATGAATGTACAAGAAAATTGGCAAGAAGATGCAAGAAAATGATTTCACGATATCATGTCCAGAGCAAGGTTCGTGGAGACTTACAATGAGTTTTAGGCAATGAAAAGGCGTGGTTTTGATTGCTACAGCTTCACAGGATATCAGGCAAGGGAGCTATGTCCAACTTTTGCTTTGTAAATGTCTCTAAACCAGAATTCGATCTCCACTTTTTCAAGGTTTTTTCCAAACTTGTTCTGGCCGTTTCAATAGTTCTTTGTGCCTATTCTTGGTCTGGCTTGCTTGCACATGTATATTAGAAGTGAATTAGGTCAAAAGTTGGGCTTTTATCCAAGTGCATTCAAGGTTTTGAGATTTGATATGATCACCATTATCAAGTTTCCAAATATAGGCCAAATCTGATCTTTTGTGCATAACCAAGCTTAATACTAATTTGATTTTGTTCATGATGGTAATTGAAAGTTGTATAAATTACAAAGATACTATTTCATCAATTTTTAGATTTTATTTGATTTAATATTGATTATAAATGAATTAAATCAATAAAAATTAAATAAAATAGAAAAATAAATGAATGGCCATGAAATTAAATATGGAACACGTGTGTGGCATGACAAGACTATATCAAGTGGAAAACAGTGGGCCCTTTTGTCAAAAATTGGAGTTTTGAGGATAGTTGACTTTTAGCAATTTTGGAAAAATGCCCAACTTCAACAATGCATAACTCCATCAATTTTGAACTTTTTGAGGTGTTGTTTGACTTTTTAGAAACCTTGAGATGTCCTATAATCAACCTTTTTGGTCTCATAACATTTTGATGTTCCATGCTCATGTTATAAGCTTTGTAAAAAAAGGTGTTTTTGTTGACTTTCAAAAATGACCTATAATGTCCAAATTTGTAAATTTTTGTGAGTGCATTTATTGATCTTGGGGTGTGAAGATGGATTGTAGTAAATTGCATCCTCTTAAAAATGAGCTTTGGATGGGTCATTTCTCATAAAGTATGAGAAAGTTATGCTTGGTCAAAGTTGAGTTGACTTTTCTTACAAAACCCTAATTTAGCAACTTTTGAATCTTGATGAATCTTGAGCAATCCTTGATGAATCATGACCAACCCTTGATAAAATGATGAACTATCCTTCAAAATGAGAATGTTGACAAAAAATATTGAGGTTTGACTGTATTTGGGACACAGTTGACTTTTGCCCTAGCACAGTCGATTTTTGGGCCTCTTGAGCAATTGACTGACCCAACTTCCTCTGCAAGGCTTGAAATTTGACATGGATTAACTTAAGAACATATTAAGACATTGGGAAGAACTTGAGACCTTTTGGATATGAGTACCTTAATGCAACACAAAACCCTAATTTGAGGTTGACTGCCTTAGGAGGTGGTTTGACTGTCCAACTCTTGAGTCATCTTGAGCAACTTGAAGATCATTCTTGACAAATCTTGAGAAATATGGGAGGGAAAATTTTGGGGTACAACAGCAGAGTATGAAGCTTGCATATTTGGACTCAAAGCTGCAATAGACCTGGGAATCAAATCTTTGATTGTGTTTGGGGACTCAGCCTTGGTCATCAATCAGATCAAAGGAGAGTGGGACACTAAACATCCCAACCTCATCCCTTACAAAGAACATGTCTTGACATTGTTACCACATTTCAAGCAGATTACCTTCGAGCACTTCCCACGAGAAGAAAATTAGCTAGCAGATGCTCTAGCTACAATGTCTTCCATGTTTAAACTTAACTGGGATAATGAGGCTCCCCAAATCACCATTGAACGGATGGACGAACCTTCACATTGTCACGAGATTAATACCGAAGAAGTAGTGGACCGACCTTGGTTTCATGAAGTCAAGAGGTATCTCGAGGCTCAAGAATATCCTGAAGGAGCTTCAGTCAACAACAAAAAGTTCTTGAGGAGATTCTCTGCCAAGTTCTTCTTGAGCAATGGTATCCTGTACAAGCGCAATCATGATTGCATTCTGCTCCTTTGTGTGGACAAGGTTGAAGCTGAACAGATCATGGCTAAACTGCACAATGGTACCTTTGGCACTCACTCTAGCGGACATACGATGGCTAAGAAGATTCTACGGGCAAGCTATTACTGGTCTACCATGGAAGCTGACTGCTATCAGCACTCCCGTACTTGCCATAAGTGCCAAATCTATGCGGACAAGGTACATATACCTCCAGTTCCTCTCAATGTCTTAACGGCTCCTTGGCCATTCGCTATGTGGGGAATCAACATGATTAGAGAGATCAAGCCTAAAGCATCCAATGGACACCGCTTCATTCTGGTGGCCATTGATTACTTCACCAAGTGGGTCGAAGCAGCGTCCTTCGCATCCGTCACAAAGAATGTTATTGCCCGCTTCATCAAGCAGAACCTCATTTGCCGGTACGACATCCTCGAAAGGATCATCACCGATAATGGTACAAACCTGAACAACACTATGATCACCGCCTTGTGCGAGTAGTTCCAGATTCAACATCACGATTCATCTCCCTATCGGCCAAAGATGAACGGTGCTATCGAAGCCGCGATTAAAAATATCAAGAAGATCATACAAAAGATGACAGTCACCTACAAGGACTGGCATGAGATGTTACTGTTTGCTCTCCACGGGTACCATACCACGGCACGAACATCAATTGGGGCAACACCCTATTCTTTGGTATACAGCATGGAAGCTGTTTTGCCTATCGAGGTTCAGATTCCCTCCTTGAGAATCACGAAGGATGCTGGTTTGAGTGAAGACGATTGGATTCATACCCGACTTGATCAACTTAACTTGATTGATGAAAAGAGGCTTACTGCTGTTTGCCATGGTCAGACGTATCAAAAACGGATGATCAAGGCATTCAACAAGAAAGTCAGGCGCCAGGTATATCGGGTCGGGGATCTTGTAATCAAGCGGATCATCTTGCCGCAAAGTGATCCCAGGGGAAAATGGACTCCTACTTACGAAGGACAATTTATGATCAAAAACATCTTTTCTGGTGGGGCAATGATTTTAACCACCATGGACGGCGATGACCTGCCGCACCCTGCGAACGCAGACATAGTCAAAAGATACTATGCATAAATGACCCGCTAGGTTGACACACCTAGGCAAAAAAAGGGCATCCCGGTGAATCGAAAACCCGAAAGGGCGATTCAGGAAAAAGTTAGGGATAAATAAATAAAAATCTGTACACCCGGCAAGTTGAAAACCCGAAAGGGAGACTTGGGCAAAAAAGGGTTTCCCGGTGGATCGAAAACCCGAAAGGGCGGTCCAGGAAAAAGTCTTGTCGGATCATTTTAAGGACAATCTCTTCATGGACAAGCTCCAGGCTTCTGATCAACTCAATCATCTTCGGACGAAGCAATGAATGGTCAAGATATTCAGAGTTACGAAGGCTATAGCAGAATGGGAACCCCATGGAATTTTCACACATAGCCATCTTTCTTTGTATATATTTTTCTCATTTTTTATGACAACATTCTCTTACTAGGATGTCTGTCTCCTTTGTACAAAATACTTACACAAAGTTAATACAAAGATACTTCAAAGTGCAGAAAACTATTTGCTTTTTCTTCTTTTTACACTTGTGTTTTATTTGAAAACGTCCAATGATTTATTAAATGAGCATATGCATTTGAATATAATCATTGTTTACAAATAAAAGAAACGAGAAAGAATAATTACTGACAGGTTGAAAGTATAGGAAAACGTCTTTAGGCTATTCTAGGAGAAATCCCCTGCAGTACATCATTTAGATCCCCAACGGAGCTAAAACCTTGAAATATATATCCACAGCTGAGTTATAATTTCAAACCCTTAATTCCCATTAGAGTTAAAACTTCAAACTCCCAATCCCCAGCTGAGCAAAAAATTTAAACTACAGACCCTCAGTGGAGATGAAACCTTCTTCCCCAGCAGAGTCAGAATTCCAACTACCAATCTACAGCGAAAACCATCCAGTTTTCCCCAGATTTCCCCAGCAAGTCATCTTGAAGCCTGGAAGTCAACCAGATAACAATTAACTTTTGTCTTATCCCCAAACTAGGATAATTCCCCAGTAGAATGGCATACAACCCAATCTCCTGAACTTTTTCCAAACAGGAATAAGCTTTTTCCCCCAGAGTCCGGAACTTACTCTCCAGCAGGATAGCTACTCCCCAATAGTATAACTACTCCCCACAGAGTTTTTCATCCCCTAGCAGATTGAAGATTCTCATTCTCATTTCCCCAGTAAAGTTTCCAGAGCCTTCTTTACTCCCCAACATGATGTTGCCAAAGTTTTCATTGTTCCTCAACAGAATGAAGATTCTCATTCTTAGTTCCCCGCAGAAATCATCAGAATTTTCCCTATTCCCCAGCCGAGTAAGGATTCCCATTATTTAACCCCCAGTAGAAGTATTCAAAGTTCCCTGGATTCTCCAAGCAGTTTTCTCAGGCAGTACATGGAATTACTTTCCCAAGCAGAATTTTTGTCAATACTCCAACTTCAAGACATGAAGGATTCTCACATCCCCACAGAGGTTGTCAAGGATCTTTAATCCCCAGCAGTCAGCAAGGATTTCTCGTCCTCGGTAATCAAAGATTTTGAATCTCCAACAGCGGTCAAGGATTTATTTTCCCCGGAAGTAGTCAAGGATTTCATTATCCCCAACTATCAAGGATTTATTTTCCTCAGCAATACAGCGAATCAGCTTACATGCGCATACATTACATATATCATAAACATTGATAAAACACATCTTATTGCATCATACATTTCATGCAACATAACTTTGTGTTTCAGATAACATTTTACCCTTTTTCAGGATAAGATTAACAGCTATCTTTAACAAATATTCAAAGATTTCAGATACAGTACGGATACACTCCAAACACGGAAGTCATTTTGTTACTCATTCAAATCTCTTATTCAGATACAATACAGATACACCCCAAACACGGAGGTCATTCTATTACTCATTCATAATTCAAAGTCAAGATACAGTACGGATACGCTTCAGACACGGATGTATTTCTGCTACTCATTCAGACTTCAACAATCAGATACTGATTAGATACGCTCCAGACACGGAAGCCATTCTATTTCTCATTCAAATTCAACTATCAATTTCAAGTTCAGATACACTCCAGACAAGGAAGTCATTATGTCACTTATTCAGATCTCAGTTACAGTTCAGATACACTCTAGACACGGAAGTCATTCTGCTACTCATACAGATCTCAACTTCAGATACAGTCCAGATACGCTCCATACATGGTTTCCATTCTGTCACTTATTCTGACTTTTTCCCCAGCCCAGAGATGCTCCAGACACGGATGCCCTTCTATCGCTTATTCAGATTTCAGATTCAGATACAATACAGATACACTCCAGACACGGAAGTCATTCTATTATTCATTCAGATTTAAATACAGTTACAGCTCGGTTATGCTCCATACACGAACGCCATTCCATTGCTCATATAGATTCAGTCTCCAGATACAGTTCAGATACGTTCCAAATGCGGATACCATTCTGATACTCATTCTTTTGACTTACAAATTGCAATTCAACAAACATTCTTTAATGGCATCTTTAATCCCATCTCCGACAAGATTCTGTCACCTTTCCAAATGGCATCTTTAATCCCATTCCCTCAACTATACTTTGACGAGTGCAAATTTACGGGCACTCTAGTGTCCAATCATCTTTTACCTTCGAGTCACGAACGGAAAAACTCGCCAATCTAACTCTTCAGGTTCAAAAAGATTGAATAGGGGAAGCTTTTGTACCCCAAAATTTTCCCTCTCATTTTATCAAGATTTCCCCTCACAAGACTCTTTGGACTCCAGACAGGATTAGGGTTTGCTCAGCTCAAGACATCTCCTTGCACTGATGACCTGAAATTAGGGTTTGAGTTTCTACAAGGATTTTTGGACTTCCAATTCCTCATGTGACTTTCATACTTCATGTTGGACTCCTAAGATTTCTCATACCAAGTTTCAAGCCTTGAATCAAATTTTTGCCCAGTAAATTGGACAATTGACCAAAAAATCAGCTGTATTGGGGAAAAAGTCAATTGTGGCCAATTTACAGTCAAACCTCATAATTTTTTATCCACATCAACATTATAGACTCATATGAACCATTTGATCAAGTTTGGACCATAACTCAAGAAATTTGATCAGATCATCAAAAGGGCAAAATGGTCAAAATTAGGGTTTTGACTATGGAAGGGCAATTTCTGATTTTTCACCTAGCCAATGGAAAATTGGGTTCAAGAATGGTTTCAAGGACTCAATGGCATCATATTAACCTAATCACAAGGTTCAAAAGATCTCAAATGCATTGGATTGACAGATGAATTTTTCAGTCAACTGATCAAAAATCAACTGTATACTGAAAAGTCAAACTTTGACTTTTTGGTCAAAATCAAGTACAAAGGGTCATTTTTCATCAAGATGTGTCAAAACATGAAACTTGTTCACCAAGAAACTCAAATTTGGAAATTAGGGTTTAAGATTGAAAAATTTCATAACTTAGAATTTTTCTAAGTTATGAAAATTTCTTATTTTTTCCCAACTTTTCCCAACTTTTTCACCATGATGCAATTGGATTCAAAGAAAACACATGAAAGTTGTAGTCCTCCACAAAATATACAACTTTGATTCACAAAGTTTTCCCAAAAGATGCTTGGATCTCAAGTTAAGATTTTGTGAATAAGGGTCGATAAACTTTTTGTTTCACTCGTGCGTTTTTTGTTTCAAGGCTTCAAACACATTCCATACATCACACCTAAACTATCCAAGCCATTGTTCAGCAACTGTAACCTCATTTTCAAGCTTCACCATTTTCAATTTCTGAGTTTGCAGGTTGACTTCTACAAGGAGATTCAATCCATTTCAAAGCAAGCTGAGCATTGGGAAAGGTTGAGGGAACTTCAAGCAAGCTCACAAGTACTTCAGGCCTTACTCAAAGTTGCTACATTGCCATAACCAAACTAAACTGAACAAGGTAATTTTCAAAGTTCTATCTCCTTATTTAGGCATCATTAGACTTAGGTTTGTGAAGCAAAAATGTAGTCCTTAAGTTCCTTGAGCTGTACATATGCGTAAATTTCATTTATATTAAATGAGCTAGGAGTATTTGATAGTTGAAGTTGCTGAAAAAACTAGGTTAGAATTTAGGGCCACTGAAATTCTCTCTGATCTTTGAGAGTTAGGTCAAGTTTTTTATATCATTGGAATCGTGTGATGATAAGCTACATTTTTCATGTTATAAGTTTTTGATTTTATGCAAAGAATAGCAAGAACGGGTTGAAGAGACAGAACGCGCGTTTTTCAGTTCAGAGGTCAGGGATGAAGTGAAGTGGGCCTGACGCTTGGGCTTGTTTCTTGTTGCACCCCCCTTTTGCTTTTTGCACCCCCTTGGCCCATTTGTTATATTTTTCATATTTTCCATTTCTATTTTTATTTTCTGACTTTATTTATTTTTTCTAAACATTTAAAAACACAAAAAATATTTTCTTTATTTTTTGCATTTTATCATATTTTTTATTTTATTTTTTGGTATAAAAATAGTTTATTAATAATAATATACTTTATTTTCATAAATAAAACTTGTAAATAATATAAAAAATATCATACATTTTTATATTTATTATTTATACACTTAAAATCATATTTTCTCACATATTTATTTTTTTAACATTTTTGTATATATTATTCTTATTTTTCTTCAACAAAAAATGAATAAATAATTAATATAAAGCATAATCTTTATTAAACAAAATTTAGGGTTTTCACCCTTTCAAAAATAATTATTTTATTTTCTCTTATTTTTAAGACTTAAATAAATTTATTTTACATACATAAAATAAATACAAAAACATTTGTGCATATTTACATTTTATTGTACATTTAAATAATTGTTCATTTATTTATTGTATAAATTCAATTGGGTTGTAATAGTTTTAGGGTTTTATTTTGAGCAATATCCCCCTATTCAAAACTTGTATCCCCCTCCCCATAATAATGTTGTAATAATTTAGATTTACTTTACGCATTTTATCGCTTTCATATACCATGATAGTAAGCTAGGGTTTTGTATGCAAAGACCAAAAATCAAAACAAATAGCATGACTTAATACAAGACAAAAATGCATGAAAAAAAGTCAACACAATGCACACAAGCACCCCTAGGGTTTCATCCATTTTGTTTCCTTAAAATGGCCATGGTATGCATGCTAGGTATCTTGGCAAAATCAAACAAAACAAAAGATCATAGTCCCTCGATGACGCTATCTTGGTTGCCTAAAAACAAATGATCTTAGTCCCTAAAGCTTGCTAAGATACTTGACACCATTGCTATCATGGTCATACGATGACCCACGCCTGTCCCGTTTAACATCCAAAGATAAGGTTGTTTACCAAATACAATGGTAAAACAACAATGTCAAAGGGTTAAAAATGTGTAGGAAATACTTTTGAGTAGGTAGACAAGCTCCTAGTTACTTGATCAATTTGTAAACCATCCTTGCTATTTTCAAACAAACACACACACAATTTCAAAACAATTTCCAAACAAACTTTCAAACATTGAAACATTTTTCAAAAGACAGACATCTTTGTATACATTCTTCAAACAAGAATCATTACAAAGATTGCCAAAACGATGGACTCTTTTCAAAATACTTTCAAAAGCACACAAATCACCATTTCAAACAATTGGAAAAGCAAAGCAAGTGATATAAACAAGTAACTAAGATCCCATGGATAACCATGGATGAAAAGGGTGCTAGCACCTTCCCTTTTCATAATCTACCCCCAGAACTCAAGAAAACATCTCAAAGGTCTTTCCTGTGCTTTTTGACCTTTCCTTTGGATAAAATAAAAAGTCGGTGGCGACTCTTGCTAAACCGAAACATTTGCGAACACAAACGCAAAACCTCAAGTCAGTTCTCCCACCGTATCACAATTACAAATGGGGATGAATAAAATGAGACAGGAAGGTCCAAATATCTAACAATACAACCAAATCAAATTTTGTGCGATTTATATGAAGCTATGATAATTCGTGAAAATAAAATTAACAAAATATGAAATGCTAAATATTTACTTAAAAAAAGAAAAGTAAAACCTAATCTAAAAAATAAAAATAATTGATTAAATTAAAATCTCTATTTTTTTTTGTATTTTATTAACTATGTAAAATCTAAAGAAAACAAATAAACTAAATTATTATTTTTGGTGTTTTATTATATTAATTAAATCTAAAACAAAAATTTATTAAGAAAAAGAAAGTGATGAAAATTATTTACAAAAAAAAAACCTAAATCTATAAAAAAAATACTTTATGTTTTTTTAGCAATTGTGTAACAAAGAAAAGAAAATGGGAAGAAAACCAATTAAAAAAATATGGGCTTAATATGATTTAGATGTGAGGCCCAAACCAAAATGATTGTGTTTGCTGTGAAAAAACAAAGCCAGAGGGGGGTGTATCCAGTAAGGATAATGGGCTTAGGGAAAATTGTAAACAACAAGCCCAAGCTCTAAATCAACTTAGTTACTGATTAAGGGTTCAAAACAAAATTAGGGTTCTAACCCTTTGCAATTCGCAGCGGCGCCGCTCTCATCTTCTTCATTCGAACTCTTCCATTTTTACTGAAAACCTCTAAACAAATATCACTACATGTCCCTATCTAGTCTCATGGCCGAATCGCCCTATTCAGTAACATAATCTCTCCTCATCTCACCGTAATTCGCATTTTTTGTAAACCTAAGTGTTGAATTCGATTTAAGCCTAAGAGGTCCAAATTTGGTTCATCTGATCTCCCCCCCCCCCAACTCTCAGTTGTCGGAACACCGTATCTCTTGCCTCCCTAATCGAGTTTCTAAAGTTTTTCTTGAAAAGGTGAAGTTCTGCTATTCTTAACGATTTTACTAATTTGTTTTTGTCTTGTTTATGTGTTTTTCTGTTAATCCACCTTGTTATCCATTAAAATTCAGGAATTGGTTATAGGGATTCATGAGAAAGAGGGAAAGTCCATACCTATTGGAGACTTTTCTATGAAATGGAAAGGGGATGGGGAGATTGAGGACGACGCTCCTTGGTGGCCGGAGCTGCGCGGGGGGAGGAGATAAGGATGAAGGAGTTGGTGTTTCTGACTCTTTGGTAACTTCTCCTATTTTTTCTTCGAATGATGGTGATGGTTATCTTTGATGAGGCTTTGATGCTTTTTTCTGTTTTTTCCTTTGAAACTTGTTACAAGTTTTTGTTTGAGTTTGTTGATGGTTTACTGTTTTGGTTGGTTTGAGACTTTGACAGGTTTTTGCTTTTGTTGATGGTTCTGATTTCTCAGTTTGAGATTTGTGTTTTGTTGGATTTGTTACAGTTTTGGTTTGAGGATGGCTACTGGTTGTTTGTTCACAAGTTTGGTTACAGGTTTTGGTTACAAGTTTTTGGATATGTTAATGGTTTACTGCTTTTTGGAGTTTTGGTCTTGTTGATAGTTTGGGAATTGAATGCTGTTTCTGTGAGGGTTACTGTTTTATCAGTTTCAGACTTGTGTATATTTGGTTTGACAGGTTTTTGATCTTGCTACAGGTTTGTGACTTGTTGATTAGTGTGTTTTGAGGTTGGATGTTGGTTTTTTGCTGTTTGAGACTTATGTGTTTCAATTTGAGGCTTGGTGATTTTGGAGGTTTTTTTGGTTTGTGAAACTGTTGCAGGTTTGGTTGATGGTTCAGATTTTTTTTTGGACCTCTCTACTGTTCTATTGCTTCCTTGTTATTATATTCACCTTACTTCTGTTATCTCTATTCAAAATGGGGGGAAACCAACAATTTTGAATATTTTAACATATTGTCCTTATGGCTTTTTGGTGGCAGTTTTGTTTTCTAGCAACTTCTATGTAACTTGTGACAGGCAGGGCAGCAAGGATGTGCATTCCAATAACCTAGGTGACTTCTTTCCTCTCTTCTCTCTCAATGACAATAGGAAAACAAATTGCTTTTTTCCCCTTTTTTCCAATTCTGAAAGGTTTGCAATGAAAAATGGAAAATGATGACTTATGCTTCTTGAACAAGCTTTTGCTTATTTGACTTAGCTATTATGTTGCCATACTTCTGCTTTGCTGCCTGCTTTAGCTTTTGTTGACTTACTTCTGCCTCGTTTTTGTTGATGTTGTTTGTTGTTATTTGTCCAATTTGCTGTTTGGGCATTCTGTTTGATTCAGTTTTGCTGTTTGTTTGGACAGTTTGCTTGACTTTGTTTGTTTGGACAACTTGCTTGCATTTTGTTTGTTTGGATAGCTTGCTTGCATTTTGTTTGGACAACTTTGTAGCATTTTTTGGACAGTTTATAGCATTTCTTTTCCTTCTTTTTTGTGAACCAAGAAGGATAACCTTCTTGTGTTTTGCAAAATAGAAAAATAAAATTGTGATAAATAATGGCATTCTGATTCCATTCTTGCAAACCTTAATGATGATTACCTCTTTTTTTTTTGGAAAATTCTTGCTCATGCCCAAATAATTTGTACTAATTATTTTTCTTTCTTTTGTTTTCATGTGAGCATAATTGGATGTGACAAAGCAAAGGAGGCAAGAACTCTATGGCAAGCATGGAAGTCTTTGAAGATAAACAAAAGAATTGGATGCGACTTCAATCTTCAGACAAGTTTAGGCATAGATTAATTCTCCTAGGCCAATCAAACATTTAGATTTTCTTTGTAATTTAGAGAAATCGTTCTTGTACTGTATCCAACAATTATACTAATTCATATTTTAAATACAATAAGTTGTAAAACATAGAGTATTTAAAAGAACAAATTTTTTTGTAACAATGTTTGAAAAATTGGAGAAAGTCTTATGAAATATTCTGGTGTCAATTGAAATTATTTACCAACAATAACTTGTAATTTCTCCTCGCATCCTATTTGATTTTTGAAATTCCCAATCAAGATATTTGAAGTAAAATGTTCCAGTATGGTAACTTAAATTCCAAGTGATCCCAATAATTCTGTAACTGCATCTTAAACAAACACGCAATGTATATTCCATTTTCTAACCAAGCAAATGTTTTAAAAGACGCAAATCATCTAGTTAACCTGGATCAAATAATCATGAGTGTCCTACATGACCGTCTTAACCTCTTGTCCCAAACAAACCATGCTCTGAGAACAAACACTGTCTTTTCAGTAAACTTGAGAAAGCATGAAGACCTGTGAAAACCAATTGAATTTCTGAGAACTCAATTTCTTCTAAGGGTTGCAAGAAAAACCCTAATTGCTGGTTTACTGCCACATAAGAGAATCTGTCTGATCGATTCTTGAGCCAACTTGAATATATGAGAAACCCTAGGGTTGTGTCTTCTATGAAAAATGGGAGGGCAAATTTTGGGGTACAACACCATGCAAGCCTAAACCTAAGGCTGCTTGTGTGACTTGTTTGCCTTCATTGTCTAACAACTTGAATTCTTTGCAAGGTTTACTTGCTTACATAACCTTACAATTTTTTCTTAACGCATAGCATGCACATCATAACATCATGCCACAACATTTCCTTAACCATTTCAAGGATCTCAAGGGTTTATGATGCAGGTTATGGTAAATCATACGTCTAGCAAGGGACAAAGGGGATTTATTTTCCTCTAGCCAATGCCGTCAGAAGATTAAAACTCAACCACTTGAGTCAGGGGCTATGACCCACTTGATATGGTAAGCTTGACTCTTATAGAAGGACCTTCAACGATACGAAGTTCTTCAAAGCTACAAACTTCAACTGTTGACATCTTCTTGTTTACCCCGCAAGATCCTTAAAAAAATTCCATATATATATCATACATGTCATTGCATAAACAGGTTTCAAAGCAGGGTCCTCATCTTATTCGCTGTTTATTTCAGCAAGTAAATAAATGGCTCTTGAACAAACAATCAAAGACCTTCAAGCTCAAAACGACCAATTCCCACAAATGTTCCCGACTCTGACTCAGGGGTAGGAAGAGTTGAAAGCAGTCTTTGCTGAGGACCTGGCCAAGAAAAGTCCTGAAGACAATAAGGACGAACGGTTGGAACAACTGCAAGTTGAGGTAGAAACAATGTGAACCCAGATGTTGGGGCAGATGGCTCTTATCCAAGGCCTAGCCCGGGGACAAGAAGAGCAGAGAGCCATTATCAATAAACTTAATCAAGACGGATACAACCATAAGAAGCAAGAAGTCGAGGCTGGGGATCAAGTCATTAATCAACCCCTGATGAGAAAAAAAGTTAGCTCAGAGAGCAAGCCTTTCCAAATGTCTGTTACGCCAACGATTCAACCACAACTTCACCAACAACCACATGGTAATCAGCATAAGCGGGATTCACTCACTAGGCAATATACCAAAATCAACATACCAATGTCGCAAGTCCTGCAACACATGTTGAAGTTGAATTTAGTCACGTTGAGGGATCCTCCTACAAATCCTAATACTTCTGCTCCTACTTACAATCCTGATGCAACATGTGCATATCACTCCAATAGTCAGGGGCATGACACAAATAATCGTTGGACGTTGAAATACAAAATTCAAGACCTGATTGATGAAGGAGCATTGGAATTCACACAAGATGGTCAACTGAAATTTTTTTGTCATTCCTCCAAGGCACACCATCTGAAGTGACAAATTCTGACAAGAAGGCTTTTCGTTCATTAAAATTTTCCATTTGTAATTTTCTTTTGATTTTTTAAACATTTATTCATATCAAACCTTGTTATTTCATCAATGCATTGCACATGTTTGTCTTGAATTAATTTGTTTGCACTATGTTTGAACTTCTTTCTTACTTCCTTTTTGTGATATTAAACTCTCGATCAAAAGCTCTGAGCCTTTAGAGGGAGGATGACAAAAATGATACCACAATCCATACAGTGTGCTTTTGAACAGACCTTGCTGACGATGTACAGGCGTTGTTTCAAATCTCAAACAGTGGAGTTATAAGGAAGATAATCCCTAGTCAACCCCTTTGAGCCAAAGAAGTAGGAGTTTTTATTTTCACATAGATTAAAACCCTTGATCATAACCTGGGCTAGGGTAGTTTCTCAGTTAATTCAGACGCGCATTCAGTCGCAATCTTCTGCTTCGTACACAATGAATATCATCGAACACGTCCTTCCAAATCAAAAGACGGTGATGGTTCCATATAATCCGTCAGGACAGGAAGTCATCATCTCTCACAATAAAACCCCATTAAGTCAAAACCTATGAAGGAGACTCAAGAAAAGAAACTGGGGCATCCCGTTGGCTGTGATCATAAAAGAAACAGTTCAAGCAAAAGAAGGGACAACAAAAACCAAAAAAGAGGTTACTACAAATCCTCGACAAAAAAAGGTTACAAAAATGACTACCTTCTCAAACAAACATTCAATTTCTAAACCATCACCAGAACATCAAGGACAAGATGTCAGACTCAATTGGGGTATGAGTGCACAATTAACTTAGCATAGGACTGAAGAACGTCATGAAGAGCGGGTGGGTACAAATAAATTTTGAGCCTTTATCCTTTGTTTCTTAAACCGTAAACCAGGCCACACTACAACCCTTAAAAGTCCTAACTGAAGCATAGGTTAGTTCGGAAGCATACTGTTACAAAAGGTATCCTGAATTCTATAGGACTTGCTATAAATCCTGAGTTGATATGACTCTCTTGCAAAATTTGTTTTGCTGAAAAAATGAATTTTTAAATTTCAAGACAAGCATAAACTTTGCATTATTCAAATATCATTGTTTGCATATGACTATTTGTTCAAACAACGGAGAAATTCACATGACGAATTCTAGTGAATAAAAAATTTCTCAATGAAAAGGATCACTTCAAGTGGAAAGACACTTCCAACCAGAGGGCACAACTTGATCATTGTCCATCATCTGGGGCAGTCAAGTCAAGATTCAAGGAATCTCTTAAAAATGCCAAAAAACCAGGGACAAATCTCCATTTGAATCACTTGGGGGCATTAGACATGAACTCCGACAATGAATCACATACAATCAAGGAAAACCAATGTTCCTCAACGAATTTCTTATCAAAACAACAAAACAAGAATTCCCAACAGAAACATTCTGAATAAAGCAGATCATCATCTAGAAACGGTTCAGGTACGATCCAGAAACGGATGCCACCCTAACACCTACTCCAGATTCTCTCCTAGTACAGTGCAGATACGATCCAGAGACGGATGTCAATCAGACACTTATTTCAACACATCATCTAGAAACAGTTCAGGTTTGATCCAAAGACGGATGTCATCCTGACACTTACTCCATATTCTCATCTAGAAACAGTTCAGGTACGATCCAAGAACAGATGTCATCCTAACACTTACTCCAGATTCTCATTTAGAAACAGTTCAGGTACGATCCATGAACGGATGTCATCCTGACACTTACTCCAGATTCTCATCTAGAAATAGTTCATATACGATCTAAGAATGGATATCATCCTGATACTTATTCAGATCATATTCTAGCAACAGTTCCAGTACGACCCAAGATGAATATCATCCTGATACTTATTCATATCATCTTCTAGCAACAGTTCAGGTACGATCCAAAATGGATGTCATCCTGATACTTAGTCCAGATTATCTCCTAGCAACAATTCAGGTACGATCCAGAGACATACGTCATCCTGATACTTAGTCCAGATTATCTCCTAGAAATGGTTCAGGTACGATCCAGAGACGGATGTCATCCTGATATTTATTCAGACCATATTCTAAGTACAGTGCAGATACGATCTAGAGACTGATATCATTATGACACTCATTCAATACATGTTCAAGTACAATCACGACATAGATCCATCCATAAAATCTCCAGCAGGAATAAGGGCAAAAACGTCCTGATGCAAAGTCATCACCGTATCCTCTGCATACGACCCCGTGACATCTATGTTCCCCATAGAGTAGAAACAACTAGAGTTTTGGTCTCTTCTCTCCAAAACAGGGATTACCTTCGCCAATCGAAGTATGTTTTCCCCAGCCCAGTTCAAACAGTTATAAAACCTCCTCCCGGGTAGAGTTTATTTCTCAAATTGTGGAAGCTCATTTACCAATAGAGTTTATTTCTCTACATCAGCAGAATCATCCAACAAGCATCTCTCTCTGCAGAATTTTCTTCGGGCGGAGTCAATCCTCAAGTAGAGTCAATCCCCAGCAGGTTATTCCTTAAACAGAAAGAGGAAATCCCCAGTGAATCATCTCCATTCATCATCCCCAACGGAAATGAAGGATTCAGCTTCCCAATACTCTCCAGCAGTAGTCCGAGATTTATTTTCCCAGACTGGGAAACATCTCAATAACATCCCATATTCATACATCATGGCATGCGCATACACGTCTCATACAGTATAATCTCATTTATTTTGAGAACATCATCAATGCATTTCATACATCATGACATTGCATATGACTAAATCTTTACCTTTTTCATGGAAAGATCAAATCAACAAACACCGCTACTTATGGGACTTGGTAGTCTTCTCAAAAGCTACGTCTGATGAAAGGCTATTTCAGCAATTTCCTCAAAAAAATGTCCTCCCAAGACCTTCTCTGGTTCAGTCAGATCGACCATAAGATCTCCCTAATTCTTATTCCAGTTGAAGATATTCCAAGACTTTCGTCTGGTTCAGATAAATCGATTCTAAGATTTTTTTGATTCTTATCCAGTCAAAGTTAATCCAAGACCTTCTCTGGTTTAGTCAGATTGACACTAAGATCTCCTTGATTCTTATTCTAGTTGAAGATATTCCAATACTTTCTTCTTGTTCAGATAAAGCGATTCTGATATTTTTCTGATCCTTATCCAGTCAAAGTTAATCCAAGACCTTCTCTGGTTCAGTCAAATTGACACTAAGATCTCCCTGATTCTTATTCCAGTTGAAGATATTCCAAGACTTTCGTCTGGTTCAGATAAATCGATTCTAAGATTTTTCTAATTCTTATCCAGTCAAAGTTAATCCAAGACCTTCTCTGGTTCAGTGAGATCAACACTAATATCTCCCCGATTCTTATTCCAGTTGAAGATATTCCAAGATTTTTATCTGGTTCAGATAAATCGATTCTAAGATTTTTATGATTCTTATCCAGTCAAAGTTAATCCAAGACCTTCTCTGGTTCAGTCAGATCGACACTAAGATCTCCCTGATTCTTATTCCAGTTTAAGATATTCCAAGACTTTCGTCTGGTTCAGATAAATCGATTCTAAGATTTTTTTTATTCTTATACAGTCAAAGTTAATCCAAGACCTTCTATGGTTCAGTCAGATCAACACTAAGATCTCCCTGATTCTTATTCCAGTTGAAGATATTCCAAGACTTTCGTCTGGTTCATATAAATCGATTCTAATATTTTTCTGATTCTTATCCAAGCAAAGTTAATCTAAGACCTTCTCTGGTTCAGTCAGATCGACACTAAGTTCTCCCTGATTCTTATTCCAGTTGAAGATATTCCAAGACTTTTGTCTGGTTCAGATAAATCAATTCTAATATTTTTCTGATTCTTATCCAGTCAAAGTTAATCCAAGACCTTCTTCCGTTCAGTCAAATCGACACTAAGATCTCCCTGATTCTTATTCCAGTTGAAGATATTCTAAGACTTTTATCTGGTTCAAATAAATCGATTCTAAGATTTTTTTGATTCTTATCCAGTCAAAGTTAATCCAAGACCTTTTCTGGTTCAGTCAGATCGACACTAAGATCTCCTTGATTCTTATTCCAGTTGCAGATATTCCAAGACTTTCGTCTGGTTCAGATAAATCGATTCTAAGATTTTTTTTATTCTTATCCAGTCAAAGTTAATCCAAGACCTTCTCTGGTTCAGTCAGATCGACACTAAGATCTCCCTGATTCTTATTCCAGTTGAAGATATTCCAAGACTTTCATCTGGTTCATATAAATTGATTCTAAGATTTTTCTGATTCTTATCCAGTCAAAGTTAATCCAAGACCTTCTCTGGTTCAGTCAGATCGACACTAAGATCTCCCTGATTCTTATTCCAGTAAAAGATATTCCAAGACTTTCGTCTGGTTCAAATAAATCGAGTAATAGATTTTTTTTAATTCTTATCCAATCAAATTTAATCCAATACCTTCTCTGGTTCAGTCGGATCGACACTAAGATCTCCTTGATTCTTATTCCAGTTGAAGATATTCCAAGACTTTCGTCTGGTTCAGATAAAATGATTCTAAGATTTTTCTGATTCTTATCCAGACAAAGTTAATCCAAGATCTTCTCTGGTTCAGTCAGATCGACACTAATATCTCCTTGATTCTTATTCCAATTGAAGATATTCTAAGACTTTCGTTTGGTTCAGATAAATCGATTCTAAGATTTTTCTGATTTTTATCCAGTCAAAGTTAATCCAAGACCTTCTTTGGTTCAGTTAGATCGAGACTAAGATCTCCATGATTCTTATTCCAGTTAAAGATATTCCAAGACCTTCTTCTGGTTCAGATAAATCGATTCTAATATTTTTTTGATTCTTATCAAGTTAAAGTTAATTCAAGACCTCTGCTGGTTCCGTTCAAGTCGACCATTGACTTGTTACTAATTCCTTTCTGGTAGACCTTTAGTGGTTCAGTTAAATTGATCCTAAGATTTTTCTGATTCTTATCCAGTCAAAGTTAATTCAAGACCTGTACTGGTTCAGTCCAAGTCGACCATTGATTTGTTACTGATTCTTTTCCGGTAGACCTTTACTGGTTCAGTTAAATCGATCCTATGATTTTTATGATTCTTATCCAGTCAAAGTTAATTCAAGACCTCTGTTGGTTCAGTTAAAGTCGACCATTGATTTGTTACTGATTCTTTTTCGGTAGAACTTTACTAGTTCAGTTAAATCGACCCTAAGATTTTTCTGTTTCTTATCCAATCAAAGTTAATTCAAGACCTCCGCTGGTTCAGTTTGAATCGACCATGGATTCGTTGCTGATTTCTTAACAACTTAATCTCTTCTCCCCAGTAAGTCGTTGTGAAACTTGGAGCACGACCAGATAACAGTCGGCCTTATCATCCTCAGCAAGTCACTACAAAGCCTGGATCCTGACCAGATAACAGTTCACTTCAATCTCTTCAATCAAGTGATGACTCACCCGTAGAGTAATGGACAACTGAAGCTCCTAAAACTCTATGTTCCAAGACAGAGACCAACATTCCTCAGTGGAGTCCTCCTCAACAACAGGAACAGGAATCCCCACAAAGAGACTTCTTATGAAGTCAGCATCTACTTTGGATGGCATCTTTAAGCCTATATTCGACGACTCTCCGTCATATTCCTTGGATGGCATCTTTAATCCCATCTCCGACGACTCTCTGTAATATTGTCCAAATGGCATATGTAAGCCTATTGCCGCCATCATCAACAATCAGTGCTACTTCATGCGAGTGCAAATTTATGGGCACTCTAGTGTTCAATCTCTTCTACCTTCAGATCACGAAAGGCAGACAAGCCAATCTACATCTTCAAGTTTAAGAAGATTGAACAGGGGCATCTGTTGTACCCCAAATTGTGCCTCTCATTTTTTACAAGATCTTCTCTTACAAGGGTGGTTACAAACACTTGCTTGAATAAAAATAACCAATTTTGAAGTTGGTCAAAGAACTTTTTGATTGACCTCTCAAAGTGCCTTTCGATTGGTATCTCCAAAATGCCTTTTGATTGGCATATACAAAATGCCTTTCGATTGGCATCTCTAAAATGCCTTTCGATTGGAATTTGCATAGCGCCCTTCTATTGGTATGGACAAAGGTCCTTCAACTGGCCTGTTAACAAGGTTTTTTTATTGGCGTTTTAGCAAAGCCTTTCGATTGGACTTGTAACAAGATCCTTCGATTGGCATGGATATAAGGCCTTTCGATTGGTATCATGACAAGCCTTTCGATTGGCATGGCAAAGAATCCTTCGATTTAGCATCTCAAACCAGGCAGCTTCGACAGGCATGTTAACCAAGTACCCTTCAATAGGTATGGGCAAAGGCCCTTCGATTGGCATTCCAAAAGGTCCATTCGAATAAGCCTTCAGAAGTCCATTCGAAGCATGTATAAGAAGTCCATTCGAAGCATGCATAGGAAGTCCATTTGAAGCATGCATAGTGTGATCGGTGGATCTGGAACTGACTGTTTAACGCTGGTTCGCGAAATATCGCGGAAGCAAGAGTCGCCACCGTCTTTTATTTTCTCCAAATGGAAAGGAAAAAAGCACAGAAAAATTCCTTAAAGAGATTGCTCTCGGTTCGGGAGGTAGGTTATAGAAAGGGAAGGTGTTAGCACCCTTTCTATCCATGGTTATCCATGGGCTCTTAGATACTTGCTCATTTGTGTTTTCAAAAATGGTTTGTTTGCTTTTCAACTGTGGGTTTTAAAAAAAGTTTCTTTGAAAATTCCAGTTCGACTCTTGTATCAGTCCTCAAGAGTGTTTGAAAAATTGCTTTCGAAAGCTTTTTGAAAAGGTGTCGGTGTGAAAAGTATTTTTTGATTTGTTTTGAAATTAGAGCAAGTATCTAGAGTCGTCTACCTACCCTAAGGAATTCGTCTGTGTAGATGTCCTTTAAAGTAGTGCCATCCCACCATTGAGAGGTAGGTAGCACCACCGTTGGAGGTGTTCGGGTCAATTCGAGGTTCGGGACATGGTGATCACCAGAGCAATGGGAAGATACCTTAGAAGCTACCCTCATGCCAGGTTCCCGGATCATGAGGACTTACTAAGACATCCTCTACTCGACGATCACCTTTCGAGGTAAGGCAACAGTGAGGCGTACCCTAGGGGTGGTGTGTGATTTGTGTGTCGTTTTCAGATATTTTGTCTTGTCATATTATGGGTGATCTACGCTTTTGTTTTTATTTTAGTCATTCATTCTTGCATGCCATTATTAACAGTTAAAAAATTGCGAGAAATATAAAGTTCCTAAACTATTACAAAGGCGCGGGTCCACATCGCCAAATTAAAATCCAGGACCCGATTTGACAGAAAATAAAGAAGTAAAGTGCGAGAAATATAAATTTACACGGCTTTGGGAGAATTACATTAATATTATAAGAAATAAAATAAAATGCGCGAATTGAATTAAAATTGAAAGCGAGGGCGTTGGACCCTTTTTTAACGAAATTAAATTATATTATTAAATTAATGAAATTAAAATGAAAAAAGAAATTATTTTTGAGGTTTTTTGCATTTATGGTTTTTTATGTGAATTAAATGAAATTTAAACCTAATTCTAGCTATTTTTTTAATTTATTAAGAAAATATGAAAATTACCTAAAATTAAACCTAATTAATTAATGCAATTTGATTTATAAAAATAATATTAAATAATTAATTATGGTGAGAAAAAAAGAAAAAAGAATGGAAAAATACTTGAAACCCTAATTCTACACTTTTTAATTTGATTAAGAAAAATATTTGAATTAAACCTAAATTTAAAAGCTAAATTAAATTAATGAGATTTATTTACAAAAATATTAGTTAAATAAAATATATTTTGAATTTTGTCTTTTCTGATTTTTTTGTTATTTTATATTTGATGAAAATAAATTAATTGAAAGAATTATATTAAAACTAATTAAAATAAATAAAATAGAAAAAATATGAAAAAAAGAATGAAAGGCAAACCATGGGGGGTTCTGTCCCCAATTGGAGGTTTTTTGGCAATTCTGGCCCAATTGATTTCTGGCCTGGTTGACTTTTATGCTGGCGTGTGGCACCTTTGACTTGTGCCTATGATGCTCTTCCAATTATAGCCTTTTGATGGATCTCAGTAAGCACGTGGTAAGCCCAGATATGGAGAGTATGGTGAACCTTAGGATTGAATCTGCATGGGATTATGTTTGAGAGAAAAATATTGAAAGAGAGTGGGGGACCTGGGATTCGAACCCAGGTCCCAGAGATTACCAACCCCACGCCTTGCCAATTGAACCACCTGAATGCTTTGTATGTAATATAACTAACAAATAATATCAATCAAAACGTGAGTTAGTGGACTTTTTTAGCGCGAAATTTAAATGAGCCACTTGCTGTCCTACACATCACCGTCTTCTTCATTGTTTGCATTTTCCTGAAACATAAAAAAGAATTAGCGGGGGTTTTAAACCCCCCCCCCCCCCCCCCAAAATATGCCTTTTTCCAAAATAGCGATTAGGCTATGGTGCTTCATAAATTAGGCACGACTGGATAGTTCTATTCGTCCAAGCTTCCTGATTTCAACCATGGCATTGAGAGGTGCTAATTTTACAGCATTCAAAAATGCCCAATTTGAAGCTTGAAGAACCCTAGCGTCCTTTAATGGTGGTTCTTCATACAACGCGTGAAAACTCAATTAAAGCACACAGTTAGCTTTAGAATCAATCAATGAACATAAATCAAATACTAAAAATTACTAAAAACGCATGAATCATGATGCAAGCATATTGAAAAAATTCTGTACAGGACACGATCGTTCTACCGTTTCTTGGTGTTAGAGCTTATGATTTTGATTCAGACCCCTTCCTTGAAGCTTCAGGAACACAATAGAATAATTATTTGGCCTTGGATCGCACTGGAAGGTGGTTTTCAGTTTTGGACTTTTTTGATAAAATTGCAAAGTTGGTTCTTCTTTTCTGGCGCAGCTTAGAGGTTCTTTGGACTAGGGTTTGCATGAGGATATATGTGTGAACGATTAGGGTTGAGTTTTTGGTCCAAAGAATCAAAGCATTGATGTAAAGAATATTGGATTTTCATGCATATAATTTTCAATCTTTTTCATGCATATTTGATTCAAATCATGTCCAATTAGCTTGATTCTTTCCCTATCTGATTATGCACGAAATCTTGAGACTATTTTATGCATAAAAAGATTTGATTGCATTGGTTTGGTATTTTCTACATATTTTAATTAATTAAATGAATTATTAGCAATTAAAAATTCAAATAAATAAATAAAAATGATGAATAACCTCCCTTTGGGCCAAATGGTCGTGCACATGCTTTGGATGATGAATCTTGGAAGAAAAAGAGGCCCATTAGCATTTTTAAGACATTTGAAGCAAAGTTGACTTTTCAAAATATCCAAAATTTTCCCAAATTCCACAAGGCATATCTTGCTCAATTATTAAGCTTTGCTCATGTTCTTGGACATTTTGGAAAGTTCTTGAAGTCCTCTAACTAATGCCTTTGGTCCCATGTCATTTTGATTTACCAATCTCAAGTTATGGCCTTTGACTTAAAGTCCCTTTTTGTTGACTTTTGAAAATGACCTATAATGTTGAAATTGATAACTTTTTGTGAGAGCATTTCTTGGACTTGAAGTGTGAAGAAGAGTTGTAGGAAATGTCTTTCTTTTCAAAATGAGCTTTGGATGGAAATTTTCTGATAAACCATGTGGAAGTTATGCCTTGGTCAAGTTACAGTTGACTTTTTCAACTGTCCAAATATGGAAACTTTTGCATCTTGAGACTTTTTGAGCCAAGCTTTGAGAATCATGATCAAGAATTGATCAAATGATGTTTGTGGCTTCAAAATGAGATGTTGACCAAAAATTTGAACTTTTGACTGTCAAATGACCATTTTGCCCCTTATGTTGACTGTAGTGCAATTAGGGTTTTTGACTGTGCAATTTTGTGCTGTAAGTCTTGAAACTTGGTGTGACGATGCTTGACCATATTTATAGGCATATGGGACTTGATTGGACCCTTGGAAACTTCATTTTCTTTGTCAGAACCAAAACCCTAATTTTTGACTGTTACGAGGCCCTTGAACTGTGCAACCCTTGGGGAGATCTTGAAGCTTTGACTTGGCAAATATTGAAGAATATGGGAGGGCAAATTTTGGGGTACAACAGTTGCCCCTGTTCAATCTTCTTAAACCTGAGGATGCAGATTGGCTTTCGTGCCTTTCGTAATCCGAAGGTGGAAGATGATTGAACACTAGAGTGCCCAGAAATTTGCGCTCACATAGTAGTGTGATGGTGGGGAATGGGCTTATAGATGCCATTTGGAGATTGATGGATAGGATGATGGGCTTATAGATTCCATGCTAAGAGATGATGGATGAATGGATGCGTGGATGGGCTTATAGATGCCATCTGGATGTTGATCGCGTAAGAGATTCCTTAGCGAGAGCTTGCGTACCTGCAAAAGAAAATGATTACCTGACCTGTTACAAGAGCGGGTCTTCAGATTCTTTGTATAGATGTGTCCTGGCTGGTTACAGGAGCTGGATCTGGATCTTCAAAAGGTGATGAATGAACCAGGGATGGTTACTACCTCAACAGGAACGCTGAGAGAACCTTGGATGATTTCAACCTCAACAGTAACGCTGAGAGAATCTGGGGACGATTACTACCTCCGCAGTAACGGGGAGAGAACCATAGGCGACTTCAACCTCAACAGTAATCATTGAGAGAATCTTGGGCGACTTCAACCTCAACAGTAATCATTGAGAGAATCTTGGGCGACTTCAACCTCAACAGTAATCATTGAGAGAATCTTGGGCGACTTCAACCTCAACAGTAATCATTGAGAGAATCTTGGGCGACTTCAACCTCAACAGTAATCATTGAGCGAATCTTGGGCGACTTCAACCTCAACTGTAATCATTGAGAGAATCTTGGGCGACTTCAATCTCAACAGTAATCATTGAGAGAATCTTGGGCGACTTCAACCTCAACAGTAATCATTGAGAGAATCTTGGGCGACTTCAACCTCAACAGTAATCATTGAGAGAATCTTGGGCGACTTCAACCTCAACAGTAATCATTGAGAGAATCTTGGGCGACTTCAATCTCAACAGTAATCATTGAGAGAATCTTGGGCGACTTCAACCTCAACAGTAATTATTGAGAGAATCTTGGGCGACTTCAACCTCAACAGTAATCATTGAGAGAATCTTGGGCGACTTCAACCTCAACAGTAATCATTGAGAGAATCTTGGATATCTTCTACTGAGTCTTCATCAGGAAAATTTGTTAGGGGTCGATTTAACTGGACTAGAGAAGGCCTTGGACTGGATAAGAAATAGAAAAATCTTAGGGTCGATTTAACTGAACCGGTCTAGGTCTTGAAATCTTCAACTGGATGAGAAACAGGGAGATCTTAGGGTCGATCTGACTGAACCAGAGAAGGCCTTTGACTGGATAAGAAACAGAAAAATCTTAGGGTCGATTTAACTGAATCGGTCTAGGTCTTGAAATGTCTTCAACTGGATGAGAAACAGGGAGATCTTAGGGTCGATCTGACTGAACCAGAGAAGGCCTTTGACTGGATAAGAAACAGAAAAATCTTAGGGGCGATTTAACTGAACCGGTCAAGGTCTTGAAATATAGCTGAGAACTCAACTGGATCTTTCCTGAAAGGTAAAGGTCAGTCATATGTAATGCATGATATGGATCAAGCAATGATGTTCTCAACATAAATGAGATTTGTAAGATGTGATGTGTATATGCATGCTATAATGTATGGAAGTGCGATGTTTATGAATGTATCTTTTTCGTCCTCGGAAAATAAATTATTGACGGGTGCCGGGAAGTCACTCCTGGGCTGATGTTGAAGAATAGATTTTTGCTTCCACTGGGGATGATAGTTGCAAGAATACCGATAGGAGAAGATAACTCCGTTGGGGAATACACTTGGCGAATGGATTACTCTGCGGAGAGAAAAATACTCTGACGATCTTGCTGGGACACAATACTCTGTGGGGAGAGAGATACTTTGCTGAGTTGTTGATAATAACTTGCTGGGGATACCATTGTTGTGTTGGAAGTGTTAATAGACATCGCTGGGGATAAGAAGACTTCGTCGAGGACGATCTTTCCGTGGCTTTTGGCTGAGGATAACCCAGTTACACCCTGGTAGGGAAATAACTCTTGAATAAAGCCGGGAGACGCGTTCGTGCCCTGCGGGGGTAGGCTTCCAGAATCTACTGGGGATAAGCTTACTGCTTGGGGAGATGAATTCCAACTTTCCTGGGAACTAGATTGGACTCCCCTGGGGAAGTTTTGAGATGTACTGGAAGTAACTCCACTGAATGTTTGATATACCGCCGGGGAACAATCTTTAGGTCAAGACTGCCGGGGATGTTTGTTAAGAATGTATATATACTGCTGGGGAATGTTGAGATCTGCGGGAGGATACCCAACTTCCTTAAGGTTTGATTGTAGCTTCGCTTGAGGAGAGTGTACTGACTTGCTGGCTCACTCTCTGGGGAATTGGGATGTACTGGTTATGTTCTTCAGCTGAACCTACCTTGGTACCTTGGAGGATAGAACAATCGGATTGCCTAGACAACTCTTTATTGCCCCTGTTTCTATGGGAGAAGGCACCTGTGGGGTACTGATAATTGTTGATGGACAAACCTTCTTCTGGTAGGCAAGTAACGAGATGACAGGACATAGTCGTACGCTCTGATCCCTAATTTTTGCCTGGACCGCCCTTTCGGGTTTTCAGTCCACCGGGATACCCATTTTTGCCCAAGCCGCCTTTTCAGGTTTTCGACTTGCCGGGTGTACAGATTTTTTATTATTTTCATCCCTTATTTTTGCCCGAACCCTTTTGGTTCGCCGGGAAGCCCTAATTTTTGCCTAGGTATGTCAACCTAGCGGGTCTTTAATTTTGCGTAGTATTTTTTCCGACTATGTCCGTGCTTTCAGAATGTAGGCATATGGGACTTGATTGGACCCTTGGAAACTTCATTTTCTTTGTCAGAACCAAAATCCTAATTTTTGACTGTTAGGAGGCCCTTGAACTGTGCAACCCTTAGGGAGATCTTGAAGCTTTGACTTGGCAAATCTTGAAGAATATGGGAGGGCAAATTTTGGGGTACAACACATAGGAAGTCCATTCGAAGCATGCATAAGAAGTCCATTTGAGGCATGCATAAGAAGTCCATTCGAATCATGCATAAGAAGGCCATTCGAAGGAGACAAGTCATAGGCCATTCGAAGAAGCGCTCAATGACTTATTCGAAGGGTGTATGAGAAGTCCATTCGAAGAAGCGCTCAATGACTTATTCGAAGGGTGTATGAGAAGTCCATTCGAAGGAGGCAACTCCCAGTCCAATCGAAGAGAAATGCTGGAGGGTGTTCGAAGGAGTCAAGTGTCCAGGTTCATTCCAATATTTCTAAAGAGACATGAAAGTTTCAAAAAAGGAATGCTTTTAATATGTCTGATTCTTGTCTCATGGTCTTAAAAGCATGGTTAATTTGTTGTCTCTTGTCGTTACTGGACCGTCACACTCCTATAAATACAAGGGCAATGACACAGTACTAAGGGGGAGAATGAAGGAGAGAACAAAAGGGCAAACAAAAAGAGAAAACAAAAGAAAGGGCATAGTGAGACGAACACGCATATGTACTGCATACAAAGAGACCACACACACGCACTGCTCAAAAATCCCAAAAGCCTCCCATTCGAAGCACCCTTTGCAGGTTCACTCATCCAGGAGTCCACCCCAACTCCTAATCAAACATCTCCACACCCAGAGCCACAGGTCCTCATCTTCGATTGGTAAGGGTTTGCAAAACCAAAATTGCATCTTCGTAACATTTAAATACGCCTTGCACATATATTATTGTTATTACTGATTATTTTGCATGTAAGTTAAAGTGAGGATATGGGATCGTGCCATTGTTGGGGCATGATCTAAGTTGTTCCTTATAATCCCAGGATAAAACGAACCCAGACCCAGACCCAGACTCAGCAGATTTGAACTGAGGAAGGAGTCGAATTGGGAGGAGTTTCGAATCAGGGGGGTAAAGTCCCCCCTGGGTCTCTAATGTTTGTTTCGTTTTGCAGGGAACATCTTTTCAAGACCTTGTTCAGAGCTTCGAAGCAGATCGAATACCCCAAAGACAACCCAAGTCTCTTTCGATCCAGCCCCCCCCCCCCAGAGCTACTCCTTCTTCAATTTACTGCCAGTTCCTTAGATTTCATTTTCGTTTTGACCTTTTTTATTTCTTTCTTTAAAATCAACATAAAATCAAAAAACCATAAAAACTTTTGGTTAGTTTTTTTTTTTATATTAAACTAATTTTATTAATTAATCATTTAATTATCTTAACATTTTCTCAAAAACTAAAATTAAAAAGATTTAGATCATTTTGCCAAAATAAAATAAAACAACAAAAAGATTTTATTCTTATGTTTTTTAGAAGTTATTTTCAATTTGCGCGCATCTTATTTTATCGTAACTGCTCATAGTTGTAATAGCTTTAGATTTAAAATTCCGCACTTTTAGTTTCTTGTATTTTTTATGTAATTGTCCCGAAGCCTTGTAATAGCATAGGTGTGATACGGTGGCAGAACCGACTGTTAATACTGGTTTGCATTTTGCGTTTTTTATTCGCAAAATGTCGCGATAAGCAAGAGTCGCCACCGACTTTTATTTCATCCAACCGAAAAGGAAAAAAGTACAGAAAAAATCCTTTTTCGAGATATTCTGAGTATGGAGGGTAGATTATAGAAAGGGAAGGTGTTAGCACCCTTTCTATCCATAGTTTTCCATGGGCTCTTAGGTACTTGCTCATTTTTAAAATTGATTGTGTTTGTGTGCTTTGTTTTGAAAAATGTTTTATTTTGTTTTAACCCTTGTTTCTGTCCTCAAGGGTGTGACAAAGTTGTTTTGAAAATTTGTTTGAAAAGTGTAAGTGTGAAAAGTTTTGATTTGAGAAAGTACCTACTAGCGTCTACCTACTCGAAAAAAGATTGTTTCTATTCTCGTTTCCTTTAGACAACACTATCCTACTATTGAGAAATAGGTAGCACCGTCGTTGGAATTGTACGGGTCAACTCGAAAGGGACGTACGGTCACTAAAGCAATACTAGGACACCTTTGTAATAACCCTAGAGTCTTAAGATCATTTCGAGGCAACATTTCCGAGGCAACATTTCTGAGGCAACATATCCTAGGCAACATTTCCGAGGCAACGTTCGAATGGGACATTTTGATCTTTTTAGACTGGAGGGCAACCACTAAGACATCCTATGCTTAATGATCGTTTACCGAAGGCAACCGAAGTGAGAGTATACCCTAAGAGTGATATATGCGGGTGATTTGTTTCAATTATTTATCTTTGCACATTAGGGTTTTCTAACCGTTTTAATTTGTCATGCATTCTTGCCATACAATCCTATTATCATACATCTAGGCAGTTAAATATTTGCGAGAATTAAAAATGCGAGAAAATAAACCTAGCTATTACAAGGCTTCGGGGAGGGGGATTAATTACATAACCAAAAAATCGGGGATTTAAACAGTAAATAAAAACCCTAAGTTAACTATTACAAACCAGTGAGCAGTTACAAAATAATGGCAAAATAATAAACAAGCGCGCGACGAATTAAATACGAGACGATTAGGGTTTTGACCCTTTGACTAATCCTATTTGCGATTGGTTAAAGAAACAAATGTTTTTTTGTCATGTTTTGTTATTTGATAAAATAATGAAATAATTGAATTAAAAGAAAATCCTAAGTTCTAATTAATGTTAGTTGTTGAAAATAAATTAATTAATTCTAAACAACCTATTTTTGTATTTTTATTTTATTTGAGAAAAAGGAGAAAAAATAAATCAAGAGTTAACCTAATTTTCTAATTTAATTTTAATTGTAAAAATAAAAAATTTAAAGTTACCCTAATTTAAATATTAATCTAATTAATTAATAAAATTAAATTTGATAAAAAACCTAATTTTAATTTTTTGTGACTTTTCTTGATTTTTTATGATTTTTATGAAAAGTGATAAATTTTTGTGAAAAAATAATTAAACAAACAAATTAAAATAAAATAAAATAAATAAAGAAAAGAAATAGAATGGGCCTGTATGCTTAGCAAAAAAAGGGGGTGCAAATCTGGATTTTTTGGCCTAACAAGCTCCAAGCCTGGTTGACCATGCCTGATCTGGTGCGTTGTTGACTTTGAGGAGCATGGTAGACCTTCATTAGAGAGGCGTGAGATCTGATGATAGGTTGTATCACTTGGACAAATGTTGATGGAGTATGGTGGTCATCAAGAAGAGCCACACACTGGATTTATTGACTGAAAACAATATAAATGAAATGCTGGGACCTGGGGATCGAACCCAGGTCCTTATACTCAATTACAACACTTGCTTGCCAGCTGAGCTATGATGGTTAGTTGTAATTACAATAATAAAAAATGATATAAGAAAATAAAAATAACTGATTCCAAAGCGCGCGAGATTTAAACGTCCCAATGGCTGGCTGACACGCAAGTGTCTTCTTCCTGGCAACCGCCGTTTTAGAAAACAAGACTTTTACCTACAGACGTTCACTGTAGGTATAACCCCGTTCATCTCCAAAATTGCATACGAGCAAGATAAATGACAAGTACTGGTACCAATCAACTCGTCTCATCCTCACGAGCATCATGGTACCAGAATCAAGGCCTAATTTTTCCTGCATTAAAAAACCCTAAAAAAGAACAAAAAACCCTAACAATGGCAATATCAAGTACATGCATAAAAAATGCAATTAAAGGGCATGGTTAACTTGCAAACATGATGACAAACACGAATATAACAATCAAAAGTGATGATAATGCAAGAATCGTGATAATCGAATTGAAAAAAATGCCAAACCGTGTGAGTTACAGTTGGTGATTCTGAGTGCTTCAAGACTTGCAATTGATCCAATTAACTTCTGGGAAGGTCCAGCAATGGATTAGCAACGTTGGAATGGTCTGAATTAATCTCTAGATGAAAAAACCAACCAACACTTTTTGTCACTTTTTTGAGTTTTGTTCTATGCCTCTCACGACCTCTAACCCTTGTTTTTTGATATGCAATTCTTCATTATATACCCTAGAATGAATTAAGTTAACAAACTTGGAATGAATCTTTGCATTTATCCAAGATTTGATTTGATTTTCAAGTTGTATGATATTTTGCTATATTGAGCCAAATCATGCCTTTCTTGTACCAATTGTGCTTGATTCGATTTGATCATGTAAACTCAACATATCTTGATTGCTAATCTGTCAAAGAAACAAATCAAATCATATCTTTGTTAATTTTCATCATTTATTTGATTTAATTCACTTTTTAATCAATGGAAAAACAAAATAAATTGAAAAATATAACATATAATGGGTGAGTGAACATTTGAGTCGTGGACCACATTATACTTGAGGTGCAAGCATAAAAAGTTGGGCCTATTTAGCAAAAATGCAAATTTGAGCATATTTGACTTTTGGCAATTTTGCAAAAATGGTCAACTTGGCCAATGCATAACTCTCTCAATTTTAACCCTAGAGAGGTGTTCTTGGAATTTTTAGAAATCTTAGGATGTCCTCTAAGCAACCCTTTTGGTCTCATATCAATTGAGTCTTCCATGTTCATATATGAAGCTTTGACCCAAAAGGTGTTTTTGTTGACTTTTCAAAAGGACCTATAATGTCAAAATTCATATCTTTTTGTGAGTGCATATTCTGAACTTGGGAGATGAAGATGAATTGTAGTTAATTACATCCTCTTCAAAATGAGCTTTGGATGGGTCATTTCTGATGCAGTATGAGAAAGTTATGCTTGGTCAAAGTTGAGTTGACTTTTCCTACAAACCCTAATTTAGCAACTTTTGGGTTTTGATGAATTGTGAGCAATCCTTGAGAAATTATGATCAACCCTTGATCAAATGATGAATAATAATTCAAAATGAGGATTTGGACCAAAAATCTTGAAGTTTGACTGTATGTGGGCCCCAGTTGACTTTTGACCTAGTATAATTGATTTTCAGGCATTTAAGTAATTGACTGAGCAAACTTCTTCTACAAGGCTTGAAACTTGACATGGATGATCTTGAGAACATATTAGGATAATGGTGAGCATTTGAGTCCTTTGTGGTTCACACATCTTTATGAAAATAGAAACCCTAATTTAGGGTATACTGCCTTAGGAGAGAGTTTATCTGGTCAACTCTTGAACTTCCTTGACCAATTTGGGGACCTCGCTTGACATGTGTTGAGAAATATGGGAGGGCAAATTTTGGGGTGCAACAGCTTCCCCTGTTCAATCTTCTTAAACCTGAGGATATAGATTGGCTGCTCTGCCTTTCGTGATCTGAAGGTGGAAGATGATTGAACACTAGAGTGCCCAGAAATTTGCACTCGCATGAAATGGCACTTGATTTGTGATATCGAGAATGGGCTTACAGATGCAATTTGGAGGTTGCTAGAGAATTGTCAGAGATGGGCTTAAAGATACCATCCGATGAGGTGTCGATCGCATAAGAGATTCCTTTTCCAGAACTCGTATACCTGTTGTTGAGGAGGAATTCGCTAGGGAATGCTGATCTCTGTCTTGAGAGAAATAGAGTTTTAGGAGCTTCAGTTGTCTGTTACTCTACTGGGGAACAACTCCGGTTTGGGGAGGCGGAAGTGAATTGCGTATCTGGTCGGGGTATATTCTGCACCGCGACTTACTGGAGGGATGTGAAACCAATCGTGTTTGATCGGGTCCTGGTCTTACAGTGTTGTGGACTGCTGTCTGGGGATAAGAGAGGAAGAACCTAAATAGTAAGGTTATGAGAAGGAACCTGGATAGTAGGGTTACTCCGACATGAAAGCCTGAATAGTAGGGCTATGAGAAGGAACCTGGATAGTAGGGTTACTTTGGTATGAAAGCCTGGATAGTTAGGCTTGAGAAGGAACCTGGCTAGTTGGGTTACTTCGGTATGAAAGCCTGGATAGTAGGGATGTGAGAAGGAACCTGGATAGTAGGGTTACTTCGAGATGAAAGCCTGGATAGTAAGGCTTGAGAAGGAACCTGGCTAGTAGGGTTATTTCGGTATGAAAGCCTAGATAGTAGGGTTGTGAGAAGGAACCTGGATAGTAGGGTTACTTCGACATGAAAGCCTGGATGGTAGGGCTGTGAGAAGGAACCTCGATGGTAGGGTTACTTCGGTATGAAAGCTTGGATAGTAGGGCTGTGAGAAGGAACCTGGATGGTAGGGTTACTTCGGTATGAAAGCCTGGATAGTAGGGCTGTGAGAAGGAACCTGGATAGTAGGGTTACTTCGAGATGAAAGCCTGGATGGTAGGGCTATGAAAAGGAACCTGGATAGTAGGGTTACTTCTAAATGAAAGCCTGGATGGTAGGGTTGTGAGAAGGAACCTGGATAGTAGGGTTACTTCGAGATGAGTTTGGGTAAAACTGCTGAGGGAACCTGGGTAAGGTTTCTTTGGGATGAGTCTGTGTAGGACTTCAGGAAGTACTTGCGTAAGTTTACATTTGTTGCACCGATGATTACTCTGTTTAGCTTCGAGTGTTGATCATGGACCTGCTGGAAATTGTTGATAATAACTGTCTTTCCTGAAAGGAATACATGGTTAGTTATGTGCGATGCATGAGATGCATTGCGATGAGGTTCTCAAAATGACTGAGATTATGTTATATGTAATGTATGCACATGTCATGATGTATGAACATGAAATGCTGACGTAATAATCTGATTCCGGGAAAATAAATCCCTGGCTGTTGTTTGGAGAGTATGAGAAATGGTATTCTTGACTGCTGTAAAAAAATTTAAAAAAAAACCATAGCGCCTCTACTTCCGTTGGGGATGGTGAACAAGGATGACTAGCTTGGGATTCACATCCATTCAGCTGGTGAATATTCTGCCGGAAGAGACCCTGTATGAGGTTAACTCTATGGGGAATAACTCTGTTGGAGAGGAGATACTCTGGTGATAGATCATGCTGATTTGGAGAAATAAACTCAGCTGGGGATGAATTTCCGTTACTGGTGATAATGAATTCTGTTGGAGATTGAATTTCTGCTTGTGAGAGAAATAAACTCTGCTTGGGGAAAAATTTACTGACTCACTCGCGATTGTGAACCTCATCTGGGGAGAGTTATGTCATGTTTGGGAAATCTAACATTACTGTCTTTTGATACTTTTTACTCTGTGGGGAGTGTATGTACCAATACTCATGTTCTCAAGCTGGCTCTATCCTGATACCTGATGGGCAGAGTAGCTGTAAGGTTTGGGCACTTCTTGTTTTCCCTGTTTTAGCATTACGAGTAATATTCTTTTGTTTCTCATGTAAACAGTTATGAGCAACAATCATTTTCAAATGCATATACCAAAAATAAATCATTGGACGTTCTTGCAAAACAAAATAGAAAAATAAAAAGAAACAGATTGAAGTTTCGTAAAATGACTTGTATTAATTTTTGAAATTGGCCCGTAATAGGCTTTTTTGTACAAAGAGGCTGACGTCCTAGTAAGAGAACGCCACCGAAAGAAATTACAATTTGTGTAAAAGAAATAAAAACAGCTATGTGAAACAACCCCATTGGGTTCCAACTCTGCTATTGCCTTTATATCTTCAAGCGTCTCATCACCTTGCTACTTGGCCGAAGGTGGATCAGATTGATTGGCGCCGTCTGATCTTGATAGTCGATACCGAAGTCTGGTTGCAAGATGATCCAATGAGACATAGTGTTATGCTTCAATCCCTAATTTTTTCCTGGATTTCCCTTTCGGGTTTTCAGTCCACCGGGATACCCTTTTTTGCCCAATTCGCCTTTTCAGGTTTTCGACTTGCTGGGTGTACAGTTTTTTTCATTTTCATCCCTTACTTTTGCCTGAACCCTTTTGGTTCGTCAGGAAGCCCTTATTTTTGCCTAGGCCAGTCAACCTAGCGGATCTTTGATTATGCGTAGTATCTTTTTACTATGTCTGCATTGACGGGGTGAGGAAGGTCGTCACTATCCATGGTGGTTAGAATCATAGCTCCTCCCGAGATAATGTTCTTAACCACAAATGGCCCTTCGTATGTGGGGGTCCATTTGCCCCATGGGATCACCTTGCAATAGTATGATGCGTTTGATCACTAGATCCCCGACTTGATATTCTTGACGTCTGACTTTCTTGTTAAAAGTATTGATCATTCGCTTTTGATATGTCTGACCATGAAAGATAACAATACATCTCTTTTCATCTATTAGATTCAGCTGATCAAGTCGGGTTTGGATCCAGTTGTCTTCGTTCAAACCCGCATCCTTCATAATCCCGAGAGAGGTTATCTGGAATTCGATGGGTAGGAATGCCTCCATGCCGTACACCAGAGAGTAGGGGGTTTCCCCTGTCGACGTCCGTGCTGAGGTACGGTACCCATGAAGAGCGAATGGTAACATCTCATGCCAGTCTTTATATGTCACTGTCATCTTCTGCACAATCTTCTTGATGTTCTTGTTAGATGCTTCAACAACCCCATTCATCTTCGGCCGGTAGGGAGAAGAATTATGATTCTGTATCCTGAACTGTTTACAGAGCTCGGTAATCATTGTGTTATTGAGATTTGTACCATTGCCAGTAATAATTCTCTCTGGTACACCATATCGACATATCAGATTATGTAGGATGAACCGTGCCATGACATTCTTGGTTACTGTAGCAAAGGAAGCTGCCTCAACCCACTTTGTGAAGTAATTGATTGCTACCAGAATGAAGTAATGCCCGTTAGATGCAGTAGGTATGATCTCGCCGATCATGTCGATGCCCCACATTGCAAAGGGCCAAGGGGTTGTCAAGACATTCAGAGGGACTGGAGGCACATGCACCTTATCAACATAGACTTGGCATTTATGACAGGTCCGAGAGTGCTGATAACAATCGGCTTCCATAGTGGACCAGTAATATCCTGCCCATAGGATTTTCTTTGCCATGGTATGTCCACTAGAATGAGTTCTGAAGTTACCTTCATGTAACTCTGCCATGATACTTTCTGCCTCGCTCTTGTCTACACACCGCAGTAAGGTTGAATCATGGTTACGCTTATAGAGGATTCCATTACTGATGAAGAACTTCGCAGCAAACCTTCTCAGAAACTTCTTATCATTAACAGATGCCCCCTCGGGGTATTCTTGAGCCTCAGGATACCTCTTTACCTCGTGAAACCAGGGTTTGTCTGCCACTTCTTCGGTGTCGATCTCACAGCAGTGTGCGGGTTCATCCAACCTCTCAATGGTAATCTGGGGAGCTTCATTTTCCCACCCGACTTTGAACATAGAAGACATGGTAGCTACCGCGTCCGTCAACTGGTTCTCTTCTCGTGGGAAATGTTCAAAGGTTACCTCCTCAAAGTGTGGGAGAAATGTCAGTACATACTCTTTGTAAGGAATAAGATTCGGGTGCTTCGTATCCCACTCGCCTTTAATCTGACTTATCACCATAGCGGAATCTCCAAATGCACTCAAGAACTTGATCCTCAGGTCAATAGCAGCTCGAAGACCCATAATACACGCTTCATACTCCGCCATATTGTTAGTGCAGTTGAAACATAATCGGGCGGTGAACGGAGTATGAAAGCCCTCGGGAGATAAGATTACAATGCCAATTCCGTTACCCAATGCGTTCGAGGCTCCATCAAAATACATAGACCATCGGGATCCCTCCTCGGGTCCTTCATCCAGTCCAGGTTCTTCGCAGTCGGTTACCAACATGATATTCTCATCCGGGAACTCGAAATTCATGGACTGGTAGTCATCCACGGCCTGATGCGCCAAACAATCAGCCAATACACTCCCCTTGATTGCTTTTTGGGTTGTGTATTGGATATCGTACTTGGTTAATATCATCTGCCATATTGCTATTCTTCCGGACAAGGCGGGCTTCTCGAAAATATATTTAATTGGATCCATCTTTGATATCAACAAGGTAGTGTGAGTCAGCATATATTGTCTCAGTTGGCGAGCAGCCCATGCCAAAGCGCAACAAGTTTTCTCGAGCAATGAGTATCGGGTTTCACAGTCGATAGACTTTTTTCTAAGGTAATAAATGGCGTGCTCTTTTCGACCAGACTCGTCATGCTTCCCCAGTACACACCCCATTGAATTGTCTAGCACTATCAAGTATAATATCAAGGGTCTTCCTTCAACAGGAGGCATCAAAATTGGTGGTTCTTGAAGGTATTCCTTCATTCTTTCGAAAGAGGTCTATCATTCATCATTCCACCTTACCACTTGATCTTTCTTCAGCAGCTTGAAGATTGGCTCGCAAGTAGCAGTTAGATGTGAAATGAACATGGCAATGTAATTCAGACGTCCCAAGAAACCTCTAACTTCCTTTTCTGTGCAGGGAGCCGACATCTCTTGTATGGCTTTTACCTTTGTGGGGTCTACCTGAATACCTTTGTCACTGACAACAAAACCCAGAAGCTTACCAGACCTTACCCCGAAGGTACACTTGTTCGGATTCAACCTCAGCTTGTACGTCTTCAACCTGTCAAACAGTTTCTGGAGATGATCAAGGTGCTCTTCCTCAGTCTGGGACCTACCTATCATGTCATCAACATAAAACCTCAATCTCGTGGTGAATCATATCGTGGAACAAAGCGACCATGGCGTGCTGGTATGTTGCCCCAACATTATTCAACCCAAAAGGCATTACCTTGTAAAATAAGGTGCCCCACTGTGTAACGAAGGTTGTCTTCTTCATGTCCTTAGGAGCCATCTTGATCTGGTTGTAGCCAGAAAAACCATCCATGAAGGAGAAGATCTTATGCTGCGCGGTGTTCTCGACTAGAACATCAATGTGAGGAAGTGGGAAGTCATCTTTGGGGCTTGCCCTATTCAGATCTCTGTAGTCCACGCACATCCGTACCTTACTGTCCTTCTTAGGTATCGAAACAACGTTGGCAACCCACTGCGGATAAGAAGTGACAGCTAAGAATCCTGCGTCAAACTATTTCATGACCTTTGCCTTGATTTTCTCTGACATTTCAAGGCGCATACGGCGGACCTTCTGCTTTACCGAAGGGCAATCTTCTTTAGTTGGCAGGCGATGTACCACAATATCAGTGTCCAAACCAGGCATGTCTTCATAGGACCAGGCAGAGATCTCAACATAGTCGTGTAGCATATGTATTAACCGTTGTTTGACACTAGGCTCTAGATTTACACCTATTTTAACCTCTTTCATGTCTTCCTCTGTGCCCAAATTCACTGACTCAACTGGCTCTTCATGAGGCTGTATGGCCCTTTCTTCCTGCTGCAGTAGTCTAGCAAGTTCTCCAGGAACCTCACAATCATCCTCACCTTCGTCCTCAGCTTGGTTGATCGGATTTTTGAAGTCATAACTGACAATAGTAGAGCTATTATCAATGGGATCCATAGTGGATATGGATCTGCATTACGATACGTGAGTATGTGTAAGAGAATAACTGTTTTGATAAAGTGAGAGAGAGAAAAGAAAAACAAAGAGCGCAAAATTTGTATGCAAGAAACATCTCATGCTTTATTAATGATATATGAAATGACAAATAAATCCCTCACAAGCAAAGCCAAGGTGCCTTGGGCAAGGCACCGGGCCGTAAAGTTTCAGATTGTTTATTACAAATCTTAAAACAAATGAGTCAATTACTGCGGAATAAAAGAAACAGGTATGAAGTCCCTAGCCGTCCAGTTATTCGTTCCACCATTGGTTGTTGGGTAGATCCAGCTGTCGATGTCTGAATCCTCTTCACCGTCTTCAATTGCATTAATTCCCCGATTGATGATGTGTAGAGGAGGTCTTCCAGCCCGAGCGCGCCTAATAGCCCTTTGAGCCCCTGTAGTAAATCCCAAACCAAATTTGTCAGTTTTGTGATTGAAATCAGGGAGCTGACCTCAATTGGTACACCCGCCTTCTTCAACCACAGCCCTGGCGTCCTTGAGAGAAGCCATCTTCAACGGAGGTTTATCGGTAGTAACTTCAGTTGATGCCAAGATCTGAGGGACCTCTTCGAAATTCTGACAAGGAGTTTCTATAAATTCCCCGTCCATCTCTACGTAGCAGAAGGAATTGAGATGACTCACCATATATTCTTCTTCACCTCGCACTATGACAATCCTTCCCTTCACGGGATACTTCAGCATTTGATGGAGTGTGGAAGTAACTGCCTCAGCCTCATGGATCCAAGGATGACCCAACAAGCAAGAATACGACGACCTTATATCCATTACGTAGAAGGTGGACCTAAAAGTCTGAGAACCCACTTTGACAGGGATGTCTACCTCCCCGTGCACCATTCTCTTCGATCCGTCATAATCCCTTACCACAATGTTACTAGGATTTAGAGTCAAACCCTCACAATCCAAACGGTCCAACGCTTTCTTCGGCAGAACATTCAGTGAAGACCCGGTATCTACCAGCACATGGGCCATAGTGGTGCCCCTGCACTCAATCGAGACATGCAGAGCATTATTATGGTTCCTTCCTTTTGGTGTCAGATTCGCATCTGAAAAACCCAGCCCGTTGTCAGCAGTCAGGCTAGCCACACAATCTTTGAACTAATCTGCTGAAGTTTCCTGCGGCACATGCACAGTCTTGAGAAATGCAATCAAAGCCTTCGCATGGGCTTTAGAACACAACAGTAGAGACAACATGGATATCTTTGATGGGGTCTACCCCAACTGCTCAACCACATTGTAGTCGCTCTTCTTAATGATTTTCAGTATTTCCTCTATTTCTTGTTTAGAGGCTTCCACAATGATTTTCTTAGGTGCCTCCGTCCGGGAAGGATCACCTATAATTTCCTTGCCCCGAGTCTCAGATGGCTCAGCAGCAGGGGTAATAACTGGAGTAGGAACATGAGAGATGTCAGTAGTGCTGGTTGGAGCAGCAACTGAAATAATAGTAGGCTTGATGATCTTCGGAGCAATCTCAGGAGATAAAACCCTTCCATGTCGGGTAACCTTACTAGTCCCGACAATATTACTGACATTAGTATCAGCTTCTTCATTCTTTAGATCTTTCTTAATGCCATGATAGTACACATCAGCACCATAATGCCATGGGAAAGCCTTGTCTGAGGTGTACGGGATGGGACCAGGAACAGTGATTATCAACGGAGCGATTCTTGGAGCGGGTGTAATCCTAACAGGTCTTCTTGAGGAAACCTTGGAAGGATTGATGGAAATGGTTATAATGGCAACATCTTCAATGGGAACAACAGGGATCACATTATTCTCGAACAAAATTTCTTTATTATCCATCAAGTGCTGAACACCTGACTTCAACAAATGGCAACCAGAAGGTAGAATCGAACACATGTGGCAACTATCACCACAACCCGGAAATAAACCGGCCAACAGCAAATTCTTCTTAATAGTCATAAGAGGAGTAGAAATTTCTTCAACAGAGGTCACAAACAAATCAGTGTCAACAGAATTAACTCCACGACCATGTTTGGGCATGAGAGCAGTTATAACATTCAGCTTTTCTGGAGCATCGAACTCTATCTCCTTGGATTCGAGCAAGTCTTGTACTTTGTTTCTCAGAGCCCAATAATCGTTTGTATCATGGCCAGGACTCTCAGAATGGTAAACGCACAATGCGTTGGGATTTTATCTAGGAGAAGTAGTGTTTGGATTCTTGGGAGCCTCTCTCAAGGTTGCCAAGTTGGATTTTAATAAATGAGGTAGAACCTCAGCCAAAGTCATGTTGATGCGGGTAAACTGTCGTTGTGGTCTTTCCACCCTTTGTTGATTGTTGCATTATGGAGCAACTGCGGGTCTTAGTATCACTACAACATTTACCGTTTGACGGTGTTCAGATCTTCTTTGGCCCCTCGGGCTATAGATCGCACTGGCTTCTTTCTTACCAGCGAAAGGCTTCTTTGTTGAACTCGAGGAGGCATCCTTCTGAATTTTACCACTCCGAATTCCAGCTTCTACTCTTTCTCTAGTTAAAATCAGCTCGGTGAAACCAGATGACGAGCTGCCGATCAAGTGATTGAAAAATAGACCTAATAGTGTCCCTAGAAACATATAAACCAACTCCCTATCAGACAAAGGGGGTTGAACTCTCCCAGCCAAGTCTCTCCATTTTTTAGCATAATCTTTAAAACCTTCACCTGTACCCATGGACATATTCTGGAGTTGAGTACGAGTGGGAGCAAGGTCGGAATTATACTGATACTGCTTGTAGAAAGCAACAACAAGATCTTCCCAGTTTCGGACACTAGCTCCCTCCAACTGGTAGAACCATTCAAGTTGAGTCCCTGACAGACTATCTTGAAAGAAATGCACCCACATATTTCTATCAGCGGTGTGGGGTTGGATTTTCCTGAAATACGAGCGGAGATGGAGTTTTGGGCAGGACACCCCATCGTACTTGGCAAAAACAGGAGCTTTGAACTTCTGAGGGATGACCACTCCCGATACCAGTCCCAATTCTCCAAAATCCAAACCAGGTATTTTCTGAACTTCCATAGCACTCAGACAGACTTCTAGCTGTTTGTATATATCCTCAGTAGGAGGATATTGCTCAGCGTTGTAATCAGTATCATTGTCAGAGACTGCAGAGCTAAGGTACTTTTCCCATTCTTGGTTCTCCCCTTTCTTGGATGAAGAGGTCAGATCGGTTTAATGCTTCAACCTTTCTCCAAATCTTCTGCCCATATTCAGAATACCAGTCTTCTTCTTTTTCTTCTTCTCTTTCAGAATGAGGGCTTTCAGATCCTCTTGCCCCTTTCCCAGACTGATGAACATCTGTTAGAACTGGGCGTTCTGTGCCTGAAGATCTTTGATGACTTGATCGAAGGAAATTTCTGCTGAAATAAACAACGAAGAAGATGAGAAACTTGTAGTGGCACCTGTAATGATGTGTATGATAATGGGATGCGCATGTAATTATTTCAAAGACCTCGGGAAATTTAAATTTGCAAACCAAAATAAAACAAAAACTTTATTAGCTTTAATCTGAAGGTTCAACATGCCTTTAAGGCATTACAAATAAGTAAATAAAACAAATCTAAAACTAGAAAAGAAAAATCAAAAGTCCCATAGATGCTTTCTCTTTGTGCTGATATAATCATTGAGCACTCTTTCTTCCCGGAGCTTCCTGGTGAGCTTTAAAACCTTCCTCTCGTGATCATGGAATTGTTCCCTGTAAGTATCCCGCTCATTCTTCAGCTGAATCCAAGACCTTTGTAGCTCCCCAAGATCAGTGGGCATGTAAGGATAGATAACCGTGTAAGGAATGCCTTCTTCAGTAGTGGGCTCCACAATCACTGGTAATACGGCCACATAAGGCATCATAAGCTTCTGGGCACGAGCTCGTACCCATTGGAGGTAAGGCTCCATAGGAATGGAAGTCTTTGGTCCCAACTCTTTGACGTCAGATCTGCTTACCATGCCCTAAGCTCGTATGAATCTCCGACGATACTCCTTAACATCATCCTCATAGTTGAATACAATTCTCTCAATAAGTAACTCATGGGGACCATCCCTTCGAGCATGACCAAATTATCGCAAAGCTAGACAAGGATTGTAAGTTATACCCCCTCTGATACCAAGTAATGGGACATTAGGGTACTCCCCACAGCGGTCAATAATAGAAATGTCTTCCATAGCTTTGGAACACCAAAGAATATCCGTATGAGCGAGTGGCATTATCCTTTGCGACCAACCCAAACCTTATTCGTTCTTCAGTACAGACTTAGGAAGGTGAGAAATAAACCACCTCGACAGCAACGACATGCAGCACATAAGAATCCCTCTTCTCTTCATGGTACGAGTATGGAGAGCGTGCAAAATATCTCCAAGAAAGGTAGGCACAGGGTTGCGAGAAAGGAAAATCTTGATAACATTCACATCTACGAAGGAGTTCGGATTAGGGAAGAGAACTAAACCATAGATAAGAAGAGCCAAGACATCCTCGAAAGCCTAAAAATCCATATCATCCCAAAATAGTTGAGCTTTGTCTATCATAAATTTGGCTAGAAAACCTTCGACTCCGCTTCGAGTTTCCCAATTGGATACCACGTCGGCCCGTTTCAGATGTAAAGCTGAGGCAATGACTTCTGGCTTAGGAACTTCTTCTATACCTGTTCAAGAATGGATATGCCCAATAGCTGAGAGAATTCTTCTAAGGTGGGTACCAACTGATAATCTGGAAAGGTGAAGCAGTGATGCTTGGGATCGAAGAACTGAAAAGTATGCTCATCATCTGTTCATCAAGGTTTGAAGTAACCAGGATGAGAAGTTGACCGTGTCTCTTAATGAAAGTAGAAGTTTTAGAAACTCTTGATGCTAGCTCCTTGAGTTGGGAAGGTATCTCCACAAAGTTGATTCAGATAGTATTTCTACGCACGGAAGCCATGATAAGCAAAACAGAACAAAGATAAATTCCCTTGGTCTTTGAAATGGTTAGTGTAATGAAGCATGAATGCCATGTTATGATGTATGATGTCATGATAAACCACAGGTATAGCAAACACAGGTATTCCAAACACAATCAAATCACACAAAGCCCTTAGGTTTAAGGCTTGCCTGAGGTCAAAGGTAATACCCTCTTGAAGTTAAGTTGGTTTCAAACCTGTCCTAGAAAAGTAACTGGGTTCTAGAGGATCTCAATATCACTGACCATCCTTCATCGGTCATGGTTCCAGCTCACGCAATCTTTTCTTGCAGCCAAAATATTCCGAAAGTATGATCTCAATGAGTGTAGCATCGAGTATCAACCAGTTCTCAGCTCTACATCAAGGCCGGCTATCTCGCTACTTTCTAATGGCCAAGTTGGGCAATTAAAGGTTCTAAGGTCATTTGATGCTTCACGACACCACACAGCAGCCCCGTATTCTCCTCGTTTCACCACAAAGGATACCGGTACCAACCAAAGTGACACACCAACGTAGCTATTGCTTCAACCGTATCGGTCTACACTGTACAGTTCCCTCACAGTCTATTGCTACTTACCTAAAAGGTATTCCCCAGATTCGGGTGTAGGATCTATGGTAACCCCAAACAAAACCCTCAAAAATAAAGTAAAGAAAGCAATTAAGAGAAGCAATTTAAATGACCTAGATCCTAAGGTATACCCCACTTATATCCCCAGAAGAGTCTCCAATTCTATGATACGGTGGCAGAACCGACTGTTAATACTGGTTTGTGTTTTGCGTTTTTTATTCGCAAAATGTCGCGGTAAGCAAGAGTCGCCACCGACTTTTATTTCATCCAACCGGAAATGAAAAAAGTACAGAAAAAAATCCCTTTTCGAGATATTCTGATTACATGGGGTAAATTATAGAAAGGGAAGGTGTTAGCACCCTTTCTATCCATGGTTTTCCATGGGCTCTTAGGTACTTACTCATTTTTAAAATTGCTTGTGTTTGTGTGCTTTGTTTTGAAAAATGTTTTACTTCGTTTTAACCCTTGTTTCTGTCCTCAAGGGTGTGACGAAGTTGTTTTGAAAATTTGTTTGAAAAGTGTAAGTGTAAAAAGTTTTGATTTGAGCAAGTACCTACTAGTGGCTACCTACTCGAAAAAAGATTGTTTCTATTCTCGTTTCCTTTAGACATCACTATCCTACTATTGATAAATAGGTAGCACCGTCGTTGAAATTGTACGGGTCAACTCGAAAGGGACGTACGGTCACTAAAGCAATACTATGACACCTTAGTAATAACCCTAGAGTCTTAAGATCATTCCAAGGCAACATTTCCGAGGCAACGTTCAAATGGGACCTTTTGATCTTTTTAGACTGGAGGGCAACCACTAAGACATCCTATGCTTAATGATCGTTTACCGAAGCCAGCCGAAGTGAGAGTATACCCTAAGAGTGATATGTGCAAGTGATTTGTTTCAGTTATTTATCTTTGCACATTAGGGTTTTCTAACCGTTTTAATTTGTCATGCATTCTTGCGATACAATGCTATTAACATACATCTAGGAAGTTAAATATTTGCGAGAATTAAAAATGCGAGAAAATAAACCTAGCTATTACAAGGCTTCGGGGAGGGGGATTAATTACATAACCAAAAAATCGGGGATTTAAACAGTAAATAAAAACCCTAAGTTAACTATTACAAACAAGTGAGCAGTTACAAAATAATGGCAAAATAATAAACAAGCGCGCGACGAATTAAATATGAGATGATTAGGGTTTTGACCCTTTGACTAATCCTATTTGCGATTGATTAAAGAAACAAATGTTTTTTTGTCATGTTTTGTTATTTGAGAAAATAATGAAATAATTGAATTAAAAGAAAATCCTAAGTTCTAATTAATGTTAATTTTTGAAAATAAATTAATTAATTCTAAACAACCTATTTTTGTATTTTTATTTTGTTTGAGAAAAAGGAGAAAAATTAAATCAAGAGTTAACCTAATTTTCTAATTTAATTTTAATTGTAAAAAGAAACAAGTTAAAGTTACCCTAATTTAAATATTAATCTAATTAACTAACAAAATTAAATTTGATAAAAAACCTAATTCTAATTTTTTGTGACTTTTCTTGATTTTTTATGATTTTTATGAAAAGTGATTAATTTTTGTGAAAAAATAATTAAACAAACTAATTAAAATAAAAGAAATAAATAAAGAAAAGAAATAGAATGGTCATGTATGCTTAGCAAAAAAAGGGGGTGCAAATCTGGATTTTATGGCCCAATAAGCTCCAAGCCTGGTTGACCATGCCTGATCTGGTGCATTGTTGACTTTGAGGAGCATGGTGGACCTTCATTGGAGAGGCGTGAGATCTGATGATACGTTGGATCACTTGGACAAATGTTGATGGAGTATGGTGGTCATCAAGAAGAGCCACGCACTGGATCTATTGACTGAAAACAATATAAATGAAATGCTGGGACCTGGGGATCGAACCCAGGTCCTTATACTCAATTACAACGCTTGCTTGCCAGCTGAGCTATGATGGTTAGTTGTAATTAAAATAATAATATAAGAAAATCAAAAGAACTGATTCCAAAGTGCGCGAGATTTAAACGTCCCAATGGTTGGCTGACATGCAAGCGTCTTCTTCATGGCAACCGTCGTTTTAGAAAACAAGACTTTTACCTATAGACGTTCGCTGTAGGTATAACCCTGTTCATCTCCAAAATTGCATACGAGCAAGATAAATGACAAGTACTGGTACCAATCAACTCGTCTCATCCTCACGAGCATCATGGTACCAGAATCAAGGCCTAATTTTTCCTGCATTAAAAAACCCTAAACAAGAACAAAAAACCCTAACAATGGCAATATCAGGCACAGGCATAAAAAATGCAATTAAAGGGCATGATTAACTTGCAAACATGATGACAAACACTAATATAACAATCAAAAGTGATAATGATGCAAGAATCGTGATAATCGAATTTAAAAAAAAATGCCAAACCGTGTGAGTTACAATTGGTGATTCTGAGTGCTTCAAGCCTTGCAATTGATCCAATTAGCTTCTGGGAAGGTCCAGCAATGGATTAGCAACGTTGGAATGGTCTGAATTAATCTCTAGATGCAAAAACCAACCAACACTTTTTGTCACTTTTTTGAGTTTTGTTCTATGCCTCTCACGACCTCTAACCCTTGTTTTTTGATCTGCAATTCTTCATTATATAACCTAGAATGAATTAGGTTAACAAACTTGGAATGAATCTTTGCATTTATCCAAGATTTGATTTGATTTTCAAGTTGTATGATATGTTGCTATATTGATCCAAATCATGCCTTTCTTGTACCAATTGTGCTTGATTCGATTTGATCATGTAAACTCAACATATCTTGATTGCTAATCTGTCAAAAAACAAATCAAATCACATCTTTGTTAATTTTCATCATTTATTTGATTTAATTCACTTTTTAATCAATGGAAAATCAAAATAAATTGAAAAGTGAAACATATAATGGGTGAGTGAACATTTGAGTCGTGTACCACATTATAATTGAGGCGCAAGCATAAAATGTTGGACCCATTTAGCAAAAATGCAAATTTGAGCATATTTGACTTTTGGCAATTTTGCAAAAATGGTCAACTTGGCCAATGCATAACTCTCTCAATTTTGACGCTAGATAGGTGTTCTTGGACTTTTTAGAAAGCTTAGGATGTCCTCTAAGCAAACCTTTTGGTATCATCTCAATTGAGTCTTCCATGTTCATGTATGAAGCTTTGACCCAAAAGGTGTTTTTGTTGACTTTTCAAAATGACCTATAATGTCATAATTCATACCTTTTTGTGAGTGCATATTCTGAACTTGGGATCTGAAGATGAATTGTAGGTAATTGCATCCTATTAAAAATGAGCTTTGGATGGGTCATTTCTGATACAATATTAAAAAGTTATGCTTGGTCAAAGTTGAGTTGACTTTTCCTACAAAACCCTAATTTAGCAACTTTTGGGTTTTGATGAATTGTGAGCAATCCTTGAGGAATCATGATCAACCCTTGATCAAGTGATGAATAATACTTAAAAATTAGAATGTTGACCAAAAATCTTGAAGTTTTATTGTATGTGGGCCCCAGTTGACTTTTGACCTAGTATAGTTGATTTTCCGGCATTTGAGCAATTGACTGAGCTAACTTCTTCTGCAAGGCTTGAAACTTGACATGGATGATCATGAGAACATATTAGGACAATCGTGAGCATTTGAGTCCTTTGTGGTTCACACATCTTGATGAAAATAGAAACCCTAATTTAGGGTATACTGCCTTAGGAGAGAGTTTGTCTGGTCAACTCTTGAACTTCCTTGAGCAATTTGGGGACCTCACTTGACATGTGTTGAGAAATATGAGAGGGAAAATTTTAGGGTGCAACAGTAGGATTTACCATTCATGCACTTTAAATTCTTGTACATAAATTAACTGCCTAGATGTATGCTAACTAGGATTACATGACAAGATCTGAAAACAAACGGTAGAACACCTAAATGTTTAAAGATAAATAACTGAAACACAACACACTTTCACACCAGCACCTGAAAGGCACGCCCACTTTGGTTGCCTTTAAAAACAGTCATGGGGCCGAAATGCTTTAGCAAAGACCCGTAAAATCAAAAGATCATAGTTCCTCAATGACCCTTACAGTGTTGCCTTTCGGTAAATGATCTCGTCCCTTAAATGAATTGCTAAAGCATCTCCATAAATTGCCTTCGTGACTGTAACGTCCCTTCGAATGTCCCTCAACATCCAATGATAGGGCTACCTACTCAATAATAGTAGGATAGTGATGTCTAAAGGATATGAGGAAAAGAACAATCATTTTCGAGTACAAAAAGTAGATAGTTGTTAGAAGTTTTCTCAAAAATACTTTTTTTTGCACTTACACACAAATACTACTTTTCCAAAAACAATTTCAAAACCTTTGCTTTGTTAACACTCTTGAGGACCGATACAAGAGTTAAACACAAAGCAAATCGATGCACTAAGGCTTTTCAAAACCTTATCAAACACACAAAGCACAAAAGCATTTTAAAAATGAGCAACCCTCTAAGAGGCCGTGGAAAACCACGGATGGAAAGGGTGCTAACACCTTCCCTTTCCATAATTTACCCCCTTACTCAGAAACATCTCAAAAAGTCTTTTTGTTCTTTTCACCCTTTCCTTTTATTGGATAAAAGAAAAGACGGTGGCGACTCTTACTTACCACATATTTGCGAATAAAAAACGCAAAACCAGTAGTATATATCAGTCAGTTCTGCCACCGTATCAGATATATATTTATGAGATTGATTTATTACATGTTTCTATATCATGATGTGCTATTTTAATGATAAACATGATGTTGATTATGATGTTTTTCCGTGGTGATTTGTTAATGATGTTCTTGTGACATAAATGATGTGATTCCTGATGATAATTTAGTAATATGCGTGTGTGAATATAATACATGCTATTGTGGTGATTTTATGATGGTTTTGGTGATATGTTGTATTGTGAAGAACTAGTGTTAAAATTGATGAAAGTACTATGTTGAACTGTCATGAGTTGATGTATATAATGTTTATAATATTGTGTAGTTGTTGTATACTGACTATATATTGAAAACTATGAGGATTGTGACTGTTTTGGTGTAAGGTCGCAAGAGTATTTAGGACTGAATAGGTGCAAGATCACAACAAAAATTTTCTACCTGGTGTGCATCATCGGGTGTTGTACCCTAATTTTTGCCCCATAAGATCCCTTCTTCATACCATATTGATTCAATCACAACAAGATCACATTAGGGTTTTTGGTTCTCTTCCTTATCTTTAGCTTTGCTCTTTGAGGAATCACCAAGCACCTTGACTTGTTTTTTTTCTTTTGTGATCATGCATACTTTGTTTTGACTTTCCTTTTAATTAATAAAATGTAATGTTGGTTTGTCTTACTTGTTAATGATGTAGGAAAAGGCAATAAGGCTTAGCAAGTTGATCCATGAGTTCATGAGTTTATTTCCACGCCCTAGTCAATAAAGCTTGAGAAATTCAAACCTCGCCATTGAAGTTGTTTTGGAAGAAATGGAATGGCAAGGTTTATTTTGGTTTACCATATTTCAAAGTTATAAATATTGATTAAAAAGTACAAGGGGTTTATTGAATAAGTTGTCATGGTTGGATAAGGCCTTGTTCCCATTGGTCACAAGTGCATATTTCTCTCAATTCTCAAGATATGCAAGTGGATTTGGTTGCTATGAGTTCTCATTATCATCCTCAACAACTTCTATCTACAAAGCAAGAGTGTTGTGACAAGAAGGTTGTATAAAATTGTCAAAGTTCCTCAAAGCATTTTCTTGATATAAGAGCTAGGGTTTTGAACTTCAAAGAAGTATATCTTGCTCATCTTTTGGTATTTTTGAGTGATTCCGAAAACATACTTCTCTTCAAAGGGTTATTAACAAATAAATTTAAAAGTTTCAAGGATTTTTCATGTGTAAGAAGCTTGATGATGAAGAAATATTACAAGTCCTCCAGATGAACCCCCAACTTCCCATGTGTGACTTCAAATGATCATAACTTGGTCAATTTTTATCACCATGAGTCCACTCTTTTTCCAAAATGGTCTTGAGGATGTGAAATTTATTCCTTATTTTATGTGCAAAGTGACAAAATTGATGGAAGATTCCCTAAGGATACAAATGATTATAGGTCATTTCATGATTTTTTGCCAACTTCAACAACTCATAACTCTCTCAATTTTTGGTGATTTTGAATGGTTCAAGTTTCAAAATGTCATTAAAGAGGTCTATTTCATGCCATCTTTTTTGGTCAAGAGAAAATTCCAAGAGGAAGGACATGTTTGGATGCAAAACATTATAGGTCACTTTTGAAGAAAAACTTGAAATATTTCTCAGTATGGAAAGTCAACTTCTTTTTCCCAACTTTGACTCATTGCAACTTTCAGCTCAAACATCCATTTGATCCCATTATTTTCCCATTGCAAAGCTTGTAATCTCATCTTTCTAAAGCATCAAGAACCATTCCTTAAGACCCCTTGAGTTGAGAATGCCATTGATTTGAATTTGGTAACTTGAAACTGAAGTTTCATCACAAGTTAGATTTTGAAATCTTTGTTTTGGCTTCTTTGTTTTGGTAACTTGTGACTTGTTTAAACCCTTTTTTTTAATATATATATATATATATATATATATATATATATATATATATATATATATATATATATATATATATATATATATATATATATATATATATATATATATATATATATATATATATATATATATATATATATATATATATATATATATATATATATATATATATATAATGTAATATTATTTTGTGATTATTTTCTGGCTGATCTTGGGTTGAATTTTGATCATGAACTTTGTTAACATCATTGGATCCATGGTGTTGAGTCTAACTCCATAAAAATGGATGAATGATTTTAATAGTTGTTTGATTAAACTTTAATTCAAATGTGGTTTATATTCTTTCTCACCCTTCTTCATCTCATCCCTTTCTTATTGCACTAAGTATTATTGGAGTATGATCTCTATATCATGTCTCAAAACAAATGGTGCATAGATTGCTATTGACCGGCCTCAAAATAGGTGAAACTTTTATATAAGTCCACTTACGTTTGCTTAACATAGCGCTAAATTTTATCCCATTTCAAATAAATGTCAATAGTGGACCAAACCTATGTTTTCAAGCCCAAGTATGTTAATTTGATCTTATTGATCCAATAACCTTGAGATTCATTGTGTGGAGGCTTTGTTTCTACCAATCCTCTAATGGATCTACATCACTTTTGGTCAATGCGAATCACTTAAACATTGTTGATCATTAAATGTTACTTTTGAGGATTCCAAAATGGATGATATACTTGACAAAAAGAAAATGCAACTTGTTGTGTGGAGGCTTTGGTTCTACTAATCCTCTAATGAGTTCCAAATGCAAGTTTCAAGATGGTCATACAACTAACCACTAATTACTAATAATTGACTTTATTTTGTGTTTTTATTTTATTTTATGCTATTTTATTTTATGCACCATTTACTTTAGCATTTACATTTCATACTATTTTCATCTTTGCTCACTTGAGCATTTACTTTCTTGACATTTTTATTTTGATCACTTGAGATTTTCATTTCTTTTTGAAGATACCTAATAATAAACATGAACCATAAAAAAGCTTTAATGTTAGTTGGACTATTTGGTTACTATCCTTGGCATTATGGAGTATTGGACTTCTTGGACTTAGGATTAGAAACCTTGGCCTATGTTGGAGACCTTGTGATCTTAATTGATTGTTTTGTCTGGAGTTCTTGAGGTTTACCTCAAGATATTGGGTTATTTGTTTGTTTTGTGTGCAGGTTATTGTGATTACATACTTTGTTTGTAATCTGGAATTCATCCGTATACAGTCGTTACTCTGCCCAATTTTTGTGAAGACTTAATACATTTGAAGTTTAGTTCTCTCAAGAGGTCTAGTATCTTTTCTTGTTTGGTTTCAATCCAAAGAATGGGAGTTCTATCTTGACTCATAATGTCAAGTATTGGCTTCTTGTTGGTTAGATGGTTCTTATCCCTATCTTTTACCTCATGCTTTAGGATAGTCTCTTCTTCTCCTCCCATCTTCTTTAATTTCAAAAATATTCTTCCTCTTTTTGAAAACTCTTCTTGTTTTGAAACTTGAACCATTTTCATAATAAAATTGGATCTAGGTCCATGCATTTTCAAAACATTTTTCATAAATAAACTCCAATCATCTTAATAATACCTTGACATTTTTTGTGAGAAGACTAAAAGTCAATCAATCTCATTTCAAATTATTTTTCCACTTTGGATTTTTATTTTAAAACTTTTCTCAAAAGATTGGACTCTTGTCAATCCTTGTAGTGATGCAAACAACTATACTTCTATAATATATAGTGAAGAGAGATATTTTCCACTTGGGTGTTGAGTGAGGCATTGTTGATTTTAAAATCCAATCCATATCCTCCACTTTGAGATGATGCAAATTCTCCTTTCTCATAATTGTGGGTAGTAAGTATGTTTTCCACACTGTTGTACCCCAAAATTTGCCCTCCCATATTCTTCAAGATTTCTCAAGGATTGCACAGTCCAAAGGCCTCCTAAGCCAGTCAAAATTAGGGTTTTGGTTCTTGCAAGGAATTTGGGGTTTTCAATGGCTCAATCAAGTCCCATAGGCCTATATACATTGCCAAGCATCTACATGTAAAGTCTCAAGACTCACAGTCCCAAGTTGCACAGTCAAAAGCCCTATTTGGTTCATAGTCAACTGCAGGGGTAAAATGGTCATTTTGCAGTCAAAAGTCAGAAATTTTGGTCAACATCTTATTTTGAGTCCACAATCATCATTTTATCAAGTCTTGATCATGATTCCACAAGCATGGCTCAAAAATCATCAAAGATGCAAAAGTTACTATTTTTGGACAGCAGAAAAGTCAATTGTATCTTGACCAGGGCATAACTTTTTCATGGTTCATCAGAAAAATCCCATCCAATTCTCATTTTAAAGGGTATGACATTTCCTACAACTCATATTCACATTCCAAGTCCTAGAAATTCTCTCACAAAAAGTTATCAAGTTCTACATTATAGGTCAATTTCAAAAGTCAACAAAAATGCACTTTAAGTCAAAGACCATAACTTGAGATTGGTAAATCAAAACGACATGGGACCAAAGGCATTGGTTAGAGGACTTCAAGACCTTTCCAAAATGTCCAAGAACATGTTCATAGATCAAAATTGAGCAAGATATGCATTGGAGAAGTTGGGAAATTTTTGTGAATTTGCAAAAGTCAACTTTGCTCAAAATACATCATTTTTGCTAATGGGCCTCAAATTCCTTCTTGAAACATTGTCCAAGGCCTATGCACGACCCATTAAGCCTAATTGAATTTATTTTATTATTTTTAATTAATTAATTGGATTTTTAATCAAATATTAATTCATTTAATTGTAGGAAAATATAAAGATATGGTTTCTCAATCTTTTTGTGAAGCAAAAGTGGTCAACATATGCTGGAGATTTCGTGTATCAATCAAGGGGACAAAAATCTCCATGTTTAGCAAGTTTTCTCAATCAAAAAGATGTAAAAAGATATGATTGAAAATCAAATATTGAAACTTCAATGGAATGGATTTCTTGGCAAGATTGTAACCTAATTTCCTTCTACTATATATGCATAACCTAACCCTATTCATGTACACGTGAAAACTCTGCAAGAAAGCCATAATCACATTCAAAAAATCCAAGGAAAAAGTGAAAACTGTTTGCTATCTTCCAAGCCAATTCAAGGCGTTTCAGTGATTCAAACACATTGCAGGAACTCTCAGTAACATTTTGCAATCAAAATCATACGCTAGAACTCAAGAAATCGCTCTACCCAGTCACACGGTTTAACTTTCTTTCTCATAATCGAAACTCGTAATTCATGCATCATTAATGAGATTTTTTGTGTGTTTTGCATTGCTAGAACCTCTCTGAAGCTAATGGTACAGGTGAATTGCATTATGGTGTCCAGAATCATAAAACGCCATTAGAGAATTCTAGGGTTCTTGAGTTCTTGAATTAGAGCTTTCCCATACAGGAAAAATTGGGACCTTTAAGACCCATGGTTGAATTCAGGAGACTCAGACGATTGCAAAACCACCATCGCGCCATATTTATGTAGCCTAGGGAGCTAATCGTTATTTTTCCTCGTGTTGTTTTATGGGGGTTAAAAACCCCCGCTATTTGTTTGTGTTTTACAGGAAATATGAGGAAGACGAAGGACGTGTGCATTCCTGGTTGGAAAATTCAAAAAGGGCGCGCTTTTTTATAGTTTCCAGCATAATTGATATGTTTTATATATTATATTCATTATCCATTATATTATCAAATGCAGGCATATGGTGTAGTGGTTGGTGATCTGGCTGGTTATCATTGGGACCTGGGTTTGATTCCCAGGTCCCCCCAAACCTTTGTTTCTATTTTTTCTTATATGATCCTATGCAGGCTTCCAAATGATGAGCATAATGTCCCTCACGCCTCAGCATGCCAAGTGGACACAATCATTAATCCAATGGTCAGGATGGAAGAACACCATGTTCCCAGTCAACTATGCCATGGACAATTGCAAAAAGGTCAAACGGATTGATAGACAAATGGGCTTCAGATTGCTAACAAAACCTCCAAAAGGGCCCATCATCCCCCTGGTTTAATTATTTCTTTTCTTTTTTTATTTTGTTTTCTTTTAATTATTTTCTTTTACTAATTATTATTATTAATTACTATTATTATTATTTAACTAACAAATAATTATTTTCATAATTAATTCAGAAAACAATATTTTTTTATTATTATTAATTATTAATTTCACTTTAATTCATTATTTTGTAAATAAATACTAGTAAATTGATTTAGTTTAATTAGGTTTAATTTTGAATTTTTTACAATAAATAAAATTAGCCTAGAATTAGGTTTCTTTCTTTTGACAATTTTAATTCCTTTTATTTTATTTTCATTAAAACATAAAAAACATAAAAAATACTTTTTCTTTTAATTAATTAATTAAGTAGCAAATTAGGTTTAATTTGAATTAATTGCAAAAAATGACCAAATTTCATTCTTTATCTCTCAAAAAAAGGGGTCAAAACCTAAGGACGTCCCGATTCAATTCTTTCGCGCGCGTATTTATTTTTAATTCATTATTTTGATTATATTTATGTAACTGCTCCGAGAATGTAATAGATAATTAGGATTTTTATTGCTTTCTTTACTTTCTCGCATTTATTTTCAAGGGTTATGTTTTTGGCGATGTAAATACCCGACGCCTTGTAATAGCGTAGATTCAATTTTCCGCAATTTATTTTCCGCACAATTATTAACTGTTAATTATGCATGACAAGACTTGTATGAAAAATAAAATCAACCCGTAGCTCAGAATGATGCATGTTCAAAGATAAACATAAACTGAAACCTGACACATGCACATGCCACTCCTAGGGTACGCCTCACTTGGTTGCCTCGAGGTGGTCATTAAGTATAGGGTGTTTTAGAGGTCGCCCTCCTGTCTAAAGATCCAAGTTGCCTCGAAACGGTTGTCTCGGATAAAAAAGGATCTAGGACATTAAGGTTACCGCTAAGGCGTCCTACTATTGCTTTGGTGACCACACATGTCCCTATAATCGAATTGACCCGAATAACTCCAACGACAGTGCTACCTACTCCTCAATAGTGGGATGGTACTGTCTAGAGGACTCTTACACAGCTTAATTCCTTAGAGTAGGTAGATTTCTCCTGGGTACTTGCTCTTTCAAAAAACAAAAAAAACATCTTTTCGCACTTACACTTTCAAAAAGTTTTCAAACAAATACTTCATACACTCTTGAGGACTGATACAAGAGTTACCTAAAAGTTTTTCAAACTAAACTTTTTTTCAAAACCCACAAACACAAGAAAAGCAAAACATTTTTGAAAACCTAGTGAGCAAGTACCTAAGAGCCCGTGGATAACCACGGATAGAAAGGGTGCTAACACCTTCCCTTTCTATAATCTACCTCCCGACCCGAGAAACATCTCGAAAAGGAATTTTGTTGTGCTTTTGTCCTTTCCTTGTTGGAGAAAATAAAAGACGGTGGCGACTCTTGCTTACCGCGACATTTCGCGAACCAGCATTCCAAAACAGTCAGTTCTATTTCCACCGATCACAGAATTGGCGACTCTGCTGGGGAGATTAAACTTGGAAGTGAGGTGTACCTTAGGATTAGACCACTATGTTTTCAATTGTATGCTTTGTATGCTTTAAATCTTGTGGGTTTGTATCGAAGTTCTATAGATCCTAACCCGGATTTGGGGATACCCTTTAGAAGTAGCAACAAACTGTGAGGGAACTGTGCGGGGTATACCGACATGGTTGAAGCAGTCGCTACGTTGATGTGGCACTTTGGTGAGTACCGGTAACCCTTGAGTCAAGTCAAGGAGAGTACGGGGCCGCCGCATGGTGTCGTGAAGCATCAAATGACCTTAGAACCTTACTTGACCATCCTGGCCTCTTTAGGGGTAGTGAGATGACCGACTTTGGTGCAGTCCGAAGTTGGTAGATACTCGATACTAAACTCATTGAGGGTTGTTTTCTTGGAATATTTTGGTCGCCAGTCAAGTGGCTAAATCAAAACAATGAACATAGAAAACAATCCAATGATATTGAGCTCCTTAGAACCCGGTTACTATTCATAGGACAGGTTTTGAGCCAACTAACTTCAAGAGGGTAGTACCTAAACTTCATGCCGGCCTGAAATCTAAGGGCTCTTTTGTGTGACTTGTGTGCCTACAAACTTGAACTACTTGCACATTCTTGTTATCTGACAGCATGAGTTCCTTGCAGGTTTTGTTTATAGTCCTTAATCTGGGCTTATAACAGGGTTTACTTACATCACTCCACGCATAGCATAACATCATACAATCATACCATTGCATACATCCTGCATAAGGACTAACCCATTTCAAGGATCTCAAGGGTTTGTGATGCAAGTCATGATGAACCAAATGTCTAGCAAGGGGCAAAGGGGATTTATTTTCCTCTAGCCAAGGTTGTTTGGAGATCAAAACATGATGACTTGAGTCAGGGGCTATGGCCCACTCGATATGGTGAGCTTTGACTCTTGAAGAAGGACTCTCAACAACATGAAGTTCCTTCAATCAAGCTACCAGATTCTAACAATTTTCTTGTTTACCCCGCGAGATCCTTGAAAACATTGCATGCATACATACACATCATTGCATAACAGGTTACCCTTTACAGGTCTCTCATATTCTCGCTGTTTATTTCAGCAATGGCTCTCCAACAAGACAACCAGGAGTTCCATACTCAAGAGACTCAGTTCAGGGAAGTCCTCCTAAACCTATCCAAGGGGAAGGAAGAGTTGAGAACACTCCTCATGGGGAATTTGGTCAAGAAAAGTCCTAAAGACGATAAGGACGAACGGCTGAAACGTCTGCAAGCTGAGGTAGATACAATGAGAACCCAGATGCTGGGGCAAATGGCTCTTATCCAAGGCTTAGCTCGGGAGCAAGAAGAGTTGAGAACCGTGATCAACCAGCTTCATCAAGACAAGTACAATAGTATGAAGCAAACGGTCAAGGCCGGGGATCAAACCAGTAATCAGCCTCCAAGAAGAAAAGAGTTTGGACCTCTCCAAGTTGCTACTACATCAAGGGTCCAACAACAACCTCACCAAGAACAACAGGTTGATCAGAGTAAGACAAACAAGCCCAGGAGGAAATTCACTAAGATCAACATGTCACTGACTCAAGCGCTATAACACATGTTGAAGTCAGGGCTGATTACATTAAAGGCTCCTCCCGGGAACCCAAATACTTCTGCTCCTACCTATCATCCCAATGAAAGGTGTGCATACCACTCTGACAGCCTGGGACACGATACAAACAACTGTTGGAGTTTGAAGAACAAGATCCAAGACTTGATTGATGCCAAGGAGATTAAGTTTGATCCTCCGGAGACTCCAAACATAATCACTGCTCCTATGCCAAATCATTGAAGGCTTTTGTTCATTAGAATTTTCAATTTGTAATTTTATTTTGATTGTTCAAACATTTATCCATGGCAAACTTTTTTATTTCATTAATGCATCGTATATGTCTGTTTTGAATCAATCCATTCGTATTCACTATATTCAAATGTCTTTCATTTTTGATGTTCAACTCTCGATTAAAAATTCTAAACCTTTTGAGGGAGGATGACGAAAACGATACCATAATCTACAGTATGCTTTTGAATAGACCCCGCTGACGATGTACAGGCATTGTTTCAAATCCTAAACAATGGAGTTATAAGTAAGATAATCCCTAGTCAACCCCTTTGAGCCAAAGAAGTCGGAGTTTTTCTTTTCAAAAATTAAAACCCTTAATTACAACCCGGGGCAGGGTAGTTTTCTCAGTTGATCCAGGTGCACAATGAATGGCATCAAAGAAGTCCTTCCGAGACAAAAAGACAGTGATGGTTCCCTATAATCGTAAGGACAGGCAGTCATTATCTCTCAAAATAAAAGTCCAATAAGTCAAAACCTATGAAGGAGACTTACAAAAAACTGGGGCATCCCGCTGACTATAATCACAAAAGAAACAGTTCAGGCAAAAAGACAGGGATAATAAAATCGAAAAGAAAGAGGTCCTACTAACCCTCGACAAAAAAGAAATGACTGCCTGTTCAAAATAAACTGTCAGCATCCGAACCATCACCGGTATATCAGAGTGAAGATTCAAACAAAATCTAATGCACGATTAGCTGAGTTTAGGTTTGAAGAACATCACGAAGAGTGGGTGGGTACAAATAAAATTTGAGCCTTTATCCTTTTTTTCTTAAACCGTGAACCAGGCCACGTTATAACCCTTAAAAATCCTAGCTGAAGCATGGGTTAGTTCAAAAGCATACTGTTACAAAAGGTATCCCGACTCCTGTAGGGCTTGCTGTAAAATCCTGAGTTGACATCACATTTTACAAAAATTCATTTATTTCATTGAAAACTGCATTTTCAAAAAACTTCAAGACAGACATAAGCTTTGCATTCTTAAAATAACATTGTTTGCATATGACTATTTGTTCAAACAGTAGAGAAATTCGCACGACGAATATCTAGGGAACAAAAACCTTCTCAACAAAAAGGATCACATCAAGTGGAAAACACTTCCAATCCAGGGGCACGACATGAGCATTGTCCATCATCTGGGGCAGTCAAGTCAAGATTCAAGGAATCTCTCAAGATGCCAAATAGCCAGGGGCAAATCTCCGCCTGAGTCACTTGGGGAATTAGACATGAATTCCAGCAACGAATCTTGCATGATCAGACATCTTCTGGTAGTATGGCGACACAACACTACTGACAGTGACAACTCCCTACGCTCTGAGAACGTGGACATAGTAAAAAAAAAATACTACGCATAATCAAAGACCCGCTAGGTCGACTGGCCTAGGCAAAAATAAGGGCTTCCCGGCGAACCAAAAGGGTTCGAGCAAAAATAAGGGACGAAAATGAAAAAATCTGTACACCCGGCAAGTCGAAAACCTGAAAAGGCGGCTTGGGCAAAAAAGGGTATCCCGATGGACTGAGAACCTGAAAGGGCGGTCCAGGCAAAAGTTAGGGATCAAAAGCGTACGACTATGTCCCGTCATCTCGTCACTTACCTACCAGAAGAAGATTTGTCAAATCGGCAGTTATCAAGACCTCCACAGGTACCTTCTCCCATAAAAGTTGGGCCAATAAGAATTGTCCGAACTGTACAATCGCTCTGTCCACCAAGGTACCAGGTTAGAGTCAATTGAAGAGTATGACCAAGATACCTTCATTCCCCGCAGAGTAAGGCGAGATTCAGCAATACTCTCCCCAAGCAGAGTTGATCTCCCATCAGCCCTAAAAAGGCACAGTATCTCCAGCAAGTCAGCAATACTCTCTCCAAGCAGAGTTAGTCTACTGTCAGCCCTAGGAAGAAGTTGGGTATCCCCAGAAGATCTTAATATTCCCTAGCAGGGTATACAGATATTCCTCAGCAAGCATCCCCGGCAGTCTTAACATTCCTCAACGGAAGTATAAGATTGTTCCCTGGCGGAATACAAGATACCCCCAGTGCAGTCCAAAAAGTTTCCCCAGGAGAGTTGAATCACCTCCCCAGTAGATTCTAGAAGCTTGTCCCCCGCAGAGTACAAAAATCTCTCCCCAGTCAAATTCAGAGATTATCCCCACAAGAGTCTAACTCGGTTACCCTCAACAAGTTGCAACGAAAAGATCGTCCCCAACGAAGTTCTTTCTATCCCTAGAGGAGTTCATCAAGTTCCCCAATAAGGCTTACCAACGGAATCCCCAGTGGAGTTATCGTTAAAATCTCAGCAAGGCATCTCTTCCCACAAAGTAATTCCCCGCAGAGTAATCTCTTCACCAGGTTTATTCCCCAACGGAGTCATCTTCTCCTACTGGTTTATTCTGGCAAACATCTTTGTTCATCATCCCCAGCGGAAACGAAGAACTCTACTCTTCAAACATCAGCCCAGGATTCAACGAACTTCCCAACATTCGTCAAGGACTTATTTTCCCAGACGAAAATACATTCACAAACATCACATTTTCATACATCATGATACATGCACATACGCAATCATATCATACAATCTCATTTATGATGAGAACATCATTGCTTGATCCATATAATGCATTGCATATGACTGACCTTCATCTTTCAGGAAAGATGCAGTCAAATTCTCAAATCCAGTCAACAGAGACAATCCAGTCAAAAGAGATAAAACCTGTCGACGAAGACAACCTGTCAATGAAGACAACCTGTCAATAAAGACAGCCCGTCAATAAAGACAACCCGTCATTGAAGACAACCCGTCGTTGAAGACAACCCGTCGTTGAAGATAACCCGTCGTTGAAGACAACCCGTCAATGAAGACAACCTGTCAATGAAGACAACCTGTCAATAAAGACAGCCCGTCAATAAAGACAACCCGTCATAAAGACAACCTGTCAATGAAGACAACCCGTCAATAAAGACAACCTGTCAATGGAGACAACCTGTCAATGAAGACAACTTGTCAATGAAGACAACCCGTCAATAAAGACAACTTGTCAATGAAGACAACCTGTCAATGAAGACAGCCCGTCAATAAAGACAACCCGTCAATAAAGACAACCCGTCAATGAAGACAACCTGTCAATGAAGACAACCCATCAATAAAGACAACCCGTCCATGAAGACAACCCGTCAAAAGAGACAACTCGTCAAAGAAGACAAAACCTCCCCTGGTTTAGTTAAATCGATTCCTAAAGATTTTTCTGAGATAACCTGTCAGTAGAGACAACCCATCCACCTTTTGAAGTTCCAGATTCGATACCTGTATCTAGCCAGGGCATATCTGTGAGCGCTTGATTATAGATCTATACCTGTATCTAGCCAGGAAAGTATCTGCATGAAGAGATTGAAGCTCAATACCTGTATCTAGCCAGGGCATATCTGTGAGCGATTGATTGTAGATCTATACCTGTATCTAGCCAGGAAAGTTATCTACTTGAAGAGACTGAAGATCAATACCTGTAACAAGCCAGGAAGACTATCTTTCTTTCTCAAGTCATAGATTAATACCTGAAACCAGCTAGGACAACTATCTCATCGGCCAGCCTTCTTAAGTTCCAGATTAATACCTGTGGCGAGCCAGGAAATATCTATGGACGACGGATTGTAGATTAATACCTGAAACCAGACAGGACAACTATCTACTTTACCATCATCAGGCAACCCTACATCGGTTCCTTCTCTTTTAGATGTAGTTTTACACTGACTCATCATCAGGCAACCCTACACATGTTCCTTCTTTCAGTCTACCAAGTTACAATTCAACGAACAATGTCCAGATGGCATCTATAAGCCCATCCCCCGACAAGATTCTGTCACATCTCCAGATGGCATCTATAAGCCCATCCTCCTATCCATCATCTCTCCAAATGGCATCTATAAGCCCATTCCCGACATCACATTGCTGATACTACACCATGCGAGTGCAAATTTCTGGGCACTTTAGTGTTCAATCATCTTCCACCTTCGGATCACGAAAGGCACGCAAGCCAATCTACATCCTCAGGTCTAAGAAGATTGAACAGGGGCAACTGTTGTACCCCAAAATTTGCCCTCCCATATTCTTCAAGATTTCTCAAGGATTGCACAGTCCAAAGGCCTCCTAAGCCAGTCAAAATTAGGGTTTTGGTTCTTGCAAGGAATTTGGGGTTTTCAATGGCTCAATCAAGTCCCATAGTCCTATATACATTGCCAAGCATCTACATTAAAGTCTCAAGACTCACAGTCCCAAGTTGCACAGTCAAAAGCTCAATTTGGTTCACAGTCAACTATAGGGATAAAATGGTCATTTTGCTGTCAAAAGTCAGAAATTTTGGTCAACATCTTATTTTGAGTCCACAATCATCATTTTATCAAGTCTTGATCATGATTCCACAAGCATGGCTCAAAAATCATCAAAGATGCAAAAGTTACTATTTTTGGACAGCAGAAAAGTCAACTGTATCTTGACCAGGGCATAACTTTTTCATGGTTCATCAGAAAAATCCCATCCAATGCTCATTTTGAAGGGGATGACATTTCCTACAACTCATCTTCACATTCCAAGTCCTGCAAATGCTCTCACAAAAAGTTATCAAGTTCTACATTATAGGTCAATTTCAAAAGTCAACAAAAATGCACTTTAAGTCAAAGACCATAACTTGATATTGGTAAATCAAAATGACATGGGACCAAAGGCATTGGTTAGATGACTTCAATACCTTTCCAAAATGTCCAAGAACATGTTCATAGGATCAAAATTGAGCAAGATATGCATTGGAGAAGTTGGGAAAGTTTTGTGAATTTGCAAAAGTCAACTTTGCTCAAAATACATCATTTTTGCTAATGGGCCTCAAATTCCTTCTTGAAACATTGTCCAAGGCCTATGCACGACACATTAAGCCTACTTGAATTTTTTTTCTTATTTTTAATTAATTAATTGGATTTTTAATCAAATATTAATTCATTTAATTGTAGGAAAATATAAAGATATGGTTTCTCAATCTTTTTGTGAAGCAAAAGTGGTCAACATATGCTGGAGATTTCGTGTATCAATCAAGGGGACAAAAATCTCCATGTTTAGCAAGTTTTCTCAATCAAAAAGATGTAAAAAGATATGATTGAAAATCAAATATTGAAACTTCAATGCAATGGATTTCTTGGCAAGATTGTAACCTAATTTCCTTCTACTATATATGCATAACCTAACCCTATTCATGTACACGTGAAAACTCTGCAAGAAAGCCATAATCACATTCAAAAAATCCAAGGAAAAAGTGAAAACTGTTTGCTATCTTCCAAGCCAATTTAAGGCGTTTCAGTGATTCAAACACATTGCAGGAACTCTCAGTAACATTTTGCAATCAAAATCATACGCTAGAACTCAAGAAATCGCTCTACCCAGTCACACGGTTTAACTTTCTTTCTCATAATCGAAACTCGTAATTCATGCATCATTAATGAGATTTTTTGTGTGTTTTTCATTTCTTGAACCTCTCTGAAGCTAATGGTACAGGTGAATTGCATTATGGTGTCCAGAATCATAAAACGCCATTAGAGAATTCTCAGGTTCTTGAGTTCTTGAATTAGGGCTTTCCCATACATGAAAAATTGGGACCTTTAAGATCCATGGTTGAATTCAGGAAACTCAGACGATTGTAAAACCACCATCGCGCCATATTTATGTAGCCTAGGGAGCTAATCATTATTTTTCCTCGTGCTGTTTTGTGGGGGTTAAAACCCCCCGCTATTTGTTTGTGTTTTACAGGAAATATGAGGAAGACGAAGGACGTGTGCATTCCTGGTTGGACAATTCAAAAAGGGCGCGCTTTTTTATAGTTTCCAGCATAATTGATATGTTTTATATATTATATTCATTATCCATTATATTATCAAATGCAGGCATATGGTGTAGTGGTTGGTGATCTGGCTGGTTATCATTGGGACCTGGGTTCGATTCCCAGGTCCCCCCAAACCTTTGTTTCTATTTTTTCTTATATGATCCTATGCAGGCTTCCAAATGATGAGCATAATGTCCCTCACGCCTCAGCATGCCAAGTGGACACAGCCATTAATCCAATGGTCAGGATGGAAGAACACCATGTTCCCAGTCAACTATGCCATGGACAATTGCAAAAAGGTCAAACGGATTGATAGACAAATGGGCTTCAGATTGCTAACAAAACCTCCAAAAGGGCCCATCACCCCCCTGGTTTAATTATTTCTTTTCTTTTTTATTTTGTTTTCTTTTAATTATTTTCTTTTACTAATTATTATTATTAATTACTATTATTATTATTTAACTAACAAATAATAATTTTCATAATTAATTCAGAAAACAATATTTTTTATTATTATTAATTATTAATTTCACTTTAATTCATTATTTTGTAAATAAATACTAGTAAATTGATTTAGTTTAATTAGGTTTAATTTTGAATTTTTCACAATAAATAAAATTAGCCTAGAATTAGGTTTCTTTCTTTTGATAATTTTAATTCCTTTTATTTTATTTTCATTAAAACATAAAAAACATAAAAAATACTTTTTCTTTTAATTAATTAATTAATTAACAAATTAGGTTTAATTTGAATTAATTGCAAAAAAGGACCAAATTTCATTCTTTATCTCTCAAAAAAAGGGGTCAAAACCCTAAGGACGTCCCAATTCAATTCTTTCGCGCGCGTATTTATTTTTAATTCATTATTTTGATTATATTTATGTAACTGCTCCGAGAATGTAATAGATAATTAGGATTTTTATTGCTTTCTTTACTTTCTCGCATTTATTTTCAAGGGTTATGTTTTTGGCGATGTAAATACCCGACGCCTTGTAATAGCGTAGATTCAATTTTCCGCAATTTATTTTCCGCACAATTATTAACTGTTAATTATGCATGACAAGACTTGTATGAAAAATAAAATCAACCCGTAGCTCAGAATGATGCATGTTCAAAGATAAACATAAACTGAAACCTGACACATGCACATGCCACTCCTAGGGTACGCCTCACTTGGTTGCCTCGAGGTGGTCATTAAGTATAGGGTGTTTTAGAGGTCGCCCTCCTATCTAAAGATCCAAGTTGCCTCGAAACGGTTGTCTCGGATAAAAAAGGATCTAGGACATTAGGGTTACCGCTAAGGCGTCCTACTATTGCTTTGGTGACCACACATGTCCCTATAATCGAATTGACCCGAATAACTCCAACGACGGTGCTACCTACTCCTCAATAGTGGGATGGTACTGTCTAGAGGACTCTTACACAGCTTAATTCCTTAGAGTAGGTAGATTTCTCCTGGGTACTTGCTCTTTCAAAAAACAAAAAAAAACATCTTTTCGCACTTACACTTTCAAAAAGTTTTCAAACAAATACTTCATACACTCTTGAGGACTGATACAAGAGTTACCTAGAAGTTTTTCAAACTAAACTTTTTTTCAAAACCCACAAACAAAAGAAAAGCAAAACATTTTTGAAAACCTAGTGAGCAAGTACCTAAGAGCCCGTGGATAACCACGGATAGAAAGGGTGCTAACACCTTCCCTTTCTATAATCTACCTCCCGAACCGAGAAACATCTCGAAAAGGAATTTTGCTGTGCTTTTGTCCTTTCCTTGTTGGAGAAAATAAAAGACGGTGGCGACTCTTGCTTACCGCGACATTTCACGAACCAGCATTCCAAAATAGTAAGTTCTATTTCCACCGATCACAGAACTGGCGACTCTGCTGGGGAGATTAAACTTGGAAGTGAGGTGTACCTTAGGATTAGACCACTATGTTTTCAATTGTATGCTTTGTATGCTTTAAATCTTGTGGGTTTGTATTGGAGTTCTATAGATCCTAACCCGGATATGGGGATACCCTTTAGAAGTAGCAACAAACTGTGAGGGAACTGTGTGGGGTATACCGACATGGTTGAAGCAGTCGCTACATTGATGTGGCACTTTGGTGAGTACCGGTAACCCTTGAGTCAAGTCAAGGAGAGTAAGGGGCCGCCACGTGGTTTCGTGAAGCATCAACTGACCTTAGAACCTTACTTGACCATCCTGGCCTCTTTAGGGGTAGTGAGATGACCGACTTTGGTGCAGTCCGAAGTTGGTAGATACTCGATACTACACTCATTGAGGGTTGTTTTCTTGGAATATTTTGGTCGCCAGTCAAGTGGCTAAATCAAAACAATGACCATAGAAAACAATCCAATGATATTGAGCTCCTTAGAACCCGGTTACTATTCATAGGACAGGTTTTGAGCCAACTAACTTCAAGAGGATAGTACCTAAACTTCATGCCGGCCTGAAATCTAAGGGCTCTTTTGTGTGACTTGTGTGCCTACAAACTTGAACTACTTGCACATTCGTGTTATCTGACAGCATGAGTTCCTTGTAGGTTTTGTTTATAGTCCTTAATCTGGGCTTATAACAGGGTTTACTTACATCACTCCACGCATAGCATAACATCATACCATTGCATACATCCTGCATAAGGACTAACCCATTTCAAGGATCTCAAGGGTTTGTGATGCAGGTCATGATGAACCAAATGTCTAGCAAGGGGCAAAGGGGATTTATTTTCCTCTAGCCAAGGTTGTTTGGAGATCAAAACATGATGACTTGAGTCAGGGGCTATGACCCACTCGATATGGTGAGCTTTGACTCTTGAAGAAGGACTCTCAACAACATGAAGTTCCTTCAATCAAGCTACCAGATTCTAACAATTTTCTTGTTTACCCCGCGAGATCCTTGAAAACATTGCATGCATACATACACATCATTGCATAACAGGTTACCCTTTACAGGTCTCTCATATTCTCGCTGTTTATTTCAGCAATGGCTCTCCAACAAGACAACCAGGAGTTCCATACTCAAGAGACTCAGTTCAGGGAAGTCCTCCTAAACCTATCCAAGGGGCAGGAAGAGTTGAGAACACTCCTCATGGGGAATTTGGTCAAGAAAAGTCCCGAAGACGATAAGGGCGAACGGCTGAAACGTCTGCAAGCTGAGGTAGATACAATGAGAACCCAGATGCTGGGGCAAATGGCTCTTATCCAAGGCTTAGCTCGGGAGCAAGAAGAGTTGAGAACCGTGATCAACCAGCTTCATCAAGACAGATACAATAGTATGAAGCAAACGGTCAAGGCCGGGGATCAAACCAGTAATCAGCCTCCAAGAAGACAAGAGTTTGGACCTCTCCAAGTTGCTACTACATCAAGGGTCCAACAACAACCTCACCAAGAACAACATGTTGATCAGAGTAAGACAAACAAGCCCAGGAGGCAATTCACTAAGATCAACATGTCACTGACTCAAGCGCTACAACACATGTTGAAGACGGGGCTGATTACATTAAAGGCTCCTCCCCGGAACCCAAATACTTCTGCTCCTACCTATCATCCCAATGAAAGGTGTGCATACCACTCTGACAGCCCGTGACACGATACAAACAACTGTTGGAGTTTGAAGAACAAGATCCAAGACTTGATTGATGCCAAGGAGATCAAGTTTGATCCTCCGGAGACTCCAAACATAATCACTGCTCCTATGCCAAATCAATGAAGGCTTTTGTTCATTAGAATTTTCAATTTGTAATTTTCTTTTGATTGTTCAAACATTTATCCATGGCAAACTTTTTTATTTCATTAATGCATCGCATATGTCTGTTTTAAATCAATCCATTCGTATTCACTATATTCAAATTGCTTTCATTTTTGATGTTCAACTCTCGATTAAAAATTCTAAACCTTTTGAGGGAGGATGATGAAAACGATACCATAATCTACAGTATGCTTTTGAATAGACCCCGCTGACGATGTACATGCATTGTTTCAAATCCTAAACAATGGAGTTATAAGGAAGATAATCCCTAGTCTAACCCTTTGAGCCAAAGAAGTCGGAGTTTTTCTTTTCAAAAATTAAAACCCTTAATCACAACCCGGGGCAGGGTAGTTTTCTCAGTTGATCCAGGTGCACAATGAATGGCATCAAAGAAGTCCTTCCGAGACAAAAAGACAGTGATGGTTCCCTATAATCGTAAGGACAGGCAGTCATTATCTCTCAAAAAAAAAGTCCAATAAGTCAAAACCTATGAAGGAGACTTACAAAAAACTGGGGCATCCCGCTGACTATAATCACAAAAGAAACAGTTCAGGCAAAAAGACAGGGATAATAAAATCGAAAAGAAGAGGTCCTACTAACCCTCGACAAAAAAGAAATGACTGCCTGTTAAAAATAAACTGTCAGGATCTGAACCATCACCGATATATCAGAGTGAAGATTCAAACAAAGTCTAATGCACGATTAGCTGAGTTTAGGTTTGAAGAACATCACGAAGAGTGGGTGGGTACAAATAAAATTTGAGCCTTTATCCTTTGTTTCTTAAACCGTGAACCAGGCCACGTTATAACCCTTAAAATTCCTAGCTGAAGCATGGGTTAGTTCGAAAGCATACTGTTATAAAAGGTATCCTGACTCCTGTAGGGCTTGCTGTAAAATCCTGAGTTGACATCACATTTTACAAAAATTCATTTGTTTTATTGAAAACTGCATTTTCAAAAAACTTCAAGACAGACATAAGCTTTGCATTCTTAAAATAACATTGTTTGCATATGACTATTTGTTCAAACAGCAGAGAAATTCGCACGACGAATATCTAGTGAACAAAAACCTTCTCAACAAAAAGGATCACATCAAGTGGAAAACACTTCCAATCCAGGGGCACTACATGAGCATTGTCCATCATCTGGGGCAGTCAAGTCAAGATTCAAGGAATCTCTCAAGATGCCAAATAGCCAGGGGCAAATCTCCGCCTGAGTCACTTGGGGCATTGGACATGAATTCCAGCAACGAATCTTGCATGATCAGACATCTTCTGGTAGTATCGCGACACAACACTACTGACAGTGACATCTCCCTGCGCTCTGAGAACGTGGACATAGTCAAAAAAAAAAATACTACGCATAATCAAAGACCCGCTAGGTCGACTGGCCTAGGCAAAAATAAGGGCTTCCCGGCGAACCAAAAGGGTTCGGGCAAAAATAAGGGACGAAAATGAAAAAATCTGTACACCCGGCAAGTCGAAAACCTGAAAAGGCGGCTTGGGCAAAAAAGGGTATCCCGATGGACTGAAAACCCGAAAGGGCGGTCCAGGAAAAAGTTAGGGATCAAAAGCGTACGACTATGTCCCATCATCTCGTCACTTACCTACCAGAAGAAGATTTGTCAAATCGGCAGTTATCAAGACCTCCACAGGTACCTTCTCCCATAAAAGTTGGGGCAATAAGAATTGTCCGAACTGTACAATCGCTCTGTCCACCAAGGTACCAGGTTAGAGTCAATTGAAGAGTATGACCAAGATACCTTCATTCCCCGCAGAGTAAGGCAAGATTCAGCAATACTCTCCCCAAGCAGAGTTGATCTCCCATCAGCCCTAAAAAGGCACAGTATCTCCAGCAAGTCAGCAATACTCTCTCCAAGCAGAGTTAGTCTACTGTCAGCCCTAGAAAGAAGTTGGGTATCCCCAGAAGATCTTAATATTCCCTAGCAGGGTATACAGATATTCCTCAGCAAGCATCCTCGACAGTCTTAACATTCCTCAACGGAAGTATAATATTGTTCCCCGGTGGAATACAAGATACCCCCAGTGCAGTCCAAAAAGTTTCCCCAGGAGAGTTGAATCACCTCCCCAGTAGATTCTGGAAGCTTGTCCCCCGCGGAGTACAAAAATCTCTCCCCAGCCAAATTCAGAGGTTATCCCTACAAGAGTCTAACTGGGTTATCCTCAGCAAGTTGCAACGAAAAGATCGTCCCCAGCAAAGTTCTTTCTATCCCCAGAGGAGTTCATCAAGTTCCCCAATAGAGCTTACCAACCGAATCCCCAGCGGAGTTATCGTTAAAATCTCAGCAAGGCATCTTTTCCCACAGAGTAATTCCCCGCAGAGTAATCTCTTCACCAGGTTTATTCCCCAACGGAGTCATCTTCTCCTACTGGTTTATTCTAGCAAACATCTTTGTTCATCATCCCCAGCGGAAACGAAGAACTCTACTCTTCAAACATCAGCCCAGGATTCAACGAACTTCCCGGCATTCGTCAAGGAATTATTTTCCCAGACGAAAATACATTCACAAACATCACATTTTCATACATCATGATACATGCACATACGCAATCATATCATATAATCTCATTTATGATGAGAACATCATTGCTTGATCCATATCATGCATTGCATATGACTGACCTTCATCTTTCAGGAAAGATGCAGTCAAATTCTCAAATCCAGTCAACAGAGAAAATCCAGTCAAAAGAGATAAAACCTGTCGACGAAGACAACCTGTCAATGAAGACAACCTGTCAATAAAGACAGCCCGTCAATAAAGACAACCCGTCATTGAAGACAACCCGTCGTTGAAGACAACCCGTCGTTGAAGACAACCCGTCAATGAAGACAACCTGTCAATAAAGACAACCTGTCAATAAAGACAGCCCGTCAATAAAGACAACCCGTCATAAAGATAACATGTCAATGAAGACAACCCGTCAATAAAGACAACCTGTCAATGAAGACAACCTTTCAATGAAGACAACATGTCAATGAAGACAACCCGTCAATAAATACAACTTGTCAATGAAGACAACCTGTCAATGAAGACAGCCCGTCAATAAAGACAACCCGTCAATAAAGACAACTCGTCAATGAAGACAACCTGTCAATCAAGACAGCCCATCAATAAAGACAACCCGTCCATGAAGACAACCCGTCAAAAGAGACAACTCGTCAAAGAAGACAAAACCTCCCCTGGTTCAGTTAAATCGATTCCTAAAGATTTTTCTGAGATAACCTGTCAGTAGAGACAACCCATCCACCTTTTGAAGTTCCAGATTCGATACTTGTATCTAGCCAGGGCATATCTGTGAGCGCTTGATTGTAGATCTATACCTGTATCTAGCTAGGAAAGTATCTGCATGAAGAGATTGAAGATCAATACCTGTATCTAGCCAGGGCATATCTGTGAGCGATTGATTGTAGATCTATACCTGTATCTAGCCAGGAAAGTTATCTACATGAAGAGACTGAAGATCATTACCTGTAACAAGCCAGGAAGACTATCTTTCTTTCTCAAGTCAGAGATTAATACCTGAAACCAGCTAGGACAACTATCTCATCGGCCATTCTTCTTAAGTTCCGGATTAATACCTGTGGCGAGCCAGGAAATATCTATGGACGACGGATTGTAGATTAATACCTGAAACCAGACAGGACAAATATCTACTTGACCATCATCATGCAACCCTACACCGGTTCCTTCTCTTTCAGATGTAGTTTTACACGGACTCATCATCAGGCAACCCTACACAGGTTCCTTCTTTTAGTCTAACAAGTTACAATTCAACGAACAATCTCCAGATGACATCTATAAGCCCATCCCCCGACAAGATTCTGTCACATCTCCAGATTGCATCTATAAGCCCATCCTCCTATCCATCATCTCTCCAAATGGCATCTATAAGCCCATTCCCGACATCACATTGCTGATACTACACCATGCGAGTGCAAATTTCTGGGCACTTTAGTGTTCAATCATCTTCCACCTTCGGATCACGAAAGGCACGCAAGCCAATCTACATCCTCGGGTCTAAGAAGATTGAACAGGGGGAACAGTTGTACCCCAAAATTTTCCCTCCCATATTCTTCAAGATTTCTCAAGGATTGCACAGTCCAAAGGCCTCCTAAGCCAGTCAAAATTAGGGTTTTGGTTCTTGCAAGGAATTTGGGGTTTTCAATGGCTCAATCAAGTCCCATAGGCCTATATACATTGCCAAGCATCTACATGTAAAGTCTCAAGACTCACAGTCTCAAGTTCCACAGTCAAAAGCCCTATTTGGTTCATAGTCAACTGTAGGGGTAAAATGGTCATTTTGCAGTCAAAAATCAGAAATTTTGGTCAACATCTTATTTTGAGTCCACAATCATCATTTTATCAAGTCTTGATCATGATTCCACAAGCATGGCTCAAAAATCATCAAAGATGCAAAAGTTACTATTTTTGGACAGCAAAAAAGTCAACTGTATCTTGACCAGGGCATAACGTTTTCATGGTTCATCATAAAAATCCCATCCAATTCTCATTTTGAAGGGGATGACATTTCCTACAACTCATCTTCACATTCCAAGTCCTAGAAATGCTCTCACAAAAAGTTATCAAGTTCTACATTATAGGTCAATTTCAAAAGTCAACAAAAATGCACTTTAAGTCAAAGACCATAACTTGAGATTGGTAAATCAAAATGACATGGGACCAAAGGCATTGGTTAGAGGACTTCAAGACCTTTACAAAATGTCCAAGAACATGTTCATAGGATCAAAATTGAGCAAGATATGCATTGGAGAAGTTGGGAAATTTTTGTGAATTTGCAAAAGTCAACTTTGCTCAAAATACATCATTTTTGCTAATGGGCCTCAAATTCCTTCTTGAAACATTGTCCAAGGCCTATGCACGACCCATTAAGCCTAATTGAATTTATTTTCTTATTTTTAATTAATTAATTGGATTTTTAATCAAATATTAATTCATTTAATTGTAGGAAAATATAAAGATATGGTTTCTCAATCTTTTTGTGAAGCAAAAGTGGTCAACATATGCTGGAGATTTCGTGTATCAATCAAGGGGACAAAAATCTCCATGTTTAGCAAGTTTTCTCAATCAAAAAGATGTAAAAAGATATGATTGAAAATCAAATATTGAAACTTCAATGCAATGGATTTCTTGGCAAGATTGTAACCTAATTTCCTTCTACTATATATGCATAACCTAACCCTATTCATGTACACGTGAAAACTCTGCAAGAAAGCCATAATCACATTCAAAAAATCCAAGGAAAAAGTGAACACTGTTTGCTATCTTCCAAGCCAATTCAAGGCATTTCAGTGATTCAAGCACATTGCAGGAACTCTCAGTAACATTTTGCAATCAAAATCATACGCTAGAACTCAAGAAATCGCTCTATCCAGTCACACAGTTTAACTTTCTTTCTCATAATCGAAACTCGTAATTCATGCATCATTAATGAGATTTTTTGTGTGTTTTGCATTGCTAGAACCTCTCTGAAGCTAATGGTACAGGTGAATTGCATTATGGTGTCCAGAATCATAAAACGCCATTAGAGAATTCTAGGGTTCTTGAGTTCTTGAATTAGGGCTTTCCCATACAGGAAAAATTGGGACCTTTAAGACCCATGGTTGAATTCAGGAGACTCAGACGATTGCAAAACCACCATCGCGCCATATTTATGTAGCCTAGGGAGCTAATCGTTATTTTTCCTCGTGCTGTTTTGTGGGGGTTAAAAACCCCCGCTATTTGTTTGTGTTTTACAGGAAATATGAGGAAGACGGAGGACATGTGCATTCCTGGTTGGACAATTCAAAAAGGGCGCGCTTTTTTATAGTTTCCAGCATAATTGATATGTTTTATATATTATATTCATTATCCATTATATTATCAAATGCAGGCATATGGTGTAGTGGTTGGTGATCTGACTGGTTATCATTGGGACCTGGGTTCGATTCCCAGGTCCCCCTAAACCTTTGTTGATATTTTTTCTTATATGATCCTATGCAGGCTTCCAAATGATGAGCATCATGTCCCTCACGCCTCAGCATGCCAAGTGGACACAACCATTAATCCAATGGTCAGGATGGAAGAACACCATGTTCCCAGTCAACTATGCCATGGACAATTGCAAAAAGGTTAAACGGATTGATAGACAAATGGGCTTCAGATTGCTAACAAAACCTCCAAAAGGGCCCATCACCCCCCTGGTTTAATAATTTCTTTTCTTTTTTTATTTTGTTTTCTTTTAATTATTTTCTTTTACTAATTATTATTATTAATTACTATTATTATTATTTAACTAACAAATAATTATTTTCATAATTAATTCAGAAAACAATATTTTTTTATTATTATTAATTATTAATTTCACTTTAATTCATTATTTTGTAAATAAATACTAGTAAATTGATTTAGTTTAATTAGGTTTAATTTTGACTTTTTTACAATAAATAAAATTAGCCTAGAATTAGGTTTCCTTCTTTTGACAATTTTAATTCCTTTTATTTTATTTTCATTAAAACATAAAAAACATAAAAAATACTTTTTCTTTTAATTAATTAATTAATTAGCAAATTAGGTTTAATTTGAATTAATTGCAAAAAAGGACCAAATTTCATTCTTTATCTCTCAAAAAAAGGGGTCAAAACCCTAAGGACGTCCCGATTCAATTCTTTCGCGCGCGTATTTATTTTTAATTCATTATTTTGATTATATTTATGTAACTGCTCCGAGAATGTAATAGATAATTAGGATTTTTATTGCTTTCTTTACTTTCTCGCATTTATTTTCAAGGGTTATGTTTTTGGCGATGTAAATACCCGACGCCTTGTAATAGCGTAGATTCAATTTTCCGCAATTTATTTTCCGCACAATTATTAACTGTTAATTATGCATGACAAGACTTGTATGAAAAATAAAATCAACCCGTAGCTCAGAATGATGCATGTTCAAAGATAAACATAAAATGAAACCTGACACATGCACATGCCACTCCTAAGGTACGCCTCACTTGGTTGCCTCGAGGTGGTCATTAAGTATAAGGTGTTTTAGAGGTTGCCCTCCTGTCTAAAGATCCAAGTTGCCTCGAAACGGTTGTCTCGGATAAAAAAGGATCTAGGACATTAGGGTTACCGCTAAGGCGTCCTACTATTGCTTTGGTGACCACACATGTCCCTATAATCGAATTGACCCGAATAACTCCAACGACGGTGCTACCTACTCCTCAATAGTGGGATGGTACTTTCTAGAGGACTCTTACACAGCTTAATTCCTTAGAGTAGGTAGATTTCTCCTGGGTACTTGCTCTTTCAAAAAACAAAAAAAAAAACATCTTTTCGCACTTACACTTTCAAAAAGTTTTCAAACAAATACTTCATACACTCTTGAGGACTGATACAAGAGTTACCTAGAAGTTTTTCAAACTAAACTTTTTTTCAAAACCCACAAACACAAGAAAAGCAAAACATTTTTGAAAACCTAGTGAGCAAGTACCTAAGAGCCCGTGGATAACCACAAATAGAAAGGGTGCTAACACCTTCCCTTTCTATAATCTACCTCCCGAACCGAGAAACATCTCGAAAAGGAATTTTACTGTGCTTTTGTCCTTTCCTTGTTGGAGAAAATAAAAGACGGTGGCGACTCTTGCTTACCGCGACATTTCGCGAACCAACATTCCAAAACAGTCAGTTCTATTTCCACCGATCACACACACGGACAATGACGATGATGTCTTATCTCATAAAATTAACCAACACACTTGTTTTATTTTTATTTTTAAAGAGGAAATACGTGTACCCTGATCCCATTTTGCATGAAATGTTGTACGTAGGCACTAAATATTCGCAACTGCAGCGGGTGCAAAAATCATAAAAAATATATACATTTCTTTCCTCACCTCCACCATCTATTTTATACACAACATTTTATAGCCAAAATATACAGATTTTTCAAAGAGGTTCCTGCGGAGTACCGTAGATGTTTAGGGTTCTAATACCTTCCCTTTGCATAACCAACCCCCTTACCTAGAATCTTTCCCATATTTTTGGGTTATTCTCTCTTTTCCCATTCCTTTGGAAACAATAAAGCGTGGTGGCGATTTTATTTTGATCTATATAAGTCTAGTCAATCTAATGGCTTAGTCTTAAACATTTCTACCGCTACAGAAAAATGGCGACTTCACTGGGGACAAATTGACCTCTTGCTGGTCCATCCCTAAGTCGGTTAAACCTATCTTTGTTTATATCTATATATGTGCCATTATTGTTTATGTTTTATATTATTTGTTGTATATGTGTTTGCCTGGATTTTCCTGGTTTTCAGGGTGCTTGGTGATTTCACATAAGTCCTATACCCGGACATGGGCAAACTTTAAGATAGGACGTGAGGTATAGTCATGTTAACTTTGAGGGAGTAATCCCAAAAAAGGAGGCATGAGATCCCCCACTCAGTGGAGGCCCCTTTAACTATAGTGTCGTTTCCCGAGTAATCGGGAAAACGTATTGCTTTCGACCTGGGAGCCTGCTGAAGCTAAGGACCGTAGAATACCTAACCCATCTTGGCCTTTTAGGTGTAGTGCGGAAGCTATGACGGAGTAATCCCGAAATAGTTGTCACACGATACTACGCTCGGGCGAGTTTTTCTTGAGAATATTACTAATTACCGAGTCAATCGAGTAGTTGGTAATATCCGAAGGAAGGATGTAGACTCTGGGAACCTCTAGAACCTTATTCGGCAGGTGATAACTTTTAGACCATAACTTATGGGTAGTATCTTCGACCTCATGCTCGTGACGTTGAACATATGAACCCTATGTTTGTGATCTTGTGTGTGATTGTTGCATCATGCATCCATGCACTCATAAGCATCTTTTGAATAAACTTTATTTCAAGGGACTTAAAAGTTGACCATTTGTGAATATCTAAGATACCTTTTTGACCATGGATTCTGGAAAAAGAAAGACGGGAAAATACAGTTTCAAAGATCCCAAGATAGATGAGTTGATTAGTCTAATTCCCGAGATTGAGTGTTCTGCAGATTTTTGGAAAAAGTATGGATCCATCATTCCTCTCATGAAGCTTAGGATGAAGGAGGGTATTCTCTCGACCTTGGTCTAGTTCTATGATCTGATGTATCATTGCTTTACTTTACATGATTATCAGTTGATGCCTACACTAGAGGAGTATTCTTATCTATTGGATTTACCTATTACCGATCGTGTTCCTTTTTCTAGTTTGGAGGGTGAGCCAAAACCACACGAGATTGCTGCTTTGATCCATCTGGGGAAGTCTGAGGTTGAAGCCCATATGACTACTAAAGGAGGGATTAGAGGATTACCAACTCAGTTCTTATTGGAGAAAGCTCGTTACTTTTCCAGGATGAAGAGTACAATCGCTTTTGAGGCCATCTTTGCTCTACTTGCTTATGGGTTGTTCTTATTTCCTAATGTGGATAAGTTTGTTGACATTAATACTATCAAGATCTCCATGATTGGAAACCCAGTTCCTACATTGTTGGGTGATGCTTATTACTCTATTCATCTTCAGAATTCTTATCATGGGGGAATGATTATCTGTTGCACACCTCTGTTGTACCGATGGTTTATTTCTCATATGCCTCAGTCTGATGCTTTTTGGGATGTCAGGAAGGAACCCCGTTGGGCTCCTAAGATCATGGAACTTACTCACTCAGATATTGATTGGTATCATCGGGCTTACCATGATGTAGATATTGTCGACAGTTGTGGAATTTTTCTAATGTACCTCTTCTTGGTACAAAGGGAGGAATTAACTACAACCTTGTTCTTGCACGACGACAGCTTGGTTATCCGATGAGGGATAAACTAAATAGTATTCATTTGAGTAGTTTCTTCCTGAAGGAGGGAGAAACCATAAGGAAGCTAGGGAGAAGATTGCGAAAGCCTGGCGTCACATTCATAGGAAGAGTAGGAAAGATTTGGGACCTAGGGGGACTATTTCTTTGGAGCCTTATCTTCAGTGGGTCCAAACGAGAGATATTCAATTGAAGATTCTGTATTCCCGGGAAGCACCTATGCCTGATTTATTTGTGAAGACTACTCCTCCCCTATTGGATGATGTGGAAGAGCTACAACTTACTTTGGTCAAGATGCAACAGAAAAAGGAGGCTTGGAAGAATAAGTGTCAAACTTTAAATATTTCCTACAGAGCAGACTTGAAGGAGAAAGACGACTTGATTGAGATTCTTGAGAGTCGGGATGTAAAGATAATGGAGAGGAAAGGGGATTTATTTTCTCCTAAGCCTCAGTCAGATGCTAGTTGCTCACTTCCTGATTCAGGTGATTGGAATGAGGTTTCCACTAGATATGCGGAAGAAAACCAGAGGTTGAAGGCTCCGATTTCCAGGCTTACAGGGAAGCGCCAACGTATAGAGTGATCTCCATCAGCTTTACTTCTTAGGGTTTTAGACTTTATTTTCATCTTGTACTTGGGATTATTGAAACTTGTAATCCATTTTGAAGTTATTATAATAAAAAAATTTAGTATTTCAAATGTGTTATTACTTTGATATTTGCAATGTGTCTATAAACCTTTAAGTCCCTTGAAATATTAATAATAAAATAAATCTTGTGCATTGCATATCATACATCATATTGCACATATTTCTTGCATTTATTGTGCATATCCAGGTGTCTTACCAAGCTTCTTTACTTCGTTCAGCAAGTTGTCTCACCACTACAATACTCGAGCTAATTTCAGAAGGAAGATGGACAACTTAGAACAAGAGAATCGCGAGCTGCGCGAGGAAGTTTCTGCTCTGAAGGCCGCATGGCCAATCTCACTGAAGCTCCGACCGTTCTTGTGTCTGTTATTCCAGCTGATGTTCAGAATCGCATGCCCCAAGGTTGTCCGTGAGGAATTCCAAAGAACTTTGTGCCTGAAGATTTCAATCTTCGTCCTCAAGTTACTCCAGTTGTTCAGACTACTGTTACTCATGCACCTCCTATGGTGCATGCTACTCCTACTGCACCTCCTTCGGTGAATATGGTCCCATTTGCTAATGATGACATGTATCGTCCTTTCCCTACACCAAGTTAAGACTTGGGTCTCTATGATAGAATAGATGATTTTCAAGATCAGTTTGACAAGATGCAGACGGAAATGAAGGCCCTCAGGGGGAAAGAATTGTTCGGGAAAAATGTGAATGATTTATGCTTGGTCTCGAATGTCAAGATACCTACGAAATTTAAAGTCCCGGAATTCAAGAAGTACAACGGAAACAGTTTTCCTCATGCTCATCTTGTGATGTATGTAAGAAGAATGTCTACCCATACGGATAATCAACGTATGTTGATTCACTTTTTTCAGGATAGTTTGACTGGTACTACGCTGGAGTGGTATATGAGTTTGGACAACGCCAATATCCATACTTTCAACGAATTTGGAGAAGCATTTATCAAACAATACAAATACAACATGGACATGGCGCCTGGCCGTGATCAACTCAGGGCCATGGTCCAGAAGGATAGGGAATCATTCAAAGAATATGCACAAAGATGGCGTGACGTAGCCGCCCAGGTGATTCCTCCCATGAAAGAGAAGTAGATGACTAAGATTTTCCTTAAGACTCTGGGTGCTTTCTACTACGAGAGGATGGTAGCAAGTGCGCCAAATGACTTTACTGAAATGGTAGGCATGGGTATCCGTTTGGAAGAGGCTGTAAGAGAGGGTCGTTTAACAAAAAGTGAAAGTTCCGAAAGTACGAAGAAGCCATCCTATGTGTTTTCCAAAAATAAGGAAGGAGATACAAATGTTGTTATGCAATAGAGGAGGGTTAATCCTCCTAGAAGATATTATCAGCGTCATTAAAAAGTCGCATCAGTAACTCCAATTATTGGTGTAGCTCCAACCACCATTGCTTATCAGAGACCATCCCATCAGGGGAATCAATGGTATAATCAGAGAAGGGAGGGTTATGACCCTATCCCTATGAGCTATACATAATTACTCCCGACATTAATTCAAAAGAAGTTGGTTTAGACGAGACCACTTCCCGTTATACCATCACCGTTGCCTTGATATTACAAGGCAGACCAAACATGTGTTTTTCATCAGGGAGCACCAGGGAACAATGTTGAGAACTGTTATCCTTTGAAAACTGAAGTACAAAATTTAGTGAAGTCTGGTATCTTGTCCTTCAAAGATGTTGGCCCTAATGTGAAAGATAATCCTTCGCCCAAGCATGGAGGAGCAAATGTTGTGAACATGGTGGCCGGTTGTCTAGGCGACTTCTGGATTTTTGATATTAAATTGGTTAGAGGGGATTTGTTAAAAATGCATGTAGACCTCTGAATTTAGCTACTATACACATGACCATGCCGGTTGTGCCATTTACAGTACGGATATACAGGATTGTGACAAGATAAAGGCTGATTTGCAGGAGATGATGGACGAGGGCTTCATCCACATAATCAGGCCTAGGGCAGAGTATGAAGAGGAAGTAAACATGGTTTCTGGATGTCCTGGAGAGTTCAAAATCTTTGATGTGGAATATATGAATGAGGATCTTGTAAAATTGCATGTAATTTCTGCCACATTGCTGGCGAGGTAGAACATCGGTATGGATCTTGCCAAATTTGCTGTCGGGACTCCCAAGGATGTTCAATTGTAAGGAAATGTGTTCAGTTGTTGTTGGATAATGGAACTATCAAGGTTACAGGCCCAAGGGATGATTACCATGAGGTTAATGAGATTGAGGTTTGTTTGGCTGAAGAAGAGTCAGATGATGAGTATGCCTATGTGGATGAGTTCTTCTCCTCAGATGAAGATATGTTTTCCAGAGATGACTCTGTAATGACTGAATGTGTTGAAGAGGGAGTAAATTTATTGTGCCTTGTTTTGGTGCACCTACCCCTTTTGAAGTTGAATATCATGGCAAGCCAGCTATTACTCCATTGGTGATTAGTTTTCCGGGTCCTGTCCCCTACAAGTCAGACAAGGATGTACCCTACAAATATAATGCTAAAATTTTAGAGGATGGTGTGGAAGTTCCCATCCAACCAATGCCTAATGTTGGAAATATTGTTGAGACTAGCAGAGTGACCCGCAGTGGTCGTGTATTTGCACCAGTCGTTCGTGGGGATGTTAGTACTGGAAAGAAAGTTGTGGAAGATGTTGAACCCAAGAAGGTTGTAGGTGAATCTAGTGGAGCTACGCTAGAAAAAGAGGTGGATGATATTTTGAAGATAATCAAGATGAGTGACTACAGAATTGTAGATCAGCTACTGGAGACTCCTTCAAAAATATATATCTTGGCTTTATTGATGAACTCCTCTGCTCACAGAGAATCTTTGATGAGCGTATTGGACCAAGCTTTCGTGGAAAGTGATATTCCTGTAGACCAATTCAGCAGTGTGGTATGGAACATTACATCATGTAATAACCTGAGCTTCTGCGATGATGAATTTCCCGATGAAGGAAGGAATCATAACCTGGCCCTCTATATATCTATGAATTGCAAGAATGATTCATTATCCAATATGCTGATTGATAATGGATCCACTTTGAATGTTATACCGAAGAGCATGCTTATGAAGTTGAAATATCAAGGGACGCCCATGCGCCCAAGTGGAATTATTGTGAAAGCGTTTAATGGATCAAGGAAATCTGTTATTGGTGAAGTGGACTTGCCTATTCATATAGGCCCACATTTGTTTCAGATTACTTTCCAGGTCATGGACATTATACCCGCTTACAGCTGTTTGTTAGGACGATCGTGGATACATGAGGCAGGGGCTGTCACTTCGACTTTACACCAGAAGTTGAAGTTTGTGCGTGAAGGAAAAGTGGTAATTATAAATGGAGAACAAGAATTATTGATATCTCATTTGTCCTCTTTCAGCATTGTGGAGGTAGATGAAGCTACTGTTGGAACCCAGTTCCAAGCTTTACCTATTGATAATATAAGAGGAAATGAGAATTCTATGGGTTCGTTTAAGGATGCTCAACAGGTTGTGCGTAATGGCCATAGTGAAGTATGGGGACATATTGTTGATCCATCTGTAAACAAGAATAGAGCTGGCTTGGGGTTCTCTGTGAAGAATGACAAAGGTAAGAGAATGAAGCCGAAGTCTGCTGCAGGCAGGTATCAAGACTTTTTTTGTAGCGGGAGTTATCTTCATCCAACTGTTTCTAGGATTAATGCCATTATGGAAGATGAAGCAGAGCCAGAAATGCCAAATTATGTGATGCACGGAGTAAGGGTTCAGAACTGCATCACCATTGATGTTCCCTCTTGCATACATATTTCAAAGTAATTTTTTTTTGTTAATATTTTTGAAAAGCTTTCACTCCTCCCAAGGTGAAAGTATTGATATTGTATGGGCTTATCGGTTTGCTTTGATCTTTAAAATCAATAATAAAAGTTGTCTTTGTTTCCCAAATTGTGTTTTTCTTTTTTTCTTTTTTCTTAGAAAATGGTAATCAGAAAAAACCTTTCAAAATAAATAATAACTGAAATTCAATCTGCATGATCATTTATTATATGTGTCAGTTTCTAAAAGCAATCATAAATCATATGTGCAAATTAATTAAAAAACTCGTTGAATGCAATGACCCTGCACCCTCTCCCAACTTTGAATGTCATGTCTATGGGGCCGAAGAAGAAGACTATGATGAGATTCTAGAAGAGGTCTCACGGTTGCTTGAGCGTAAGGAAAATTCCATTCATCCATATAAAGAGCCATTAGAAGTAATCAATTTGGGTTCAAAATAAGATCTGAAGGAAGTCAAGATTAGAGCATTATTGCATCCTGATGTGAAGAGCAGGTTGATTAAGATGTTGAAAGAGTATGTGGATATTTTTTCTTGGTCTTACCAAGATATGCCTGGTTTAGATATTGATATTGTAGAGCAACGTTTGCCGCTGAAGCCAGAGTGCCTGCCAATCAAACAAAAGGTGCAAAGAACTCACCCAAATATGGCAGTGAAGATCAAAGAAGAAGTTCTAAAGTAGATTAATGTCGGTTTTCTTATGACATCAGTGTACCCTCAGTGGATTGCCAATATTGTCCCAGTACTGAAGAAAGACGGAAAAGTTCGCATGTGCATAGATTACAAAGATCTAAATAAAGCTAGTCCAAAAGATGATTTTCCATTGCCACACATTGATATGTTAGTGGATAGCACAACAAAATTCAAAGTTTTCTCGTTCATGGACTGATTTTCTGGGTATAATCAAATAAGGATGGCTCTTGAGGACATGGAAAAAACAATGTTTATCACACCCTGGGGAACATTCTGTTACAGAGTGATGCCCTTCGGGTTGAATAACGCTGGTGCAATGAACTAGAGGGCTATGACAAACCTATTCCATGATCTGATGCACAAGAAAATTGAGGTATATGTTGATGATATGATTGCTAAATCCCAGACTGAAGAAGGGCATGTAGATGATTTGTTGAAGTTGTTTCAGCGTTTGAGGAAATATCGTCTCCGCTTGAATCCAAATAAATGTACCTTCGGTGTTTGGTCAGGGAAAATAATTGGGTTTCATTGTTAGCCAGAGAGGGATTGAAGTTGACCTTGATAAAGTTAAAGCAATTCAAGAAATGTCAGCGTCGAGAACTGAAAAGTAAGTCAGAGGGTTCCTCGGGCGTTTGAATTATATTTCCATATTTATTTCCCACATGACTGCAATGTGCGAACCAATCTTTAAGTTGTTAAAAAAAGATCAAGGTTGTGAGTGGACAGATGACTGCCAAAGGGCATTTGAAAGTATTAAAGAATATCTGCTTAAACCTCCTATCTTGCTCCCTTCTGTTGAAGGAAGACTGTTGATTATGTATCTGACAGTGTTAGATAATTCCATGGGCTATATTCTAGGACAGCGAGATGAAACAGGGAAGAAAAAGTACGTCATTTATCATATCAGTAAAAAGTTTACTGATTGTGAGTCGCGGTATTCCATGCTGGAAAAAACATGTTGTGCTCTGGCCTGGGTGGCAAAACATTTGCGGAAGTATATGTTGAATCACAATACTTGGTTGATCTCCAAAATGGATCCAATCAAGTACATTTTTGAAAAGCCTGCTCTTACTGGGTGAATTTCCCATTGGCAGATGTTGTTATCTGAATATGACATCGAATACCTCACTCAAATAGCTATTAAAAGAAGCGTGTTGGCAGATTATCTTGATCACCAACCAGTTGATGATTATCAGTCTGTGAAGTATTATTTCCCCGATGAGGATGTGATTTTTCTGAAAGTGAAAGATTTTGATGAACCATTGCCTGAGGAAGGTCCTGATCCTGAATCTCTATGGAGCATGATATTTGATGGAGCAGTGAATGCTTATGGTAAAGGAATTGGTGTTGTGATCGTCACTCCACATAGATCACACATTCCTTTTACTGTAAGGTTGACATTTGATAGTACTAATAATATGGCAGAATATGAGGCTTGTATCATGGGTCTCGAGGAAGCTATTGATCTCAAAATTAAAATTCTAGATGTGTATGGCCATTCAGCTTTGGTAATAAATCAGATTAAAGGAGAGTGGGATACTCGTCACCACGACTTGATCCTTTGCAAAGATTATGCTAGAATATTGTTACCCTTCTTTAATAAAGTTGAATTCCATCACATCCCTAGAGACGGAAATCAAATGGCGGATGCTCTGGAAACTCTGGCTTCTATGTATCAAGTGAATACTTGGAATGATATACCTCGAATTATAGTTCGGAGACTGAATAGGCCCGCTCATGTGTTTAAAACAGACGAGGTAGCGAATGAGAAACTTTGGTATTATGATATCAAGCATTTTCTCCAGACTCAAGAATACCCAATTGGTGCTTCGAATAAAGATATAAAGACATTAAGAAGATTGGTTGCCAGTTTCTTCCTCAGTGAATATGTGTTGTACAAGAGAAATTATGACATGGTCTTGCTTGGATGCATGGATAGACACGAAGCAGACATGTTGATGCATGAGATTCATGAAGGTTCATTTGGCACTCATGCCAATGGACATTCGATGGCTAAAAAGATGCTAAGGGCAGGTTACTATTGGCTAACAATGGTATCTGACTGTTACAAATTTGCAAAGAAGTGACATAAATGCTAGATTTATGCGGATAAAATTCATGTGCCTCTGACACTTCTCAATGTTATTTCTTCCCCGTGGCATTTCTGTATGTGGGGTATTGATATGATTGGAATGATAGAACTTAAAGCTTCGAATGGACACCATTTTATCTTGGTAGTAATTGATTACTTCACCAAATGGGTTGAAGTTGCTTCATATGCTAATGTTACTAAGCGGGTGGTAGTGCATTTCATTAAGAATAATCGCATATGTCGGTATAGTGTGCCGAGCAGAATTATCATCGACAATGGCTTGAATCTGAACAAAAAGATTACGACAGAACTTTGTGAAGAATTCAAGATTGTCCATCACAATTCATCTCCGTACAGGCCGAATATGAACGGGGTTGTTGAAGCTGCTAATAAGAATATCAAGAAGATCATCTAGAAGATGTTTGTTACTTATACAGATTGACATGAAATGCTCCCTTTTGCTTTACATGGATATCATACATTTGTCCGCACTTAAACAGGAGCAACCCCGTTCTCCCTTGTGTATGGAATGGAAGTGGTGCTCTTAATCGAGGTTGATATTCCCTCTTTGTGTGTGTTAATGGAAACTAAGTTGTCAGAGGCTGAATGGGTCCAGAATAGTTTTGACCAATTGAATTTGATCGAAGAGAAGATAATGACAGCTTTGTGTCATGGGAAGTTATATCAGAAGAGAATGAAGAAAGCGTTTGATAACAAGGTCAAACCTCGTGAATTCAGAGAAGGCAACCTTGTGCTCAGGAAGATCATGTCTTTTAACGCTGATTCTAAGGGCAAGTGGACTCCCAATTTTGAAGGCCCATATGTTGTCAAGAAATCCTTCTCTGGCGGTGCATTAATTCTTGAAACTATGGATGACGAGGAGTTCCCACGTCCCATGAATGCCGATGCAGTCAAGAAATACTTCACCTAAAGAAATAAAAGAACATCTCGTTAAGTTGAAAAGCTGAAAGGGCGACTTAGGCAAAAAAGAGCGTCTCGGTAGGCCGAAAACCCGAAAGGGCGGTCTAGGCAAAAATTAGAGACATAAACAAAATAAAATTTCCCACTAAGTTGAAAACCCGCAAGGGCATCTTAGGAAAAAAGTTAGGGACTTTCTTGGCAAGTAATTGCATCAGACAAGACTTGATCATTGAAGCAACAATCTTCTTATATCCTCACCATACTTCAACAGAAGCTGCTGCTCAGAATTTTAAAGTTGTTAGAGGGAATAGTGGTCATTGTATCTCAATGTATCTTTTCTATTATATATTACCATTTTCCGAACTTTGTAATCATCTGTGGAGTCTCGCCATTCCCAGACTACCATTCTATCAATAAAATTTGAGCTTTTACCCAATTATTTGTAATTCTTATTTTATTCATCTTACGAAGACTCCATTTATTATTGATAATCATTTTCAAAGCAAAAATATTAAATAACAAAATTATTTTTCAAAAAGAATTTACAACTTACTTTTACTTTAGAATTTGTGATTGAAGAGGAAAACAAAAGTCGTAATCCCAGGAATGGACGAACTCCAATAATTTTGGAAAGATTTGTTTCCCCTAGTAAGGTTTTCTCAGGTCGTTTTCGCTAGTATGCACATGATTTTTGTATATTGAAGACGATACCAATTGGCGTAAGGTGCAGTATTGGGTTTGTGATCGTAGTGTCCCCAGTCAAGTCTTGGTTCTTTTTTGCTTTTTAGGTTTGCATGGTCCAAAGCCTCTTTCCCAGATTCCCCAGCAAAGTCTTCCCTCATATGACAAAAGGTCTTTTTCCCTTGGTGTGCTGAGATGGAACTATTTATAAAATGTCGCTCTTTCTGCAGTATTGGCATTATTGTTGGTATTTATTTCTCAGACAACTAGACCAGGGCAGTATATTTTCTAAGAAGTGTTGAGACAGTTGTCAACCCTTTGGGTTTTCACCCGCCAAGTGTTGGGTTTGATTTAAAATCCCCATGAGTTTTCCCTTTTTCTATAATGTTGACTTCTTGATTCCCCAGAAAGGCTATCCTAGGGCATCTTTCATTGGAATAAGTTTGCATGATATGAAGACTCAATCCAAGATTCCTCAGTGAAGGCTTCTCTATTTGATAGAAGTCTTTTCTCCCCGTGCATGTTAAGATTTGACTCATTTACGAAGCATCTCCCTTTTGTAAGTACTTGCATTTTGTTTGATTTCCCGATAATTAGGCAAGGGCAATGTTTTATTTAAGAAGTGTGAGGCATTTGTCAGTTTTTTAGGTTTTCACCCACCAAGTGCTGGGTTTGATTTAAAATCCCCATAAGATTGATTTATTGCTGTAATGTTTGACTTCTTAACTCTCCACGTTGTTATCCCCATGAGGTTTCATACTTTTTCCCCAGAGAAGTTGGTGCAATACCCATGCTCAACATTGAAGAATGTATCTTAGTTTCCACTTGACGATGTGGTGTTTTCCTCCCCAATAAAGTCAGCACGAGGTCCCCAGTTGATGTCTTGATGATAAGGCGTTATCCCCTCTAGTGAAGTCTGCATGATATTTCCCCAATAAAGTCAGCTCGAAATCCTCAGTTGATGTTTTGTCGATTTGGTTTCCATATGCCTTATTTAAAATCAGTATTGCAATCCCCAGTAGAAGTGCGGACCGTGAAAACATTTGTTTCCCCATTGAAGTCTGTGTGTTATTCCTCGGTGAAGCCTGTAGAAGGATGTTATATCCTTGTATTTGTATTGTTTTATCGCTATGATTTGATTATTTCCGGATTGTGTTCTCTCCCAATGAAGTTAAGCCGCGAAATAGGATTTTTTTCCTCAGTTAGTGCTTATTTGTTCTTATGGAATATTCATCTTGGATTTGATTTAACCGAGTGTTGATTGTGCCTGAGTTGGTTTTGCCTGGTTACTCCCAGTTTTATATGCCTATTTTGTCAGCATATACATGATAACACTCATACATTCATACTTACATCATGCATAGTTAAATTTATCAAATCATTTATCATTCACATTCGTTAATTTTTTGTTGACATATTACCCTATTTTGTAGAAATGTGTTGTCCTCTCTCCAATAGAGTGTTGGCCTTAAGCAAAAAGTGTGTATCCTTTCAATTTCCCCATTGAGTTATCCCTCGCGGAAGATTTTTGCTTTAACTTTCCTGTACAGCTCTTTGTCTGGATAGATTGGATTTCCCTCTTGAGTTTATTTCTCAAAGGATGTATTTTGGTTGACTGTCTCATTCTAGTTTTTTTTCTGGTTTGAATCTTTGTTCCTCAGCAATATTATTACTTTGGATTTCCGCAAGCTTCAAGCATTGGTTTGAGAATGCCCATTTATTTTGGCACGAGAAAACTTTTATCTCCTCAGCAGGAATATATTGGCATTTCCCAAGGAAGTTGTACTTCATTCCCCAAGAAGTCATGATTCATTCCCCAGGAAGTCATGATTCATTCCCCAGGAAGTCATATTTCTTTCCCTAGGAAGACATATTGCTTTCCCCAGAAAGTCATTTTTACAATCCTTCCCATAACAGCAAATAGCAGGTCTCTTTATTTAAGACAACTTATATACTACCCTTTCCAAGCGGAATGCCTTGGTTAAAGAAGAAGTTGAGACCCGTTCTAGGTTAAACGCCAGAATTTTGGGTAAACTTGTTATCTTTTTGCTACCCTCAGTGGATGTTGGTAGTTCACCGTCAGTGAATGTCGGTGCTATGATATTTCTTTCCTCTCTACCTTCAGTGAAAGTTGGTAGTTCACCATCAGTGAACGTTGGTGATTGTTATCTTTTTGCTACCCTCAGTGAACGTTGGTAGTTCACTGCCAGTGAATGTCGGTTCTATGATATTAATTTCCTCTCTACCTTCAGTGAAAGTTGGTAGTTCACCATCAGTGAATGTTGGTGATTGTTATATTTTTGCCACCCTCAGTGAATGTTGGTAATTCACCGCCAGTGAACGTCGGTTCCATGATATTTATTTTCTCTCTACCTTTAGTGAAAGTTGGTAGTTCACCATCAGTGAACGTTGGTGATTGTTATCTTTTTGCTACCCTCAGTGAATGTTGGTAGTTCACCGTCAGTGAAATTCGGTGCTATGATATTTATTTTCTCTCTACCTGTAGTGATAGTTGGTAGTTCACCATCAGTGAATGTTGGTGATTGTTATCTTTTTGCTACCTTCAGTGAATTTTGGTAGTTCACCGTCAGTGAATGTCGGTACTATGATATTTATTTTCTCTTACTACCTTTAGTGAAAGTTGGTAGTTCACCATCAGTGAACGTTGGTAATTGTTATCTTTTTGCTACCCTTAGTGAACGTTGGTAGTTCACCGTCATGGAACGTCGGATCTATGATATTTCTTTTCTCTTACTACCTTTAGTGAAAGTTGGTAGTTCACCATCAGTGAACATTGGTGATTGTTATCTTTTTGCTACCCTCAGTGAATGTTGGTAGTTCACTGTCAGTGGACATCAGTGCTATGATATTTCTTTTCTCTCTACCTTCAGTGAAAGTTGGTAGTTCACCATCAGTGAACGTTGGTGATTGTTATCTTTTTGCTACCTTCAGTGAATGTTGGTAGTTCACCGTCAGTGAACATCGGTGCTATGATATTTCTTTCCTCTCTACCTTCAGTGAAAGATGGTAGTTCACCATCAGTGAACGTTGGTGATTATTATCTTTTTTCTACCTTTAGTGAATGTTGGTAGTTCACCGTCAGTGAACCTCGGGTCTATGATATTTCTTTTCTCTCTACCTTCAGTGAAAGTTGGTAGTTCACCATTAGTGAATGTTGGTGATTGTTATCTTTTTGCTACCCTCAGTGAATGTTGGTAGTTCATTGTCAGTTAACGCTGGTGCCATGATATTTCTTTTCTCTCTACCTTCAGTGAAAGTTGGTAGGTCACCCTCAGTGAATGTTGGTGATTGTTATCTTTTGCTACCTTCAGTGAACGTTGGTAGTTCATTAACAGTGAACGTCGGTGTTATGATATTTCTTTCCTATCTACCTTCAGTGAAAGTTGGTAGTTCATCGTCAGTAAACATCGATGCGTGTCTCTCTATCTTCAGTGAACGTTGTTAGCTCATTGTCAGTGAACGTAGGTGTTGTTATTCTTTTCTCTTTCTACCTTCAGTGAACGTTGGTAGTTTCGCCTTTAGTAAAAGTTGGTGTATTCTTTGATATTTTGCCCTTCTCTATGAGTCGGGTCTTTTTGACTCACCAGTGATTTATTTTCCTGGTCGGGTTTCTCTTTTGATCCTTATTTTCCTTTGCTACATCCCCAGTGGTGTTTTGCATCCCTTTGAAGTTGTTCATATGCATTCATACTCATAAGCATTGTGTGGTATCTTAGGGCCAAAAATAGGGTTTGTTTTATATTTAAGTATCTTCGATCACGTCGACACGAAGATTTTTAACCTTTGTATCTCTAGATTGAAGAAACTTAAATAAGGGCAGCTGTTGTACCCCAATTTTCTCCCCAAAGATCCCTTCATCATACCATATTGATTCAATCACAACGAGATCACATTAGGGCTTTTAGTTCTCTTCCCTATCTTTAGCTTTGCTCTTTGAGGAATCACCAAGCACCTTGACTTGTTTTTTTTATTTTGTGATCATGCATGTTTTGTTTTGACTTTCCTTTTAATTAATAAAATGAAATGTTGGTTTGTCTTACTTGTTAATGATGTATGCAAAGGCAATGTGGCTTAGCAAGTTGATCCATGGGTTCATGAGTTTATTTCCATGCCCTAGTCAGTAAAGATTGAGAAATTCAAACCTCGCCATTGAAATTGTTTTGGAAGAAATGACATGGCAAGGTTTATTTTGGTTCACCACATTTCAAAGTTATCAAGATTGATTCAAAAGTACAAGGGGTTTATTGAAGGAGTTGTCATGGTTGGACAAGGCCTTGTTCCCATTGGTCACAAGTGCATATTTCTCTTAATTCTCAAGATATGGAAGTTTTTTTGGTTGTTACAAGTTCTCATTATCATCCTCAACAAATTCTATCTACAAAGAAAGAGTGTTGATACAATAAGGTTGTTTAAAATTGTCAAAGTTCCTCAAAGAATTTTCTTGATCTAGGAGCTAGGGTTTTGAACATCAAAGAAGTATATCTTTCTCATCTTTTGGTATTTTTGTGTGATTCCAAAAACATACTTCTATTAAAAGGGTTATTAACAAATCACTTCAAAATTTTCAAGGAGTTTTCATGTGGAAGAAGCTTGATGATGAAAAAAGATTACAAGTCCTCCAGATGAACCCCGAACTTCCCATGTGTGACTTCAAATGATCATAACTTGGTCAATTTTTATCACCTTGAGCCCACTCATTTTCCATAATGATCTTTATGATGTGAACTTTATTCCTTCTTTTATGTGCAAAGTGAGAAAATGGATGAAAGATGCCCTAAGGATACAAAATATTATAGGTCATTTCATGATTTATTTCCAACTTCAACAATTCATAACTCAATTTTTTGAGATTTTGAATGGTTCAAGTTTAAAAATGTCATTCAAGAGGTCTATTTCATACCATATTTTTTGGCCAAGAGCAATTTCCAACAGGAAGGCCATGTTTGGATGCAAAACATTATAGGTCACTTTTGAAGAAAACTTGAAATATTTCTAAGTATGGAAAGTCAACTTCTTTTTCCCAACTTTGACTCATTGCAACTTCCAGCTCAAACATCCATTTGATCCCATTCTTTTCCCATTTCAAAGCTTGTAATCTCATCTTTCTAAAGCATCAAGAACTATGTCTTAAGACCCCTTGAGTTGAGTATACCATTGATTTGAATTTGGTAACTTGAAACTGAAGTTTCATCACAAGTTAGATTTTGAAATCTTTGTTTTGGCTTCTAATCCCAAGTTTTCCATGCGTTCTTGCTTCTAATCATGTTTAGCAACTTTCCAAAGGCGTTTAGCATCATGAAATGCACGATTTGGCTGAGTTTTGATGCTAAACAAGTCACACGTTGTTCATGATGCAGACCCATACAAATTCCCTCCAAATTGCATCATTCACCCTTAATTTTGATCCCATTTGTTTCTGCTATAAATACATGAGCTATCCCATTCGTTTTCTCAAGCTTGAACAGCCAAAATCACCCTGCCAAATTTGCTCCATAACTCACTTTTCTGCAACTTCGAAATCTTTAATCAAGCCTTTTTCAATCCATTTTTTCTATCAATTCACCTTCCCTGATCTTCCCTGAAGCTAACCATACAATTACATTCAAGAATCGTGACCTATATTGATCCATAGAAGTCCAATTTCAGAGCTCTGAAACTTAACTTCAATAGGTAGATTCCTTCACCAATTCTCTCAAACTTTAATACTATTGTGAAGTTCTCATTTCCCTGGTTCTAGTCGCAACACTTGCTTTTAACTGGAAGCACGTTTTTACCCTGAAATTTCAAATCCTTTTTCAAAACTTTCCTTCCAAATTGCTTGAGCTACAATTTATATAAATTTTTCGCGATGGTGTTGTTGTCTTCGTCTTGATGAGACGAAGCAAATGGCATAGGTCTGAGCTTCTGATTTTACAGTTTGAGAGACCTGTATTTCACGTTGGCTGAAAGTTGAAGATGACCAACGTGTCATCTCCTAACCAATGATGGCGTGCCATTTGTATTTTTTGAAAATCTGATTTATATTTGATTCAGTGTTTTATTCAGTAATGACCATGATATGCACAGCGCGCCAGATCCCTTCGATTTGATTACTAACGCGTTTTGACTCTCATCCATTGGTCCACTTTTTTTTTACTTTATTTTATTTTCTGATTTTTATATTTAAATTGTTTTAAAATTCAAAAAACATCGAAAATTCATTTGAAGTCCAAAAAATCTGAAAAAATCTGAAAAATATTTTTGATTTTTCTCTTTCTGATTTTTAATTTTTTACAATTTTATTTTGTGTTTTGATATTTTTTTATAAATTTTCACTTTATTTGAATTGTTTTAAATGTTTAAAAATACTTTTATGTATTTTTAAGTTCTAGAAAAAATATGGAATGATCCAATGATATTGTGACAAAAATTGGTGATCTCATTTATTTTTTATTTCTGACTTTGTTATTTTTATCATTTTTTGGTTTATTTTACTCATTTATTTTAATTTTAAAAATAGTTTCTGACTTTAAAAAATTACCAAAATCTTTATAAAAATATTTGAGTTTATTCCTGATTTTTCTATGGTTTTACTTAATATTTCTTGATTAATTTGAACATAGTTGATATTTTTCTCTCTTATTTCTATTTTAATATATTTTTAAACCATTTTTTAATATATATATATATATATATATATATATATATATATATATATATATATATATATATATATATATATATATATATATATATATATATATATATATATATATATATATATATATATATATATATATATATATATATATATATATATATATATATATATATATATATATATATATATATATATATATATATATATATATATATATTAAATGTAATATTATTTTGTGATTATTCTTTTGCTGATCTTGGGTTGAATTTTGATCATGAACTTTTTTAACATCATTGGATCCATGGTGTTGAGTCTAACTCCATAAAAATGGATGAATGATTTTAATAATAGTTTGATTTAACTTTAATTCAAATGTGGTTCATATTCTTTCCTATCCTTCTTCATCTTATTCCTTTCTTATTGCACTAAGTATTATTGGAGCATGATCTCTATATCATGTCTCAAAACAAATGGTGCATAGATTGCTATTGACCGGCCTTAAAATAGGTTCGACTTCAATATAAGTCCACTTATAATTGCTTAACATAGCGCTAAATTTTGTCCTGATTCGAATAAATGATCATTCGTGGCCCAAACCTATGTTTGCAAGCCCAAGTATGTTAATTTGATCTCTTTGATTCAATAACCTTAAGATTCATTGTGTGGAGACTTTGGTTCTATCAATCCTCTAATGGATCTACATCACTTTTGGTAAATGCGGATTACTTAAATATCGTTGATCATTAAATGTTACTTTTGAGGATTCCAAAATGGATGATATACTTGACAAAAAGTAAATTCAACTTGTTGTGTAGAGGCTTTGGTTCTACTAATCCTCTAATGAGTTCCAAATGCAAGTTTCAAGATGGTCATCTAACTAACCACTAATTACTAATAATTGACTTTATTTTGTGTTTTTATTTTATTTTATGCTCTTTTATTTTATGCACCATTTACTTTAGCATTTAAATTTCATGCTATTTTCATCTTTGCTCCCTTGAGCACTTACTTTCTTGTCATTTTTATTTTGCTCACTTGAGATTTTCTTTTCTTTTTGAAGATACCTAATAATCAACATGAACCATAAAAAAGCTTTAATGATACTTGGACTATTTGGTTACTATCCTTGGCATTATGGAGTATTGGACTTCTTGGACTTAGGATTAGAAACCTTGGCCTATGTTGGAGACCTTGTGATCTTAATTGATTGTTTTGTCTGGAATTATTGAGGTTTACCTCAAGACATTGGGTTTTTTGTTTGTTTTGTGTGTAGGTTATTGTGATTACATACTTTGTTTGTAATATGGAATTCACCCGTATACAGCCGTTACTCTGCCCAATTTTTGTGAAGACTTAATACATTTGAAGTTTAGTTCTCTCAAGAGGTCTAGTATCTTTGCTTGCTTGGTTTCAATCCAAAGAATGGGAATTCTATCTTGACTCGTAATGTCAAGTATTGGCTTCTTGTTGGTTAGATGGTTCTTATCCCTATCTTTTACCTTATGCTTTAGGATAGTCTCTTCTTCTCCTCCCATCTTCTTTAATTTCAAAAATCTTCTTCCTTTTTTTGAAAACTCTTCTTATTTTGAAACTTGAACCATTTTCATAATAAACTTGGACCTTGGTCCATGCATTTTCAAAACATTTTTCATAAATAAACTCCAATCAACTTAATAATACCTTGACATTTTTTGTGAGAAGACTAAAAGTCAATCAATCTCATTTCAAATCATTTTGCCACTTTGGCTTTTTATTTTAAAACTTTTCTCAAAAGATTAGACTCTTGTCAATCCTTGTAGTGATGAAAACAACTATACTTCTACAATATGTAGTGAAGAGAGATATTTTCCTCTTGGGTGTTGAGTGAGGCACTGTTGATTTTAAAATCCAAGCCATATCCTCCACTTTGAGATGATGCAAATTCTCCTTTCTCATAATTGTGGGTAGTAAGTATGTTTTCCACACGGACAATGACGATGATGTCTTTTCTCAAAGAATTAACCAACACACTTGTTTTTTATTTAATTTGTAAAGAGGAACTACGTGTACCCTTATCCCCTATTTCCCCAAAGGTGGTATGTAGGCACTAAAGGTTCACAATCGAGACGGGTGAAAAAATCATAAAAAAGTATATATTTCTTTCCTCACCTCCACCACCTATTTTACACAACATTTTATAGTCAAAATATACAGATTTTTCAAAGAGGTTCCTGCAGAGTACCGTAAATGTTTAGGGTGCTAATAACTTCCCTTTGCATAACCAACCCCCTTACCTAGAATCATTCCCCCTCTTTTTGGGTTATTCGCTCTTTTCCCATTCCTTTGGAAACAATAAATTGCGGTGGCGATTTTATTTTGATCTGTATAAGTCTAGTCAATCCAATGGCTTAGTCTTAAACATTTCTACCGCTACATCGGGCGACGAAGGTGGTGTCACCGGGCGATGAAGCTTTTCTATGTCATTGTCAGATGAAGGTGGGGCGAGCCAAGGAAGGAAAATAGGGTGTTGGTCTCTGTGATGTGTCATCGGACGATGGATGGGCATCGCCGAGTGATGGGAGACAGAACTAGAATATTTGATTGAAATCTTGAAACTAGCATAACTTCAGTTCTAGAGCTCATAATGAAGTGTTGTTCGAAGCTGTGCATCGCTAGCGTAGTATACTATAGTTAGGTGAAATAAAATGAAGACTTAGGGGTATCTGCATAAGAAATAAGCTAGAGTAAGAATAGGTTCCCCGCGTTAAATCACAATGATGATCTATTTAACTATGATGATGCATTTTTATTATGATTATGTGATGATGTTTTGAGGATGCCTTGATTACATGAGTATACATGATAATTATATGAGTATACATGATGATGTTTATGTGATGATGTTGATTAATACGTGAATGATGATGCATATTGACTAGAGGTGGTCGTTTATATTTGTTATTACGCATCATGCATTCATGGGACAACTTTGGTCCGTTTTGATCATTTAGGACGTTGGTCCAGTGATTTAGGTTTGGTGATTTAGGACTTCGGTCCAGTGATTTGGTCTCAATCCCATTATGTGGATTTGGGATGTCATGATTTGCTCCAGTTCCAAGTGGGGATCGATCCTATGATTGGGGTCTTTGGAGGGTGATGGCCCAGTGTCCATCAAATGAATTGGTACCACATGCATGAGTCTTTGTCCTTGCATTACATCCTATGTGGCATTGTATGGTTCTTGAAATGATGATGTGTTGTTGTGTTGTGGAATTTGTATGATTGTTGATGTAATTGGAATATAATAGTGTTGAGTTTATGTTGTGATGCTTTTGGTTTATTATGCTATGTTGTTCCTTATGTATTTTATAATGATTATGATTTACTCACCCTTTCTGCTTGAATGTTGCCTCTATGTGGGTAACATGCAGGTAATTAGGAGTAGTTCCTAAAGGCATAGAAGAATAGCTTTGGAGCATGATTTGTTTTCGTTGAGTCTAGAAGGTCTTGCTCTGATATGTAACATTTGGGACGGGAACACTTTTTTTTTAAAACTATTTTGTTCTTGTTTTGTTATGACATTTTAAATTGTTTTCATGGAGTTTAAGTTGTGTTGAGTCGTGAACCATGAACTATGAAGTATTATGAAGTGTCTTTAATAAAGCTTGTTTTGAGTTCTGATTTCGTTGCATTTATGTGAAGTGTTGATAAATGCATATGTCACAAACGGTTTTGAGAACTCGTGTTACGGAGTAAGACTAGCACGTATGATTATTTCACGAATAAAATGTGACGCCCTTTTGTTGTATCACTCTGATATTATTTTTAATAATTTTGAATATTCCATTGGGTTTAGAAGAGTGTTGCATTGCCTTCTATGACCATACGAAGACACTATGTCAGTCCCTTGATATCTAATAGATAAGGCTAGTTACCAACTAATGATGTGGATAGTACTATATCTAATGGAGAAGGAAAATATCAAGAACGACCTTTAGTGGGTAAGACTCAACAAATTGCTTTCTTATAGCAGTTTCAAACAAACAAATTCATTTTTACACCTCACGTTTCAAAACAAATATTTTCAAAAAACACTTTGTATACATTCTTGAGGGCTGATACAAGAATTATTACAAAGTCTTCCTCACAATTGGCGTTCAAAATATTTTCAAACCACACACACACAAAGCAAGTTTAAAGTGAGCTAAGAAATTAAGAGCTTGTAGATAACTATAGATGAAAAGGGTGCTAACACCTTCCCTTTTCATAACTTACCCCCCAAACTCAAAATCTATCAAAGGTCTTTCTTGTTCTTTTCACCTTTCCTCATTGGATAAAAGAAAAGTCAGTGGTGACTCTTGCTATTTGCAACATCTGCGATAAAACTCTAAACAAGTCAGTTCTCCCACCGTATTACAGAACTAACAACTCTCCTGGGGAGAATTTTAAAAGAGGGGTTACCTTAAGAGTTTAAATCACTTTACTTGCTTAAATTGTGTGCTTTGTATGCTTTAACTTTAAGGGCTTGCTTGGGTTTATTATTTGAAAGGTATTACACTCGGATCTAGGGATGCCTTAGGTAAGTAGCAATAGATCATAAACATTGTACTGCGTAGACTGATATGGTTAATATGATGGCTGCAGTTAGTGTGACACTTTGGTTTGTATTGATGTTCCTTGAGTCAGTCAAGGATAACATTAGGATTCCGCATGGTGTTATTAACACTAACTTACTTTTAGAACCTTAATTGAGCCATCTTGGCCATTAGAAGGTAGTGAGATAGTCGGCTTTGGTGCGGTTTAAAGTTGGTTGATATTCGAAGCTACGCTCATTGAGATTTAACTCTCGGGATGTTTTAGTGGAAAATCAGTTTCCGTACTAAAATAAAGCCTTCAAGAAAGATTCGTGATATGTGATTCTTAGAACCTGGTTACTATTTTAGGACAGGTTGAGCCAACTAAACTTCAGTTGTGGGATGGGTACTTACCTATTGACTTCATGCAAGCCTTTAAACCTAAGGCTACTTATATGACTTTTTTGTATTCACTATCTAACAACTTGAATTCCCCGCATGATTTGTTTGTATAAACTCATTTGTTCTCATTACCTTACGCTTTTGCTTAGTGCATGGCATACACATCATGACATTTCATAACATAGCATTGCTACTTACCATTTCAAGGATCTTAGGGATTTATGGTACAATATTTGCAGGATTGTTATAAGCCAAATTTCTATCAAGGCGAAAGAGGATTTTTTTTCCTCTAGCCAGATGCCGTCAGGATCAATGTGCATTTTCTTGAGTCAGAGGCTATGACCCACTTGATATGGTGATCTTGATTCTTATAGAAGGACGTCCAAAGATGAAAACTCAAAGTTCTTCAGTAAAAAGCTGCAACTAAATTTAATTTCTAATGTTTCAAACTAGATCCCCTAAAGATCCTTGAAAACATTGCATACGCATCTACATACCATGTAATGGCATAACAGGTTTCCAAGACAGGTTTATTATCTCCTTGCTATTTATTTCAGCATAAATGGCTCTCGAACAAACAGTGAAAGATCTCCAGGCTCAGAATGTTCAGTTCCAAGATATGTTCATAAGCTTAGCCAAGGGGCAAGAAGAACTAAAGGCACTCATCGTCAAAGATAAGAAGAAGAAGAAGACAAAGAAACCAATTAGCATTATCAACATAAGGAGAAGACTTAGAGGTCAGGCTAAACAGGTCAAGCAGATCGAGATCCCAGAGGACAATGATAATGAACAGGATGACAATGATGAAAGTGATAAGCATGAGGAAAATAACAATCATGGTTCTGTCAAATACTCTATTGAAGAGGAAGAAGATTATTTTGATGAACAATATCCCCCTGCTGATGAGAAGTATAAGCTATTAGAAGAGTGTCTGAAAGCTATGGAGATCCAAAAGGTGCTTGGCTTGGACTTTGAAGAATTGGGTTTGGTCTTAGGAGTCGTCATTCCTCCCAAGTTCAAAACCCCTACATTTTCTAAGTATGACAGTGTTTCTTGCCCGAAGCTGCATTTCAGGTCATATGTTCGGAAAATCCAACCACACACTGCTGACAAGAAATTGTGGGTTCATTTCTTCCAAGAGAACTTGTCTTGAACACAGTTGGAATTGTTCTATCAACTAGAAGGGACCAATATTCATACCTGGGAAGATTTATCTGCCGCTTTCTACAAGTAGTACCAGTATAATAATGTTCTCGACCAACTCATATGCAATTGCGGAGTACGTCCATGGGCTCTAATGAAAGCTTCAAAGAGTACGCCCAAAAATTGAGAGATCTCACAGGCAGGGTTCAACCTCCTTTAGCTGACAGGGAATTGGTTTACATGTTCATGAGCACACTGGCAGGTCCTTTCTATAATCACCTACTTGGAAATTCTTCAGCCGGTTTCACTTAAATGATATTGACAGGGGAACATGTTAAGAATGGAATAAGAAGTGGTAAAATCCAGGTGCCTGCCTCTTCTGATACTCAGAAGAAGTCATACAACGGGAAGAAAGAGCCTAATGATGTGTACAGCCAGAAGGATCGTAATAAGAGAGACCACAACCAATATGTGGGGGCAGTACTGATCTCTAATCTCGCACTAGTGCAACAAAGACAACAAGGTAATCAACATAAGTAGAATACACCCAAAAGATAATTTACCAAAATCAACATGTCATTGGCTTAAGCGTTGCAACACATGTTGAAGGCAGAGTTGATTACATTGAAGGATCCTCCTTGAAATCCCAATACTTATGCTCCTAGATATCATTCCAATGAAAGGTGTGCATACCATTCTAATAGTCCTGGACATGATACGAATGTATGTTGGGCATTGAAGAACAAGATTCAAGATACGGTTGATGCTAAGGAGATTGAGTTTGACCCTCCTGAGACTCTGAATGTGATCACTGCTCTCATGCCAAATCATGACTAAGATTGAGAGTTTCCAGTTCCATTGAATTTTCAGTTATAATTTCTTTTGTTTGTTCAAACACTTATCTTTATGTCAAACTTTGTTTTTTTTCATTATTGCATTGCATATGTTTGTGTTGAATTAATCCATTCATTTTCACTATATTTAAACAGTGCTTTTTACTTCCTTTTTATGATATTCAACTCTCATTAAAATCTATAAGCCTTTAGAGGGAGGATGACAAAAACGATACTATAATCTCATACAATATGCTTTTGAACGGACCTTGCTGATGATGTACAGGCGTTGCTTCAATTCCTAAACAATGGAGATATAAGGAAGTTAATCCCTATTCAACCCCTTTGAGCCTAATAAGTAGGAGTTTTCTTTTTCATGTAAATTGAAACCCTTAATCATAACTTGGGGCACAGTAGTTTCTCAGTTAATTCAATTGTGCATTCAATCGCAAGCTTTTCCTTCGTGCACAGTAGGTAGTATCGAAGACATCCTTCCAAATAAAATTTTGGTGATGGTTCCTAGTAATCATTAAGTTGGGCAGTCATTATCTTTCAAAAGAAAAACCCGCTAAGTCGAAACCTATGAAGGAAACTTAGGAAAAAAACTAGGGCATTCCGCTGACTGTAATCTCAAACAAAATAGTTCAGGAAAAAGTTAGGGATAATAAAGTCAAAAATAGGTCGCTACAAATCCTCAACAAAAAAAAGATGTTACAAGAAAAAAATGAATGCCTTCTCAAATAAACTTTCGGTTTCTGAACCATCACCAAGTTTCAGTGCTATAATTCCAAATTCTATTGGAACATAATGTTGGTGTAAGCCCTAGAGGCTAATACTTTTGGTACTTGTATCGAATTATTTATTAATAATAAAATGCATTTCTTTATTATGTTTGCTTTCCAAAATAATAAAGTCCCTAGAATGGTTTATTGGTTTAATGAAATGTTAAGTGTGACTTAATCATGAGATCCCATTAAACATAAGAAACTATTCTTAAAGTATCCGTAGTCAAGCTTTAATGTGAAGTGGGATAACATTAAAGCATTAAGATTATTATGAAGATAGATTGATGATCACATCTCATGGATCATAGATAAGGAGTTATCAAGTCTTGGCATAGGTATGAATATTAGGAGTAATATTTATACTGGATTGACCCGCTATGAGAATACTACATAGAATGTTATGCAAAGTGTCATAAGTTATTCTCATGATGATAATGGTGTATACCACCCTTCGACCTGAAACCACTATGGACCCTAGATGTAGAGTCAAGTACTTTATTGCTGATCAAACGTCATCCGTAACAGGATGACTATAATGACGGTTGATGGGTACTTCACAAAACATGCTAAGGGACATGAGTGACCTAGATGGAATTTTCTCATCCTGCATAACAGGATAAATGTCTAAGGGCCCAATATTGAACTAGACAAGGGTGACACAATGTATGCCTTGTGTTCAATATACACATGAGGGCAAAAGGGTAATTATACAGCACAAATATTATCACGGAAAAGGTTTGGTCAGATCACATGACATTTTCGTGACTTGGGTAACAGTGATGTGTTGCTAGGTACCGCTCACTGTTTATTATATTAAATGTGTGATTTAATATAATTGCCAACGTCGCGAAAACCTACAGGGTCACACACATAAGGACAGGTTGATGAGAGATAGAATAAATAAGGAACATTGTAAGGTACGGTGCACTTAAGTGTAATACGGAAAGTGGTAAGGTACCACGTGGATAAGTGATATATGGTACATCATAAGGTATGATGTCCATAAGCTTAATTGGGCTTTTAGCTTATAGCCTTAATTGGGCTTTTAGCTTGTAGCCCACACGAGTGATTCTATAAATAGATCCCTTGTGATGAAGCAATTTCACTTGATGCAATTTCATTTTTGATTCTCTCTCTCACTCAAGGTTTCCGTTCGCGATCAGCTAGCACTGTGACCGGAAGCGATCTGTTCGTGTGGACTGAGTAGAGGCGTTGTTCTTCATCAACGCTCGTGATCACGAAATCAAAGGTCTGAATCGCCATAAGAGGTAAATATTTCTATCACTGACCATGCTCATTCGTAAGGATGCTAAAGGAAAATTTTATATTCCTCTGCGTTTTTGATCGCAATTTTCCTTCACATAAATGCATAGTTAACTGAGTATAGGACTGAAGGACATCATGGAGAACGAGTTGAGTACAAATAAACTTTGAGCCTTTATCCTTTGTTTCTTAAACCGTGAACCAGGCCACGCTACAACCCTTCAAAGTCCTAACTGAAGCATGAGTTAGTTCGAAAACATAATGTTACAAAAAGGTATCCTGACTCCTGTAAGACTTACTATAAATCCTGAGTTGATACCACATTCTTACAAAATTTTTTTTACTAAAAAATGTATTTTTTAAACTTCAAGATAGACATAAGCTTTGCATTTTAATACCACTGTTTACATATAACTAAGTGTTTGACAACAGAGAAATTTGCATAACGAATATTCAATGAATGAAAATCCTCCCAATGGACAAAATTACTTCAGAGGATGGGTCAAAGAGAAAGACACTTCTAGTAACACGCCTTTCATGGACACAGTTGGTTATAAATCAAGGGGCATGACATGTTATTATCCAACTCATTTGTGGCAGTCAAGTTAAGATTCAAAGAATCTCTCAAAAGTGTTGAATTTCCAGGGGGAGATCTCCATCTAAATCACTTGGGGCATGTTACATTGATCATGAGTTTCAGTAAAAAGCCATTATGAAAATTGAATCTTTGGTATCACCGAATTTCTTGTCTATGTCAGCAATATTAGATGGTGTCATTCTGCCGTGACAGTTCTTAGAAAAATACTGAGGAAGGTCAAGACTATCAGAAACCTAGTAATCAACAGTTTATCAATAACTTTAAACATCAGGTGCACCAGACTAATCCCATGGTAAAATGGACTCTTGCATACGAAGGGCCACGTATGATCAAGAAAATAGTTTATGACAGTGCTACAACACTTACTACTATGGACAATGAAAATTCCCTACGTCCTATGAATGTGGACATAGTCAAAACACTATGCATGAAAAAGAGACCCGCTAAATTGATTGACCTAGGCAAAAATAAGGGCATCCCGACGAACCAAAAGGGTTCGGGAAAAATTTAGGGACATATAAATAGAATTGTACACCCAGCAAGTCGAAAACCCGAGAAGGCGGCTTGGGTAAAAAAGGGTATCCCAATGGATTGAAAATCTAAAAAGACAGTCCAAGCAAAAGTTAGGGATTAAAGCGTACAACTATGTCCCGTTATCTCATACTTATTTATCAATCTGATCAGCATTTACTAAAGACTCTAGAAGTTGGGATAATGTTCAAGTCATCCACAAATCCCCATAGAACAATCTCCATGGAACTATCTCTACAGAGCTATCTTCACAAGCTCATCCCCAATAGAGATATATTCCCCAGCAAGTCTAATATGCCCTCAGACAGAAATTGGGGGCATCTTCCAGCAGTTCACCTCCATATCCCTGATGGATAGCTTGACATGATCATCTTACCTAATAGGTCCCCTAGAATATGAGGAGGTTTGATCATTTCCCCAGCATACAGTGGAGACTTCCTCAACGCAGCATATGAAATTTCAATCCCCATTGGAGTTTATTTCCTCAATACGGTCTACAGGATTTAATTCCCCAATGAAGTTTATTTCTCCAACGCCTTAAAATCCCTAATAAAATTATCTTCTCCATCAAAGTTGTCATCCCCAGAAGAGTTTCTATGGTATCTGAAACCTGGTTAGATATCGTGTAAGAGGAATATCCATCTCTTTTATCCCCAGTCAGGGTACATAAGAATCCTAGAATGCTTTTATCCCCAAGCAGAAGTCGAACATCCCCAGCGGAGTATCCTCAAACAGAAAGCGGAAATCCCCAGTAAGGTTGTTCTAAACAAAATTGAATAATTACTTTCTTCATCCCCGACAACAATCAGGGATTTATTTTCCCCAGCTAGACATTGTTACAAGAAGCTACCATACACTTCAATAACATATTGCATCCATACATCATTTATAAAATATCATAACATATGCATACGAAATGCATATAACATTCTCATTTATTTTGAGAGCATCATTACGCAATGCATTACAGACATCATGTTATTGCATAAAACTAACTTTGTCTTTTCAGGTTAGTTCCCGAACAGATAGAGATTGTTAATAGTTTATCATCTTTCAGATACAGTCAGACAGTGATTCATTCCGATAAACACATTTTTCAAATACAATCAGTAGAAGATTCTCTTCCAGATACACTCCAGATACGATCCATATATGGATGTCATTCTGATACTCATTATAGTACATCTTATAGATACAGTTCATATACGATCAAGATACAGACTCATTTTGATACTCAGTCTAATATGTCTTCTAGATACGGGTCAGATACGATCCAGATATAGATGTCATTCTGATACTCATTCTAGTACATATTTTAGATACGGGTCAGATACGATCCAGATATGGATGTCATTATAATACTCATTCCATTACATCTTCTAGATACGTGTCAGATACGATCCAGATATGGATGTCACTCTGATACTCATTCCAGTACATCTTCTAGATACAGGTCAGATACAATTCAGATATGGATGTCATTCTGATACTCATTCCACTATATCGGGTCAGATACAATCTAGATATGGATTTCATTCTGACACTCGTTCCATATTCTCTTCTAGACACGGTTCAAATACGATCGAGATGGATTTCATTCTGATACTCATTCTGATATATTCTTCAAATAAAGTCAAGACATAGACTCATTCTAGAACACCATTCAGATACAATCAAGACATAAGATTCATGCTGACACTCCCCAGCAGATCTGCTAGATACAGTCGAAGACAGACTCATTCTAGTATACTTCTCAGATACCTTCGAACATAGACTCATTCTAATACTCCTATCAACAGTTTCTTCGGATGGCATCTATAAGCCCATCTCTAACGACACTCTGTCAAATTTCCGAATGGCATCTTTAAGCCCATTCAAGCAATATAATCAACCAACAGCGTTACTTCGTGCACTGGCGAGCGTAAATTTTTGGGCAATTAAGTGTTCAATCCTTTTCCACCTTTGTAACACCCCAATTCTACCCAACAATTATCCTAAAAATCAGAGTTATAAAATTCAACAACTAAATTAGGATGCTACAATTTCAACTTAAAACAACGACATTCATTACATATACATAACACATTAAACTTGGATGAACCAACAACAACATAAATTTAACCTTCTAAAAACTAACAACTTTCATAACCACATAGCGGAATCGTAATATTCAACATATAAGAATGTAACATCTTTATCCAACTGAAACAACTTCACATAACAAGCATTCAACAACTTAAAGTTCAACAACTGAAATAATAACAACACTAAAGCCACAAGTGTTCATCCCCCCAAGTGTTACGTATCATAGCAATGACACTGACTCGAACTACTGAAGGTAAACCGCCTTCACTCTGGATTACCTTCATGTTACCAATATATGGGTAACATTCAAACAGAAGGGCTGAGATATCAAACAATATAATTGAATGTATGATAAATAATATATTAGAATCAGATCATACAAAATCCCCGCTTCATAGCTTTTGAACGACATCTATTACAACCAAGTCATCAACATAATATCATAACTAATTCATCATCACAACAACTCAAGATGCAACATGGAATGCGACTTGTTACGATGCAAATGCATGTGGTACCAATGGAGCAAAACTCCCAACTTAATAATCTACCAATTAATAGAGGCATCAACAAGGCATAAGCCTTCAACTTCATATTTTCCAATCCAGGCCAACTTAACAAGCATCAGCTCCAACATGATATGTTATGTATGCATTAACAACATGAACGTAATAACAATAGCAACAATAATTCAACTTAATTCAACATTGGCCATAAGCCTATAACTTAATATCTACGCATAATTAGAGGCATCTCAACATAAATCATCAATCGGTAATTTCTCAACTCAGAACAACTTACACAACACTGGTATCGACCAAAACAACATGCACGGGCAATAGGAATAGGGAGACTACGTGCCCCTTAACATGCACATCAACCAAGACAAAATAACAACTAATTTTCCCTCCTCGACATAGCCTGCAACTTCGTGCAACTCGACAATAATATTATGCTCCTCAACATGCCTTGCAGCCTAATGTCGCTCGACATCCAACACATATATTCCCCAACACACCTTGCAGCCTAAATGCTGCTCGGCACCTAACACCATCAGCATCCTCCTCGGCCACTAATTCCGGCCAACAACGCGGAACAACACAACATCATAACGACCACATCAATACAAACTATAATTTTTTGCCAACTGCTCGGAATAACACAGCAACGGGAAACTATATTTCCTATCAACATATTCATTAATTGTACAAGACAATCACGCAGAAACCTTCCTAAAATGACCACAACAACAATTTACTAATTTCCTGCCAACCGCTCGGGAGATACAACAACCTAATGACCATATCAACAGGTAATAATCTACATTATCCTATTCATCGACTATGCCGGGCAAATATACAGACAACTCAAAATGACCACAACATAAAAAACAACTTCCTATAACATGTTCATTAATCATATGAGACAGTCACACAGTAACTCTCTAAACAACCACAACATAGAAAATGGGCAACTACAATAACAGATCACGAGCATCAACATACAACAGTCATAAATACGAATGATTCCCACATAACAATCATCATTAATCCCATTATAAGGTCGGAACCCCACCCTTACCTAGATTGAAGGTCGCTCTACAAAATTTGCAGCCGACAACCTTGCCTTGCTCCACTCGACAACCGTGTAACTTTTCTCGGCAATCGTGCAACCTTGCTCCTCTTCTGCGCAGCTTCACACGGTCACACACAAGACTTTTTATTCTACCAAAACCAAATCCTTGTGTCAGCTTAACCTTATAACATCAATTCTATTGGGCCTAACCTACACACCCCCACTTTACTACTTCTAACCAATAACATAAGCCCAACACCATTATTCCATTAATTCCAGCATTATTATTATTATTATTAATCAACTAATTAATTAATTAATAATAATCTAACTTATACCAACAATTCTCAACATCTCACAACTTTTCAACAAATAATCCAAAAATAATTTAATTAAATAGTTAATTAAATTAACGGGCGTTACAACTCTCCCCCACTTAGAATATTTTTGTCCTCAAAAATTTACCTATTCGAACAACTCAGGATAGGAGTTCCGCATCTTTCTTTTCGACTCCCACGTCATGCTTTCTCCGGCAGCTCCTAGCCAGACTACTTTCACCAAAGCAATCTCCTTGCCTCTTAGAGTCTTCATTTCACAATCCGTGATCCGTACATACATCATCTCCACCGTGAGATTATCCCTTACTTGTACATCATCCATATGAATCACATGAGATGGATCTAAAATATACTTCCTAAGTTGTGGCACATGAAACACGTCATACAAATTCTAAAGATTATGCGGTAAATCCACTCTATAAGCAACATTCCCAACTCTGTCCGAAATCTGGTACAGACCAATAAAACGAGAATTGAGCTTGTTAGACTTTAATGCTCGCCCAACACCGGTCACAGGTGTAACTCTCAGAAACACATGGTCACCTGCTTGAAATTCTAAATCTTTCCTTTGCTTGTCATGATAACTCTTTTGTCTACTTTGGGAAGCTTTCATCTTTTCTCAAATTAACTTCACCTTCTCAGTAGTCTCTCGAACAATTTCAGGTCCAAGCACTACACTTTCTCCAGATTCATGCCAACATAAAGGAGTTCTACATCTTCTACCATACAATGCTTCAAAAGGTGCCATCGCAATACTAGAATGGTAACTTTTATTATAAGTGAACTCTATTAACGGAAGATAAGCATCCCACGAACCTCCCTGCTCAAGAACACATGCTCTCAATAAATTTTCCAACGACTGAATAGTCCGTTCAGTTTGACCATCCATCTAAGGGTGATACGTCGAACTCAACCTCAACTTATAACCCAACGTCTCTTGCAAACTATTCCAAAAATCTGAAGTAAACCTCGGATCTCTATCCGACACAATGCACAAAGGAACACCATGCAGCTTTACAATTACACTAGTGTAAATCTCTGCCAACTCTGATACTGGAAAACTGATGTTATTAGGACTAAAATGAGCCAACTTTGTAAGCGTATCAACAATCACCCAAATCGAATCATGTACCCTTGGAGTATTAGGTAACCCCGTTACAAAGTCCATCAAAATTCTATCCCATTTCCATTCTGGAACTTCTAACGGTTGCATCAACCCTGCAGGCTTCTGATGTTCAACCTTCGACTTCTAACAAGTTAAACATGCATACATAAACTGAGCCACATCATTCTTCATTCCAGGCCACCAAAACAAATTCTTCAAATCTTGATACATTTTTATAGCTCCTGGATGAATTCTTAACTTGCTTCTATGACTTTCCTTGAGAATCACTTTCTTCATCTCTGCATCATCAAGAATACAAATTCGATCACGGAATCTCAACACACCTTGCACATCTAACTTAAAATCACTATTCTCATACTGATCGATCCCAAATGTTGTACCTTAAAATTTTCCCTCAAGACATTTCTCACAAAGACAAGTTTGCACAAGTACAATTGGACTTTCAAAAGCTCAAGTTTGCACAAGTACAATTGGACTTTCAACGCCCCATATAGTTTCCATGGATCATACTAGACTTTTAAGCATTAGGTCAAACATGGAACTTCTGAATCTTCGAAAGGAGGAAGAGGAAATTGTCGAAAGGGAAAAGAAGATAATAAAAAAAAGGGTGTGCAGTTGCAGATAACCATGTCAATTTCAAAATCTGGTTCAGGCTGTTCGAACCACATGACGGATCGAAAGAAGTGATTGGCATATTTTGATAAATCGAAGAAGAGCAAGCTTGCTTCGATCCCCAAGCTTCGACTGACAAATGGATTCCTTCAAACGACCTGCTTCAATCCACCTCTAAACCCTTCGACACACATAGTATCGACACTATAGATTACAAGTCTATCTTCATGCTTGCTTCGATCCACAAGCTTTGACTGGGCAATGGCTTCCTTCGAGCAACTTGCTTCGATCCACCTCTAAACCCTTTGACACACATAGTTTCTACACTATAGATTACAAGTCTATCTCCATGCTTGCTTCGATCCACAAGCTTTGACTGGCAATGGCTTCCTTTGAGCAACTTGCTTTGATCCACCTCTAAACCCTTCGACACACATAGTTTCTACACTATGAATTACAATTTATGTTTTAGACATTTGAACTTTCGACCACTTAATCAGCTGATGGTTACTGGTAGGAAAGCAATCCAGAAATTATTTCGTTTTGACTATGCCAATGAGATCATCTTTCATACTCAAAATTGTACATTCATATGAATATGGTCCATTTGAAGAACATATAATTGGTGGAAACAAATATTGTTTCATCTGTTGATGAGTTTGGTCAAAGGTTGTGAATCTATGTGATCAAAATGAAAGGACGAAGTAAATGGCACATTCAGATGAATGTGGTCCATTCAAAGAACATACAATTGGTGGAAACAAATATTGTTTTGTCTATTGATGAGTTTGGTCGAAGGTTGTGGATCTATGTGATCAAAATGAAAGGAAGAAGTAAGTGGCACATTCAGATGAATGTGGTCCATTTGAAGAACATACAATTGGTGGAAACAAATATTCTTTTGTCTGTTGATGAGTTTGGTCGAAGGTTGTGGATCTAAGTGATCAAAATGAAAGTATGAAGTATTCGACATCTTTTAGAGATTCAAGATGCTTACTGAATAAAGTCCTATATGCTTCCAAGCCCAAGCTTGTTGTACTGTCCACATAATAACCTAAAACCATGTCAAAAAACAGTATGTTGTACTGCTATGAAACAGCCCTGCACCAAGCTTCCACAACACTCCAAAACTGCTACAAAAGAGTCCTACTATGCTGCTCCTAATCCAGTCCAAGCCTGCATTATATCAACCCCATATTTGCAAAGAATTAGCACATAAGAGTTGCATCAAAAAAAAGCAATGGAAGAACATACCCAAACAGTTAAAATTTTATTTGTTTTCCCCCCAAAACCCCAGCAAGACTCTTTTATAAATAAGTTATTTCACAACACACAAAGGGTTGGGCTTTTGGCAAGGAAAACGGAGAAGAAAAAAAGAGAGAGGAGAGAACACGAATGTTGAAGCCTTAAAACACTCTTAAACCCAGAACCAAAAAAACAACACCTCTGTTTTTCTTTTTCAAACTCAAGAACATTTAAGGCAGCAACTCAAGTTCGAAATACAAACTCCAGCTTCAAGGTAAGTCTTCTTGATTTTAAACCCTTCATTTCAAGCATCATTGATGATTCATCTTCGAAGATAACATCTAATAACCATTGACTTCGAAGCTAACCTTTTGTTTGTCTTCATTTCATGTCAATTATATATTAAGAACTAACCTGTACAAATCATAAAATAATGTTAGAGTGAAAAATCACAGCATGATTTGACACAAAGCCTTAGGCTTCGACACATGCTGCTTTACAGGCCCAAACAGAAGGGAAAAAGGGTGTGTGATTCGACACATAACATCATGCTTCGACTCATAATGAGTTCGATTTGGAATTACAAGGTCGAAAGAAGGACATGTTCGATGCATAGAAGCATGCTTCGACACATGCTTTGAGACATGATGTCGAAAGATTTGTTTTTTTTCTCTTTTGCGCTGTTTTTTACATATTTCATATATCTTCTTCATAGCTATTCAATATGGTTTGTAGTAGATAATTAGGTTTAATTTCTTGCAATCCCCATTTGTATATTTGTATCCCCTAACCCCCAAATGATGTAATAGCGTAGAACATTTATTTTCCTCAATTTTATCCCTTTCATAAATGTTAGTAATTAGGGTGTGTATGAAAAGATAAAAAATCAACCTTAGAAAATCCTAATCCAAGACAAGACAATGCATGAAAAATAAACACATGCACACTTACACCTCTAGGATTAACTCCACTTGTTGCCTTGAGAAAAATAGTCATGATGTTCATGTGAGACATCTTAGCAAAAATAATCAAAATACAAGATCATAGTCCCTCGATGACGCTACAAATGTTGCCTTACAAATGATCTTAGTCCCTTATGAAAATTTCTAAGATATCTCACAATATTCCCATTCATGACTATACGATAACCCACGTCTGCCCCTTCACATCCAATGATGTGGATTCTTACCAAATCAATGGTAAGATAGCAAAATCTAAAGGAGGAGGAAAAGAACAAAGACCTTTTGAGTAGGTAGGACGCTCGTAGTTGCTTTCTCACAAACTAAAACCATTTCCACACTTACACTTTCAAAAACATCTTCAAAAACAAACATCTCTTCGAACTATTTTCAAAACCAACACTTTGTATACATTCTTATAAAGACGAGAACCATTACAAAGTTTTCTGAAAGAAAGGCATTTTCAAAATATTTTCAAACTTGCACAAAACACAAATACATTTCAAACAAAGAAATTTTAAAAGTGATCTAGCAAGCAACTAAGAGCCCGTAGATAACTACATTTGAAAAGGGTGCTAACACCTTCCCTTTTCATAACCTATCCTCCGAACTCAAGAAAATATCTCAAAGGTCTTTCCTGTTCTTTTCACCCTTTCCTTTATTGGATAAAAGAAAAGTCAGTGGCAACTCTTGCTATCCGCAATAATTGCGATAAAACGCAAAACACCCAAGTCATTTCTCCCATCGTATAACAGAACTAGCGACTCTATTGGGGAATAAAAAAACTTAAAAGTTAGGTTACCTTAGAGTTAGATCACATTTAATTGCTTTCATTGTTTGATTTTTCTTCTTTACATTTATGGGTCCTTGTTTGGGTTTGTTTTGATCCTCTACCCGGATCGGTGAACATCATTAGGTAAGTAGCAATAGATTGTGGAAACTGTATGGTGTAGACTGATATGGTTGAAATAATGGCTATGTTAGTGTGACGCATTTGTTGGTACCGGTATCCCTTGTGTTGAATCGAGGAGAGTATGGGGCCGCTAAGCGGTGTCATGAAGAACTAACTGACCTTAGAACCTTTAATTGAAAAACTTGGCCATTAGGAAGTCGTGAGATAGCCGACTTTGGTGTAAAGCTGAAGATTGGTTGATACTCGATACTACACTCATTAAGATTAGAATTTTGGGATATTTTGGCTGCAAGAAAAGATTGATTATGCTGAGACAATGCCTAATGAAGAAAGATCAATAATATTGAGATACCCTAGAACCCGATTACTTTCTAGGACAGGTTGAACCAACTAAACTTCAAGATGGTACTAACCTATTGAAACCCATGCAAGTCTAAACCTAAGATCTTAGTGTGCTTTGTTTGCGATTATTATTCATGACATCATAAGCATCATGACATCATAAGCATCATGACATCATAAGCATTCTCACTAACCATTTCAAGGATTTAGGGATTTATCTTTGTTTTGTTTTGTAGGTCATGACTTCTATTTGTAGGAATACCATCCGAGTCAACTTCGTGAAAGTGCATCCTCAACTTCAAGAATTAGCATCAAGGGTTCCTGGAGATTCTTCCTTCACCAAGAAATATGGTCGAATTCTCAACTTAGCTACCTCAAACTTCTAAGAAGAAATGATGTGTGTGCTTTTACAATTCTTTGATCCTATGTATCATTGCTTCACCTTTCCTGACTACCAATTGGTGCCTACATTAGAAGAGTTCTCTCAATTGCTAGGAATTCCTGTGATTGATCAAATACCATTCACCAGTTTAGAGGAGACTCCAAAGCCTGAAGTTATTGCTGAAGCCTTGCATTTGAAGACATCATGACAAATTAGGAGACAAGAAATGAAGTTAAGGGTTTCTTAGCCAAGTTTCTGTTGTAGAAGGCTCGTTCATTCTGGGAGGATATGGATTTTCAAGATTTTGAAGATGTCTTGGCCCTTCTAATATATGGCTTGGTTCTATTTCTCAATTTGGACCAACTCATAGATATGAATGCTACCAAGGTTTTTCTCTCTCGCAATCCCGTACCTACCCTGCTTGGAGACATTCTACATTGTTTCCATACTCGCACCATGAAGAAAATAGGTACTCTTTTGTGTTGAATTCCCTTACTCTCTAGGTGGTTTATTTCGCACCTACCTCGATCAATGTTGATGAATGAGCAAGGCTTGACATGGTCTCAAAGGATGATGTCACTCACGCATTCTGATATTCATTAGTGTTCTCGATCCTTGGAGGACATTACTATCATCGACCATTGTGGGGAATTCCCTAATGTCACTCTGTTTGGCATTAGGGGAGGTATTACCTACAACCCTTGTTTGGATTTATGACAGTTTGGGTATGCACGAAGAGATGGTCCCCATGATGCACTCACCCAAGGTTTGGTATTCAATTACGAGGGCGACGACCAAGGCTATCATCAAAGGTTCATACGAGCTTGGAGAATGATAAACAAAGTGGATAGTAAGACATTGGGACATAAGAATTCCATCCCCCTTGCCTTATCTCAAGTGGGTACGAACTCGTGCTCAAAGTCTCGTGATGCCTTACCCCACCATCTTACCAATCATCATGGAGCTTGTTGCCGAAGGAGATGTCCCATATACGGTCCTTTATCCTGATATGCCTACTTCTCTTGAAGATTTGAAAAGAGCTTGAATTCAGCTAAAGGGGGAGCGAGACACCTTTGAAGCCCAGTTTTATGCAAGCGAGAAGAAGATATTGGAGCTCACAAGATAACTTCATGATAAAAGGAGCCTGAATGCCTATATCGCTCCAAAGAAGAAGTATCCATAGGAAATTTGAGCCATTAGTATTGTATTTTAGTTCATTTTGTTTCTTTTGTTAGCCCAAGAGGCATGTTGTAATCAATTTGAACTTATTAATGCAATTAATGTTTGTTCCATTTTGTCTAAACAAATTTAAATCTTCTAAGTCCTTGAAATCATTTGCATACGCATGTTCATGCATCATAACATAAACAGGTTTTCCACAACAGGTTTCCTTATCTTTGTACTATTTATTTCAGTAAGATGGATATCAAACAAACAGTGAAGGATCTTCAAGCACAAAATGCTCAATTCCAACAGATGTTCCTGGCTTTGGCTAAAGGACAAGAGGACCTGAAGACTCTCATGATCAAAGACAATAAGAAAAAATACAAAGAAACCAGTGGGTGTCCTGAATATGGGAAGAAGATTCAGAGAACCAGCAAAGCGAGCTCTGGAAATTGCAACTCCATCAAATGAGGGGAATAATCAGGAAGAGAAGACAAAAGAAGGGGACTACAGTCCAGGGTCTGATGAAGAAGAGGTTGACTATGCAGAAGAACAATATCCTACTACTGATGACAAATATAAATAGCTGGAGGATCGTCTCAATGCCATGGAAATTCAGAGAGTACCTGGTCTGGATTTTTCAAGAATTAGGTTTGGTTTCTGGAGTTGTCATTCCACCGAAGTTCAAGGTTCCCGCATTTGATAAATATGATGGGGTTTCATGTCCTAACCTGCATCTGAGGTCTTATGTCAGGAAGATCCAACTTCACACCGCTGATAGGAATTTGTGGGTGCATTTCTTCTAGGAAATTTTATCGGGGACTCAATTGGAATGGGTCTATCAGCTAGAGGGAACCAACATTCGCAACTGGGAGGATCTGGCTGCTGCTTTCTACAGGAAATACCAATACAACGCTAACCTTGATCCAACCAGTACACAACTTCAAAGCATGTATATGCATTCTAGTGAGGGCTTCAGAGATTATGCCCATAAATGGAGAGATCTTGCGGGAAGAGTCCAACCTCCTCTGTCTGATAGAGAGCTGGTAGATATGTTATTGGGTACTTTATTAGGCCCATTCTTCAAACATCTGATCATAAGCTCTTCAGCTGGGTTCACCGAGCTGATATTGATAGGTGAAAGAGTAGAAGTTGGTATCAAGAGCGGTAAGATTCAGAGATATGCGTCTTCAAGCACAATAAAGAAACCATTTTATGGAAAGAAAGAAGTAAGTGTTGCCTACGGTAAAAAGAATCAAAGCAAAGTGGAATGTCATCCAACGGTGGGAGCTGTACTGATCTCCAAACCTGTATCAACTTAATGACAAAATAATCAACACAGGCAGGATGCGCCTAAAAGATCGCCCGACTTGACATGTCCTTATCTAAGGTTTTGCCACACTTGTTAAAGTCTAATCTGGTCACTCTGAAGGAGCCTCCTCAAAATCCAAACACTACATCTCCCCGTTATAATCCAAATGCTCGGTGTGCCTACCACTCCAACAGTCTAGGGCATGATACAAATGATTGTTGGGGTCTGAAGAATATAGTTCAGGATCTTATTGAGGAAAAGGAGATTTAATTCGACCCTCTTGATACCCCTAATGTGATAACTGCACCAAGGCCCAAGCATGGCCAGGGTTTTATTTTCGTTGATGATGACCTGTTTGTTTCTTCTGTTGATGAACTAGATACTCCTCTTCTGATTATTAAGAAGAATCTCTTGCGAGCCGGTTTATTTCCGAGTTGTGGTGAAGGTTGCCACCTGCTTACGTCTCTACCCAATGGTTTCTTGTTGTTGAAGATAGGTGTCCAACTCCTGATGGACAACAAGGAAATTCTGTTTGAGAAGACTCCCTCTATGAGAAGTCTGTGAAGATATATCAATTATTACCATTTCCGACAATCCTCCCAGGGTCTCCTCTAAAAGACCTGTCAGGATTAGATCCACTCCTAAGGTTTCTCCTTTAATTATCACTTTTCTTGGACCAATACCATATTCCTCCGATAAGGCTGTTCCTTGGAACTATGGAGCTGACGTCTACTACCATGGCGTCAAGCAAGACATATTGGCTATCAAAGATGGAGTTGTTGAAGATACTGATCCTAACATTGACAACATTGTCGGGACCAGTAAAATTACCAGAAGCGGAAGGATCTTCTCTCCTGAGATCTCTCCGAGGACTATTGCCACTCCTTTAGTTATTCCTGCTAATGTTCCTATTGTTACTCTTGTTGCTACTCCTACTGTCACTCTTATTGTTATTCCTGCTACTGAGTCAGTTGAAACTCGGGGCAAAGAAGTACTGGTTGAGCATTCCCGAACGGAGGCACCTAAAGAAACCATTCCTGAAGCCTCTAAAAAAGAAATGGAGGAGATACTGAAAATCATACAGAAAAGTGACTACAATGTTGTGGAACAATTAGGGCATAGCCCTTAAAAAATTTCAATGTTGGCCTTACTGTTATACTCTGAAGCTTGTGCTAAGGCTTTGGTGAAGTTCCTCAAATCTGCTCATGTGCCACAAGAGACTTCTGTTGACCAATTTGAGAATTATGTTGCTAGTCTGAGTGCTGACAATGGACTTGGTTTCTCCTATGCTAATTTAACATCTAAAGGAAGAAAGCATAATTATGCTCTGCATGTCTCTATTGAGTGCATGGGCATTACCCTGGCTCATGTTCTAGTTGATATGGGTTCGTCGCTAAATGCTCTACCCAAGGGTGCCTTAGACAGATTAGACTGTGAAGGACTAACTTTGAAGCCCAGTAATATTATGGTGAGAGCTTTTGATGGTTATAAGAGAATGGTACATGGGGAGGTAGACATTCCTATTAAAGTCGGTTCCCAAATTTTTGGCTCCACTTTCTATGTGATGGACATTCGCTCGTCTTACTCTTGTTTGTTGGGATGCCCTTGGATTCATGGGGTTGGCGTTGTCACTTCCACCCTGCATCAGATGTTAAAATATCTGGTTAATGGAAAGATTGTTACAGTCCATGGAGAAGAAGAGTATATGGTGAGCCATCTGAACTCCTTCTAATATGTCGAGATATACAGCGAGTTCATCGAGACCCCCTGACAGAATTTTGAATAGGTTCCTCAAACAATTGTTGTTACCAAAGTTGTTATCACTATTCTAAAGATTACCATACCTCCACTGAAGATGGCTTCTCCAAAAGATGCTAGGACTATAATCGAAGAAGGTGGGTGCACTATTTGGTGCTAACTACCTGACATCCCCTATACGTCTGACAAAATTGGTTTTGGTTTCACTTTGTGATCGGTGGAAATAGAACTAACTGTTTTTTAAGCTGGTTTCGCGTATGTCGCGGTAAAGCAAGAGTCGCCACCGTCTTTTATGTTCTCCGACATGGAAAGGACAAAAGCACAACAAAATTCCTTATTCGAGATGTCTCTCGGTTCGGGAGGTAGATTTATAGAAAAGGGAGGTGTTAGCACCCTTTCTATCCGTGGTTATCCACATGCTCTTAGGTACTTGCTCTATGTTTTCAAAAATTGTTTGCTTTTCAAGTGTGTGTGGGTTTTGAAAAAGTTTCGTTTTTAAAACTTCTAGGTAACTCTTGTATTTGTCCTCAAGAGTGTATGAAGTATTTGTTTGAAGACTTTTTGAAAGTGTGAGTGCGAAAAGTTGTTTTTTTGTTTGAAAGATCAAGTACCCAGGAGAATCTACCTACTCTAAGGAATTAAGCTGTGTAAGAGTCCTTTAGACAGTACTATCCCACTATTGAGAAGTAGGTAGCATCGTCGTTGGAGTTGTTCGGGTCAATTCGATTATCGGGACAGTGTGGTCACCGAAGCAATGGTAGGACACCTTAGAAGTAACCCTAATGTCCTAGATCCTTTTATCCGAGGCAACCGTTTCGAGGCAACTGGATCTTTAGACAAAGGGCGACCTCTAAAACACCCTATGCTTGACGACCACGTTTGAGGCAACCAGTGAGACGTACCCTAAGAGTGGCATGTGCTTGTGTGTTGTTTTTCAGTTAATGTTTTTGTACATGTTATTTGTGAGCTACGGATTGATTTTATTTACATACATTCTTTCATGCATTGTTAACAGTTAGGAGTGCGGAAAGTAAATTGCAGAAATGTAAATTCTACGCTATTACAAGGAGCGGGTCTATACATCACCATAAAACAAAGACCCGTTTTGTAAAATAAAGTGCGAGAAAATTAAAGAAAGTAATAAAATCCTAATTACTATTACATAGCTGGAGACAGTTACATAAATAATCAAAATAAAATAAATGCGCGCGAAATACAATTAATCGGGAACGCCTTAAGGGTTTTGACCCTTTTAAGAAAAGAAATGAATTTTTTTGTCTTTTTTGTGATTAAATAAAATTAAAACTAATGATTAAACTAATTAATTAATTTATTAAAAGAAAAAAAGTTTTTTGTATTTTTATGTTTTTTAATGAAATAAAATAAAAGGAAATAAAATTAACAGTTAATAAAAAACCTAATTCTAAATTTATTTTAGTTATTAAGAAAAAAAGTTAAAGTTGCCTAATTAAACTTAACTCAATTTATTAGTATTTATTTACAAAAATAAAATGAAATTAATAATAATAATAATATTAGTTATTTTTATTTTTTTATATAGAAAATAAATTAATTATGTTAATAGTTAATAAAAGGGAAAAAATAAAATAAGACAAACAAAATATAAAAATGATAAAATAAAAATTGCAAACCCAAGGGGGGTTTTGGGCCAGATTGGAGGGTGTATACGGAATTGTGAGGCCCATCAAGAAGCCAGCTTTGTTTGACTTTGGAGATTGCCTATGGTGTAGGTTGACCAGGAGTATGGTGCTCGTCCCATCCAAGCCTTTGGATCTGTTTCTGAGGACACATGGCGCGTTGGATATGTGGGATGCATGGTGGTACGCTTTGGACTGCCTGTACATGAACGTGTTAAGAACAAAAATGAAACAATTATTTGGGGGACCTGGGAATCGAACCCAGGTCCCAGCGCTCAAATCTCCCTTGCCCTGCCACTACACCAAATGTCTCAATTTAATAATAATAAGAAAGTAATGTTATATTGAATAAACGCGTCACATGTTGGAAAATGAAAAAGAGCGCGCGTGATTTGAATAAACCAGCCAGGCATGGACACCTCATCATCGTCTTCGTTTATTCTGCAAAATAGAAACAAGATAACGAGGGTTTTTAACCCCCACAATGCAAAATTGTGGAAAATAGCGATTAGCTATATAGTGAACATAAAAAGGGCGCGAGGTGTCCAACATGTTCGTTTCATCACACTGGTTTCAACCATGGGTGTTTGGAGGTTTAATTTTACCGCATGTGCAAAGCCCCAATTCGAAAGCATGGTAACTTTTTGTGAGAGCATTTCCTGGACTTGGAATGTGAAGATGAGTTGTAGGAAATGTCATCCCCTTCAAAATGAGCATTGGATGGGATTTTTATGATAAAACATGAAAAAGTTATGCCTTGGTCAAGTTACAGTTGACTTTTCAGTTGTCCAAAAATAGAAACTTTTGCATCTTGATGATTTTTGAGCCATTCTTGTGAAATCATGGTTAAGATTTGACCAAATGATGATTGTGGCTTCAAAATGAGATGTTGACCAAAAATTTTGACTTTTGACTGCCAAATGACCATTTTGCCCCTACAGTTGATTGTGAAGCAATTAGGGTTTTTGACTGTGCAACTTGACCTTGTGAGCCTTGAAACTTGGCATGTAGATGCTTGACAATGTTTATAGGCATATGTGACTTGATTGAGCCCTTGAAAACCTCAACTTCCTTGAAGGAACCAAAACCCTAATTTTGACTGGCTTAAGAGGATGGTTGACTGTGTAGCCCTTGAGTAGACTTGAGCAAATTGAGATGATGCTTGTCAAAACTTTGAAGAATATGGGAGGGCAAATTTTGGGGTACAACAGTTGCCCCTGTTCAATCTTCTTAGACCTGAGGATGTAGATTGGCTTGTGTGCCTTTCGTGATCCGAGGGTGGAAGATGATTGAACACTAGAGTGCCCAGAAATTTGCACTCACATGGTAGAGTATCAGCAGTGTGATGTCGGGAATGGGCTTACAGATGCCATTTGGAGAGATAGTGGATAGGAGGATGGGCTTATAGATGCCATCTGGAGATGTGACAGAATCTTGTCGGGAATGGGCTTATAGATGCCATTTGGAGACTGTTGGTATGTGGATGGGCTTATAGATGCCATCTAGGTGTCGATCACGTAAGAGATTCCTTAGCGAGAACTTGCGTACCTGAGAAAGATAATTTCCTGACCTGTTACAGGTGTTGATCCTCACTCAGTCGCTCACAGACATGCCCTGTCTAGATACAGGTATCGAATCTGGAACTTCAAAAGGTTGATGGGTTGTCTCTACTGACAGGTTATCTCAGAAAAATCTTTAGGATTTAACTGAACCAGAGGAGGTTTTGTCTTTCTTGACGAGTTTTCTCTTTGGACGGGTTGTCTTCATGGACGGGTTGTCTTCAACGACGAGTGATCTTCAATGACGAGTCGTCTTCAATGACGAGTTTTCTTCAATGACGAGTTGTCTTCAATGACGAGTTGTCTTCAATGACGAGTTGTCTTCAATGACGAGTCATCTTTAATGACGAGTTGTCTTCAATGACGAGTTATCTTCAATGACGAGTTGTCTTCAATGACGAGTTGTCTTCAATGACGAGTTGTCTTAAATGACGAGTTGTCTTAAATGACGAGTTGTCTTCAATGACGAGTTGTCTTAAATGACGAGTTGTCTTCAATGACGAGTTGTCTTCAATGAAGAGTTGTCTTCAATGACGAGTTGTCTTAAATGACTAGTTGTCTTCAATGACGAGTGATCTTCAATGACGAGTCGTCTTCAATGACGATTTTTCTTCAATGACGAGTTGTCTTCAATGACGAGTTGTCTTCAATGACGAGTTGTCTTCAATGACGAGTTGTCTTCAATGACGAGTTGTCTTCAATGATGAGTTGTCTTAAATGACGAGTTGTCTTCAATGACGAGTTGTCTTAAATGAAGATTTGTCTTCAATGACGAGTTGTCTTCAATGACGAGTTGTCTTCAATGACGAGTTGTCTTAAATGACGAGTTGTCTTCAATGACGAGTTGTCTTCAATGACGAGTTGTCTTAAATGACTAGTTGTCTATAATGACGGGTTGTCTTAATTGACGAGTTGTCTATAATGACGGGTGTCTATAACGACGGGTTGTCTTCAATGACGAGTTGTCTTCAATGACGAGTTGTCTTTAATGACGAGTTGTCTTCAATGACGAGTTGTCTTCAATGACGAGTTGTCTTAAATGACGAGTTGTCTTCAATGACGAGTGATCTTCAATGACGAGTCATCTTCAATGACGAGTTGTCTTCAATGACGAGTTGTCTTCAATGACGAGTTGTCTTCAATGACGAGTTGTCTTCAATGACGAGTTGTCTTCAATGACGAGTTGTCTTAAATGACGAGTTGTCTTCAATGACGAGTTGTCTTAAATGACGATTTGTCTTCAATGACGAGTTGTCTTCAATGACGAGTTGTCTTCAATGACGAGTTGTCTTAAATGACGAGTTGTCTTCAATGACGAGTTGTCTTAAATGACGAGTTGTCTTCAATGACGAGTTGTCTTCAATGACGAGTTGTCTTAAATGACGAGTTGTCTATAATGACGGGTTGTCTTAAATGACGAGTTGTCTATAATGACGGGTGTCTATAACGACGGGTGTCTATAATGACGGATTGTCTTCTTTGACTTTAGGAAGTAATTTAACTGGACCTGTCTTCTTTGACTGGATGAGCATCAGAAAAACCTTTGGGATTTAACTGGACTTGTCTTCTTTGACTGGATTTGTCTTCTTTGACTGGATTTGTCTCTTTTGACTGTATTTGTCTACTTTGACATAGCTGATTATTTAACTGTATCCTTCCTGAAAGGTAAAGGTCAGTCGTATACAATGCATGATATGGATCAAGCAATGATGTTCTCGACATAAATGAGATTGTATGACATGATGCGCATATGCATGTATCATGATGTGATGTTTATGAATGTATCTTCGTCTGGGAAAGTAAATCCTTGACGCATGCCGGGAAGTTGAATCCTAGGCTGATGTTGAAGAATAGAGTTCTTCGTTTCCGCTGGGGATGATGATTACAAGAATAAACCGGTAGGAGAAGATGACTCCGTTGGGGAATAAACTTTGTTGAAGAGATTACTCTGTGGGGAATTACTCTGTGGGAAGAGATACTTCGCTGAGATTTGGTGATAACTTCGCTGGGGATTCCATTAAGAAGCTATGTTGAGGAATTTGATGAACTCCGCTGGGGATAGGAAGAACTTCGCCGAGGACGATCTTTCCGTGGTAATTAGCTGAGGATAACCCAGTTATACCCTGGTAGGGAATAACCTTTGAATAAAGCCGGGGAGACGCGTTCGTGCTCTGCAGGGGATAAGCTTCCAGAATCTACTGGGGATAAGCTTCCATAATCTACTGGGGGAGATGGTTTAACTCTCCTGGGTAGACTTTTTGAGACTGTACTGGGGAGTGGCTCCACAAGGGTGTTTGGTATTTCGCCGGGGAACAATCTTAGATTAAGACTGCCGGGGATGCTTGTTAAGGAATATCTGCATACTCTGCTGGGGAATATTGAGATCTTCTGGGGATATCCAACTTCATTAGGGTTGACAGTAGCTTAACTCTGCTTAGAGAGAGTGTTGATGACTTACTGGAGGTATTGTGCCTTTTCAGGGCTGATTGGGAGACCAACTCTGCCTGGGGAGAGGGTATTGTTGAGTCTTGTCTTACTCTGCGGGGAGTGGAGGTATCTGGGTTATGTTCTTCAACCGAACCTACCTTGGTACCTTGGTTGACAGAGCAACTAGACCGCTTGGACAACTCATTATTGCCCCTATTTCTGATGTGGGGGGAGAAGATACCTTGTGGAGGTGCTTGATAACTGCCGATCGACAAATCTTCTTCTAGTAGGCAAGCGACGAGATGACGGGACATAGTCGTACACTTTTGATCCCTAACTTTTGCCTGGACCGCCCTCTCGGGTTTTCAGTCCATCGGGATACCCATTTTTGCCCAAGCCGCCTTTTCAGGTTTTCGACTTGCCGGGTGTACAGATTTTTCTATTTCATCCTTTATTTTTGCCCGAACCCTTTTGGTTCGCCGGGAAGCCCTTATTTTTGCCTAGGTGTGTCAACCTAGCGGGTCTTTGATTATGCGTAGTTTTTTTTTTCCGACTATGTCCGTGCTCTTAGGATGTAGGGAGGTGCCCCTGTCAGTAGTGTTGCGTTGTCATACCACCAGAAGATCTTCGTTTGATCGTCCAATGCCCCAAGTGATCCAAATGGAGATTTGCCCCAAGCTGGTTGGCCTTTTGAGAGATTCTCTGAATCTTGACTTAACTGTCCCAGATGATGGACAATGACCATGCCATGCCCCTTGATTGGAGGTGCTTTTGTTCATTAGATATTCTTCGTGCGAATTTCTCTGTTGTTCGAACAAAAAGTCATATGCAAGCAATGTTATATTAAAAATGCAAAGCTTATGTCTGTCTTGAAATTTTTGAAAATGCATTTTCAGTAAAACAAGCAAATTTTGTAAAATGTGATGACAACTCAGTATTTTACAGCAAGCCTTAAGGAGTCAGGATACCTTTCGTAACAGTATGCCTTCAAACTAACCCATGCTTCAGCTAGGACTTTTTAAGGGTTATAACGTGGCCTGGTTCACGGTTTAAGAAACAAAGGATAAAGGCTCAAATTATATTTGTACCCACCCGCTCTTCGTGATGTTCTTCAAACCTAAACTCAGTTGATCGTGCGTTAGACCTTGTTCGAGTCTTTGTCCTAATATTCCCATGATGGTTCGGATGTTGACATTTTATTTTGAATAGGCAGCCATTTCCTTGTTGAGGGTTTGCAGGTCCTCTTTTCTTTTTTGATTTCGTTATCCCTGTTTTTTGCCTGAACTGTTTCTTTTGTGATTACAGTCAGCGGGATGCCCCAGTTTTGTAAGTCTCCTTCATAGGTTTTGACTTAATTGGCGTTTATTTTGAGGGATAATGACTGCTTGTATTTATGATTATTCGGAACCATCATTGTCTTTTGTTTTGTGAGGACCTCTTTGGTGCTATTCGTTGTGCACTTGGATCAACTGAGAGAACTACCCTGCCCCAGGTTATGATTAAGGGTTTTAATTTTCGAAAAGAAAAACTCCTACTTCTTTGGCTCGAAGGGGTTGACGAGGGATTATCTTCCTTATAACTCCAATGTTTAGGAATTGAAACAATGCCTGTACCTCATCAGCGGGGTCTATTCAAAAGCATACTGTAGATTGTGGTATCGTTTTCGTCATCCTCCCTCAAGAGGCTTAGAATTTTTCAATCAAGAGTTGATCATCACAAAAATATGAAAACAGTTTGCGTATAGTGAATACGAAATAATTACTTCAAAACAGACATGTGTAATGCATTAATGAAATAACAACGTTTGACATGAATACAATGTTTGAACAATCAAAGAAAAAATACAACGTGAACATTCGAATGAACAAAAAATTTCTAATCCTAGCCACGTTTTGGCAAGGGAGAAATGATCACATTGGGAGTCTCTGGAGAGTCGAACTGGACTTCCTTTGCGTCGATCAGATCCTGAACCTTGTTTCTCAAAGTCCAACAATCATCTGTAGCATGCCCCGGGCTGTCAGAATGATAAGCGCAGCGAACGTTGGGGTTATACTTTGAAGGTGTCCTGTTGGGATTCTTAGGAGGGTCCCTTAGAGTTACCAACTTGGTCTCCAGAAGCTGTGGCAATATCTGGGACAAGGTCATGCCGAGGGGAGTGAATTGCCTTTTAGGTCTCTCTTCCCTTTGTTGGTTGCGATGTTGAGGAGCACCGGCCGATTTTGAGATAACTATTGCGTTGACAGCACTAGATTCTTTCTTGGACGGTTTCTTCTCAGTGTTCGAGGAATCACTATTCTGTATCTTCCCCGACTTGATACCAGCTTCAATTCTTTCCCCAGTCCAGATTAGGTCTGTAAACCCAGCAGAAGAATTTCCAATCAGATGGTTGAAGAATGGACCAGATAGGGTCCCCAGGAACATGTCAACAAGCTCACGGTCAGTCAACGGTGGTTGCACCCTGCCAGCCAGGTCCCTCCACTTTTGCGCGTACTCCTTAAAACCTTCACCCGTCCCCAGTGACATACCCTGGAATTCGGTACGCGTAGGAGCGAGGTCGGCATTATACTGATACTGCTTATAAAAAGTAGTTGCCAAGTCCTCCCAGTTACGAATACTGGTTCCATCCAGCTGATAGAACCATTCGAGCTGAGTCCTTGAAAGACTTTCCTGGAAGAAGTGGATCCATAGGTTCTTGTCTGCCGTGTAGGGCTGGATCTTCCTTGCGTATGAACGAAGGTGCAGCTTAGGACAGGAAGCTCCGTCGTACTTCACAAAGGCAGGTGCCTTGAACTTGTGTGGAATCACCACCCCAGAAGATAAACCTAGGTCCCCAAAGTCCAACCCAGGCACACGTTGAATTTCCATAGCATTTAACCAGTCCTCCATCTGTTTGTACCTGTCCTCAGCAGGAGTGTACTGTTTATCATTGAAATCTGTCTCGGTGTAAGAGACTACGGGACTAGGAACCCTTCCCTCTTGGTGACTGCCTTCCCCAACAGATGGAGTAGTCCGCTCAACTTCATTCTGCAGTGTATTCCCAGATCTGCATCTAGGGTTGAACAACACAATCCTCTTCTTCTTTTTCTTCAAAAGCAGAGTCTTCAATTCCTGTTGTCCTTGGGCTAAGCTCATGACCAGCTCCTGGAACTGGGCGTTCTGGGCCTAGAGGGCCTTGATAGCTTGTTCAATAGTTGGTTCAGGATTCATGATGATTGAGTGCTAAAATAAATAGCGAAGAAGATTAAGCAACCTGTCAAAAGGGTACCTGTAATGCAATGACATGTATGTATGCATGCAATGTTTTCAAGGATCTTGCGGGGTAAACAAGCAAATTGTTAGAATTTGAATCCAGTTTCTTGATTGAAGGAACTTCCTGTTGTTGAGGGTCCCTCTTCAAGAGTCAAGGCTCACCATATCGAGTGGGTCATAGCCCCTGACTCGAGTTATCAACCTTGGCTAGAGGAAAATAAATCCCCTTGCCCCTTGCTAGGCATTTGGTTCATCATGACCTGCATCACAAACCCTTGAGATCCTTGAAATGGATTAGTCCTTATGTAGGATGTATGTAATGGTATGATGTTATGCTATGCATGGAGTAATGTAGGTAAACCCTGTTATGAGTCCAGATTAAGGACTGTAAACAAAAACCTGCAATAAACTCAAGTGTTAGATAACAAGCATGCAAGTAGTCAAGTTTGAAGGCACACAAGTCACACAAGTCAGCCTTAGAGTTCAGGCCAGCATGAAGTTTGGGTACTACCCTCTTTCAGTTTCGTTGGTTAAGACCTGTCCTATCAAAAGTAACCGGGTCCTAGAGGATCCCAATATCACTGACTACCCTCAATCGGTCATAACTCCAGCGTCGCAATCTTTTCTTGCGGCTAGAACCATCGCGAGAGTTTAGCCTCAATAGGTGTAGCATACTGCTACTATTCTATGGCCAAGTTAGGTCACATTAGGGTTCTAAGGTCGGTTGGTGCTTAATGACTCCTCAGAAGACCCATATTCTCCTTGTTGCAACACAAGGGATATCGGTACAGACCAAGGTGCCACACCAACGTAGCCACTGTTTCACCCGTGTCGGTCTACGCCGGACAGGTCCCTCACAGCTTATGCTACCTAAAAGGGTATCCCCAGATCCGGGTTAGGATCTATGAAACTCCAATGCAAAGCCCACAAATATAAATCAATCAAAGCAAAGCAATTGAAAACATAAGTATGATCTAATCCTAAGGTACACCTCACTTTTATATCTCCCCAGCAGAGTCGCCAGTTCTGTGATCGGTGGAAATAGAACTGACTGTTTTTTAAGCTGGTTTCGCGTATGTCGCGGTAAAGCAAGAGTCGCCACCGTCTTTTATGTTCTCCGACATGGAAAGGACAAAAGCACATCAAAATTCCTTATTCGAGATGTCTCTCGGTTCGGGAGGTAGATTTATAGAAAGGGAAGGTGTTAGCACCCTTTCTATCCGTGGTTATCCACGGGCTCTTAGGTACTTGCTCTATGTTTTCAAAAATTGTTTGCTTTTCAAGTGTGTGTGGGTTTTGAAAAAGTTTCGTTTTGAAAACTTCTAGGTAACTCTTGTATCTGTCCTCAAGAGTGTATGAAGTATTTGTTTGAAAAATTTTTGAAAGTGTGAGTGCGAAAAGTTGTTTTTTTGTTTGAAAGAGCAAGTACCCAGGAGAATCTACCTACTCTAAGGAATTAAGCTGTGTAAGAGTCCTTTAGACAGTACTATCCCACTATTGAGAAGTAGGTAGCATCGTTGTTGGAGTTGTTCGGGTCAATTCGATTATCGGGACAGTGTGGTCACCGAAGCAATGGTAGGACACCATAGAAGTAACCCTAATGTCCTAGATCCTTTTATCCGAGGAAACCGTTTCGAGGCAACTGGATCTTTAGACAAAGGGCGACCTCTAAAACATCCTATGCTTGACGACCACGTTCGAGGCAACCAGTGAGGCGTACCCTAAGAGTGGCATGTGCTTGTGTGTTGTTTTTTAGTTAATGTTTTTGTACATGTTATTTGTGAGCTACGGATTGATTTTATTTACATACATTCTTTCATGCATTGTTAACAGTTAGGAGTGCGGAAAGTAAATTGCAGAAATGTAAATTCTACGCTATTACAAGGCGCGGGTCTATACATCGCAAAAAAACAAAGACCCGTTTTGTAAAATAAAGTGCGAGAAAATTAAAGAAAGTAATAAAATCCTAATTACTATTACATAGCTGGAGACAGTTACATAAATAATCAAAATAAAATAAATGCGCGCGAAAGAAAATTAATCGGGAACGCCTTAAGGGTTTTGACCCTTTTAAGAAAAGAAATGATTTTTTTTGTCTTTTTTGTGATTAAATGAAATTAAAACTAATGATTAAACTAATTAATTAATTTATTAAAAGAAATTTTTTGTTTGTATTTTTATGTTTTTTTAATGAAATAAAATAAAAGGAAATAAAATTAAAAGTTAATAAAAAACCTAATTCTAAATTTATTTTAGTTATTAAGAAAAAAAGTTAAAGTTGCCTAATTAAACTTAACTCAATTTATTAGTATTTATTTACAAAAATAAAATGAAATTAATAATAATAATAATAATAATATTTGTTCTTTTTGATTTTTTATATAGAAAATAAATTAATTATGTTAATGGTTAATAAAAGGGGAAAAATAAAATAAGACAAACAAAATATAAAAATGATAAAATAAAAATTGCAAACCCAAGGGGGGTTTTGGGCCAGATTGGAGGGTGTATATGGAATTGTGAGGCCCATCAAGAAGCCAGCTTTGTTTGACTTTGGAGATTGCCTATGGTGTAGGTTGACCAGGATTATGGTGCTCGTCCCATCCAAGCCTTTGGATCTATTTCTGAGGACACATGGCGCGTTGGATATGTGGGATGCATGGTGGTACGCTTTGGACTGCCTGTACATGAACGTGTTAAGAACAAAAATGAAACAATTATTTGGGGGACCTGGGAATCGAACCCAGGTCCCAGCGCTCAAATCTCCCTTGCCCTGCCACTACACCAAATGTCTCAATTGTAATAATAATAAGAAAGTAATGTTATATTGAATAAACGCGTCACATGTTGGAAAATGAAAAAGAGCGCGCGTGATTTGAATAAACCAGCCAGGCATGGACACCTCATCATTGTCTTTGTTTATTCTGCAAAATAGAAACAAGATAGCGGGGGTTTTTAACCCCCACAACGCAAAACTGTGGAAAATAGCGATTAGCTATATAGTGAACATAAAAAGGGCGCGAGGTGTCCAACATGTTCGTTTCATCATGCTGGTTTCAACCATGGGTGTTTGGAGGTTTAATTTTACAGCATGTGCAAAGCCCCAATTCAAAAGCTCTGAAACCCTAGAACTTAACAATGGCAACTTCCATTTTAGAGCATCATAATCAAATTAAATTATATAGAAAGCTTCGTATGGGTCCTGTGAACATAATACAATCAATGAACAATGTTAAAAACGCATGAATTGATGATTGTGATTTTGAAAAAAGAAGGTGAACCGTATGACTGTGTAGCACGAGTTCTTGAGTGTTAGGACTTGTTTATGCTTGCAATAGGTTCCTGGAAATGCTGGGAATGTGTTTGGATCAAAAGAAAGGTTTGAATTATGCTGGAATATGGATTTCAGTTTGTGACTTTTCTTTGGAATTTTTGAATTTGGTTTTGCTATCTCAGAGGTTTCTAGGTCGTGCTTGAGGTATGAGAGGCTTGCATATATGTCTATGAATGTAGTTAAGTGACTTTAGGAGCCTTAAAACCAATGCAATGATGTTTGAGATTTTTCCATAACCACCATTAAAGAAACTTGCCATTTTTGTTCAAAATTTGAATTTCATTCTCATAATAGGCTTTGCACGAATTTGGTATGTGACTTATGATGCATCAAGGTCATTCAAACCACAAGATATCCTTTGATTAATTTTTTTGATTTTTATTTGAATTTTATGGATTTAAAATGAATTAAATCAATAAAATTAAATAAAAATAGAAAAATTAATTTTTAATCTTGAAATAAATCATGGGACACGTGGGTGGCATGACAAGGCTGAACCAAGTGGAAAAAAGTGGGCCCTTTTGTCAAAAATTGAAGTTTCAAGGATAGTTGACTTTGGCCATTTCACAAAAATTTCCCAACTTCTCCAATGCATATCTTGCTCAATTTTGATCATATGAACATGTTCTTGGACATTTTGGAAAGGTATTGAAGTCCTCTAACCAATGCCTTTAGTCCCATGTCATTTTGATTTACCAATCTCAAGTTATGGTCTTTGACTTAAAATGCCTTTTTGTTGACTTTTAAAAATGACCTATAATGTTGAAATTGGTAACTTTTTGTGAGAGCATTTCTTGGACTTGGAATGTGAAGATGAGTTGTAGGAAATGTCATCCCCTTCAAAATGAGCATTGGATGGGATTTTTATGATAAACCATGAAAAAGTTATGCCTTGGTCAAGTTACAGTTGACTTTTCAACTGTCCAAAAATAGAAACTTTTGCATCTTGATGATTTTTGAGCCATTCTTGTGAAATCATGGTCAAGATTTGACCAAATGATGATTGTGGCTTCAAAATGAGATGTTGACCAAATTTTTTGACTTTTGACTGCCAAATGACCATTTTTCCCCTACAGTTGATTGTGAAGCAATTAGGGTTTTTGACTGTGCAACTTGACCTTGTGAGCCTTGAAACTTGGCATGTAGATGCTTGAAAATGTTTATAGGCATATGTGACTTGATTGATCCCTTGAAAACCTCAACTTCCTTGAAGGAACCAAAACCCTAATTTTGACTGGCTTAGGAGGATGGTTGACTGTGTAGCCCTTGAGTAGACTTGAGCAAATTGAGATGATGCTTGTCAAAACTTTGAAGAATATGGGAGGGAAAATTTTAGGGTACAACATACTTCATAAGCTCAAAAAGCCATTCGTCGTGCTCGCGCCGCAGGACCACCATTACGCATCAGCAACCACAGAGTCAACACTATAGAAGACACTAACAGTGACTGTGACCTGGACAATTGGATCTTCCCTACTATCAACGGTGGACTCAGCAATTGGACAACTAGAGACTTTGTTCCCATTATGTTCATCCATGAGTAATTGTCTTTTTTGTTTTCTTGGGATATGTAATATTTGAACAATTTAAACTCTAAAACCTCGTGTCTTACCCGAGGCACAATGGTTTATTTGTGAGGGTTATCATTTCACTTTCATATGTCATAAATAAATCATTGGACGTTTTACATACAAATTTTGCGCTCTTTCTCTTTCTTCTCTGCTTTTACTTTAACAAAATAGCTATGCTCTCTTACACACACCCACATATCAAATTGCCGATCCACATTCATTTTGGATCCCATTGATAACGGTTTTGCTATTGTCAGTTATGACTTTGAAAATCCGATCTACCAAGATGAGAACGAAAGTGGGGAAGATTGTGAAGTACCAGGAGAACTTGCTAGACTATTACAACAGGAGGAAAGAGCAATACTGCCTCATGAAGAGCTAGTCGAGACGGTAAACTTGGGTACTGAAGAGGATAAAAAGGAAGTCAAGATAGGTGCCAACTTGGAGCATAGAGTCAAGTAGCGGTTAATAGAAATGTTACATTACTATATTGAGATCTTTTCCTGGTCATACAAAGACATGTCAGGTCTAGACACTGATATTGTGGTTCATCATCTACCAACGAAAGAAGACAGTCCTCCAGTGAAGCAAAAGGTTCGCCGTATGCGCCCTGAGATGTCAGAAAAGATCAAGGCGGGGGTTATGAAATAGTTTAATGTTGGGTTCTTAGTTGTTACTTCTTATCCATAATGGGTTGCAAATGTGGTGCCAGTACCTAAAAAGGATGGCAAGGTGCGTATGTGTGTGGATTACAGAGATTTGAATAGGGCAAGCCCCAAGGATGACTTTTCGCTTCCCCATATTGATGTTCTGGTTGACAACACTGCACATCATAAGATCTTCTCCTTGATGGACGGTTTCTCAGGGTATAATCAGATTAAAATGGCACCTAAAGATATGGAGAAAATAACTTTCGTCACACAGTGGGGCACCTTCTTCTACAAAGTTATGCCATTTGGGTTGAAAAACGTTGGGGCAACCTATCATCGTGCTATGGTAGCCTTATTTCACGATATGATCCATCATAAGATAGAGGTCTACATCGATGATATGATAGCCAGGTCTCTGACTGAAGAAGAGCGCTTGGATCATTTGCATAAACTGTTTGAAAGACTAAAGAATTACAAGTTAAGACTGAATCCGAACAAGTTCACCTTTGGAGTAAGATATGATAAGCTATTAGGTTTCGTTGTTAGCAACAAAGGTATCAAAGTAGATCATGTGAAGGTTAGAGCTATTCAAGAGATGCCAGCTCCCTGCATCAAGAAGGAGCTTAGGGGATTCTTAGGATGTCTAAACTATGTTGCCAGATTCATTTCCCATCTAACCGCTACTTGTGAGCCAATCTTCAAACTACTAAAGAAAGATCAAGTAGTGAAGTAGAAGGACGACTGTCAGACTGCCTTTGACAGAATCAAGGAGTATCTTCAAGAACCTCGAATTTTGATGTCGCCGGTTGAAGGAAGACCTCTAATCATGTACTTAATAGTATTAGAAAACTCAATGGGGTGTATTAGGGCAGCATGACGAGTCTGGTCGAAAAGAGCATGCAATATACTACGTTAGCAAAAAGTTTACCGACTGTGAAACAAGATACTCACTGATCGAGAAAACTTGTTGTGCTTTGGCATGGGCTGCTCGCCGACTAAGATAATATATGTTGACCCATACCACTTTATTGATATCTAAAATGGATCATATCAAATACATATTCGAGAAGCCCGCTCTCTCTGGAAGAATAGCAAGATGGCAAATGGTCCTGACCGAATATGACATTCAGTACACTACCCAAAAAGCAATAAATGGAAGTGTACTAGCTGATCATTTGGCTCATCAGGCTGTGGATGGCTATCAATCCATGAATTTTGAGTTCCCGGATTAGGACATCATGTTAGTGACTGATTGTGAAGAACTTGGACCAGATGAAGGATCTGAAAAAGGTTCCCAATGGACTATGGTTTTTGACGGAGCTTCCAACGCACTTGTCAATGGAATTGGTGATGTGATCATATCTCGTGAAGGTTATCATACTCCTTTCACTGTCAGGCTATGTTTCAACTATACCAATAATATGGCTGAATATGAAGCATGCATTATGGGTCTCAAAGCTGCTATCGACTTGAGAATCAAATTCTTGAATGTATTTGGAGACACGGCCCTGGTAATCAGTCAAATCAAAGGAGAATGGGACATGAAGCATCCTAATCTCATCGCTTACTGAGAGCATGTGTTGAGGCTGATTCCACACTTTGAAGAAGTTAGCTTTGAGCATTTTCCACGAGAAGAAAATCAATTAGCAGACACGCTAGCTACTATGTCATCCATGTTTAAAGTCAGATGGGATAATGAAGCTCCTCATATCACTATTGAGAGATTGGACGAACCAACATACTGTTATGAGGTGGATACTGAAGAAGTAGTGGACAAACCTTGGTTCCATGAAGTGAAAAGATACCTCGAGGCCCAAGAGTATCCTGAGGGAGTTTCCATTAATGATAAGAAGTTCCTAAGAAGGTTCTCTGCCAAGTTTTTCCTCAGTAACAGAATCCTCTACAAGAGGAACCACTATTCTACTTTGCTTCGGTATGTAGACAAGAGTTAAGCATAGAATATTATGGCAGATATGCACGAAGGTACCTTTGGCACCCATTCTAGTGGGAACACAATGGCTAAGAAGAATCTGAGGGCAGGGTACTACTGGTCCACTATGGAAGCAGATTGTTGTCAGCATTCTCGAACTTGTCAAAAGTGTCAGATATATGCTGATAGAGTACATGTCCCTCTGGTTCCCTTGAACGTCTTGATTTCTCCCTGGCCTTTCGCAATGTGGGGCATTGATATGATCAGAGAGATTATACCTACCGCTTCTAATGGGCACCGCTTCATTCTGGTTGCCATTGATTACTTCACAAAGTGGGTCAAGGCAGCCTCATTTGCTTCTGTTACCAAGAACGTTGTGGCTCGGTTCATCAGACATAACCTTATCTGTCGGTATGATACCCTAGAAAGAATCATCACAAATAATGGTACCAATCTCAATAATACTATGATCACCGAGCTCTGCATACAATTCAAGATTCAACATCATAATTCTTCTCCTTACTGACCAAAGATGAATGGAGATGTGGAGGTCGCCAATAAAAACATCAAGAAGATCATACAGAAGATGACGATGACATACAAAGACTGGCACGAGATGTTACCATTCGCTCTTCATGGTTACCGTACCTCAGTGTGCACGTTAACAGGGGCAACTCCTTTCTCTCTGGTATACGGTATGGAAGTTGTCCTACCCATCGAAGTCCATATCCCTTCCTTAAGAATCATGAAGGATACGGGTTTGAATGAAGACGATTGGATTCAAACTCGACTTGAGCAATTGAACCTGATTGACGAGAAAAGGCTCGCGGCTGTCTGTCATGGTCAGATGTACCAGAAATGTATGATCAAAGCTTTTAACAAAAAGGTCATACGTCAGGAATATCAAGTTGGCGGCCTAGTAATCAAGCGCATTATCCAGCCACAAAGTGATCCCAGGGGAAAATGGACTCCCACATACGAAGGACCATTTGTGATGAAGAACATATTTTCTTGTGGAGCCATGATATTAACCACTATGGACGGTGACGACCTTCCATATCCTGTAAACGCGGATATAGTTAAAAGATACTACGCATAAACAGAGACTCGTTAGGTGACTGGCCTAGGCAAAAATAAAGGCATCCCGGCGAACCAAAAGGGTTCGGGAAAAAGTTAGGGATACATATATGAAAAAATCTATACACCCAGCGAGTCAAAAACCTGTAAAGGCGGCTTGGGAAAAAAAGGGTATCCCGGTGGACTAAAAACCCGAAAGGGCGGTCCAGGAAAAAGTTAGGGATTAAAAGCGTAAAACTATGTCTCGTTGGATCACCTCACAGATAGACTCCAGTATCAAGTGTAAAATTCAAATGGTACTAATCAATCCAGTCAACTTCAGTCAAGCAACAAAGTGATGAGACGCTCAAAGATATAAAGGCAACAGCAGAATGGGAATCCAACGAGATCATTTCACATAGCTGTTTTTTTCTTTGTATACTGCTTTGTATAGTTTTCATTTTTACGACGGCATTCTAGGATGTCTTTCTCCTTGTACAAAAATGCCTGTTATAGGCAGACTTCTTCAAATTAATACAAAAAATACCTCTTTGAAAGTGCATAAACTATTTGTTTTATTTTCCTATTTTGTTTTGAAAAAAAAAACATCCAGTGATTATTTTTAACATATGCATTTGAATATAATCACCGTTTACGAATACACGCATAAAAAATAGAAAGATAACTACTAATGGCTTTAAGAAACAGGACAATGTCTAAAAATCTATATGCAAATTCCCGCAGATACATCCCATCATAGATACAAAGACAGAGACGTCCTCCTGCAAAGTCACTACCATCTCCTTAGCATATAGCCTATTGATGTCAGAGGTTCCGACATCCCCTGTAGAGCAAGAGTCTCCAATCATCTCCCCAACATCTTGAAGAATTCCACAACATGGTTCATAAACTTCTTGGGGTCCCCCAACAGGGCTTCATAAAAATCCCCAAGCAGTTTACGGAGTTTTCTTTCCGCAGTAGAGTTTTATTTCTCTAGCCACGAAAATTCGTCTCCCAACAATTCAACTTCAACAAATAATGAAGAATCACATTCTTCATCCCAAACAGCAGTCAGGGATTTATTTTCCCTCAATCCAACGATGCTACAAAGAACAACTGATCAGTTCATATATTGCATTCATACATTATTTTACAAACATCATAACATATGCATACAAAATACATATAGCACAATCTCATTTATTTTGAGAACACCATGCATCGTGACATTGTATACAACTAAAATCTTTACCTTTTCAGGGAAGATCAACAAACAAATATCATCATCAATGGTCAACAAGTTCTAGATTAATACCTGAAACAAGACAGGACAACAATCTGTGAAAAACTGATTATAGATTAATACCTGAAACAAGACAGGACAACTATCTACATGAGTAGATTGAAGATTAACTCCCGAAACAAGACGGGGAAACTATCTTTATTTCTTTAAGGTCAGATGTTAATTCCTGAAACAAGCCAGGGCAACTATCTCTACGACCAACAAAAAGAAGGTTCTGATTAATACCTGAAATAAGACAGGACAACTATCTGTGAATAACTGATTGTAGATTAATATCTGAAATGAGACAGGACAACTATCTACATGAGCAGATTGAAGATTAACTCCGGAAACAAGACATGTAAACTATCTTTCTTTATTTTGGTTAGGTAAAGATCAATTCCCGAAACAGGACGAAGCGACTATCTTTATCACTAATGGTATTAACTCCCAAAACATATTGGGTTTAACAATAAATTGATTGTAGATCAATTCCAGAAACACGACGGGGCGACTATCTACATGACAAACACTTCCTTCAAGACATCTATTGTTTCAGTATAAATCTACCAAAGATTTATTCTGATACTTCTTCCAATTTCTACCAACAGTCACTCTGGATGGCGTATGTAAGCCTATCTCTAACAGACTCTCTATCAGCTCTCCAAATGGCATGTTTAAGTCCATTCCCAACACAATCAACCACCACATCATCGAGTGCAAATTTCTGGGCACTCTAGTGTTCAATCACCTTCCACCTTCAAGTCACGAATGGCGGACTCGCCAATCTAACTCTTCAGGTTTAAGATTGAACAGGGGCAACTGTTATACCCCAAAGTTTGCCCTCTCTTTTCTCAAGACATTTCTCACAAAGATTTTCAAAAGCTCAAGTTTTCACAAGTACATTTGGACTTTCAATGCCCCATATAGTTTCCATGGATCATATTGGACTTTCAAGCATCAGGCCGAAGATGGAACTTCTGAATCTTCGAAAGGAGGAAGAGGAAACTGTCGAAAGGGCAAAGCAGATAATAATAAAAGGGTGTGCAATTGCAGATAACCATGTCAAATTAAAAATCTAGTTCAGGCTGTTCGAACCACGTGACTGATCGAAAGGAGTGATTGGCAGATTTTGACAAGTCATCCAAGAATGAAACCGGACAGAAAAGAATCACAACATTTAATGATTTTCTTTGGATGAAGGGAGAGATTCTCTAGAAAATACATTAGAAACATCTAGGAAAACATTATATGTATAACGAGACCAAATCTGATGATACATCAGAGTCATCCAGGAACGACACTAGACAGAAAAGAACTACGACATCTAAATAATCTACTTTAGATGCAGGGAGAGACTCTATGGAAAATACATCAGAAACATCTAGAAGAAGCATTAGATGTGGAATTAGACTAAATCTGAAGATGCATCAAAGTCATAAAGGAATGACACTGGACAGAAAAGAATCACAACATCCAATGGTTTACTTTGGATGAAGGGAGAGACTCTTTGGAAAATACATCAAAAACATCTAGAAGAAGCATTAGATGCGGAATGAGACCAAATCTGAAGATACATCAGAGTCATCCAGGAATGACACTGGATGGAAAAGAACTACAACATCCAATGATTTGCTTTGGATGAAGGGTGAGACTCTCTAGAAAATACATCAGAAACATCTAGAAGAAGCATTAGATATGGAATGATACCAAATATGAAGATACATTAGAGTCATCCAGGAATGACATTGGACAGAAAAGAACATCGACATCCAACGATTTGCTTTGGATGAAGAGAGACCACAACATCAACTTGTGTATTAATGAAGGGAAATAAAGACAGGCCTACATCAGTTGGGATACTGGTGAATGGAAACAAAGACATTCCTACCTTAGCCAACATACTGATGGGAAGGTGAAATGACCCACATCAGCTAGTGTACCAATGAAGGAAGGAAAAATGACCTACATCAGCTAATGTACTGATGAGGAAAAGCGTAACAACATCCAAGAATACCATTGAACAAGGTGAGAAACACTATACTGGGGAATATGAAATCCAATTGATAACTTTGGATAAAAGAGAGAAGCATGCTTTCAGGAATGCCACTGAAAGAAAAGACATGTATTTGTTTCGGTGGGTGCCAAGTAAGTTGGACTTTGACCATAAGGTAAGATGTTGATAACAACAAGACCTCGGGAAATGCAAATGAGCATGAAACAATCTTCGAGTTATGCATGATATATGAATGATCTATGCATGTGATGCAGACTTTTGTATCAATGGAGCTTGACTCATTTGTGGAGATAGGATTAGAACTCTGATTCCTCAACACGGGGAATACTGCCTACTCTACTTGGAAAGAAAATGTCTTGAGAAACACTTTTGTCACACTTGTAAAATGTATCAAGACGATGATCCTTTGAGATATGACAAAAAGAGCTGCTTGGGGATTACTTTAGATGAGATAATCGTTGAGGATAAACTGATCACAGCTTCAGTAGACTTTTGTTGGGAATAAACTAATCATGGCCTCAATTATTGAAATGGTTAAGGGAAAGGATTTCCAAAGTATGAGTCTTGAAAGAGATCTTCTGGCTAACCAACTCTGAGAATGACTTGCATTGAGAAACTAATCTTGAATTGATTCACAATAGGATCTAGAAGAAACTTACTCTTGATAGGATCACTGACCAAGTTTCTCAACTGTTTGAACTTACTAGATGAGGAATGCTTGTTTGCAAGCAAAAATTGTTCATTCAAACATGGTAACTTTAACATAAAGTTCATGCAAAAGTTTTGAAATTAAAAATAATTTTGGGAATGATGTATAGAAAATGAATCATTGGTCAAAACACGACGCTTTATACATTTAAAGTGAAAGAGAAAGCAAAGGTATGATACCAAGACAAATGATTTTCAAAAGATCTTAGGATCCAGTTTACGCAACCTTGTTGTAGTATGCTTTCAAAAGAAACCTGACTTCAATAAGGTCTTTTGAGGGTTGTAACGTGGTCTGGTTCACGGTTTATGAAACAAAGGATAAAGGCTCAAATTTTATTTGTACCCAACCCATTATTCGTGATGTTCTTCAGTCCTACATCCAGTTAATTCAGACTATACCTTCAGGTTACAAGAGGTTGGAATTGTACTGATGATAGTAATGATGATGACTCAGAAACCAAGAGATTTTTGATATGGAAGTAACTTATTCTTTACAATATTTTGTTGTTTTAGTTGAATACTTTCGTCAAGTCTGGTGGATAATTTGGAGGATTAAAAGACCTCTTTCTTTTGAATTTGTTATCCTTAACTTTTTCCTAAACAGTTTCATTTGAGATTACAGTTAGCGGGATGCCCCAGTTTTTGCCTAAGTCTCCATCACAAGTTTTGACTTAGCAGGCATTTTATTTTGAATCATTTTTTGGAAAATTAGTGAGTGCCTGACTTTAATGATTAGAGAGAACCATCATTATCACTTTTGATTTGGAGAACATCTTCGACACTTCTTTGATGTGTACGAAGGAAAGCTTGATTTTGACCTTTATTAAAAGGTGTCTTGAATGATTGCTCTTGTAATTGAATGCACAACCAAATTAACTGAAAACTACTCTACCCCAGGTTAATATTGCAGGTTTTTTATATAGAAATAAACTCCAACTTTTAGGCTCAAAGGGGTTGTCAAGGGATTAACTTCCTTATTTCTCCAGTGTTTGGGAATTGAAAGAATGCATGTACATCATCAACAAAGTTTTATTTGAAGCATATTGTGATACGATGGGAGAACTGACTTGGGTGTTTGCGCTTTGTTGCAAATGTTGCGGTTAGCAAGAGTCGCCACTGACTTTTCTTTTATCCAAAAGAAAAGGTGAAAAAGCACAGGAAAGACCTTTGATATGTTTTCTTGAGTTCGGGGGGTAGATTATGAAATAGGAAGGTGCTAGCACCCTTTTCATCCATGGTTTTCCATGGGCTCTTAGTTACTTGCTTAGATCACTTGCTTTTGTTTGTTGAAATTGTGTTTGGTGTGGTTTTGAAAGTATTTTGTAAAAGAGGCCATTCGTTTAGGCAATCTTTGTAATGATTCTCGTTCGTAAGAATGTATACAAAGATGTTTTTCTTTTGAAAATGTTTTCAATGTTTGTAAGATGTTTTGAAATGTGTGTGTGTTTGTTTTAAAAATAGCAAGGATTGTTGTTTGAAATGGAGCAAGTAACTAGAAGCTATCTACCTACTCAAATGTCTTTCTTATGTATTTTCTATTCCTTTGATATTGTTGTCTTACCATTGATTTGGTAAGCAACCTTATCTTTGGATGTAAACGGGACGGGCGTGGGTCATCGTATAACCATGATTAGCATTGTTGCAAAGTATCTTAGCATTTTTGAGGGACCAAGATCATTTTGTAAGGCAACTTTTGAATAGCGTCATCTATGGACTATGATCTTTATATTTGTTTTGTTTTGCCAAGATACTTCGCATGCGTAACATGGTTATTTTTGTTTTAGGCAACCAAGTGGGAGAAACCCTAAGGATGCTTGTGTGCAAGTGTATCATTTTCATGCTTTGATTTTATCTTGTATTTAGGGTGTTCTATATTGCTTTGTTTTTGTTCTTGTCATACAAACCCTAATTACTAATCATGGCATATAAAGCGATAAATTGCGTAATATAAATATTTCTAAGCTATTACAACAATTTAAGGGAGGGGGGAATACAAGTTTGAATGGGGATTTTGCAAGAATATAAAGCTAAATAAATTATTACAACCAAATCGAATTTGCACGAATTTAGAATAAATACAATACAATATTTAGAATGCAATGCAATGTACATGTAAGAAAAATATTTTTGTGTCTTGTTTTTATGTAAAAGAAAATTTCATCTAATCCTAAAAATAAAGGAAATAATTTTTAAAAAGGGTTTAACCCTAATTATGTTTAAAAGAAAATAAAGCTTTTGTATGTATTCTTTTATGTATTTTGTATAAAAATAATAAATAATATTATATAAAGAAATATAAAATTAAATATATGCAAGAATAAGTATTTATAAGTATGAAATGCAAAACAAATTAAACTAAATATGTTTAATCATATTTACAAGTTTATTAAGAAAATGAATTTTATCCTATCAAAATAAACTATATTTTTATGTGTGAAATAATAATAAATAAAATAAAATAAAAGTGTAATATTATTAATTTATATTTTTGGGATTTTTATCTTTTAAAGAAAATATTAAAAATATTAAATATGAAAACAAAACAAAATAAAAAAATAAAATATGAAAATGTAAAGAGTTAGCAAGGGGTGATAAAGCAGATTTGATGGTGAGATGCTAGCAAAAAACACTGGCCCAATAGACAAGCCCAACCTGCAAAAAATGTAAAAATGGAAAAGAAAAAAGAGTGAAAAATAACGAAAGTAGCGCGCAGGTTTGAACCCAGGACATGGGTCTCACCAGCGCGCTGCTTTTCCACTAGGGTGGCTATACTTCCATTATCTTTAGTGAAACAAAAACAACATATCCCAAAACGCGCCCTTTCCCTGTTTCATCTTCTTCCTCAAGCCTTGGCCGGATACCCTGTAACTTCCTCATACTTCCATGAAAATAAAAACTCATAACATGAAAATTATAGTACTTGAACTCACGATTCCAACCATATATGTTATGTAAAGTAATTATCAAAGATCAAGGAGAATATAAACAACCCTAAATCTTGACCTAATATTTACAGAAATTTCAAGTTTCAAATTCTCTTAACACAACTAAAATCAATGCAAGATGGTGGTATGTACAACTTCGTTATGATGAGGACTACATTTTTTATTCACAGACCGTGGCCTAAGGTTGCCTGTACAAAGAGATAGAGTTTGAAATTTTACCCCCTTTAGTTGGAATCGTGAAATGAACTGGGGTGAGTTTGAGGGAGGCCTGATGCTTGCTTGAGCTTCCTTGAGCTTCCCTGAATCTATTCCAACCCTTGTCTTGCTCTGAAAGTAGCTGGAACTACTTGGCCACGTCAATCTGCAAGCTCTGAGGTCAACAATGGCAGATGGTGGAGGATTGATTACAGAACAAGGATGATGGTTTGGATGGGCTTGATATCAAGTATGTGAGGTGTTTGAATGATCTAAACACAAAATGCACGAGCCAAATGGAAGATGAATGTGTTTGTGCAGAAACTGTAGGTTTGAACAGGTTTTTGGTGTTTTGCTTGTTGAGAGTGTTTCAGGTCTTGGCTAAGCGTGTATTATGTTGTATTTTTTTTTTATATTAGTATTGAAATGGTTTTGTGTTAACCCTCTATCAGTTGTGCAAGCCCTAGCCTTTTTGCAACTTTTCTTATACTTGAAGCAAAGTGATAAGACAAAGCTCACATGCTTGTACCAGCTTGCTTACGGTTGGTATTTCTTCCCTACAAGTTGCCTTTGGTCTGTGGTACTTGCATGTATCAAGGGAACAGGTCCAATGCTCAAGATTACAAAGTTTGCAAAAGTTACTCTTTTTCAAAATGGCAATGGAACGTTTTTGCCATAAATGGAATTACAAGTTGGATAAAGGTTCAAAAGCATGGATCAAAGATTTGTCAACTGATTAAGAATTTAATTAAGGAGTGTGGAACAAGTTTAGGACCTGTACAACATGAAATAGCCAGCATAGGATTGATTTGCAACTTGGTTCTTCATGAAATGGCTTGAACAAAAAGTAAGAAAATGCCAATTTCCTCTCTTCGATTCTCCCTACTCAAAAATGATCTTGGAGAGTTCTTGGACATTTTGGAAAGCTTGCAATGTGTTATATAATTCATATTTGAAATGAATTTTGAGATACCTCTTGGAACTAGGTGAAATATTTCCATGAAGTTGGGTCCAAAACCTGCCTAAATTAGGGCAACAATTTCACTAAGTTAAGAAGTTCATGACCATGTATTCACAAATTTATAACTTGAGATCCAAGCATCTTTAGGGAAACGTTTGTGAAGAAAAGTTGTAGATTTCATGGAGGTCTACAACTTCCATGTTGGGAACTTTCCTTGAATCATTATGCATCATGGTGTAAAAATGGCTTAAAGTTGAGAAAAAATAAGAAAATTTTCATACTTAGAAAATTTCTAAGTTATGAAAATTTTCAAATTCAAACCCTAAATTTCAAATTTGGATTTCTTGATGAACAAGTTTCATATTTTTGGCATGTCTTGATGAATTATGACTCTTGGTACTTGATTTTGACCAAAAAGTCAAAGTTTGACTTTTCAGTGTACAATTGACTTTTGATCAGTTGACTGCAAATTTCATCTGTCAATCCAATGAATTTGAGATGTTTTGAGCCATGTAATTAAGTCAAGATGATGTAATTGAATCCTTGAAATCATGCTTGAACTCAAATTGTCATTTTCTAGGTTGAAAATCAGAAATTGCCCTTCCTCAGTCAAAACCCTAATTTTGACAATTTTGCCCTTTTGATGATTTGATCAAATTTCTTGAGGAGTTGTAATCCAAACATGATCAAATGGTACATATGAGTCTAAAATGTTGATGTGGATAAAAAATTATGAAGTTTGACTGTAAATTGGCCATGGTTGACTTTTTCCCCAATACAACTAATTTTTTAGGTCAACTGTCCAATTGACTGAGCAAAAGTGTGATCCAAGGCTTGAGACTTGACATGAGCAATCTTAGGGATCCATAATGATGTTTGAAAGTCACATGAAGCATTGATAGTCCAAACATCCTTGTGCAAACTCAAACCCTAATTTTGAGTTGTCAGTGCAAGATGAGATGTCCTGAGCTGACCAAACCTTAATCCAGTCTTGAGTCAAAGAGATCTTATGAGAAAAGTCTTGATATATGAGAAGGAAAATTTTGGGGTACAACAGCTGCCCCTGTTCAATCTTCTTAAACATGAAGAGTTAGATTGGCGAGTTTTGTCGTTCGTGACTCGAAGGTGAAAGATGATTGGACACTAGAGTGCCCATAAATTTGCACTCGGCGACGTGTAGTTGAGGGAATGGGCTTAAAGATGCCATTTGGAGAGGTGATAGAATCTTGTTGGAGATGGGCTTGTAGATGCCATCCAAGAATGTTTGTTGAAGTGTAAGTTGTAAGCTGAAAGAATGAGTATCAGAATGATGTTCGCGTTTGGAACGTATCTGAGCTGTATCTGGAGACTGAATCTGTAAGAGCAACAGAATAACATCCGTGTCTGGAGCGTATTTGAACTGTATCTAAAAGCTGAATCTGAATGAGTAACAGAATGGCATCCGTGTCTGGAGCGTATCTGAAATGTATCTAAAAGCTGAATCTGAATGAGTAACAGAATGGCATCCGTGTTCTAGAACGTATCTGAACTGTATCTGAAAGTTGAATCTGAATGAGTAACAGAATGGCATCCATGTCTGGAGCATATCTGAACTATATCCGATTGTATATTGTTTAATAGTAGCTGTTAAACTTATCCTGAAAAGGGTAAAATGTTAGCTGAAACACAAAATTATATTGCATGGAATGTATGATGCAATATACGTGTTTTATCAATGTTTATGGTATGTGGATGTAATGTATGCACATGTAAGCTGAGTCGCCGTATCACTGAGGAAAATAAATCCTTGACTGCTGCTGAGGATATGGCGATTCTTCATGTCTTGAAGTTGGAGTATTTGACAAAAATTCTGTTGTGAGAGCAATGCCATATACTGCTTGAGGAATCTGCTTGGGGAATCCAGAGAATTTTGATAACTTCTACCGGGGATTAATAACGGGAGTCTTTTTTCGTTGGGCAGTAACAGAAGTCAGCTGTTATCCGGTTAGATTTCAGGCTTCAGAAAAACTTGTTGGGGAACTTGGAGAAACTGGATGGCTTCCACCAGGGATTAATAGTTTGGAGTTTTAGTTCTGCTGGGGAACTAAACGACGTACTGTGGGGATTGCTCATGGAATAGCCTAAATACGTTTTCCTATTCTCTCCACCTGTCAGTAATTGTCTTTTTTCATTTTGTTTATTTGTAAACAATGATTATGTTCAAATGCATATGTTCATTAATGAATCATTGGACGTTTTTGCAAATAAAACACAAGTGTAAAGAAAAAGACAAATAGTTTTCTGTACTTTAAAGATATATCTTTGTATTTACTTTGAATAAGTATTTTGTACAAAGGAGACAGACATCCTAGTAAGAGGATGGTGCCGTAAAAGTGAGAAAAATTTTATACAAAGAAAGACAGCTATGTGTGATAATCCCATGGGGTTCCCATTCTGCTATAGCCTCCGTATCTCTGAATATCTTGTCTATTTGTTTCTTCATCCGAAGATGACTGAATTGATCAGAAACTCCGAGTTTGTCAGTGAAGAGATTGTCCTCAAAGTGATCCGACGGGACATAGTCATATGCTTTAATTCCCTAACTTTTGCCTGGACCGCCCTTTCGGGTTTTCAATCCACCGGGAAACCCCTTTTTGCCCAAGTCGCCCTTTCGGGATTTCAACTTGTCGGGTGTATAGATTTTTTTTTTATCCCTAATTTTATCCCGAACCTTTTGGTTCGCCGGGATGCCCTTGTTTTGCCTAGGTGTGTCAACCTAGCTGGTCTCTTATGTGTAGTATCTTTTGACTATGTCCGCGTTCGCAGGGTGTGGCAGGCCGTCACCGTCCATGGTGGTTAAGATCATTGCCCCACCGGAGAAGATGTTCTTGATTACAAATGGTCCTTCATAGGTAGGAGTCCATTTTCCCCTGGGATCACTTTGTGGCAAGATGATGCGCTTGATCACTAGATCTCCAACTTGATATACTTGGCTTCTGACTTTCTTGTTGAAAGCCTTGATCATCCGTTTTTGATACATCTGACCATGGCAAACAGAAGTAAGTCTCTTCTCATTAATTAAGTTTAATTGATCCAGTCGGGTTTGGATCTAATCGTCCTCACTCAAACCTGCATCTTTCATAATTCTCAAAGAGGGGATCTGAACCTCAATAGGCAAGAAATCCTCCATGACATAAACCAAAGAATAGGGTTTCCCCGGTTGATGTGAGAGTCGTGGTACGGTACCCGTGGAGAGAAAACGGTAGCATTTCATGCCAGTCCTTGTAGGTGACTGTCATTTTCTGTATGATCTTTTTAATGTTTTTATTAGCATGTTCGACTGCACCATTCATCTTTGGCCGATAGGGGGATGAATTATGATGTTGAATCTTGAACTTCTCGCACAAGGCGGTGATCATAGTATTGTTAAGGTTCGTACCGTTATCAGTGATGATCCTTTCTGGGATACCGTACCGGCAAATAAGATTCTGCTTGATGAAGCGGACAACAACATTCTTAGTAAATGATGCGAAGGAAGCTTCTTTGACCCACTTTGTGAAATAGTCAATGGCCACTAGAATGAAACGGTGTCCATTGGAGGATGTAGGCTTGATCTCCCCAATCATATCGATTCCCCACATAGCGAAGGGCCAAGGAGCTGTTAAGACATTTAGAGGAACCGGAGGCACGTGCACCTTATCTGCATAGATTTGACACTTATGACAGGTCTGAGAGTGTTGATAGCAGTCTGCTTCCATGGTAGACCAATAATAGCCTGCCCGTAGGATTTTCTTCGCCATCGTATGCCCACTAGAGTGAGTGCCAAAGGTACCTTCATGTAATTCAGCCATGATCTTTTCAGCTTCAATCTTATCCACACAACGGAGCAGAATAGAATATGATTACGTTTGTACAGGATTCCATTACTTAGGAAGAACTTAGCGGAGAATCTCCTTAGGAACTTTTTATCATTGATTGAAGCACCTTCTGGATATTATTGAGCCTCGAGATACCTTTTGACTTCATGAAACCAAGGCTGGTCCACTACCTCTTCAGTATTAATCTCGTAACAGTGTGCTGGTTCGTCCATTCGTTTAACGGTGATCTGGGGAGCCTCGTTATCCCAATTAAGTTTAAACATAGATGACATTGTGGCTATAGCATCTGCTAGATGATTTTCTTCTCGTGGGAAATGCTCTAAGGTAATCTGCTCAAAATGTGGTAACAATGTCAAAACATGTTCTTTGTAAGGGATAAGGTTTGGATGCTTAGTGTCCCATTCTCCTTTGATCTGACTGATAACCAAAGCTGAATCTCCAAATACAACTAAAGATTTGATTCCCAAGTCTATGGTAGCCTTGAGACCAAAGATACATGCTTTGTATTCCTCCATGTTGTTCATACAGTTAAAGAAAAGTCTGGAAGTAAAAGGAGTATGGCACCCTTCCGGAGATATGAGTACAGCGCCGATACCATTACTAAGTGCATTGGATGCCCCATCAAAGAACAGGGTCCATCGGGATCCTTGTCCAGGTCCTTCATATGGTCTGATTTCTTCACAATTGTCTAATGCCATGATGTCTTCGTCCGAGAATTCAAACTTTATGGACTGATAGTCTTCTACAGCTTGATGAGAAAGATGATCAGCTAGCACACTGCCCTTTATAGCTTTTGGGGTAGTGTACTGTATGTCATATTCTGTTAGGATCATCTGCCATCTAGCTATCCTCCCAGACAGAGCAGGCTTCTCAAAGATGTACTTTATCAGATCCATCTTAGGTATCCGCAAAGTGGTATGAGTCAACATATATTGTCTTAGCCGGCGAGCAGCCCATACCAGAGCGCAACAAGTTTTCTCGAGCAGTGAATATCTGGTTTCGCAGTCGGTAAACTTTTTGCTTAGGTAGTAAATAGCATTCTCTTTTCGGCCAGACTCGTCATGCTGCCCCAATACACACCCCATTGAGTTCTCTAAAACGGTCAGATACATGATCAGTGGTCTTCCCTCGACTGGTGGCATCAAGAAAGGAGGCTCTTATAAATACTCTTTGATTTTGTCAAAAGCAATCTGACATTCATCATTCCATCTGACTACTTGATCTTTCTTCAACAGTTTGAAGATTGGTTCACAAGTAGATGTTAGGTGAGAAATGAATCTGGAAATATAGTTCAGGCGTCCCAAGAATCCTCTGACTTCCTTCTCAGTACGAGGAGCAGGCATTTCTTGTATCACTTTAACCTTGGCAGGATCAACCTCGATGCCTTTGTTGCTGACAATGAAGCCTAAGAGTTTACCGGACCAGACTCCGAATGTGCACTTGTTTGGGTTCAACCTTAGTTTGTACTCCTTCAATCTTACAAACAACTTTTGCAAGTGATCAAGGTGCTCTTCTTCAGTTTGTGATCGGGCTATCATGTCATCTACATAGACCTCTATCTCATGATGTATCATATCATGAAACAAAGCTACCATGGCGCGTTGATAGGTTGCCTCAGCATTCTTCAGCCCAAATGGCATCACTTTGTAGCAGAACATGCCCCACTACGTGACAAACGTAGTTTTCTCCATGTCCTCAGGTGCCATTTTGATATGGTTATAACCTGAGAATCCGTCCATAAAGGAAAACACTTTATGCTGGGCTGTATTATCAACCAGGATATCAATGTGGGGAAGTGGAAAATCATCTTTAGGGCTAGCCCTGTTTAAATCTCTATAATCCATGCACATTCATACCTTGCCGTCCTTTTTAGGCACGGGAACAATCTTGGCAACCCGTTGAGGATAGGAAGTGACAGCTAGAAATCTAGCATTAAATTGTTTCATGAATTCCGCTTTGATCTTCTCTGACATGTCAGGTCTCATGTGGCAGACTTTTTGTTTCACTGGTGGACAATCTTCTCTTGTGGGTAAACGATGTACCACGATGTCTGTATCAAGTCCTGGAAAGTCTTCGTATGACCAGGCAAAGATCTCAACATAATCATGCAATAGCTGAATTAGACGCTCCTTGACACTCGGCTCTAGATTGGCACCCACTTTGATTTCCTTTCTATCTTCCTCGGTACCCAAATTGATTGTATCCAACGGTTCCTCATGAGGCTGAATAGCTCTTTCCTCTTGTTGTAGTAGTATGGCCAATTCCCCTGGCACTTCACAATCTTCCTCACCTTCGTATTCGGCTTGGTAGATTAGATCTTCAGAGTCACTGAAGGCTATAGCAGTATCATTACCCATGGGATCCGGAATGGAGGGGTACCTGCATTTGTGAGTGTGGGTGTGTGTAAGGGTATAACCATCTTTAAACAATAAAATGTAAAAGAAAGACAATGAGCACAAAAGGTTTGTATGTGGAAAAACGTCCATGATTCATTGAATGTCATATGAAGATGAAATAAAAACCCTTACAAATGGACCATTGTGCCTCGGGTAAGACACAAGGTTTTTAAAGTGATGAATTGTTCGTGAATATTACAAGTCCAACAAAAATGTAAAAGATAAATTACTGAGAGATGAAATTTATTGGGACAAAGTCTCTGGCTTCCCAGTTGTGAAGTCCTTCGTTGACAGTAGGAAATATCCAATCTTCCAAGCTGCCATCCTCTTCAATATCTTCCACTGCGTTGACCTCCCGATTACTAATCTTCAAAGGTGGCCCTCCAGCATAGGAACGACGCACAACCTTTTGAGCAGTTGAAGTAAACCCCAAGCCAAACTTGTCTGATTTGTACGGAATGTCTGGAAGCTGCCCCCAGATGGTGCATCCACCCTCCTCTATTACCGCCATGGCGTCCTTTAGAGATGACATCCGAAGTGGAGGTCTTGTGATCTTGGGAATCGAGGATACTGCTTGGTTGCCGCTACTTCTTGAGAGACCTCTTCGAAATGTTGAAAAGGAGTTTCAATGAACTCGCCATCCAACTCCACATATCGGAAATAATTCAGATGACTAATCATGTACTCCTCCTCCCCGTGGACAGTTATGATCTTTCCTTGGACCGGGTACTTCAGCATCTGGTGTAGTGTGGAAGTAACAGCACTGACATTATGGATCCAGGGCCATCCTAGCAGACAAGAGTAAGAGGGGCGGATGTCCATCACGTAGAAGGTTGAGTTGAAGGACTGAGTTCCCACCTTTAGCGGGATGTCCACCTCCCCGTGAACCATCCTCTTCGAGCCATCAAATGCTCTCACAACTATGTTACTGGGTTTCAATGTAAGCCCTTCGCAATCCAATCTGTCAAGAGCTTTCTTTGGTAAGACGTTCAAAGATGAACCAGTGTCTACCAAGAAATGGGCTAGGGTTGTTCCTCTACACTCCACAGAGACATGTAATGCCTCGTTGTGTTTTATCCCTTTTGGTTTCAAATCAGCATCAGAGAAGCCTAGGTTGTTATCAACTGTTAAACTGGCCACACAATCGTGGAATTGGTCAGCAGATGTCTCTTGTGGCACATGGGCTGTTTTCAAAAAATTTACCAAAGCTTTCGCATGTGCCTCAGAGCACAGCAGCAATGCTAGCATGGAGAACTTGGAGGGAGTTTACCCCAACTGTTCAACCATGTCATAGTCACTCTTCTTTATTATCCTCAGGATCTCTTCCATTTCCTTCTTGGATGTTTTAGGGATAGCTAGTGATTGAGCCTTTGTCTGGACAGGCTCTTCTTGAATGCTTTTTCCTCGATTTTCAATAGTGGAAGTATTGGCAGGGATAACAGCAGGGGTTGTGTCGTCTTTGTCGATAGGTACACTTGCAGGTATGATCATTGGTACAGAGGTAATATTCGGAACGACCACGGGTCCAAAAACTGCCTTTGGAGGGGCAATCTCTGGAGAGAAGATTCTACCACTACGGGTAATCTTGCTAGTTCCGGCAATATTGCTAATGTCAGAGTTTTCTTCTTCGGAGCTCTCTTCTTCGGCAGTCAGTTCATCTTGTTTGATACCATGGTAGTAGATTTCTCCACCATAATTCCATGGTACTATTTTATTTGACTCATACGGGACCGGCCCGGGCATTATGATCTTAAGAGGAGTAGTTTTTGGAGCATGTGTAATCCTAACGGGTCTTTTAGGGACCCTGGAAGGATTGGAGGAGATGGTTATGATTGAAATATCTTCAACAGGAATGGGTAAAACGGGAGCATTCTCAAACAGAATTTCTTGGTTGTCAATCAGGCGTTGGATACCTGTCTTCAACAGAGGGCGACCAGTGGGTGAGGATAAGCAATGATGGAAGTCTTCCTTATAACCTGGGAATACACCAGCTTTTAACAAGTTCATCTTAAATATCGGGAGTGGAGTCAAAATTTCATCCACTGTGGCAACAAATAAATCTTCCTCGACAACATTGGCATTGTGACCATGCTTAGGCATCGGAGCGGAAATGACATTCGGTTTCTAAGGTGCATCAAAGTCAACTTCCTTTGCATCTATAAGGTCTTGAATTTTGTTCTTCAAAGCCCAACAGTTCTTAGTGTCGTGCCCTGGACTTTCAGAATGGTATGCGCATCTGGCATTTGGGTGATAATGAAGGGACGCACTATTGGGATTCTTTGGGGCCTCCTTTAAAGTTGCCAGATTGAATTTCAAAGTATGTGGTAGAACCTGGGATAGAGTCATATTAATCCTGGTGAATTTCCGGACTGGCCTTTCCACCCTTGGCTGGTTATTTCTTGGTTGATCAGATGCAGGCTTTGGGATCATAACAGCCCCCACCACTGGTCGACGCTCAGTTCTTCCTTGATTCCTTTGTGAATAAACAGCAGATACCTCCTTCTTCCCAATGAAAGGTTTTCTCACAGCTGTAGAGGCAGACGCATCCTTCCGAATCTTTCCACTTTTTATACCAGCTTCCACCCTCTCTCCGGTTAAAATTAACTCAATAAACCCAGTAGATGAGCTCCCAATCAAATGGTTGAAGAAGGGGCCTAATAGAGTGCCCAAGAACATATCCACCAGCTCCCTTTCAGACAGAGGGGGTTGCACTCTTCCAGCTAGATCTCTCCACTTTTGCGCATAATCTTTGAAACCCTCATTTGAAGCCATAACCATACTCTGAAGTTGAGTACGGGTAGGCTCCAAATATGCGTTATACTGGTATTGTTTATAGAAAGCTGTGGCAAGTTCTTCCCAGTTGTGGACGTCGGCCCTCTTCAATTGGTAAAACCAATCAAGTTGTGTTCTAGATAAACTATCTTGGAAGAAATGGACCCACAAGTCTTTGTCGGCGGAGTGCGGCTGAATCTTTCTGACATATGATCAGAGGTGCATTTTAGGATAAGACACCCCATCATATTTCGAAAATAACGGCACTTTGAACTTTGGTGGGATCACAATTCCTGACACTAGCCCCAATTCCTCAAAGTCTAGACCTGGTACTTTCTGTATTTCCATAGCAGTTAAACCGTCTTCCAGGTGCCTGTACTTATCATCATCCGGAGGGTACTGTTCTTCAGAGTAGTCTTCCTCTTCCTCCTCCTCTTCAGAGTCTGACGGAACTGCTGTTTCTTTTCCTTTTCTTTCCCCTTCATCAGATGTTGCTGGAAAATCCAAGGTTCTTCTAGCATGTCCTTGAAACCTTCTTCCCATGATTACCACACCAGCTGGTTTCTTCTCTTTCTTCTTTTTCTCTTTCTCTTTTGCCAGTAGAGTCTTCAGCTCCTCTTGCCCCTTGGCTAGGGTCATGAGTAACTGTTGAAATTGTGTGTTTTGAGCTTGAAGATCTTTGACCGTCTGTTCGAGATCCATCTTACTGAAATAAATAGTAGAGAGATGAGGAAACTTGTTGCAAAGACCTATTTATGTTATGATGAATGATATTTGCATATGTAATGCTTTCAAGGATTTAAAAATTCAAATTTGTTTTAAACAAAAAGAAACACACGTTATATTAATAAGATAGAATTTGAGTACATCAATGCCCCTTGGGCAAAATAATACAAAATTCTAAGATAAAAAAGTGTTGTGCATCCTCTTTGGTGCTATGTAGGTATTTAGAGTCTGCTCCTCATGAAGTAGCCTAGTGAGTTCCAAAACCTTCTTCTCGCTTGCGTAGAATTGGGCTTCGAAAGTATCACGCTCTCCTTTGAGCTGTATCCAATCCCTTTGTAGGTCTTCAAGAGATGTGGGCATGTCAGGATGTAGGATAGTGTATGGAACTTCTCCCTCCTTAACAGGCTCAATGATCACCGGGAGAATGGAAGGATAAGGCATCATAAGACTTTGAGCGCGGTTTCGTACCCACTTGAGGTAAGGCTCAAGAGGGATGAAATTCTTGTGTCCCAAAGTCTTGCTATCCACCTTGTTTAGCATCCTCTAAGCTCGGATGAATCTCTGGCGAAGACCTTGATCGTCATTGTCGTAGTCGAATACCAAGCCTTGAATCAGCATATCATGTGGGTCATCCCTTCGGGCATAACCAAACTGTCTTAGAGCTAAGCACAGGTTGTAGGTGATGCCTCCCCTAATGCCAAGTAGAGGGACATTAGGGAATTCCCCACAATGGTCAACAATGATAACATTCTCTTTGGATCGAGAGCACCAATGAATATCTGAATGTTTTAGCGTCATTAACCTTTGTGACCACCTTAATCCTTGCTCATTCTTTACGACTGATTGGGGAAGATGAGAAATAAACCATCTTTCCAGGAGAGGAGTGCAACACATAAGAACACCTCTTTTCCTCATTGTACGAGTGTGAAAAGAGTGTAAGATATCCCCAAGCAATGTAGGCCCCGAGTTGCGTGACACAAAGATTTTGACAGCGCTCACATCCATGAGTTGGTCAGGATTAGGGAACAAGACCATCCCATAGATAAGAAGAGCCACAATCTCCTCAAAAGCTTGCAAGTCTAGGGAATTCCAACAGCTTTGGGCTTTCTCAAACAAGAACTTTGCTAAGAAGCCTTTGACACCACTTCTAGTTTCCCAATGAGTTGTGACATCAGATGAGTGCAAGTGCAGGGCTTGAGCAATCTCTTCTGGCTTTGGATCTCTTTCCGTACCGCTGAAAGGTAGTTGATTGAGAATAGGAATCCTCAAAAGTTGAGAGAATTCTTCCAAAGTAGGCACAAGTTGATAGTCAGGAAATATGAAGCAATGATGCAAAGGGTCAAAGAACTGGAAGAGAACCTTCATCATATCCTCCTCTGTGTTGGAGGTGACCAAGTTGAGTAGACGACAATGCCTCTCGATGAATGGAGAGTTCTCAGGGATATTTGAAGCTAGCTCCTTGAGTTGTGGAGGAATTATTACAAGGTTGATTTGGATAGTTTTCCTGCGGAGTGAATCCATATCCTACAAAACAAGAACAAAGATGAATCTCCAAAATCCTTGAAATGGTTAGTGGACGCATATGATGTTCATGATGTCCATGATGTTATGCACAAGTATGCATATACAAGCAAGACAAACAAGTTCTTAGTTTAGGCTCGCATGGGGCTTTATAGGTAAGTACCCTCTTGAAGTTTAGTTGGCTCAACCTGTCCTAACAATAGTAATCGGGTTCTAAGGAGCTCAATATCACCAGATTGTTCCCTTGGTCATTGTTTCAGCTCAAGCCTCTTTAATGGCGACCGAAATATCTCAAGAAACCAACCCTCAATGAGTGTAGTATCGAGTATCTACCAACTTCGGACTGCACCAAAGCTGGTCATCTCACTACATCCTAAAGGCTAAGTTAGTCAAGTAAAGGTTCTAAAAATTCATTAGTGCATCATGACATCACTCAGTGGCCCCATATTTTCTTTGATTGACTCAAAGGCTACCGGTACCCATAAATATGTCACACTAACATAGCTATTGCTTAGACCATGTCGGTATACCCTACTTAGTTTCCACAATGTATTGCTATTTACCTATAATGTTTCCCAAATCCGAGTGGAGGATTCAAACCCAAACAAAGAATCATAATGTAAAGCAAACAAGTCAAACAAATGTAAGCAAACAAATGTGATATAAACCCTAAGGTAACCCAACTTTTATATTATTCCCCAGCAGAGTCGCCAGTTCTTTGATACGGTGGGAGAACTGACTTGGGTGTTTGCGTTTTGTCGCAAATGTTGCGGTTAGCAAGAGTCGCCACCGACTTTCCTTTTATCCAAAAGGAAAGGTGAAAAAGCACAGGAAAGACCTTTGAGATGTTTTCTTGAGTCCGGGGGGTAGATTATGAAAAAGGAAGGTGCTAGCACCCTTTTCATCCATGGTTTTCCATGGGCTCTTAGTTACTTGCTTAGATCACTTGCTTTTGTTTGTTTGAAATTGTGTTTGGTGTGGTTTTGAAAGTATTTTGTAAAAGAGGCCATTCGTTTAGGCAATCTTTGTAATGATTCTTGTTCGTAAGAATGTATACAAAGATGTTTGTCTTTTGAAAATGTTTTCAATGTTTGTAAGATGTTTTGAAATGTGTGTGTGTTTGTTTTGAAAATAGCAAAGATTGTTGTTTGAAATGGAGCAAGTAACTAGAAGCTATCTACCTACTCATATGTCTTTCTTATGTATTTTATATTCCTTTGATATTGTTGTCTTGCCATTGATTTGGTAAGCAACCTTATCTTTGGATGTAAATGGGACGGGCGTGGGTCATTGTATAACCATGATTAGCAATGTTGCGAAGTATCTTAGCATTTTTGAGGGACCAAGATCATTTTGTAAGGCAACTTTTGAATAGCGTCATCTAAGGACTATGATCTTTATATTTATTTTGTTTTGCCAAGATACTTCGCATGCGTAACATGGCTATTTTTGTTTTAGGCAACCAAGTGGGAGAAACCCTAAGGATGCTTGTGTGCAAGTGTATCATTTTCATGCTTTGATTTTGTCTTGTATTTAGGGTGTTCTATATTGCTTTATTTTGGTTCTTGTCATACAAACCCTAATTACTAATCATGGCATATAAAGCGATAAATTGCGTAATGTAAATATTTCTAAGCTATTACAACAATTTAAGGGAGGGGGGAATACAAGTTTGAATGGGGATTTTTCAAGAATATAAAGCTAAATAAATTATTACAACCAAATCGAATTTGTACGAATTTAGAATAAATACAATACAATAATTAGAATGCAATGAAATGTACATGTAAGAAAAAGATTTTTGTGTTTTGTTTTTATGTAAAATAAAATTTCATCTAATCCTAAAAATAAAGAAAAGGAAATAATTTTTAAAAAGGGTTTAACCCTAATTATGTTTAAAAGAAAATAAAGCTTTTGTATGTATTCTTTTATGTATTTTGTATAAAAATAATAAATAATATTATATAAATAAATATAAAATTAAATATATGCAAGAATAAGTATTTATAAGTATGAAATGCAAAACAAATTAAACTAAATATGTTTAATCATATTTACAAGTTTATTAAGAAAATAAATTATATCCTATCAAAATAAACTATATTTTTATGTGAGAAATAATAATAAAAAAAATAAAATAAAAGTGTAATATTATTAATTTATATTTTTGGGATTTTTATGTTTTAAAGAAAATATTAAAAATATTAAATATGAAAACAAAACAAAATAAAAAAATAAAATATGAAAATGTAAAGAGTTAGCAAGGGGGTGATAAAGCAGATTTGATGGTGAGATGCTAGCAAAAAACACTGGCCCAATAGACAAGCCCAACCTGCAAAAAATGTAAAAATGGAAAAGAAAAAAGAGTGAAAAATAACAAAAGTAGCGCGCAGGTTCGAACCCAGGACATGGGTCTCACCAGCGCGCTGCTTTGCCACTGGGGTGGCTATACTTCCATTATCTTTAGTGAAACAAAAACAACATATCCCAAAACGCGCCCTTGCCCTGTTTCATCTTCTTCCTCAAGCCTTGGCCGGATACCCTGTAACTTCCTCATACTTCCATAAAAATAAAAACTCATAACATGAAAATTGTAGTACTTGAACTCACGATTCCAACCATATACGTTATGTAAACTAATTATGAAAGATCAAGGACAATTTAAACAGCCCTAAATCTTGACCTAATATTTCCAGAAATTTCAAGTTTCAAATTCTTTTAGCACAAGTAAAACCAATGCAAGATAGTGGTATGTACAACTTCGTTATGATGAGGACTACATTTTTTATTCACAGATCGTGGCCTAAGGTTGCCTGTACAAAGAGATAGAGTTTGAAATTTTACCTCCTTCAGTTGGAATCGTGAAATGAACTGGGGTGAGTTTGAGGGAGGCCTGATGCTTGCTTGAGCTTCCTTGAGCTTCCCTGAATCTATTCCAACCCTTGTCTTGCTCTGAAAGTAGTTGGCACTCCTTGGCCAAGTCAATCTGCAAGCTCTGAGGTCAACAATGGCAGATGGTAGAGGAGTGATTACAGAACAAGGATGATGGTTTGGATGGGCTTGATATCAAGTATGTGAGGTGTTTGAATGATCTAAACACAAAATGCATGAGCCAAATGGAAGATGAATGTGTTTGTGCAAAAACTGTAGGTTTGAACAAGTTTTTGGTGTTTTGCTTGTTGAGAGTGTTTCAAGTCTTGTCTAAGCGTGTATTGTGTTATATATTGTTTGTTTATTAGTATTGAAATGGTTTTGTTTCAACCCTCTATCAGCTGTGCAAGCCCTAGCCTTTTTGCAACTTTTCTTGTACTTGAAGCAAAGTGATAAGACAAAGCTCACATGATTGTACCAGCTTGCTTAGGGTTGGTATTTCTTCCCTACAAGTTGCCTTTGGTCTGTGGTACTTGCATGTATCAAGGGGACAGGTCCAATGCTCAAGATTACAAAGTTTGCAAAAGTTACTCTTTTCAAAATGGCAATGGAACCTTTTTGCCATAAACGGAATTACAAGTTGGATAAAGGTTCAAAAGCATGGATCAAAGCTTTGTCAACTGAGTAAGCATTTAATTAAGGAGTGTGGAACAAGTTTAGGACCTGTACAACATGAAATAGCCAACATAGGATTGATTTGCAACTTGGTTCTTCATGAAATGGCTTGAACATAAAGTGAGAAAATGCCAATTTCCTCTCTTCGATTCTCCCAACTCAAAAATTATCTTGGAGAGTTCTTGGAAATTTTGGAAAGCTTGGAATATGTTCTATAATTCATATTTGAAATTAATTTTGAGATACATCTTGGAACTAGGTGAAAAATTGCCATGAAGTTGGGTCAAAAACCTGCCTAAATTAGGGCAAAAATTTCACTAAGTTAAGAAGTTCATGACCATGTATTCACAAATTTATAACTTTAGATCCAAGCATATTTAGGGAAAAGTTTGTGAAGAAAAGTTGTAGATTTAATGGAGGTCTACAACTTTCATGTTGGGAACTTTCCTTGAATCACTATGCATCATGGTGTAAAAATGTCTTAAAGTTGAGAAAAAATAAGAAAATTTTCATACTTAGAAAATTTCTAAGTTATGAAAATTTTCAAATTCAAACCCTAAATTTCAAATTTGGATTTCTTGATGAACAAGTTTCATATTTTGACATGTCTTCATGAATTATGACTCTTGGTACTTGATTTTGACCAAAAAGTCAAAGTTTAACTTGCAGTGTACAGTTGACTTTTGATCAGTTGACTGCAAATTTCATCTGTCAATCCAATGAATTTGAGATGTTTTGAGACATGTAATTAAGTCAAGATGATGTAATTGAATCCTTGAAATCATTCTTGAACTAAATTGTTCATTTTCTAGGTTGAAAATTAGAAATTGTCCTTCCTCAGTCAAAACCCTAATTTTGACCATTTTGCCCTTTTGATGATTTGATCAAATTTCTTGAGGAGTTGTAATCCAAACATGATCAAATGGTACATATGAGTCTAAAATGTTGATGTGGATAAAAAATTATGAAGTTTGACTGTAAATTGGCCATGGTTGACTTTTTCCCCAATACATCTGATTTTTTAGGTTAACTGTCCAATTGACTGAGCAAAAGTGTGATCCAAGGCTTGAAACTTGACATGAGAAATCTTAGGGATCCATAATGATGTTTGAAAGTCACATGAAGCATTGATAGTCCAAAAATACTTTTGCAAACTCAAACCCTAATTTTGAGTTGTCAGTGCAAGATGAGATGTCCTGAGCTGACCAAACCTTAATCCAGTCTTGAGTCAAAGAGATCTTGTGAGAAAAGTCTTGATATATGAGAGGGAAAATTTTGGGGTACAACACATACCAACAACAGTTATGGGTATTTTTTTTTCATCATCCTCCCTCCAATCTTTGCATAAATAGAATTTTAATAAAGAAAGTAAACATGAGAAATATATTTGAAATAAGTAAATGAAAATAAATTGAATCAAAACATTGCAATGCTCATTTCATTAAATTTAACATGAAAGTACAAAAAAAGGTTGGAAACAACAATTTAACACAATTAAAGGAAAATGCAAACATAAAGAAACATGGCCTAGTGACTAATAAGTAACAAGGATGAGTTGTCATATCTGAAACAATGGCTTTAGGAAGATAGTCTAACTCTGACTGAAGCTTCACTTGTCATGCCCTGACAGTGGATTTTTATTGACATTAGGACCTTTATCTTTGAATGACAAAATTCCCTAATCAATTCTTGAACTCTGGTCTACCATTCTTCCTCTGATGTTAGCTTTAGTCTCATACTGTGTTGAGGAAATAACTTGACGGTTGACAGATAACTGGAAGAAAGAGACAACTGAAAATGAGATCCTAGGCAACCTGAATGTATGCATTATATAGAGGATGCAAATGTAATGCAATGCAATGCAAATGTAATGCAAAGCACTATAACAGGATTTAAAGGTCCGACACCAAATCAAAACACAAAGGAACCAAGTACCATGAGGATCAACATTTGTACCTGTAAGAATAGTTCCCACCCTATCTCACGGGTGAAATATGGTCAAGGTAGGGTCAAAAGATACACATGGTCTTGAATCCACGTGGAAACATAGCATCATAACGGAGGTACATAAGATTAGAATATCCCAAAATGAACATCGTCTGCGCATAGTACTTCATGATCGCACAATTGGGCCTACACCCCAGGCGTCATAAACATTTACTTTAGTCCTATGTGTTCCTAAGTGTGTAAAACTCTTGCTTGTGTATTGGGCCTTTTACCTCATAGTAAAAACCCATCCAATCCTGCAAAACCAGAAAATCCAGCACAGTACAACATATATACAGAATAATGGAAAGCGATAAAGTGAAATGAATAATAGCAAGTAAAGCATATAGATAAACACTCAGATAAAAGAAACAAACAAAGCTAGGATTGACCCACTTAAGAAAGAGTCCCCAGTAAAGTCGCCAATGTCGCACTGTAGCAAAAATGTAGTGATAAAAATTTGAGACTAAGCCATTAATTGACTTAACTCATATCCGTGAAAGTCGCCGCCACACTTTATTGTTTACAAAAGGAAAATGGGAAAAGAGAGAATAAAACACAAAATGAAATAACATAGAATAGAGATCAAGGTACGGGGGTCGATTATGAAAAGGGAAAGTATTAGCACCCTAAGTATCTACGGTACTCCGCATGATCCACTATGTTGGTCCTAATTAGAGAGTGTGTTATATAAAGCTTAAACTTGCTAAAGGAAAAAAATGAATGAATATTTAAAAACAAAAGAATTTTTTTTTATTATTACACCCATCATGGTTACGAACCTGTGTGCCTACCTACCCCCTTCGTGTAATAAGGGATCATGGAACTCGTAGTTCTTGTCAAATAGAACAAAACTAATGTGTTGATTGATTTTAAATAAAAAGATAAGTCATCATTTTTAAAGAGAAGACTCGTCTAAATGCCAACAAGGTATAAGAAAGAAGGACTACACACCAACATGAGATGGGGTTTGAGAACACCTCTAGTACTTAAATGGAAAAGTCGACAACCATGAGGATAGAGGAATATCATCTCGATTATAAATTGTGATACGGTGGCCAGAACCGGGACTGTTTTTTTAAGAATGCTGGTTTGCATTTTGCGTTTGTGTTTGCAAAATGTCACGGTAAGCAAGAGTCGCCACCGACTTTTATTTTATCCAACAAGGAAAGGAAAAAAGCACAGAAAAATACCTTTTTCGAGATATTTTTGAGTACGGGGGGTAGATTATAGAAAGGGAAGGTATTAGCACCCTTTATATCTGTAGTTATCTACGGGCTCTTAGGTACTTGCTCATCATTTTCAAAATTGCTTCCTTGTGTGTTTGTGATTTGAAAAGCTTTTATTTTGACTTCGATTTAACTCTTGCTTTTGTCTTCAAGAGTGTAATGAAGTGTTTTTGAAAACTTTGTTTGTAAAGGAGTGTAAGTGTGAAAAAGTTTGTTTGGATTGAGCAAGTACTTAAGAACTAATCTACCTACTCTAAAAAAGAATCGTTCTATGTTCGTTTCCTTTAGACAGCGCTATCCCACTATTAGTGAGTAGGTAGCACCGTCGTTGGAGTTTTGAGGGTCAATTCGAAAGGGACGTACGATCACTAAAGCAATGTTAGGACGTCTTAGTAGTAACCCTAGAGTCTTAGATCAATTATCCGAGGCAACAATATCCGAGGCAACTTTGATCTTTGGACAAAAGGACAACCACTAAAGCATCCTATACTCAATGACCGTTTACCGAAGGCAACCAAGTGGGAGTGTACCCTAGGAGTGCGCATGTGCGAGTGATTCAATTTCATATTATTTATCTTTGCACATTTTAGGGTTATCTAACTGTTTTAATATTTTACATACATTCTTGTCATGCATCCCTATATCATACATCTAACAGTTTAATATTTTGCGGAATTTAAAGTGCAGAAATTAAACTACGCTATTACAAGGCTTCATGTATTTACATAGCCAAAAACAAACCCTTAAATAATAAAGCGATAAATGAAAATAAACGTCCTAATTAACTATTACAACTTGTGAACAGTTATATTAATATGGTAAAAATAATAATAAAGCGCGCATGATGAAATTAAGATCGAGAGAGAACTAGGGTTTTGACCCTTCTAACCTAATCAAAAGAAAAATTGTTTTTGTTGTTTTATTATTTTAAGAAAAGAATTAAGTCTTCTAAATTAAATACAAAATTAATTAGCTAATTAAATTAATTAATAAAAATAATTACATGACTTATTTTTTATGTTTTTTTGGTTATTTTTAAGAAAAGAAAATAATTAAATTAGAAATAAAACCTAATTGTTCTAATTAATTTTAATTTATTTACCAAAGGAATTAAAGTTATCTAATATTAACAACCTAATTTAATTAATTAATTTTTTGATAAAAAAAATAAAATCTAAACCTAATTTGTGGAAAGTATTATTTTTATGATTTTTTGATAAAAAGAAAATAATTAATTGTTAGTGAATAAAATAAATTAATTAATTAAATGAAACAAAACAAAAAAAGAAAAGATATAGAGAAAATGGGCCTGAGAAGAGCAGCTTGGGGGGTGCAGATAGCATTTTTCTGGGCCCAAAACAAGGAGGTCCACGTTGACCCTCAGAATCCCATGCCATGCGTTTGACTAGGCGTTTGGTGCTCCCTCATTGATGGCCCTTGGATCTGGATCTCAGGACACTTGGCTGATTGGATGGTGAGGTCACATGGTGGACCTTGGCTTCATGCGCGCGCTGGATTATCTGAAAGAAAATAACATGAAGAAAGTGGGGGACCTGGGATTCGAACCCAGGCCCTGAAGCATTTTGCACATACCCTGTAACCAACTGCGCCACTTGTTTTTGTTGTATATGATATAAACAATAATTATTATATAAAGAACAAGAGAAATAACAAAATATTAGCGCGAATTTTCAAACGATCCAATGGAAAGGTGCCAGCTAATCATCTTCTTCCCTTCTCCGTGGGTAAAAGATACAGGGACCTTTACCTACGGACGTATGTTCGTAGCTACAACCCTGGTTCATCTCAAAATCCTCCATGGACACGATAAATGACTTCTAATTCCATGGTTGGATTCGTCTGGACCTGCTGAATATCATGATGACCTTTTTATGGGCCAATTTTGCCTGCACATAAAACTCCTAAATTGAAGCTACAAACCCTAGCCATGGTGAAATCTTATACAAGCCATATAAATGCAATTAAACAATATAGAAAGCTTGCAAATGTTCCAATGATCAATAGTATATGGTTAATTCGTGCTAACAATGTCTAAATCATGAAATTCGAATTCAAGAAAGAAGCAATGTCGTGATGGACTTACAGCGAGATATAGGGCCTGGAAATGCTTGATTTTGATTGCTTTTGCTTGCTGGGGATCCCAGGAAGCGATTGGGATGGTCAAAGGATCTTGAAATTTCCTGTAACTAGGAATTCAATTCACCACTTTTTCTTATTTTTTCCAAATTTTGTTCTTGATGCTGGTCCTCCCTCTCACCTTTCTTTTGGTCTGCACACACTCCTTATGTATTGAGGAATGGATTAGGGTTGAAGACCTGGCCTCAATCTTCCTCCATCAATGTCTTTGATCTTGATTTGATTCACTTTAAAACCATTCCAAAAATAGGCCTAATCCAATATTTTTGTGCACACCAAGCCTTTACCTGAATTTGATCTCATGCTAGCTGGATATTAAGACCTGAAACATGTACCAAATCTTTGAATTTCAATGTTTTGGATTTTCTATGATTTGTTTTGATTTAAAATGATTTAATTCAAATAAAAATAAAAATAAATAATAAAAATAAGATAATGACAAGTGGAAAAGTCTAGGGCTCGTGGACCATGTTGCCAACTTAAAACAAGTGAAAAAGATTGGGCCCATTTGGTAAAATTTGAAGTTTTAGGCATAGTTGACTTTTGGCAATTTTGCAAAAAAGGTCAACTTCACCAATGCATAACTTCCTCAATTTTGACTCTTTGAAGGTGTTATTAGACTTTTTATAAAGCTTGAGATGTCATCTAAGCAACCCTTTTTGTCTCATCTCAATTTGATATTCCATGCTCATGTATGAAGCTTTTACAAAAAAGGTGTTTTTGTTGACTTTTCAAAATAACCTATAATGTCCAAATTCATAACTTCTTGTGAGTGCATATTTTGAACTTGGGATATGAATATGTATTGTAGAGCATGGAATCCTATTCAAAATGATATTTGGATGGGTCATTTCTCATAAATTATGAGAAATTTATGCTTGGTCAAAGTTGAGTTGATTTTTCTTACAAAACCCTAATTTAGCAACTTTTGGTTCTTGATGAATTATGAGAAATCCTTGATGAATCATGATCAATACTTGATCAAATGATGAAATATACTTTAAAATGAGGATGTTGACCAAAAATCTTGAAGTTTGACTGTATGTGAGCCACAATTGACTTTTGCCCTAGCATAGTCGATTTTCAGGCCTTTGAGCAATTAACTGAGCAAACTTTCTCTATAGGGCTTGAAACTTGACATGGATGATCTTAAGAACATATTAGGACAATGGTGAGCATTTGGGATCCCTTGGACTCAAGTATCTTGATGCAACATGAAACCCTAATTTGAGGTAGACTGCCTTAGGAGAGAGCTTGTCTGGCGAACCCTTGGACTACCTTGAGCAGCTTGAGAATCTTTCTTGAAATGTTTTGAGAAATATGGGAGGGCAAATTTTGGGGTACAACAGCTACCCCTGTTCAATCTTCTTAAACCTGAAGATTTAGATTGGCTTATCTGCCTTTAGTGATCTGAAGATGGAAGATGATTGAACACTAGAGTGCCCAGAAATTTGCACTCGCATGAAGTAGTATTTGTCTTGTGATGTCGGGAATGGACTTAAATATGCCATTTGGAAATGAATGATAGGAGATGGGATTAAAGATGCCATCCGGAGGATTGTCGATCGCATAAGAGATTCCTTAGCGAGAGCTTGTATACCTGTTGTTGAGGAAGATTCTGCTGGGGAATGTTGATCTCTGTCTTGAGAGAAATAGAATTTTAGGAGCTTCAGTCGTCCGTTATTCTACTGGTGAATCGTCTCTGTTCTTGAGAAAAGTTGACTTTTAGGAACTTCGGTCGTCCGTTATTCTACTTAGGAATCATCTTTGTTGAAGAGGTGATAATGAACTACTATCTGGTTGTGATCCAGGCTTCATAGTGATAAGGTCGGCTGCTATCTAGTCGTAATCCAGGCTTTAAAGTGACTTACTGGGGAGATGAGATTAAACTTGTTATTTGGTCGTAATCCAGGCTTCGTGATCTCTCAATTCTTATCTGGTCGTAATCCAGGCTTTAGAAGGAATCAAATTGTTATCCGGTTGCCTCCAGGCTTCAACTTGAATTTAGGGCACACTAATATTCGGTCGACTCTGGGATTCTTAGTAATTGTCCAGGTAAAATTGCTATTTGGTCGAAATCCAAGCTTCACAATGTCTTGTACCGCTATTTGGTCGTAATCCAGGCTTCACGATGTTTCATACCATTATCTGGTCGAATCCAGGCTTCATGGCGTTCTGTACTGCTATCTGGTCGTAATCCAGGCTTCACAATACCTCACTTCTTATCTGGTCTAAATCCAGGCTTCAGAAGAAATCAAGTGGTTATCCGGTCGCATCCGGGCTTCCCTTTGACTATTGGGCCTACTATTATCCGGTCGAATCCGGGCTTCATAGTAATTGGCCGGGTAAACTGCTATTTAGTCGAAATCCAAGCTTCACAATGTCCTTTACCGCTATCTGGTTGTAATCCAGGCTTCACGATGTATCATACCACTATCCGGTCGAAATCCAGGCTTCATGGTGATAAGGCCGACTGCTATCTGGTCGTAATCCAGGCTTTACAGTGACTTACTGGGGAGATGAGATTAAACTTGCTATCTGGTCGTAATCCAGGCTTCGTAATCTCTCAATTCTTATCTGGTTGTAATCCAGGCTTCAAAAGGAATCAAATTGTTATCCGGTCGCCTCCGGGCTTCAACTTGAATTTAGGGCACACTAATATCTGGTCGACTCCGGGCTTCTTAGTAATTGTCCATGTAAAATTGCTATTTGGTCGAAATCCAAGCTTCGCAATGTCTTATACCTCTATTTGGTAGTAATCCAGGCTTCACGATGTTTCATACCATTATCTGGTCGAATCCAGGCTTCATGGTGTTCTATACTGCTATATGGTCGTAATCCAGGCTTCACAATACCTCACTTCTTATCTGGTCAAAATCCAGGCTTCAGAAGAAATCAAGTGGTTATCCGGTCGCATCCGGGCTTCCCTTTGACTGTTGGGCCTACTAATATCCGGTCGAATCTGGGCTTCATAGTAATTGGTCGGGTAAACTGCTATTTGGTCAAAATCCAAGCTTCATAGTGTCCTTTACCGCTACTTGGTCGTAATCCAGGCTTCACGATGTATCATACCATTATCCGGTCAAAATCCAGGCTTCATGGTGTTCGGAGGAATCAAGATACTATCCGGTTGAATCCGGGCTTCATAACTTGTCTTAAAGATATACCACTATCTGGTCGTAATCCAAGCTTCATAGTATTTTTGGTTGTTATCTGGTCGTAATCCAGGCTTCACAATGTCTTCTACCATTATCTGGTCGTAATCCAGGCTTCATGGTCTTGTATTGCTATCTGGTCGTAATCCAGGCTTCACAATAACTTGCTGAGCTGTTATCCGGTCTTAATCCGGGCTTCACGGCTTGTGCTTATGATATACCACTATCTGGCCGAGTCCAGGCTTCATGGTACTTACTGAGCTGCTATCCGATCGTAATCCAGGCTTCACGGCTTATAGGGGATTAAACTATTATCCGGTCGAATATGGGCTTCATAGCTTGCTTTTAAGAGATACCACTATCTGATCATAATCCAGGCTTCGTGGCATTCTGATACTGTTATCTGGTCATTCTCCGGGCTTCACAATATGCCGTAGAAATCAAGATACTATCCGGTTGTACCCGGGCTTCATAGCTTGAGTTTTGTGAGAATTTGATTGTATCTTTCCTGAAAGGTAAAGGTTAGCTATATGTAATGCATGATACGTATCAGGCAATGATATTCTCAAAATAAATGAGATGGTGTTGTATGATGTGTATGCACATGTCATGATGCGAATTTGTTTTATTAATAACCATGTATTAAAAAAATATTTCGCAAATAACCGGGTTTCGGAAAAAATTACGCAAATAACCATGTTTCAGATGGCTCCACAAAGGAGGAGCCATCTCAATTGGCGCATGCACCTAGGGTTTTGCCCTAGGCGCCATCTCACTTGGCGCCTCCCTTGTCTTTTAGCCAAGTGAGATGGCGCATGCTCCTTAAAAATGAGAGGAGGCGCCATCTCACTTGGCGCCTAGGGCAAAACTAGGGCAAAATGCTGTTTTATAAATAATTCGTCCGTTTCTTTGAAATTTCTCACACTTTCTCGCACTGTATTTTTATTTTGTGCTCCGTTATTTGCGTAATGACGTCACCTATGATTTTTAGCAGAGATGGTTACGTTATATTCTCCGCCATGAAACCTGCGATGAAAATGAAATTCTGGCACATTCACTCCATGGAGCGTCTGAAGCGGGAGTTGATGCGGTGGCTAGATGGAGACATCGCGGAGGGGGAAAAAATTCGAAGGATCCAGCGAAAACGAACAACAACCTCGCATTCGACAGGAAGACCTAATGTGTGGTTGGAGGAAGTCAAAACAGACAGTGATGTAATGCTGATGATGCATGGGTCAGATGAAATTGTGTTAACAGTTGTAATTTCCTAGATTGAATATCGTTAATCATTGTTGTACGCGAAAACCCTAATGTAATTTCCTATATTGAATTTCTTAAATTATGTTAACAGTTTTATTAATGGAAAACCCTAATGTTTACAACACAAATATTGAAAAGATTTATTGTATTACAAAATTTATGTGGTCGAGCCAGACGCCCGATTCAGACAGTTTTTGCGATTGTGTCCGACCTGACGGCATAAACCACACTTTCTTTCCAACCTGTCAAGATCGTCCATTTCTGTTGTGATGCGCCTACTTTTGGGACGACCCTTCTTGTTCCTTCGCATTTGGTCATTGTGCCAAACTATATCGCCGTTGTATTCAGGCCAATAGTCCGGTTTTGCCACCAAAGGAAAGTTGTTGTTGTAAACAGTGAGCAACGTTTCAGATTTATAAACGTTTGAGAGCAGTTGAAGCGCGTCTTGATGGGTATGAGCACAAGCGGCAATGACATGAGAGCAAGGCATACGAAATGCTTGAAACCTGCCACAATCGCACCATTGAGAAGGTAAAATGACCCTGTATTCTTGTCTTGCCAGGCCTTCATTGTGGTCGATTGTCTCTTTCACAATGAAGTTGTGGCTGTGTCGGTCAAACCGTGTAACCATGTGAGTGTTGGCTTTAGCACTTTCAGCCTTAATGTATTTCATACAGCTTTCACTCCATAGTTGTCCTGATTGCAAGACCGCATACCACATTTCACCTCTTTTGGCAAATAATGCAGCCATCCTAAAATACGTGGATTTCACCAAGAAAGTGATTGGGAGGTTTCGTATGCCCTTGAATACCCCATTCATTGATTCAATAAGATTTGTTGTCATATGCCCCCATCTTTGGCCATTGTCGTATGACCTAGTCCACTTTTCAACCGGTATATTGTCCATCCACGTACCGGCTTCTGGGTTAGACAAACGGATCTCGTTGCGGTAATATTTGAATGTGGGTTGTGTCAGTGCGTATCCCGCATTCATCACCGCTTTCCTCAATGTTTTGTCCTTGACCTCCCTCGAGAAATTATGGACGATATGCTTGACGCAATAGACATGCGTAGAAGGAGGGTCATGCCAACCATTTGCTGGATTATTATAGGCACTTTCAATGGAGGCATGTCTGTCCGAGATCAAACAGAGATCTGGTTGAGGAGCCACGTGTGTACGAAGATTTTTCAGGAAAAAGCTCCAAGCACCACCGGTCTCCCCCTCGACAAGGGCAAACGCAACGGGGAAAATGTTATTGTTGCCATCTTGTGCAACTGCCATCAATAGCGTGCCTTTGTACTTCCCATACAACCAAGTCCCGTCAATTTGTAGAATTGGTTTGCATGATGCAAACCCTGTGATGCATGGTTGAAATGCCCAAAACACGCGACTGAATATTCCGTTGCCATGCAGTAGACTACCATCTTGGGCGTACGCTGGCAATGTTTCCAGAACATAAACACTACCTGGAGAATATGTCTTTAGTGCATTTAGGTAGCGGGGAAGTTCTCGGTATGACTCCTCCCAGTTTCCGTACACCCTTTCAATCGCCTTAGTCTTTGCTAACCACGCCTTATGGTAAGACGGAGTGTAGTTAAAAACCGTGGTGATGTGGGAGATGATTGTTTTCACCTTCAAAGAAGGGTCGTTGCTGACCAGGGGTAGGATTTCTTGACAGATTAGATCATGGTTGAGTTTTCGGTGGTCTTATGATTGAGTGGAACTTACACAAGTATGGGTAGTCATGGAACCTATGACCCAGCAGTCACCCCTTAATCTGTATGATGCAGTCAGCTTGAACATACAGTCAGGGTGGACACACTTGATCTTGTACCTTTCCGGGTTTACACGATCCACCTTATAATCAATCGAGTTGAGCATGTGAAATTTTTTGATGGCCCTGATGCATTCCTCTTTGTTACGAAACTTGTCCTTCTCTTTTAAATTTTCATCCGACTGCATATACGGTTGGAAAAACAAGTCAGTAGAAGGTTCATCTCCGCCCATGTTGAAGTTTGTCATGTGCGTAGGTGGTGTGTAGATTTTGTCAGTAGGAATACTTGGGATGCCATCATCGTCAGAATCGTCGTTCACCATTTCATCAAACTCTAACTCGTTATCTTCTTCTTCATCGTCAACTGCATCTACCTCATCTTGTTCATTCTCCAAAGGATCAACCTCCTGTGTCACCGGAGGCTCTACCTCCTGTGTCACCGGAGGCTCTTGAAGCAAAACGTACAACTCAATAGAGTCGTTTCCAGAATAGACATGGATTGAAATCATGTTCTGGAGATCCTCGTCATCTTGAACTTCAACCTTATAAAAAATTACTTGGTTGTTTCCAAAAAAAACTGGACTCTGATAAAAAATCTAGGATACCGGGCCTCGTTCAAGTTTGGCCTCCAATCTTTTCTTGAAGTACGAGAAATTTGCTTTCCCGTTTAAGAGAAATCGAACGTTGTCGGTGTTTCTAAACAAAAACCCAACTGTGGGACACATGTATGTCTCACCGTTGAAATGTGCTTTGACAACAAATTGTGGTGAAAAGGCCATTGTGTAGAATTGTTTTAAGGTTTGAAGGTTGGAATGTTTGAGGTTTATTGATTGTATGAAGGTATGAATGCTGGAATGTTTGAAGGTTTGATGACTGATTCGAAGGTTGGAAGATTTTACAGATTATGTGAATGAATGTTATGTTCAACATAAGGCAAAAAATTTCAATTAAGTAAGGGATGCAACCCCCCAAGGCTGCCAATAATATTACATGCAATAATGAAACCCCATAGCCTGCCACCTATCCTGGCCCTATTCTGCATGCAACAAAGAATGGAATCCCAAAGGCTGTCACGTAGCCTGAGCCTATGCTGTAAGAAGTGACACCTCTTATTCGCCAAATGGGGTGGCGACACCATTCATTTTTGTACTCTTTCGCCAAGTGAGATGGCGCCTCCCTTACTGTCCAATCGTGATACATGCATGGGCTTATGAAGCCACCTAGCCTGCCACCTATCCTGGCCCTATTCTGCACACATAAATGTTTTGTGTAAGACTCCACCCATCAACTCCAATGGCCTTGCATGCAACGAAGAATGGAATCCCAAAGGCTGTCACGTAGCCTGAGCCTATGCTGTAAGAAGTGACACCTCTTATTCGCCAAATGGGGTGGCGACACCATTCATTTTTGTACTCTTTCGCCAAGTGAGATGGCGCCTCCCTTACTGTCCAATCGTGATACATGCATGGGCTTATGAAGCCACCTAGCCTGCCACCTATCATGGCCCTATTCTGCACACATAAATGTTTTGTGTAAGACTCCACCCATCAACTCCAATGGCCTTGCATGCAACAAAGAATGGAATCCCAAAGGCTGTCACGTAGCCTGAGCCAATGTTGTAAGAAGTGACACCTCTTATTCGCCAAATGGGGTGGCGACACCATTCATTTTTGTACTCTTTCGCCAAGTGAGATGGCGCCTCCCTTACTGTCCAATCGTGATACATGCATGGGCTTATGAAGCCACCTAGCCTGCCACCTATCCTGGCCCTATTCTGCACACATGAATGTTTTGTGTAAGAATACACCCATCAACTCCAATGGCCTTGCATGCAACAAAGAATGGAATCCCAAAGGCTGTCACGTAGCCTGAGCCTATGCTGTAAGAAGTGACACCTCTTATTCACCAAATGGGGTGGCGACACCATTCATTTTTGTACTCTTTCGCCAAGTGAGATGGCGCCTCCCTTACTGTCCAATCGTGATACATGCATGAGCTTATGAAGCCACCTAGCCTGCCACCTATCCTGGCCCTATTCTGCACACATAAATGTTTTGTGTAAGACTCCACCCATCAACTCCAATGGCCTTGCATGCAACAAAGAATGGAATCCCAAAGGCTGTCACGTAGCCTGAGCCAATGCTGTAAGAAGTGACACCTCTTATTCGCCAAATGGGGTGGCGACACCATTCATTTTTGTACTCTTTCGCCAAGTGAGATGGCGCCTCCCTTACTGTCCAATCATGATACATGCATGGGCTGCCACCTAGCCTGCAAGAGTGACACCTTACATTTTTTGTAAATGCATGCATGCATATGTGTAACACCCTAAGCATGCAAATGTGACACTTCGCAGGCATGCAAGCACAAGCAACCACTACATCAAACTTATTTGCCTATAAATACATACCTTATGAAACATCTCTCACACCCACACAACTCTCACTCTCTGCTACGAAATATTTCCTAAGTCTATCATACTCTCTATTTCTTCCTAAGTCTTTCATACTCTCAAGCATTCTGAACAATGGCTCTTCTAACAATGGGCGATACTCACAGAGGCACAAGGGAAAACATTGCTGCATTTGTAAGTCTCTTCTTTGGTTATACATTTTTCATACTTCAAATAACGTGTTGTTCATCTTAATTAATCTTACACTTGTTTAATTATGATCTCAGGATACAAAAAGATTCAGAATCCATTCGCACAACTACCTGGCTCCCGACCCATTTATCGTCCCTTATCTGGAATATGCAGGTTTTGGACATGTGATAAAGATCTCCAACTGCATCATTGACTCAAAATTCATTCTTGCAATGTTGGAGAGGTGGAGACCGGAGACCCATACATTTCACCTACCAATAGGTGAATGTACCATCACTCTCGAGGATGTGTACATGCTACTGGGCCTCCCTATCGACGGTAAGGCAGTGAACGGGTCGGTTCAACAACCCAACTCACAGTGTGAAGAACTGTTGGGTAGGGATATGGTAGAAGGTGGTGGAGCAAGAGGGCAGTGAATACTACTCACTGACCTGAAACGGCATTATGCAAGTATGGAATTAAATGAAAATTCCTCAGAGAATGACCGAGTAGTAAAAGCCAGAACGTATCTTATGATACTTTTTGGTACATTTTTATTTCCCGAAAGTACGGGAAATAGTGTAAATTTCATGTACTTACATTTACTAACAAATTTTGAAAAAACTAGAAAATATAGTTGGGGTTCTGCAGTATTAGCCCACCTGTACAGTTCCTTGTGCAAAAACGCAGTCAAAGAAAAATGTACATTTTATGGGTGCGCATTTTTACTACAAGCCTGGGGTTGGTGGAGGATGGAGTCCTTAAACCCCATCAACTACAACACTTTTGGTTTCCCGTACGCAACAAAGTAAGTCATTAAGTTATAGAATTTATAACTATTCTACTCTTTCCAAAATATATGCTAAAAATAACATGTTTCTCATTTCCTTTAGGTACTGCGTGAGGGGTATGGATTACGGAAAGAATCCAAGATTCAATGTCGCACTCTACCGGAATCTGTTGGATCACTTAGGCCCAGATGACGTACGTCGTAGCTTTTAACTTTTGTTCATATTAATTATTTATACATTACTTTTGCGCTAACCTGATTTAAATTTTATCGCAGTTCGTCTGGAGACCATATTTGGGTTTGGGCCATTCTCCAAACCCAGAGGATGCAGCAACTTGGACTGCAAAGACTGCACTCATTCGGTTCAACATTGTGGAGATGCACCACAGCGACCGTGTGAAGATGCAGTTCGGAATGCATCAAGAGATACCAAGTGATCCAACAGATTTGTCCCCCTGGCATCTAAAAAGGGTCGACGCCCAGTGGGGTCTTACCAACTGGAAAGACTTTTCTCCGGAATGGTGTAAAATGTGGCAAAGGCGTCACCGCTACATCTTGAAATCCCCGGTTTTCCTTACTCAAGGTAACATGCGACACACTGATCAATATATGTCGTGGTACAGGTCGGTTAGTAACCCAGAAATGCACGTGTCTCATCCGAGGTACTTGGTTGACCCACACACACAATGGGCACAACCCTCGATTCCCCATCAACAAACCCAAAATCCATCAACCTCAAACCAACCCCCAAGAAGAAACAGACCAACAAACACACAACCACATTCCCCACCACAACACAACTACAATCAAATGCCGTACTACCAACCACAATCACCGGCAAACTACCAATACCCGGATATGCCTCAAACCCAACCACAATACCAACCCCAATACCAGCACACCCACATACCCCAGACACAATTTCAGTCTTCCACATATCCCAATATGGCGCCCTCAACATCCAGCCTTAGCCCTGATATGGGAATGTCAGAAGATTATGACCAAGCCGACCAAACCTACCATCAACCACCATATCACCAAACAACCCAACATCCACAATACCAAACACCCCAAGATCCATTTCCTTTCTACCCCCCATACTCAGACGACCAATGCTACCGACCAACCATGGAACCCCACCTACCGCCAACACGACCAAACTTTGAGGGTATGGGTAACCGACTGTACCAGAGCAGATCTTCGAGATATGGAGATCTTACTGATTTTATGGATTCGGATCGCATTGACTTCGTTGGGCCATCGACCTTGCTGCAGCAGGAAACGCGACGGCACCCAGCAAGAGAAAGGCGAGGACGGGGATGCGGAACCGGGGGTCATTACTGGGTTCCGGGGGATCACTGATGTATCTTTTTTTTTCCCAGTATTTTTTGTATCCATTTTTTTTACTGTTCTTTTAATGTAAAACAGTTGAATGTAATTATTTTTTTTAAAATAAAAAATCCATTTTGTTGATCTCTGTCTAATAGGCAACGCACAGGAAAGAAAATTAAAAAAAAAATTTTTTTGCCCTAATTTTGTACATAGGCGCCATCTCACTTGGCTTAGGGCATGCCCTAAGCACTTAGGCGCCAAGTGAGATGGCGCCTCCCTTAAAAAAGGAGGTGCATGCGCCAATTGAGATGGCTCCTCCTTTGTGGAGCCATCTCAAACATGGTTATTTGCGTAATTTTTTCCGAAACCCGGTTATTTACGAAATATTTTTTTAATACATGGTTATTAATAAAAAAAATTCTCATGATGCAATGTGTAATGTTTTTATGATATTCTCTAACTGGGGAAAATAAATCCCGGATTGCTGCTGGAGAATATGAAGAGTTTCGCTCGGTGGGGATAACGACCGAAGATGATTAGGAGAATAATCCCGTTGGAGAATATATTGGTGAGAGAATGACTCTGTGGGGAAGAGATGCTCTGCTGAGGATTTGCTGATCTTGGAGAAATACCCTCGGCTGTGGATGAATTACCGTTGTTGGTGATGATAACTCTGTTGGGGATGAATTTCCTGTTTGTGGAAGAAATAAACTCCGCTGGGGATAATCTTTTAGTGGCGACTTCACTAGGTATAATCTTCCAGACTCTACTGGGGATAATCTTCAGATTCCACTGGGAACGGTTTTCTAGTGCTGGTGCTAGATAAACTCTGCTTGGGGAGACTCTTACCGACTCATTCGCGGTTGCGAGCCTCAGCTGGGGAGAATTAACACCACTGTCCTTTTCTTACTCTGCAGGGAGTGAATGTACCTTAGTCATATTCTTCAGCTAGGTCTATCCCTGTACCTGATGAATAGAGCAACTGTAAGGCTCGGACATTTCTTGTTTGCCAATGTTTCTGAAATTACGAGTAATCGTCTTTTGTTTCGTATATAAATATTTATGAGCAGCAATTATTGTCAAATGCATATATCAAAAATGAACATTGGACTTTCTTGCAAAACAAAACAGAAAAAGGAAAATAATTTTAAATTTCTTTGTGAAAATGAATCATATTGCTTTTGAAGTTTGGCCTGTAGATAGGCATTTTTGTACAAGAGGCTGACGTCCTAGTAAGAGAACGCCGCCAAATGATAGAATTTACACACTTTGGGAAAAATAAAGAAAAACAGCTATGTGAACAATCCCACTAAGTTCCAACTCTGCTATTGCCTTTATGTCTTCGAGCGTCTCATCACTTTGCTACTTGGTTGAAGGTAGATCAGATTGATTAGTGTCGTACGAGCTTGATAGTCGATACCAGAGTCTGGTGGCAAGATGATTCAATGAGACATAGTGTTACGCTTTGATCCCTAATTTTTTCCTGGACCGCCCTTTCGGGTTTTCAGTCCACCAGGATACCCTTTTTTGCCCAAGCCGCCTTTTCAGGTTTTCGACTTGCCGGGTGTACATATTTTTCATTTTCATCCCTTATTTTTGCCCGAACCCTTTTGGTTCGCCGGAAAGCCCTTATTTTTGCCTAGGCCAGTCAACCTAGCGGGTCTTTGATTATGCGTAGTATTTTTTCACTATGTCTGCATTGACGGGGTGAGGAAGGTCGTCATCATCCATGGTGGTTAGAATCATAGCTCCTCCTGAGAAGATGTTCTTAACCACAAATGGCCCTTCGTACGTAGGGGTCCACTTGCCCCTGGGATCACCTTGTGGCAGTATGATGCGTTTCATCACCAGATCCCCGACTTGATATTCCTGTCGTCTAACCTTCTTGTTAAATGCCTTGATCATCCGTTTTTGATACGTATGACCGTGAAAAATAGCAGTAAGTCTCTTCTCGTCAATTAAGTTCAGCTGATCAAGCCGGGTCTGGATCCAGTCATCTTCGCTCGAACCTGCATCCTTCATAATCCGAAGAGAGGGTATTTGAACTTCAATGGGCAAGACTGCCTCCATGCCATATACCAAGGAATAGGGTGTTGCCCCTGTTGACGTCCGTGTTGAGGTACGGTACCCATGAAGAGCAAATGGTAACATCTCATGCCAATATTTGTATGTCACTGTCATCTTCTGCACAATCTTCTTGATGTTCTTATTAGCCGCTTCGACAGCCCCATTCATCTTCGGCCGGTAAGGAGAAGAGTTGTGATGTTGTATCTTGAACTGCTTGCAGAGCTCGGTGATCATCGTATTATTGAGATTTGTACCATCGTCCGTAATGATCCTCTCTGGTACACCATATCGGCAGATCAGATTGTGCCGAATAAACCGTGCCACAACGTTCTTGGTTACAGTAGCAAAAGAAGCTGCTTCAACCCACTTTGCAAAGTAATCAATGGCTACCAGGATGAAATGATGCCCGTTGGATGCAGTAGGTCTGATCTCGCCGATCATATCGATACCCCACATTGCAAAAGGCCAAGGTGCCGTCAAGACATTCAGAGGAACTGGAGGTATATGCACCTTATCAGCATAAACTTGGCACTTATGACAAGTCCGAGAATGCTGATAACAGTCGGCTTCTATAGTAGACCAATAATATCCTGCCCGTAGGATTTTCTTTGCCATGGTATGTCCACTGGAATGAGTCCCAAAAGTACCTTCATGTGACTATGCCATGATCCTTTCTGCCTCGTTCTTATCCACACATCGTAGTAAGGTTGAATCATGGTTACGCTTGTAAAGGATACCATTACTGATGAAGAACTTTGCCGCGAATCTCCTCAGAAACTTCTTATCATTAACAGATGCACCCTCGTGATATTCCTGAGCCTCAAGATATCTCTTTACCTCATGAAACCAGGGTTTATCTGCTACCTCTTAAGTCTCAATATCACAGCAATGTGCAGGTTCGTCCAACCTCTCAATGGTAATCCGGGGAGCCTCATTGTCCCACCTGACCTTAGAAGACATAGTAGCTAGCGCGTCCGCCAACTGATTCTCTTCTCTTGGGAAGTGTTCAAAGGTTATCTCCTCGAAGTGCGGAAGCAACGTCGATACATACTCTTTGTAAGGAATAAAATTTGGGTGCTTCGTATCCCACTCGCCTTTGATCTGACTGATCACGAGAGCGGAATCTCCGAATACACTTAAGAACTTAATCCTTAGGTCAATAGCTGCTCGAAGGCCCAAGATGCACGCTTCATACTCTGCCATATTGTTGGTGCAGTTAAAACATAATCGGGCGGTGAACGGTGTATGACAGCCTTCAAGAGATATGATCACGGCGCCAATGCCATTACCCAAAGCGTTTGAAGCTCCATCAAAGTACATAGACCATCAAGATCCTTCCTCAGGTCCTTCATCTGGTCCAGGTGTTTCACAGTCAGTCACCAACATGATATTCTCATCCGGGAATTCGAAGTTCATAGACTAGTAATCATCCACTGCCTGATGTGCCAAATGATCTACCAACACACTTCCCTTGATTGCTTTTTGGGTCGTGTATTGGATGTCATACTCAGTCAAGATCATCTGCCATCTTGCTATTCTTCCAGACAAGGCAGGCTTCTCGAAGAATACTTGATTGGATCCATCTTTGATATCAATAGAGTAGTGTGAGTCAGCATATATTGTCTCAGCCGGCGAGAAGCCCATGCCAAAGCGCAGCAAGTTTTCTCAAGCAATGAGTATCGGGTCTCGCAGTCGGTAAACTTTTTTCTAAGGTAATAAATAGCTTGCTCTTTTCGGCCAGAATCGTCATGCTTCCCCAGCACGCACCCCATTGAATTATCGAGTACTGTCAAGTATAAGATTAAAGGTCTTCCTTCAACTGGATGCATCAGAATAGGTGGCTCTTGGAGATATTCTTTGATCCTTTCGAAAGCGGATTTACATTTATCGTTCCATTTTACCACTTGATCTTTCTTCAGCAGCTTGAAGATTGGCTCACAAGTAGCAGTCAAATGTGAAATGAATCGGGCAATGTAGTTCAGTCGTCCCAGAAAGCCTCTGACTTCTTTTTCTGTTCGGGGAGCTGGCATCTCATGTATAGCCTTCACCTTTGCAGGATCCACTTGAATACCTTTATCACTAACGACGAAACCCAGCAGCTTACCAGATCTTACTCCGAAGGTGCACTTGTTAGGGTTTCACCTTAGCTTGTACAATTTCAACCTGTCGAATAGCTTCTAAAGATGGTCAAGATGTTCCTCCTCAGTCTGGGACCTTGCAATCATGTCGTCAACGTATACCTCAATCTCATGGTGAATCATGTCGTGGAACAAAGCGACCATGGCGCGCTGATACATTGCCCCAGCATTCTTCAACCCGAAAGGCATTACCTTGTAGCAAAAGGTACCCCACTGTGTAACGAACGTTGTCTTCTCCATGTCTTTGGGAGCCATCTTAATCTGATTGTAACCGAAAAAACCATCCATAAAGGAGAAGACCTTATGCTGTGCTGTGTTGTCAACCAGAACATCGATATGAGGCAAAGGGAAATCATCCTTGGGACTCGCCCTGTTCAAATCTCTATAGTATACACACATACGGGCTTTACCATCTTTCTTCGGCACCGGAACCACGTTGGCAACCCACTGTGGGTAAGAAGTAACTACTAGAAAACCGGCATCAAACTGTTTCATAACCTCAGCCTTGATTATCTCAGACATTTCTGGGTGCATTCGGCGAACTTTCTGTTTCACTGGAGGAAAGTCTTCTTTGGTTGGCAGGCGGTGAACCACAATATTGGTATCCAACCCAGGCATATCTTCATAAGACCAGGCAAATAACTCAACATAATCACACAGCATCTGTATCAACCGTTGCTTGACACTAGACTCCATATTTGCACCGATCTTGACCTCTTTCTAGTCTTCTTCTGTACCCAGATTTACTGTTTCCACTGGCTCTTCATGCGGCTGTATGGCCCTCTCTTCCTGAAGTAACAGTCTAGCAAGTTCCCTAGGCACTTCACAATCATCCTCACCTTCGTCCTCGACTTGGTTGATCGTACTTTCGAAGTCATAACTGGTAGTAGCAGAGTTGTTATCAGTGGGATCCAGAGTGGATGTGGACCTGTATATATGAGTGTGTGTAAGACAAATAGCTGTTTTGATAAAGTTCAAGATAGAAAGGAAAAACAAAGAGCGCAAAATTTGTAATGCAAGAAAAACGTACAATGCTTTATTGATGATATATGGAGATGACAAATAGTAAACCCTCACAAACAAAGCCACAATGCCTCGGGCAAGGCACCGGGCCGTAAAAGTTTCAAATTGTCTGTTACAAGTCTCAAAACAAAAGTCTATTATTGTGTAATAAAAGAAACGGGAACGAAGTCCTTTGTCGTCCAATTGTTCAAGCCACCGTTGGTAGTCGGGTAAATCCAGCTGTCAAAATCTGACTCTTCATCATCATCTTCAATCACATTCACTCCCGGATTACTTATACGCAGGGGAGGTCTTCCAATCCGCGCATGTCGAACAACCCTTTGAGCTTCTGCAGTAAAACCCAAACCAAACTTGTCAGTCTTGTGTACAAAGTCAGGGAGTTGGCCCCAATTCGCACACCCACCTTTTTCAACAACAGCCATAGCATCCTTAAGGGCAGCCATCTTCATTGGAGGGTCTTCAGCAACAGTTTCAGTCGATGCCAGAGTCTGGGGGACTTCTTCAAAGTTATGACACGGGGTTTCGACGAACTCCCCATCCATCTCCACATACCGAAAGGAGTTAAGGTGGCTTACCATGTACTCCTCTTCACCCTGTACCGTAACAATCTTCCCCTTCACTAGATATTTCAACATCTGATGGAGCGTAGAAGTTACTGCCGCGGCTTTATGAATCCACGGGCGACCCAACAAACAAGAATAAGATGGTCGAATGTCCATCACATAGAATGTAGATGCAAAAGTCTGGGAACCAACCTTAACAGGGACATCCACCTCCCCATGTACCATCCTTTTGGACCCGTCAAAGGCCCTAACCACAATATTACTCGGCTTCAGAACCAACCCTTCACAACCCAACCGATCTAATGCTTTCTTGGGTAAAACATTTAATGAGGACCCATTGTCCACCAGCACGTGAGCCAAAGTAGTTCCCCTGCACTCAATCGAGACGTGTAGAGCATCATTGTGATTCCTTCCTTTGGCAGTCAGATCTGCGTCGGAGAAACCCAACCCGTTGTCAGCGATCAAACTAGCCACACAGTCTTTGAATTGATCAACAGATGTTTCCTGTGGCACATGCACAGTTTTAAGGAAAGCAATTAAAGCCTTAGCATGGGCTTCTGAGCATAACAATAAATACAACATGGAGATCTTCGACGGGATTTTCCCCAGCTGTTCGACTATGTTGTAGTCGCTTTTCTTGATAATCTTCATAATTTCCTCTATCTCCTGCCTAGAGGTTTCAACAATGACTTTTTTAGGTGCCTTCATCCAGGCAGGCCCACCTGTAACTTCTTTGCCCCGAGTGTCAGACGACTCAGCGACAGGGGTGATAACTGGAGTGAGAATTGGAACAGTAGCAGATGTTTTGGTAGGTGGAACAACAACAGGCTTTTGAATAGTCGGAGGAGAAATATCAGGAGAGAAGATTCTTCCGCTTCGGGTGATCTTGCTAGACCCGACAATGTTGCTGACATCAATATCAGCCTCTTCAACCTTCAAGTCTTGTTTAATCCCATGATAGTACACGTCGGCCTCATAGTGCCATGGGACAGCCTTATCTTAAATGTAAGGGATAGGTCCAGGAATAGTAATGATCAAAGGAGCAACTCTCGGAACATATGTAATCCTAATAGGATTTCTCGAGGAAGCCTTGGAAGGATTGGAGGAAATGGTTATTATGGAAACATCTTCAATAGGAATCAATGGAACCAAAGTTTTCTCGAACAAGATTTCTTTGTTATCCATCAGGCGCTGAACACCTGACTTTAATGAATGGCAACCAGTAGGTAGGATGGAACACAAGTGGTAACCTTCGCCGCAGCCCGGAAATAAACCGGCCAACAATAGGTTCTTCTTAACGGTCAACAACGGAGTAGAAATGTCTTTCACGGAGGTCACAAACAAATCATCATCCACAGCATTTACTCCATGCTTAGGCATAGGAGCAGTCATGACATTAGGCTTTTCTGGTGCGTCAAACTCAATTTCCTTATCTTCAATCAAATCTTGCACCTTATTCCTCAAGGCCCAACAGTTGTTGGTATAATGCCATGGGCTATCAGAGTGATAGGCACAACGGGCGTTCGGATTATACAGCGGAGAGGTGGTACTGGGATTCTTCGGAGCTTCCCTCAGAGTTACCAGGTTTGTCTTTAATAATTGCAGTAAAATTTGAGATAAAGTCATACTGAGCCGAGTGTACTGTCTTTGCAGCCTCTCTACTCTTTGCTGATTGTTGCATTGTGGGGCAACAGTAGGTCTTGATATTACCACCGCATTCACTGCTTGGCGGTGCTCAGGTTAGTTTTGGCTCCTCGAGCTGTAAACTGCACTAGATTCTTTCTTGAAAGGATTTTTTTTGTACTTGACGAAGCGCCTTTCTGTATCTTGCCACTTCTGATACCAGCCTCTACTCTCTCCCCAGTCATAATCAATTCAGTGAAACCAGACGATGAACTACCGATCAAATGATTGAAATATGGACCAGACAAAGTCTCAAGAAACATATCCACCAACTCCCTATCAGACAGAGGGGGTTGTACTCTTCCAGCCAGATCTCTCCACTTCTGAGCGTAGTCCTTAAAACCTTCGCTCGCACCCATAGACATACCCTGAAGTTGAGTACGCGTGGGAGTGAGGTCGGCATTATACTGGTATTGCTTGTAAAAAGCAGCAGCAAGGTCCTCCCAGTTGCGGACATTAGCTCCTTCCAATTGATAGAACCATTCAAGATGAGTCCCTGATAGACTATCTTAAAAGAAATGAACCCACAGGTTCCTATCAGCAGTATATGGTTGAATCTTTCTGACGTGTGAGCGGAGGTGTAACTTTAGGAAAGATACCCCATCATACTTAGCAAAGACAGGAGCTTTAAACTTGTAGGGGATCACCACCCCAGATGCCAGACCCAAATCTCCAAAGTCCAGACCAGGAACCTTTTGAACCTCCATTTCACTTAGACGGTCTTCAAGTTTCTTGTACCTATCCTCAGCAGGAGGGTACTGGTCTTCATCAAAATCAGTGTCATTGTCAGAAACCACATGGCTAGGAGTCTTCCTTTCCTCTTGATTCTCTCCTCCTCTAGATGAATGAGACAGATCAGCTTCCTGTCGCAACCTATTCCCAAATTTGTGACCCATATTCAGCAGAACCACCTTCTTCTTCTTCTTCTTCTTGTCTTTCAAGATAAGAGTCTTCAAATCATGTTGACTCTTGGCCAAGTTCAAGAACATCTCCTGGAATTGAGCATTCTGAGCTTGGAGAGCCTTGATAGGTTGACCAGTAGGTTTTTCAGAAGACATTTTGTGCTGAAATAAACAGCGAAGAAGATAAGAAACCTATTATGGTACCTGTAATAAGGTGCATGGTAATGGAATGCGTATAAAATGATTTCAAAGACTTAGGGAGATTCTATTTTGTAAACTAAAATAAAACACACTTTATTAGATAAAAACTTGTAACAATGTTTAACAATGCCTTCAAGGTGTTACAAAAGAAATACTGAAAAGCAAATAAAAACTAGAAACAAAATAAAACATCAGAAATCCCACGGTCGTTTTCCCTTCGTGCTGACATAATCGTTGATTGTCCTCTCATTCTCCAGCTGCCTTGTAAGCTTCAAGATCTTTTGTTCCTTCTCATGATACTTCTTTTTGTAGGTATCCCTTTCTTCCTTTAACTGGATCCAAGATCTCTTCAATGCCCCTAGATCAGTAGGCATATAGGGATGGAGGATTGTATAAGGAACACCTTCTTCATCAGTATGCTCTATAATCACCGGCAAAACAGCTTCATATGACATCCCCAGCTTTTGAGCACGAGCTCAAACCCATTGGAGATAAGGTTGCATCGGGAGAGAAGTCTTCAGTCCTAGATCATGTGGGTCAGACCTGTTCACCCTGCCCCAGGCTCTTATAAACCTGCGGCGATGTCCCTCAACATCCCCCTTGTAGTCAAAGACAATGTCTGTAAGCAGCAGCTCATGAGGACCGTCTCTCTGTGCTCATCCAAACTGTCGTAAAGCCAAACAAGGATTGTAGGTTATTCCCCCTCGAATTCCAAGCAATGGAACATTAGGGTATTCCCTACATCGATCAATGACAGCTACCCTTTCCATATCTTTAGAACTCCAAAGGATGTCCGTATGAGCAAGGGACATGATTCTATAAGCCCAACCTACACCTTCCTCATTCTTCAATACAGATTTGAGGAGGTGCAAAATAAACCACCTTGCCAGCAGCGGTGTACAACACATGAGAGTTCCCCTTCTCCGTACAGTACGGGTATAAAGAGCATGTAGAATATCACCTAGAAGAGTAGGCACTGGGTTACGAGACATGAAAATCTTGACTGTGTTCACATCAACGAAAGAATATGGATTTGGGAACAGAACCAAGCCGTAGATGAGGAGAGCCAGGATGTCTTCAAATTCTTGAAAGTCCAAACTATCCCAGAACTGTTAACCTTGATCGGTTAAAAATTTAGCCAAGAAACCTTTAACCCCACTCCGAGTCTCCCAGTTAGATACTACATCAGCCATTTTTAGATGTAGGGCTGAAGCAAAATCCTCTGGCCCAGGAGCTATCTCCAAAACTATAAAGGGTGTCTGCTCTAGAATAGATATGCCCAGTAAATCAGAAAACTCCTCCAAGGTAAGGACCAACTGATAGTCCGGGAAGGTGAAATAGTGATGCAATGGGTCAAAGAACTGGAACAACACACTCATCATTTGCTCATCCAACTTTGAAGTGACCAGGCTAAGGAGATGACCATGTCTTCTAACAAATGAAGAAGTATCAGGAACCTTTGAGACTAACTCTCCGAGCTGAGCAGGTATCTGCAAAACAGAACAAAGATGAATCCCCTTGGTCTTTGAAATGGTTAGTCTAGTGAAATATGCATGCGATGTCATGATGCATGATGTCATGATAAAAACACACCACAAGTATCACAGATAGAAAACATGGTAAAGGAAAACAAGTCACACAGTAGCCCTTAAATTTCAGGCTGGCATGGAGTTTAGGTACTACCCTCTTGCAGTTTAGTTGGTTCAACCTGTCCTAATAATAGTAACCGGGTTCTAGAGGTTCTCAATAGCACTGACCATCCTCCATCGGTCATAGTTTCAGCTCACGCAATCTTTTCTAGCGGCAGGAACCATCGCGAGAGTATGGTCTCAATGAGTGTAGCATCTTGCTACTTTCTATGGCCAAGTTGGTCGATTATAGGTTCTAAGGTCAGTTGATGCTTAATGACCCATATAGCAGCCCCATATTCTCCTTGTTGCTCCACAAGGGATATCGGTACCAACTAATGTGCCACATCAACGTAGCTACTGCTTCAACCGTATCGGTCTACGCCGTACAGTTCCCTCACGGTCTATTGCTACTTACCTAAAAGGTGTCCCCAGATCTGGGTTAGGATCTATAGTAACTCCGATACAAAGCCCACAAAGATAAAGCAATCAAATCAAACAATAGAAAACAATATGATGAACTAATCCTAAGATACACCCCACTTATTAAGTCTCCAACAGAGTCGCCAGTTCTGTGATACGGTGGCCAGAACCGGGACTGTTTTTTTAAGAATGCGGGTTTGCGTTTTGCATTTGTGTTCACAAAATGTCGCGGTAAGCAAGACTCGCCACCGACTTTTATTTTATCCAACAAGGAAAGGAAAAAAGCACAGAAAAATTCCTTTTTCGAGATATTTTTGAGTACGGGGGGTAGATTATAGAAAGGGAAGGTATTAGCACCCTTTCTATCTGTAGTTATCTACGGGCTCTTAGGTACTTTCTCATCATTTTCAAAATTTCTTCCTTGTGTGTTTGTGATTTGAAAAGCTTTTAGTTTGACTTCGATTTAACTCTTGCTTCTGTCTTCAAGAGTGTAATGAAGTGTTTTTAAAAACTTTGTTTGTAAAGGAGTGTAAGTGTGAAAAAGTTTGTTTGGATTGAGCAAGTACTTAAGAAGTAATCTACCGACTCGAAAAAAAGAATCGTTCTATGTTCGTTTCCTTTAGACAACACTATTCCACTATTAGTGAGTAGGTAGCACCTTCGTTGGAGTTTTGAGGGTCAATTCGAAAGGGACGTACGATCACTAAAGAAATGTTAGGACGTCTTAGTAGTAACCCTAGTGTCTTAGATCAATTATCCGAGGCAACAATATCCGAGGCAACCTTTCCGAGGCAACTTTGATCTTTGGACAAAAGGACGACCACTAAAGCATCCTATACTCAATGATCGTTTACCGAAGGGAACCAAGTGGGAGTGTACCCTAGGAGTGCGCATGTGCGAGTGATTCAATTTCAGATTATTTATCTTTGCACATTTTAGGGTTATCTAACTATTTTAAAGTTTTCCATACATTCTTGTCATGCATCTCTATATCATACATCTAACAGTTTAATATTTTGCGGAATTTAAAGTGTGGAAATTAAACTACGCTAATACAAGGCTTCGGGTATTTACATAGCCAAAAACAAACCCTTAAATAATAAAGCGATAAATGAAAATAAACGTCCTAATTAACTATTACAACTTGTGAACAGTTACATTAATATGGTAAAAATAATAATAAAGTGCGCGCGATGAAATTAAGATCGAGAGAGAACTAGGGTTTTGACCCTTCTAACCTAATCAAAAGAAAAATTGTTTTTGTTGTTTTATTGCTTTAAGAAAAGAATTAAGTCTTCTAAATTAAATACAAAATTAATTAACTAATTAAATTAATTAATAAAAATAATTGCATGGCCTATTTTTTATGTTTTTTTGGTTATTTTTAAGAAAAGAAAATAATTAAATTAGAAATAAAACCTAATTGTTCTAATTAATTTGAATTTATTTACCAAAGGAATTAAAGTTATCTAATATTAACAAACTAATTTAATTAATTAATTTTTTGATAAAAAAAATAAAATCTAAACCTAATTTGTGGAAAGTATTATTTTTATGATTTTTTGATAAAAAGAAAATAATTAATTATTAGTGAATAAAATAAATAAATTAATTAAATGAAACAAAATAAAAAAAAGAAAAGATATAGAGAAAATGGGCCTGAGAAGAGCAGCTTGGGGGGTGCAGATAGCATTTTTTGGGCCCAAAACAAGGAGGTCCACATTGACCCTCAGAATCCCATGCCATGCATTTGACTAGGAGTTTGGTGCTCCCTCATTGATGGCCCTTGGATCTGGATCTCAAGACACTTGGCTGATTGGATGGTGAGGTCACATGGTGGACCTTGGCTTCATGCGCGCGCTGGATTATCTGCAAGAAAATAACATGAAGAAAGTGGGGGACCTGGGATTCGAACCCAGGCCCTGAAGCGTTTTGCACATACCCTGTAACCAACTGCGCCACTTGTTTTTGTTGCATATGATATAAACAACAATTACTATATAAAGAACAAGCGAAATAATAAAATATTAGCGCGAATTTTCAAACGATCCAATGGAAAGGTGCCAGCTAATCATCTTCTTCCCTTCTCTGTGGGTAAAATATACATGGACCTTTACCTACGGACGTATGTCCGTAGCTACAACCCTGGTCCATCTTAAAATCCTCCATGGGCACGATAAATGACTTCTAATGCCATGGTTGGATTCGTCTGGACCTGCTGAATATCATGATGACCTTTTTATGGGCCAATTTTGCCTGCACATAAAACTCCTAAATCGAAGCTACAAACCCTAGCCATGGTGAAATCTTATACAAGCCATATAAATGCAATTAAACAATATAGAAAGCTTGCAAATGTTCCAAGGATCAAGAATATATGGTTAATTCGTGCTAACAATGTCTAAATCATGAAATTTGAATTCAAGAAAGAAGCAATGTCGTGATGGACTTACAGCGAGATATAGGGCCTAGAAATGCTTGATTTTAATTTCTTTTGCTTGCTGGGGATCCCAGGAAGCGATTGGGATGGTCAAAGTATCTTGAAATTGCCTGTAACTAGGAATTCGATTCACCACTTTTTCTTGTTTTTTCCAAATTTTGTTCTTGATGCTGCGCCTCCCTCTCACCTTGCTTTTGGTCTGCACACACTCCTTATGTATTGAGGAATGGATTAGGGTTGAAAACCTGGCCTCAATCTTCCTCCATCAATGTCTTTGATCTTGATTTGATTCGCTTTAAAACCATTCCAAAAATAGGCCTAATCCAATCTTTTTTTGCACACCAAGCCTTTACACGAATTTGATCTCATGCTAGCTGGATATTAAGACCTGAAACATGTACCAAATCTTTGAATTTAAATGTTTTGGATTTTCTATGATTTGTTTTGATTTAAAATGATTTAATTCAAATAAAAATCAAAATAAATAATAAAAATATGATAATGACAAGTGGAAAAGGCTAGGGATCGTGGACCATGTTTCCAACTTAAAACAAGTGAAAAAGATAGAGCCCATTTGGTAAAATTTGAAGTTTTTGGCATAGTTGACTTTTGGCAATTTTGCCAAAAAGGTCAACTTCACCAATGCATAACTTCCTCAATTTTGACTCTTTTAAGGTGTTCGTGGACTTTTTAGAAAGATTGAGATGTCCTCTAAGCAACCATTTTGATCTAATCTCAATTTGATATTCCATGCTCATGTATGAAGCTTTGACAAACAAGGTGTTTTTGTTGACTTTTCAAAATGACCTATAATGTCCAAATTCATAACTTCTTGTGAGTGCATATTTTGAACTTGGGAGATGAAGATGGATTGTAGATCATGGAATCCTCTTAAAAATGAGCTTTGGATGGGTCATTTATCATAAAGTATGAGAAAGTTATGCTTGGTCAAAGTTGAGTTGACTTTTCCTACTAAACCCTAATTTATCAACTTTTGGTTCTTGATGAATTATGAGCAATCCTTGATGAGTCATGATTAATCCTTGATCAAATGACGAAATATACTTCAAAATGAGGATGTTGACCAAAAATATTGAGGTTTGACTGTGTGTGAGCCACAGTTGACTTTTGCCCTAGCACAGTCGATTTTCAGGCCTTTGAGCAATTGACTGAGCAAACTTTCTCTATAGGGCTTGAAAATTGACATGGATGATCTTAAGAACATATTAGGACAATGGTTATGATTTTGGATCCCTTGGACTCAAGTATCTTGATGCAACATGAAACCCTAATTTGAGGTAGACTGCCTTAGGAGAGAGCTTGTCTGGCCAACCCTTGGACTACCTTGAGCAACTTGAGAATCTTTCTTGAAATGTTTTGAGAAATATGGGAGGGTAAATTTTGGGGTACAACATAAATGAATCATGTATAAATATTGGAAAAGGTTTTAAAGGGAAAAGGTGCACGAGGGCACAAAAAGGTTGGAATGAGTTGAATGTTTTTTAGTTTATAAACAAAAGTATTTACGACTGGAATCGTAATAAAATCTGAAAATGAAAGAAGAGAAAGGTTCGGAATACACCGCCTCACTAGTCCCCCATAATACTCAACTACATATGATTCACATCTTTATTTTTTAAGTGTTTTAAGTTTGATTAAGACAAAAAGAAGTTTGAGAAAAAAGTCCCTTGGAAAAGTCAAGGTTTATTATGAAAGAGTTTTAAGTTAGAAAACAAATAAGGTTTTGAAAAAGATGAAAAGGTTTTGAAAATTTAAGAATGGTGTAATACGGTGGGAGAACTAACTTGGGTGTTTTGCGTTTGATCGAAATTGTTGTCGATGGCAAGATTCGCCACCGACTTTTCTTTTCTCTAATAAAGGAAAGGGTGAAAAGAACAGGAAAGACCTTTGAGATATTTTCTTGAGTTCGGGGGGATAGGTTATGAAAAGGGAAGGTGTTAGCACCATTTTCATCCGCAGTTATCTGCGGGCTCTTAGTTGCTTGCTAGATCACTTGAAAATTCTTTGTTTGAAAATGTGTTTTGTGATGGGTGCAAGTTTGAAAATATTTTGAAAATGTCTTTGTTTCGGAAAAATTTGTAATGATTCTTGTCTATGTAAGAATGTATACAAAGTATTGGTTTTGAAAATAGTTCAAAGAGATGTTTTGAAAGTGTAAGTGTGGAAAGGGTTTTAGTTTGTGAGCAAGAAAATATGAGCCTCCTACCTACTCAAAAGGTCATTGTTCTTTTCCTCCTCCATTAGATGTTTCTATTACCATTAATTTGGTAAGAAGCCCCATCATTGGATGTGAAGGAACAAGCGCGGGTCAATCGTACAATCATAGAAGGCAACTTTGTGAGACGCTTTAGCAATTTTCGTAAGAGACTAGATCATTTTACCAAAGGCAACATCGAGGGACATGACTGTATTTTTATGAAAGCAACGAGCGAGGTTACCCTAGAGGTGCGCGTATGAAAGGGTGTTTGATTCAAGTTAATTTGTCTTTGATTATGGGTTGTCTAGCGATTGATTTTAATCTTTCCATACACACCTAATTACTATACAGTATAAAAAATAATAAATTGCGGAAATTAAAATTCTACGCTATTACAGAGCTTTTAGGAATGGGGAATACAAATTTACAAATGAGGATGGATCGAATCGTCAATGCTAAAAAGTCTAAAATAGGAAATCAATACAACCAAATCGAATTTAAACATAAATAGTTAATTAGACTAAGACAAACTATTAAAGTAAAATTAATAGGCAAAATAATATTTTTTGTTGGTGAGGAAAAAAATTTAAAAAGAAAAATAAAATTATATTCTATTATTTTCTTTAAAATTTTGTTTATCATGAAAAAATTAAACAATTGTAAAAATGTTGACTAAGAAAATGTTAATTAACTAAGTTATTCACAAAAATTGCTAACTAAACTAATTGAGAAAATTAAATAATTCTAAATTATGATTCTAGAATTAAGACTAAAGATTAATAAAATTAAATCTAAACTAAATAAAGTTATTAAAATAATTCTAAACTAACTTAAAATTTTAAGTTATTAAACTAAACCTAAAATAAACTAATTATGAAATTACTCAAATTAAATATAGTTTAAATTAATTCTAAAGTCATTGAATAAAACCTAAATTAAGTTAAGTATAAACTAAAAAATAATTATAAACTAAACTAATTAAAAAAAACTAATTTAAATTTAAACTAGATTAATAATAAAATTACTAATTTAAAGTTAGACTAAATTACCTTAAAACTACTAATTTAGATCTAAATCAAAAAATCGGAATTCTAAGACTATTAAAATAATTCTAGACTAAAAAGAATTTATTAAGATAAATCTAAACTAAAATTAAAATCCTAAAATTTCAAAATTAAACTTAAATTTATTTAAAATTCTAAAGTTATTAACTAAACTAAATTAATAAAGATAAAATAAGTGTGGGGAGTGTCAATAAGATTATCGGGGTGCATGGGTAGGATTTTGCTAGGCTGAAAATTGATGGGAAACAGATTAGGTTTAGTTATACAATGAAGGCCTACAACATGATTTTTATATATTTTTGGAAAAAAGTGATATGCCCAAAAACAAATTGTGCTAAAAAAAAAGGAAACATATGGGCCAAAGGGTAAGGCCCATAACGAAAATTGAAAAGGGAACAAAAACCCTAATGCAAGCTATGTTGCTGCTCACTTTCTTTTATCCCCTCAATTTCCTTTATTTTCACGCTTCAAGTTCACTAATCTATATCTCTCTGATTTTTTCTCACGATTTTTTCAATCTCTCACGGTACATCAGAATGAAAACACGACCAACAACAACGAATAACAACTCCAACTCTCCCAACCGAAAATCACACTTCCTCTTCTCTTCCTCTCATGTGCGACGGCGGCCGCGAAACTCCTTCTCTGATTCAAAATCTGCGGTGGTCCAACCTCTCCTTCAATCTCAAAGCTCTGCGTCGCGCCTCAGACCCCTTCGTTTGTCTCCATTCGTCTCGCGTTGACTCTTTCTTCTCTCGGCGGAGCTTCACAACAGGTGAGTATAAGAACTCCCTTCCGCTTCTGAAATCGTCTTTTTTCTTCTATTTATAGATTTGGGAATTTGGTTTGTGTCTGGAAATCATGAGATGGATTGTGATGCAGGTACGTGTGAGGAATATGTTGGTTAGGTTGAGCGTTTTAGGGTTAATAGTTGGATGTATTTACTGTATATAAGGGTTGTGGCGACGAGAGAAGACCAGCGAGGATGGTCTGGTTTAGAAGAGGTTATGGTTTGTGTTGTTTTGAACGTGAGGGAGGATAATGAGGTGTTACGGTTGGGTATGTGTGGTGGTAGTTGTAGTTGAGGGAGTATATTGAAGATTCTATAGATTGAGAATTTGAGAGGGTAGTTGAATGAATTATGAAGTTGTGAGAAGGTTGTTAGAGTTATTGTTCTGCAGTGTGATTAAGGGTATGAGGTTAAAGTTTTGAAGGTTAAATCGGGAGAGTGATAATTGAAGATCATTAGTTTTTTTATTTTGTTTTCAATACAACAATCACACAAAAATATTCATGTTTCACAAATTCAGGAGAGATAATAACAACAACAGCTTTTCGGTTTGCAGGTTCATGATTCAGTACGGATATAAGAAACAACAATGACGGAAAACTCGGAGCATAAATAAGCAGAGATATGCAGAAGAAATTTATGCAAAAAGAGTGGAAGAAACAATACCTATCGGAGTCTCTAACGCAATTTTGAAAATAGGTGAGTTCAAACTTTTCTTGCTTTCCCTTCTATGTGAAACCTTTGACCTTTTGTGTGATACTTCTGTTGTGATTTGTGTTTGGTTGAGTGTTATGGAATTCGGTTTGGAACAAGAGCTGAATGGAGTAGTGATGATGGTTGTTGGTGGCTATTTTGAGAGGTTGAAATAACAAAGGGATTGTAATGTTTCTGTAGGGTATGTTTGAATTTTTTAAAGGCTTTCTGAGATTGTATTTTTTTTCTAAGAGCAGCAGTTGGAGAGTGTATTTATAGATGATAAAAATTGTAAATTGGGGGGAAAATTGGTGAAGTTTAAACATTATTGGCAAGCTGACTTTGTGGCCTTTTGAGCACAGGTTTGGGTTATGTCTATTTGGGTGCAAATTTTGGCCTGTTTTGTTTGGTGTTTGTTGCAGGCTGGACAAATTTTTGGGAAGTAAATGTAAGCTTCGAGAGAAAGTCTCTTGGATTGTTTTATGGGTTAGGTGATATCTCTCTAAACCAGTCTCTTTCCTTTTTATCTTTCAATGATGCAAATTGTTTTGTTTTTTTTGAAAATTCTGAAGAGTTTGCAAAATTAGGAAAATTATGCATAGGGCTTTTGTTAGTTATGGCTCTTGATTTGATGATATATTATGTGTTTTTACTTGTTGTTGCTTCCTTGTTCTGTCATTTTAGCAGCCTATGCTGCCTTGCTTGTTTGGTCTGTTGGCCTGCTACCTTGGTGTTGCGCTGCTCCTGTTTTTTTGTTCTGCTGTGGTTTGGGAACCTTGTTGTTATTTGCTTGATTTGCTGCTATTTTTTTGTTGTTGCAGGCCTGCCCATTTTGTTTCTATTTATTGCGCTGTTTTTCTTCTTTGTATTTGTTTTGCTGTATAGAAGTTTGAAAATATTTGCACATTTCTTTTCCCTTTTGTGAACCAAAAACCCACACTTTTTGTGATTTGCAAAAGTAGGAGGAGATAACCCATGATTAAAAACAAACCATTTTAGTTCCGATTTCAAATGTAAATCCTAATGATGAGATACAAATTTCTTTTAACCATTAATTCTTGTTTGGAATTTTTCACATGTTAAATGTTTGCTAACTTTTTCCTCTTTTCTTGTTTCATGAGCATGAGGATTGGATGGCAAGCGAGGAGTGAAGACGGGTGGCTTAAAGATGAAGCAAAGAGACTTGAAAAAGGAAACATTTATTTCTTTTTTGTAAACAAAAAAATTGTAGTTCATATTTCGCGTTGTAATCCTTTTTGTAAATTGTCCCAAAAATGTAACTTGAACACAAAACTTGAATGAATTTTATGAATGATGAATTTGTTGTATGAAAATCAAATAATTCTTGAATCTTGATTGAAAAATGGAAATTTATACTTGAATTTAGAAAAGAATTGATTGGTACTTGAATGTATTTGTTGAATGATGAATGAACAATAATGTAAGCCTTAAGACTTCACTCTTGCATTTGTATTAGATATCCAAATAAATTTCATGAATTGATCTTCAAAATTGAGAAAATTTGCATCATGAGAAATTAGTTCTTTTGTATATCTTGAATCCAAAATCAAATTCATATGAATGAATTGCGCCTCGCACACCTGAACCGATTTGAAATTAAAAAAAAAAATTATTCGAATTGTTTCTCAAATCTTCTTCTTTAAAACTTGCATCGTCAATTCGTGGTAACTTTCAATACAAGCCAATAATACAAATCTCACATTTAAGATATTTAATCAACAATCCACCTTAATCCAATGATCGCTAATGTTCACTTGCAAATGACTTGAAGTAAGCGACAAGCAATTAATGAATCATTGAACTAGAAGTCTAGTTTCATGAATTATGTCAACATAAGAATCAAACGTCCTTTGAGAAACATTTGTGACATAAATTGAACCAAGCATAATTTGACCTCGATCTTTGAAATAATCTCATAGACAACACTATTCGTGATACTTCGCAAAAAGAATCACCTGAGGACATTGAGAATTGAAGAAGTTATGAACCTCGAAAATTGGACAAGAGTTTCTCGTGATTAGGTCAAATTTGCAAAATGACCTCTAAAGTATTCGATTTTTTGATGATCTTTTGCATGTAATCAGCTCTTGACTTGTGAAGAGAAATTGGGGATGATGTCAAGGAGAGTCATACGCAAAAAGAAACGTTCAGAAATATCGAATAATGAGGAAGTTACAATCGTTTGAACTCGATCTTGCAAAGGTCGAATTTTTGGTCAATGCAATTTATTTTTAGTCATTTGCACCATTGACTGAGCAGACTTGCGATGTGAGGCTTGAAACTTTTCACAAGCATCCTCGAGAATACATGAAGAAACATGAAGACCATTTGAAACTTTGAAAACTCATTTTTGCTTGAGAAATACCAAACCCTAGTTGCTGACTCAATGCCTAGGAAGAGAATCTGTGTGATCAAACCCTAAGCCATTTTGAGTATTTGAGAAACCCTAGGATAGAATCTTGAATGAAAAATGGGAGGGAAAATTTTGGGGTACAACAAATGGGAAAGGAGATGAAGAGACTATCCTATGTACAGGAAAGTAAAAGATGGGGTAAGGAAAGTCTGATCAAATAAGAAGCCAATACTTGACATAAATAAGTCAATACAACATTCCCATCCATCCTTTTGCATTTTACTACAAGCATAGAATAAACTAAGAGTGTACCAGGTATCATGTGAAAATAAATCACAAGCAGAAAGCGCATCAGGTGAAAATAAATCACAAGCGTGGAAAGTGCACCAGGTAATCTCAAGGTGTAAGATAAAGCTCAAAGTATTATCAAGATATCAGATAAGAATCCCTGCATCAGATAAAACACACAGACAAAACCAACAACACGGAGAAACTACCCAAAGTCTCAGATGAAATAAGAATCAAATCTAAAGGAGTTAGAACAATGTATCATGAAAATATAAAGTGAATGTTTGATCAATTAATTAAGAGTTGATTAACTAAATTAATTGAGTTAATAAAAATAGATTAGTAAACTAATCAATTTTAATTAACTAAATCAAGTAACTAAATCAACATTTAATTATTTGATCAAAGCTAAAAGATAAAGAAAGATGGAGGATGAAATAAAGAGAGAATAAATTAGTTAAACATTGATTAAATCAATTAATGAAGTTAAGAAAAATAGATTAGTAAACTAATCCATTTTAATTAACAAGCACCAATTAATTAAAACAATATAGAACTAGTAGATTAAAATGAAAATAGAAATCGAAAGTAGAATGTAATTGTGAGGAGAAAGGAACTTGAGAACTCTTGTAAGCTTGCACAAACCATAAACAAGTTAGTAATCATAAGTGAATTTAAAACCAAATGAAACTTGAATCGAATTGCATGAACAAATGAATATTTCTCAATCAAGAACCAAGAAAACAAGTTATTATTCAATGTAGATAGCAAAAATCAGCATTGTATTCATTGTTCTAAACATGTTCAAAGTCAAATAAACTTAAAAGCCATCACGATTTTTAAACCACAAATGAAACAAGAAACAAGAATTTGTATTATTACTCGCTTGAACACGAAAAATCAGCATTGTAACATTGTTTCAAGCATGTTCAGAGTCAAGTAATACAATGGTAAGCATGATTTTCTAATCACAAAGGAAACGAGGATCAAGAAATCGTGTTATCACTCGATTGAAATACAAAATAAATCAACATTCATACATGATTCTAAGCATATTCAAAGTTAAGCAACTTCAAGACGACCATGGTTTTTAATCCACCAATGAAACAAGAAGTGAAAGCCCGTGTTGCAACATGAAAATCAAAATAAGCTATAATTCCCTAAACCAAATTCCAGGTGTAATACGGTGGGAGAACTGACTTGGGTGTTTTGTGTTTTATCATAATTGTTACGGATAGCAAGAGTTGCCATCGACTTTTCTTTTATCTAATAAAGAAAAGGGTGAAAAGAACAGGAAAGACCTTTTGAGAATTTTCTTGAGTTCGGGGGGTAAGTTATGAAAAGGGAAGCTTTTAGCGCCTTTTTTCATTCGTAGTTATCTACGAGCTCTTAGTTGCTAGCTCAATTTGAAATGCTTTGTGTGAATGTGTTTGTTTGAAAATATTTTGAAAAAGTGTCGTCGTTGGGCAAACTTTGTCATGATTCTCGTCTCTATAAGAATGCATACAAAGTGTTGACTTTGAAAATATTTCAAGAAAGTGTTGGTGTGTTGAAAGTTGTTGGTTTTGAAATGTTTGTGAGCAAGTAATTACGAGCAATCTACCTACTCAAAAAGTCTTGGTTCTTTTCCTCCTTCCTTAGATAGTGCTTATCTACCATTGATTGATAGAGAGCCTTATCATTGGATGTGATGGACATGCGTGGGTCATTGTACAGTCATAGAAGGCAACATGTAGGACACTTTATAATTTGTCGTAAAGGACTAAGATCGTTTACCAAAGGCAAAGTTGAGGGGTCATCAAGGGACTACGATCTTGTAATCGAGGGTCTTTGCTAAAGTATCTCACGTTCGAGGGACATGACGTTTTTATCTAAGGAAACAAGTGTGGGTTATCCCTAGAGGTGCATGTGTGAAAAGTGTATTGTTTTCATTTAATTTGTCTTGATTTAGGGTTGTCTATTGTTTGATTTTAAGTCTTGCCATATAGACCCTAATTACTAGCAATAATAAGGTAAGCGATAAATTGCAGAAATTAAAATTCCTACGCTATTACAATACTTTAAGGGATGAGGGATACAAATTTACAAATGGGGATGACAAGTAAGATAAAACATAATTACTATTACAAGAATTTGACAATTACATAAATTATAGTGCGAAATGATATAATGTACAAAAATACAAAGGTAAAGAAAAGAGAAAAGAAAATTGTTTTTAGGGATTTTTTGTTTATGGAAAGGGTCCTAATTAGACTAATTGATTTGAAAATAATTTAATTAATTAAAAATCCTAAAGTCTAAATTAATTTAAATAAAAGAGAAAATTAAAATAAAAACCTAAGTCTAAATTAGTTTAGTTAAGAAAAGAAATTAAGAAAGTATTTTTACTATTTTTGATTAAAAATAAAATAGATAAATAAAAGAAAAGAAAATGAAAATAAAAATATAATTTAAAACATTGGATCTGAGTTAAAAGTAAAAAAGGGGTATGAGAATGTGTTTTTGGTTTTAGGCCCAAATCTGTTTTTTTCTTCTTTAATCAGAAATAAATAAAAAATTAATGGGCTGGGTGATATGAAAGAAATAGGGGTATGCTAAAGATAAAATGAACCTGACCCAGTCATGGGAGGCCCAATGCGCTAACAAACAAAAAAAGAGTCAAAAAATGATGTTAAAAATAATAAAACGGACGCTAGGGCTCAAACTCGGGTCCTAAAGGTGAAAGGAGCGCGCTTTAACCACTGGGGTGGTGTAATGCAGTAGGAGAACTAACTTGGTTGTTTTGAGTTTTATCACAATTGTTGCGGATAGCAAGAGTCACCACCAACTTTTCTTTTATCTAATAAGGAAAGGGTGAAAAGAAGAGGAAAGACCTTTGAGATATTTTCTTGAGTTCAGGGGGTAGGTTATGAAAAGGGAAGGTGTTAGAACCCTTTTTATCTATAGTTACTAAGGGCTATTAGTTGCTTTCTAGATCACTTTTGAAATTACTTTTGTTTAAAATGTGTTTGTGGTGGGTTTTGAAATTATTTTTGAAAAGCGCCTTCGTTTAGGAAAACTTTGTAATGATTTTCATCTTTATAAGAATGCATACAAAGTATTGGACTTTTGAAAATATTTCATGTTTTGAAAGTGTTTGGTCTGTTTGAAAAGACGTTTGTTTTGGAAGATATATTGTGAGCAAGCAACTAAGAACGTTCTACCTACTCAAAAGTCTTTTATTCATTTCTCTCTTCCTTTGACATTGCTATCTTACCATTGATTGGTAAGAAGCCCTATCTTTGGATGTAAAGGGACGGGCGTGGGTTGTCATATAGTCATAAAATGAAATATTGTGAGATACCTTAGCATTTCTTTAAAGGGTCTAAGATCATTTTGAAGGCAACATTCAAAGCGTCATCGAGGGACTATGATCTTGTGTTTTTGATTGGTTTTGCTAAGATGTCTCACATGCATAACATGACTATTTATTTAAGGCAACAAAGTGGGGTTAACCCTAGAGGTGCAACTGTGCAAGTGTTTTGTATTTCATGTTTGATTTATCTTGAATTAAGGTTTTCTAGGTATTGATTTTATCTTTCCATACAAACCCTAATTACTAGCATTTATATTTGAAAGCGGTAAATTGCAGAAAGTTAATATCCTACACTATTACATCACTTGGGGATGAGGGATATAAATTTACAAATTGGGGTTGCAAGAAATTAAAACCTAATTATCTATTACAACCATATTGAATTTGAATAAATGTACAAGAAATGAATAGATATAATGTACAAGGAAAAATGGGAAAAGGAATGGATTTGTTTGATTTTTGTTAAAGAAAATATTTTAACCTAATTATCTAAAAGGAAATAAATAGTTAGAAGTAAGAAAATTAAACTAAGTTAATTTTATAAAAAAGGAAATTAATTTGATTAAAGAAACAAGTTTTTTAGGGTTTTTGAGAAAATAGTTTAATTTCTAATTAAATTAGCATAAGAAGAAATTAATTAATTAAAATGGAAACCTAAAATTTCTAAGTTAATTTTAATTGAAGAAAAGAAAAATAAATAAAACTCTAACCTAAATATTAATTGATTAAGAAAGAATAGAAATTAAGTTTGAAAGAAAAATGTTTTTTGATATTTTTGGTCTGGAAAAATAATATAAGTATATAGTATAATAAATAAAGTATTTTCTTTGGGATTTTTATTAATAAAATAATAATAATAATAATAATAATAATAATAATAATATTAAAAGAAAATAAAATAAGAAAAAATAAATAAAATAAATAAAGTCAGAGGGGGGTGAAAAATGAAATTTGAGGTGTTTTGTGTGAAAAAACAAATTTTGTTAAGCATGGCCCAAATGATCATTGTAAGTAGAAAATTAAAAGAAATGCATTGGGCCTGCGTGGTATGCTGAACAATGGGGGTGTGTGTATGAGTGAAGTGTTTGGGCTAGAGGTTTAAGCCCAATAGTAATAACAATCAAAATAGAAAAATAAAGAAAGCAAAATGGTCTCAGGGCGTTTCGAACCCCTGCCTTTGAGTTTGTCCAATAACACCTTCACCACCGTGCTAAGGTGTTTTACCTGTTAATCTTGTACTTCTAATAATATATAAAAACAAAAATAAGATTAGATGGGGCAAAATAAAAATATCGCTGGGCCTAGTGCTGGTTTTGGGTGAGGCCCAAACAGAAAATATTTAATGGAATGAAAATAGAATGGGGGAATATGGTGAAGGGGTACGTTGGGTCTGGTATTGATTTGGGGTGAGGCCCAGATTGGAATGATGGTGAATAGCGAGGGAAGGGGGTGCGTGTAAGTAAAGGGATTGGGCCTACAAAATGATTTTGTAATGGGCCTGGTTTTTTAACAAAACAGCAAGAACATGAGACTTTGTCTCATTTGACAAAGAGCTCCCTCTTTCTTGCGTTGACTTCTTCTTATTCTCTTTGTATCTTTTTCGCTGGAGAAGAAGATGCCACCATGCGAGATGTCGCCTCACGGAGGTGGCGGCGGTGATGCTCCAAGTCTAATTATTTTACATTGTTTGGTTCGGTTTGCTCTTCTGAATATTAATCTTGTGTTGGTTTTTGCAGATGGTGCATATTTTTTACGTAGATCTAAAAGGGAAGGACTGAAACCCTAGGGTTTGGATTCGACGGAAACGGATTTATCTCGGTGAGATCATTCCTTTTATTTCTCTTTTATAAACTCTGATAGGTCAGGTTTTAGGAAAATGATGATAAAAACAATGTTAGGGTTTTGTTGTGTTGTTTCGATTTTGCAATATGTTTTGTGTGTTTTGTGAACAAAAAATTAAAAGGGGTTATGTGGGTTGATGAGATTTGGTTCATATCTCTATATATTTTATGTGAACCTAACCCCCCCCCCTCTTATTATGAATTGTGTTCTGCCTTTATGCTGTGATTTTGGCTTGCTTGTTTCTTGTACAAGTTTGACGCTGACTTGAGGGAACTCGTTTTGTCACTTTTGTTGTACTTGTTGCTTGTTAGAACGGTTGTTTGTGGGAATTTTGTACAAGTTATTGTAATTTTGTACTGATCTTGTACTTGTGACTACTTTTTGAACTTTGTACTTTTTTGGTTTTTCGCTTTTGTTATGCTGGTTTTCTGTACTTTATGCTTGTTCTATTGTGATGAATATTTTTTTGAGTTTTTTCTTTTTATATGAAATCATATAAGGTCCTTTGTTTTCTAGAAACATGATGTTAATTCTGAATTTCCTTGATCTTTTCGTTACCTTTTTGTGAACCAAAACCTTTTTCTTCTATTGTGAACCAAATAAAACTTTGTGATTTGCAATGGAAATTTGCCCATGATAAAACTTAAATGTTTGAGGCTTTAGCACACGAAACATTCCTATTTTTCTGATTCCATAAACCACCTTAATGATGAGTTGAAATAATCTTGAAATTCTTTGTTCACTTTTAGTTGTTTGCTAATCCAATCTTCTTGTTTTACATGAGCAGCAAAGGATTGATTGAGGAGAAAGATGGAAAGGAAACCATGGCATGGCTTGGAGAAGAAACTTGAAGGCTAGAAGCGTGAAGAATGAACAATAGCCATAGGATTTTGTGATTCGGCCATAGGATGAACATCCTTGTAACATTAGGAAGTGATTTTTGGAATTTAAGACCTTGTATTATTTTTGAAAGACAAACTTGTATTTGAGTTTGGCTTTGTAGTTATTTGCAATGTGATTGAACAATAAATTTCCAAAATGTATTGAGTGATATTTGAAATGGAATGAAACTTGTTTGATTTGAATGAATATTGAAATGGATGGTGAAAGAAATGATATGAACTTTGAATTTTTTAAGTTGGAATTGGAATTTTAGACTTTATGACATAAGATCAAATGAAACTCAAATTTTAAATCTCATTCACAAACTTAAAATCTTCTGCATTCTTAACTTAAAATTCTCACAATCCAAGATGACTTCGTAGTTGAAATGACAAATCTACCTTGATCACAACATTAATCCAATAATTTCATCGCTTGTATCGTGCTTTTCCTTTACTCCATTTTCAAACAGTAATGTTCTAGCCTTGCAAATAAAACCTTAATTATTTGAAAGAATTTTGAATACAAAAAGCCTTGTAGCTTCATGAAACAGAAAAATCTTCAGTAATCTCGACTACTTTGAACCTTTAAAACCATTGCAAACTTAAACACTCTTGACGACACAAAGTTTCAACTTGAGATGTCACAAAGCCTTAGAGATCTTAGTAGCTCGAACCAATAGGACACAAGGTCTATCTTGGATTGATTGTCAACAATTAAATTCTACTGTTTAAAGAAGGCCTTGATCATGTATAAGCGCATGAACGCCTATGACGAAACACAAGCCAAGTAAAGTAAAACGAAGAGGGCTAATTTTGGGGTACAAAAGCTACCCCTGTTTAATTTTTTTAAACCTGAAAAGAGAGAATGGCATGTCGTCATTCATAGCTTGAAGGTGGAAGATGATTAAACACTAGAGTGCCCAAAAATTTGCACTCGCTAATGTGTTAGTTAATTGTGTCAGTAATGGGCTTAAATATTCCATTTGGAGAGGTGATGAAGAACTATCAGAGATGGGCTTATATATGCCATCTAAAGTGATTGTAGGTAGAGATTGGAAGGAATATCAGAATAAATCTTTGATCGACTTATACTGAAAAAGTAGATGTCTTGAATAATCTTTCACTGGATAACGAATCAGTATAAATCTTCGGAGCAATTTAACTGAACCAGGGAAAGTGTATACTGGAACGAAATCAGGATAAATCAATGGTCGATTTAAACTGAAACAACAGATGTCTTGAAGGAAGTATTTATCATGCAGATAGTCGCCCCGTCTTGTTTCAGAAAGTGATCTACAATCAGTTTGTCTGTAAACCTTGTCCTATTTTGGGAGTTCATACCATTGGTGATAAAGATAGTCGCCCCGTCCTGTTTCGGGAATTAATCTTTATCTAACCAAAGAGAAATAAAGATAGTTTCCCCGTCTTGTTTTGGGAGTTAATCTTCAATCTGCTCATGTAGATGGTTGTCCTGTCTTATTTCAGGTATTAATCTACAATCAATTTATTGGTAAATTCGTCCTGTTTCGGGAGTTCATACCATTGGTGATAAAGATAGTCTCTCCTTCCTGTTTTGGGAATTGATCTTTAATCTGCTCATGTAGATAGTTATCTTGTCTTGTTTCAGGTATTAATCTACAATTAGTTATCCATAAATATTTGTCCTGGCTTGTTTCAGGTATTAATCTGGAACCCGCTTTTTGTTGGTCGTAGAGATAGTTGCCCCGGCTTGCTTCGGGAATTAATCTCTGACTTATTTGGGAAATGTTGATGTTATTTTCCTGTCTTTAATTGTGTAATGCGGTGGGAAAATTAACTTGGTGTTTTGCGTTTGATCGTAATTATTGCGGATAGCAAGAGTCGCCACCGACTTTTCTTTTATCCAATAAGGAAAGGTTGAAAAGAACAGGAAATACCTTTCGAGATATTTTCTTAAGTTCAGGGGGTAGGTTATGAAAAAGGAAGGTGTTAGCACCCTTTTCATCCGTAGTTATCTATGGGCTCTTAGTTGCTTGCTAGATCACTTGCTTTTTGTTTGAAAATGTGTTTGTGATGTGGGTTTTGAAAGTATTTTGAAAAGGAATGTCTTTCTAATGGTTCTTGTCTCTATAAGAATGCGTACAAAGTGTTTTGTCTTTTTAAAAAATGTTCCAAAGTGAAATTGTGGGTGTATAAAGTTTTTGTTGTGAGCAAGCGAGCAACTAGGAGCATTCTTACCTACTCAAAAGGTCTTAAACATTCTTTTACTCCTCCTTTAGATGTTGTTATCTTACCATTTTTTTGGTAAGAAACCCACTGTTGGATGTGAAGGGACGGATGTAGGACGTTTGTATAGTCATAGAAGGCAACCTATGGGACGTTTTAGCAATGTCGTTTAGGGACTAGATCGTTTACCGAAGGCAACATTGAGATTCATCGAGGGACTATGATCTTTTATCGAGGGTCTTTGCTAAAACGCCCATATTCGAGGGACAAGACTATTTTCTGAAAGGCAACAAAGTTAGATTACCCTAGAGGTGCTAATGTGCAAGTGTGTTTGATTGCATACATTTTGTCTTGCATTTAGAGGTTATCTATTTGTTGATTTCGTCTTGCCATACATCCTAATTACTAACAATGTATAAAAATGCGGAAATAAATCCTAAGTTATTACATCATTTCAGGGATGGGGGTACAAATTTACAAATGGGGAGTTGCAAGAATTTTAAATCCTAATTATCTATTACAACCATATTAAATTGTACAATACAAGAAGAGGAAAGGATTTGTTTTGAAAATGTTTTTTTTGTCTTAATAAATTAAAAGGAAAATAATTACTTAATAAAATAAAATATTTTTAATGTCTTTTTATAGTAATAAAAATAGTTCTAATGCTAAAAATGATAAAAATAAGAGATAAAAAGGAAACAATAACGAGAAATAGGATCAGCATGTTGCCGAAAGCAAAATAAAGGGGACCAAAAGTTCGGATGTCAGTCGTGTTGTGGTTCAAAAAGAAACGTCAAAAGAAATCAGAAGTTCTAGGTTGATACCCGCTGAAGCCCTGAAAGAAACGTTAGAGGGAAAAACAGAAGTTTTGGGTTGCTTCGTGCTGAAGTTCTGAGTGTTAAAACTGTGAGAAAAATACTAGAAGTTCTGTGTGTGTTAAAACAGTAGGAAAGCCTAGAAATTTTGGTGTTGTGTCATGACAGTGTGAAAACCTAGAAGTTCTGTGTGTGTTAAAACAATAAGAAAGACTAGAAGTTATGTGTGTTAAAACAGTAAGAAAGCCTAGAAGTTCTGTGTGTTAAAACAGTAAGAAATTCTAGAAGTTTTGTGTGTTAAAACAGTGAGCAAAAATCGTAAGTTCTGTGTTGTGTTAACAGTGAAAAAAATCTAGAAGTTCTAATGTTTTGTCAAAAAGTGAGCAAAAAATTAGAAGTTATGTGTTGTGTTAAACATTGAGCAGAAATTATAAGTTCTAATACTGTGTCAAAACAGTAGGAAAGAAAAACTCAGAAGTTCTGTGTTACGCTTCACTTCCTCCCTTACATTAGCCAGAGCAGCTGGAACTTATTAAGTTCTCAGCAACAGCAAAACAGAAAGATAAAAGCACGATAGTTTATAGAAGCTCTAATCATAATTCTGAGTCTATCTTAATTAAAGAAGTTGTGATCCACATTTTTTCTACTTAGGCAATGATATGGACAATATCAATACTATGATATTTACATACTTAATGATGTTCTTAATGAAAAGTTCAAAGTCAGAATGGCTTACCTTGAATCTGAAACGTGTGTTTGGGACTTGAGCAGCTGCCTTCATATGTTCTGGAGTTAGCAAGGAACGGAACAGAATGTTGGGTTCTTTGATTCAAAGGGAAGAACAAAGGTTTGGTTTAGTTTGGGAATTCAGGTTTTACGAATGTTTGACTATTTTCTCTCTTTTTTGTATTTGATAATTATCTCTTTTCAAAAGTCAGCCCCCCAAATGTGTGATGGAGCAACTTATTTATAGATGGTTTGCTGTGGTTTTGGGGGGAAACAAATGGGATTTAAACCTTTTTGGCATATTGTTCCATTGCTTTTTAATCACAGTTTTTGTATGCTAATTTGGTGCAAATATAGGGTTTGAGAAAGACACAGGCGTGGACTAGATCAGCAGCAATTTGGAGTGTTGTGGTAGCTGGTTGCAGGACTGTGATATAGCAATGCAATAGGCTGCTCAAATGAGGTTTTGGGATTTGGTGATGTTCTGATCGCAGAAGACCGGAATGAGATTTGAAGGGTGAGGCTCTGATTGAAGCGTAGAACATAGCCTCCATATGCTGAAGAGTCGTGTTTGGATTGAAGAACACAATTTCCATATGTTCTGATTAAAGAGCCATGTTCTAAACCGTCTTTGCAAATTCTGATTGCGCTTGCGTGAAATCTGGCCCAAATGTTCTGAAATTGTCATATTTTCTCAATACTTAGAAAATTTTCCAAGTGTTTAGAAATTTGATTTTTTTTTCAAAGTAATTTCTGATTTTTTGATTTCTTGATGAACCAATTTTATGTCTTGATGAAATGTGATTGTTGAAACTTGATTTTTTGATCCAAAAGTCAAAGTTTGACTTTTCAGTATGCTTTTGACCATTTTTCCCTTGTGAATGACTTTCTTGGAAAATTGTAATCCAAGACTTGAAACTTGATAGAAGCAAACCTGAGGGTCCAGGGTGATCCTTTGAGAAATGAGAAGGAAAATTTTGGGGTACAACAGCTGCCCCTGTTCAACCTTCTTAAACCTGAAGAGTTAGATTGGCGAATCTGTCATTCGTGACTTGAAGGTGGAAGAGGATTGAACACTAGAGGTGCCCAGAAATTTGCACTCTGATGATTTTGAGGCTGAGGTGTAAGGAATGGGCTTAAAGATGCCATTTGAAGAAATTATGGAGAGTTGGTGGAGATGGGCTTATAGATGTCATCCAGAGGTGATTGTTGACAGAAATTAGACTAAGTCTAAACTTGACTTCAACTGGAGAAAGAATCAGAATAAACCTTTGGTTGATTTAACATTGAACCTAGCAGAAATCTTGAATAATCTTTAACTGGGAAGAATCAGGATAAATCTTTGGAGCGATTTATCTGAACCAACGAAAGCGTCTATTTGGAGAGAATCAGGATAAATCGTTGAGAGGTTTAAACTAAACTAAAAGAGGTCTTGGGTATCTTTTAACTAGAGAGAATCAGAATAAATCTTAGAGAGATTTATCTGAACCAGAGAAAGCGTCTACTGGGGAAGAATCAGGATAAACTGTTGAGAGATTTAAACTGAACCAGCAGGGGTTTAGAAAAGAATCAAAATAAATCTTGGAGTGACTCATCTAAACCAGAGATAGTGTATATTGGGGAAGAATCAGGATAAATCATTGAGAGATTTAAACTGAACCAACAGGGGTCCAGAAAAGAATCAGAATAAATCTTGGAGCGACTTATCTGAACCAGAGAAGATATCTGCGGGGAAGAATCAGGATAAACCGTTGAGAGATTTAAACTGAACCAACAGGGGTCTGGAAAAGAATCAGAATAACTCTCGGAGCGAATTGTATAAACCATAGAAGATTTCTACGGGGAAGAATCAGGATAAACCATTGAGATATTTAAACTGAACCGGCAAAGGTCTGGAAAAGAATTAGAATAAATCTTTTGTTTGATTTATCTGAACCAGAGAAGATGTCTGCGGGAAAGAATCAAGATAAATCGTTGAGAGATCTAAACTAAACCGAAGAAATCCAAAGGAAGTAATTGTCATGTAAATAGTCACCCCGTCCTGTTTTAGGAATTGACCTACAATTGATTTGTTCATAGATATTTGCCTTGTCTTATTGAAAATTTGATGATAATTTTCTGTTGATTGATCTTTTCTGAGAAAGGTAAAGAGTCAGTTGTATGTAATGCCATGATGTATGAAATGCATGATGTAATGATGTTCCTAAAAATAAATGAGATTATGACATATGAATTTGTATTACTGATGTCCACGAAGTGTGAATGTAATGTGTGGACATATTAGTTGTTTTGCTGCAATGTTGTTGGACCGGGGAAAATAAATCCTTGACTATTGTTAGGACTGTGGAGGGTAAGCCTTTATACTTTGTTGAAGTTAAAGTGGTGATGGATGAGTTTCCAAAATCAGAGAAATAAAATTTGTTGGGGAAGAGAAACCCCGTACATTGCCTGTGGGCTTTATGAAATCCTGCTGGGAAATCCTGAGAAGCTGGGCGACTTTTGCTGGGGAATTTTTGAGGTGGTAACTGGAAGTTTTGCTCCTTCGGAGATATGAAGGCAAAATACCCGGCATGCTGGAGATATGACCAAGATCCTATAGAGGGATGCTCTTGCTTCTGCTCTGTTTATAGAAAGTGTTTGAGGGGATTTTGCGGAATGGCCCATAGATGTTGTCATGTTTCTAAAATCCATTAGTAATTGTCTTTCTGTTTAGTTTTCCTTTTTTATGCGTTAATTTATAAAAGTAATTACATTTAAATGCATATGTTCAAAAATAAACACTGGACGTTTTTTTCAAACAAAACAGGAACAGTAAAAGAAAAATAGATAGTTTTGAACTTTCAAAGGAATATCTTTGTATTTAACTTGAATAAGCATTTTTATACAAAGGGATGAACATCCTAGTAAGAGAATGTCCTCGTAAAAAATGAAAAGATGATACAAAGAAAAGACAACTATGTAAAATAATTCCATCGGGTTTCCATTTTGCTATAGCCTTCATATCTCTGAGTGTCTCCTCCACTTGCTTCTTTGTCCAAAGCTGATTGGATTGATTAGAACCATTCGAGTTTGACGATTGATATTGAAAGTTGGTTGTAATGTGATCTGACAGGACATATTCATACGCTTCAAATCCCTAATTTTTTCCTAGACTGCCCTTTCGGGTTTTCAGTCCACTGGGATGCCCTTTTTTTCCCAAACCCCCCTTTCAGGTTTTCATCTTGCCGGGTGTACTGATTTTTTTGTATTTTATCCCTAATTTTTTCCCGGAACCTTTTGGTTTGCCGGATGCCCTAATTTTTTCCTAGGCCAGTCGACCTAGTGGGTTTATGTATAGTATCTTCTAACTATGTTCGCATTTACATGGTGTAGAAGGTTGTCGCCATCCATAGTGGTTAAGATCATTGCTCCACCATAAAATAGGTTTTTAATCACAAATGGTCCTTCGTATGTAGGAGTTCATCTTCCCATGGGATCACCTTGTGGTAGTATGATACGTTTGATTACCAAGTCACCAACCCGATATAACTGACACCTAACCTTCTTGTTAAAAGTTTTGATCATACGTTTTTGGTATATCTGACCATGGCAGACAGCTGTAAGCCTCTTCTCATTAATCAAGTTCAACTGGTCAAGTCAAGTTTAAATCCATTCATCTTCATTCAGCCCTGCATCCTTTATGATTCTCAGAGAAGGTATTTGGACTTCAATTGGTAGAACAACTTCCATGCCATATACCAAAGAGAAAGGAGTTGCCCCTGTTGATGTAAGCGTTGTGGTACGGTAATCGTGGAGAGCAAATGGTAACATCTCATGCCAGTCCTTATAGGTCACTGTCATTTTTTGTATGATCTTCTTGATGTTTTTATTAGCGGCTTTTACAACTCCATTCATCTTCGGCCGGTAAGGATAAAATTTATGATGCTGGATCTTGAATTGCACGCACAGTGCGGTGATCATAGTATTATTGAGATTGATACCATTATCTGTGATGATTCTTTCCAGAATACCGTACCAACAGATAAGATTCTGTTTGATGAATCGGGCCACAATATTCTTGGTGACAGAAGCGAAGGAATTTTCCTTAACCCACTTCGTGAAGTAATCAATGACAACCAAGATGAAGCCGTGTCCGTTAGAAGTTGTAGGTTTGATCTCTCCAATCATGTCAATGCCCCATATTACGAACGACTAAGGAGCAGTCAGGATGTTTAGAGGAACCGGAGGCACATGTACTCTGTCCAAATAAATCTGACACTTGTGACAGGTTCGTGAATGCTGATGACAACCTGCTTCCATGGTGGACCAATAGTATCATGCCCAGAGGATCTTTTTGGCCATCATGTACCCACTAGAATGGGTGCCAAAGGTGTCTTCGTGTAGATCAACCATGATCTTTTCTGCCTCACTCTTGTCTATGAACCAAAGCAAAGTAGAGTTGTGACTGCGCTTATAGAGAACTATGTTACTAAGGAAGAACTTAGCAGAGAATCTTCTCAGGAATTTCTTTTCGTTGACTGAAGCTCCCTCCGAATATTCTTAGGCCTCAAGGTATCTCTTAATTTCATGGAACCAAGGCTTGGTCACTACTTCATCAGTATCGATCTCATGACAGTAAGCTGGTTCGTCCATCCTCTCGATGGTGATCTGAGGAGCCTCATTATCCCACTTGATTTTGAACATGGATTACATAGTGGCTAGAGCATCCGCTAGTTAATTTTCCTCTCGTGGAAAATGCTCGAAGGTAATTTCCTCAAAATGTTGGATTAATGTTAACACATGTTCTTTGTAAGGGATGAGATTAGAATGCTTCGTGTCCCATTCTCCTTTGATCTGACTGATGACTAAGGCTGAATCTCCAAACACACTTAAGGACTTGATTCCCAAATCCATGGGAGCTTTGAGACCCATAATACACACTTCATATTCTGCCATATTATTGGTGCAATTGAAACAGAGTCTAGCAGTGAAGGGCGTATGCCGTCCTTAAGGGGATATGATCATAGCGCCTATTCCATTGCCGAGTGTGTTGGAAGCTCCGTCAAAAACCAAGGTCCATTGGGATCCTTGTTCAGGTCCATCATATGGTCTGAGTTCTTCACAATTATTTACCAATATGATGTCTTCATCCGGAAATTCGAAATTCATGGATTAATAGTCATCCATAGCCTAATGAGCAAGGTGATTGGCTAGCACACTTCCCTTTATTTCTTTCTGAGTAGTTTATTGAATGTCGTATTCAGTCAGGACCATCTACCATCTTGCTATTCTTCTAGAGAGGGCAGGCTTCTCGAATATGTATTTAATTGGATTTGTGATACGGTGGGAGAACTGACTTGGGATTTTGCATTTGTGTTTGCAAATGTTTCGGTTTAGCAAGAGTTGCCACCGACTTTTTATTTTATCCTAAGGAAAGGTCAAAAAGCACAGGAAAGACCTTTGAGATGTTTTCTTGGGTTCGGGGAGTAGATTATAGAAAGAGAAGGTATTAGCACCCTTTCTATCCATGGTTATCCATGGGCTCTTAGTTACTTTCTTAGATCACTTGCTTTGCTTTCCAATTGTTTGAAATGGTGCTCTTCAATTGTTCGAAATTATACTTTGTGTGTGGTTTTGAAAGATGTTTTGAAAAGAGGCCATCGTTGTGGAAACCTTTGTAATGATTCTTGTTTGAATGTATACAAAGGTTTTTTTGTCTTTTGAAAGTTTTCAATGTTTGAAAGTAGGGTTTTGAAATTGTATGGTGAAGTTTGTTTTGAAGATAGCAAGGATGTTTTTTTGTAAGCTTTGATCAAGTAACTAAGAGATGTCTACCCTATTTTACTCAAAGATCTTTCTTATGTTCTTAACCCTTTTAACAGTGTTGTTTCACCATTGTATTTGGTGAACAACCTTGTGTTAGGATGTTAAACAGGACAGGCGCGGGTCATCGTATAGACCATGATAGCAATAGTATCAAGTATTTTTGACAATTTTCTTGAGGGACTTGATCATTTTGTTTTAGGCAACTCAGATAGCGTCATCGAGGGACTATGATCTTTTGTTTTGTTTTTGTTTTGCCAAAGTACTTGACATGCATATCATGGCCCATTTTTGAAGGCAACAAGTGGATTGTAACCCTAGGGGTGCAAGTGTGCATTGTGTTTATTTTTCATGCATTTTCGTCTTTGATTAGGTCAAACTATTTGTTAAATTGATTTTGCATACAAACCCAAAGTCTAATCATGGCATAATTGAAAGCATTTAAAGGTGCGAGAATTTAAATTCTACACTATTACAACATGATATAGGGAGGGGGGTACAAATTTGAATTGGGGATTATTTTGCAAGAAATTAAACCCTAAATTATTACAACCATATTAAATTTGCAAGGCATAATATTAAAATGTACAATATTTAAATAAATATAATAAATAAATATTAAATAGAATGTATTATGCAAAAAAAAAAAGTTTTTATTTATTCATGTATGCAAAAGTATTTTTTTTAATATACAAGGTGTAAAGAAATAAATAAAGATTAATTTTATTTGTTTTTAGGGAAAAAACTCTAATTTCTTAAAGAAATAAATATAATGTATTATTTATATACAAAAATGTATTATATTAAAAAAAAAGTATATTTTTTTAGTATAAAATGTCAATAAAAATAAAAATGTCTTATTTTGGTGTTTTTTATTCTAATTATTTAATGAACATAGTATATATATATATATATATATATATATATATATATATATATATATATATATATATATATATATATATATATATATATATATATATATATATATATATATATATATATATATATATATATATATATATATATATATATATATATATATATATATATATATATATATATATATATATATATATATAAACATGTTAAATATGTGAAAAATAAAATAAATTATTTACAAAAATGTATATATTTAAAGAAAATATTTTCAAATGTGAATAAAAATAATAAATGAAAATAAAAGTATTTTTTTACCTTATTTTTAAATTTAAACAAAATATTATAAAGCATTTAAACATTTTAATGTTTGAAATAATTGAAATAAATATCAAATAATTATAAAAATTTATGAAAATATTTTTTAGGCATTTTTTATGTTTGAAAATAAAATATCAAAGTCAGAAATGAAATAAAAATGCAAAAATAATAAAAATGCAAAGAAATTGGCCAGGGGTGTGAAACTGGAAAAGAGGGTGTTAGAAGCAAAACAAGCCAGCCCAACCCATCAGCTTCATCTTCTTCCTCCAGACTTTGAAAAAAACGCGCGTTTTCCACACAAACTTGTATCTCCTGATTCAGTGCTTTTTTGATAAAACTCAAAACATAAAACTTATAGAGCATCAAACAACGAATCTAACCATATAAAAAACTTAAGCTAACTCTCAAAGACCAGAGAGAATTTCTCTGGCCCTAATTTCTAACCTAGTTTTTTCAGAAAGTTCATGGATGAAATTCTCCTAGCACGATTAATATAAATGAAAACTAAGCACATGTATGGTTTCAGGGCTATGAATACAACATCTTTCATTCACAAACCTAAGTCTAACTATTCCTAAATAGAGAGATAGAAGTTCATGAAATACCTGTTTCAGTTGAGTTCGAACTGAACAATGCAGCAACTTCCAATAGTGCCTGAGGTTCTTTTGAGCTTGCCTGATGTCCACTGAACCTTCCCCAATGCTTAGTTTGTTTTGAAGTGGCCTGAATCGTGCTACAGAACTCAACCTGCAAAGCTTCCAAACAAAAATGGCAATGTGTGTTAATGGAGTTACAGCAACTTGTGAATGGTCTGGATAGATCAGGTATGTTGATTGGAATGTGTTTGAAGTAGTTTTGGACAAAACACACGAGGGAATTTGATGGTGGCTTGTGATTTGCAGAACTGGCCCTGTTTTGCAAGAAAAAGTGGTCTTGGAGTATGAGGATGCTTTAGGGGTGAAAGGCTCGTGCTTCTGACTTGCAAGAGTGTATGAAACTTGTTTGATAACTTTGCTTGAGTTAGTTTTATCAGATATGTGAGATATCTTGTGTTGGACAAGTTTCTTGGTTATGAAGCCAAATGGGAAGTGACAAAGAGCAGGCTTGTACAAGCTAGCTCTAACCCTGCATACATTGTGTAAGCTTGGCCCCAAGTTTGTGGATTTAGTTTGAAGCATAATATCTTGTTCAAGGGTTTAGGATGCTGTTTTGACATAAAGCAAAATTCAAACAAAAATGGCAATGTTGCTTTTTCTATTTAAGGATTAATCTAGTGTATAATCCTCTAATGTCCAAAACAAAATCTTAGACCAATGGATTTGCATTTAATTATTGAGTACAAATTGGTTTAGAGTCCTGTAATTGTGTACTAAGCTATCTTGGTCAGACTTGGCAAGTGGTATGAACATGTATTGACCATGGTTACAAAGTGAGTTTTTGCAAACTTCAAGCATTCGATTCTCCTTAACCACAAAGGTGTTTGAGGAGTTCTTGGACAATTTGGAAAGCTTGCAACATGTACTATAATACATATTTGAAATGCAACTTGAGACTTCAAGTGGAACTATGTGAACAATGGCCAAGAAGATGGGTCAAAATCCTGCCTAAACTAGGGCAAAATTTCTCTAAGTTAAAAGTTTTAGGTACCCTTGTTCCAAAATTCATAACTTGAGATCTAAGATCCTTTTGTGAAAACTTTGTGAATCAAAGTTGTAGAATTTGTGATGGAATACAACTTTCATGTTGTAAGTTTTGTTTGAATCCATTTGCATCTTGGTGAAAATGTGGGACAAAGTTAGCAAAAAATAAGAAATTTTCATAACTTAGAAAATTTCTAAGTTGTGAAATTTTTCCATTTTAAACCCTAATTTGCAATTTTGGGTTTCTTGATGAACAAGTTTCATAATTTGACATGTTTTGATGGAAAATGACTCTTGGCACTTGATTTTGACCAAAAAGTCAAAGTTTGACTTTTCAGTATACAGTTAAATTTTGATCAGTTGACTGAAAAATTCATCTGACAATCCTATGCATTTGAGATCTTTTGAACTTGTTGAATGGGTCAAGACAATGTCATTGAGTCCTTGAGTCCATGGTTGAGCTTGATTTGCCATTGGCTAGGTCAAATAGTCAAAAATTGCCTTTGTATAGTCAAAACCCTAAAAATGACCATTTTGCCCTTTTGGTGATCTGATCAAATTTCTTGTGGAATTGTGATCCAAACTTGATCAAATGGTTCATATGAGTTCATAATGTTGATGTGGGTCAAAATTAATGAGGTTTGATTTCCAATTGGCCACAGTTAACTTTTTCCCCAATACAGCTGATTTCTAGGTCAACTGTCCAATTGACTGGGCAAAAATTTGAATCAAGGCTTGAAACTTGGTATGGACAAACTTGTGAGTCCAACATGAAGTATGAAGGTCAATTTGGGAATTGTAGGTCAAAACATCCCTGTGCAAACTCAAACCCTAATTTAGGTCAACAGTACAAATAGGTGTCTTGAGCAGAGCAAACCCTAGCTTGATCTTGAGCTCTAAGAGTCTTGGGATGAGAAATGTTGATGAAATGAGAGGGAAAATTTTGGGGTACAACAGTTGCCCCTGTTCAATCTTCTTGAACCTGAAGAGTTAGATTGACAAGTTTGCCTTTCGCGGCTCGAAGGTAAAAGAGGATTGGACACTAGAGTGCCCATAAATTTTCACTCATCAAAATATAGCTAAGGAAATGGGCTTAAAGATGCAATTTGGAGATGGTGGAATATTGCTGGAGATGGGCTTAAAGATTCCATCCAAGAATGTTTGTTGAATTGCAATGTTGTAGGTCAGGAGAATGAGCATCAAAATGGTATCCATGTCTGGAATGCATTTGAACTGAATCTGGAGACTGAGTCTGTATGAGAAAAAGAATGGTGTCCGTGTCTGGAGTGTATCTGAGCTATAACTGTATTTGAACTTTGAATGAATATCAGAATGACTGCCGTGTCTGGAGTGTATTTATATTATATCTGAAGTTGAGATCTGTATGAGTAGCAGAATGACTTCCATGTCTGGAGTGTATCTGAGACTATAACTGGGATCTGAATGAGTGACAGAATGACTTCCATGGCGACTGCACTGGGGAGAATCAAACTTCTAGTGTAAGGGCCAAAATGGCATCCGTGTATGGAGCGTATCTGATCTTGTAGTTGATAGTTGAATCTGAATGAGAGATAGAATGGCTGTCGTGGTGGAGCATATCTAGTCTGTATCGGATTGCTGAGGTCTGAATAAGTAGTAGAATGACCGTTGTGTCTGGGGTGTATCCATAATGTATCTGAATAATTGTTAACGATAGCCTTTAAATCTTATCCTGAAAAGGGTAAAATGTTAGCTAAAACACAAAGTTATGTTGCATGATATGTATGATGCAATGAACTGTGTTTCATCAATGTTTATGATATATGAATGTAATGGTTATGCATGTAAGCTGAGTAGCTGTCTTGCTGAGGAAAAGAAATCCTTGATAACTGGAGATAATGAAATATCTAGCTGCTGCCGGGGAAAATAAATCCTTGACTGATTTTGAGGATTCAAAACTTTGATTGTTGAAGATGAGAGATCCTTGCTGTCTGCTTGGGGATCAAAGATCTCTGTTTGCTTGAGAAGGAGAAATCCTGGGACCACTGCTGGAGATTGAAAATCCTTGGCGATTTGTGGGGATTAATAAGGCCTTTGACAACTTCTGCAGGGAATGAGAATCCTTCATGGCTTTCCTGGGAAATAGGGAAAACTATGAAAATCTCTACTGGGGAGTTAAAAACCTGGGAGGCTTCTGCCTGGAGAAAAGAGACCGAGAATCTTCGATCTTGCTGGGAGATAACTCTGTGGAGCGAATGTTTACTCGGATGGTGAAATCAGGAGCTTTGGCTTGTATGCCAAACTACTGGAGAATCATCTTGGTTGGGGATAAGCCAAGAAGTTAACTATTACCTGCTTGGTTTTCAAACTTTTAAGATAGCCTACTGGGGAAATTGGGGGAAGTTGAACAGTTGGAAATTTGACTTCGCTGGGGAAGAAGGTTTAGAATATTCTGGCTCCGCTGGGGATCTTGAAGTTTAACTCTGTTGGGGACACATACATTAAGACTTTGGCTTTGTTGAGGATCTGAACAATGTATTGCAGGGGATTTCTTCTGAAATATCACAAAGATATCTTCCTACCCCTTCATCCTACCAGTAATTATCCTTTCTCAATTTTGTTTTATTTGTAAGCAGTGATTATATTCAAATGCATATGCCTATTTAACAAAACATTGGACGTTTTCAAATAAAACATAAGTATAAAAAAGAAGGAAAGGCAAACAAATTTCTACATTTGAACTATCTTTGTATTAACTTTTGTGAGTATCTTTGTACAAAGGAGACAGACATCCTAGTATAAGAATGTTGTCGTAAAATTTAAAAAAAATTTATACAAAAGAAAGATGGCTATGTGTAACAATTCCATGGGATTCCCATTCTGCTATAGCCTTCACAACTTTGAGTATCTTGTCCATTTGTTGCTTCGTCCGCCGATGACTAGATTGATCAGAAGCTTGGAGCTTGTTGGTGAAGAGATTGTACTTAAAGTGATCCGACGAGACATAGTCATACGCTTTGATTCCCTAACTTTTTCCTGGACCGCCCTTTCGGGTTTTCGATCCACAGGGAAACCCTTTTTTGCCCAAGTCGGTCGCCCTTTCGGGTTTTTAACTTGTCGGGTGTACAGATTTTTTGTTTTATCCCTAATTTTTGCCTGAATCGCCCTTTCGGGTTTTCGATTCACCGGGATGCCCATTTTTGCCCAAGTTGCCCTTTCGGGTTTTCAACTTGTCGGGTCGTTTTATGCGTAGTATCTTTTGACTATGTCTACATTCGCAGGGTGTGGCAAGTCATCGCCGTCCATGGTGGTCAGAATCATTGCCCCACCAGAAAAGATGCTCTTGATCACAAATGGTCATTCGTAAGTAGGAGTCCATTTGCCCCTGGGATCACTTTGCGGCAAGATGATCCATTTGATTACAAGATCTCCGACTTGATATACCTGATGCCTAACTTTCTTGTTGAAAGCCTTGATCATCCATTTTTGATACATCTGACCATGGCAAACAGCAGTAAGTCGCTTCTCGTCGATCAAATTAAGTTGGTCAAGCCGGGTCTGAATCCAATCATCTTCACTCAAACGACATCCTTCATAATCCTCAAGGAAGGAATCTGAACCTCCATGGGTAGAACGGCTTCCATGCCATATACCAAAGAAAATGGGGTTGCCCCTGTTGAAGTACGTGTCGTGGTACGATATCCATGCAGAGCAAACGGTAACATCTTATGTCAGTCCTTGTAGGTGACTGTTATCTTTTGAATGATTTTCTTGATATTTTTGTTCGCGGCTTCAACAACACCGTTCATCTTCGGCCGATAGGGAGATGAATTGTGATGATAAATCTTGAATTGTTCGCATAGAGAGGTGATCATAGTGTTGTTCAAATTTGTACCGTTGTCCGTGATAATCCTGTCGGGGATACCATACCGGCATATGAGGTTCTGCTCGATGAAGCGGGAAACCATATTCTTTGTAACTGAGGCGTAGGAAGCTGCTTCGACCCACTTGGTAAAATAATCAATAGAGACCAAGATGAAGCGATGTCCATTGGATTTCGTAGGCTTGATCTCTCCAATCATGTCAATGCCCCACATTTTGAATGGCCAAGGAGCTGTCAGAACGTTGAGGGGAACAGGAGGAATATGTACCATGTCGGCATAGACTTGGCATTTATGGCAGGTACGGGAATGTTGATGACAATCAGCTTCCATGGTAGACCAGTAGTAGCCTGCCCTTAGAATCTTCTTAGCCATCGTATATCCGCTCAAGTGGGTGCCAAATGTGCCACTATGTATTTCGGTCATGATCAACTCTGCTTCAACCTTGTCCACATAACGAAGTAGAACACAATCATGGTTGCGCTTATAAAGGATGCCATTGCTTAGCAAGAACTTGGCAGCAAATCTCCTTAAGAACTTTTTGTCATTGACTGAAGCTCCGTCAGGATATTCTCTAGTCTGGAGATACCTTTTGATTTCATGAAACCAGGGTCGTTCCATTACTTCTTCGGTGTTAATCTCATGACAGTGCACAGGTTCGTCCATTCGTTCGATGGTAATTTGGGGAGCCTTGTTATCCCAATTGAGTTTAAACATGGAAGACATTGTAGCCAGAGCATCGGCTAACTGATTTTCTTCTCGCGGGAAATGCTCGAAGGTAATCTTCTCGAAATGAGGCAACAATGTCAAGACATGTTCTTTGTATGGGATAAGATTAGGATGTTTGGTGTCCCACTCTCCTTTGACTTGACTGATAACCAAAGACGAGTCCCCAAATACGACCAAAGATTTGATTCCCAAGTCTATAGCAGCCTTGAGACCAAAGATGCAAGCTTCACATTCAGCCATGTTGTTGGTACAGCTGAAGCAAAGTCGGGTAGTGAAGGGTGTATGGCAACCTTCCGGAGAAATGAGTACGGCACCGATACCGTTGCCAAGTGCATTTGAAGCACCATCAAAGTACAGGGTCCATCGGGATCCTTGTTCAGGTTCGTCATACGGTCTGTTACCTTCAATGTTGTCCAATGCCATGATGTCCTCGTCAAGGAAGTCGAATCTCATAGGTTGGTAATCTTTAACGGCTTGATGAGCTAGATGGTCAGCTAGTACACTCCCCTTTATAGCTTTTTGGGTAGTATACTGGATATCATACTCATTCAGGATCATTTGCCATCCAGCGATTCTTCCAGATAAAGCAGGCTTCTCGAAGATATACTTGATCGGATCCATCTTAGAAATCAACAGAGTGGTATGAGTCAACATATACTGCCTTAGCCGGCGAGCAGCCCATACCAAAGTGCAACAAGTTTTCTCGAGCAGTGAGTAGCGAGTCTCACAGTCGGTAAACTTTTTGCTAAGGTAATAAATGGCATGCTCTTTTCGGCCAGACTCGTCATGTTGGCCCAGTACACACCCCATTGAGTTATCCAAAACAATTAGATACATGATTAACGGCCTTCCTTCGATGGGTGGCATTAGAATAGGAGGTTCTAGTAAATACTTCTTGATTTTATCAAAAGCAACTCGACAATCATTGTTCCATTCAACTACCTGATCTTTCTTCAACAGTTTGAAAATTAGCTCACAGGTAGATGTCAGGTGAGAGATGAACCTCACAATATAGTTCAAGCGTCCCAAGAATCCTCTAACCTCCTTTTCAGTACGGGGGGTAGGCATTTCTTGTATAGCCTTTACTTTAGCTGGATCAACCTCAATGCCTTTGTTGCTGACAATAAATCCCAAAAGTTTACCAGACCTAACTCCAAAAGTGCACTTGCTTGGATTCAGTCTGAGCTTATACTCCTTCAACCTGGAAAACAGCTTTTGTAAATGATCAAGGTGTTCTTATTTTGTCCGTGATTGGGCTATCATGTCGTCTACGTAAACTACGATCTCATGATGTATCATATCATGAAACAAAGCTACCATGGCGCATTGATAGGTTTCCCCTGCATTCTTCAGTCCGAATGGCATCACTTTGTAGCAGAAGGTACCCCATTGTGTGACAAAAGTAGTTTTCTCCATGTCCTCGGGGGCCATTTTGATCTGGTTGTATCCCAAGAATCCATCCATGAAGGAAAAAACCTTGTGTTGAGATGTGTTGTCAACCAAGATGTCGATGTGTGGCAGTGGAAAATCATCCTTAGGGCTAGCCCTGTTTAAGTCCCGATAGTCCACACACATTCTTACTTTGCCGTCCTTCTTAGGCACGAGCACAATGTTAGCAACCCATTATGTATAGGAAGTAACAGCCAGAAAGCCAGTGTTGAATTGCTTCATTACCTCAGTTTTGATCTTCTCAGACATGTCAGGCCTTATTCGGCGGATCTTTTGCTTAATCGTCTGACAGTCTTCTCTTGTAGGGAGACGGTGAGCCACGATATCTGTGTCTAACCCTGACATGTCTTCATAAGACCAGGCGAAGATTTCAACATATTCATTTAACAACTACACTAGACGCTCTTTGACACCTGGTTCCAGGTTGGCACCCACTTTTACTTCTTTCTTGTTCTCTTCTGTTCCCAAGTTGATGGTTTCTAGCAACTCTTCATGAGGCAGAATAGCCCTCTCTTCTTGTTGTAAAATTCTGGCTAACTCTCCCGGCACTTCACAGTCTTTGTCAACTTCGTACTCAGCATGATTGACCAAGTCTTCAGAGTTATCGAAGGCTAAAACAGAATAGTCGCCCATGGAATCCGGAGTGGACGGGTACCTGCATTTGTGAGTGTGGATGTGTGTAAGGGATAGCCATCCTTAAACAAAACAAAAATGAAAAAGGAAAGAAAATGAACACAACAGTTTATGAAAACGTCCAATGATTCATTAAAACATGGCATATGATAATGAAGAAAATCAAGCCCTTACAAATGGACCTACATGCCCCGGGCAAGGCATGAGGTGAAAATAGTGTACGAATTATTTTAGTTATTACAGACCGAAATAAGAAATTGTTCAAAGATAAAATTACTGGTTGATGAAGGTGATGGGAATAAAACCTTTGCTTCCCAGTTGCCTAAACCCCCTTTGACGGTCGGAAAAATCCAATCCTCAAAGTGGCCCTCTTCATCTTCATCTTCTACAACATTAATTCCGTGGTGAGTGATCCTTACAGGTGGCCCTCCAGTCTTGGAACGACGCATAGCCTTCTGTCCTGCAGTTGTAAACCCTAGTCCAAATTTGTCCGTCTTATGGGGAAAATCAGGCAATTGCCCCCGTACTGTGCTCTTCCCTTCTTTGATCCCCGCCTCTGTGTCCTTGAGAGATGCCATCCTAGGCACTTGCTTGGGGATGATAGGTACCTCAACCATTGTCTTCGCAACTGCTACCTCAGGAGAAACGTCCTCAAAATGTTGGAAACGCGTTTCGATGAACTCGCCATCCAACTCCACATAGAGGAAGGAATTGAGATGACTTATCATGTACTCTTCCTCGCAGTGTACCGTTATAATCTTACCCTTAACAGGATATTTCAGCATTTGGTGCAAAGAGGAGGTAACTGCCCCGGCATAATGGATCCACGGTCTTCCTAACAAACACGAATATGACGGACGGATGTACATCACATAAAAGGTGGAGTTGAAAACTTATGTGCCTACTTTGATAGGAATGTCAACCTCTCCATGAACCATTCTTTTGGACCCATCAAAGGCCCTAACAATGATGTTACTGGGTTTGAGGGTCAATCCTTCGCAGTCCAAACGATCCAACGCTTTCTTCGGCAGCACATTCAAGGAAGAACCAGTATCAACTAAGACATGGGAGAGGGTGGTTCCCATGCATTTAACTGAGACATGTAGCGCGTCATCGTGTTTCCTTCCTTTGGGAGTCAAATCAGCATCGGAAAGCCAAGGCCATTATCAGCAGTAAGACTGGCCACACACTCCTGAAACTGGTCAACCAAAGTTTCTTGGGGCACGTGTGCCATCTTTAGAAATTTGATTAAGGCCTTAGCATGGGCCTCAGAGCAGAGTAGAAGAGCCAACATGGATATTTTAGAAGGGGTCTGCCCTAGCTGTTCCATGACGTCGTAGTCACTTTTTCTGATTATTTTCAAGATTTCATCCATTTCTTTCTGGGTGGTTTCGGGGATAACCACAGCATGAGCCTTCGTTCTGACAGGCGCTTCTAGTATCCCCTTACCCTTGTCGGTATTATCAACAGATGGTCTTACTTCAGGAGTATCCAATTCTTCAATTATCGGGTCTTGCACCGATGGCCTAACAGGTACGGAAGCTTTCGAGGGTCCAAAAACTGCTCGAGGGGGAGCAATTTCCGGAGAAAAAAATCTGGCCGCTGCGGGTTATCTTGCTTGTACCCGCAATGTTCCCTATTTCAGAATTCTCTTGGACTGCTTCAATCTGTTTGATACCATGGTAGAAGATTTCTCCTCCATAGTTCCATGGTATCATTTTGCTAGATTGATACGGGATAGGCCCCGGCATGGTGATTTTTAAAGGTACAAATTCAGGATCAGGTGTAATCTTGACAGGCCTTTTGCAAGCCTTGGGAAGATCGTCAGAAATGGTTATAATTGCAATATCGTTGGTTGAAGTAGCAAAAGTAGCAGGAGTAACAGGAGTGAAGGTATCAACAGGGGTCTTCTAGAAGAGTATCTCTTGGGTATCCATCAGGCGTTGGACACCTGATTTCAACATTGGGCAGTCAGCTCGTATGTTCAAACAAAATTAGTAGTCTTTTCCACAACCAGGAAAAATCCCGGCTCTCATCAAATTCTCTTTAATTACTAGTAACGGAGTCAAAAGGTCAGCAACATCAGTAACATGAAGGTTTTCCATAACGGCATGAACATTATGACCGTGCTTGGGCATTGGGGCAGAAATCACATTTGGCTTTTCGAGCCCATCGAATTCTACCTCCTTGGCGTCAATCAGGTCTTGGATTTTGTTCTTAAGCGCCCAACAATTATTTGTATCATGCCCAACACTGTCATAGTGGTAAGCACACTTGGCATTGGAGTGGTAGTATGGAGAGGAGGTATTAGGGTTCTTTGGCGCTTCCTTCAAACTGGCAAGATTCAGCTTTAACAAATGAGGGAGTACTTGAGTTGGCGTCATGTTGATTCAGGTGAACTGCCGTTGTGGCCTTTCTACCCGTTGTTGATTAGGTCTTGGCTGATTTCCGCGAGGTTGATCATTTGAAGAGTTTTGAATCATCACATCCCCTACAGTTGGCCGGCGCTCGGTTCTCCATTGACTTTTCTGAGAATAAACAGCAGAGGCTTCCTTCTTATCTGGGAAGGTTTTCTTGACAGCGGTGGATGCGGAGGCATCTTTCTGAATCTTACCACTTTTAATACCGGTCTCGACCCTTTAGCCGGTCAAAATTAGTTCGGTGAATCCCGCGGAGGAACTCCCGATTAGATGATTGAAGAAAGGGCCAGACAGGGTCCCCAGAAACATGTCAACTAGCTCTCTATCCGACAATGGTGGCTGCACCCTTCCAGCCAGATCACGCCACTTTTGGGCATACTCTTTAAATCCTTCATTAGAAGCCATACCCATACTCTGTAGTTGAGTACGAGTGGGCGCTAAATCAGCGTTGTATTGGTATTAACGGTAGAAAGCAGCAGCTAAGTCTTCCCAATTGTAAACCTCTGATCTCTCGAGTTGATAAAACCAGTCCAATTGTGTGCCTGACAAACTGTCTTGAAAAAAGTGTACCCAGAGGTCTTTATCAGATGAGTGGGGTTGGATCTTTCTGACATAGGATCTCAGATGCATCTTTGGGCAGGACAGACCGTCATACTTAGCAAATGTTGGTACTTTGAACTTGGGAGGAATGACGATCCCAACGACCAACCCTAGTTCTTCAAAATCTAAACCAGGTACCCTTTGCAACTCCATGGTTGCCAATCTATCCTCAAGATTCTTATATTTATCATCCGCCGGGGGATATTGCTGTTCGGAGTAGTCTTCATCTTCTTCCTCTTCTTCCTCTTCAACTTCGGATTCAGAAGGTACCGCAACCCCTTTTCCTTTACCAGCCCCTTCATCAGACGTTGAAGGGAACTCGAGAACTTTTCTAGCATTGCTTTCAAACCTTCTTCCAAAAGTGGTTACTCCAGGCCTCTTCTTCTTTTTCTCTTTGTTCTTCTCCAACAGTGCTTTAAGGTCCTCTTGACCCTTTGCTAGGGTCATGAGGAGTTGCTGGAATTGAGAATTATGTGCTTGCAGATCCTTAACCGTCTGCTCCAAATCCATCTTGCTGAAATAAACAGCAGAAAGATAAGGAAACCTGGTGTGAAGACCTGTTTATGCATATGATGAATGATGTGTTATTCATGTAATGCATTCAAGTATTTAGAAGTTCAAATTCGTTGCAAACAAAAAGGAACACACGTCATATTAAGAAGAAATTGTTAGTACATAAGTGCCCCATGGGCAAAATATTACAAAATTCTTAATGTAAAAAGACATTGTGCATCCTCTTTGGTGCAATGTAAGTGTTGAGAGTTTCCTCCTCATGAAGTCGGCGGGTAAGCTCCAAAACCTTCTTCTCACTAGCATAGAAGCTGGCTTCAAAAGTATTCTGTTATTCCTTGAGTTGGATCCAACTCTTTTGCATTTCTTCCCATGATGTTGGCATGTCAGGATGTAGGAGGGTGTATGAAACCTCTCCTTCCATAACAGGCTCTTTGATCAAGGGGAGAATGTGAGGATATGGCATCATAAGATTTTGGGCGCGGGTTCGTACCCACTTGAGATAAGGCTCAAGGGGGGTGGAATTCTTGTGCCCCGGTGTCTTACTATCCACTTTGTTGGGCATCCTCCAAGCTCTGATGAACCTTTGTCGAAGCCCTTGCGCATCGTTGTCGAAGTTAAAAACTATGTCAGGAATCAGCATGTCATGAGGGCCATCCCTCCGAGCATATCCAAACTGTCTTAGAGCTAAACAGGGGTTGTAGCTAATGCCTCCCCTAATGCCAAGTAGTGGGACATTATGGAATTCCCCACAACGGTCAATGATGATGACATTTTCTCTGGACCGAGAACACCAATGTACATCAGAATGTGTGAGGGTCATCAACCGTTGTGACCACCTTAAACCCTACTTGTTCTTCAAACTGATTGTGGAAGGTGAGAAATAAACCACCTTGCTAGGAGAGGAGTACAGCACATGAGAACACATATTTTCCTCATTGTTCGTGTGTAAAATGAGTGTAGTATGTCCCCAAGCATTGTAGGTACCGGATTCCGGGATATGAAAATCTTGACAGCATTCACATCTATAAGTTGATCAGGGTTTGGGAACAAGACCAACCCATAGATGAGGAGTGCCACAATCACCTCAAAGGCTTGTAGACCTAGAGAATTCCAGCAGTCTTGTTCCTTCTCAAACAGAAACTTTTCCAAGAATCCCTTGACACCACTTCTAGTCTCCCAATGTCCCTTGATGTCAGATGGTTGCAAGTGTAATGCTTGAGAAACATCTTCAGGCTTTGGTTCTTTTTCCGTACCTTTGTAGGGTAGTTGATGAAGAATAGGAATTCTCAGGAGTTGAGAAAATTCCTCCAAAGTATGCACCAATTGGTAATCAGGGAATGTGAAACAGTGGTGTAGGGGGTCAAAGAACTGGAAGAGAACTTTCACCATGTCTTCTTCAATGTTGGAGTTGACCAAGTTGAGAAGTCTACCATGTCTTTCACTGAAGAGAGAATTCTCTGGAATCTTGGAAGTGAGCTCCTTGAGTTGAGGAGGGATTCTCACAAGGTTGACTTGGATGGTTTTCCTGCGAAGAGATTCCATGACCTACAAAACAAGAACAAAGATGAAGATCCAAACCCTTGAAATGGTTAGTGGATGCATATGATGCTTTATGATGTTCATGATGTATGCACAAGCACATGTACAAACAAGTCACACAAAACCCTAGTTTTAGGCTTGCATGAGGTTTCATAGGTAAATACCCTCTTGAGTTTAGTTGGCTCAAACCTGTCCTATAAATAGTAACCGGGTTCTAAGGAGCTCAATATCACTGGATTGTTTTCTATGTTTATTGTTTTGGTTTAGCCACTTAACTAGCGACCAAAATAATCTAAAAAAACAACCCTGAATGAGTGTAGTATCGAGTATCTACCAACTTCGGACTGCACCAAAGCCGGTCATCTCACTACCCATAATAAAAGGCCAAGATGGTCAAGTAAGTTTCTAAGAGTTCATTAGTGCTTTATGACATCACTCAGCGGCCCCGTATTCTCTTTGATTGACTCAAAGGCTACCGATACTCACAAATATGTCACACTAATATAGCTATTGCTTCAACCATGTCGGTATACCCCGCACAGTTTCCACAACGTATTGCTATTTACCTATGAATGTTTCCCAAATCCAGGTAGAGGATTTCAAGCCCAAACAAGAGAACCAAATGTAAAGTAATCAAAGCAAACAATATAATCATGCAAAGGGTGATCTAAGCCCTAAGGTTACTCCACTTTTAAAGTTGTCGCCAGTTCTGTGATACGGTGGGAGAACTGACTTGGGATTTTGCGTTTGTGTTCGCAAATGTTTCGGTTTAACAAGAGTCACCACTGACTTTTTATTTTATCCTAAGGAAAGGTCAAAAAGCACAGGAAAGACCTTTGAGATGTTTTCTTGGGTTCGGGGAGTAGATTATAGAAAGGGAAGGTATTAGCACCCTTTCTATCCATGGTTATCCATGGGCTCTTAGTTACTTGCTTAGATCACTTGCTTTGCTTTCCAATTGTTTGAAATGGTGCTTTATGTGTGGTTTTGAAAGATGTTTTGAAAAGAGGCCATCGTTGTGGCAACCTTTGTAATGATTCTTGTTTGAATGTATAGATACCTTACAAATGATCTTAGTCCCTCAAAAAGAATGCTAAGATACCTTGTAACATTTCTAATCATGGTTATACGATGACCCGCGCCCATCCCGTTTATATCCAAAGATAGGGTTGCTTACCAAATCAATGGTAAGACAACAATGTCAAAGGAAAATAAATTGAACAAGAAAGGCATTTGAGTAGGTAGATTGCTCCTAATTACTTGCTCCATTTCAAAACAAACATCCTTGCTGTTTTCAAAAATAATCACCTACACTTTCAAAAACACCTTTCAAACTTGAAAACATTTTCAAAAGATCAACACTTTGTATATATTCTTACAAACGAGAATCATTACAAAGTTTTCCTAAACGATGGCGCCTTTTCAAAATACTTTCAAAAAAACTACACAAAGCATAATTTCAAACAAAAGCAAGTGATCTAGCAAGTAACTAAGAGCCCATGAAAAACCATGGATGAAAAGGGTGCTAATACCTTCCCTTTTCATAATCTACCCCCCCGAACTCAAGAAAAAATCTCAAAGGTCTTTCTTGTGCTTTTTCACCTTTCCTTTTGGATAAAAGAAAAGTCGGTGGCGACTCTTGCTATTTGCAACATTTGCGAACAAACGCAAATAACAAAAAGTTCGTTCTCCCACCGTATCACAGAACTGGAGACTCTGCTGGGGAGACTAATAAAAGTGGGATTACCTTAGGGTTAGATCACCTTTACTTGCTTTTCTTTGTTTGATTTGTTTGCTTTACATTTAAGGGTTTTTCTGCTTGGGTATTGTTAAAAATCCTACACCCGAATCGGGGGACACTTATTAGGTAAACAGAAAAGATCGTGGAGACTGTACGGCATAGACTGATATGGTTTAAGAGATGGCTGTGTTGGTGTGACATTTTGGTTGGTACCGGTATCTTTCGTGTGGAAACGAAGAGAATACAGGGCCGTCGCGTGGTGTCGTGAAGCACTAGCGGACCTTAGAACCTTAGTTGAACAAATTTGGCCATTAGAAAGTAGTGAGATAGTCGGCCTCGGTATAAAGCTGAGGATTGGTTGATACTCGATACTACACTCGTTGAGATCAGACTTTCGGGATATTTCGGCCGCAAGAAAAGATTGTCTGAGCTGAAACAATGCCCGATAGAGGATGATCAGTGATATCGAGAATCCTTAGAACCCAATTACTTTTCTAAGACAGGTTTGAAACCAACTAAAATTCAAGAGGTTACTTACCTTTAACCTCATGCAAGCCTTTGAACCTAAGGTCTATTGTGTGCTTGGCTTGTGTGTGATTTATTCTATTTGAACATAACGTCATGCATCATAACATCGCATCCATTCTTATTACACTGACCATTTCAAGTACCGAAGGATTTTATCTTTGTTCTATTTTGTAGGTCATGGATTCCGCTCGTAGAATCACTATCTGAATCAGCTTTGTGAGAACACCTCCCCAACTCAAAGAACTAGTATCGAGGTTTCCTGAAACTTCTGCGTTCACCAAGAGACATGGTCGACTTCTCAACCTAGTTACTTCAAGCTTTGATGAAAAGATGATGGGTGTACTCTTTCAGTTCTTTGATCCCGAGCACCACTGCTTCACCTTTCCAGACTATCAGTTGGTGCCTACCATGGAAGAGTTCTCTCAGTTATTGAGTATATCCATTCTTGACCAGGTGCCTTTCACAGGTTTAGAAGAAATTCTGAAGCCAGAAGTCATTGCCTTAACTTTGCATCTAAAACGGACCGACGTGATATCCAATTGGGAATCGAGAAGCATAGTCAAGGGTTTTCTAGCCAAGTTCCTAATAGACAGGGCCCAGCTGTTTTGGGATGATTTAGATTTCCAGGCCTTTAAGGAGGTCTTGGCCCTTCTAATCTATGGGTTAGTGCTTTTCCCTAATCCGTACTTACTCATAGATGTGAATGCTATCAAGATTTTCCTCTCTTGCAACCCTGTGCCTACCTTGCTCGAAGATATCTTGCATGCTCTTCGTACTCGTACCATGAAGAGAAGAGGGGTCATTATGTTCTGCATGCCATTACTATCGAGGTGGTTTATTTCTCACCTCCCTAAGTCAGTGTTGAAGAATGAAGAAGGTTAGGGTTGGTCACAAAGGATAATGTCACTTTCTCACGCGGATATTCTCTGGTATTCCCGATTTATGGGAGATGTTTCTATTACTGACCGTTGCGGGGAGTTCCCTAACGTCCCACTACTTGGAATTAGGGGAGGAATAACTTACAGTCCTTGTTTGGCTCTGCGAAAATTTGGTTATGCTCGAAAGGATGATCCTCATGAGTTACTTATCTAGTGAATTGTATTTAACTATGAGGTGGATGTTCAAGGGTATCGCCAAAGGTTCATACGAGCTTGGGGAATGATAAACAGATCTGACGCCAAGACTTTGGGGCCGAAGAGTTCCATTCCTATGGAACCTTATCTCCAATGGGTACGAGCTCGCACTCAGAAACTTATAATTCCCTACATAGTCGTCTTACCAGTGATTGTGGAGCCCACTACTGAAGGGGATATTCCATACATTGTTCTTCATCCTGATATGCCCACTGATCTTGAAGAACTACAGAGGTCTTGGATCCAGTTGAAGAAGGAGCGGGATACTTATAGGGACCAGTTCTATGCCCAGGAGAAGAAGGATTTAGAGCTCACAAAGCGGATTCATGAGGAAAGAAGCCTTAATGTCTATCTCAGCACGAAGAGGAAGCATCCATGGGAAACTTGATTTTTTTTTAGTTTTTAGAATTTTTATTGTAACGCCTAAAAGGCAATTGTACCTTGAATTCTACTAATAAAATCTTTGTTTCATTTTGGTTTGAAAAGTTTAAAATTCCCAAAGTCCTTGAAATCATTGCATACGCATCCCATCTATAACATTGCATAAATAGGTACCATTACAGGTTTCTCATCATCTTCACTGTTTATTTCAGCAAAGATGTCTTCTGAACAAAGCATAAAAAATCTTTAGGCACAAAATGCCCAATTTCAACAGATGTTCATAAGTCTGGCGAAGGGGCAGGAGGACCTGAAGGCCTTCATCCTGAAATAGAAAAATAAAAAGAAGAAGAAGTCCGCTGGTATCCTTAATATGGGTAGAAGATTTGGGGGGCCGCTGAAGCAACCAGTCGATCTGACCTCCTCATTCAAAGAAGGGGAAAACCAAGAAAGAGAAGCAAGGGAGGAGAATCCTAGTCCTGAGGTTTCTGACAATGATACAGACTACAATGATGAGCAATATCCTCCCATTGAGGATAGATACAAGCAGCTAGAGGATCGGCTGAGCGCCATGGAAGTCCAGAGAATACCTGGGCTGGACTTTGAAGAACTGGGATTGGTGTCGGGAGTGATCATCCCGCAGAAATTTAAGGCTCTAATTGTCGTAAAGTACATGGGGTGGCTTGCCCAAAGCTTCATCTCCGTTCTTATGTAAGGAAGATCTAGCCCCACACCGCTGATAGAAACTTGTGGGTTCACTTCTTTCAAGACAGCCTGTCAGAGACTCAGCTTGAATGGTTCTACCAATTGGAGGGAACCAATGTCCGAAACTGGGAGGATCTAGCTACTTCCTTTTATCACCAGTATCAATACAACACCATCTTGGCGCCAACGAGGGTTCAATTGAAAGATATGACTATGGGAAAGAGTGAAGGATTTAAGGAATATGCGCAAAGGTGGAGAGACCTTGCTAGTAGGGTCCAACCTCCATTGATTTATAGGGAACACATCGACATGTTCATGGGCACCTTATCAGGTCCTTTCTTTAATCTGTTGATAGGTTGCTCTTCTTCTGGTTTCACCGAATTAATCCTAACCGGTGAAAGAATTGAAAGTGGCATCAAAAGTTGGAAGATATATGTAGCATCTACCTCCACTCCCAATCCTATCAAAAAACCTTTTTCTACGAAAAAAGAAATTAATGTTGTGTATGGTGAAAGGGCCCATATCAAGAAGAATGATCGTCCGTCTGTCAATGTTGTCCGAATCTCCAATCCAACTCCTACTCCAAGACCATCTGCAAATCATCAACATTTTGAAACTTCAAGAAGACAGTTTACAAGGTTAGGCATGCCACTATCTCAAGCCCTTCAACATTTGCTCAAGGCTAATTTAGTGACATTACGCGATCCTCCCGACACCTCGTCACCAAAATATAATCCGAACGCCAAGTGTGCTTACCATTCAAACAGCCCCTGGCACGATACTGACCAATGCTGGGCCTTGAAGAACAAAATCCAGGATTTGATTGACAACAAAACTATTGAATTTGATCCCCCTCCAACACCGAATGTAATTACCACTCCAATGCCGAAGCATGACAAAGGTGTTAATGCTGTAGAAGATACAATTTTTATTGCCTTTGATAAAGAATTGACTACCCCGATGAATATAATCAAGAACAATCTGTTAAAAGATGGGATTTTCCCTGGATGTGAAAAAGACTGTGCGTGCTGTACGAGACAATACAATGGTTGTGAAAGGCTGGAGAAAGGCATACAACGCCTGATGGATAGCCATGAAATTTTGTTTGAAAAGAATCCACTTACCAAAAGATTGATTAACAAATGTGAAGACCTCTCCATCCTTACCATCTCAAACAAACCTATTAGGATCACCTCCAAAGGCCCTATTAGGATTTCAAATGAACCCACTATTGCTCCCTTAATCATTACCAATCCCAGACCGATTCCTTACTCTTCAAATAAAGTGGTACCATGGAATTACGGAGCTGAAGTATTTTATCATGGGATTAAACAAGATGGTTGGATCAAAGAAGAAAAAGATGACAATTTTGGTAACATAGCTGGCTCAAGCAAAGTAACTAGAACTGGGAGAATGTTTTTACCCAATATCTCACCTCTAGTAGTTACAAAGATACCCATCCGCATTACTGCTGCCAAGCTAGGTACCGATGCAAGAGGAATAGAGAAGGTTGTTGAGCCTGTTATGATTGAGGTACCTTCCAAAGATGTAGCTGATGAAGAACCCTATGCCTGTGAAATGGACGAAATTTTGAAGATCATCAAGAGAAGCGCCTTCAAAATTGTAGAAAAATTGGGGAAAACCCCCCTCTAAGATTTCAATGTTGTCATTGCTGCTTTGCTCTGATGCCCATGCTCGGACATTAATCAAGTTCCTGAAAAGGGCTCATGTCCCCCATGAGACAACAACGGACCAATTCGAGAATTGCGTGGCTAGCCTAACAGCTGATAATGGCTTGGGGTTTTCAGATGTTGACTTAACACCTCTCGGGAAGAATCATAACAAAGATTTACATGTTTCTATCGAGTGCAAAGGGACTACCTTAGCACATGTGCTAGTCGACACTGGTTCTTCTCTGAATGTATTACCCAAGGGGTGTTAGACCGTCTTAACTGTGAAGATTTAATCTTGAAGCCAAGTGATATCATCGTAAGGGCATTTGACGGATCAAAGAGGTCTGTTCATGGGGAGGTAGATCTTCCAATCAAAGTAGGTTCCCAAATCTTCTACTCCACCTTTTATATTATGGATATTCGTCCTGCCTATTCTTGTCTGTTAGGTCGCCCGTGGATCCACAAAGTTGGGGCAGTAACCTTAACCCTCCACCAGAAACTCAAATATCCAGTCATGGGCAGAATAGTCACCATCTGTGGAGAAGAAGAGTTTATGGTAAGCCACCTTAATTCTTTCAAGTACATAAAGATAGACGTAGAATTCATTGAAACCCCATGTCAAGCCTTTGAGGTTGTACCACCGATTATTGCTACTACTAAATGTTTTTCTGATGAGTCTAAAGTTGTTAAGGCCACGCCAAAGATGGTTTCAGTCGAGGATGCCCGTGTGGCAATAGAAGAAGGAAATTGTGATACTTGGGGGAAACTCCTCGATATCCCATTTAAAGCAGACAAGTTTTGTTTGGGATTCACCGTCAAAACTCAGAAGGAAATGAGGTGTGCTCGTGCTGGAAAGCCACCTCTTCGCATTGAAAGCCATGGAGTCAACGCCATGGGTGATTCTGAAGAAGAGACTGCATTTGAGGAGTGGGTGTATCCAACTACTACGGAGCTGAAGAATTGGCATACAAAGGACTTTGTACCAGTCTCCTTCGATGAGGAGTAATCTACTTGTTTCTGCTTTTCTTTTAATCCAAGAACTTGTTGTATGTAATATTCAAAACAATGACTTATAAGCCATGTGCCTGGCCCGGGGCATTTTGGTCCATTTGTCAAGGGTTTTATTTATGTTTATCTAATCATATGATCATTCAGTACATTGGACTCTTTTGCATTCAAATATTTGTGTTCATATCTTTCCTTTCTTTCAAATACAAAAAATATAGTCATGTATCTTACATGCACACACACACACTCTTGCAGGTCCACGTCCACTCTGGATCCTATTGTCAATAACTCTACTATTACCGACTATGACTTTGAATGTCCTATCAATCAAGCCGAATACGAAGGCGAGGAAGATTGTGAAATACTGGGAGAACTAGCTAGACTTCTATTACAAGAGGAAAAAGCTATTCAACCGCACGAGGAGTCAGTTAAAGTTGTCAACCTGGGTACTGAGGCAGATAAGAAGGAAATCAAGATCGGCGCTAACCTGGAAAGCAGTTTCAAGAGCAGGTTGGTTTATATGTTGCATGTTTATGTGGATGTATTTGCTTGGTCTTATGAAGATATGCCTGGGTTGGATACCACATCATAGTTCATCGTCTGCCAACTAAAGAAGACTGCCCTCCTGTTAAACAAAAGGTTTTTCGCATGAGGCCTGATATGTCTGAAAAGATCAAAGACGAGGTGATGAAATAATTTGATGCGGGGTTCCTAGCTGTGACATCCTATCCTCAATGGATTGCCAATGTGGTGCCAGTGCCAAAGAAAGACGGGAAAGTTCGCATGTGCGTAGACTATAGGGATCTGAATAGGCCAAGCCCCAAGGATGATTTCCCTCTACCACACATTGACGTCTTAGTTGATAATACCGCTCAGCATAAAGTCTTCTCATTCATGGATGGCTTCTCAGGCTACAATCAAATAAGGATGGCTCCCAAAGATATGGAAATGACTACTTTCGTTACGCAATGGGGCACCTTCTCCTACAAGGTCATGTTGTTCGGATTAAAGAATGCAGGGGCAACATATCAAAGGGTTATGGTAGCTTTATTTCATGACATGATTTATCATGAGAAAGAGGTATATGTAGATGATATGATTTCCAGATCACAAACCGAAGAAGAACATCTCGATCACCTGCACAAGTTATTCGAGAGGCTGGAAAAGTACAAGCTGAAGTTAAACCCTAATAAGTTCACGTTTGGAGTACGATTTGGAAAGCTTCTAGGTTTCGTCGTCAACAATAAAAGCATTGAAGTTGATCCTGCCAAGATAAAGGCCATCCAAGAAATGCCAATCCCTCATTCTGAAAAATAAGTTAGAGGATTCTTGGGTCGTCTCAATTACATTTCCTGTTTCATATCTCACTTAACTGATACTTGTGATCCACTCTTCAAACTCTTGAAGAAAGATCAGGTAGTCAGATGGAACGATAATTTCCAGATTGCCTTTGACAAAATCAAAGAATACCTACAAGAACCTCCTATTCTCATGCCTCCAGTTGAAGGAAGACCCTTGATCATGTACTTGACGGTATTAGATAATTCTATGGGGTGCATTATGGGTCAACATTACGAGTCTGGCCGAAAAGAGCATGCTATTTATTACCTGAGAAATTTTTTTACCGATTGTTAAACCAGATATTCACTGCTCGAGAAAACTTGATACGCTCTGGCATGGACTGCTCGTCGATTAAGACAGTATATGTTGACGCATACCACTTTGTTGATTTCTAAGATGGACCCAATCAAGTACATCTTCGAGAAACCTGCCCTTTCCAGACGGATAGCCAGATGGCAAATGATCTTGACTGAGTACGACATTCAATACACGACTCGAAAATGCATCAAAGGAAGTGTACTAGCAGATTATTTGGCCCATCAAGCCGTGGATTATTATCAGTCAATGAACTTCGAATTCCCTGATGAGGACATCATGCTGGTAACTGACTTTGCGAAATCTGGACCATATGACGGACCTGAACCAGGATCCCGATGGACTATGGTATTAGATGGGGCTTCTAATGCCTTAGGTAACGGAATTGGTGTTGTGATCATCTCGCCTGAAGGTTTCCACACTCCTTTCACTGCCAGACTATGTTTCGATTTCACAAACAATATGGCCGAGTATGAAGCATGCATCTTAGGTCTAAAAGCTGCTATTGATTTAAGGATCAAGCATTTGAATGTGTTCGGAGATTCCGCCCTAGTGATAAGCCAAGTAAAAGGAGATTGAGACACTAGACACCCTAATCTTATCCCTTACAAGGAACTTGTGATATCCCTAATTCCTCACTTCGAAGAAATCGCTTTTGAGCACTTCCCTAGGGAAGAAAACCAGTTGGCTGACGCTTTGGAAACCATGTCTTCGATGTTCAAGGTCAGATGGGACAACGAAGCCTCTATGATAACAATTGAAATATTCGATGAACCTTCACATTGCTATGAGCTTGACACTAATGCGGAAAAGCCATGGTACCATGAGGTGATGAGATACCTTGAAGCACAAGAATATCCAGAGGGTGCATCTATCAACGACAGAAAGTTCTTACGAAGATTTGCAGCCAAATTCTTTCTAAGTAACGGGATATTGTATAAGAGCAATCATGATTCAACTCTACTCCGATGTGTGGACAAGAAGGAGGCAGAGGAAATTATGGAAGACATGCACGATGGTCTCTTCGGTACTTACTCAAGCGGACATACGATGGCTAAGAAAATCTTAAGAGTCAGTTACTATTGGTCAACGATGGAGACTGATTGCCATCAACATTCAAGGACTTGTCACAAATGCCAAATCTACCCTGACAAGGTCCATGTGCCTCTTATCCCTCTGAATGTCATGACCGCTCTGTGGCCATTTGCAATGTGGGGCATTGACATGATTGGAGAGATCAAGCCTACAGCTTCTAACGGATATCACTTCATTCTTGTTGCTATCGACTATTTTACCAAGTGGGTCGAAGCCGCCTCGTTTGCCTCAGTCACCAAGAATGTGGTAGCCAGATTCATCAGACACAATCTCATCTGCCGTTATGGTGTCCCCGAAAGGATTATCACCGATAATGGGACTAACCTCAACAATGCTATGATCACTGAGCTTTTCATTCAGTTTAAGATTAAGCATCACAATTCTTCTCCGTATAGACCAAAAATGAATGGCGCAATTGAAGCGACTAACAAAAATATTAAGAAAATTATGAAGAAAATGGTAGTAACCTATAAGGATTGGCATGAGATATTGTCGTTTGTTCTACATGGCTACCGCACTTCAGCTAGAACATCAACGGGGGCAACTCCCTTTTCCTTAATCTATGGCATGGAAGTTGTTCTGCCAGTGGAAGTTCAGATTCCCTCGCTGAGGATTATTATTGAGGCAGGCTTAGGCAAAGACAAGTGGATTCAAACAAGATTGGATCAGCTGAACTTGATTGATGAAAAACAATTAGCTGCTATTTGCCATGGTCAGACGTATCAAAAACGGATGATCAAGACTTTCAACAAAAAGATCAAGCCTCGAGTATATCAAGTTGGCGACTTGGTGATAAAGCACTTCATTTTATCACAAGGCGACCCCAGAGGCAAATGGACTCCCACCTATGAAGGGCCATTTGTTGTCAAGAGAGTTTTCTCTGGCGGTGCCATGATACTGACTACCATGGATGGTGAATGTTGTACCCCAAAATTTGCCCTCGCATTTTTCCACAAGAAATCACAGCTTCAGGCGTTTCCTGATTTTTCAGATTGGCTCAAGAATCGGTCAAACAGACTTTTCTCGTCAGTCAGACACAATTAGGGTTTTATTGATTTTCAGGGCTCTAGAATGTTTCAAACAGTTGGCTTAGGGTTTTGGTTGATTTTGGCTCAACTTTGATCAGGCGAACGTTCTTTGGCATTTAATCAGGAATTAGGGTTTTGTGGGCACGTTCTCAGAAGGATTTAAATTCTACAGCACTTTGCAAGTTATTCCGAGATTTGGGTTGAATTCGCATTGTTTGATTTAATCGGTAAAAGAATGCATTTGGATTGAATTCACGTTTGTTTGACCGAATCAGTAAAAGGATACATTCAGTTTGGATTTGCAGTGTTTGGTAAAAAAAATCAGTAAAAAGGGGAATGCGTCTGATCAGTGGTTGTGATTAATTGTTGTTTTGCTTTGGAAGTTGGAAGTGCCAGGTTTAACTGATCAAATGCTAAAGCATTGTTTATTTAAATTATTTATTATTCTAAGATTAAATGATTGGAATTTATTTTCAATTATTTTAATTAAAGAATTATAAATAATAAATAAACAATAGGAGGAAAAATAATCAATTGGATAAGGAAACTTTTATTGATTTTTAAATTAATTGTACAATTGTTTTGTTGTTTACAACAATGATTTTACATTTCTTTAAACTTAAATAAAAAAAAGCTATCCTAAACATTTTTCTAATCTTCAATTCTTCATCTGCCATCCCTTGCTCCAGTGCTCCATTCATTTTTTTTATCTGCAAATGAAAAGAAGAAAAGTCAATAGCAGATAAATAAATAAAAAGACAGATAAAATTACAGTTCATCATTAAGGGCCACTGATTGGGATCAATTAACCCTCTCTGCAAATCACGGGATTTCTCCCGGTTCACAAAGAGGGACGAATATTTATTTGCTAAACTTTGAAAGAATGCACAAGTCAAATTGTCAAACTGCATAGTTCAAATCTCAAACAACAACTGCACAGTTCAAATCAAACTACAAAGTCCAAATTCAAACTTTCTGTCAAAAATCCCAAACTATCCAAAAGGCTACCCAAGCTGTCAAAAAGAAGATATCAAAGATACAAAAAGTACAGGAAGCTGTCAAAAGAAGATTTGAAAAGATATCAAAGATAAGAAGCTGTCAAAAGAAGAGATAAAAAAATGCAGAGAAAGCATGATATGCAAGCAACATATTTTCTCATCATTTCCCAAAGTGTGGCCCTTTCAGATAAAGTACAATGCAAACATTATTTTAATGCTAAACTGTACTGAAGAGAGAGAGAAGAGAAAAAGAAAGCAGGTTTACAAGGCTTTAGGCATGAAGAGATATATAAAAACAAAAACTGAACACAGTGCAGTAAAAGAAAGGAAGAGGCAAACCAATACACACAAAAATATACAAAACAAGCTCAAAACTTTGAACCTGTTCGTTTACAAGCATAAGAACCAAAATCCAAAACCTGCATTAACAAGCCTGAACTGATATCAAGCCTCACAATAAACCTGTACAGGCATAACAGCCAAAGCCCACAAGTTCACCCAAACCTAAAAACCTGTCAAGGCCAAGCTGAAACATAAACCTGCAGTAAAACTCAAAACAAGCTCAAACTCAGAGAACCTGTGCCTAATACCTGCCTATCATCAAAACATAAGCCAAAAAACCAGTGTCAAACCCAAGCCTCACCTGCCTGAGCTGTCAAAAACCTGAACTCTGTCAAAACCAACCCAACCTGTAATGGCCTAAAAAGCCAAAACTGATAAACAAAAACCTTGTACCAGAAAAACAAACAAGATCACCAACCCTGTATCACCCTGCCTAAAGCCTGACCAGAAGCAGCATAAACCTAAAGCCTTAACCAACTCAAGCAAAGAAGCCAACAACTTAAGCATAAACAAGCATACCAATCTCCAAACCCACAAAAGGCCTCAGAAAAGTCTTCATCATAGGCCAAATTACAAAATAGGCAAAGTCAGAAGCAAGGTATCAACCATCATCAACTCAATAAGGCAACACAGGCATCAAGCACAAAGGCATCAATCTCAGCATACAACAAGTGTTCCAAGAGGCAAAGGGAGAAGAGAAAAAGAAAAGTATCAATACGAGAGGCCCTCAGAATACCATCACTGGGCAAAAGAACAAGCATACGAAGGGTCAAACACACAGAGGCGCCAAGTATACAGTCAAAGAGAAGAAGAAAGAAGGAATATCAAAAAGGGCTTTCAGAAACGCATCACAAAACCCTAAAAATGGAAAAAAGGTAAAGAGTACCAGGAAGTTCGTAAGATCATCAGCACCACATCCTCCGCCTCAGCCATCCTGAGCGCCTCCCAAGTCCGTCTTCTTCCCCTCCCTCCAATCAAAGGTATCCTTTTTCCTTTCTTTCCTTTCCACAATCATAACAACAAATAATAAAAAGGCTAATTAGAATCAAAAAAGAAAAGCAAAACATAAGAATGAAACAACCTAACTCAGAAAGCGTTATCTTCGAATCGTGTCGCTGATTGACCCATGGGAGGGAAGACAGAGGTGGCGCTGTTTGGCTTAGGCAAGGAGGGACGTCGTGGCTCCGTTGGCCTGATGAACGAACAAGGATGAAGACGAGTGAGAGCGGCGCCGTATCTCATGAACACAAACCCTAAGCGTTTCTCTAATGCCACAAACGTTTCCAACCCTAAGAAAGTTTTGTGTTAGATGCTGGGCCTCGCCCCATCCTCACTGCGCCTAAGCCCATTAATTCTAATTCACACCCCCCTCATTTTTCTTCTGTTTGGGCCATAACCCCCACCCTTGAGCCCATTTCTGATTTTGTTTCAAACCTTTTTTAAACATCATATTCCTTTTCATATATATAAAAATTAACATAAACCTTTTTTTATTTATTTACATCAAATATTGACTTTCTTTAAAATTACATTTTTAATTACAATATATTTCCTCTAACTTAAAATATTTTTTTACTTTGTATATTATTACATTAATACAAAAAAAAAAACACAATTAAAATGTAAAACCTTTTTTTCTTTTAAGTAAAATACCTTTCTTTGTACATTAATACTTTAATACATAAAATACTTAAAAATACATTTTTTTATACATAATTTAAATTCTTAACATTTAATTAAAATATTCTTTTGTATATATTAAACACAAAATATAAAGATACACTTTTTATATCAAATGTAAAGTGACAATTTTCAAACTTAGAATACTTTCTTTTCTTAATTTTTTCTTTTTGTACATATCAAAGAAAATACAAGATTACGAAGATTAAGTAAATAAACATTTAATTCTCACCATTAGGTTAAACAATGCTTAATAATACCTTCGAATTAACATTTTCCTAACTCGTAAATAATTACATACACATATACATATACACTTACACAATATACAATACATTTCACATTATACACTTGATACACATACAATTACTATTCTTGTACATTAATATACATTGTTTACACTTTTATCGCAATTCGATTTGGTTGTAAATTATTGGACACTACGTTCCTAAAGTCTCATCCCCATTTGTGAATTTGTACCCCCACTCCCGGATACTTATTTTGTAATAGCGTAGACTTTACATTTCCGCAATTTACCGCTTTCAAATTATACCATGTTTAGACCTAGGGTTTGCATGTACATAAAACCAAACGCTAGATAACCTAATACAAGACAAATACATGAAATCAATACACAATCACACTTTCACCCCTAGGGTAATCCCACATGTTGCCTTCCAAAATGGGCCATGCTTGCACGTCGAGTTTCTTTGGCAAAACAAATTCAAATGATCATAAGTCCCTCGACGACGCTTTCGAAAGTTGCCTAAATGGAATGATCATAGTCCCTTCAAAGCAAATTTCCAAAGACACTTGGAACCATTGCATTCATGGTCCATACGATGACCCGCGCCTGTCCCGTTAAACATCCTAAACGCAAGATTGTCAATCAAATTCAATGGTGGAACAAAATTGTTAAAAAGGGTTGAAAACATAGAGAAAACCTTTGAGTATAATAGGGGTAGACAAAACTCTTAGTTACTTGAGATCAACTTGAAAAAACACTTGCCTTCTTTTCAAAAACCACACTTCATACACACTTTCAAAACAAACTCTCAAAAACATTTGAAACATCTTTTCGAAAAGATCCACACTTTTGTAAAACACTCAAACACGAGTCGAATACATTGGTAGCCTAAGACAAGGCATCTCTTCAAAAACATTTTCAAAAACACACACACACCACAATTTCAAAGCAATCGAAAATCAAGGCAAGTGATCTAAAAACCAAGTAACTAAGAGCCCGTGGATAACCATGGATGAAAAGGGTGCTAATACCTTCCCTTTTTCATAATCTACCCCCCGAACCCACGAAATATCTCAAAAGGTTTTTGCTGTGCTTTTTCAACCTTTCCTTTAGGATAAAATAAAAAGTCGGTGGCGACTCTTGCTCAACCGAACAAGTGCGAATACAAACGCAAAACACTAGTCAGTTCTCCCACCGTATCACAGAACTGGCGACTCTGCTGGGGATATACTTAAAAGTGGGGTTACCTTAGGGTTTAGATCACCTTTACTTTCTTTCTTTGATTGACTTGATTGCTTTATCTTTTGGGTTCGTGTTTGGGTTTTTTGTAAATCCTACACCCGGATTTGGGGCACCTTCTTAGGTAAATAGCAATAAACTGTGAGGGAACTGTGTGGGGTATACCGACATGGTTGAAGCAGTAAGCTATGTTAGTGTGACATATTTGTGAGTACCGGTAACCCTTGAGTTCAATCAAGGAGAGTACGGGGCCGCTGAGTGATGTCGTGAAGCACTAACAAACTCTTAGAACCTTAATTGACCATCTTAACCTTTTTAGGGGTAGTGAGATGACCGACTTTGGTGCAGTCCGAAGTTGGTAGATACTCGATACTACACTCATTTGAGGGTTTTTTTCTTGGAATATTTTGGTCGCCAGTAAGTGGCTAAACCGAAACAATGAACACAGAAAACAATCCAATGATTTTGAGCTCCTTAGAACCCAGTTTCTATTTTAGGATAGGATGAGCCAACTAACTTCAAGAGGGTACTTACCTAAACCCCATGCAAGCCTAAACCTAAGGACTTGTTTGATTTGTGTGAATATGTTTGTCTGTATATACACTCACTTGCTTTTCACATACATGTACATAACATCATGACATCATACCATAGCATTTTCAAATAACCGTTTCAAGGATCTCGAAGGTTCTTTTGGTGTAGGGTTACGTTGAACCAGACATCTACCAAGGGGCAAGGGGTTTCTCCTCTAAACAAATGCCGTCAAAGATCAAGTACAACAACTTGAATCAGTGGCTATGACCCACTCGACATGGTGAGCTTGATTCTCGTGGAAAGACATCCACCAATGCACAGTTCTCCAACCAAAGTTCAAGTACAACAACTTGAATCAGTGGCTATGACCCACTCGACATGGTGAGCTTGATTCTAGTGGAATGACATCCACCGGTGCAAAGGTCTCCAATCAAAGATCAAAGTTCAACCTCTAACATTTTCTTGTGTTTACCCCAAGAGATCCTTGAAAGCATGCAACCACATATCATGCATTGCACTTTGACGATCTTTCCTTTTTCAGGTTTCCTTACTCTCCTGCTGTTTATTTCAGTAAGAGATGGCTCTAGAAAGGTCTGTCGAAGACATCCAAGACCAGACTGCTCAGCTGCAGTAAATGTTCCTGAACTTGTCTCTGGGGCAAGAAGAAATGAAAGCTCTCCTCACAAAGGGCTTGGAGAATTCAAACAATTCCAGGAGTGATCAGCTTGCAGAGATGCAGTTTGATCTAACGACATTGAGGACCCAAGTGATGGGACAGTTGGTGGGCCAGATGGCTCTCATCCAAGACCTATCTCAAAGACAAGAGGAACTCAGAGTTCTTGTCCGCCAACTGCTTCCAAACAACCAATTGGGGAAAACATCTGAGGTTGAAGAGCAAGTCACCGCTCAGCCTCCATCCACTCAAGAAGACAATGGGAAGGCTCCTTCGCTTGCTTCAGGGTCACAAGTCCATCAACAACCTCGCCAGCGTCAACGGGGTAATCGGCGTAAGTAAGAAACATCGGGAAGACAGTTCACGGAGACTGAAATACCATCATTCTTCATACTTAAGCGCCTGTTGGAGGTCAACCTGCTTACCCTAAGGGATCCTCCTCAGAAGCTCAATACCTCCTCTCCTAACTATCATCCCGACGCATTTTGTGTTTACCACTCCTACAGCCCGGGACACGACACCAACGACTGTTGGGCCTTGAAGAACAAGATTCAAGATCTGATCGACATTGGAGTGCTGGAATTCATGCCAGACGGCGAGATGAAAATCTTCCATTAAGGGGTTCTCCACCTGAAGTGACGAAGCTCAAGCTGAAATACTTTTGCTTCTTTTTGAATTTCAAAGTTGTAATTTCTTTTGCTGTCAAACAATTATCTGTTGATGTTAAACTCTGTTTTCATTAATGCATTGCATATGTTTGTCTTGAATTCATCCATTCGTTTCACTACTCTTATGCTTTTCTTTATGATATTTGACTCTTGATAAAAAGCTGTAAGCCTTTAGAGGGAGGATGACGAAACAATACCATGATCTTATACAATATGCTTTTGAATAAGACCTTGCTGATGATGTACAGGCATTTCTTTCAATTCCCAAACACTGGAGTTATAAGGAAGATAATCCCTAGTCAACCCCTTCGAGCTAAAGAAGTAGGAGTTTTCTGTTCTAAACAATCAAAACCTTTGATATAAACCCGGGGCAGGGTAGTATCTCAGTTAAGTGCGCATTGAAGTCGCAAACTCTCAGTTCGTAACACAACGAACGACGTCAAAGAAAAAAGAAAAGCATTCCTTTGGAATCAAAAGACAAGGGTGGTTCCCTATCACATAGACAGTCAATCTCTCAAAAGAGAAAAGCCCACTGAGCCAAAACCTGCAAAGGAGGCTTAAGAAAGCTGGGGCATCCCGCTGACTGCAATCCCGGAAAACGGTAACAGTCAGGCAAAAGTTAGGGATAACAAATCAAAATAAAAATAGTGAGGTCATTACAAAATCCTCAACAACATGAAAAATGTTGAAAAAGAAAAAGGAGATGATGGATGTCTCCCCAAATTCAACTGGTGAACCATCGCCCAAAAGTCGTTCCAAACTCAAAACAGAATGCGACGCACAATTAACTGAGCTTAGGTGTGAAGAACATCACGAAGAACGGGTGGGCATAAATATACTTTGAGCCTTTATCCTTTGTTTCTTAAACCGTGAACCAAACCATGTTACAACCCTTCAAAAGTCCTAATTGAAGCATGGGTTAGTTCGAAAGCATATTGTTACAAAAGGTATCCTGACTCCTGTGAGGCTTTGCTCTAAATCTTGTGTTGATCTGTCTTATAAAAAGTTTTCTGCTAAAAACGCATTTTTCAAAACTTCGAGACAAACATAAACTTTGCATTGCTTGAATATCACTGTCTGCATTTGGTTTTTTGTTTGACAGCGAAGAAATTCATACAACGAATGTTCGGAGGAACGAAAACTCTCTCAGTGAGCAAAATTACTTCAAAAGGACGACACTTCCTTTACAAAATCTCCTATCAACAAGGGGCACGACATGTCACCATCCAATTAACCTGGGGCAGTCCAGTCAAGGTTCAGCAGATCTTTCAAAATCCAATTAACCTGGGGCAGTCCAGTCAAGGTCCAATAGATCTTTTAAAATCCAATTAACCTGGGGCAGTCCAGTCAAGGTCCAACAGATCTTTCAAAATCCAGTTAGTCTGGGGCAGTCCAGTCAAGATTTCAAGAAATCTCTCAATATGCAGAGTAATCTGATTCAAGACTCCTTCATCACCACTTGGGGCATTCGAATGTCAAAAGTGTTCAACAAATCAACTATCACATTTCCAGATTCGATTCCTGTATCCAGCCAGGGCATATTTGTTGACGACTATTTCCAGACTCAATTCCTGTATCTAGCCAGGGCACGTCTGAAGAGTTTGAGGATTCGATTCCTGTATCCAGCCAGGGCATATTTGTTGACGACTATTTCCAGACTCGATTCCTGTATCTAGCCAGGGCACGTCTGAAGAGTTTGAGGATTCGATTCCTGTATCCAGCCAGGGCATATCTGTTGACGACTATTTCCAGACTCGATTCCTGTATCTAGCCAGGGCACGTCTGAAGAGTTTGAGGATTCGATTCCTGTATCCAGCCAGGGCCTATCTGTTGACGACTATTTCCAGATTCGATTCCTGTATCCAGCCAGGGCATATCTATTGACGACTATTTCCAGACTCGATTCCTATATCTAGCCAGGGCACGTCTGAAGAGTTCCAGATCAACACCTGTAACAAGCCAGGAAGGTATCTGTGGACGACTGATTATGGATCAACACCTGTAACAAGCCAGGAAATTATCTACATCACCACTTGGGGCATTCGAATTTCAAAAGTGTTCAAAAACCCGATGCAGTTTTACACGAACGCATCATCAGGAAATCCTACACAGATCTCCTCAAAACAGGAAGTCCCCAATAGTTTGGCATACAACCCAAGCTTCTGATTTCCCCAACAGTGGTCCCAAGACTTCTCATTTTCAACAATCAGAAGATTCTTGCCCTCCACAGCAGCAGCCAAGGAATTGTTCTCCCCGACAGCGGTCAAGATTCTTTTATCTTCAGCCATCTCGGATTCATCTATCCTTCGCAAGACAGTTTTCCAGCTTACATGCGCATTCATCACATTCATGTTATAAACATCGATGTCACATACATTGCATCATGCATCATAACATTGCATACAACTAACCCTTTACCTTTTTAGGTAAGATCAGTCGACAGACACAGATCATCTTCCGAGAATCATCCAGAAATAGTTCAGATGTGACCCGGACACGGCGACATTCTGATACTTATTCCAGATCCATCCAGATGCAGTTTTTCACGAACGCATCGTCAAGAAGCCCTACACCGGTTCCTCTTCAAGATTTCTGAAAACAGTTCACGGGTTCTCCAAGTAACGGATGTTAATCTATCGCTTGTTCAGATGCAACTTTTGAAAACAGTTTACGGACGCTTCCCAACAACGGATGTTAATCTATTGCTTATTCAATCTCAACTCCTGAAAACAGTTCACGGATTCCCCGGACATGGATGTCAATCTATTGCTTGCTCGGACCCCCAATTCAGAGATGTTCCAAAACATGGGTGCCTTTCTGATACTCGTCCACTCACCATTGACATACAGTTCAACATCACCAAATGGCATCTTTAAGCCCATTTCTAGATGGCATCTATAAGCCCATCCTCCTACCAGCAGTCACCAAATGGCATCTTTAAGCCCATTTCCAGATGGCATCTATAAGCCCATCCTCCTACCAGCAGTCACCAAATGGCATCTTTAAGCCCATTTCCAGATGGCATCTCTAAGCCCATCCCCCAACAAGATTCTATCGCATCAGATGGCATCTTTAAGCCCATCACCAAATGGCATCTGTAAGCCCATTCACCTCTACCATCACATCACCGAGTGCAAATTTTCTGGGTACTTTAGTGTCCAATCTTCTTTTACCTTCAAGTCGCGAAAGGCAAACTTGCCAATCTAACTCTTCAGGTTCAAGAAGATTGAACAGGGAAAACTGTTGTACCCCAAAATTTGCCCTCGCATTTTTCCACAAGAAATCACAGCTTCAGGCGTTTCATGATTTTTCAGATTGGCTCAAGAATCGGTCAAACAGACTTTTCTCGTCAGTCAGACACAATTAGGGTTTTATTGATTTTCAGGGCTCTAGAATGTTTCAAACAGTTGGCTTAGGGTTTTGGTTGATTTTGGCTCAACTTTGATCAGGCGAACGTTCTTTGGCATTTAATCAGGAATTAGGGTTTTGTGGGCACGTTCTCAGAAGGATTTAAATTCTACAGCACTTTGCAAGTTATTCCGAGATTTGGGTTGAATTCGCATTGTTTGATTTAATCAGTAAAAGAATGCATTTGGATTGAATTCACGTTTGTTTGACCGAATCAGTAAAAGGATACATTCAGTTTGGATTTGCAGAGTTTGGTAAAAAAAAATCAGTAAAAAGGGGAATGCGTATGATCAGTGGTTGTGATTAACTGTTGTTTTGCTTTGGAAGTTGGAAGTGCCAGGTTTAACTGATCAAATGCTAAAGCATTGTTTATTTAAATTATTTATTATTCTAAGATTAAATGATTGGAATTTATTTTCAATTATTTTAATTAAAGAATTATAAATAATAAATAAACAATAGGAGGAAAAATAATCAATTGGATAAGGAAACTTTTATTGATTTTTAAATTAATTGTACAATTGTTTTGTTGTTTACAACAATGATTTTACATTTATTTAAACTTAAATAAAAAAAAAAAGCTATCCTAAACATTTTTCTAATCTTCAATTCTTCATCTGCCATCCCTTGCTCCAGTGCTCCATTCATTTTTTTATCTGCAAATGAAAAGAAGAAAAGTCAATAGCAGATAAATAAATAAAGAGACAGATAAAATTACAGTTCATCATTAAGGGCCACTGATTGGGATCAGTTAACCCTCTCTGCAAATCACGGGATTAATCCCGGTTCACAAAGAGGGACGAATATTTATTTGCTAAACTTTGATAGAATGCACAAGTCAAATTGTCAAACTGCATAGTTCAAATCTCAAACAACAACTGCACAGTTCAAATCAAACTACAAAGTCCAAATTCAAACTTTCTGTCAAAAATCCCAAACTATCCAAAAGGCTACCCAAGCTGTCAAAAAGAAGATATCAAAGATACAAAAAGTACAGGAAGCTGTCAAAAGAAGATTTGAAAAGATATCAAAGATAAGAAGCTGTCAAAAGAAGAGATAAAAAAATGCAGAGAAAGCATGATATGCAAGCAACATATTTTCTCATCATTTCCCAAAGTGTGGCCCTTTCAGATAAAGTACAATGCAAACATTATTTTAATGCTAAACTGTACTGAAGAGAGAGAGAAGAGAAAAAGAAAGCAGGTTTACAAGGCTTTAGGCATGAAGAGATATATAAAAATAAAAACTGAACACAGTACAGTAAAAGAAAGGAAAAGGCAAACCAATACACACAAAAATATACAAAACAAGCTCAAAACTTTGAACCTGTTCGTTTACAAGCATAAGAACCAAAAGCCAAAACCTGCATTAACAAGCCTGAACTGATATCAAGCCTCACAATAAACCTGTACAGGCATAACAGCCAAAGGCCACAAGTTCACCCAAACCTAAAAACCTGTCAAGGCCAAGCTGAAACATAAACTTGCAGTAAAACTCAAAACAAGCTCAAACTCAGAGAACCTGCGCCTAATACCTACCTATCATCAAAACATAAGCCAAAAAACCAGTGTCAAACCCAAGCCTCACCTGCCTGAGCTGTCAAAAACCTGAACTCTGTGAAAACCAACCCAACCTGTAATGGCCTAAAAAGCCAAAACTGATAAACAAAAACCTTGTACCAGAAAAACAAACAAGATCACCAACCCTGTATCACCCTGCCTAAAGCCTGACCAGAAGCAGCATAAACCTAAAGCCTTAACCAACTCAAGCAAAGAAGCCAACAACTCAAACATAAACAAGCATACCAATCTCCAAACCCACAAAAGGCCTCAGAAAAGTCTTCATCATAGGCCAAATTACAAAATAGGCAAAGTCAGAAGCAAGGTATCAACCATCATCAACTCAATAAGGCAACACATGCATCAAGCACAAAGGCATCAATCTCAGCATACAACAAGTGTTCCAAGAGGCAAAGGGAGAAGAGAAAAAGAAACGTATCAATACGAGAGGCCCTCAAAATACCATCACTGGGCAAAAGAACAAGCATACGAAGGGTCAAACACACAGAGGCGCCAAGTATACAGTCAAAGAGAAGAAGAAAGAAGGAATATCAAAAAGGGCTTTCAGAAACGCATCACAAAACCCTAAAAATGGCAAAAAGGTAAAGAGTACCAGGAAGTTCGTAAGATCATCAGCACCACATCCTCCGCCTCGGCCATCCTGAGCGCCTCCCAAGTCCGTCTCCTTGCCCTCCCTCCAATCAAAGGTAGCCTTTTTCCTTTCTTTCCTTTCCACAATCATAACAACAAATGATAACAAGGCTAATTAGAATCAAAAAAGCAAAGCGAAACATAAGAATGAAACAACCTAACTCAGAAAGCGTTATCTTCGAATCGTGTCGCTGATTGACCCATGGGAGGGAAGACAGAGGTGGCGCTGTTTGGCTTAGGCAAGGAGGGACGTCGTGGCTCCGTTGGCCTGATGAACGAACAAGGATGAAGATGAGTAAGAGCGGCGCCGTATCTCATGAACACAAACCCTAAGCGTTTCTCTAATGCCACAAACGTTTTCAACCCTAAGAAAGTTTTATGTTAGATGCTGGGCCTCGCCCCATCCTCACTGCGCCTAAGCCCATTAATTCCAATTCACACCCCCCTCATTTTTCTTCTGTTTGGGCCATAACCCCCACCCTTGAGCCCATTTCTGATTTTGTTTCAAACCTTTTTTAAACATCATATTCCTTTTCATATATATAAAAATTAACATAACCCTTTTTTTATTTATTTACATCAAATATTGACTTTCTTTAAAATTACATTTTTAATTACAATATTTTTCCTCAAACTTAAAATATTTTTTTACTTTGTATATTATTACATTAATACAAAAAAAACACAATTAAAATGTAAAACCTTTTTTTCTTTTAAGTAAAATACCTTTCTTTATACATTAATACTTTAATACATAAAATACTTAAAAATACATTTTTTTATACATAATTTAAATTCTTAACATTTAATTAAAATATTCTTTTGTATATATTAAACACAAAATATAAAGATACACTTTTTATATCAAATGTAAAGTGACAATTTTCAAACTTAGAATACTTTCTTTTCTTAATTTTTTCTTTTTGTACATATCAAAGAAAATACAAGATTACGAAGATTAAGTAAATAAACATTTAATTCTCACCATTAGGTTAAACAATGCTTAATAATACCTTCGAATTCACATTTTCCTAACTCGTAAATAATTACATACACATATACATATACACTTACACAATATACAATACATTTCACATTATACACTTGATACACATACAATTACTATTCTTGTACATTAATATACATTGTTTACACTTTTATCGCAATTCGATTTGGTTGTAAATTATTGGACACTACGTTCCTAAAGTCTCATCCCCATTTGTGAATTTGTACCCCCACTCCCGGATACTTATTTTGTAATAGCGTAGACTTTACATTTCCGCAATTTACCGCTTTCAAATTATACCATGTTTAGACCTAGGGTTTGCATGTACATAAAACCAAACGCTAGATAACCTAATACAAGACAAATACATGAAATCAATACACAATCACACTTTCACCCCTAGGGTAATCCCACATGTTGCCTTCCAAAATGGGCCATGCTTGCACGTCGAGTTTCTTTGGCAAAACAAATTCAAATGATCATAAGTCCCTCGACGACGCTTTCGAAAGTTGCCTAAATGGAATGATCATAGTCCCTTCAAAGCAAATTTCCAAAGACACTTGGAACCATTGCATTCATGGTCCATACGATGACCCGCGCCTGTCCCGTTAAACATCCTAAACGCAAGATTGTCAATCAAATTCAATGGTGGAACAAAATTGTTAAAAAGGGTTGAAAACATAGAGAAAACCTTTGAGTATAATAGGGGTAGACAAAACTCTTAGTTACTTGAGATCAACTTGAAAAAACACTTGCCTTCTTTTCAAAAACCACACTTCATACACACTTTCAAAACAAACTCTCAAAAACATTTGAAACATCTTTTCGAAAAGATCCACACTTTTGTAAAACACTCAAACACGAGTCGAATACATTGGTAGCCTAAGACAAGGCATCTCTTCAAAAACATTTTCAAAAACACACACACACCACAATTTCAAAGCAATCGAAAATCAAGGCAAGTGATCTAAAAACCAAGTAACTAAGAGCCCGTGGATAACCATGGATGAAAAGGGTGCTAATACCTTCCCTTTTCATAATCTACCCCCCGAACCCACGAAATATCTCAAAAGGTTTTTGCTGTGCTTTTTCAACCTTTCCTTTAGGATAAAATAAAAAGTCGGTGGCGACTCTTGCTCAACCGAACAAGTGCGAATACAAACGCAAAACACTAGTCAGTTCTCCCACCGTATCACAGTGAAGATTTCCCATATCCTATAAACGCGGACATAGTTAAAAAATACTACGCATAAGAGACCCGTTAGGTTGACACACCTAAGCAAAATAAGGGCATCCCGGCAAACCAAAAAGTTTGGGGGAAAATTAGAGATATATGTAAAAGATTGTACACCCGGCAACTTGAAAACCTGAAAAGGCGACTTGGGCAAAAAAGGGTATCCTGGTGGGCTGAAAACCCAAAAGGACGGTCCATGCAAAAGTTAAGGATTAAAAGCGTGTGACTATGTCCCGTGGAATCAACACAGTTAATTCTATCACCAAGGTCCAAGTTCAAACGATCCAAGATCAATCCAATCAACTTCTATTAATGGCAAGGGACATTCGAAGGCATTGGGGCAATAATAGAGTTGGAAGGTAATGAGATCATTTCATATGGCTATTTGTTTTTATTCTAAGTTTTCGTTTTCCTTTCGACGATTTCCTCTTACTAGATTCTCCGTCTCTCTCTACAAAAACGCCTATTCATGGGAAAAATATCAATACAAATATACTTTGAAGTGCAAAATTTATGTCTTTGTTTTGAATCCAAATTTGTCCAATGACTAAAATTGAATGAACATATGCATATGAATATAATTAAAACTGTTTGGCACATGTGTCCTGCTAAGCAGCAACAAGCATCTCTTTAATAAATATGAATTATCCCCACAGAATTATCATTATCATTATCTCCACAAGGACGGCTACGATAAACCTTTCCCCGACGGAGTTTCTCACAAAGTCTCTTTGCATAGGATAATCCCCAACCAGAGTCTCAACCTCTTGGCCGCTTTCTCTCCAGCTAAGTCAATTTTTACAAATTGAAACCTCATGGGTCTCTTCCTAAAGGAAAGTCACCTCCTCAACAAGGTTTATTATCCCCAACAGGTTTTATTTCCCCAACAATAATCGAGGAACCATAAAACTCCCCAGCCAAGTTCAAATTTCCTTAACATACAACAATCAAGATACCGCGAAGTTCCCCAACTGAGCCTATCTTCCCCAGCTGAGCATATCTTCCCCGACCGAGGCTATTATCCCCAAGCGGAGTTTATCCTCCCCAGTTGAGTGCATTCTCTCCAAGTTGAGTATGTCCTACCCGACTGAGTCTACTCTCCAATTTGAATTTTCTTTCAGATTATTGCAAATCATAGGGCCACAACCCCTGATCCCCAATAAAGTCGTCATCAAAGCCTTTACTATTTCCAAAAAAAGATACTATGAAGCCTGGATCCGACTAGATATTAGCATAATTTTCAAGTTATAACTGAAGCCTAGACCCAACCAGATAATAGTTTGACTTCTTCAAGTTGCTGAAACCTGGACTCGACCAGATAACAGTTTGAGTATCTGAAACCGGGACCCGACCAGATAACAGTTGATCTCAATTTTAAGATGCTATAAAACCTGGACCCGTCCAGATAGTAGCCTAACTCTTCAAAGATATAGAAGAACCTAGACTCAATTTGACTAAGGTTTAACTTCTTTTCCCAGTAGATTTTGCCTCTGCCCCAACAAATTATTGTGAAACCTGGATCCGACCAGATAACAATTCTCAACTTTATCTTTTCAAGCAAGTTGTTGTGAAGCCTAGATCCGACCAGATAATAACTAAATCCCAAAATAGTTTATTGTGAAGCCTGGACCCGACCAGATAGCAATTTACCTCATCAACCTCAGAAATCTGCAAAGCCTGGACCCGACCAGATAACAGTTTTTCAAACAGTTTATTGTGAAGCCTGGAGCCCGACCAGATAACAATTAACTGTAATCCCCAGAGATACACTATAATGCCTAGACCGACCAGATAATAGCACATCTTTCCAAAAACCATGAAACATGGACCTGACCAGATAGTAGTTGTCACTTCAAGTTTACTGCGAAGCCTGGACCCGACCAGATAACAGTTTTTCAAACAGTTTATTGTGAAACCTGGACCCAACAAGATAGTAGTTATCACTTAAAGTTTACTGCGAAGCCTGGACCCAACCAGATAACAGTTTTTAAAACAGTTTATTATGAAGCCTAGAGCCCGACCAGATAACAATTAACTGTAATCCCCAGAGATGCACTATAAAGCCTGGACCCGACCAGATAATAGCACAACTTTCCAAAAACCATGAAACCTAGACCCGACCTGATAGTAGTTATCACTTCAAGTTTACTGCGAAGCCTGGATACGACCAGATAACAGTTAACTTTTTTATCCCCGACAAATTATGGTGAAGTATGGATCCGACCAGATGACTATTCAATTTCAAGAAATTTTCTACAAAGCCTGGAATCCGACCAGATAACGGTTATTTTGTCTCTTCCCCCAGTAAATTGCTGTGAAGCCAGGATCTGACCAAATAGCAGTCGACTACTTCATCCTCAGCAACTGTGAAGCCTGGATCCAACCAGATAACATATGACATTCGAGCGATATTCCCCAGCGAAAGCATCCTTTCAACAAAATTGAAGATATGCATATTTTTCATCTCTAATGGCAATCAGGAATTCAATCTCCCAGAATTTCCTCAGCAGAAGTCAGGGATTTATTTTCTCGGACAAAAACATACATCTCACATTCATACATAATAACATGTACATACCATATACGTTTAACATAATACCACATCTGGTGAACATCATGCAAACATCTGCATTTTACTAATTCCTTTTCTCACAGGCAAAACATCAAGTTTAGTATAAATCAACAAGAAATATGTGCTGATATTTCTCCCAGTAACTATATATCATCTCTCCAAATGGAATCTTTAAGCCCATTCCCTACATAATCAACTAACACATATTCGAGTGCAAATTTCTAGGCACTTTAGTGTTCAATCATCTTCCACCTTCAAGTCATGAATGGCAAATCCGCCAATCTAACTCTTTAGGTTTAAGAAGATTGAACAGGGGCAGCTGTTGTACCCTAAAATTTGCCCTCTCATTTCTCAAAGGATCACCCTGAACCCTCAGGTTTGCTCCCCTCCCATTTCAAGCATGGATTTAAATTTTTTCCAAGAAAGTCATTCACGAGGGTAAAATGGTCATTTGCGCATTGAAAAGTCAAACTTTGAATTTTGATCAAAATCAAGTTTCAAGATTCATATTTCATCAAGACATGTTGAGATATGAAGTTTGTTTCATCTAGAAATTCAAAAGTCAAAAGTTACTTTGGAAAAGTCAAACTTCTAAATACTTAGAATTTTTCTAAGTGTTTAAGAAATATGACAAGCTCAGAACTTCTGGCCAGATTTTCACCATGATGCAAGCTGATTCTGGAAGAACTTATGATACAATAGTTATAAATTTCAATGAGATCTAAAACATTGCAGAATAGAACTTCTCCTAGAAATGCTGGGATTTCAAGTTATAACTCCTCAAAGACACGTCCATGAAACTAAAACACTCAGCAAATTCTGGACACTTTCAAAACAGATTTTGGTCAGAACTTCTGGGCCAGTTTTCACAAAGGTTCAGTCAGAGTTTGCAAGGGTAATTTAAAGAAGGTTACAAAGCATGCTGCAAGCTCCCTGGAAAGTCTGAGAGATCCTTCATAACATACTGGAGCAAGGAGATACAAATATCAGAAGTTGGATGTTTATTCTAAGTCACGCTGAAGTTAAACTTCTGATCTAGAACTAAGAAATGATGCAGAATATCATGTTGCAGGATTTTTGGTTTGATCAATCTCATCATCATTTAATGCTCACAACCACTTTTGTGTCTTTGTTCAAAGGATTTCTCCACGTGTGGCATAGAAGTACCTTTACTGTCTTGGAAAAGAAAACTCTTGTACAAAAGTGTGTTGGGCCCATGCATTGCTTTTGCTTTTAAAGTTACCTTTCCTTAATTACTGCTTACAATTCCAACTTAGGCACTGCTAAGGCTACTAACCACCATACTTGCTTCAACAACAAGGCATCACCCTAGCATGTGATGGTTTCACTCTCCAAACTATAAGATCTTTGCCTATAAATTGAAAGCCATTTGCAACTATAAAAGGGTCGGAAATTTGAGAAAGAAAAGCCCTAAACCCCTGCTAAAATTCCAAGAGTCCAAAAACTGCAAACACAAAATATAAAACCTGTTAGCTTTTGATTCTTGCATTCAAATTCCATTTTTCCTCAAGTGTTTCTCGACCAAAACCACCCATACAGTTTTTAATATACATTCAAAAGCCATCCTAACTTCTGTAGTCAAACTGTGAAACACTAACCATCAATATCCACCTCAAAGAAGTCAGAACTTTGCTCCTTGGCTGTTCCAGAATTTTCTAATCACTCACAACCCAAGTTGAAAGTTTCCAGCCTGCTGAACACGAGAGAAAGTTGTTCAGAACATCACAAGCGGTCAGAGCCAGACTCCAGCTCAAAGAACATTTTCCAGCTGCAAGGTAAACTTCTGCTGACTCTCATCATATTACTTAGGCATTGTCAGGAAACTTTATTCAAAAATACAATGTAGACATCCTGATTCTGATGTTGTACACATTCTGAGGTTTCATATATTTTCCTTCCTAAGTAGAGAGAATTTTAGTTCAGAACTTCTTGAAGAAATTAGAACTCATAATTAGGATTAGCAAATTCATGCTTTGCTTCTAATTTATAGTTCTGATATCTCTTGTTTCTGAAACATTATGAAACCTTCCATAACTGTTATATGTGTGTTGTACCCCAAAATTTTCCCTCCCATATTCTTCAAAGAATTGCCAAGCCAAACTTCAAAATTCCCCAAGGGTTGCACAGTTAAAGAGCCTCCTAAGCAGTCAAAATTAGGGTTTTGGTCCTGATCAAGAAAATGAAGTTTCCAAAGGTCCAATAAAGTCTCACATGCCTACAAATATGGTCAAGCATCCTCATATCAAGTTTCAAGACTTTCAGCACAAAATTGCACAGTCAGAAACCCTAATTGCACTACAGTCAACTGTAGGGGCAAAATGGTCATTTGGCAGTCAAAAGTTCAAATTTTTGGTCAACATCTCATTTTGAAGCCACAAACATCATTTGATCAATGCTTGATCATGATTCTCAAAGCTTGGCTCAAAAATCATCAAGATGCAAAAGTTTCCTTATTTGGACAGTTGAAAAAGTCAACTGTAAATTGACCAGGGCATAACTTTCACATGGATTATCAGAAAAATTCCATCCAAATCTCATTTTGAAGAGAAAGACATTTCCTACAACTCCTCTTCACACTCCAAGTCCAAGAAATGCTCTCACAAAAAGTTATCAATTTCAACATTATAGGTCATTTTCAAAAGTCAACAAAAAGGGACTTTAAGTCAAAGACCATAACTTGAGATTGGTAAATCAAAATGACATGGGACCAGAGGCATTGGTTATAGGACTCAAAGACCTTTCCAAAATGTCCAAGAACATGAGCAAAGCTTAAAAATTGAGCAAGTTATGCCTTGTGGAAGTTGGGAAATTTTTGGATATTTTGAAAAGTCAACATTGATTCAAATGACCTAAAATTGCTAATGGGCCTATTTTTCTTCCACAATTCATCATCCAAGGCATGTGAACGACCACTTGGCCCAAAGGGAAGTTTTTATTCATTTTTTATTTATTTACTTGGATTTTTATTATTAATAATTCATTTAAATTAATTAAATACATGGAAAAATACTAAACCTACTATTTCAAATCTTTTTGTGCATATAATATCTTCAAAAATTCGTGCATGATCAGATATGGAAGTATTGGAATTGATTGGATATGATTTGTACAAAAAGTGCATGAAAAAGATTGAAAAACTAATGCTTGAAAATCAAATATTGCATAATCAATTCTTGGATTTTTTTTGATCAGATTTTTGACCTAATTCATTCATACTTATACAAAGAAGCAAGACCTCATGCTCATTGACAAAAAGCTGCGCAAAAACCCCATTATCAAACTCAAGCTTTTTTGCAAAAAATTCCAATTCTGAAAACCTAGCTCTAGGGCAATTCAAGGCGAGATTTTTATCCCATCACCTTCCTGAAGCTTCAAGGAAGGATTTCCAATCGAAATCGAGCATTCTAACGCCTTAAATTGGTAACACGAGTGCAACCTGTACAGAGAAAATTTCATCTTCTTGCATCTCAATTCATGCGCATTTAGCACTTTTTAATGTTTGATTCATATTCCTTGTTAAATTCTAATGCTAACCAAACAGTTTAATTTTGTTTTTGTGCATCGTATGAAGATTTGCCATGGATGAGTATTAGGGTTTTGCAAGCTCTAATTTGGGCGTTTCTTAATATGGAGAAATTAGGACACATGAATAGCACCATTAAAACAAGCATGCTTGGACGAAGAGAAATAAACCAGTGCGCCTAATTTATGAAGCCCCAAGGGCTATTCGCTATTTTCTAATATAGCGTCTATAGCAACGTTTGAAAACCGTTGCCAATGTTTTGTATATTTTCAGGAAAACAAAAACCATGAGGAAGACGATGAAGTGGCATAAGCTGAATGGCTGGTTCAAAATTTCGCGCTCAAACCCACTAACGCTTTTGTTTTATTTGATATTATTTGTTTGTTGTATTACATACAAAGCGCGTTTGATGGCTCAGTGGTGAAGCGTGGCACTGGTAACCCGTAGGACCTGGGTTCGATCCCAGGTCCTCACCCCTTTCCATATATTTTTGCAATTAATGTTCATATGCAGTTTCCATGCTGAAGACCATCATACGTCTCTCCATCAAGCCATCCACTTGGTCAATATCAGTCATCCAAGGGTTCAGATCTAAAGGACATGGTAGGTCCTAGTCAAAGATGCCACATGGTGCCTGGAAAAGTCAACCAGGCCTGAAAGTCATTGGGCCAAATTGCTAAAGACTAACCTCACAATTAGGGGCAGACCCCCTAGGTTTGTCATTTATTTTTATATTCTTTCTTTTTTTTATTATTTCTATTTTCTTTTAATTATTGTTTTTAATTAATTTATTATTTTAAAAAAAAAACGCAAAATACCATAAAAAAATCAGAAAAGCTAAAAAATGATAAATATTTTTATTTTAGTATTTTCATAAATAAATTACATTAATTCATTTAGTTATTAAATTAGGGTTAATTATAATATTTTCATAATAAAAATCTAAAATTAGTAGAATTAGGTTTTAAGTAATTTTTTATCTTTTTTTATTATTTTCTTTCATAATAATCAAATATTAAATATTTATTTTTTGTAATTAAATTGCATGTAAATAATTAGGTTTAATTTTAGGTTAAAATTCAATCTTTTCATAATAAATTAAAAACAAATAGAATTAGGGTTAGCATTTATTTTAATTAATTCTTTTTCCCCTTAATCATAAAATACCAAAAAATACCAAAAACAATTTCTTTTCTTTTTTAACTAATTAATTCCATCATTTAATTTAATTTTGCAAAAAGGGTCCAACGCCCTCGTTTTTTAATTCTTATTCGCATATTTATTTTATTTCGTTTAATATTTATGTATCTCTCCCGAAGCCGTGTAATTAATCTGTCGCACTTTTAATTCTTTATTTTCTTTACTTTCTTTATTTTTCTGTCAAATCGGGTTCAAGAAATTTTGGCGATGTGGACCCGCGCCGTTTGTAATAGCTTAGAATTTTTATTTCTCGCAATTTTTAACTATTAAATAAATGCATGAAAGAATGTATGGACAAAAATAAAAAACAAACGCTAGATCACCAATGACATGACAAAAGACAAAAATATCTGAAAACGATACACAAATCACACACCACCCCTAGGGTACGCCTCACTGTTGCCTTGCCTCGAAAGGTGATCGTCGAGTAGAGGATGTCTTAGTAAGTCCTCATGATCTGGGAACCTGGCATGAGGGTAGCTTCTAAGGTGTCTTCCCATTGCTCTGGTGATCACCATGTCCCGAACCTCGAATTGACCCGAACACCTCCAACGGTGGTGCTACCTACCTCTCAATGGTGGGATGGCACTACTTTAAGGACATTTACACAGACGAATTCCTTAGGGTAGGTAGACGACTCTAGATACTTGCTCTAATTTCAAAACAAATCAAAAATACTTTTCATACCGACACCTTTTCAAAAGCTTTCGAAAGCAACTTTTCAAACACTCTTGAGGACTGATACAAGAGTCGAACTGAAATTTTCAAAGAAACTTTTTAAAACCCACAGTTGAAAAGCAAACAAACCATTGTTGAAAACACAAATGAGCAAGTATCTAAGAGCCCATGGATAACCATGGATAGAAAGGGTGCTAACACCTTCCCTTTCTATAACCTACCTCCCGAACCGAGAGCAATCTCTTTAAGGAATTTTTCTGTGCTTTTGTCCTTTCCATTTGGAGAAAATAAAAGACGGTGGCGACTCTTGCTTCCGCGACATTTCGCGAACCAGCATTAAACAGTCAGTTCCAGATCCACCGATCACAATGTGCATCTTCTGTTTTGTTGAGAAATGACCAAGTTGTAGATGTTTTGACTAGCATGGAGATGGAGACTAAGTTCTGCCAGTGGTATCAGAACTTTTGAAATCTTCTTTGTTCCCAGCGGACCCAGAACTTCTGACTTTACTTATTTCTACTAATGTGATTTTTGTTTTTGCAGCAAACCAAAGTCAGAACTTCTGATCTCATTTAGGCAGCAATACGCTGATTCTATTTTCTTTTTCCTCACTATCTTTTCTATCACTTCATATTTCATTAATCAAAAAACACCAAAAAAAACATTCTTCATTTTTTTTACATGCTTTATCTTACTTTTTAAAACAAAAAGATCAAGAATATTTTCTTAAACAAAACTTATCTCTATTGTTAAACAAAACAAAGTTCAGTTTACGTTTCTTGTACATTATTATACATTCAATATGGTTGTAATAGTAACTTAGGACTTGATTTAATTTGCAATCCCTATTTGTGAATTTGTACACCCCATCCACCTAATGTTTGTAATGGCGTAAGACTTTACTTTTCCGCGTTTTTATTGCTTTCATGTATTGTTAGTAATTAGGGCGTGCATGATGAGATAAAAACAAAAAATAGACAACCCATATTCAAGACAAAAACAAAGCATGAAAACAACACATTTTCACACAAGCACCCCTAGGGTTATTCCACTTGGTTGCCTTATACAAAATGGCCATATTATGCATGTGAGGTATCTTAGTAAAAAAACAAGCAAATACAATATCATAGTCCCTCGATGACTCTCTCTAAGTTACCTTACAAATGATCTTAGTCCCTCAAAAACAATGCTAAGATACCTTGCAACATTGCTAATCATGGTTATACGATGACCCGCGCCAGTCCCGTTTGCATCCAAAGATAGGGTTGCTTACCAAATCAATGGTAAGACAACAATGTCAAAGGAAAAGAAAATGAACAAGAAAGACATTTGAGTAGGTAGATTTCTCCTAATTACTTGCTCCATTTAAAAACAAACATCCTTGCTATTTTCAAAAATAATCACCTACACTTTCAAAAACACCTTTCAAACTTGAAAACATTTTCAAAAGATCAACACTTTGTATACATTCTTACGAACGAGAATCATTACAAAGTTTTCCTAAACGATGGCGCCTTTTCAAAATACTTTCAAAAAAACCACATAAAGCATAATTTCAAACAAAAGCAAGTGATCTAGCAAGTAACTAAGAGCCCATGGAAAACCATGGATGAAAAGGGTGTTAATACTTTCCCTTTTCATAATATACCCCCCGAACTCAAGAAACAATCTCAAAGGTCTTTCCTGTGCTTTTTCACCTTTCCTTTTGGATAAAATAAAAGTCGGTGGCGCCTCTTGCTATCTGCAACATTTGCGATCAAACATAAAAAACAAAAAACAGTTCTCCCACCGTATCACAGAAGGATTTAAAGAATACACACAAAAGTGGAGATACCTTTCCAGTAGGGTTAAACCACATTTGACTGATAGGGAGCATATTGACATGTTTATGGGAACTTTATCTGGTCCATTCTTTAACTTGTTGGTTGGTTGTTCTTCTTCCGGTTTCATCGAGCTAATCTTAACTGGTGAAAGAGTTGAAAGCGGCATCAAAAGTGGAAAGATTCCCATGGCGTCTGCCTCCACTTCAAATCTTGTAAAGAAAACTTTTGCTACAAAGAAAGAAATCAATAATGTGTATGGGGAAAGGGCTCATACCAAGAAGGATGACCGCAAGTCTGTTAATGTTGTTCGAATCTCCAATCCAACTTCTGCTTAAAGACCATCTGCTAATCATCAATGTTTTGAAACTCCGAGAAGATAATTCACGAGGTTAGGCATGTCGCTATCCCAAGCCTTACAACACTTGCTAAAGGCTAATTTAGTGACATTGTGCGATCTTCTGACCAATCCAGATACCTCTTCACCAAATTACAAACCGAACGCCAAATATGCATATCATTCAAGTAGTCCCGAGCATGAGACTGACCAATGATGGGCCCTAAAGAATAAAATTCAGGACTTGATTGATAACAAGACTATTGAATTTGATCTTCCTCCAACCCCGAATGTAATCATCGAACCTACGCCAAATCATGGCAAGGGTGTCAATGAAGTCAACGCTACAGGTGATTCTGATGATGAAGTTGCATTTGAAGATTGAGTGTATCCTACTACAATGAAACTCAAGAATTGGCATGCAAAGGACTTCATGCCCATGTCCTTCATTGAGGAGTAATCACTTGTTTTTTTCTTCCTTTTAATTCAAGAACATTTTTTCTGTAATATTTAACAATGACTTTTAAGCCATGTGCCTGGCCCGGGGCACTTTGGCCCATTTGTCAAGGGTTTTATTTATGTCCATCTTATCATATGATCATTCAATACAAATCATTGGACTCTTTTGCATTCAAATATCTGTGCTCATTGTCTTTCTTTTTCTTCAAGTACATTTTTCAAAATAATCCATGTATCTTACATGCACACACACATTCTCTTCCAGGTCCTCATCCACTCTGGATCTTATTGCCAATGACTCTACTATTACCGACTATGACTTCGAATGTCCAATTAACCAAGCCGAAGACGAAGGCGAGGAAGATTGTGAAATACCAGTAGAACTAGCCAGACTTCTATTACAAGAGTAAAAAGCTATTCAGCCAAAGAGTTAGTTGAAGTCATCAATCTGGGTACCGAGATAGACAAGAGAGAGGTTAAGATCGGTGCTAACTTAGAAGGCAGTGTCAAGAGCAGGTTGGTTCAAATGTTATATGACTATGTGGAAGTGTTTGCTTGGTCGTATGAAGATATGTAAGGGTTGGATACCGACATTGTAGTTCATCGTCTGCCGAAAAAAGAAGATTGTCCTCCTGTCAAACAAAAGGTTCGTCGCATGAGGCTTGACGTGTCTGAAAAGATAAAAGCTGAAGTGATGAAACAATTTGATGCAGGATTCCTAGTTGTGACATCTTATCCCCAATGGGTTGCAAATGTGGTGCTAGTGCCAAAGAAAGATGGAAAAGTTCGCATGTGCATAGACTATAGGGATCTGAATAGGGCAAGCCCCAAGGATGATTTCCCTCTACCATACATTGACGTCTTAGACGATAATACGGCTCAACATAAAGTCTTCTCTTTCATGGATGGCTTCTCAGGCTATAATAAAATTAGGATGGCTCCCGAAGACATGGAGAAGACTACTTTCGTTACACAATGGGGCACCTTTTCTTACAAGGTCATGTCGTTCGGGTTGAAGAATGCAGGGGAAACATATCAAAGGGCTATGATAGCTTTGTTTCATGACATGATTCATCATTAAATAGAGGTATATGTGGATGATATGATTTCTAGGTCACAAACTGAGGAAGAACATCTCGATCACCTGTACAAGCTATTCGAAAGGTTGAAAAAGTACAAATTAAGGTTAAACCCTAACAAGTGCACATTAGGATTACGATCTGGAAAGCTTCTAGGTTTTGTTGTCAGTAGTAAAGGCATCGAAATCGATCCTGCCAAGGTAAAGGCCATCCAAGAAATTCTAGTCCCCCACTCTAAAAAGGAAGTTAGAGGATTCTTGGGTCGTCTCAATTACATCTCCCACTTCATATCTCACTTGATTGCTACTTGTGAGCCAATCTTCAAGCTCTTGAAGAAAGATCAAATAGTCAGATGGAATGATGAATGCCAAACTGCCTTCAAAAAAATCAAAGAATATCTGCAAGAACCTCCTATTCTCATGCCTCCAGTTGAAAGAAGACCCTTGATCATGTACTTGACAGTATTAGAGAATTCTATAGGGTGTGTTTTGGGCCAATATGAAGAGTCTGGCCGAAAAGAGCGTGCTATTTATTACCCGAGAAAAAAGTTAATGATTGTGAAACCAGATATTCACTGCTCGAGAAAACTTGTTGCGTTCTGGCGTGGGTTGCTCGCCGGCTAAGATAATATATGTTGACTTATACCACTCTGTTGATTTCTAAGATGGACCCAATCAAGTACATCTTCGAGAAACCTGCTCTTTTCGGACGGATAGCTAGGTGGCAAATGATTTTGACTGAGTACGACATTCAATACACGACGTAAAAGGCCATCAAAGGAAGTGTATTTGCATATCATTTGGCCCACCAAGCTGTCGATGATTATCAGTCTATGAACTTTGACTTCTCGGATGACAACATCATGCTAATAACCGACTGTGCGAAACCTGGACCGTATGACGGACCTGAACAAGGATCTCGATGGACTATGGTCTTCGATGGGGCTTCCAACACCTTGGGTAACGGAATTGGTGATGTGATCATCTCCCCTGAAGGTTGCCACACTCCTTTCACTTCCAGATTATGCTTCGATTGTACGAACAATATGGCTGAGTATGAAGCGTGCATTTTGGGTCTGAAAGCTACCATTGATTTGAGGATCAAGCATTTGAATGTGTTTGGGGATTCCGCTCTAGTGATCAGCCAAGTAAAAGAAGATTGGGACACTAAGCGCCATAATCTCATCCCTTACAAGGAAATTGTGCTATCTCTGATTCTTTACTTCGAAGAGATCACCTTTGAACACTTCCCTAGGGAAGAAAATCAGTTAGCCGATGCCTTAGCCACCATGTCTTCTATGTTCAAGGTCAGATGGGACAACGAAGCTCATATGATTACCATTGAGAGATTTGACGAACATGCACATTGCTGTGAACTTGACACTGATACAAAAAAGCCATGGTACCATGAGGTGAAGAGATACCTTGAAGCACAAGAGTATCCCAAAGGAGCATCCATCGATGACAAAAAGTTCTTACGAAGATTTTCAGCCAAATTCTTCCTAAGTAACAGAATATTGTACAAGCGCAACCATGATTCTACTCTACTCCGATGTGTGGAAAAGAAGGAGGCAGCGGAAATTATGGAAGACATGCACGATGATCTCTTTGGGACTCACTCAAGCGGACATACAATGGCCAAGAAGATCTTGAGAGCTGGTTACTATTGGTCAACGATGGAGACTGATTTCCATCAACACTCAAGAACTTGTCACAAATGCCAAATCTATGCTGACAAGGTCCATGTGCCTCCTATCCCTCTAAACGTCATGGACCTCTCCATGGCCATTTGCAATGTGGGGCATTGACCTTATTGGAGAAATCAAGCCCACTGCTTCTAATGGACACCGCTTCATTCTTGTCACTATCGATTATTTCAGCAAATGGGTCGAAGTCACTTCATTTGCCTCTGTTACAAAGAGCGTGGTATCCAGATTCATCAAACATAACCTTATCTTCCGCTATGGTATTCCTGAAAGGATCATCACCGATAATGGGACTAACCTCAACAATGCTATGATTACCGAACTTTGCACTCAGTTCAAAATCAAGCATCACAATTCTTCTCCTTATAGACCTAAAATGAATGGCGCAATCGAAGCGGCCAACAAAAACATTAAGAAGATTATGCAGAAGATGGTAGTAACATACAAGGATTGGCATGAGATGTTACCGTTTTCTCTTCACGGCTACCGCACTTCAGCTAGAACATCAATTGGGGCAACTCCTTTTTCTTTGGTCTATGGCATGGAAGTTGTTCTACCAGTGGAGGTTCAGATTCCCTCACTGAGGATTATGAATGAGGCAGGCTTAAGTGAAGACGAGTGGATTCAGACAAGATTAGATCAGTTGAACTTGATTGATGAGAAGCGATTGGTTGTTGTTTGTCATGGTCAGACGTACCAAAAACGTATGATCAAGGCTTTCAACAAAAATATCAAGCCTCGAGTATATCAAGTTGGTGACTTGGTGATAAAGCACATCATTTTGCCGCAAGGCGACCCCGGGGGCAAGTGGACTCCCACCTACGAAGGGCCATTTGTTGTCAAGAGAGTGTTCTCTGGAGGTGCCATGATGCTAACTACCATGGATGGTGAAGACTTCCCACATCCTATGAATGCGGACATAGTTAAAAAATACTACGCATAAGAAACCCGCTAGGTTGGCACACTTAGGTAAAATAAGGGCATCCTGGCAAACCAAAAGGTTTGAGCAAAAATTAGGGATATATGCAAAATATTATACACTCGGCAAGTTTAAAACCCAAAAGGGCGACTTGGGCAAAAATGGGTATCCTGGTGGGCTGAAAATCCAAAAGGGCTACTTGGGCAAAAATGGGTATCCTGGTGGGCTGAAAACCCAAAAGGGCGGTCCAGGAAAAAGTTAAGGATTGAAAGCGTATGAATATGTCCCATGGAATCACCACAGTCGACTTTATTACTAAGGTCCTAGATCAAACGGTCCAAGAGAAATCCAATCAACTTTTATCAACGGTAATGGACATTCGAAGACATTGGGGCAATAGTAGAGTTGGAATGCAATGAGATCATTTCCACATGGCTATTTTTTTGTTTTCAATCTTTGTTTTCCTTTCGATAATTTCCTCTTACTAGGATCTCCGTCTCTTTGTACAAAAAATGCCTATTAATGGGAAAAATATCAATACAAATATACTTTAAAGTGCAAACTTTCTGTTTTTGTTTTGAGTGCAAAGTTGTCCAATGACTAAAATTGAACGAACATATGCATCTGAACATAATTAAAACTATTTGACACTTGTGTCCTGCTATGCAGCATCAAACATCTCTTTAAAATATATGGAATATCCCCACAGAGTTATTTCAATAGCATTATCCCCGCAAGGACGGCTACAATAAACCACTCCTCAACAAAGTTACCCACAAAGTCTCTTTGCACAGGTTAATCTCCAACCAGAGTCTCAATCTCTTGGCAGCTCTCTCCCCATCTAAGTTGATCCTAAAAGAAGAAGCCTTGAGGATCTCTTCCTAAAAAAGCTCACCTCGTCAGCAGTTCATCAAATATTCATCAACAGGGTTTATTTCCCTAACAAACAACATACAACATACAACAATCAATGAACAGTAAAATTCCCTCGGCATAGTCTATCTTCCCCAGCTGAGTTTGTCTTCCCCGACTGAGTCTACACTCTCCAGCTTGAGTTTGCATTTCAGACTATTACAAATCATAGGGCCACAATCCCTAATATCCAGTAAAGTCGCCAACAAAACCTTTACTGTCTCCACAAGATACTATGAAGACTGGACCCGACCAGATATTAGTACAACTTTCAAGCTACTATGAAGTCTGGACCCGACCAGATAATAGTCAATTCTCAAGATACTATGAAACCTGGACCCGACTAGATGATAGTTTAACTCTCCGAGATATAAAAGAACCTGGACTCAACCAGACCAGGGTTTAACTTCTTTTCCCCAGTAGAGTTTGCCTCTACCCCAACAAGTTACTGTGAAGCCTGGATTCGACCATATATCATTTTTCAACTTCATCTTTTCAAGTAAGTTATTGTGAAGCCTGGATCCGACCAGATAGAAATTCCCCTCAGAAATTTGTTGTGAAACCTGGAACCCGACCAGATAACAACTAAGTTCCAAACGAGTTACTATAAAGCCTGGACCCGACAAGATATCAGTTCAACTCTTTTTCTTCAGACAAGTTTATTGTAAAGCCTGTACCCGACCAGATAGCAATTAACTTCATCCACTTTAAAATTTGTGAAGCCTGGATCTGACCAGATATCAGTTCAACTTCGTCTATTCAAGCAAGTTATTGTGAAGCCTGGAGTCCGACCAGATAACAATTAGCTACAATCCTCAGTAAGACACTATGAAGCCTGGACTCAACCAGATAATAGTATAACTTTTCAAAAACTATGAAGCCTGGACCCGACCATATAGTAGTTACCATTTCGAGAAATCTGTGAAGCCTAGATCCGACCAGATAACAGTTCAATTTCAAGAAATTTTTTGCGAAGCCTGGAATCCGACCAGTTAACAGTTAATTTATCCTTCCCCGGTAAGTAACCGTGAAGCCTGGATTCGACCAGATAGCAGTTGACTTCCTCATCCTTAGCAAGTTGTGAAGCCTGGATCCGACCAGATAACAGCTAGCATTCAAGAGATAATCCCCGGTAGAAGCATTCTGTCAACAAAGTTGGAAGATGTGTATATTCTTCATCCCCAACAGCAATCTGAGATTCAGTTTCCCAGAATTCCTCAACAATAGTCAGGGATTTATTTTCCCGAACAAATATGCATCCCACATTCATACATCATAGCATATACATGTAAAATTCATTTAGCACAATTTCAATCATCTTGTGAACATCATGCATGCATCTGCATTTTACTAACCCTTTTTCCCATAGGTTAAACATCAGGTTTTAGTATAAATAGACCCAAGATTTATGCTGATACTTCTTCCAAGTATTTACTATCCTTCCTCCAAATGGCATCTATAAGCCCATTCCCAATCCATCTTCGAGTGAAAATTTCTGGGCACTCTAGTGTTCAATCATCTTCCACCTTCAAGTCACGAATGGCGGATCCGCCAATCTAACTCTTAAGGTTTAAGAAGATTGAATAGGGGCAGTTGTTTTACCCCAAAATTTGCCCTCTCATTTCTCAAGTAATCTCTCACAAGATCTCCATTGATTCAAGATTGCATAAGGTTTGATCAGCTCAAGACACCTCCTCAAGCACTGATAACTGAAAATTGGGGTTTGAGTTTGCACAAGGACAATTGGACTTTTATGACTTTCATGGATCATTTTGAACCCTCAATATTGCTCATGTCAAGTTTTAAGTCTTGGATCGCATTTTTGCTCAGTCAATTGATCAGATGACCTAAAAATCAACTGTATTGGAGAAAAGGTCAAATGTGGTCAATTTACAGTCAAACTTCATAATTTTTTATCCATATCAACAACATGAACTCATATATGTCATTTTATCAAGTTTGGATCACAATTCCTCAAGAAAGTTGATCAGAACATCAAAAGGGCAAAATGGTCAAAATTAGGGTTTTGATTGAGAAGGTGCAATTTCTGATTTTTGACCTAGAAAATGACTTGTTGGTTCAAGGCATGATCTCAAGGATTCAAATGAATAATTTTTAAATAATGGCATGGCTCAAAATATTTCTCAAGATCAATTGATTGATAGTTGAATTTCAGTCAACTGATGAAAAGTCAATTGTACACTAAAAAGTCAAACTTTGACTTTTTGGTCAAAATCAAATTTCAAAGATTACAATTCATCAAGACATGTAAAAATATGAAACTTGTTCATCAAGAAATCAAAAAGTCAAGATTTCATTTTGGAAAGTCAAAATTTCTAAACTTAGAAATTTTTCTAAGTGTTGCAAATTCATGTTTTTTCCGTAACTTTATGCCAAATTTACACCATGATGCAAGATGATTCAAAGGAAACTTTCAACGTGAAAGTTGCAGATCTCAATAAGATCTAAAACATTGTAGAACATAAATTTTTCTAGAAATGCTTGGATTTTTAGTTATGATTTTGTAAAGACATGGTCATGAAACATAAAACTTAGTGAAATTTTGCCCTAGTTTAGGCAAGATTTTGACCTAACTTCATGGCAATTTTTCACATAGTTCCAAGATGAATCTTCAAAAATGTCTAACATAGAGGTTGTAGAGGATTTTACAATCTTTCCTAAATATCCAAGAACTCATTAAGATCATAATTGATCAAGGAGAATCGAAGGCAAGAAGTTAGGGTTTCATTCTTGAATTACAAGCCATTTCTTGATGAACACATAATCCATTCTCAATGTTAGGTTGCATAATCTTGCTTTGAAGGCCTTCTAACTTGTGCATCTATCCATCATTAATGGATTGCACAAACTTTTGAGCTATAATCCAAGTGGTTTAAGCATTATCCAATTTAAATTTCCATTTTGGGAAGAAAGTTAACAATGCCATTCTTGAAAAGAAAGCTTTATGCACAAAATCAATTCTTGAGCCTCTCACTTGTTCCCTCTTATCACACTCCATCTACAAAGTCAGAAGCAAGTTTGTTTAAAGCATAACCACTCTACAATAGAAAGTACAAAGGCATTGAAACTTGATTTCTCAAGAAAATCACATGTTGAGCTTAAACATGTGATTTTGAATTTTGATCAACTACAAGCCTCCAAACTTGTTGCTTATAAATAGAGGTCATATTTGCAAGTTAACACACGAGCTTAAGCACCCTGAAACTCGCCCAAAATCCCTCAAACCAAAACTTGCATCAAAACTCCATTGTTGTGCATATTCTGACTTTGAAACCTAAACTCACATTTCCCTCGTGCGTTTTCATTCCTAATCATTCACAAAGCTCCTATACATAAAATATAATCCATCCCTAACCCTGTTTCATAATTGTAACTCCATCTTCATCATCTTCCAAACTCAAAAATAGAGCACTGCAAGTTGACTTCTCCAGGCCATCCCAGCCATCGATTGCTCAAGCTAATCATTGCATTAGCTTCCTGGGGACTTGAGGAAGCTAACCTGATCATTACAGCACCTTGAATCAAGCTCATTTGCATTTCATGATTTCCAATTTTGAGGTATCATTTCTGAACTTCTAACTTTTCATTTAGGCATTGTTAAGCTTGCATTTGTGAAGATAAAATGTAGACATCATTGCCCTGAAACTGTACATGTCCATAGATTTCATTTATATTGCTTGAGCAATGAGAATTTTAAGTTTGAACTTTCTGAAAAAGTTAGGTCAGAATTTGGTACCATTCAAAATTCATGCTTATCTTTGATTTTATAATTTTAGTAATTTACATTTCTGGAATCATTGTGAAATTTGGAACAAATTTGATGTTTACATTTTTGCAAATGGATGAGAAATGATGAAGTTGTATATGTCCAGGCTGGAGGTTGAAGTTGAAGTCATTTTCAGGACTTGACTTGTGTTATGTATTTGTTGTTTTGTTTAAGTTAACGGATGTATAACCACCCCAGTGGTAAGGCAGTGCACGTTTCATGCTCAGGGCGTGGGTTCAAGCCCCAGCGCTGCCACTTTTCTTATTTTTCACATGTTTCTCTCTTTTTTTTTTGTTTCAAACAGCTAGCGTTGGGCCTCCAATGTTGGGCCTTCCATTTTTTGCTGACTCCTAACTCCCCCTGCCTACTTTCACACACCTGACCCAACTTTTTTTTATTTCATTTTTATTTATTTTACTTTTCTTATTTTCTTTTATTTCATTTTTATTTATTATTTTTTTATTACTATTATTATTATTATTAATAAAAAATCCAAAATATTTTTATTTATTATTTTCACATTTATGTGTTTATTTTCTTTATAAATCAAAAAGAACAAAAATATTATCTTAACAAATTAATTTATTTTTCTTAAATAATTAATATTTAGATTTAGGTTTAATTATTATTGTTTTTCTCTCTTTTATTTAGAATTTAGGTTTCCTTTAATTAATTAATTTTCATATTTATTTTATTAAACTTAAAAACCTTTTCATAAAAAACTCTAAAAAATGTTTCAAACTTAATTTCTTTTCTTAATTAATTTAAGATTAATTTTATTTAATTTTAATTAATAATTTTCTTAATTAGGTCAAAACTAAACCCTTCATCAAAAAGTCAAACAAAAAATCATTCCTTTTCCATTTAATTTCTTGTACATTATATTTTCAATTCTTGTACATTATTCAATATGGTTGTAATAGATAATTAGGTTTTATTTTCTTGCAATCCCCATTTATAAATTTGTATACCCCCTCCCCTAATGATGTAATAGCGTAGTAATTTTTACTTTTCGTAATTTATCGCTTTAATATAAATGTTAGTAATTAGGGTTTGTATGGAAAGACTAAAATCAACAATTAGTAAACCCTAATTCAAGATAAATAATGCATGTAAATCAAACAGACTTGCACACTTGCATCCTTAGGATAATTCCACTTTGTTTCCTTATAAAAATGGTCATGTTATGCATGTGGGATGTCTTAGTAAAAACAAATCAAAAATACAAGATCATAGTCCCTCGATGACGCTATAAATGTTTCCTTTCAAAAATGATCTTAGTCCCTCAAAGAGAAATGCTAAGACATCCTACAACATTGCTATCATGACTATACGATGACCCACGACGTCCCTTTACATCCAAATATAAGGCTTCTTACCAAATCAATGGTAGCAATATCAAAGGAAGGAAGAAATGAATAAAGACTTTTGAGTAGGTAGATTGCTCCTAGTTGCTTGCTCACTTTCAATTCAAACATCCTTGCTTATTTTCAAAACAAACACCAAACACTTTCAAAAACACTTTCAAAAACATTTTCCAAACATGAAATATTTTCAAAAGCTCAACACTTTGTATACGTTTTTACGAACGAGAACTATTACAAAGTTTGCCTAAACGAAGGCGCCTTTTCAAAATACTTTCAAAAACCACACAAAGCATATTTTCAAACAAAATAAAGTTATCTAGCAAGCAACTAAGAGCCTATAGATAACTATGGATGAAAAGGTTGCTAATACCTTCCCTTTTCATAATCTATCCCCCGAACTCAAGAAATAATCTCAAAGGTCTTTCCTGTTCTTTTCAGCCTTTCCTTTTGGATAAAAGAAAAGTCGATGGCGACTCTTGCTAACCACAACATTTGCGATAAAATGCAAAACATCCCAAGTCAGCTCCCCCACAATATCACAGTGATGTTCTGATCGCAGAAGACCAGAATGAGATTCGAAGGGTGAGGCTATGATTGAAGCGTAGAACGTAGCCTCCATATACTGAAGAGTCATGTTCTTATTGAAGAACACAGTTTCCATATTTTCTGATTGAAGAGCCATGTTTTGAACCGTCTTTGCAAATTCTGATTGTGCTTGCGTAAAATCTGGCCCAGATGTTCGGAAATTGTCATATTTTCTCAATACTTAAAATTTATTCCAAGTGTTCAGAAATTTTAGTTTTTCAAAGTAATTTCTGATTTTTTTGATTTCTTGATGAACCAATTTTATATCTTGATGAAATATGATTGTTGAAACTTGATTTTTTGATCCAAAAGTCAAAGTTTGACTTTTCAGGATGCTTTTGACCATTTTGCCCTTGTGAATGACTTTCTTGGAAAATTTTAATCCAAGACTTGAAACTTGATAGAAGGAAACCTGAGGGTCCAGGGTAATCCTTTGAGAAATGAGAGGGCAAATTTTGGGGTACACCAAACTGGAAGAAGTAAATCTAACCAGAAGAGGTCTTTGATTGCTGATTGTTTTCCTGTAAGGAAAAGAATTAGTTGCATGCATATGTATGCAGGGTGTAATGATGTTCTCAAAATAAATGAGACTATGATATATGCATTTGTCATGTATGCTATGATGTATGAAAGTGAAATGTTATTGCAACGTATCCTTGTCTGGAAAATAAATCCTTAACAAGTGTTGGGGAGCCTTGGAAAGTTTAAATCCTAGATGGTTGTTAAGGATGAAGAATATGTGCATATTCAAGTTTTGCTTAGAATTCTTCCACTGGGAATTCCTGTTTTGTTGAGGAGAACTCCTCTTGGGAACATTGACTTTGGCTTGAGAATAACTCTATGGAGAGTGTTGATTTCTGCTTGGGAACTAGAATTCATGAGTTTTAGTTGTCCATTGCTCTATCGGGGGGCTATCTCTTGATTGGAGAGGAAGAAAGTTTAGATGTTACCTGGTCGGATTCCAGGCTTCATAATAACTTACTGGAGATAAAGAAGTTAATTGTTATCTGGTCGCAATCTAGGCTTTGCAACAACTTACTGGGGATAATGGCAAACTCTATTAGGGAAGAGGAGTTTCATTAGTGATTTGAAGAAGTTAAACTATTATCTGGTCGGGCCCAGGTTTCGTAGTAACTCGAATGGTTATCTGTTCGGGTCCAGGTTTCAGCAACTCGAAATGTTATCTAGTCAGATTCCAGGCTTCAGCAACTTAAACTTGAGTTTAACTATTATTTGGTCGGGCCCGGGTTTCAGCATAAAATTGAATCAACTGTTATTTGGTCGTATTCCAGGTTTCGCAATGATTTAAAATTGACATTAACTGTTATTTGGTCGGGTCTAGGTTTCAGCAAAAAATTGAATAAACTGTTATCTGGTCAGATTCCATGTTTCGTAGTGATTTAAAATTGGGGTTAACTGTTATCTGGTCGGGTCCAGGTTTCAGCAACTCAAACTATTATCTGGTCGGGTCCAGTCTTCATAGTAACTTGTTTTTGAAAGAGATAAAGTTGAACTAGTATCTGGTCGGGTCCAAGATTCGTGTAGTAACTTGCTTTTGAAAGAGATGAAGTTGAATTAGTATCTGGTCAGGTTCAGGCTTCGTAGTAACTTGCTTTGAAAGAGATGAAGTTGAACTAGTATCTGGTCGGGTCCAGGTTTCATAGTAACTTGCTTTGAAAGAGACTAAGTTGAACTAGTATCTGGTCAGGTCCAGGCTTCATAGTAACTTTCTTTGAAAGAGATGAAGTTGAACTAGTATCTGGTCGGGTCCCGGCTTCGTATTAACTTGCTTTTGAAAGAGATGAAGTTGAACTAGTATCTGGTCGGGTCCATGTTTCATAGTAACTTGCTTTGAAAGAGATAAAGTTGAACTAGTATTTGGTCGGGTCCAGGTTTCGTAGTAACTTGCTTTGAAAGAGATGAAGTTGAACTAGTATTTGGTCGGGTTCAGTCTTCATAGTAACTTGCTTTGAAAGAGATGAAGTTGAACTAGTATCTGATCGGGTCCAGGCTTCATAGTAACTTGCTTGGAGAAATGGATTCAACTGTTATCTTGTCGGTTTCCAGGCTTCACAATAACTTTCTGGGATAGTAACGACTCCATTGTGTTGTACCCCAAATTTTGACCTAAGATACCATCTCCCATCCGCATCATTACATTGCAAGCGTTTTGATCTTTTGATTTTTAAAAATTCATAACTTTTTCAGGTCGATAGCTGTTTATTTTTGAACGCTAAATTTATTAACTGATCAAGACTTAAATGATGTTTATTAATTATTTATCATCTTAAATTTAAATAATTGGAATTTATTTTCAGTTATTATATAATTCAAAGATCTATAAATAATAAAATAAATATTCGAAAAGAGGCATATTAATCGTTCAGACAGTGTTTATTTATTATTTATTATCTTAAATTTAAATAATTGGAATTTATTTTCAGTTATTACATAATTTAAAGATTTATGAATAACATAATAAATATTTGAAAAGAAGTTCATTGATTGGTCAATAATGATTATTTAATTATTTATCATTCTAAGTTAAATAATTGAAATTCTATTTTTAATTATTATAATTTAGAAAATTATGAATAACGAATTAAATAATTGAAATTATTAATTGATCAATGATGTTTATTTATTCGTTTATTATTCTGAATTTAAGTGATTGAAATTGATTTTCAATTATTATACAATTTAAAGAATTATAAACGATAAATAAATAATTGGAAAGAAAAAAGAATTGACGGGGAAATAATAGAATTTTATTTCACTTTATTCTATTTTATTACAATTGTTATTTAAATATTGTATTATTTACAAAATATTTATAATAACAAATTACATAAAAGTTTAAAGTAAAATAGAACTATTTTTCTAAGATTCTAATTCTAAATCTTCTATCCAATGCTTTTGTCTGCTCATTTGATTTTACCTGCAAAGACAATTAAAAGAAAAAGTTAGAAGTAAACAAATAATTAAAAGCAGAAAATTATTTATTAGTGTTCATCATTAAAAGCAAACGGCTGGAATTAGTTTACCCTTTTTTGCAAATCACGGGATTTCTCCCGGTTCACAAAAAAAGGAGGAATTTTTATTTTCATAAATGAATGCACAATTTAAAAACATGCACAAATTCATTTTTTATTTTCAAAACTGCATAATTAAAATCAATTGCATTTTAAAAAAAAAGGGCCAACTGCATATGCATAATTTCTTTTGTCAAAAAAATGCATATTTCAAAAATATACACAGCATACCAAAGCCAACAGCATATGCAAGAAAGCCAACGTAAACCTATGTCATGCACATAGAAGAAGCCAAAACAAATAGGCTCCCACTGTGCCATTGCAAGTCAAAGGAAATGTGCAGTCTAAAAAACCATTTTGCAAGCAAGCATATTTCCCATTTCATCATTTTCCAGCATGTTTGCAATTTCAGAATACAGTACAGTACACACACATTTTAGTGCTTCATGGTACTTAAGAGAGAGAAGAGAGAAAGAAATATGGTTTTACAGGTTTTGGTTTAGGCAGAAGTGGATACAAAACAAACTGCAGTAACACAGTCAGTAAGAGGAAAGGAGCATAAGAAAGGAATACAAACAAACCATATGGAGCAGCATTGTGCAGAGGCCAAGGATATAGTAAAATAATTCAAAACCTGTGGCATAAAGGAGATGCCAAGTAACTGTATAAGATAACACAAGAACCCTTCAAGAAAAATAAGAGAGTCAAACCTGCCTAAGCAATCAAAAAACCATTCCTACTGTAAAAACCAGTAGAACCATCAACATAACCATTACCAAACGCCATAATCACTTTCCAAACCATCATTCCATGGCCTAAAAAACCTTCCATCTACTGTCCAAACCATTAACTTGCAGAAAAACCAGAAAAGGCAAAACAGATATGGCCTAGACCATTAACCTGCATAATTCCAAAACCCTTCCTACCAATATAAACAATAAACCTGTACCATCCTGTTCATAAAACCAGTAGAACCAAAACCAATTAAAACATCAAAAACCAATACAACATGTATCAGCATAAGCACCATAACCCTTTCTTTCAAAACCTCAACCATCACAAAAATCAAAACCACAGATCAAACATGGCCTAAACCATTCCAAAACCCTTCCTACTGCACAAAATCAGTAGAACCAAAACCAATGTCCAAACAATAACAAGCATACCATCAGGCCTCAGATTATCTCATCACTGGCCAACAAAAAGCAACGGAAAGCATCAAATACACAGAAATCAGAAAGAAGAAGAGAAAAAGCGTCAATATCATCAAGCTAGTCAAAAATCATTTTTCAACATAGCATTCAAAATGTTCAGAGCAACCCAAAGGCAACAAACATTTCAAAGAATATCAAGCATGTTCAGCATACAGTGAACGAGAAGAAGAAAGAAGTGAATATCAAAGGCTCAATTCATCACAAAAAGGGCCAAAAGGAACGAAGTAAGCGAAGAAGACAAGCAAGCGAACGGCGCCGTGGTCACAAAACCTAAATCCCTAATTCAATTATCAAAACACGTTTACCCTAAAACACAATTATGAAACAATTGGACTGAACCCCAACGCCTAGGCCCAAACGAGTTGCTTGCACCCCCTTTCCTGCCTTTTGTCTTGGGCCCCCTCAGAATCTGTTGGCCCATTTATAATTGCTCCTCTAACCTTTTTTATTACACCCTTTTTTTTATTTATTCTTTTTTTAGTTTTTTAGAACTATTATGATTTAGTTTAATTATTAACTTAATCAAAATAGAGTTTGATTTAATTAAACATTTTAATAAGGTGACTTTTTTTTCATTAAATTTTAGGTTTAATAATTTTAGTATTCTTTTTTTTATTAGATTTAAGATAATAACCCTTTTAATTTTTCTTAGCTTGGTTTAGAGTTATTTAATAATTCTTAAATAGTACCCTTTTGTTAATATTAAATTTAGAAACATATAAAAAAATAAAACTTAAAAAAACATTTTATTTCTTTTAATTAATTCACTCGTTTTAGTTAATACTAATACAAAAAAAAATATATAAAAAATAGAAACTTAAAACTTAAAAAATATTTTTGTTTTCTTTAGTTAATTCTCATTACTTTTATCCATATTAAAAAAAATGCGTAAAAAATGAAAATCATTAAAACATTTTCTTTTCATTAATCATAAAATGCACGTTCACCATTTAGTCTTTTTTATTTAATTGTTATATATCATTATCCGCATAATTTTTCTATTTAATCATTTCATATTCACATGATTATTCTGTTTACGTTTAAATCCAAGGGAAAAACGATTAAATTTGTCGGCTTCATGTCCTCAAGTCTAATTGCGCGAACATTCGCATTTCATTAAAACTTAGGATAATTTTTCCTCAAATATTCAATCTTTTCAAAACTTATACCTTCTAAGCAAAAAAAATTCGACATTAGGTCGTCGTATCTTCAAAAACCCGTCTGTACCCCTTTTTCAGCCAAAACAATTTCTTTTTTTAATCAAACGATCAATTTTAATAAAACAGATATTTCAAAAGGTTCCTATAGAGTACTATAGATACATTGGGTGCTAATACCTTCCCATTGTATAACCAACCCCCGAACCATAGATCTCTTTTCAAAAACGCCTTGTATTTTTATTACTTTTAAAAGTATTATTTACATTGCATATTTAGGGTTTTATTTCGCTCTCTTCCCTTTCCCTTGGAAATAATAAAGCGCGGTGGCGACTCTTGCTTTTGTGAGACGAATTAATCAATAATTCGATCTCTGATTTACCCCGCTACATTTTTATCGCTACAGAATTGGCGACTCTGCTGGGGAAAGATTGACCTCTTGCTGGTCCATCCCTAAGTGGGTTAAGCCTAATTTGTTTTATCTGTTTACTATTATTTGATTTGTTTGATTATGTATTCAAATTGGGGTGTTTGGGTTTTTTGCAAAGGACGAATCCTATACCCGGATTAAGTAACACTTAAGGAATAGGACGGGCGGTACAGTCATGTTAACTTTGAGGGAGTAATCCCGAAGAAGGAGGCATGAGATCCCCCACTCAATGGAAGGCCCTCTTGAACTTAATATTTGTTTACCGAGTAATCGGGAAGACATTATTATTTTCGACCTAGGAGCCCGAGAAGTTGAGGACCGTAGAACCCTAACCCATCTTGGCCTTTTTAGGTGTAGCGCGTAGACTATAACGGAGTAATTCGGAAGTAGTTGTTACGCGATGCTACGCTCGGACGAGTTTCTCTTGAGAATATTGCTAATTATTGAGTAATCAAGACGTTGGTAATATCTGAAGGAGGAATGTAGACTCTGGGAACTCTTAGAACCCTGTCTTGCAGGTGCGATTGAACCATTAGTACATACCTTGGGGTGGGCTTTACCCTCGACTCCATGCTGAACGTTGAACCTTTGAACCCCATGTTTGTGAACTTGTGACTGTTGCATTGTCATTCATTCATGCACTCATCAACATCTTTGCAAAAAAAACTTGTTTTTCAAGGAACTTCGGAATGATTTTTGAAGACATCCCAGGTTATCATGGAATTTGGAAGGAGAAACACTCGAAGCTTTAGTTTTAAGGAGCCCGAGATTGAAGAACTGAAGAGTTTGATTCCGAAGATCGAGAACCCGACGGATTTTCAGAAGAAGTATGGGTCCATTGTACCTCTCATGAAACGCAAGATGAAGGATGGCATCCTCAATACGTTGGTTCAATTCTACGATCCTTTGTACCGATGTTTCACCTTTCTGGATTACCAGTTGATGCCCACCTTAGAAGAGTATTCCTACATACTTGGTTTGCCGATCACCGACCGTGTTCCTTTTTCTGGCTTAGAAGAGGAGCCCAAATCTCACGAGATAGCGACCATCACCCACTTGAAGAAGTCAGAGATAGAGGAGAACATGACTACAAAAGGGGGAATCCGAGGCTTGTCTGCGCAGTTTTTGTTGAGGAAAGCTCGTCATTTCGCCGAGATAAAAGATATTGTTGCCTTTGAAGACGTATTTGCTTTACTCGCTTATGGTCTATTCTTGTTCCCTAACGTTGATAAGTTTGTGGATATTAACGCCATCAGAATTTTCTTGATTGGAAATCCAGTTCCTACGCTGCTCGGAGATACTTACTACTCCATCCATCTTCGAAACTCTTATCAAGGAGGGATGATTATTTGTTGTGCACCGTTGTTGTATCAGTGGTATGTTTCGCATCTACCTGGGTCTGATGTTTTCTGGGATCTCGAGAAGGAACCGTGTTGGGCGCCAAAGATTATGGCTCTCACTCATTTCGACATTGATTGGTATAATCGAGCTTACTACGACGTAAAGATCATCGATAGCTGTGGTGCTTTTCCTAACGTGCCTCTTCTCGGTACGAGAGGTGGAATTAATTGTAACCCTGTTCTCGCGCGCCGTCAGTTTGGGTACCCGATGAGAGATAAGCCAAACAACATCCATGTGAGTGGTTTCTTTCTACAGGAAGGACAAGATCATCAGGCAGCTAAGAGGGAGATCGAAGGAGCTTGGCGCCACATCCATAGGAAAGGAAGAGATATGTTAGGACATAGGGGTGCCGTTTCTTTGGAGCCTTACCTACAATGGGTCCGTGCTAGGGCTTGTGTTCTCAAGATGCCCTATAAACATGAGAAACATTTATTCCCTACCGTTGCATCATCATCTGTTGTTATCCCTATCGCGAATATAGGAGAATACCAAGGAAATCTGGCTAGGATGAAGTCCGAGAGGGATGCTTGGAAAGAAAAGTACCATATGTCTGAATATGAGAATCGAGTCCTGACTCGACAGCTAAAGGAAAAGGAGGAGTTACTCTTTATTCAAGACGGATGGTTCATTGATCACGATGAGAAGCTTCGTCAAAAGGATGCTTTACTGAAGAAGTATGCTAGTGAAAGAAAGAGAAAGAAGGAAGGTTCGGTAAGCGTGGCCCTCGTTCCTAACCCACAGACGGAAATCATTGATCGACTGGTAGCTGAGAAGAAAGAGATGGAAGACTTTTATGAAGAGAAGATCAAGAAGCTCCGGTTACAGTTGGTGTTTGGTCCCTCATCTGATGTTTCAGAGTGATCTTTAGCTTTATTTTATTAATGTCATTTTGTAAAACTTTGTAAAAGGGCTCCATGTTCCGAAGTTGTAATTTATTGCTTTATTATGGACTTCATGTTCCAAAGTTGTAATTTATTGCTTTATTAAGGGTTTTAATGCTCCACAGTTGTAATTTATCGCTTTGTTATGGATTTCATGTTTCGAAGATGTAATTTACTGCTTTTATTATTGGGTTGTTATCCCAAAGTTGTAATTTACTGTTTTGTTATTCCAAAGTTGTAATTTGTAATTTACTGTTTTTGATTAATGGATTGAGTTTTTGTTGTTCCAAATTCCTTTACCATTGATGTATGCAAAATTATCGAAGTTCCTTGAAAAACTTTTTGAATCATCATTTGCATCGCACATCATGCATCATTCAACATTCCACTTCACATGTTTCTAGAGTCTTATCCTTGTTTCTTTTTCCACTCCAAAGGTTGTCAAGCTGTCTCACCGATACGACACTCGAGCCAATCGTCAGAGGAATATGGAAGATTTGGAACAGGAAAACCATGAGCTTCGTGGGGAGGTCGCTACCCTTCGTATCGAGATGGAAAAGTTAACTGCGTTAGTGGAAAGTTTGGTGGCTGTTTAGAATCAGCCATCGACTACGGCTACCGAGAATCAGACTTCAACTCCAGTGGTTTCCGAGATTGTCACCGTTCCTACATCTGTGACTCAAATCAACTCTCCGCTTCAGCATCAGATGCCGAAAGGTTTTCCGTGGGGAATGCCTTACAACTTTGTGCCAGAGGGGTATCAGCCTGCCGTACAACCTTCGTTTCAACCTGCTTTGTCTCTTCCTCAGCTAGAGACAACTGCCATGCCGCCAGTAATTCCGTCTGTAACACCTTTTCCGCAACCGGTTATGACAACTGTCGCTCCTGTGGTCCACTCCGTGCCATACTTTAATGAACCTACTTATCCTGCCGAGCCTGCTGAAAGTTTGGGTCTTTTTGATAGAATGGAAGAGTTTCAAGATCAGTTCCAGGAAATGCAGAAGGAGCTCAGAGCGTTAAAGGGGAAGGATTTGTTTGGGAAGAACACGCATGACCTTTGTTTAGTTCCGAATGTCAAGATTCCAGCAAAATTCAAAGTACCAGACTTTGAAAGATATAAGGGTGATTCGTGTCCTCGAAGTCATTTGACTATGTACGTGAGAAAGATGTCTACGTATTCCGATGATCATGACTTATTGATTCATTATTTTCAAGATAGTTTGACGGGTGCTGCTCTAAAGTGGTATATGGGTTTAGACAGTATTCGGACCCGCAACTTCAACGATCTTAGCGAAGCTTTTGTCCACCAGTATAAGTATAACGTTGACATGGCGCCGGACAGGGATCAAATCCGGGCAATGTCGCAAAGAGACCGAGAATCTTTTAAGGAATACGCCCAGAGGTGGCGTGAAATCGCTGCTCAAATCTATCCACCTCTTGAGGAGAAAGAGATGACGAAGTTTTTTTTGAAGACTTTAGGTTCCTTTTACTATGAAAGAATGATAGCCAGCGCACCCAGTGACTTCACCGAAATGGTAAGCATGGGCATGCGGTTAGAGGAAGGGATTCGTGAAGGGAGTTTGGTTAAAGAAGGAAGTCCATCTAGAAGTACTAAGAAGTTTGGAAGTGTTTTCCCGAAAAGAAAAGAGCAGGATGTCAGCGCTTTGTTCCCAGGTAGACCAAGGAGAGGTTACTCTCACGTTGCGGCAGTCACTCCGGCTGTCCGCCCAGCTTTGATGACCCCAGCTCATCAAACCCCACCAACTCAACAACGGCCATTTCAGCAGCAGCCTCGACAACAGGCTTATCCATTCAACAATCAAAACCGTTCACCCAGAAAACCGCAGTTCGATGCCATTCCTATGACTTATACTGAATTGTTCCCTGCTCTTATCAGAAAGAATCTCATAACGACAAAGCCTCCTCCTGTCGCACCGAACAGTACTTCCCCATGGTACAAGGCGGATCAGTTTTGTGAATATCATCAAGGGTCGCCGGGGCACAACCTTGAGAATTTCTTTGCTCTGAAGGCGGACGTGCAGAGATTGATTAAGAATGGTATCTTGTCTTTCAAGGATGTTAATACAAATGTTAGAGATAATCCTTTGCCTCGACATGGGGCAGCTTCAGTGAATATGGTGGAAGGTTGTCCGGGAAAGTTTCGCGTTTTTCAAGTTGAACACATAAGAGAATCATTGATCAGGTTACATCAGAGTTTGAGGAGACTTGCCTTTGTTAGGCATCAGCATGATTATGATGTTTGTGAGTTTTGTTCAAGAGAGGTTGATTGTCCTATTATGAAGGAGGATATTCAGAAGTTGCTAGACCAGAGAGTTATCACTATTACGTATGACAGAAATCCGGAGGATGAAGTGAATGTTATAATTCCGCAATTCAATTTGCTTGAATCAGTAGAGATCGTTTACGACAGTCAGACTGCACCCGTTGCTCCTTTGACCATTTACGCACCTGGTCCTGTGCCTTACAACTCAGACCAAGCTGTACCGTATAAGTATAATGCCACAATGATTGAGAATGGGGTAGAAGTCCCTATACCCACGAGACCGTCTTTTGTTAACATTACTGATGTGAGTAGAGTTACGAGAAGTGGACGTGTTTTTGCAGCAGTACCTTTGAAGAGACCAGAAGTTCAAGTCAGGAGGCCCATACCTGCAGAGGTTCCTGTGAGAAATGTTGAACCAAGGGTTGAGATAGGCCGATCCAGTGAACCTATCCCTCACCCTGAGGATGATGAGATTCTGAAGCTTATCAAGAGAAGTGAATACAAGATTGTAGACCAGCTTTTGCAAACTCCTTCCAAGATTTCTTTGCTTGCTTTACTGAGAGATTCTGGTGCCCATAGAGAAGCTTTGATGAAGGTCTTGGACCAGGCGTTCGTGGATCATGATGTGACGGTTGACCAGTTTGATGGGATTGTGGGAAATATTACTTCATGTAACAATCTTGGTTTCAGTGATGAAGAACTCCCGGAGGAGGGGAGAAACCATAATATGGCTTTGCATATCTCAGTAAGTTGCGGAAATGATACCTTATCAAGTGTGTTGGTGGATACAGGTTCGTCGTTGAATGTGATGCCCAAGACTACATTATCTCGGCTCTCATATCCAGGTGCTCCTATGAGACCTAGTGGAGTAATTGTTAAAGCGTTTGATGGTTCTAGGAAGACAGTCATTGGTGAAGTGGATCTTCCTATAGTAATTGGTCCCCATACTTTTCAAATCACTTTCCAAGTGATGGATATTCGTGCTGCCTACAGTTTCTTACTGGGTCGTCCATGGATCCATGATGCAGGGGCAGTCACCTCTACGCTCCATCAGAGACTGAAGTTTGTGAGGCATGGGAAGCTAGTGATGATTGGGGGAGAACAGGCCATGGTGGTAAGCCATTTATCATCATTCTCTTTTATTGATGCTGACGAGGATGTTGGAACCCAATTCCAAGGTTTATCTGTTGCCAAGAATGAAGTGAATAAGTAAGGGGCATCCATTTCTTCTTTTGAGGATGCGCGGCGAGTGGTGGAAAGTGGTTCGGCCGAAGGATGGGGCCAGGTGTTGACTTTGCCCGAGAACAAGTCTGGGGAAGGTCTTGGTTTTCATCCAGTGTCTGCAAGAGTCAAGAAGGAGGTGGTTGTTCATCCGATTCAAGAGGTTTTCCGAAGTGCAGGGTTTATACATCCTGAGGTTGATGCTATCATAGACGATGATTCCGAGGAAGATTTGCCCAATTTTGTGACGCCTGGATTGGCTTGCCAAAACTTGATAGCTGTTGATGTTCCCATTGTTATGCACGTTTCCGAGTAATGTTTTGTTTTGTTTTTCTTTGAAAAAATTCGCTCTGCCCAAGGCGAAAAGTATTTTGTGTCGGGCTACGAAAAATAATTCCTTTTGCTCTGCCCAAGGCAAAAGAGAAATGTCTGGGCCCTTTGTTTCAAGTATTTCCCTTCGATGAATAAAAATGTTATTTTGTCCACTACTGTTTTATTTTTTCACTTTTTCTGGGAAATAGTAATGAAAATTAATTGGTAGTAATAGGAAATATAATAATTTTTTGTTTTATTTGCACAAATCGATTTCTAAAATAAAGCATAATCATATGTGCAGATTAGTCCATGACTTAACCATCGAAAACAATGATCCTATGCCCTCTCCCAACTTTGAATTCCCTGTGTTCAGAGCCGAATAGGAGGATGACGAAGAGATTCCTGTTGAAATTTCCCGTTTGCTTGAGCATGATGAGAAGGTCATTCAACCATTTGAAGAACCTGTAGAGTTAGTCAATTTGGGTGATGAAGAAGATAGAAAGGAGGTTAAAGTCAGAGCATTGCTTATCCCGGAAGTTAAAGAGAAGATGTTGGAGCTTCTCAAAGAGTATGTTGATGTGTTTGCTTGGTCCTACCAAGATATGCCAGGTTTGGACAATGATATTGTGGAGCATCGTTTACCGTTGAGACCTGAATGTCCGCCTATCAAGCAGAAGCTGAGAAGGACTCGTCCCGACATGGCTGACAAGATCAAAGAGGAAGTTCAGAAGCAGATTAATGCAGGTTTCCTTGTTACATCGGTCTATCCTCAGTGGTTAGCCAACATAGTGCCTGTTGCAAAGAAAGATGGAAAGGTTCGGATGTGTGTAGACTACAAAGATCTGAATAGAGCTAGTCCGAAGGACGACTTCCCATTACCTCACATTGACGTATTGGTCGACAGTACCGCCAAGTTCAAAGTCTTTTCTTTCATGGACGGATTCTCTAGTTACAATCAAATCAAGATGGCACCAGAAGATATGGAGAATACCGCTTTCATTACACCTTGGGGAACTTTCTGTTATCGGGTTATGTCGTTTGGTTTGAGGAATGCTGGTGCAACATACCAAAGAGCCATGACTGCTTTATTCCATGACATGATGCATAAGGAGATCGAAGTGTATGTGGATGACATGATTGCCAAATCACAGACTGAGGAGGATCACTTGGAGCATTTGTTGAAGTTATTCCAGCATTTGAGGAAGTACAAACTCCGTCTGAATCCCAACAAGTGCACTTTTGGTGTTCGTTCTGGAAGACTTCTAGGTTTCATTGTCAGTCAGAAAGGTATTGAAGTAGATCCTGATAAAGTCAAAGCTATTCGAGAAATGCCCGCCCCCAAGACGGAAAAACAAGTAAGAGGATTCCTTGGGAGACTGAACTACATTTCTAGGTTTATATCTCATATGACTGCTACCTGTGGGCCGATTTTCAAGCTTCTCCGAAAGAACCAAGGATGTGTGTGGACGGAAGATTGTCAGAGAGCTTTTGATAGCATCAAAGAATATTTGCTTGAACCTCCCATTTTGATTCCTCCGGTGGAAGGAAGACCTTTGATTATGTACCTGACTATATTGGAAGATTCCATGGGATGTGTGCTTGGTCAACAAGATGAGACTGGAAGAAAGGAACATGCCGTATACTATCTGAGTAAGAAATTCACAGACTGTGAGTCTCGATACTCGTTGCTTGAGAAAACCTGTTATGCTTTAGCTTGGGCCGCTCGCCGTCTGCGCCAGTATATGATTAACCACACCACTTGGTTGATCTCCAAAATGGATCCGATCAAGTATATCTTTGAGAAACCCGCCTTATCTGGAAGGATAGCCCGTTGGCAGATGTTGTTGTCTGAATATGACATTGAGTATCACACTCAGAAAGCAATCAAAGGGAGTATTTTAGCCGATCATTTGGCTCACCAACCAATTGACGATTATCAATCCATCAAGTTTGATTTCCCAGATGAAGATGTTATGTACTTGAAAGCTAAAGATTGTGAAGAGCCGTTACCTGAAGAAGGACCTGATCCTGAATCCCGTTGGGGTTTAATTTTTGACGGAGCTGTGAACTCTTATGGAAATTGAATTGGGGCAATCATCGTCACTCCCCGAGGTACTCATATCCCGCTCACGGAGAGATTGAAGTTTGACTGCACGAACAACATGGCGGAATATGAGGCATGTATTATGGGTCTCGAAGAAGCGGTGGATCTAAGGATTAAGATTCTTGATATTTACGGAGATTCGACATTGGTGATTAATCAAATAAAAGGAGAATGGGAGACTCGTCATCCTGGTTTGATCCCTTACAGAGATTATGCTAGAAGATTGTTAACTTTCTTCAACAAAGTGGAATTACACCATATCCCTAGAGATGAGAACCAAATGGCCGATGCTTTGGCTACTTTGTCTTCAATGTTTCAAGTGAATGGTTGGAACGATGTGCCTACAATCCGGGTTATGAGCCTCGACAGACCTGCTCATGTGTTCTCAGTAGAAGAGGTTACCGACGACAAACCGTGGTTCTATGACATTAAACGTGTTCTTCAAACTCAAGAGTACCCGCCTGGGGCATCCAATAAAGATAGGAAGACATTGAGAAGATTAGCAAGCAGTTTCTTCCTTAATGAAGAAGTTTTGTATAAGAGGAATTCTGACATGGTCTTGCTCAGATGTGTAGACAGACGTGAAGCAGACATGCTGATGCAAGAAGTACATGAAGGATCCTTTGGCACTCATGCCAACGGACATGCGATGGCTAGAAAGATGTTGAGAGCTGGTTACTATTGGATGACAATGGAATCTGATTGCTGCAAATATGTGAAGAAATGTCATAAATGTCAGATTTATGCGGACAAGATGCACGTGCCGCCGACCCTCCTCAACGTGGCCTTTCTCTATGTGGGGAATTGATATGATTGGAATGATTGAACCCAAAGCTTCAAATGGTCATCGTTTCATCTTGGTAGCGATCGATTATTTTACTAAGTGGGTGGAAGCAGCATCTTATGCTAATGTAACCAAACAGGTGGTAGTCAGATTTATCAAGAATCAGATCATTTGTCGGTACGGTATCCCGAGCAAGATTATCACTGATAATGGTTCGAATTTGAATAACAAGATGATGAGAGAGCTTTGTGAAGAGTTCAAGATCAAACATCATAATTCTTCTCCTTACAGACCGAAGATGAATGGGGCTGTTGAAGCTGCTAACAAGAATATCAAGAAGATTGTCCAGAAGATGGTGGTAATTTATAAAGATTGGCATGAGATGCTTCCGTTTGCTTTACACGGGTACCGTACTTCAGTTCGAACTTCAACAGGTGCAACTCCATTTTCCCTGATTTATGGTATGGAAGCCGTACTCCCCGTGGAGGTTGAGATTCCGTCTTTGAGAGTGTTGATGGAAGCTAAACTTTCTGAGGCTGAATGGTGTCAAAGTAGATATGATCAGTTGAATTTAATTGAAGAGAAGAGATTGACAGTGTTGTGTCACGGTCAATTGTATCAGCAGAGAATGAAGAAAGCTTTTGATAAGAAGATTCGACCACGCGAGTTCAGAGAAGGTGACCTTGTGCTCAAGAAGATATTATCTTTCCAACCTGATTCAAGGGGCAAGTGGGCTCCGAATTATGAAGGACCGTATGTCGTTAAGAAGGTTTTCTCTGGAGGTGCTTTGATTCTCACCAATATGGAAGGTGAAGAACTCCCGCGTCCCATGAACGCCGATGCAGTCAAGAAGTATTTCGCTTAGGCAGGCTTTTGGTCAGACCAATCTTGGCATTTGAGCACATTTTGGAATTCGAAGTTGTTAGGGAGAATAGCGATCATTGTTTTTGTGTAACCTTTTTATTTCATGAACTATTTCCCAAACTTTTGTAAACCGTTGGAGTCGCATTGTTAGCGAATTACCATATTATTAATGAAATTTGAGCATTTACCTTTTGTGGGCAAAATTTTAATTTTTATGGAAATACTTGAAACAAAATTACTTAAAATATTCTTATTTTAAAAATGTGTCGTGAATAACGAAAGGAATATTAATAGTTTGTTCCAAGGATGGTCAAGCCATGAAATGCAAAACAGTACAGTAATTTATCCTTGCATGATGAGCATGTTTAGTTTCAAAATCATCATGAGGTGTTATTTTTGTAAGCTCGTGTTTCTGGTGGTACTAAGTTTGGTGACTCCCCAAGTGTTCCAGTTAAGATTTATTTCGGTTATCTTTGTTTGGGAGATTTCGGAAGTGTGGTACGTTTTGTCTCTTGCCAGTGGTCTTTTGGTTTTGGAAGTTTGGATTTGAGTACTTTTCTCCTCAGAAGATTTGAGCTTTGTGGCGTGTTATGCTCTGACGTCGCTCTGTGGTTCCGGTTCCAGTTATCTTCCGTCTTTTGTTTTTAAGATTGGTCGAGTATCTATTTTGTCGTGACATCTTATTGTCTTCAGGATATTCCATCTGTTTGTTTTGTCAGCATAACATTCACTTACCCATTTACACTTATATCATGCACGCATACTCACATTTGCCATCGATTTTGGTTTGTACTTTGTCTATTCAAATAACGTACATGTTTCTTTCCAAGTAGAAGGTTAGCTTAGGCAGAAAATGTGCTTCCTTGCTAAATTCGCCAACTGAGCTAATCCTCATGGATGATTTTTGATTTAGCTCACCTTGTCCATTTCTGGATAGGATGAATTCCCCAATCGAGTTGCTTTCTCATTGGGTGGAGTCTTGTTTGACTGTTTTTCTCTTTAGTTATTCATGGATGAAGTTGCTGTCTCTTGCATAGGCTATCTCATGATTTTTCCCAGTGAAATCGCGACCTAGACAGATGGTGCATTTATTTTGCATATTTATATGTGATCTCCTCGGGAATGGACTGATTCATGATTCTCTTTGACGAAGATTTCCCTCTCTTCCAGGGTCATCGCAACTTCTTTCTGAGTTACTCTTTGGAAAACGACAAGCGGCAGCTCTTCACGAGCAACTTGTACGTATATTATCATCGTTGGAAAACGTCAAGCGGCAGCTCTTCACGAGCAACTTGTGCGTTATTATTATTTGAAGACGACAAGCGGCAGCTCCTCATGAGCAACTTGTACGTTATAGACATCGTCAGGAAACGACAAGCGGCAGCTCCTCATGAGCAACTTGTGCGTTATTATTATTTTTGGAAAAAACGACAAGCGGCAGCTCTTCACGAGCAACTTGTACGTCCTTTTATCTTGTGGAAAACGACAAGCGGCAGCTCTTCACGAGCAACTTGTGCATTATTATTTTTGGACGACAGCAAGTGGCAGCCTCTTTATTTGAGCAACTTGTATGTTATTGGTATTTTCTTTGGACGACAGCAAGTGGCAGCCTCTTTATTTGAGCAACTTGTATGTTAGTGGTATTTTCTTTGGACGACAGCAAGTGGCAGCTTCTTTATTTGAGCAGCTTGCGTATCTACAACCATATTATCTCAGCATTAATGAGTATATCTCGGGAAATCTCGCAGAGAAGCTTGTCATGAATCATTACCTTCAGAAGTCGGTAATCCATCATCAGCAAGATTGTTACTTTTCGTCTATCTTCGACCTTGAGTTGTGAACTCACTATTTTGGGTCAATAATTTGTTATGGCCTATGCAAGATGCCGGCTTTGTTAGGGTCAGAGGTCGTATTCCCTCGATTTTATTCGCTGTCAAGAGTCTGTCGTTTGAAGTCGATAGCTCGTTTCCCCAGTAGTGTATAATGCACGTCTCTGTGTTTTGTTGATGTTTGATTCCTCCAGCATTGTCTTGTTTCACACCATATCTTTCTCTGTGAATTCAATCACTGCATTCATATCAAACATAAGGGCGGCATCTTAGGACAAAATTTGCGTAATTATGTATTTAAGTACCTTCAATCTCGTCGAAACGAAGATTTCAATCTTCATATCTCCGGATAGAAGAAACTTAAATAGGGGCAGCTGTTGTACCCCAAATTTTGACCTAAGATACCATCTCCCATCCGCATCATTACATTGAAAGCGTTTTGATCTTTTGATTTTTAAAAATTCATAACTTTTTCAGGTCGAGAGCTGTTTATTTTTGAACGCTAAATTTATTAACTGATCAAGACTTAAATGATGTTTATTAATTATTTATCATCTTAAATTTAAATAATTGGAATTTATTTTCAGTTATTATATAATTCAAAGATCTATAAATAATAAAATAAATATTCGAAAAGAGGCATATTAATCGTTCAGACAGTGTTTATTTATTATTTATTATCTTAAATTTAAATAATTGGAATTTATTTTCAGTTATTACATAATTTAAAGATTTATGAATAATATAATAAATATTTGAAAAGAAGTTCATTGATTGGTCAATAATGATTATTTAATTATTTATCATTCTAAGTTAAATAATTGAAATTCTATTTTTAATTATTATAATTTAGAAAATTATGAATAACGAATTAAATAATTGAAATTATTAATTGATCAATGATGTTTATTTATTCGTTTATTATTCTGAATTTAAGTGATTGAAATTGATTTTCAATTATTATACAATTTAAAGAATTATAAACGATAAATAAATAATTGGAAAGAAAAAAGAATTGACGGGGAAATAATAGAATTTTATTTCACTTTATTCTATTTTATTACAATTGTTATTTAAATATTGTATTATTTACAAAATATTTATAATAACAAATTACATAAAAGTTTAAAGTAAAATAGAACTATTTTTCTAAGATTCTAATTCTAAATCTTCTATCCAATGCTTTTGTCTGCTCATTTGATTTTACCTGCAAAAACAATTAAAAGAAAAAGTTAGAAGTAAACAAATAATTAAAAGCAGAAAATTATTTATTAGTGTTCATCATTAAAAGCAAACGGCTGGAATCAGTTTACCTTTTTTTGCAAATCACGGGATTTCTCCCGGTTCACAAAAAAAGGAGGAATTTTTATTTTCATAAATGAATATACAATTTAAAAACATGCACAAATTCATTTTTTATTTTCAAAACTGCATAATTAAAATCAATTGCATTTTAAAAAAAAAGGGCCAACTGCATATGCATAATTTCTTTTGTCAAAAAAATGCATATTTCAAAAATATACACAGCATACCAAAGCCAACAGCATATGCAAGAAAGCCAACGTAAACCTATGCCATGCACATAGAAGAAGCCAAAACAAATAGGCTCCCACTGTGCCATTGCAAGTCAAAGGAAATGTGCAGTCTAAAAAACCATTTTGCAAGCAAGCATATTTCCCATTTCATCATTTTCCAGCATGTTTGCAATTTCAGAATACAGTACAGTACACACACATTTTAGTGCTTCATGGTACTTAAGAGAGAGAAGAGAGAAAGAAATATGGTTTTACAGGTTTTGGTTTAGGCAGAAGTGGATACAAAACAAACTGCAGTAACACAGTCAGTAAGAGGAAAGGAGCATAAGAAGGGAATACAAACAAACCATATGGAGCAACATTGTGCAGAGGCCAAGGATATAGTAAAATAATTCAAAACCTGTGGCATAAAGGAGATGCCAAGTAACTGTATAAGATAACACAAGAACCCTTCAAGAAAAATAAGAGAGTCAAACCTGCCTAAGCAATCAAAAAACCATTCCTACTGTAAAAACCAGTAGAACCATCAACATAACCATTACCAAACGCCATAATCACTTTCCAAACCATCATTCCATGGCCTAAAAAACCTTCCATCTACTGTCCAAACCATTAACTTGCAGAAAAACCAGAAAAGGCAAAACAGATATGGCCTAGACCATTAACCTGCATAATTCCAAAACCCTTCCTACCAATATAAACCATAAACCTGTACCATCCTGTTCATAAAACCAGTAGAACCAAAACCAATTAAAACATCAAAAACCAATACAACCTGTATCAGCATAAGCACCATAACCCTTTCTTTCAAAACCTCAACCATCACAAAAATCAAAACCACAGATCAAACATGGCCTAAACCATTCCAAAACCCTTCCTACTGCACAAAATCAGTAGAACCAAAACCAATGTCCAAACAATAACAAGCATACCATCAGGCCTCAGATTATCTCATCACTGGCCAACAAAAAGCAACGGAAAGCATCAAATACACAGAAATCAGAAAGAAGAAGAGAAAAAGCGTCAATATCATCAAGCTAGTCAAAAATCATTTTTCAACATAACATTCAAAATGTTCAGGGAAACCCAAAGGCAACAAACATTTCAAAGAATATCAAGCATGTTCAGCATACAGTGAACGAGAAGAAGAAAGAAGTGAATATCAAAGGCTCAATTCATCACAAAAAGGGCCAAAAGGAACGAAGTACCGGTAAATCCGAAGCAAGCCCACAGCGTCAAACCTCGCCGTCCTGGCCTCCTAGCTATCCTCACCTTCCCTCCTCCTTCTCCAGGTAGCTTTTTTCACCCTTTTTGTTTTTCTTCATAATACCTCAATAACCATGTGAAAATGAGTAAGAATCAAGACAGAACCAAAATCACAACATGCAAATTGTAACAAAAACACCGAATACGAAAACGAACTTACCGAATCTGTCGCCCCCTAACGTTCTGCTGGATGGAAGAGGAAAGTGAAGAGCTGGTGGCCGTTGGGACAGAGGGAGACTCAGAGCCATAGAAGCGAAGCAAGAGACGAAGAGATGAATCACGCGAAGAAGACAAGCAAGCAAACGGCGCCGTGGTCACAAAACCTAAATCCCTAATTCAATTATCAAAACACGTTTACCCTAAAACACAATTATGAAACAATTGGACTGAACCCCAACGCCTAGGCCCAAACGAGTTGCTTGCACCCCCTTTCCTGCCTTTTGTCTTGGGCCCCCTTAGAATCTGTTGGCCCATTTATAATTGCTCCTCTAACCTTTTTTATTACACCCTTTTTTTTTATTTATTTTTTTTTAGTTTTTTAGAACTATTATGATTTAGTTTAATTATTAACTTAATCAAAATAGAGTTTGATTTAATTAAACATTTTAATAAGGTGACTTTTTTTTCATTAAATTTTAGGTTTAATAATTTTAGTATTCTTTTTTTTTATTAGATTTAAGATAATAACCCTTTTAATTTTTCTTAGGTTGGTTTAGAGTTATTTAATAATTCTTAAATAGTACCCTTTTGTTAATATTAAATTTAGAAACATATAAAAAAATAAAACTTAAAAAAACATTTTATTTCTTTTAATTAATTCACTCGTTTTAGTTAATACTAATACAAAAAAAAATATATAAAAAATAGAAACTTAAAACTTAAAAAATATTTTTGTTTTCTTTAGTTAATTCTCATTACTTTTATCCATATTAAAAAAAATGCGTAAAAAATGAAAATCATTAAAACATTTTCTTTTCATTAATCATAAAATGCACGTTCACCATTTAGTCTTTTTTATTTAATTGTTATATATCATTATCCGCATAATTTTTCTATTTAATCATTTCATATTCACATGATTATTCTGTTTACGTTTAAATCCAAGGGAAAAACGATTAAATTTGTCGGCTTCATGTCCTCAAGTCTAATTGCGCGAACATTCGCATTTCATTAAAACTTAGGATAATTTTTCCTCAAATATTCAATCTTTTCAAAACTTATACCTTCTAAGCAAAAAAACTTCGACATTAGGTCGTCGTATCTTCAAAAACCCGTCCGTACCCCTTTTTCAGCCAAAACAATTTCTTTTTTTAATCAAACAATCAATTTTAATAAAATAGATATTTCAAAAGGTTCCTATAGAGTACTATAGATACATTGGGTGCTAATACCTTCCCATTGTATAACCAACCCCCGAACCATAGATCTCTTTTCAAAAACGCCTTGTATTTTTATTACTTTTAAAAGTATTATTTACATTGCATATTTAGGGTTTTATTTCGCTCTCTTCCCTTTCCCTTGGAAATAATAAAGCGCGGTGGCGACTCTTGCTTTTGTGAGACAAATTAATCAATAATTCGATCTCTGATTTACCCCGCTACATTTTTATCGCTACACATTGGAGGTTGTAATAACTTAACTGAAGGTTAAGGGGCTTTATCCATTGATTTGAAATAGTCTGAGAGGCAAACTCGAGCAGGGGAATTTGCAGTTTGTTGGGGGAAATAAAACCTGTTGAAGGGAATATTTAAACGACCTGCGGAGGAGATGTTTTTCTTTAGGAAGAACTTCACAAGACTTCTTCTTTTAAGACCAAACTCAATTGGGGAGAGAATTTTCCAGAGATTAAAACTCTGGCTAGGGATTTCATGAATCCAAATTTGTGGGGATAATTTGATTGAAGTAAATTTGTGGGGACATCCATTAAATTGGCCTTGTGGGGATTTGTAGACAGTTTGAACTCTGTCAGAGTGATAAATCCTATACTGATAGATAAACTGATTAGATAACGGGACATAGTCGTACGCTTTAATCCCTAACTTTTTCCTGGATCGTCTTTTCAGATTTCCAGTCCAATAGGATACCCTTTTTTTCCTTAGCCGCCTTTTCAGGTTTTCGACTTGCTGGGTGTACAATATTTTGCATATATCCCTAATTTTTGCTCGAACCTTTTGGTTCGCTGGGATGCCCTTATTTTTCCTAGGTATGTCAGCCTAGCGGGTCTCTTTTCATGCATAGTATGTTCCGACTATGTCCATGTTCATAGAGTGTGGAGAATTGTCATTGTCTGCGGTAGTAAGTGTTGTAGAAATTCCATAATTTAATTGTTCGATCACATGTGACCTTTCACATGTGGAAGTCTGTTTTCCCCTATAGTTAATCTGGTGCACTTCGACGTTTGAGATTTTGATCATATTTCTGGTAGTCTTGAACTTCCTAGGTATCTTTTCTAAGACTGTCGTGGAAAAGACCGAAGACATGATACTGACACCACTTGATATTACTGGCATAGACAAGCAATTTGGTGGTACCCAAGATCTTTGGTTAAGTCTCAGAATTTTCTAAGAACAGTCATGAAAGAATCCGAAGACATGATACTGACACCATCTGATACTACTGGCACAGACAAGCAATTTGGTGGTACCCAAGATCTTTGGTCAAGTCTCAGAATTTTCTAAGAACTGTCATGGAAGGATCTGAAGACATGATACTGACACCATCTAATACTACTGACAATGACAAGCAATTTGGTGGTACCTAAATTCTTCATAGTGTATTTTTTTCAATCCCATGATCAATGTAACATTTCCCCTCAAGTGATTCAGATGGAGATCATCCCCTGTTTATTCAACATTTCTTTGAGAGATTCTTTGAATCTCGACTTGACTTCCCCAGATGTGTTGGACAATGATCATGCCGTGCCCCTCGATTATGAGAGATTTTGTCATCGGAAGCATCTTTCCGTTTGAAGTAATTCTGTTTATTGAGAGAGTTTTTGTTCATTGAATATTCATCGTGTGAATTTCTCTGTTGTCAAAAAATTAGCCATATGCAAATAGTGGTATTCAAACAATGCAAAGTTTATGTCTGTCTTGAGAAATTTTTTTGAAAAATGCACTTTTAAAGAGCAATAAAAATTTGTAAGAATGTGAATTCAACTCGGGATCTATAGTAAGCCTTACAGGAGTCAATATACCTTTTGTAAAAGTATGCTTTCGAACTAACCTATGCTTCAATTAGGACTTTTAAAGGATTGTGACGTGGATTGGTTCACGTTTTAAGAAACAAAGGATAAGACTCGAAATTTATTTGTACCCAACCCGTTCTCCATGATGTTCTCCAACCCTATACTCAGTTAATTGTGCGCTTGGATTCTAATTGAGTCTGGATTGGTTTTTGAGTGATGGTTCGAGTATTGGAAGTTTATTTTAGGAAGGCAGTCATTTTTGCAGCATTTGTTGAGGGCTTGTAACGACGTCTTTTTTTCGATTTATTGTCCCTACTTTTTTCCTGACTGTTCTTGTTTTGAGATTACAGCCAGCGGGATTCCCCAGTTTTTTCTTAAGTCTCCTTCATAGGTTTTGACCTAGTGGGCTTTTCTAAAGACTGCCTTATTTATGGGGAACCAAACACCATCTTTTTAATTCAGAAAGATATTTATGAAGTGACATCTTGCGACTGAATGCGCATTTGAATCAACCGAAAAACTACCCTGCCCCAGGTTATGATTAAAGGTTTCAGTTTGTGCGGAGAAGAAAACTCCTATTTCTTTGGCTCAAAGGGGTTGACTAGGGATTATCTTCCTTATAACTCCACTAACTAGGATTTGAAACAGTTCCTGTACATCATCAACAAGGTTTGTCTGAGAGCATATTGTATGAGATTATGCTAGTATTTTCGTCATCCTCCCTCTAAAGGCTTATAGCTTGTAATCCATAGTTAAATATCATACAAAAAGGAGTAAAAGTATAGTTTAAGTATAGTGAAAATGAATGGATTAACTCAAGAAAAACATATGCAATGCATTACTGAGAACAACCAAAGTCTGACATAAGGACAAATGTTTAAAAAAACAAAGAAAATACAACTGGAAATTCAGATGAACAAAAATTTCTTCGCCTAAACTTTGTCACTTCAGATAGTATGTCTTTGAGGGGTGACAGAAAAACTCCAATTGACCATCTTGTGTAATTTCCAACACTCCTTTGTTGATCAGGTCTTGAATCTTGTTCTTCAATACCTAACAGTGATTAATGTCATGTCCCTGACTGTTGAAGTGGTATGCGCACCTTTCATTGTATTTGTAGTAGGGAGCAGACGTGTTAGGTTTCTGAGGAGACTCCCTTAATGTATCCAGCTTGGCTTCCAACATACAATGTAATGCTTGAGCCAAGGGCATGTTGATCTTGGTAAAATGTCTTTTGGGGTATCTTGCTTACGCTAACTATCTTGTCGTTGTTGGCAAGGTCGTCGTTGGACTTACGATGTAGTAGCCAACTTGAAGGGTGTTCTCTCGACCAAACCAACTTCTTGTTGTATCAGAGGCTGATTAATGACTTGATCCTCATCTTTGATTGTTTGTTTCATACGGTTGCATTTGTCTTGATGAAGCTTGTTGATGAGAACTCTCAACTCTTCTTGTCCCCGAGCTAAGTTTTAAATAAGAGCCATCTGCCCTAACATCTGGATTCTCATTGTTGCTATCTCAGCTTGTAATTGCTTCAACTGGCCATCCTTGTCGTCTTCATGATTCTTCTCGGTCATGCTCTTAGTGAGAAGTGCTTTCACTTCTTCTTTCCCCTTGAACAAATCTTGAAGCTGATCATTTTGGGTCTGAAGATCTTGGACATCTTGTTCAAGAGCCATTTTTACTGAAATAAACAGCAAGCAGATGAGAAAGCCTGTATGGGGAAAACCTGTCATGGTATGATGCGTGATATGTGGATGCAATGTTTTAAAGGATCTCGCGGGGTAAACCCAAGAAAATGTCAGAAGTTGAATTTTGATCACAACTTTGAAGAACTTCATATCGTTGATGTCCTTCTATGAGAATCAAGCTCACCGTGTCAAGTGGGTCATAGCCCTTGACTCAAGTTATCATACTTTGGTCTTTGACGGTGTTTGGTTATAGGAAAATAAATCCTCTTGCCCCTTGATAGACGTCTGGTTCAACATAACCTTGCATCATAGACCCTTGAGACCCTTGAAATGGTTATTGAAAAAGCTATGGTATGATGTTATGTACAAAAAATCATACACAAACAAGGTGAACAAGTCATTATGTACAAATAATCATATACAAACAAAACAAACAAATTCTTAGGTTTAGGCTTACATGGAGTTTATAGGTAAGTACCCTCTTGAAGTTTAGTTGGTTTAACTTGTCTTAGAAAGTAACTGAGTTCTAAGGGATCTCAATATCACTGATCTTTCTTCATCGGGCATTGTTTCAGCGCAAGCCTCTTTATTGGCGACCAAAATATCCCGAAAGTCTGATCTCAATGAGCATAGAATCGAGTATCAACCAGTCTTCGGCTCTACACCAAAGCCGGCTACCTCACTACTTCCTAATGGCCAAGTTGTTTAATTAAAGGTTCTATGGTCCGTTAGTGCTTCGCGACACTACACAGCGGCCCTGTATTCTCCTTAATTCGCCATAAGAGATACTGGTACCCACAAATGTGCCATGCTAACATATCTATTGTCTCAACCATACCAGTCTACACCTTACAGTCTCCAATATCTTTACTATTTACCTAATGGTGTTCCTAGATCTGGGTATAAGATCAATACAAACCCAAACAAGGACCCATAAATGTAAAGCAAACAAATCAAACAATGAAAGCAATTAAATATGATCTAACTCTAAGGTAACCCCACTTTTAAGTATTAATCCCCAACAGAGTCACCAGTTCTGTAATACGGTGGGAGAACTGACTTGGTTGTTTTGTGTTTTATCGCAATTGTTACGGATAGCAAGAGTCACCACTGACTTTCTTTTATCAAATAAGGAAAGGGTGAAAAGAACAAGAAAGACCTTTGAGATATTTTCTTGAGTTCGGGGGGTAGGTTATGAAAAGGGAAGGTGTTAGCACCCTTTTCATCCGTAGTTATCTATGGGTTCTTAGTTGCTTGCTAGATCACTTTTGAAATTACTTTTGTTTGAAATGTGTTTGTGGTGGATTTTGAAAGTATTTTTGAAAAGCGCATTTGTTTAGGAAAACTTTGTAATGATTCTAGTCTCTATAAGAATGCATACAAAGTGTTGGAATTTTGAAAATATTTCATGTTTTGAAAGTGTTTGGTGTGTTTGAAAAGATGTTTGTTTTTGAAGATGGATTGTGAGCAAGCAACTAAGAATGTTCTACCTACTCAAAAGTCTTTTATTCATTTCTCTCTTCCTTTGACATTGCTATCTTACCATTGATTGGTAAGAAGCCCTATCTTTGGATGTAAAGGGACGGGCGTGGATCGTCGTATAGTCATAAAATGCAATATTGTGAGATACCTTTGCATTTCTTTTAAGTGTCTAAGATCATTTTGAAGGAAACATTTGAAGCGTCATCGAGGGACTATGATCATGTATTTTTGATTGTTTTTGCTAAGATGTCTCACATGCATAACATGACTATTTATTTAACGCAACAAGGTGGAGTTAACCCTAGAGGTGCAAGTGTGCAAGTATTTTGTATTTCATGCTTGATTTACCTTGAATTAAGGTTTTCTAGGTATTGATTTTATCTTTCAATACAAACCATAATTACTAACATTTATATTTGAAAGCAGTAAATTGCGGAAAGTAAATATCCTACGCTATTACATCACTTGGGGATAGGGGATATAAATTTACAAATGGGGTTGCAAGAAATTAAAACCTAATTACCTATTACAACCATATTGAATTTGAATAAATGTACAAGAAATGAATAGATATAATGTACAAGGCAAAATGGGAAAAGGAATGGATTTGTTTGGTTTTTGTTGAAGAAAATATTTTAACCTAATTATCTAAAAGGAAATAAATAGTTAGAAGTAAGAAAATTAAACTAAGTTAATTTTTAAAAAAGAAAATTAATTTGATTAAAGAAACAAGTTTTTAAGGGTTTTTGAGAAAAGAGTTTAATTTCTAATTAAATTAGCATAAGAAGAAATTAATTAATTAAAATGGAAACCTAAAATTTCTAAGTTAATTTTAATTGAAGAGAAGAAAAATAAATAAAACCCTAACCTAAATATTAATTGATTAAGAAAGAAAAGAAATTAAGTTTGAAAGAAAAATGTTTTTTGATGTTTTTGGTCTTGAAAAATAATATAAGTATATAGTATAATAAATAAAATATTTTTTTGGGATTTTTATTAATAAAATAATAATAAGAATATTAAAAGAAAAGAAAATAATAAAAAATGAATAAAATCAATAAAGTCAGAGGGGGGTGAAAATGAAATTTGAGGTGTTTTGTGTGAAAAAATAAATTTTGTTAAGCCTGGCCCGAATGATTATTGTAAGCAGAAAATAAAAGAATGCATTGGGCCTGCGTGGTATGCTGAACAATGGGGGGTACGTGTATGAGTGAAGTGTTTGGTCTAGAGGTTTAAACCCATAAGCAATAAAAATCAAAACAGAAAAATAAAGAAAGCAAAATGGTCTGAGGGGGTTTCGAACCCCTGCCTTTGCGTTTGTCTAATAACACCTTCACCACCGCGCTAAGTTGTTTTACATGTTAATCTTGTACTTCTAATAATATATAAAAACAAAAAGAAGATTAGATGGGGAAAAAGAAAAATATCGTTGGGCCTGGTGCTGGTTTAGGGTGAGGCCCAAACAGAAAATATTTAATGGAATGAAAATAGAATGGGGGTATATGCTGAAGGGGTACGTTAGGCCTGGTATTGATTTGGGTGAGGCCCGTAGTGGGATGATGGTGAATAGCGAGGGAAGGGGGTCCGCATAAGTAAAGGGATTGGTCCGAGAAAATGATTTTGTAGTGGGCCTGGTTGTTTAAACAAAACAACAAGAATATGAGACTTTGGCTCATTTGAAAAAGAGCTCCCTCTCTCTTGCGGCGACTTCTTCTTATTCTCTTTGTCTCTTCTTCGTCGGAGAAGAAGATGCAACCACTCCGGAAATCGCCTCACGGTGGTGGCGACGGCGGTGATGCTCCAAACCTAAATCTTTTTACATTGTTTGGTTCGGTTTTATCTTTTGAATACTAATCTTATGTTGGTTTTTGCAGATGATGCGTATTTTTGCATAGGTCTAAAAGGGAAGGAATGAAACCCTAGGGTTTGGATTCGACGGAAACGGCTTTATCTCGGTGAGATCATTCCTTTTCTTTCTCTTTTATAAACTCTGAAGGGTCGGGTTTTAGGAAAATAATGATAAAAACAATGTTAGGGTTTCGTTGTGTTATTTCAGTTTTGCTGTATGTTTTGTATGTTTTGTGAACAAAAATTTGAAAGGGGTTATGTGGGTTGTTGTGTTTTGGTTCGTATCTCTATATATTTTCTATGAACTAAATCCCCCTCTTATTGTGAACTATATTCGGCCTTTATGTTGTGATTTTGGCTTGCTTGTTTCTTGTACAAGTTTGACGCTAACTTGAGGGAACTCGTTTTGTCACTTTTGTTGTACTTGTTGCTTGTTAGAACGGTTGCTTGTGGGGCTTTTGTACAAGTTATTATAATTTTGTACTGATCTTGTACTTGTGGCTGACTTTTTGAACTTTGTACTTTTCTTGTTTTTCTCTTTTGTTGTGTTGGTTTTCTGTACTCTATGCATCTTGTACTATGATGAATACTTTTCTGATTTTTTTCTTTTGATATGAAATCACATGAGGCTCTTATTTTGCGTGAAACATGATGCTAATTATGATTTTCCTTGATCTTTTCTTTAACTTTTTGTGAACCAAAACCTTTTTCTTCTATTGTGAACCAAATAAAACTTTGTGATTTGCAATGGAAATTGGCCCATTTTAAAACTTAAATGTTTGAGGCTTTAGCACACGAAACATCCCTATTTTTTATTCCATAAACCACCCTAATGAGATTTGAAATAATCTTGCAATTCTTTGTTCACTTTTAGTTGTTTGCTAATCCAATCTTCTTGTTTCATATGACCAGCAAAGGATTGATTGAGGAGAAAGATGGCAAGGAAACCGTGACATGGCTTGGAGAAGAAACTTAAAGGCTAGAAGCGTAAAGAATGAACAATAGGCATAGGATTTTGTGATTAGGCCATAGGATGAACATCCTTGTAACATTAGGAAGTGATTTTTGGAATTTAGAACCTTGTATTATTTTTGAAAGACAAACTTGTATTTGAATTTAGCTTTGTAATTATTTGGAATGTATTTGAACAATAAATTTCCAAAATGTATTGAGTGATATTTGAAATGGATTGAAACTTGTTTGATTTGAATGAAGATTGAAATGGATGGTGAAAGAAATGATATGAACATTGAATTTTTTAAGTTGGAATTGGAATTTTAGACTTTATGACATAAGATCAAATGAAACTAAAATTTCAAATCTCATTCACAAACTTAAAATCTCCTGCATTCTTAACTTAAAATTCTCATAATCCAAGATTAATTCGTAGTCGAAACGATAAATCCGCCTTGATCACAAGATTAATCCAACAATTTCATCGCTTGTATCGTGCTTTTCCTTTACTCCATTTTCAAACAGTAATGTACTAGCCTTGCAAATAAAACCATAATTCTTTGAAAGAAGTTTGAATACGAAAGCCTTGTAGTTTCATGAAACATAAAAATCTTCAGTAATCTCGAATACTTTGAACTTTTAAAATCATTGCATACTTAAACACTCTTGACGATAAAAAGTTTCAACTTGAGATGTCACAAAGCCTTAGAGATCTTAGTAGCTCGAACCAATAGGACACGAGGTCTATCTCGGATTGATTGTAAGCAATTAAATTCTACTGTTTGAAGAAGTCCTTGATCCTGTCTAAGCACATAAACGCTTATGATGAAACATAAGCCAGGTAAAGTAAAATTAAGAGGGAAAATTTTGGGGTACAACAGGTGGTGATACATCCGTTAACTTATACACAACCAACGCATTATATTACAAACTCCTTCCTGAATGCACTTCATCCCTAACCTTGCGCCAGTAACCAGAACAACAATTTTGAATTTTGTAACTTGCTCATTTCTCAACCATTTCATAAATTGTAAACATCAAACTTGTTAGAAATTTCACCGTGATTTCAAATATGTAAATAGCTTAAGATATGGATTAAAGATGAACACGAATTTTGCTTGGTACTATATTTGACCTAGTTTTTTCAGAAAGTTTAAACTTTAAATTCTCCATGCTCAGGCAATATAAATGAATTCTAAGGACATGGTTAGCTTTAGGGCTATGATGTCTACATTTTATCTTTTAAAATCAAAGCCAAATGATGCTTATATGAAGAGTTGAAAATTCAGAAAACTCACCTTACAAATGGAGATCGTGTTTTGAGTTTGAGCACTCTTCAAGGTGTTGTGATGATATGTTTAGATTCACTGAAACTCCAGGAAGCTATTGCAATGCTTGCTTTGGATTGAGAGTGGTTGAATCGTGCTAGAGAAGTCAATGTGAAAGATGTTGTTTTTGAAAATGGAGGATGGTAATGGAGGTGTTACAGTCGTGTAAAAGGTGTTTGGATAGGTTCTAAATAATGTATAGAAGCTTTGTGATTTATTTGGAGTGAAAATGCACAAGTGAAATATGAGTTTGAGGTGTAAGGTCAAAATCTGCACAAACATGGTGTTTTGAGGCAATTTCTGGCTTGAGAGAGTTTGGGAGAGTTTTAGAGCTTATCCATTTGTCTCCTTGGCTTGTAAAAAATGTATCAATTTATAGGAAAAGGTTTGAGGACTTGATATGATCAGAATCACAAGATCACATGTTGTGGATTTTTGACTTGTTTTTGAAGCAACCTTGACAAATATTGTTTCAAGGCAAGGTACAAAGCTTGTAGGGTGGATAGAAGCTTTAAACATGTTTGATATGATCTTGTATAGGAAGTTTGTGCAGAAATAATAAGTGCAAAGCTCAAGACAAGTTGACTTTGTGATTAAAGCAACTTTTCAAGAATGGCAATGGTGCCTTTGTGCCATAAATGGAAAACTAGCTTAGATATGGTTCAAACACTTGGACAATGGCTCAATGAGTTGTGTAAACATATGATCATGGATATATTTTAAAGTTAGAAGGCCTGTAAAGTGATATTATGCAGCATAGGTTAGGGTTTTGGTTATGTGTTCATCATCAAAATGACTTGTAATTCAAGAATGGATGCCCAACTTTTTCTCTTCGATTCTCTTAGCTCAAAAATGATCTCTTCAAGTTATCTGACATTTTGGAAAGCTTGGAAAATTTTCTAAAACCTTCATGTAGACCACTTTGGCTAAATCATCTTAGATCTAGGTGAAAATTGGTCAAGAAGTTAGGTCAAAAATCTGCCTAAACTTGTCAAAATTTTCACTAAGTGTTTTATGAAAAATGTCTTGACTTCATGGGCTTATATCTTCAAATCTAAGCATTTTTTGGCATCAAACCCTCTAATACAAAGTTTTATAATTCACCAAGATCTACAACTTTTATGTTGAAAGTTTTCTTTTAATCATCTTGCATCTTGGTGAAAAAAGGTCATGAAGTAATGAATTTATCAAGTATAAAATATACTTAGAAAATTTTCTAAGTCTTGACAAATTTGACTTTTTATGGACTTTTTTTTGTATTTCTTGATTATTGTTGACCAAGTTTGATATTTTTTTGTATCTTTATGAATCTTGATCTTTAAAAATCAATCTTGATCAAAAAGTCAAAGTTTAACTTTTTGTGTATCAGCTGACTTTTCATCAGTTGATCCAAAATTCAATTATCAATCCAATGGTCTTAGGAAATGACTTGAGTCATGCAATTAGGTAAAAATAATGTGCTTGAATCCTTGATATAGTACCTCAAAACATTAAGTCACGTGTTAGGTCAAAAGTCAACGACAGGTCATTCCCAATTAAAACCCTAATTTTGATTATTTTGCCTGTTTGATGATTTGAACACTTTTCTTGAGGAATTGTGATAAAACCTTGATCAATTGATAAATAAGACTTCAAAATATTGATATGGGCCAAAAATCTTGAAGTTTGACTATAGGTTGACCACAATTGACTTTTTACCTAATACAGCTAATTTTCAGTCATTTGATCAATTGACTGAGCAAAATTGTGATCCAAGGCTTGAAACTATGAGTGTTCTTGGAAACTCAAAACCATAATTTTGGGTCTTAGTGATTAGGAGATGATTTGACCTAGTCAACACTTGTGCAAACTTGAGTCATTGAAGATTTTTTTGTGAGAAATGTCTTGAGAAAAGAGAGGGCAAATTTTGGGGTACAACAGATTCCCGTGTTCAATCTTCTTAAATCTGGAGAGTTAGATTGGTACGTACGCCATCCGTAACTTTAAGGTGGAAGATGATTGAACACTAAAGTGCCTAGAAATTTGCACTCGCTGGTGCACGAAGTAATGTTGTTGGTTGATTGTGCAGGAATGGGCTTAAAGATGCCATTTGGAGAGGTAATTAAGAGTTATCGGAGATGGGCTTATAGATGCCATCTAGAGTGACTGTTGTTAAGTCTAGTGCTTGACTTAATCTTTAAGAAATGTATCCAAGAAAGAGTCTACATGTAACTACTACTTCAATGGATAATGAAGGAATCTGTGGCGACTACTACTTCAATAGGTAATGAAGGAATCCATGACGACTACTACTTCAACAGGTAATGAAGGAATATGTGGTGACTACTACTTCAATAGGTAATGAAGGAATCCATGACGACTAATACTTCAACATGTAATAAAGGAATTTGTGGCGACTACTACTTCAAAAGGTAATGAAGGAATCCATGACGACTATTACTTTAACAGGTAATGAATGAATCTGTGGAGACTACTACTTCAACAGGTAATGAAGGAATCTGTGATGACTACTACTTCAACAGGTAATGAAGGAATCTATGGTGACTACTACTTTAACAGGTAATGAAGGAATCTATAACGACTACTACTTCAACAGGTAATGAAGGAATCTATGATGACTACTACTTCAATAGGTAATGAAGGAATCTAAACTTGATTTTGTCTCAGAGATATATTCTTCAGAATGACTCCCTAGGGAAAGTTTTCGATGGAAATACTTGTCAGATTTTAGTCTCTGGAGAAATTTTGTCTAATTATGTAGATAGTTGATGATATTCATCTATTGACTGATCTTTCCTGAAAAGGTAAAAATTTAGTTGTATGCAATATCATGATATATGGAATGCATTGCTTAATGATGTCCTCAAAATAAATGATATTATGCTATATGTTTCGTATGCATATGTCATGATGTATGAATATTGTTGAAATGTATCTTTGTCTGGGAAAATAAATCCCTGACTATTGTTGTGGATGAAGAGTATGTATATCTTCCAATTTGTCTAGAACACTTCTACTGGGAATTCCTATTTGTTGTTTGAGGAAAATCTGAAGGGGATGTCGATTTCTGCTTGGGGAGTAGAGTTCAAGAACTTGGTTGTCCATTTCTCTACTGGGGAATTTAATTCTCATATACACTGACTAGGGATAAAAGAGATTATTAAACTTCTGATTTGTCTGGGGAGAGTAAAGTTAACTGGTATTCTAGTTAGACTCCAGGTTTTGCAACAACTTTTTGGGGACAGTGGCAACCTGTTGTACCCCAAAATTTGCCCTCTCTTTTCATCAACATTTTTCTCATCACAAGACTTTTGGAACTCAAGATCAAGTTAGGGTTTGCTCTGCTCAAGACCCCTCCTTGCACTGTTGACCCAAATTAGGGTTTGAGTTTGCACAAAGATGTTTTGACCTAAAATGCCCAAAGTGACTTTCATGCTTCATGTTGGACTTACAAGTTTATCCATACCAAGTTTCAAGCCTTGATTCCAATCTTTGCCCAGTCAATTGGACAGTTGACCTAGAAATCAGTTGTATTGGGGAAAAAGTCAACTGTGGCCAATTGAAAGTCAAACCTCATGAAATTTGAACCACATCAACATAATGAACTCAAATATGACATTTGATCAAGTTTGGATCACAATTCCACAAGAAACTTGATCAGATCACCAAAAGGGCAAAATGGTAATTTTTAGGGTTTTGACTGTACAAAGGTAATTTTTGACTGTTTGACCTAGCTAATGGCAAACCAAGCTCACATATAGACTCAAGGACTCAATGGCATTGTCTTGACACATTCAACAAGTTCAAAAGATCTCAAATGCACAGGATTGACAAATGAATTTTCCAATCAACTGATCAAAATTTGACTGTATACTGAAAAGTCAAACTTTAACTTTTTGGTCAAAATCAAGTGCCAAGATTCATTTTTCATCAAGACATGTCAATTTATGAAACTTGTTCATCAAGGAATACAAAATTTGCAAATTAGGGTTTAAAATGAAGAAATTTCATAACTTAGAAATTTTCTAAGTTATGAAATTCCCTTATTTTTCCCTAACTTTGTCCCACTTTTTCATCAAGATAAAAATGGATTAAAACAAAACTCAAAACATCAAAGTTGTAGTCCATTACAAAATCTACAACTTTGATTCACAAAGTTTTCTCAAAGGAAGCTTGTAGCTCAAGTTATGATTTTTGGAACAAGGGTGCAAAACATTTTTAACTTAGAAAAATTTTGACCTATTCTAGGTAGGATTTTTGTCCAACTTCTTGGCCATTTTTCACATGCTTCTACTTGGAATTTAAATTTTCATTACAAATATGGATTGTAGTACACATTCCAAGCTTTCCAAATTGTCCAATAACTTCTCAAACACCCTTGTGGTTAGGGAGAATCGAATTTGCAAAGTTGGGAAAAATTCACTTTTGTTCATAACCAAATGCATGTTCATACAAGTTCCATTTTCAAATCAGCATGCTTGGTACTTGTTTTCAGGCCTCTAAACCAAGTTTGCACTCCATAATTAAATGCCTAACCATTGTGTTCAAGCATTGTTTTGTGCATTTGGTAATTACACATAAAACTAATCCTTAATTAGAAAAAGCAAACTTGCCATTTTTGAAAAGTAGTGCTTTATGTCAAATACCAAATCCAAGAGGTACAAGCCATATCTTTGAGGCAAGATTTTGAAGACAAATCCCACTGATCAAGAACAAAGTGTCCAACATAGATAGAGAGGGCACACAGGCCTGCATAAGGACTTGAACTTTCTTACTTCAAAAACAAGCAAGATTGCAAAACAACTCCAAGCTCTCATTCCTGCAAACACCAACCAAAACAAACTTTGCAAACATCTTTCATACATCCAAGCAAGCCTAAAGCACGACTAAATCACCCATCATCCCTCCTCATACAGAAAATCACAGTTTTTCTGCAAAACAGGGCATCTGTTGCAGTTTGACTTCCACAATCCATTCCACTCGTGCACTTTGGCTAAAAACTTTGCAATCACATTCCATATCATCTATAGGAACTATCCCAAGCCTCAAATCCAAGCTGTAACATCCCTAACATCACTTGCCATATTCAGTTTTCAGTTTTGCAGGTGGACTTCCATAGCACGATTCAGAGTGATTCTAAGCAAGTTAGGTGTTGGAGAAGCATCCTTGGACTTCAGGCAAGCTGTACCAAAGCTCAAACTCCATTGAAGATACCTGCATTACTCTGTTCAAGTCAAGCTGAAACAGGTAAAATCATGAACTTCTATCTCTCAATCTAGGAAGAGTTAGGCTTAGGTTTGTGAATGAAACATGCTCTACTCATAGCCCTGAAGCCATACATATGATTACTTTTCATTTATTTTATGCGTGCTGTGAGAATTTTGGCCATGAACATTGAAGAAAAATTAGGTCAGAAATTGGGGATGAAGAAATTCTCCCTCGTTTCTTAGAGTTAGGTCAAGTATTTTATATGTCTGAATTCGTCTCTTGATGCTCTACATTATTTGTGTTATGAGTTTTTGCTAAAAGTTAAATAATCAGGATTTATGTTGGACAAGAAGAAGCGCACGTTTTTTGTTTCAAACAGATTGCTGGAGGTTGAAGACAAAGTTGACTTGGGCTGGGCCTGAGTCAACTTGCTGTTCACACCCTTTTTTTCATTTTGCACCCCCCTGGCCCGTTGTGTGAAATATTTATTATTTTTGCATTTTTCTTTTTGTTTCTGACTTATTATTTTTTGCTCAAATATAAAAAATAAAAAAAATATTTTTCCATACATTTTTGTATTTATTTGTTTTATTTAGCATATACATGTAAATAAATATATATACTTTTTATTTAAAACCCTAGAAAATAATACAAAAATATTTATCTTTCAGTTATTATTTTTTTTGTTTACATTTTGAAAACATTTTTCTAAAATATACTCATTTTTGTAAATGATTAATATTTTATTCTTGTATATATTTAGTATATTTAATATATAATATAAATATTTGTATATTTTATTAGAATACTTAGGATAAAAATATGAAAATAACACATTTTTATTTTTATTAATACATGACACTAAAAAATATTTTTTTTTACAATATACTTCTTTTTTTATTTTTTGTATAAATTAATATATAAATATTGTATATAATTAATAAATAAATACTATTTATTTAAAAACTAGGGTTTTTCTCTAAATAACAAAAATATTCAAAATTTGACCTTTTTATTTTTTTGTTTATATTTCACATTGAAAAATACTTTCACATACATAAAAAATCATTTTTGTGCATAATACATTTTGCATATTTATTGTATTTACAATATTGTACAATTAAATATTTGTATATTTGATATGGATGTAATAGTTTAGATTTAATTTCTTGTCAAATATCCCCCATTCAAACATTTGTACCCCCATCCCCATAATCATGTTGTAATAATTTAGGACTTTAAATTTCCGCATTTAAAAGCTTTCAAATTATGCCATGATAGACCTAGGGTTTGTATGCAAATCAAATAACAAATAGCTTGACTAATACAAAGACAAAAAAACATGAAAATGGACAACACAATGCACACTTGCACCCTTAGGGTTACTCCACTTGTTGCCTTCAAAAATGGGCCATGTTGCATGTTGAGTGTCTTTGGCAAAACGAAAACAAATCAAATGATCATAGTCCCTCGATGACGCTTTCTCAAGTTACCTAAAAAATGATCAAGTCCCTTAAAGGAAAAATTGCCAAAGACACTTGGCACTATTGCATTCATGGTCTAAACGATGACCCGCGCCCGTCCCGTTAACATCCTAACACAAGATTGTCCACCAAATACAATGGTGAAACAATACTGTCAAAAGGGTTAAAACATAGGAAAGATCTTTGAGAAATTTAGGGTAGATAGCTCTTGGTTAGTTGACGAAACTTGCAAAACAATCCTTTCCATTTTTTCAAAACACACATCACAACACAACTTTCAAAACATTGAAAAACTTTTCAAAAGACAATACACCTTTGTATACATTCAAACATGGATCATTACAAAGGTTGCCACAACAATGGCTTCTTTTCAAAATATCTTTCAAACACACACAAAGCACCATTTCAAACAATTGAAAGCACCATTTCAAACAATTGAAAATGCAAGGCAAGTGATCTAAGCAAGTAACTAAGAGCCCATGGATAACCATGGATAGAAAGGGTGCTAATACCTTCCCTTTCTATAATCTACTCCCTGAACCCAAGAAAACATCTCAAAGGTTTTTCCTGTGCTTTTTAACCTTTCCTTAGGATAAAATAAAAAGTCGGTGGCGACTCTTGCTAAACCGAAACATTTGTGAAAACAAACACAAAACCTCAAGTCAGTTCTCCCACCGTATCACAGAACTGGCGACTCTGCTGGGGATAAAATTAAAAGTGGAGTAACCTTAGGGCTTAGATCACCCTTTTGCATGACTAATTGTTTGCTTTGATTGCTTTACATTTTGGTTCTCTTGTTTGGGCTTGAAATCCTACACCCGGATTTGGGAAACATTCATAGATAGCAATACGTTATGGAAACTGTGCGGGATATACTGACACGGTTGAAGCAATAGCTATATTAGTGCGACATATTTGTGAGTACCGGTAACCCTTGAGTTCAATCAAGGAGAGTACGGGGCCGTTGAGTGATGTCACCAAGCACTAATGACCTAGAACCTTACTTGACCATCTTGGCCTTTTTATTAGGGGTAGTGAGATGACCGGCTTTGGTGCAGTCCGAAGTTGGTAGATACTCGATACTACACTCATTGAGGGTTGTTTTCTTGGAATATTTTGGTCACTAGTTAAGTGGCTAAACCAAAACAATGAACATGGAAAACGATCCAATGATATTGAGCTCCTTAGAACCCGGTTACTATTTATAGGACAGGTTTTTAAGCCAACTACACTCAAGAGGGTACTTACCTGTGAAACCCCACGCAAGCCTGAAACTAGGGTTTTGTGTGACTTGCTTGTACATATGTTTGTGCATACATCATGAACATCATAAAGCATCATATGCATCCACTAACCATTTCAAGGGTTTGGATCTTCATCTTTGTTCTTGTTTTGTAGGTCATGGAAATTCTTCGCAGGAAAACTATCCAAGTCAACCTTGTGAGAATCCCTCCTCAACTCAAGGAGCTCACATCCAGAATTCCAGAAAGTTCTCTCCTCAGTGAAAGACATGGTAGACTGCTCAGCCTAGTCAACACCAACATTGAAGAAGACATGGTGAAAGTGTTGTTCCAATTCTTTGACCCTCTTCACCACTGTTTCACATTCCCCGACTACGAATTGGTGCCTACTTTGGAGGAATTTTCCCAACTCTTGAGAATTCCTATTCTTAATCAACTACCCTACAACGGTACGGAAAAGGAACCAAAGCCTGAAGATGTTGCTCAAGCACTACACTTGCAACCATCTGACATCAAGGGGCATTGGGAAACTAGAAGTGGTATCAAGGGCTTCTTGGCAAAATTCTTGTTTGAGAAGGCACAAGAGTGTTGGAATTCTTTGGATCTACAAGCCTTTGAAGAAATTGTGGCACTCCTCATTTATGGGTTGGTCTTGTTCCCAAATCCTGACCAACTTATAGATGTCAATGCTCTCAAGATTTTCCTATCCAGGAATCCCATACCTACATTGCTTGGGGACATCCTCCACTCATTTTACACACGAACAATGAGGAAGAGAGGTGTTCTCATGTGCTGTACTCCTCTCCTTGCAAGGTGGTTTATTTCTCACCTTCCACAATCTGTTTTGAAGAATGAACAAGGCTTCAGATGGTCACAGCGATTGATGACCCTCACACATTCGGATGTACATTGGTGTTCTCGGTCCAGAGAAAATGTCATCATCGTCGATCATTGTGGTGAGTTCCCTAATGTTCCATTACTTGGCATTATGGGAGGCATTACCTACAACCCTTGTCTAGCTTTGAGACAATTTGGATATGCACGGAGGGATGGCCCTCATGACATGTTGATTCCTGACCTAGTTTTTGACTTCGACAACGATGCGTAAGGACTTCGCCAAAGATTCATTAGAGCTTGGAGGATGCTTAACAAGGTAGATAGCAAGACACTGGGGCACAAGAACTCCATCCATCTTGAGCCTTATCTCAAGTGGGTATGAACCCGCGCCCAGAGTCTTATGATGCCTTACCCTCACATTCTCCCTTTGATTAAAGAGCCTGTTAAGGAAGGAGAGGTTCCTTACACCGTCCTACATCCTGACATGCCTACATCATGGGAGGAAATGCAGAAGATTTGGATCCAACTCAAGGAAGAAAGGGATACTTTTGAAGCCAGCTTCTACGCCAGTGAGAAGGAGGTTTTGGAGCTTACCCTACGACTTCACGAGGAGGAGACCCTTAACACTTACATCGCACCAAAGAGGATGCGCAACGTCTTTTTGCCTTAAGAATTTTTTTGTAATATTTGGCCCATGGGGCATTTATGGACTGACAAAATTTCTTCTTATTAATATGACGTGTGTTCTTTTTGTCTGCAACAATTTTGAATTTCTAAATCCTTGAATGCATTGCATGAATAAACATATCATTCATCATATGCATAAGCAGGTCTTCACACCAGGTTTCCTTATCTTTCTGTTGTTTATTTCAGTAATATGGATCTTGAACAGACGGTCAAAGATCTGCAGGCACAAAACTCGCAGTTTCAACAGCTCCTTATGACCTTGGCCAAGGGTCAGGAGGATCTTAAAGCACTGTTAGGAAACAAAGAGCAAGAAAAAGGAAAAAAGAAGAAGAAAAGAGTTGGGGTAGCTACCCTGGGAAGAAGATTTGAAAATGAAGCTAGGAGAGTTCTTGAATTCCCCTCCACATCTGATGAGGGGACCGGTAAAGGAAAAGGGGCTGCATTACCTTCTGAGTCCGAGGTTGAAGAGGAAGAGGTTCAGGAAGATGAAGACTACTCAGAGCAGCAATACCCTCCAGCGGATGACAAATACAAAAACCTGGAGGATAGACTGCCAGCTATGGAGCTGCAAAGGGTTCCCGGGCTAGATTTTAAAGAATTGGGATTGATTGCTGGGATTGTGATCCCTCCAAAGTTTAAGGTGCCAACTTTTGCAAAATACAACGGTATGTCTTGCCCGAAGATGCACCTGAGGTCGTATGTCAAAAAAATTCAACCTCATTCATCCGATAGAAATCTTTGGGTACACTTCTTCCAGGATAGCCTGTCTGGTACACAGCTAGATTGGTTTTACCAGCTTGAGAGGTCAGAAGTGCACAGTTGGGAGGATTTGGCAACTGCCTTTTATCGCCAGTATCAATATAACGCTGACTTGGCGCCAACCCGTACTCAGTTATAAAGTATGGGGATGGCCTCAATTGAGGGATTCAAAGAATACGCCCAGAAATGGCGCGACTTAGCCGGAAGAGTGCAACCACCTCTTTTAGATAGGGAACTAGTTGATATGTTCTTGGGGACCCTATCTGGCCCGTTCTTCAACCATTTGATCGGGAGCTCTTCCGCAAGGTTTACTGAATTAATTCTGACTGGCGAGCGGGTGGAAGCTGGTATTAAGAGTGGGAAGATTCAAAGGGATGCCTCTGCATCTACAACTGTTAAAAAGCCATTTCCAGCCAAGAAGGAGGCAACTTTTGTGTATTCTCAAAAAGGATCAGGGAGAGCTGAGCGCCGGCCGACTGTAGGGGCCGTGATGATTCAAAATTCGTCAAATGATCAGCCTCGTACCAATCAGTCTAGACCTAACTAGCAATGGGTAGAACGGACACCACGGCAGTTCACCCGCATCAATATGACGCACTGCATGTGTCAGTTGAATGCCGAGGAACTACTCTCGCCCATGTCTTGGTCGACACTGGTTCTTCCCTAAATGTGCTGCCTAAGAAGGCTCTCGACCGGTTGGATTGTGAAGGCTTGTAGCCGAAACCAAGTAATATCATTGTCAGGGCCTTTGACGGGTCTAAAAGGATGGTGCATGGGGAGGTCGACATTCCCATCAAGGTGGGCACTGAAGTATTCCACTCAACTTTCTATGTGATGGACATCCATCTGTCATACTCTTGCTTGCTAGGGAGACCATGGATACATAATGCTGGCACAGTCACTTCCTCCCTACATCAGATGCTGAAATACCCTGTCAAGGGAAAAATCATAACTGTACACGGTGAAGAGGAGTACATGATCAGTCATTTGAACTCCTTTAGGTATGTGGAAGTGGAGGGCGAATTCATTGAGACACCGTTCTAACACTTCGAGGAAATTGCTCCCGAGGTTGCAGTAGCAAAGACAGTAGCTGAGGTACCCAAGCAGGTGGCCAGGATGGCATCTCTAAAAGACGCAAAGGCTGCAATGAAGTAGGGGAAGAGCTCAACATGGGGTCAATTTCCTGACTTTCCTCACAAGACAGACGAGTTTGGGTTAGGGTTCACCGCTGCGGGGCAAAAAGCTATGCGTCGCTCAAAAATTGAAAAGACACCCATCAAGATTTCTCCTCATGGAATCAATGCTTTGGAAGACGAAGACGAAGAGGCCAACATTGAAGATTGGATCTTCCCAACCATCGAAGGGGGACTACACAACTGGGAGGCAAAATACTTCGTTCCCATTACTTTCATCTATCAGTAATTTATCTTTCGAACATTTCTTGTTGGTCTGTAATAATTACTAAAACAATCTGCACACTATTTTTCACCTCATGCCTTGCCCGGGGCATGTAGGTCCATTTGTAAGGGTTTTGATTCTCTTCATATTCATATGCCACGTTTAATGGATCATTGGACGTTTTTCATTTATAAACTGTTGTGTTCATTTTCTTTCCTTTTGCATTTTATTTGTTTAAGGATGGCTATCCCTTACACACACCCACACTCACAAATGCAGGTACCCATCCACTCTGGATTCTGTGGGTGACTATTCTATTGTATCCTTCAATAACTCTGAAGATTTGGTCAATCAAGCTGAATACGAAGATGACGAAGATTGTGAAGTACCAGGAGAGCTAGCCAGACTTCTACAGCAAGAAGAAAGGGCCATCTTGCCTCATGAAGAGTTGTTGGAAACTGTCAACTTAGGAACAGAGGAAGACCAGAAGGAAGTACAAGTGGGTGCCAATCTGGAACCAAGTGTCAAGGAGCGCTTAATACAGTTGTTGAATGAATACGTTGAAATCTTCGCCTGGTCTTATAAAGACATGCCAGGGTTAGACACAGACATCGTGGTTCACCGTCTCCCTACAAGAGAAGACTGTCCATCGATCAAGCAAAAAGTCCGCCGAATGAGGCCCGACATGTCTGAGAAGATTAAAGCTGAAGTAATGCAGCAATTCAACGCTGGCTTTCTGGCTGTTACGTCCTATCCAAAATGGGTTGCTAACATTGTGCCCGTTCCCAAAAAAGACGGCAAGGTCAGAATGTGTGTGGACTACCGGGATTTGAACAGGGCCATCCCTAAAGATGATTTTCCGCTACCGCATATCGACATTTTGATTGACAACACGGCTCAGCACAAGGTGTTTTCCTTCATGGACGAATTCTCGGGCTACAACCAGATCAAAATGGCCCCCGAGGACATGGATAAAACAACCTTTGTTACACAATGGGGTACCTTCTGCTACAAGGTGATGCCGTTCGGGCTGAAGAACGTAGGGGCAACTTATCAACGCGCCATGGTAGCTTTGTTTCATGATATGATACATCATGAGATCGAAGTTTACGTAGACGACATGATAGCTCGATCACAAACAGAGGAGGAACACCTTGAACATCTGCAAAAGCTGTTTTCCAGGTTGAAGGAGTACAAACTCAGGCTGAATCCAAGTAAGTGCACTTTTGGAGTTAGGTCTGGTAAACTTCTAGGATTTATTGTCAGCAACAAAGGCATTGAGGTCGATCCAGCAAAAGTAAAGGCTATACAAGAAATTCCTGCCCCCCGTACTGAAAAGGAGGTTAGAGGGTTCTTGGGGCGCTTGAACTATATTTCCAGATTCATCTCTCATCTGACGTCTACTTGTGAGCCAATTTTCAAACTATTGAAGAAATATCAGGTAGTCGAATGGAACGAAGATTGCCAAGCTGCTTTTGATAAGATCAAGGAGTATTTGCTAGAACCTCCTATTCTGATGCCACCCATCGAAGGAAGGCCGCTGATCATGTATCTGACCGTTTTGGATAACTCAATGGGGTGCGTACTGGGCCAGCATGACGAGTCTGGTCGAAAAGAGCATGCCATTTATTACCTTAGCAAAAAGTTTACCGACTGTGAGACTGACTACTCACTGCTCGAGAAAACTTGCTGCGCTTTGGTATGGGCTGCTCGCCAACTGGCAGTATATGTTGACTCATACCACCTTGCTGATTTCCAAAATGGATCCTATCAAGTATATCTTCGAGAAGCCTGCTTTATTTGGAAGAATCGCTAGATGGCCGATGATCCTGACTGAATATGACATTCAATACACTACCCAAAAAGCTATAAAAGGGAGTGTACTAGTTGACCATCTAGCTCATCAAGCTATCGAAGATTATCAATCCATGAGATTCGACTTCCCGGATGAGGACATCATGACTTTGGACAACATTGAAAGTAACGGACCGTATGACGGACCTGAAAATGGATCCCGATGGACCCTGTACTTTGATGGTGCTTCAAATGCACTTGGAAACGGTATCGGTGCGGTACTCATTTCCCCGGAAGGTTGTCATACACCTTTCACGGCCCGACTGTACTTCAGTTGTACCAACAACATGGCCGAATATGAAGCTTGCATTTTTGGTCTCAAGGCTGCTATAGACTTGGGAATCAAATCTTTGATCGTATTTGGGGACTCGGCTTTGGTTATCAGTCAAATCAAAGGAGAGTGGGATACCAAGCATCCTAATCTCATCCCATACAAAGAACATGATCTAACATTGTTGCCTCATTTCGAGCAGATCACCTTCGAGCATTTCCCGTGAGAAGAGAATCAGCTAGCAGATGCTCTGGCTACAATGTCTTCCATGTTTAAACTCAACTGGGATAACGAGGCTCCCCAAATCACCATCGAGCGAATGGACGAACTTACACATTGTCATGATATTAATGCCGAAGAAGCAGTGGAACAACCCTGGTTTCACGAAATCAAAAGGTATCTCCAGACTAGAGAATATCCCGAAGGAGCTTCCGTAAATGACAAGAAGTTCCTAAGGAGATTTGCTGCCAAGTTCTTCCTGAGCAACGGCATCCTCTATAAACGCAACCATGATTGTGTTTTACTCCGATGTGTAGACAAAGCTGAAGCAGAGTTGATCATGACTGATATACACAATGGCACATTTGGCATCCACTTGAGCGGGCATACGATGGCTAAGAAGATTCTAAGGGCAGGCTATTACTCGTCTACCATGGAAGCTGATTGCCATCAATATTCCCGTACTTGCCACAAATGTCAAGTCTATGCTGACAAGATTCATATTCCTCCTGTTCCTCTCAATGTTCTGACAGCTCCTTGGCCATTCGCGATGTGGGGCATTGACATGATTGGAGAGATCAAGCCCACAACATCCAATGGACATCGCTTCATCCTGGTCACCATCGAATATTTTACCAAATGGGTCGAAGCAGCTTCATTCGCCTCCGTTACGAAAAATGTGGTTGCCCACTTCATCAAGCAAAACCTCATATGCCGGTATGGTGTCCCCGACAGGATCATTACAGACAACGGTACAAATCTGAATAATACTATGATCATTGCTCTATGCGAACAGTTCAAGATTTATCATCACAATTCATCTCCCTATCGGCCGAAGATGAACGGTGTTGTTGAAGCCGCGAACAAAAACATCAAGAAGATCATTCAAAAAATGACAGTGACCTATAAGGACTGGCATGAGATGCTACCGTTTGCTCTGCATGGATACCGTACCACGACACGTACTTCAACAGGGCCAACCCCATTTTCTTTGGTATACGGCATGGAAGTTATTCTACCCATGGAAGTTCAGATTCCTTCTGTAAGGATTATGAAGGACGCTGGTTTGAATGAAGACGATTGGATTCATACCCGACTTGATCAACTCAATTTGATCGATGAGAAGCGACTCACTGCTGTTTGCCATGGTCAGACGTACCAAAAACGGATGATCAAGGCTTTCAACAAGAAAGTCAGACGTCAAGTATATCAAGTCGGAGATCTTGTAATCAAGCGGATTATCTTTCCGTAAAGTGATCTCAGGGGCAAATGGACTCCTACTTACGAAGGACCATTTGTAATCAAGAGCATCTTTTCTGGTGGTGCAATGATTCTGACCACCATGGACGGCGACGATTTTCCGCACCCTGTGAACGCAGACATAGTCAAAAGATACTACGCATAAAATCACCCGACAAGTTGAAAACCCAAAAGGGCGACTTGGGCAAAAATGGGCATCCCGGTGAACCGAAAACCCGAAAGGGCGGTTCAGGCAAAAATTAGGGATAAAACAAAAAAATCTGTACACCCGGCAAGTTGAAAACCCGAAAGGGCGACTTGGGAAAAAAAGGGTTTCCCGGTGAATCGAAAACCCAAACGGGCGATCCAGGCAAAAGTTAGGGAATTAAAGCGTATGACTATGTCTCGTCGGATCACTTTAAAGAAAAATCTCTTCATCAACAAGCTCTGAGCTTCTGATCAATCCAGTCATCGGCAGACGAAGCAGCGAATGGACAGATATTCAGAGTTGTGAAGGCTATAACAGAAGGAATCCCATGAAATTGTTTCACATAGCCATCTTTCTTTTGTATAAATTTTTCAATTTTTATGGCAACATCCTCTTATTAGAATGTCTGTCTCCTTTGTACAAAAATACTCATAAAAATTTAATACAAATACTTTTCCCAATACAGAAATTTGCTTTGTCTTCCTGTTGCTTTTTTACACTTATGTTTTATTTGAGAAACGTCCAAGGTTTTGTTAAATAGGCATATGCATTTGAACATAATCATTCTCTTACAAATCAAGAAAGATGATTGCTGATAGGTTGAAGGTACAGATAGATATCTTGATGCCCTTTCAGAAGGAATCCCCCAACGGAATTAGACTCCAAGTTCCTTAACAAAGTTAAAATCCAGAACTTAATTCCCCAAACAGAGTTAAACTTCAGGATCCTCAGCAGAACAAAAGCTTTCTCAAAGCTGATTTCCCCAGCCAGAGAGCCTTCCAGAATCCAATCCCCTCAAGATTAAGTTTCAGCATCCCCAGCGGAGCTAAAACTTCCAACTATCAATCCCCAGCGGAGCCAGATTAGTGAACATTCTCCCCACAGAGGCACTTCCCATTAAATTGAAGATTCTCAGTCTTACTTCTCCAGCATAAGTCTACCAGATTCTGGACTCCCCAGTAGAGATCATCAGAATTCTCATTCCCCACAAGTCATCAAGGATTTTTCAATCCCCAGCAGTGGTCCTAAAATCCCTCAACAATTGAAGATTTTGCTCCCCTGCAGCAGTCAAGGATTCACTTTCCTCAACAGCAGTCAAGATTCTATCATCTCTGGCTATCCAAGATTCATCCATCCTCAGCAAGACAGCTCATCAGCTTACATGCGCATTCACTACATTCATATATCATAAACATTGATATAACATATATTTCATCATACATATCATGCAACATAACTTTTTGTTTTAGCTAACATTTTATCCTTTTCAGGATAAGATTAAAAGGCTATCATTAACAATTATTCAGATACAATATGGATACACCCAGACAAGGCGGTCATTCTATTACTCATTCAGAATTTAAAGTCAGATACAGTATGGATACACCCCAGACAAGGAGGTCATTCTATTACTCATTCAGAATTTCAAGTCAGATACAGTATGGATACACCCCAGACACGGCAGTCATTCTACTACTCATTCAGACTACAACAATCAGATACAGACTAGATACGCTCCAGACACGTCAGCCATTCTATCTCTCATTCAGATTCATTTATCAACCTCAAGGTTCAATGCATTCCAAACACGGATACCATTTTGACCCTTACAGCAGCAGTTTGATTCTCCCCAATGCATTCGCCATGGAAGTCATTCTGTCACTTATTCAGATCCTAGTTACAGTCTCAGATACACTCCAGACACGGAAGTCATTCTGCTACTCATACAAATCTCAACTTCGGATACAGTCCAGATACGCTTCAAACACGGTTGCCATTCTGTCACTCATTCAGAGTCTATCCCCAGCATGCAGTTGCTCCATACACAGATAGTTCTCTGTCACCCAGATACAATACAGATACACTCCAGACACGACAGTCATTCTGATATTCATTCTACATTCAAATACAGTTACAGCTCAGATACGCTCCAGACACGGAGTCCATTCTTTTCTCATACAAACTCAGCCTCCAGATGCAATTCAAATGTGTTCCAAACACGGATGTCATTTTGGTCCTCATTCTTCTGACCTATCACATTACAGTTCAACAGACATTCCAGAAGGAATCTCTAAGCCCATCCCCCGACAAGATTCTGTCACATCTCCAGATGGCATCTTTAAGCCCATCTGTAGATGACATCTTTAAGCCCATTCCCGCATCCATGTTTCGACGAATGCAAATTTACGGGCACTCTAGTGTCCAATCTCCTTTTACCTTCGAGACGCGAAAGGCAAACTTGCCAATCTAACTATTCAGGTGCAAGAAGATTGAATAGGGGCAACTGTTGTACCCCAAAATTTGCCCTCTCTTTTCATCAACATTTTTCTCATCACAAGACTTTTGGAACTCAAGATCAAGTTAGGGTTTGCTCTGCTCAAGACCCCTCCTTGCACTGTTGACCCAAATTAGGGTTTGAGTTTGCACAAAGATGTTTTGACCTAAAATGCCCAAAGTGACTTTCATGCTTCATGTTGGACTTACAAGTTTATCCATACCAAGTTTCAAGCCTTGATTCCAATCTTTTCCCAGTCAATTGGACAATTGACCTAGAAATCAGCTGTATTGGGGAAAAAGTCAACTGTGGCCAATTGACAGTCAAACCTCATGAAATTTGACCCACATCAACATAATGAACTCAAATATGACATTTGATCAAGTTTGGATCACAATTCCACAAGAAACTTGATCAGATCACCAAAAGGGCAAAATGGTCATTTTTAGGGTTTTGACTGTACAAAGGTAATTTTTGACTGTTTGACCTAGCCAATGGAAAAAAAAGCTCACATATATACTCAAGGACTCAATGGCATTGTCTTGACACATTCAACAAGTTCAAAAGATCTCAAATGCACAGGATTGACAGATGAATTTTCCAGTCAACTGATCAAAATTTGACTGTATACTGAAAAGTCAAACTTTGACTTTTTGGTCAAAATCAAGTGCCAAGATTCATTTTTCATCAAGACATGTTAATTTATGAAACTTGTTCATCAAGAAATCCAAAATTTGCAAATTAGGGTTTAAAATGAAGAAATTTCATAACTTAGAAATTTTCTAAGTTATGAAATTCCCTTATTTTTCCCTAACTTTGTCCCACTTTTTCATCAAGATACAAATGGATTCAAACAAAAACCAAAACATCAAAGTTGTAGTCCATTGCAAAATCTACAAATTTTATTCACAAAGTTTTCTCAAAGGAAGCTTGTAGCTCAAGTTATGATTTTTGGAACAAGGGTGCAAAACATTTTTAACTTAGAAAATTTTTGACCTATTCTAGGTAGGATTTTTGTCCAACTTCTTGGCCATTTTTCACATGCTTCCACTTGGAGTTTAAATTTGCATTACAAATATGGATTGTAGTACACATTCCAAGCTTTCCAAATTGTCCAATAACTTCTCAAACACCCTTGTGGTTAGGGAGAATCGAATTTGCAAAGTTGGGCAAAATTCACTTTTGTTCATAACCAAATGCATGTTCATACAAGTTCCATTTTCAAATCAGCATGCTTGGTACTTGTTTGCAGGCCTCTAAACCAAGCTTGCACTCCATAATTAAATGCCTAACCATTGTGTTCAAGCATTGTTTTGTGCATTTGGTCATTACACATAAAACTAATCCTTAATTAGAAAAAGCAAACTTGCCATTTTTGAAAAGTAGTGCTTTATGTCAAATACCAAATCCAAGAGGTACAAGCCATATCTTTGAGGCAAGAGTTTGTAGACAAATCCCACTGATCAAGAACAAAGTGTGCAGCATAGATAGAGAGGGTACACAGGCCTGCATAAGGACTTGAACTTTCTTACTTCAAAAACAAGCAAGATTGCAAAACAACTCCAAGCTCTCATTCCTGCAAACACCAACCAAAACAAACTTTGCAAACATCTTTCATACATCCAAGCAAGCCTAAATCACGACTAAACCACCCCTCATCCCTCCTCATACAGAAAATCACAGTTTTTCTGCAAAACAGGGCATCTGTTGCAGTTTGACTTCCAGAATCCATTCCACTCGTGCACTTTGGCTAAAAACTTTACAAACACATTCCATATCATCTATTGGAACTATCCCAGGCCTCAAATCCAAGTTGTAACATCCCTAACATCACTTGCCATATTCAGTTTTCAGTTTTGCAGGTGGACTTCCATAGCACGATTCAGAGTGATTCAAAGCAAGTTAGGTGTTGGAGAAGCATCCTTGGACTTCAGGCAAGTTGTACCAAAGCTCAAACTCCATTGAAGATACCTGCATTACTCTGTTCAAGTCAAGCTGAAACAGGTAAAATCATGAACTTCTATCTCTCAATCTAGGAAGAGTTAGGCTTAGGTTTGTGAATGAAACATGCTCTACTCATAGCCCTGAAGCCATACATATGATTACTTTTCATTTATTTTATGCGTGCTGTGAGAATTTTGGCCATGAACATTGAAGAAAAATTAGGTCAGAAATTGGGGATGAAGAAATTCTCCCTCGTTTCTTAGAGTTAGGTCAAGTATTTTATATGTCTGAATTCGTCTCTTGATGCTCTACATTATTTGTGTTATGAGTTTTTGCTAAAAGTCAAAGAATCAGGATTTATGTTGGACAAGAAGAAGCGCGCATTTTTTGTTTCAAACAGGTTGCTGGAGGTTGAAGACAAAGTTGACTTGGGCTGGGCCTGAGTCAACTTATTGTTCACACCCTTTTTTCATTTTGCACCCCCTGGCCCATTGTGTGAAATATTTATTATTTTTGCATTTTTTTTTTGTTTCTGACTTATTATTTTTTGCTCAAATATAAAAAATATTTGTCCATACATTTTTGTATTTATTTGGCATTTATTTGTTTTATTTAGCATATACATGTAAATAAATATATATACTTTTTATTTAAAACCCTAGAAAATAATACAAAAATATTTATTTTTCAGTTATTATTTTTTTTGTTTACGTTTTGAAAACATTTTTCTAAAATATACTCATTTTTGTAAATAATTAATATTTTATTCTTGTATATATTTAGTATATTTAATATATAATATAAATATTTGTATATTTTATTAGAATACTTAGGATAAAAATATGAAAATAACACATTTTTATTTTTATTAATACATGACACTAAAAAATACTTTTTTTTACAATATACTTATTTTTTTATTTTTTGTATAAATTAATATATAAATATTGTATATAATTAATAAATAAATACTATTTATTTAAAAACTAGGGTTTTGCCCTAAATAACAAAAATATTCAAAATTTGACCTTTTTATTTTTTTTGTTTATATTTCACATTGAAAAATACTTTCACATACATAAAAAATCATTTTTGTGCATAATACATTTTGCATATTTATTGTATTTACAATATTGTACAATTAAATATTTGTATATTCGATATGGATGTAATAGTTTAGATTTAATTTCTTGTCAAATATCCCCCCATTCAAACATTTGTACCCCCATCCCCATAATCATGTTGTAATAATTTAGGACTTTAAATTTCCGCATTTAAAAGCTTTCAAATTATGCCATGATAGACCTAGGGTTTGTATGCAAATCAAATAACAAATAGCTTGACTAATACAAAGACAAAAAAGCATGAAAATGGACAACACAATGCACACTTGCACCCTTAGGGTTACTCCACTTGTTGCCTTCAAAAATGGGCCATGTTGCATGTTGAGTGTCTTTGGCAAAACGAAAACAAATCAAATGATCATAGTCCCTCGATGACGCTTTCTCAAGTTGCCTAAAAAATGATCAAGTCCCTTAAAGGAAAAATTGCCAAAGACACTTGGCACTATTGCATTCATGGTCTAAACGATGACCCGCGCCCGTCCCGTTAACATCCTAACACAAGATTGTCCACCAAATACAATGGTGGAACAATACTGTCAAAAGGGTTAAAACATAGGAAAGATCTTTGAGAAATTTAGGGTAGATAGCTCTTGGTTACTTGACCAAACTTGCAAAACAATCCTTGCCATTTTTTCAAAACACACATCACAACACAACTTTTAAAACATTGAAAAACTTTTCAAAAGACAATACACCTTTGTATACATTCAAACATGGATCATTACAAAGGTTGCCACAACAATGGCCTCTTTTCAAAATATCTTTCAAACACACACAAAGCACCATTTCAAACAATTGAAAATGCAAGGCAAGTGATCTAAGCAAGTAACTAAGAGCCCATGGATAACCATGGATAGAAAGGGTGCTAATACCTTCCCTTTCTATAATCTACTCCCTGAACCCAAGAAAACATCTCAAAGGTTTTTCCTGTGCTTTTTAACCTTTCCTTAGGATAAAATAAAAATTCGGTGGCGACTCTTGCTAAACCGAAACATTTGCGAAAACAAACGCAAAACCTCAAGTCAGTTCTCCCACCGCATCACACAACCCTATTGGGGAAGAGGAGTTTTTTCAGTGTTTTGTTGTAGTCTGAGGAATAAACTCAAGCTGGGGAGATGGTAGACTATTGGGGAAATAAACCCTGTTGAGGAAGATGTTCTGGAGATTTCACTAGGGAAACAAATTCTTCTGGGGAAGAGTTCTGCAAGGTATCTCTTTCAGTTTTGGAAGGCCAAACTCGGTTGGGGAAGAGAATTTCCAGGAGATATGCTTATTGGAACTCCGAAAGGAAATTGTGGAGAATGTATGAATTTACTTTATGGGGATTTATGGCCAACATGAGTGTTATCCTGGCTCCTAGAGTAAGTATTTATTCATGTTCTTATGCGTATATTTTTTAACAGTTAATCATGTTGATATGCATATGTTCATTCAATTTTAGTAATTGGACGTTTTTGCAATCAAAACAGAAAGACAAAAAGTTTGCACTTTAAAGTATATTTGTATTGATAATTTGCTTATAAACAGACGATTTTATACAAAGAGACAGAAATCCTAGTAAGAGGAAATATTCGTGAAATGAAAGGAGTACAAAGTGAAAACAAAATGTATAGCCATGTGGAAGTGATCTTATTGGGTTCCAACTCTGTTATTGCCCCTATGTCTTTAAACATCTGTCTCTCGCTGTCAGAACAAGTTGATTGAACTAATCTTGTAGCATTTGAACTTTAAACCTTGGTAATAAAGCTGGTTGTAGTGATCCAGCGGGACATAGTCATACGCTTTAATCCTTAAATTTTTCCTGGACCACTCTTTTGGTTTTTCAGTCCACCAGGATACCCTTTTTTCCCAAGCCGCCCTTTCGGGCTTTCGACTTGCCGGGTGTATAATATTTTGTATATATCCCTAATTTTTGCCGGAACCATTTTGGTTCGCTGCGATGCCCTTATTTTTTCCTAGGTATGTCAACCTAGCAGATCTTTCTTATGCGTAGTATTTTTTGACTATGTCAACGTTCACAGGATGCGGTAAATCTTTGTCGTCCATAGTGGTTAACATCATGGCACCGCCCGAGAATACTTTCTTGACAACAAATGGCCCTTTGTAGGTGGGAGTCCATTTTCCCCTAGGATCTCCTTGTGGTAGAATGATGTGTTTTATTACTAAGTCGCCAGCCTGGTATACTCGATGTTTGATCTTTTTGTTGAATGCCTTGATCATGCATTTTTTATACATTTGACCATGACAGACAGCAGCCAATCTCTTTTCATCGATCAAGTTCAACTGATCTAACCTAGTCTGAATCCATTCGTCTTCGCCTAAGTTTGCTTCTTTCATAATCCTTAGAGAAGGAATCTGAACTTTGACAGGTAGGACAACTTCCACGCCATAGACTAAAGAGAATGGGGTTGCCCCAGTTGATGTTCGCGTCGAGGTACGATAACCATGAAGAGAAAATGGTAGCATCTCATGCCAGTCTTTATAGGTCACCACCATCTTTTGCACAATCTTCTTTATATTTTTGTTGGCAGCTTCCATTGTGCCATTCATCTTAGGTCTGTATGGAGAAAAATTATTATGCTTGATCTTGAACTGCATGTAGAGTTCAGTAATCATAGCATTGTTGAGGTTGGTATTGTTGTCAGTGATAATCCTTTCAGGGGTGTCGTATCGATAGATGAGGTTATGTTTGATGAACCGGGCTACAAAATTCTTGGTAACTGAGGCAAATGAAGCCTATTCGACCCATTTGGTGAAGTAATCAATGGCGACGAGGATGAAACAATGTCCATTAGATGCAGTGGGTTTGATTTCTCCGATCATGCCAATGCTCCACATTGCAAATGGTCATGGAGCATTCATGACATTTAAAGGTATTGGAGACACGTGAACCTTATCGACATAAATCTGGAATTTATGGCAAGTCCTCGAGTGGTAGTAACAATCAGTTTCCATAGTCGACCAATAGTAACCAGCCCTCAGAATCTTCTTGGCCATAGTGTGTCCACTGGAATGAGTTCTAAATATACCTTCATGCATATCTTCCATGATTTTCTATGCTTCCTTCTTGTCCATAAAGCGGAGCGGAGTTAAGTTATGGTTGTTCTTGTACAAAATCCCATTGCTTAGGAATAACTTGGTTGAGAACCTCCGCAAGAATTTCTTGTCGTTGATCGAAACTCCCTCAGGATATTCTTGTGCTTCAAGGTACCTTTTCACCTCATGGAACCAAGGATTCTCCTCATCAGTGTCAATCTCACAACCGTGTGTCGGTTCGTCAAATCTTTTGATAGTAATTCTGGGAGTTTCATTATCCCAATTGACCTTGAACATAGATGACATAGTTGCTAAGGCATCTGCCAACTGATTTTCTTCCCTTAGGATATGCTCAAAGGTGACCTCTTCAAAGTGTGGGATCAAGGTTAGCACAAGCTCTTTGTAAGGGATCAAATTTGGATGTTTGGTATCCCACTCTCCTTTAACTTGACGGATTACCAGGGATGAATCTCCGTATACGCTTAAGAATTTGATTATTAGGTCAATAGCAACCTTTAGACCCAAGATGCATGCTTCAAACTCAGCCATGTTATTTGTACAGTCAAAGTAGAGTCTGGAAGTGAAACGTGTATGGCAACCTTTGGGAGAAATGATCACAACACCAATTTTGTTACCCAATGCATTGGAAGCTCCATCAAAAACCATAGTCCATCAGGATCCTTGTTCAGGTCTTTCATACAGTCTGGGCTATGCACAGTCAGTTATCAGCATGATATTCTTGTCCGGGAATTCAAAGTTTATGGATTGGTAGTCATAAACAACTTGATGGGCCAAATGATCTACCAGTACACTTCCTTTGATTGCTTTTTGTGTAGTGTACTGGATGTCATATTCATTCAAAATAATTTGCCATCTAGCTATTCGTCCAGAGAGAGTTGGCTTCTCGAAGATGTACTTAATGGGGTCCATCTTAGAGATCAAGAGAGTAGTATGAGTCAACATATATTGTCTTAGTCGGCGAGCTGTCCATGCCAAAATGCAGCAAGTTTTTTCGTGCAATGATTATCTTGTTTCATAGTCAGTAAACTTTTTTCTAAGGCAGTATATTGCATGCTTTTTTCAACCAGACTCGTCATGTTGGCCTAGCACACACCCCATTGAATTCTCTAATATAGTCAAGTACATAATCAAAGGTCTTCCTTTAACTGGAGGTTCTTGTAAATACTCCTTGATCTTGTCAAAAGTTATTTGGCAGTTGTCATTCCATCTGACTACTTGATCTTTCTTCAGCATTTTGAAGATTGGCTCACAAGTAGCAGTTAAGTAAGAGATTAATCAGGAAATGTAATTGAGTCAACCTAAGAAACCTCTGACCTCCTTCTCAATACAAGGAGCTGGCATTTCTTGTATGGCCTTGAATTTTCCAGGATCAAACTCAATACCTTTTCCACTGACGACGAAGCCTAGGAGTTTTCCAGACCTCACCCCAAAGGTGCATTTGTTGGGATTCAGCCTCAGCTTGTATTTCTTCAACCTTTCAAATAGCTTGTACAAATGATCAAGGTGTTCTTCCTCAGTTTGTAACCTTGCAATCATGTCATCAACATAGACTTCTATCTCATGATGAATCATGTCATGAAATAGAGCTACCATAGCCCATTGATAAGTTGCGCCTGCATTCTTCAAACCAAAAGGCATGACCTTATAACAGAAGGTGCCCCACTGTATGAGGAAAGTGGTTTTCTCCGTGTCTTCAGGCGCCATTTTGATTTGGTTGTATCCGGAGAAGTCATCCATGAAGGAGAACACCTTATGTTGAGCAGTGATATTAACCAAAAAATTAATATGTGGTAGTGGGAAATCATCTTTGGGGCTCTCCCTATTTAAGTCCCTGTAGTCTACACACATACGGACCTTACTGTCTTTCTTTGACACATGAACAACATTTGTAACCCATTGGGGATATGATGTCACTGCCAAGAAACCTTATGTGGTATGGTGGGAGAACTGACTTGGTTGTTTTTCATTTGATCACAATTGTTGTGGATAGCAAGATTCGCCACCGACTTTTCTTTTATCCAATAAGGAAAGGCTAAAAAGAACAGGAAATACCTTTAAGATATTTTCTTGAGTTCGGGGGTAGATTATGAAAAGGGAAGGTGTTAGCACCCTTTCCGTCCAAAGTTATCTATGGGCTCTTAGTTGCTTGCTAGATAACTTGAAAATGCTTTGTTTGAAAATGTGCTTGTGGTGGGTTTTGAAAGTATTTTTGAAAAGCTTGTTCGTTGAGGCAAACTTTGTAATGATTCTCGTCTCTATAAGAATGCATACAAAGTGTTGGACTTTTTGAAGATATTTGCAGGTTTTGAAAGTGTTTGATGTGTTTGAAAGATGTTTGTTTTGAAGATGTTTTAAAAGTGTAAGTGTTGAAAATGGTTTTAGTTCTAGATCAAGCAACTACGAGCGTCCTACCTACTCAAAAGGTCTATGTTCTTTTCCTCCTCCTTTAGATGTTGCTATCATACCATTGATTGGTAAGAAGCCCCATCATTGGATGTGAAGGGACGGGCGTGGGCCAATTGTATAGTCATAGAAGGCAGCCTATGAGACATTTTAGCAATTTTCGTTAGGGACTAGATCGTTTACCGAAGGCAACATCGAGGGACATCGAGGGACTACCATCTTTTTATCGAGGGTCTTTTCTAAAAGGCCCATATTCGAGGGACATGACTATTTTCTGAGGCAACAAGTGAGATTACCCTAGAGGTGCATGTGTGTGAATAATGTCTTTGATTGCATGAGTTTTTGTCTTTGAAATTAGGGTTTTCTAACGGTTGATTTTAGTCTTGCCATACACACCCTAATTTACTAGCATTTATATGAAAGCGGTAAATTGTGGAAAGTAAATTTACTACACTATTACATCATTTGGGGATGGGGTGTATAAATTTACAAATGGGGATTTGCAAGAAATTAAATCCTAATTATCTATTACAATCATATTGAATTTGTACAAGAATTGAAAGAGATATAATGTACAAGGCATGAATGAGAAGAAAAGAAATTATGTTTGGATTTTGTTAAGGAAGTTTAATTAAGTTAAAGAAAAGAAAATAAATGGAAAATGTTTTTGGTCTTTTTCATTTTAAGAAGTTAAATAAAATAAACTAAATAATTTAAATATGTTTTTGGTGTTTTCGTGTAGAAAACAATTTTTGCGTTTAAAATAGTTTTTGTGTAGAAAACAGTTTTTGTGTTTGGGCAGTTTTTGTGTTTGGGCAGTTTTTGTGTTAGTAAGCAGGGGGGTTCAGAAACATAAAAATGTCAAAGCCCAATTATGGAGGCCCAAGTGTATTTCCTGCAACCAAAACAGAGTGAGAAAACATGATAGATGAACAAAAGGTCTTGCTGGGGCTTGAACCCAGAACCTTCTATATGGCAAGGCTTTCAGCGCGCGCTGTTTGTACCACTGGAGTGATTTGTTTCATCCGTTCATAAGATAACTTTGATTGGATACAAAATGAACTCGTTTCTGAATGTTTGAAATTCCCAGCTTCTTCCTTTGAGCGCAGGAATGCATGACTCCACTGTTTGAGCTTCAAAAGGCTTCGTTCCTCAGCCAATTGAAAGATGTAAAAACCTACCTAAAATTTGAATACAAATCTAACCATGTAACTTTCGAAAGTTATGGGCCAAAGGTTAGCAATTAATTTTATTCAGCACAAACATCAAAACTTAACTAGTCAGAGTTGGAATTCTCAAAACACAAGCAAAGAAAATCAAAACTAAGAGCATGGTCAGCTTCCTATGATATCTAAATTTTTTCTTCATAGAGTATATACAAATGATGTTTAAATGAAAAGTTCCAAGTTTAAGAAAACTTACCTCTTGAAGTGAAGCTTAAAGAATTTCGACAAAACCTCCAGGAACAGTTTGATGATGGGCTAAGCCTGCTTCGACCTCCCTGAAGCTATTTTAGTTGCTTCTTTACTTTGAAAGTTATTGAATCGAAGGTTGGTATATTGAAGTTAGGAGTGAATCGAAGGACTCACTAACTTCCTTGAGTGGGTTTTTTTGAAGACTTTGGGAGTGTCCCAAGGTTGGTATATGGAAGCTAGGAGGGTGAATCGAAAGACTGATATATGAAGGTTAGGGAGTGAATCGAAAGGCTGGCTAATGTATGAAGGAATTTGATATTTTTTTGAGAGTTTGAGAGTGTTTGAGAGTGTTGGAGTAACCATATTTGTAAGATAACAAACCATGGTTTGGTTGAAAATGAAAGAATAAAGTTTTATGGATTTTCATAGTTCCCAAGTTCAAGTACGAGTGGGGCCTGATGTTTGCAGGAGATTTGACTTATGCTTTTGACACTGCTTGTGTTCAGATAAAATCAGGTTGAGAGCTCAAAAAAATGACTTTGTGATTAAAGTAATCTTTATGTAAAAAGGATACATAGCTTTTTTCCATTTCATCCAAAAATGGTATAATCCAGTGGATAAAGCTTTGAATCTTTGTGTAATGTATCACAAATTTGTGTAAGCCTCTGATTATGTAAAGATTTGGAAGCAACATAGCCTGACAAGTAAGATTAGAAGGATAAGGCTATGAGATTTGATCAATGTTCTTCAACCAAGCTTGCTCGAAGGGTTTAAAGTTGGATTCAAAGTATGTTGCTTCTAAGGAAACCAATACTCCAATCAAAGCTTTGTGGATTAAACTTGCTCGTAGGAGGCCAAATGTCCAATCGAAGCTTGTATGAATATAACCATTGTCCAAACGAAGCTTGTATGAAGATAGCCATTGTTTTGTGAATCAAAGCAAGCATGTAGGAGGCCACGGCTTTGTGAATCAAAGCAAGTAAGTAGGAGGCCACTGCTTTGTGAATCAAAGCAAGCATGTAGGAGGCCACTACTTTGTGAATTGAAGCAATCCTGTAGGAGGCCATTGCTTTCTAAATCGAAGCAAACCTGTAGGAGGCCATTTCCTTCTGAATCGAAGCAGGCCGGTAGGAGGCCATTATCTTCTGAATCGAAGCAAGCCAGTAGGAGGCCATTGCCTTCTGAATTGAAGCATGCCTATAGGAGGCCACTGTTTTCTGAATCGAAGCATGCCTGTAAGAGGCCATTTCCTTTTGAATTTAAGCATGCCTGTAGGAGGTTGTTGCCTTTTGAATCGAAGCAAGCAATGAAGGAAATCGTTGTTTAATCGAAGCTTATGAATTAAGCTTACTCGAAGAAAGTCAAATGACTAATCGAAGCTTATGAACCAAGCTTTCTCTTCTTCAATTTGATTCTTGAGAGCCTAATATGATCCATGGAAACTACATGGGGCATTAAAAATCCAATTGTACTTGTGAAAATTCAAACTCTAGTTTTGAGTCATCAGTGTTGAGTAAGTATCTTGCTGATCAAACTTTGTGCAGTCTTGACCCAATAGAAATCTTGTGAGAAAATTATTAAGGGATGAAAGGGCAAATTTTTGGGTACAACACCTGCCCTTGTTCAATCTTCTTGACCCTGAAGAGTGAGATTGGCATATTTGCCCTTTGTGACTTGAAGGTGAAAGATGATTGAACACTAAAGTGCCCAGAAATTTGCACTCAATGATGTGTTGAATTAGGAATAGGCTTATAGATGCCATTTGGAGAGATGGTGGAGATTTATCGGAGATGGGCTTACAGATGCCATCCATGGTAATAGAAAAGGTCTTTGTTTTGCCTATTTTTAATTGGAAGAAATAAATCTCACCAGAAGAGGTCTTTGATTCTCATGTCTTTAACTGGAAGAAATAAATCTAACCAAAAGAGGTTTTTGTTCGCCTGTCTTTAACTGGAAGAACTAAATCTAACCAGGAGAGGTCTTTGTGCGCCTGTCTTTAACTGGAAGAACTAAATCTAACCAGAAGAGGTCTTTGTTCGCCTGTCTTTAACTAGAAGAACTAAATCTAACCTGAAGAGGTCTTTTTTCACCTGTCTTTAACTGGAAGAACTAAATCTAATCAGAAGAGGTCTTTGTTCACCTGTCTTTAACTGGAAGAAGTAAATCTAACCATAAGAAGTCTTTGTGCGCCTGTCTTTAACTGGAAGAACTAAATCTAACCAAAGGATGTCTTTGTTCGCCTGTCTTTAGCTTGAAGAACTAAATCTAACCAGAAGAGGTCTTTATGCGCCTGTCTTTAAGTGGAAGAACTAAATCTAACCAAAAGATGTATTTGTTTCGCCTGTCTATAATTGGAAGAAATAAATCTAACCAGAAGAGGTCTTTGTTCACCTGTCTTTAACTGGAAGAAATAAATCTAACCAGGAGAGCTCTTTGATTCGCCTGACTTTAACTGGAAGAAATAAATCTAACCAGAAGAGGTCTTTGTTCGCCTGTCTTTAACTGGAAGAACAAAATCTTACCAGAAGAGGTCTTCGATTCGCCTGTCTTTAACTGGAAGAACTAAATCTAACCAGAAGAGGTCTTGATTGATCGCCTATTATTAACTGGAAGAAGTGAATCCATCCAGAAGAGGACTTGATTGATCGCCTATTATTAACTGGAATCCATCCATAAGAGGACTTGATTGATTGCCTATTATTAACTAGAAGAAGTGAATTTATCCAGAAGAGGACTTGATTGATAGCCTATTATTAACTGGAATCCATCTAGAAGAGGACTTGATTGATCGCCTATTATTAACTGGAATCCATCCAGAAGAGGACTTGATTGATCGCCTATTATTAACTGGAAGAAGTGAATCCATCCAGAAGAGGACTTGATTGATCGCCTATTATTAACTTGAATTCATCCAGAAGAGGACTTGATTGATCGCCTATTATTAACTGGAAGAAGTGAATCCATCCAGAAGAGGACTTGATTGATCGCCTATTATTAACTGGAATCCATCCAGAAGAGGACTTTATTGATCGCATATTATTAATTGGAAGTAGTGAATCCATCCTGAAGAGGACTTGATTGATCTTTCCTACAAGGAAGAGGGTTAGTTGCATTCAGAAGTATGCATGGCGTGATGATGTTCTCAAAATAAATGAGATTATGTTGCATGCGTATGTTATATGATGTATGAATATGAAATGTTATTGAAGTGTATCTTTGTCTAGGAAAATAAATCCTCGACAAATGCTGGGGAGTTTTTGGAAGCTGAACCCCGGATTGCTGCTAGAGATGAAGAGTATGTGTATCTTCAACTTTGTTTAGAGCGTTTATGTTGGGAATTCATGTTCTCTTGTTTGAGGAGAAACTCCGATGGGGAATATTGGCTTGTTTGAGAAGACTTTGTGGAGAGTGTTGATCTCTGCTTGGGGAAAATAGTTCAGGAGTTTTAGTTGTTTGTTTCTCTACTGGGGAGTTATCTCTTAAAAGTTAGTTGTTATCTGGTCAGATTCCAGGCTTCACAATAACTTGTTGGGGATAAAGAAGTTAACTGTTATCTGGTCGTATTCCAAGCTTTACAGCAACTTGTTAGAACAGTGGCAAACTCTACTAGGGGAGAGGAGTTTTATTTATTGATTTTGTAAAATCAAATTGTTATTTGGTCGTGTTCAGGTTTCAGCAATTGAAGAAGTTAAACTATTATCTGGTCGGGTCCAGGATTTAGTAACTTAAAATTGAGATTGACTGTTATCCCGTCGGATCCAGGTTTTAGAAACTCAAACTGTTATTTGGTCGGGTCCAGGTTTCATTAATTGAAGTAGTTAAACTATTATCTGGTCGGGCCCATGATTTAGTAACTTAAAAATTGATATTAATTGTAATCTGATCGGGTCCAGGTTTCAGAAACTCAAACTGTTATCTGTTCGGGTCCAAGTTTCCGCAATTAAAGAAGTTAAACTATTATCTGGTCGGGTCTAGGCTTTAGTAACTTAAAAATTGAGATTAATTGTTATCCAGTCGGGTCCAGGTTTCATAAACTTAAATTGTTATCTGGTCGGGTCCAAGTTTTAGCAATTGAAGAATTTAAACTATTATCTGGTCGGGTCCAGGCTTTAGTAACTTAAACTGAGATTGAATGTTATTCGGTCGGGTCCAAGTTTCATAAACTCAAACTGTTATTTGGTCGGGTCCAGGTTTCATCAATTGAAGCAGTTAAACTATTATCTGGTTGGGTACAGGCTTTAGTAACTTAAAATTGAGGTTAACTGTTATCCAATTGGGTCCAGGTTTCAGAAACTCAAATTGTTATCTGGTCGGGTCATGGTTTCAGCAATTTAAGCAGTTAAACCATTAACTGGTCGGGTCCAGGATTTAGTAACTTAAAATTGAGATTAACTGTTATCTGGTCGGGTCCAGGTTTCAGAAAGTCAAACTATTATCTGGGCGAGTCCAGGCTTCAGGAATTGAAGCAGTTAAACTATTATATGGTCGGGTCCAGGCCTTAGTAACTTACTTGAAAGGATGAAGTTGACTGTTATCTGATCAGGTTTCAGGCTTTACAGCAACTTTTGGAGATAGTAATGACTCTGTTGGTGACTTCACTGGGGATTAGGGGTTATGGTCCCTTAATTTGTAATAGTCTGAGAGGAAAACTTAAGTTGGGAAATCTGTAGTTTGTTGGGGAAATAAACCCCGTTGAAGAGAAAAATTTAACAAACTGCTGGGGAGGTGTTTTATTTTGGCAGAACTCCTCGAGGGTTCTTCTTGAGACCAACTCAGCTGGGAAGAGGGTTTTTCGGAGATTGAAACTCTGGTTGGGGATTGCATGAATCCAACTTTGTAGGTATCCATGAATTTGGCCTCGTCGGGTTTGTACCCTTATTTGTGAAGATTATTTTGTGGATAACCTTATAGAGGTAGCTCTGGTGACTTCACTGGGGATCACCTTCTGAAGGGACTTCGTGAGGATTTATCACTGTCCATAGTAGAAATAACAGAAAATGTTTGCTTGGTCATACGTAACCCTTTGCTGGAATACATGTTCAATGCTCCAAGTGATTCAGATAGAGACCTGCCCCTGGTTATTCATCACTTCTTGAGAGATTTCTTTGAATCTCGACTTGACTTCCCCAGAAGTGTTGGACAAAGATCATGTCGTGCCCCTTGATTATGAGAGTTTGTCATTTGGAAGTGTTTTTCCATTTAAAGTGATTCTGTTCATTGAGAGAATTTTCGTTTATTGGATATTCGCCATGCGAATTTCTATGTTGTCAAACAAATAGCTATATGCAAACAACGGTATTCAAAAAATAAAAAATTTATGTTTGTCTTGAAGTTTTGAAAATGCATTTTAGTAAATAAAATAATGTTGTTAGAATATGAATTCAACTCAGGATTTACAGTAAAGCCTTACAGGAGTCAGGATACATTTTGCAACAATATGCTTTCGAACTAATTCATGCTTCAATTAGGACTTTAAAGGGTTTGTAACATGGAATGGTTCATGATTTAAGAAACAAAGGATAAGACTCAAAGTTTATTTGTACCCACCCGTTCTTCACGATGTTCTCCAATCCTAAACTCAGTTAATTGTGTGTTTGAACTCCTATTGAATCTGGAATGATGGTTCAGATACTTGGAAGTTTATTTGAGAACCAATCCTAAACTCAGTTAATTGTGAGTTTCAACTCCTATTGAATCTGGAATGATGGTTCAGATACTTGGAAGTTTATTTGAGAAGGCAATCATTTTTGCAACATTTTTCATGTTATCGAGGATTTGTAGTGACCTTTTTTTTATTGTCCCTAATTTTTGCCTGACTGCTCTTGTTTTGAGATTACAGCCAGTGGGATGCCTCAGTTTTTCTTAAGTCTCCTTCGTAGGTTTTGACTTAGTGGGCTTTTCTTTTGAGAGATAATGACTGCCTATTTGACAGGGAACCATCTTCGTCTTTTGATTCAAAAGGACGTTCTTGATGTCATTCGTTGTTTATGAAATGAAAGCTTGTGACTGAATGCACATTTGAATTAACTGAGAAACTACCCTGCCCCAAGTTTTGATTAAAGGTTTCAATTTGTGTGAAAAAGAAAACTCCTACTTCTTTGGCTCAAAGGGGTTGACTAGGGATCATCTTCCTTATAACTCCAGTGTTTAGGGATTGAAAGAACGCTTATACATTGTGATACGGTGGCAGAACCGACTGTTTGATACTGGTTTGCATTTTGTATTTTGTGTTTGCAAAATGTCGCGGTAATCAAGAGTCGCCACCTACTTTTATTTCATCCAATCGGAAAGGAAAAAAGTACAAAAAAAATCCTTTTTCGAGATATTCTGAGTACGGGGGGTAGATTATAGAAAGGGAAGGTATTAGCACCCTTTCTATCCATGGTTTTCCATGGGCTCTTAGGTACTTGCTCATCTTTTTAAAATTTCTTGTGTATGTGCTTTATTTTTTAAAAGAGTTTTAACTTCGTGATAACCCTTGTATCAGTCCTCAAGGGTGTGACAAAGTTGTTTTGAAAATTTGTTTGAAAAGTGTAAGTGTGAAAAGTTTGATTTTAGAAAGTACCTACTAGCATCTACCTACTCGAATAAAGATCGTTTCTATTCTTGTTTCCTATAGACAACGCTATCCTACTATTGAGAAATAGGTAGCACCGTCGTTGGATTTGTAAGGGTCAATTCGAAAGGGACGTACGATCACTAAAGAAATGTTAGGATACCTTAGTAGTAACCCTAGAGTCTTAAGATTATATTCGAGGCAACATTTCCGAGGCAACATTCGAACAGGACATTTGATCTTTGTTAGACAGGACGATAACCACTAAGACACCCTATGCTTAATGATCGTTTACCGAAGGCAACCGAAGTGAGAGTATACTCTAGGAGTGATATGTGTGAGTGATTTGTTTTCAGTTATTTAATCTTTGCACATTAGGGTTTTCTAACTGTATTAATTTGTCATGCATTCTTGTCATACAATCCTATTAGCATACATCTAGACAGTTTAAATACTTGCGAGAATTAAAAACGCGAGAAAGTAAATCTACACTATTACAAGGCTTCGGAGAGGGGGATTAATTACATAGCCAAAAACCCGGGGAGAAGCGATAAGTAAAAATTCCTAGATTAAACTATTACAAACCATGAACAGTTATAACAATATGGGCAAAAATAAATAATACGCGCGCGATGAATCGAATACGAAACAACTAGGGTTTTGACCCTTGCCTAAACCTAAACGCGATTGATTAAAAAAAGTTTTTTGTTTTGTTTTGTTATTTAAGAAAATAATGAAACAATTAAATTAAAAAAAGAAAATCCTAATTCTAATTAATTTTAAATTAAGAAAAATAATTTAATTTATTCCAAAATCTATTTTTGTGTTTTTATTTATTTGAGATAAAAAAGAGAGAGAAAAATTAAATCACAGGTTTTAACCTAATTTTTATTTGATTTTATTTATGAAAACAAATTACAATTTCCTAAGTTAAACTAAATTAAATTAATTTTGATAATAATAAAAAAACTAATCCTAATTTTGTGAGTTATTGATCTTATGACTTTATATAAAAAAAATTAATTTGCTAATTAAAAAGATTAAAAGAAAATTAAAGAAAAGAAATAAATAGAAAAAGGTTAGAGATGGGCCTAATAGCAATGTTGGGGGGGGGGGGGTTGGAACATGAACTTTCTGGGCCCAAGGTTGATGGCCCGTATGACTTTCCTGGATTCAGTGCATATGTTGACTGGAAGTGCATGGTAGTCGTTCAGGGGAAAGGCATTGGATCTGGAGCATTGATGAATGGGACGGCCAAATATTGAGTTGCATGGTGGATGCTTGGACGTGAGGTATACCTGATCACTTATTGAAAAATAACATGAAACAAACATGGGACCTGGGGATCGAAATTAGGTCCTTATACATATTTCCAATGTACGCTTGCCAACTGAGCTGCAGTTGTTATTTGTATGTATAATAAAAAAAACTGTAATATATGGTGTGATACGGTGGGAGAACTGACTTGGGATTTTGCGTTTGTGTTTGCAAATGTTTCGGTTTAGCAAGAGTCGCCACCGACTTTTTATTTTATCCTAAGGAAAGGTCAAAAAGCACAGGAAAGACCTTTGAGATGTTTTCTTGGGTTCGGGGAGTAGATTATAGAAAGGGAAGGTATTATCACCCTTTTTATCCATGGTTATCTATGGGCTCTTAGTTACTTGCTTAGATCACTTGCTTTGCTTTTCAATTGTTTGAAATGGTGCTCTTCAATTGTTTGAAATGGTGCTTTGTGTGTGATTTTGAAAGATGTTTTGAAAAGAGGCCATCGTTGTGGCAACCTTTGTAATGATTCTTGTTTGAATGTATACAAAGGTGTTTTTGTCTTTTGAAAAGTTTTCAATGTTTGAAAGTAGGGTTTTGAAATTGTGTGGTGAAGTGTGTTTTGAAGATAGCAAGGATATTTTTGCAAGCTTTGATCAAGTAACTAAGATTTGTCTACCCTATTTTACTCAAAGATCTTTCTTATGTTTTTAACCCTTTTAACGGTGTTGTTTCACCATTATGTTTGATGAACAACCTTGTGTTAGGATGTTAAACGGGATAGGCGCGGGTCATCGTATAGACCATGATAGCAATTGTGTCAAGTATTTTTGGCAATTTTCTTGAGGGACTTGATCATTTTTGTTTAGGCAACCCAGATAGCGTCATCGAGGGACTATGATCTTTGTTTTGTTTTTGTTTTGCCAAAGTACTTGACATGCATACCATGGCCCATTTTTGAAGGAAACAAGTGGATTGTAACCCTAGGGGTGCAAGTGTGCATTGTGTTTGATTTTCATGCATTTTGTCTTTGATTAGGTCAAACTATTTGTTGATTTAATTTTGCATACAAATCCTAAGTTTAATCATGGCATAATTGAAAGCATTTAAAGGTGCGAGAATTTAAATTCTACACTATTACAACATGATATAGGGAGGGGGTACAAATTTGAATTGGGGATTATTTGACAAGAAATTAAATCCTAAATTATTACAACCATATTGAATGTGTAAGGCATAGTATTTAAATGTACAATATTTAAATAAATACAATGAATAAATATTAAATAAAATGTATTATGCAAAAAAAAAATTTATTTGTTCATGTATGCAAAAAGTATTTTTTTATATAAAGAAATGTAAAGAACTAAATAAAAAGTTAATTTATTTGTTTTTAGGGCAAAAACCCTAATTTCTTAAGAAAATAAATATCATGTATTATTTATATACAAAAATATATTGACATGTATAAAAATGAAAATATATTTAAAAAAAAGTATTTTTTAGTATAAAATGTCAATAAAAATAAAAATGTATTATTTTGGTGTTTTTTATTCTAATTATTTAATAAAATAAAGTGTATAGGTGTATATACATATATTAAATATATTAAGTGTGTGAAAAATAAAATAAATTATTTACAAAAATGTGTATATTTCAAGAAAATGTTTTCAAATGTGAATCAAAATAATAAATGAAAATAAAAGTATTTTTGTACATTATTTTTAAGTTTAAACAAAAATAATATATAAGTATTTAGACATTTTAATGCTAGAAAAATTAAAATAAATACCAAATAAATATAAAAACTTATGAAAATATTTTTTAAACATTTTTTATATTTGAAAATAGAATATCAAAGTCAGAAATAAAATAAAAATGCAAAAATGACAAATATATAAGAAATGGGCCAGGGGGGTGTGAAACTGAAAAATGGAGTGTGAAAAGCAGGACCAAGCCAACCCAGCCCAATAACTTTATCTTTTTCCTCTGTTCAAACACCAAAACGTGTGTTTTCCACACAAACTTGTATCTCCCGATTCAGTGCTTTTTTGACAAAACTCAAAACATAAAACTTGTAGAGCATCAAACAACGAATCTAACCATATAAAAAACTTAAGCTAACTCTCAAATACCAGAAAGAATTTCTCTGGCCCTAATTTCTAACCTAGTTTTTTCAGAAAGTTCATGAATGAAATTCTCCTAGCACGATTAATATAAATGAAAACTAAGCACATATATGGTTTCAGGGCTATGAATACAACATCTTTCATTCACAAACCTAAGTCTAACTATTCTTAAATAGAGAGATAGAAGCTCATGAAATACATGTTCCAATTGAGTTCGAGCTGGACAATGTAGTAACTTTCAATGGTGCTTGAGGTTCTTTTGAGCTTGCCTGATGTCCACTGAACCTTTCCCAATGCTTAGTTTGTTTTGGAGTAGCCTGAATCGTGCTACAGAACTCAACCTGCAAAGCTTCCAAACAAAAATGGAAATGTGTGTTAATGGAGTTACAACAACTTGTAAATGGTCTGGATAGCTCAGGTATGTTGGTTGGAATGTGTTTGAAGTAGTTTTGGACAAAACGCACGAGGGATTTGATTGTGGCTTGCAATATGCAGAACTGGCCCAATTTTGTAAGAAAATGGAGATTCTGAGTATGAGGTGGTTTGAGTGGTCAAGGGCTCGTGTTTCTGGCTTGCTAGGGTATGAGAAACTTGTTTGATAACTTTGCTTGAGCTAGTTTTGTGAGATATCAGAGATGCCTTGTGTTTGACAAGTTTCTTCCTTTTGAAGCAAGAAAGTGGAAGTGAGGTTATAGGCTTGTACAGGCCATCTTATCACCCTGCATACCATCCTCTTGGCCCCTCTAATTAGTGGATTTGTTTATCTGCAAGAGATTTGGCTCTATGCTCAAGGATTAGTGGTTTGACATAAAGCAACCTTTTGCAAAAATGGAAATGTGCCTTTTACCATTTAGGGATTAAACTTGTGTACAATATCCTAATGACCAAGACAATGCATTATATCAATGGATTTGCATTAAATTATGGAGTGTGAAATGGTTTAGAGGCCTGAAAACAAGTAGAAAGCCTGCTGGTTTGAAAATGAAACTTGTATGAACATGTATTGGCCATGGATCAAAATGAGTTTTTGCCAACTTCAAGCATTCGATTCTCCCTAACCACAAAGGTGTTTGAGGAGTTCTTGGACAATTTGGAAAGCTTGCAACATGTACTATAATCCATATTTGAAATTCAACTTGAAACTCCAAGTGGAACTATGTGAAAAATGGCCAAGAAGATGGGTCAAAATCCTGCCTAAACTAGGGCAAAATTTCTCTAAGTTAAAAGTTTTAGGTACCCTTGTTCCAAAAATCATAACTTGAGATCCAAGCTTCTTTTGAGAAAACTTTGTGAATCAAAGTTGTAGACTTTGTGATGGACTACAACTTTCATTTTATAAGTTTTGTTTTAATCCATTTTCATCTTGGTGAAAAAATGGGACAAAGTTAGGAAAAAATAAGAAAATTTTATAACTTAGAAAATTTCTAAGTTATGAAATTTTTTCATTTTAAACCATAATTTGCAATTTTGGGTTTCTTGATGAAAAAGTTTCATAATTTGACATGTCTTGATTAAAAATAACCCTTGGCACTTGATTTTGACAAAAAAGTCAAAGTTTGACTTTTCAGTGTACATTCAAATTTTGATCAGTTGACTGAAAAATTCATTTGTCAATCCTATGCATTTGAGATCTTTTGAACTTGTTCAATAGGTCAAGACAATTTCATTGAGTCCTTGTGTCCATGGTTGAGCTTTATTTGCCATGGGCTAGGTCAAACAGTCAAAAGTTGCTTTTGTACAGTCAAAACCCTAAAAATGACCATTTTGCCCTTTTGGTGATCTGATCAAATTTCTTGTGGAATTGTGATCCAAACTTGCTCAAATGGTTCATATGAGTTCATAATGTTGATGTGGGTCAAAATTCATGAGATTTGAATATCAATTGGCCACAGTTGACTTTTTCCCCAATACAGCTGATTTCTAAGTCAACTGTCCAATTGATTGGGCAAAAATTTGATTCAAGGCTTGAAACTTGGTATGGACAAACTTGTGAGTCCAAAATGAAGTATGAAAGTCATTTTGGGCATTGTAGGTCAAAACATCCCTGTGCAAACTCAAACCCTAGTTTAGGTCAACAGTGCAAGGAGGTGTCTTGAGCAGAGCAAACCCTAGCTTGATCTTGAATTCCAAGAGTCTTGTGATGAGAAAATGTTGGTGAAATGAGAGGGAAAATTTTGGGGTACAACAGTTGCCCCTGTTCAATCTTCTTGAACCTGAAGAGTTAGATTGGCGAGTTTGCCTTTCGCGACTCGAAGGTGAAAGAGGATTGGACACTAGAGTGCCTGTAAATTTGCAATCGTCAAAATATAGATGAGGAAATGGGCTTAAAGATGCCATTTGGAGATGGTGGAATCTTGCTGGAGATGGGCTTAAAGATTCCATCCAAGAATGTTTATTGAATTGCAATGTTGTAGGTCAGAAGAATGAGCATCAAAATGGTATCCGTGTCTGGAATGCATTTGAACTGTATCTGGAGACTGAGTCTGTGTGAGCAAAAGAATGGCGTCCGTATCTGGAGCGTATCTGAGTTGTAACCGTATTTGAACTTTGAATGAATATCAGAATGACTGTCGTGTCTGGAGTGTATCTGTATTGTATCTGAAGTTGAGATCTGTATGAGTAGCAGAATGACTTCTGTGGCGACTGCACTGGGGAGAATCAAACTTCTGGTGTAAGGGCAAGAATGGCATCTGTGTTTGGAGCGTATCTGAACTTGTAGTTGATAGTTGAATCTGAATGAGAGATAGAATGGCTACCGTGTTTGGAGTGTATCTAGTCTGTATCGGATTGCTGAAGTCTGAATGAGTAGTAGAATGACCGCCGTGTCTGGGGTGTATCTATATTGTATCTGAACAAGAGATCCGAATGAGTAGCAGAATGACTTCCATGTCTTGGAGTGTATTCCTACTGTATATGAAATCTTTGCATAGTTGTTAAAAACAGCTTTTAATATTATCCTGAAAAGGGTAAAATGTTAGCTGAAACACAAAGTTATGTTGCATGACATGTATGATGTAATGAATTGTATTTCATCAATGTTTATGATATATGAATGTAATGGATATGCATGTAAGCTGAGTGGCTGTCTTGCTGAGGCAAATAAACCCTTGGCTGCTGCCGGGGAAAGTAAATCCTTGACCAATGCTGGGGATTCCAAAACAAATCTTTGATTGTTGAAGATGATAAATCCTTGCTGACTGCTTGAGGATTAAAGGTCTCTGTTTGTTTGAGAAATGAGAAATCATAGGACCAGTGCTGGGGATTGAAAATCCTTAGTGACTTATGGGGGATTTACAAGGGTTCTGACAACTTCTGCGGGAAATGAGAATCCTTCACGACTTTCCTGGGACGTAAGGAAAATCTATATTGGGGAGTTAAGACCTGGGAGGCTTCTGCTTGGAGAAATGAGAGCGAGAATCTTCGAACTGTTGGGAGATAACTCTGTGGGGAGAATGTATACTCGGCCGGTGGGATCAGGAGTTTTGAGTTGTATGCCAAACTATTGGGGAAGCATCTTGGTTGGGGATAAGCCAAGAAGTTAACTGTTATCTGCTTGGTTTTCATACTTTTAAGATAGCCTGCTGGGGAAATTGGGGGAAGTTGAACAGTTCCCACCGGGGGTTGATAGTTGGAAACGTGACTTCACTGGGGAAGAAGGTTTAGAATATTCCGGCTCCGCTGGGGATAGGTATTTCATGGTTTTTGGGCTCCACTGGGGATCGGGAGTTTGAATTCTGATGGGAACTTTGAAACTTAACTCAGCTGGGGAATCAAGTTTAGAACGCACTGGCTCCACTGAGGATCTTGAAGCTTAACTCCGCTGGGGACACATACATTAAGACTTTGGCTTTGTTGAGGATCTGAATAATGTATTGTAGGGGATTTCCTCTGAAATAGCATAAGGATATCTTCCTACACCTTCAACTTATCAGTAATTATCCTTTCTCAATTTCGTTTTATTTGTAAGCAGTGATTATGTTCAAATGCATATGCCTATTTAACAAAACTTTGGACGTTTTCAAATAAAACATAAGTGTAAAAAGAAAAGAAAGGTAAGAAAATCTTTGCACTTTGAAGTATCTTTGTATTAACTTTTGTAAATATCTCTTTACAAAGGAGACAGACATCCTAGTAAGAGAATGTTGTCGTATTGAAAAAATTTATACAAAAGAAAGACGGCTATGTGTAATAATTCCATGGGGTTCCCATTCTGCTATAGCCTTCACAACTCTAAGTATGTTGTCCATTCGCTGCTTCGTCCGTCGATGATTGGATTGATCAGTAGCTTGGAGATTTGTTGGTGAAGAGATTGTTCTTAAAGTGATCCGACGAGACATAGCCATACGCTTTAATTCCCTAACTTTTGCCTGGACCGCCCTTTCGGGTTTTCGATCCACCGGGAAACCCTTTTTTGCCCAAGTCGCCCTTTCGGGTTTTCAACTTGCCGGGTGTACATATTTTTTTGTTTTATCCCTAATTTTTTCCTGAACCGCCCTTTCGGGTTTTCGGTTCACCGGGATGCCCATTTTTTCCCAAGTCGCCCTTTCGGGTTTTCAACTTTTCGGGTCGTTTTATACGTAGTATCTTTTGACTATGTCTGTGTTCGCAGGGTGCGGCAAGTCGTCACCGTCCATGGTGGTCAGAATCATTGCCCCACCAGAAAAGATGCTCTTGATCACAAATGGTCCTTCGTAAGTAGGAGTCCACTTTCCCCTGGGATCACTTTTCGGTAAAATGATCCGCTTGATTACAAGATCTCCGACTTGATATACTTGGCGTTTGACTTTCTTGTTGAAAGCCTTGATCATCCATTTTTGATACGTCTGACCATGAAAAACAGCAGCAAGTCGTTTCTCGTCGATCAAGTTAAGTTGATCAAGCCGGGTCTGAATCCAATCGTCTTCACTCAGACCGGCATCCTTCATAATCCTTAAGGAAGGAATCTGAACTTCCATAGGTAGAACAGCTTCCATGCCATATACCAATGAAAATAGGGTTTCCCCTGTTGAAGTACGTGTCGTGGTACGATATCCATGCAGAGCAAACGGTAACATCTCATGCCAGTCCTTGTAGGTGACTGTCATCTTTTGAATGATCTTCGTGATATTTTTGTTTGCGGCTTCAACTGCACCGTTCATCTTCGGCCGATAGGGAGATGAATTGTGATGATAAATCTTGAACTGTTCGCATAGAGCGGTGATCATGGTGTTGTTCAAATTTGTACCGTTGTCCGTGATAATCCTGTCGGGGATACCATACCGGCATATGAGGTTCTGCTTGATGAAGCGGGCAACCACATTCTTTGTAATTGAGGCGTAGGAAGCTGCTTCGACCCACTTGGTAAAATAATCAATAGCGACCAAGATGAAGCGATGTCCATTGGATGTCGTAGGCTTGATCTCTCTAATCATGTCAATGCCCCACATTGCGAATGGCCAAGGAGCTGTCAGAACATTGAGAGGAACAGGAGGGATATGTACCTTGTCGGTGTAGACTTGGCATTTGTGGAAAGTACGGGAATATTGATGACAATCAGCTTCCATGGTAGACCAGTAGTAGCCTGCCCTTAGAATCTTCTTAGCCATCGTATGTCCGCTCAAGTGGGTGCCAAATGTGCCATTATGTATCTCGGTCATGATCAACTCTGCTTCAGCTTTGTCCACACAACGAAGTAGAACACAATCATGGTTGCACTTATAAAGGATGTCATTGCTTAGGAAGAACTTGGCAGCAAATCTCCTTAAGAACTTTTTGTCATTGACGGAAGCTCCTTCAGGGTATTCTCTAGTCTGGAGATACCTTTTGATTTCATGAAACCAGGGTTGTTCCACTACTTCTTCGGTGTTAATCTCGTGATAGTGTGCAGGTTCGTCCATTCGCTCGATGGTAATTTGGGGAGCCTCGTTATCCCAGTTGAGTTTAAACATGGAAGACATTGTAGCCAGAGCATCAGCTAACTGGTTTTCTTCTCGCGGGAAATGCTCGAAGGTAATCTGCTCGAAATGAGGCAACAATGTCAAGACACGTTCTTTGTATGGGATAAGATTAGGATGTTTGGTGTCCCATTCTCCTTTGACTTGATTGATAACCAAAGCCGAGTCCCCAAATACGACCAAAGATTTGATTCCCAAGTCTATAGCAGCCTTGAGACCAAAGATGCAAGCTTCATATTCAGCCATGTTGTTGGTACAGCTGAAGCAAAGTCGGGCAGTGAAGGGTGTATGGAAACCTTCCGGAGAAATGAGTACCGCACTGATACCGTTGCCAAGCGCATTTGAAGCACCATCAAAGTACAGGGTCCATCGGGATCCTTGTTCAGGTCCGTCATACGGTCTGTTACCTTCAATGTTGTCCAATGTCATGATGTCCTCGTCAGGGAAGTCGAATCTCATAGATTGGTAATCTTCGACGGCTTGATGAGCTAGATGGTCAGCTAGTACACTCCCCTTTATAGCTTTTGAGGTAGTATACTGGATATCATACTCAGTCAGGATCATTTGACATCTAGCGATTCTTCCAGATAAAGCAGGCTTCTCGTAGATATACTTGATCGGATCCATCTTGGAAATCAGCAAAGTGGTATGTGTCAACATATACTACCGTAGCCGGCGAGCAGCCAATACCAAAGCACAACAAGTTTTCTCGAGCAGTGAGTAGCGAGTCTCACAGTCGGTAAACTTTTTGCTAAGGTAATAAATGGCATGCTCTTTTCAGCCAGACTCGTCATGTTGGCCCAATACACACCCCATTGAGTTATCCAAAATAGTTAGATACATGATTAACGGCCTTCCTTCGACGGGTGGCATCAGAATAGGAGGTTCTAGTAAATACTCCATGATCTTATCAAAAGCAACTTGACAATCATTGTTCCATTCAACTACCTGATCTTTCTTCAACAGTTTGAAAATTGGCTCACAGGTAGATGTCAGGTGAGAGATGAACCTCGCAATATAGTTTAAGCATCCCAAGAATCCTCTAACCTCCTTTTCAGTGCGGGGGGCAGGCATTTCTTGTATAGCCTTTACTTTAGCTGGATTAACCTCAATGCCTTTGTTGCTGACAATAAATCCCAGAAGTTTACCAGACCTAACACCAAAAGTGCACTTGCTTGGGTTTAGTCTGAGCTTATACTCCTTCAACCTGGCAAACAGATTTTGCAAATGATCAAGGTGTTCTTCTTCTGTCTGTGATCGAGCTATCATGTTGTCTATGTAAACTTCGATATCATGATGTATCATATCATGAAACAAAGCTACCATGGCGCGTTGATAGGTTGCCCTTGCATTCTTCAGTCTGAATGGCATCACTTTGTAGCAAAAGGTACCCCATTGCGTGACAAAAGTAGTTTTCTCCATGTCCTCGGGGGCCATTTTGATCTGGTTGTATCCCGAGAATCCATCCATGAAGGAAAAAACCTTGTGTTGAGCTGTGTTGTCAACCAAGATGTCGATGTGTGGCAGTGGAAAATCATCCTTAGGGCTAGCCCTGTTTAAGTCCCGATAGTCCACACACATTCTTACTTTGCCGTCCTTCTTAGGCACGGGCACAATGTTAGCAACCCATTGTAGATAGGAAGTAACAGCCAGAAAGCCAGCGTTGAATTTCTTCATTACCTCAGCTTTGATCTTCTCAGACATGTCAGGCCTCATTCGGCGGACCTTTTGCTTAATCGGTGGACAGTCTTCTCTTGCAGGGAGACGGTGAACCACGATATTTGTGTCTAACCCTGGCATGTCTTCATAAGACCAGGCAAAGATTTCAACATATTCGTTTAACAACTGCACTAGACGCTCTTTGACACCTGGTTCCAGGTTGGCACCCACTTTTACTTCTTTCTTGTCCTCATATGTTCCAAAGTTGATGGTTTCTAGCAACTCTTCATGAGGCAGAATAGCCCTCTCTTCTTGTTGTAAAAGTATGGCTAACTCTCCCGGAACTTCACAGTCTTCGTCAACTTCGTACTCAGCATGATTAACCAAGTCTTCAGAGTTATCGAAGGCTAAAACAAAATAGTCACCCATGGAATTCGGAGTGGATGGGTACCTGCATTTGTGAGTGTGGGTGTGTGTAAGGGATAGCCATCCTTAAACAAAACAAAAATGCAAAAGGAAAGAAAATGAACACAACAGTTTATGAAAACGTCCAATGATTCATTAAAACATGGCATATGATAATGAAGTAAATCAAGCCCTTACAAATGGACCTACATGCCCCGGGCAAGGCATGAGGTGAAAATAGTGTACGAATTGTTTTAGTTATTACAGACCGAAATAAGAAATTGTTCAAAGATAAAATTACTGGTTGATGAAGGTGATGGGAATAAAATCCTTTGCTTCCCAGTTGCTTAAACCCCCTTCGGCGGTCGGAAAAATCCAATCTTCGAAGTTGTTCTCTTCATCTTCATCTTCAACAGCATTAACTTCATGGTGAGTGATCCTTACAGGTGGCCTCCCAGTCTTGGAGCGACGCATAGCTTTTGGTCCTGCAGTTGTAAACCCTAGTCCAAATTTTTCGTCTTATGGGGAAAATCAGGCAATTGCCCCCATACTGTACTCTTCCCTTCTTTGATCACCGCCTCTGCGTCTTTGAGAGATACCATCCTAGGCACATGCTTGGGAGCGATAGGTACCTCAACCATTGTCTTCGCAACCGCTACCTCAGGAGAAACTTCCTCAAAATGTTGGAAAGGCGTTTCGATCAACTCGCCATCCAACTCCACATAACGGAAGGAATTGAGATGACTTATCATATACTCTTCCTCGTCGTGCACTATTATAATCTTACCCTTAACAGGATATTTCAACATTTGGTGCAAAGAGGAGGTAACTGCCCCGGCATAATGGATCCACTGTCTTCCTAACAAACACGAATATGACGGACGGATGTCCATCACATAAAAGGTGGAGTTGAAAACTTCTGTGCCTACTTTGATAGGAATATCAACCTCTCCATGAACCATTCTTTTGGACCCATCAAAGGCCCTAACAACGATGTTACTAGGTTTGAGGGTCAATCCTTCGCAATCCAAATGGTCTAAAGCTTTCTTCGGCAGTACATTCAAGGAAGAACCAATATCAACTAAGACATGGGCGAGGGTGGTTCCCCTGCATTCAACTGAAACATGTAGTGCGTCGTTGTGTTTCCTTCCTTTGGGAGTCAAGTCAGCATCGGAAAAGCCAAGGCCATTATCAGCAGTAAGACTGGCCACACACTCCTGAAACTGGTCAGCCTAAGTTTCTTGGGGCACGTGTGCCGTATTTAGAAATTTTATTAAGGCCTTAGCATGGGCCTCAGAGAAAAGTAGAAGAGCCAACATGGATATCTTAGAAGGGGTCTGCCCTAGCTGTTCCACGACGTCGAAATCGCTCCTTTTGATGATTTTTAAGATTTCCTCCATTTCTTTCTGAGTGGTTTCAGGGATAACCACAGCATGAGCCTTCGTCCTGACAGGCGCTTCTAGTATCCCCTTACCCTTATCGGTATTATCAACAGATGGTCTTACTTCAGGAGTATCCAATTCTTTAATTATCAGGTCTCGCACAGATAACTTAACAGGTGCAGAAGCTTTCGAGGGTCCGAAAACTGCTCGAGAGGGAGCAATCTCCGGAGAAAAGATCCGACCGCTGCGGGTTATCTTGCTTGTACCCGCAATGTTCCCTATATCAGGGATTTCCTCTTCAGAATTCTCTTGGACTGCTTCAATCTGCTTGATACCATGATATAATATTTCTCCTCCATAGTTCCATGGTATCGTTTTGCTAGATTGATACGGGACATGCCCCGGCATGGTGATTTTTAAAGGTACAAATTCAGGATCAGGTGTAATCTTGACAGGCCTTTTACAAGCCTTGGGAAGATTGGTGGAAATGGTTATTATTGCAATATCGTTGGTTGAAGTAGCAAAAGTAGCAGGAGTAACAGGAGTGAAGGTATTAATAGGGGTCTTTTGGAAGAGTATCTCTTGGGTATCCATCAGGCGTTGGACACCTGATTTCAACATTGGGCAGTCAGCTCGTATGTTCAAACAAAAGTAGCAGTCTTTTCCACAACCAGGAAATATCCCAGCTCTCGTCAAATTCTCTTTAATTACTAGTAACAGAGTCAAAAGGTCAGCAACATCAATAACATGAAGGTCCTCCATAATGGCATGAACATTATTACCGTGCTTGGGCATTGGGGAAAAAATCACATTTGGCTTCTCGGGCGCATCAAATTCTACTTCCTTGGCGTCAATCAGGTCTTGGATTTTATTCTTAAGCGCCCAAAAATTATTAGTATCATGCCCAGCACTGTCAGAGTGGTAAGCACACTTAGCATTGGAGTGGTAGTATGGAGAGGAGGTATTAGGGTTCTTTGGCGCTTCCTTTAAACTGGCAAGATTCAGCTTTAACAAATGAGGGAGTACTTGCGCTGGCGTCATGTTGATTCGGGTGAACTGCCGTTGTGGCCTTTCTATCCGTTGTTGATTAGGTCTTGACTGATTGCCGCGAGGTTGATCATTTGAAGAGTTTTGAATCATCACAGCCCCTACAGTAGGTCGGCGCCCCATTCCTCCTTGGCCTTTCTGAGAATAAATAGCAGAAGCTTCCTTTTTAGCTGGGAAGGTCTTTTTAACAGCGGTGGACGCAGAAGCATCTTTCTGAATCTTACCACTTTTAATACCAGCCTCGACCCTTTCGCCGGTCAAAATTAGTTCAGTGAATCCCGCGGAGGAACTCCCGATTAGATGATTGAAGAAAGGGCCAGACAGGGTCCCCAGAAACATGTCAACTAGCTCTCTATCCGACAATGGTGGCTGCACCCTTCCAGCCAGATCCCGCCACTTCTGGGCATATTCCTTAAATCCTTCATTAGAAGCCATACCCATACTCTGTAGTTGAGTACGAGTGGGCGCTAAATCAGCGTTGTATTGGTATTGACGATAGAAAGCAGCAGCTAAGTCTTCCTAATTGTGAACCTCTGATCTCTCGAGTTGATAGAACCAATCCAATTGTGTGCCTGACTAGCTGTCTTGAAAAAAGTGTACCCATAGGTCTTTATCAGATGAGTGGGGTTGGATCTTTCTGACATACGATCTCAGATGCATCTTTGGGCAGGACAGACCGTCATACTTAGCAAATGTTGGTACTTTGAACTTGGGAGGAATAACGATCCCAGCGACCAACCCTAGTTCTTCAAAATCTAAACCAGGTACCCTCTGCAACTCCATGGCTGCCAATCTATCCTCAAGATTCTTATATTTATCATCCGCCGGGGGATATTGTTGTTCGGAGTAGTCTTCGTCTTCTTCCTCTTCCTCCTCTTCAACTTCAGATTCAGAAGGTACCGCAGCCCCTTTTCCTTTACCAGCCCCTTCATCAGACGTTGAGGGGAACTCGAGAACTTTTCTAGCATTGCTTTCAAACCTTCTTCCAAAAGTGGCTACTCCAGGCCTCTTCTTCTTTTTCTCTTTATTTTTCTCCAACAATGCTTTGTGGTCCTCTTGGCCCTTTGCTAAGGTCATGAGGAGTTGCTGGAATTAAGAATTTTGTGCTTGCAGATCCTTAACCGTCTGCTCCAAATCCATCTTGCTGTAATAAACAGCAGAAAGATGAGGAAACCTGGTGTGAAGACCTGTTTATGCATATGATGAATGATATGTTATTCATGTAATGCATTCAAGGATTCAGAAATTCAAATTTGTTGCAAACAAAAAGGAACACATGTTATATTAAGAAGAAATTGTTAGTACATAAGTGCCCCATGGGCAAAATGTTACAAAATTCTTAATGTAAAAAGACATTGTGCATCCTCTTTGGTGCGATGTAAGTGTTGAGAGTTTCCTCCTCATGAAGTCGGCGGGTAAGCTCCAAAACCTTCTTCTCACTGGCATAGAAGCTGGCTTCAAAAGTATTTCGTTCTTCCTTGAGTTAGATCCAACTCTTTTGCATTTCTTCCCATGATGTTGGCATGTCAGGATGTAGGATGGTGTATGGAACCCCTCCTTCCATAACAGGCTCTTTGATCAAGGGGAGAATGTGAGGGTATGGCATCATAAGATTTTGGACGCGGGTTTGTACCCACTTGAGATAAGGCTCAAGGGGGATGGAATTCTTGTGCCCCAATGTCTTACTATCCACTTTGTTGGGCATCCTCCAAGCTCTGATGAACCTTTGTCGAAGTCCTTGCGCATCGTTGTCGAAGTCAAAAACTAGGTCAGGAATCAGCATGTCATGAGGGCCCTCCCTCCGAGCATATCCAAAATGTCTTAGAGCTAAACAACGGTTGTAGGTAATGCCTCCCCTAATGCCAAGTAGTGGGACATTAGGGAATTCCCCACAACGATTAATGATGATGACATTTTCTCTGGACCGAGAACACCAATGTACATCAGAATGTGTGAGGGTCATCAATCATTGTGACCACCTTAAACCCTGCTCGTTCTTCAAAACTGATTGTGGAAGGTGAGAAATAAACCACCTTGCTAGGAGAGGAGTACAGCACATGAGAACACATCTTTTCCTCATTGTTCGTGTGTAAAATGAGTGTAGGATGTCCCCAAGCAATGTAGGGATAGGATTCCGGGATATGAAAATTTTGACAGCATTCATATCTATAAGCTGATTAGGGTTTGGGACCAAGACCAACCCATAGATGAGGAGTGCCACAATCTCTTCAAAGGCATGTAGATCTAGAGAATTACAGCAGTCTTGTGCCTTCTCAAACAGAAACTTTTCCAAGAAACCCTTGACACCACTTCTGGTTTCCCAATGTCCCTTGATGTCAGATGGTTGCAAGTGTAATGCTTGAGCAACATCTTCGGGCTTTGGTTCTTTTTCTGTACCGTTGTAGGGTAGTTGATGAAGAATAGGAATTCTCAGGAGTTGAGAAAATTCCTCCAAAGTGGGTACTAGCTGGTAATCATGGAATGTGAAACAGTGGTGTAGGGGGTAAAAGAACTGGAAGAGAACTTTCACCATGTCTTCTTCAATGTTGGAGTTGACCTAGTTGAGAAGTCTACCATGTCTTTCACTGAAGAGAGAATTCTCTGGAATCCTGGATGTAAGCTCCTTGAGTTGAGGAGGGATTCTCACAAGGTTGACTTGAATTGTTTTCCTGCGAAGAGATTCCATGACCTACAAAACAAGAACAAAGATGAAGATCCAAACCCTTGAAATGGTTAGTGGATTCATATGATGCTTTATGATGTTCATGATGTATGCACAAGCACATGTACAAACAAGTCACACAAAACCCTAATTTTAGGCTTGCATGAGGTTTCATAGGTAAATACCCTCTTGAGTTTAGTTGGCTCAAACCTATCCTATAAATAGTAACCGGGTTCTAAGGAGCTCAATATCACTGGATTGTTTTCTATGTTCATTGTTTTGGTTTAGCCACTTAACTAGCGACCAAACTATTCCAAGAAAACAACCCTCAATGAGTGTAGTATCGAGTATCTACCAACTTCGGACTACACCAAAGCCGGTTATCTCACTACCCCTAATAAAAGGCCAAGATTGTCAAGTAAGGTTCTATGAGTTCATTAGTGCTTTATGACATCACTCAGCGGCCCCGTATTCTCTTTAATTGACTCAAAGGCTACCGGTACTCACAAATATGTCGCACTAATATAGCTATTGCTTCAACCATGTCAGTATACCCCGCACAGTTTCCACAATGTATTGCTATTTACCTATGAATGTTTCCCAAATCCGGGTAGAGGATTTTAAGCCCAAACAAGAGAACCAAATGTAAAGCAATCAAATCAAACAATATAATCATGCAAAGGGTGATCTAAGCCCTAAGGTTACTCCACTTTTAAAGTTGTCCCCAGCAGAGTCGCCAGTTCTGGTGATACGGTGGGAGAACTGACTTGGGATTTTGCGTTTGTGTTCGCAAATGTTTCGATTTAGCAAGAGTCTCCACCGACTTTTTATTTTATCCTAAGGAAAGGTCAAAAAGCACAAGAAAGACCTTTGAGATGTTTTCTTGGGTTCGGGGAGTAGATTATAGAAAGGGAAGGTATTAGCACCCTTTCTATCCATGGTTATCCATGGGCTCTTAGTTACTTGCTTAGATCACTTGCTTTGCTTTTCAATTGTTTGAAATGGTGCTCTTCAATTGTTTGAAATGGTGCTTTGTGTGTGATTTTGAAAGATGTTTTGAAAAGAGGCCATCGTTGTGGCAATCTTTGTAATGATTCTTGTTTGAATGTATACAAAGGTGTTTTTGTCTTTTGAAAAGTTTTCAATGTTTGAAAGTAGGGCTTTGAAATTGTGTGGTGAAGTGTGTTTTGAAGATAGCAAGGATATTTTTGCAAGCTTTGATTAAGTAACTAAGAGTTGTCTACCCTATTTTACTCAAAGATCTTTCTTATGTTTTTAACCCTTTTAACAGTGTTGTTTCACCATTGTGTTTGATGAACAACCTTGTGTTAGGATGTTAAACGGGACAGGCACGGGTCATCGTATAGACCATGATAGCAATTGTGTCAAGTATTTTTAGCAATTTTCTTGAGGGACTTGATCATTTTTGTTTAGGCAACCCAGATAGCGTCATCGAGGGACTATGATCTTTGTTTTGTTTTTGTTTTGCCAAAGTACTTGACATGCATACCATGGCCCATTTTTGAAGGCAACAAGTGGATTGTAACCCTAGGGGTGCAAGTGTGCATTGTGTTTGATTTTCATGCATTTTGTCTTTGATTAGGTCAAACTATTTATTGATTTAATTTTGCATACAAACCCTAAGTCTAATCATGGCATAATTGAAAGCATTTAAAGGTGCGAGAATTTAAATTCTACACTATTACAACATGATATATGGAGGGGTACAAATTTGAATTGGGGATTATTTGACAAGAAATTAAACCCTAAATTATTACAACCATATTGAATGTGTAAGGCATAGTATTTAAATGTACAATATTTAAATAAATACAATGAATAAATATTAAATAAAATGTATTATGCAAAAAAAGTTTTTATTTGTTCATATATGCAAAAAGTATTTTTTATGTAAAGAAATGTAAAGAAATAAATAAAAAGTTAATTTATTTGTTTTTAGGGCAAAAATCCTAATTTCTTAAGAAAATAAATATCATGTATTATTTATATACAAAAATATATTGACATGTATAAAAATGAAAATATATTTTAAAAAAAAGTATTTTTTAGTATAAAATGTCAATAAAAATAAAAATGTATTATTTTGGTGTTTTTTATTCTAATTATTTAATAAAATAAAGTATATAGGTGTATATACATATATTAAATATATTAAGTGTGTGAAAAATAAAATAAATTATTTACAAAAATGTGTATATTTCAAGAAAATATTTTCAAATGTGAATCAAAATAATAAATGAAAATAAAAGTATTTTTGTACATTATTTTTAAGTTTAAACAAAAATAATATATAAGTATTTAGACATTTTAATGCTAGAAAAATTAAAATAAATACCAAATAAATATAAAAACTTATGAAAATATTTTTTAGACATTTTTTATATTTCAAAATAAAATATCAAAGTCAGAAATAAAATAAAAATACAAAAATGACAAATATACAAGAAATGGGCCAAGGGGGTGTGAAACTGAAAAATGGGGTGTGAAAAGCAGGACCAAGCCAGCCCAGCCCAATAACTTCATCTTCTTCCTCTGTTCAAACAACAAAACGCGCGTTTTCCACACAAACTTGTATCTCCTGATTCAGTGCTTTTTTGACAAAACTCAAAACATAAAACTTGTAGAGCATCAAACAACGAATCTAACCATATAAAAAACTTAAGCTAACTCTCAAAGACCGGAGAGAATTTCTCTGGCCCTAATTTCTAACCTAGTTTTTTCAGAAAGTTCATGAATGAAATTCTCCTAGCACGATTAATATAAATGAAAACTAAGCACATGTATGGTTTCAGGGCTATGAATACAACATCTTTCATTCACAAATCTAAGTCTAAATATTCCTAAATAGAGAGATAGAAGTTCATGAAATACCTGTTCCAGTTGAGTTCGAGCTGGACAATGTAGCAACTTTCAATGGTGCTTGAGGTTCTTTTAAGCTTGCCTGATGTCCACTGAACCTTTCCCAATGCTTTAGTTTGTTTTGGAGTGGCCTGAATCGTGCTACAGAACTCAACCTGCAAAGCTTCCAAACAAAAATGGCAATGTGTGTTAATGGAGTTACAGCAACTTGTGAATGGTCTGGATAGCTCAGGTATGTTGATTGGAATGTGTTTTAAGTAGTTTTGGACAAAACGCACGAGGGGATTTGATTGTGGCTTGCAATATGCAGAACTGGCCCTATTTTGCCAGAAAATGGAGATTCTGAGTATGAGGTGGTTTGAGTGGTCAATGGCTCGTTTTTCAGACTTGCTAGGGTATGAGAGACTTGTTTTATAACTTTGCTTGAGCTAGTTTTGTGAGATATCAAAGATGCCTTGTGTTTGACAAGTTTCTTCCTTTTGAAGCAAGAAAGTGGAAGTGAGGTTATAGGCTTGTACATGCCATCTTATCACCCTGCATACCATCCTCTTAGCCCCTCTAATTAGTGGATTTGTTTAGCTGCAAGAGATTTGGCTCTATGCTCAAGGATTAGTGGTTTGACATAAAGCAACCTTTTGCAAAAATGGAAATGTGCCTTTTACCATTTAGGGATTAAACTTGTGTACAATACCCTAATGACCAAGACAATGCATTATCTCAATGGATTTGCATTAAATTATGGAGTGTGAAATGGTTTAGAGGCCTGCAAACAAGTAGAAAGCCTGCTGGTTTGAAAATGAAACTTGTATGAACATGTATTGACCATGGATCAAAGTGAGTTTTTGCCAACTTCAAGCATTCGATTCTCCCTAACCACAAAGGTGTTTGAGGAGTTCTTTGACAATTTGGAAATCTAGCAACATGTACTATAATCCATCTTTGAAATGCAACTTGAAAATCCAAGTGGAACTATGTGAAAAATGGCCAAGAAGATGGGTCAAAATCCTGCCTAAACTAGGGCAAAATTTCTCTAAGTTAAAAGTTTTAGGTACCCTTGTTCCAAAAATCATAACTTGATATCTAAGATTCTTTTGAGAAAACTTTGTGAATCAAAGTTTTAGAATTTGTGATGGACTACAACTTTCATGTTATAAGTTTTGTTTGAATTCATTTGCATCTTGGTGAAAAAGTGGGACAAATTTAGGAAAAAATAAGAAAATTTTATAACTTAGAAAATTTCTAAGTTATGAAATTTTTTCATTTTAAACCCTAATTTGCAATTTTGGGTTTCATGATCAAAAAGTTTCATAATTTGACATGTCTTGATGAAAAATGACCCTTGGCACTTGATTTTGACCAAAAAGTCAAAGTTTGACTTTTCAGTGTACAGTCAAATTTTGATCAGTTGACTGAAAAATTCATCTGTCAATCCTATGCATTTGAGATCTTTTGAACTTGATGAATGGGTCAAGACAATGTCATTTAGTCCTTGTGTCCATGGTTGAGATTGATTTGCCATGGGCTAGGTCAAACAGTCAAAAGTTGCCTTTGTACAGTCAAAACCCTAAAAATGACCATTTTGCCCTTTTGTTGATCTGATCAAATTTCTTATGGAATTGTGATCCACACTTTCTCAAATGGTTCATATGAGTTCATAATGTTGATGTGGGTAAAAATTCATGAGATTTGACTGTCAATTGGCCACAGTTGAATTTTTCCCCAATACAGCTGATTTCTAGGTCAAATGTCTAATTGACTGGGCAAAAATTTGATTCAAGGCTTGAAACTTGGTATGGACAAACTTGTGAGTCCAACGAAGTATGAAATTCATTTTGGGCATTGTAGGTCAAAACATCTCTGTGCAAACTCAAACCCTAGTTTAGGTCAACAGTGCAAGGAGGTGTCTTGAGCAGAGCAAACCCTAGCTTGATCTTGAATTCCAAGAGTCTTGTGATGAGAAAATGTTGGTGAAATGAGAGGGAAAATTTTGGGGTACAACATATGGAAAATAATGATTAATGAAAAAAAAAGCGCTAAAGTTCAAACTGCCCAACCAGGGAGTGCCACGCATCCATCTTCTTCCTCCCAACCGTCGTTTTAGATAAACAAAATTTTACCTACAGACGCTTGCTGTAGGTATAACCATGTCCATCTCCAAAATTGTGTAGGCTCAAGATAAATGGTCATGGATGGTACCAATCAACTCGTATCATCCTCACGAGTATCATGGTACCCTAACTATGGCATCTCTTGATTCCTGTACTAAAAACACAATTAAACAATACCAAAAGCTTGCAAATTCAATGATAAACAAGAATATATGAACCACACATGCTAATGATGCGTAAACCAATGAAAACGAAATCAAAATTTTGAGACAAAACCGTGACTTTTGTACCTATGATTCCAGGCGTGAGAAAGCTTGCAATTGGTTGAAATCCCCCATAGAGATGTCCAGGAACCTGTTGGTATTGTGAGAATGGCTCGAACTGGCCTCTAGAATGGAAATTGGATCACCAGTTTCTCTTGAATTTTTGAGTTTTGTTCTTGCTCTACACGACTGCTCCAACCCCCTTGCTTGCCTTGGATCTCTTCTGTATATGTAATGCGACATATTAGGTTAACAAAAACGAATTCAATCTTGACAATTATGAAGATTTGATTTGGTCTTTCATGGCATATGATATCTTTCCAAACTTGTTTCAATTCAATCTTTTTCCACCCAAATTATCCTTGCATGAATTGTTTCTCAACTGACAGCACATAAGATCTTCCTTCAATGCAAAAATCATCCCTAAAACACATTATATGATTTATTTAGATTTATTTGATTTTATTTGAATTATAAGTGAATAAAAATCAAAATAAATTAAATAAATAAATAAATGAAGAATGGAGGGTCCCATAGGTCGTGGAATATATTAGGAATGAGATGAAATCTTGAAAAGATGGGCCCATTTAGAAAAAATACAAATTTGAGCATATTTGTCTTTTGGCAATTTTGCAAAAAAGGTCAACTTGGACAATTCATAACTCTCTCAATATTGACCCTAGAGAGGTGTTCTTGGACTTTTTAGAAATATTAGGATGTCCTCTAAGCAACCCTTTAAGTCACATCTCAATTGAGTCTTCCATGTTCATGTATGAAGCTTTGACCCAAAAGGTGTTTTTATTGACTTTTCAAAATGACCTATAATGTCAAAACTCATATCTTTTTGTGAGTGCATATTCTGAACTTTGGAGATGAAGATGAATTGTAGGTAATTGCATTCTATTCAAAATGAGCTTTGGATGGGTCATTTCTGATAAAGTATGAGAAAGTTATGCTTGGTCAAAGTTGAGTTGACTTTTCCTACAAAACCCTAATTTAGCAACTTTTGGATTTTGATGAATTGTGAGCAATCCTTGATGAATCATGATCAACCCTTGATCAAATGATGAATGTTACTTCAAAATGAGGATGTTGACCAAAAATCTTGAAGTTTGACTGTATGTGGGCCACAGTTGACTTTTGACCTAGCACAATCGATTTTCAGGCCTTTGAACAATTGACTGAGCAAACTTCTTCTGCAAGGCTTGAAACTTGACATGAATGATCTTGAGAACATATTAGGACAATGGTGAGCATTTGGGATCCTTTGGACTCAAGCATCTTGATGAAAAATGAAACCCTAATTTGAGGTAGGCTGCCTTAGGAGAGAGTTTGTTTGGTCAACTCTTGAACTTCCTTGAGCAATTTGGGGGCCTCACTTGCCATGTGTTGAGAAATATAGGAGGGAAAATTTTGGGGTACAACAGCTGCCCCTGTTCAATCTTCTTATACCTAAGGATGTATATTGGCTCGTCTGCCTTTCGTGATCTGAAGGTGGAAGATGATTGGACACTAGAGTGCCCAGAAATTTGCACTCGCATGAAGTGATACTTGATTTATGATATCAGGAATGGGATTATAGATGCCATTTGGAAGTCGATGATGGAAGCTGGGCTTAAAGATGCCATCCGAAGAGGTGTCGATCGCATAAGAGATTCCTTTGCGAGATCCTGTATACCTGTTGTTGAGGAGGACTTTGTTGGGGAATATTGGTCTCTGTCTTGAGAGAAATAAAGTTTTAGGAGCTTCAGTTGTTTGTTACTCTACTGGGGAATGATTTTGGTTTGGGAAGCAGAAGTGAACTGTGTATCTGGTCGGGGTATATGCTGCACCACGAATTTTTTAGGAAATGTGAAATCAATTGTGTTAGATCGGGTCCCGGTCTTACAGTGTTGTAGACTGCTATCTGGGGATAAGAGAGGAAGAACCCGAATAGTAAGGTTATGATAAGGAACCTGGATAGTATGGTTATTTCGATATGAAAGCCAGGATGGTATGGCTGTGAGAAGGAACCTGGATAGTAGGGTTACTTCGATATGAAAGCCGGGATAGTAGGGTTGTGAGAAGGAACCTGGATAGTAGGGTTTATTCGATGTGAAATCCCGGATAGTATGGCTGCTGAGAAGAAACCTGGATAGTAGGGTTACTTCGATATGAAAGCCTGGATAGTAGGGTTATGAGAAGGAACCTGGATAGTAGGGTTATTTCGATATGAAATCCTAGATAGTAGGGCTGCTGAGAAGGAACCTGGATAGTAGGGTTACTTCGATATGAAAGCTTGAATAGTAGGGTTGTGAGAAGGAACCTGGATAGTAGGGTTACTTCGATATGAAAGCCTGGATAGTAGGGTTAATTCGATATGAAAGCCTGGATAGTATGGCTGCTGAGAAGGAACCTGGATGGTAGGGTTACTTCGATATGAAAGCCTGGATAGTAGGGCTTGAGAAGGAACCTGGATAGTAGGGTTACTTCGATATGAGTTTGGGTAAAACTGCAGAGGGAACCTGGGTAAGGTTGTTCTTGTCGAGCCGATGATTACTCTGTTTAGCTTCGAGTGTTGATCATGGACCTGCTGGAAATTTTTGATAATAACTGTCTTTCCTGAAAGAAATACAGGGTTAGTTATGCGCGATGCATGAGATGTATTATGAGATGATGTTCTCAAAATAAATTAGGCTATGTTGTATGTAATGTATGCATATGTCATGATGTATGAACATGAAATGCCGACATAATAATATGAGTTTGGGAAAATAAATACCTGACTGTTGTTTGGAGAGTATGAGAGATAATATTCTTGACTGTTGTAAAAGACCATAGTTCCTCTACTTCTGTTAGGGATGGTTAACAAATATGACTATGCTGGGGATTTGCCCCTTGTTTACGGATGTTCTGCTGAGGAGACCCTGTCTAAGGATAATTTTGTGGGGAATAGCTCTGTTGGATAGGAGATACTCTGTTGATAGATCTGCTGACTTGGAGAAATAACTCCACTGGGGAGGAGTTTCCGTTGCTGGTGATGATGAATTCTATTGGAGATTGAATTTTTGCTTGTGAGAGAAATAAACTTTGCTTGGGGAAAAATTTACTGACTCACTCGCGATTGTGAACCTCAGCTGGGGAGAGTTATGTCCTATTCGGGAATGCTAACATCACTATCCTTGGATACTTTTTACTCTGTGGGGAGTGTATGCACCACCACTTATGTTTGCAGGTTGGCTCAATCCCTGTACCTAATGGGCAGAATAACTGTGAGGTTTGGTCAATTCTTGTTTTCCTTGTTCCTGGAATTACGAGTAATCGTCTTTTGTTTCTTGTGTAAACATTTATGAGCAGCAATCATTTTCAAATGCATATACCAAAAATAAATCATTGGACGTTCTTGCAAAACAAAACAGAAAAAGAAAAAAAAACTAAAATTTCTTGTGAAAATGAATTGTATTGACTTTGAAGTTAGCCTGTAATAGGCATTTTGTACAAAGAGGTTGACGTCCTAGTAAGAGAACGCCACCGAAGGATAGAAATTACAATTTGTGTTAAAGAAAGAAAAACAGCTATGTGGAACGACCCCATCGGGTTTCAACTCTGCTATTGCCTTTATATCTTCAAGCGTCTCATCACTTTGCTACTTGGCCGAAGGTTGATCAGATTGATAGGCGCCGTTTGAACTTGATAGTCGATACTGAAGTCTGGTTGCAAGATGATCCCATGAGACATAGTGCTACGCTTCAATCCCTAATTTTTTCCTGGACCTCCCTTTCGGGTTTCAGTCCACCGGGATACCCTTTTTTGCCCAAGCCTCCCTTTCGGGTTTTCGACTTGCCGGGTGTATATTTTTTCATTTTCATCCCTTACTTTTGCCCGAACCCTTTTGGTTCGCCGGGAAGCCCTTATTTTTGCCTAGGCCAGTCAACCTAGCGGGTCTTTGATTATGCGTAGTATCTTTTCATTATGTCTACATTGACGGGGTGAGGAAGGTCGTCACCATCCATGGTGGTTAGAATTATAGCTCCTCCCGAGAAAATGTTCTTAACCATAAATGGCCCTTCGTATGTGGGGGTCCATTTGCCCCTAGGATCACCCTGCGGTAGTATGATGCGTTTGATCACTAGATCCCCGACTTGGTATTCTTGATGCCTGACTTTCTTGTTAAAGGCCTTGATCATTCGCTTTTGATACATCTGACCATGACAGATAGCAGTAAGTCTCTTCTCATCGATTAGATTCAGCTGATCAAGTCGAGTTTGGATCCAGTCGTCTTTGTTCAAACCCGCATCCTTCATAATCCTGAGAGAGGGTATCTGGACTTTGATGGGTAGGACTTCCTCCATACCATACACCAAAGAGAGGGTGTCGCCCCTATCGACGTCTGTGCTGAGGTACGGTACCCATGAAGAGTGAATGGTAACATCTCGTTCCAGTCTTTGTATGTCACCGTCATCTTCTGCACAATCTTCTTGATGTTCTTGTTAGCCGCTTCGAGAGCTCCGTTCATCTTTGTCCGGTAGGGAGAAGAGTTATGATGCTGAATCTTGAACTGTTTACAGAGCTCGGTGATCATCGTGTTGTTAAGATTCGTACCATTGTCCATAATAATCCTTTCTGGTACACCATATCGACAGATTAGATTGTGTCGAATAAACCGCGCCACGACGCTCTTGGTTATCATAGCAAAGGAAGCTGCCTCAACCCACTTCGTAAAGTAATCAATCGCTACCAGAATGAAACGATGCCCGTTAGACGCAGTAGGTATGATCTCATCGATCATGTCGATGCCCCACATTACAAAGGGCCAAGGAGTTGTCAAAACATTCAGGGGAACCGGAGGCACATGCACCTTATCAGCATAGACTTGGCACTTATGACAGGCTCGTGAATGCTGATAACAATCGACTTCCATAGTGGACCAGTAGTATCCTGCCCGTAGAATTTTCTTCGCCATGGTATGTCCACTGGAATGAGTTTCGAAGGTGCCTTCATGTAGGTCTGCCATGATCTTTTCTGCCTCGCTCTTGTCTACACATTGCAGTAAGGTTGAATCATGGTTACGCTTATAGAGAATCCATTACTGATGAAGAACTTCGCAACGAACCTTCTCAGAAACTTCCTATCATTAACAGATGCCCCCTCGGGGTATTCTTGAGCCTCAAGATACCTCTTTAACTCTTGAAACTAGGGTTTATCTTATACCTCTTCTGTCTCAATGTCACAGCAATGTGCGGGTTCGTCCAACCTCTCGATGGTAATCTGGGGAGCTTCATTGTCCCACCTGACTTTGAACATATAAGACATAGTAGCTAGCGCGTCCGCCAGCTGATTCTCCTCTCTTGGGAAATGTTCAAAGGTTATCTCTTTGAAGTGTGGGAGAAATGTCAGTACATACTCTTTGTAAGGAATAAGATTCGGGTGCCTCGTATCCCACTCGCATTTGATCTGACTTATTACCAAAGCAGAATCTCCGAATACACTCAAGAACTTAATCCTCAGATCAATAGCAGCTCGAAGACCTATGATACACGCTTCATACTCCGCCATATTATTGGTGCAGTTGAAACATAATCGGGCGGTGAACGGAGTATGACAGGCCTCGGGAGATATAATTACAACGCCAATGCCATTACCTAACACGTTCGAGGATCCATCAAAATACAGAGACCATCGGGATCCCTCCTCGGGTCCTTCATTCGGTCCAGGTTTTTCGCAGTCGGTTACTAACATGATATTCTCATTCGGGAACTCGAAATTCATAGACTGGTAGTCATCCACGGCCTGATGCGCCAAATGATCCGCCAATACACTCCCCTTGATTACTTTTTGGGTTGTGTATTGGATGTCATACTCGGTCAAGATCATCTGCCATCTTGTTATTCTTCTGGACAAGGCAGGCTTCTCGAAAATATACTTGATTGGATCCATTTTTGATATCAACAAAGTGGTGTGAGTCAGCATATACTGTCTCAGCCGGCGAGCAGCCCATGCCAAAGCGCAGCAAGTTTTCTCGAGCAATGAGTATCGGGTCTCACATTCGATAAACTTTTTGCTAAGATAGTAAATAGCGTACTCTTTTCGGCCAGACTCATCATGCTGCCCCAGCACACACCCCATTGAATTGTCTAGCACTGTCAAGTATAAAATCAAGGGTCTTCCTTCAACTGGAGGCATCAAAATTGGTGGTTTTTGAAGGTATTCCTTGATTCTTTTGAAGGCGATCTGGCATTCATCATTCCACTTTACCACTTGATCTTTCTTCAACAGCTTGAAGATTGGCTCACAAGTAGCAGTCAGATGTGAAATGAACCGGGCGATGTAATTTAGACATCCCAAGAAACCTCTAACTTCCTTTTCTGTGCGGGGAACCGGCATCTCCTGTATGGCTTTTACTTTTGTAGGGTCTACCTGAATACCTTTGTCACTTACAACGAAACCCAGAAGCTTACCAGACCTTACCCCGAAGGTACATTTGTTAGGATTTAACCTCAGCTTGTACGTCTTCAACCTGTCAAACAATTTCTGGAGATGATTAAGGTGCTCTTCCTCAGTCTAGGACCTGGCTATCATGTCATCAACATAAAACTCGATCTCATGGTGAATCATATCGTGGAACAAAGCGACCATGGCATGCTGATACGTTGCCCCAGCATTCTCTAATCCAAAAGGCATTACCTTGTAATAGAAGGTGCCCCACTGTGTAACGAAGGTTGTCTTCTCCATGTCTTCAGGGGCCATCTTGATCTGGTTATAGCCATAAAAACCATCCATGAAGGAGAAGATCTTGTGTTGCGCGGTGTTATCGACCAAAACATCAATGTGAGGAAGAGGGAAGTCATCCTTGGGGCTTTCCCTGTTCAGATCTCTATAGTCCACACACATCCGCACCTTACCATCCTTCTTAGGTACCGGAATGATGTTGGCAACCCATTGCGGATAAGAAGTGACAGCTAAAAATCCCGTGTCGAATTGTTTCATGACCTCTGCCTTGATTTTCTCTGACATTTCAGGGTGCATACGGTGGACCTTCTGCTTTACCGGGGGGCAGTCTTCTTTGGTCGGCAGGCGATGTACCACAATATCAGTGTCCAGACCCAGCATGTGTTCATAGGACCATGCGAAGATTTCAACATAGTCGTGTAGCATCTGCATTAACCGTTGTTTGACACTAGGCTCCAGATTCGAACCTATCTTAACCTCTTTCCTGTCTTCCTCTGTACCCAAATGCACTGATTCAACTGGCTCTTCATGCGGCTGTATGGCCCTTTCTTCCTGTTGTAATATTCTAGCAAGCTCTCCAGGCACCTCACAATCATCCTCACCTTCGTCCTCATCTTGGTTGATCGGATTTTTGAAGTCATAACTGGCAGTAGCAGAGTCGTTATCAATGGGATCCAGAGTGGATATGGGTCTGCAGTATGATACGTGAGTGTGTGTAAGAGAAAAGTTTTTTTGATAGTGAGAGACAGAAAAGAAAAACAAGGAGCACAAAATTTGTAATGCAAGAAACGTCCAATGCTTTATTAATGATATATGAAATGATAAATAATAAGCCCTCACAAGCAAAGCCAAGGTGCCTCGGGCAAGGCACCGGGCCACAAAGTTTAAAACTGTTTATTACAAATCTTAAAACAAAATTCAATTATTGTGGAATAAAAGAAACAGGTATGAAGTCCTTTGCTGTCTAGTTGTTCAGTCCACCATTGGTTGTTGGGTAGATCCAGCTATCGATGTCTGAATCTTCTTCATTATCCTCAATTGTGTTAACTCCCCGATTTTTGATGTGCAGAGGAGGTCTTCCAATCCGTGCGTGCCGAACAGCCCTTTGAGCCCCTGTAGTAAAGCCCAAACCAAATTTGTCAGTTTTGTGACTGAAATCAGGGAGCCGACCCCAATCGGTACACCCACCTTCTTCAATTATAGCCCTGGAATCCTTGAGAGAAGCCATCTTCAGCGGAGGTTTGTTGGTAGTAACTTCGGTTGACACCAAAGTCTGAGGGACCTCTTTGAAGTTATGACAAGGGGTTTCTATGAATTCCCTGTCCATATCCACGTAGTGGAAGGAATTGAGATGACTCACCGTATACTCTTCTTCACCTCGCACCGTGACAATCTTCCCATTTACCAGATATTTCAACATTTGATGGAGTGTGGACGTAACTGCCCCAGCCTTATGAATCCAAGGACGACCCAGTAAGCATGAATACGATGGTCTGATGTCCATTACGTAGAAGGTGGACCCAAAGGTCTGAGAACCCACTCTGACAGGGATGTCCACTTCCCCGTACACCATTCTTTTTGATCCATCAAAAGCCCTTACCACAATGTTACTAGGCTTTAGAGTCAAACCCTCACAATCCATACGGTCTAATGCTTTCTTTGGAAAAACATTTAGTGAGGACCCCGTATCTACCAGCACATGGGCCATAGTGGTGCCCCTGTACTCGATCAAGATGTGCAGAGCATCATTATGACTTCTTCCTTTCGGTGTCAGATCCGCATCTAAAAAACCCAGCCCGTTGTCAGCAGTCAGGCTGGCCACACAATCTTTGAATTGATCTGCTGAGGTTTCCTGCGCACATGCGTAGTCTTGAGGAATGCAATCAAAGCCTTTGCATGGGCTTCAGAACACAATAGCAGGGACAACATGGAGATCTTTGACGGGGTATGCCCCAGCTGCTCGACCACATTGTAGTCGCTCTTCTTGATAATTTTCAGGATTTCCTCTATTTCTTGTTTAGAGGCTTCCACGACAATTTTCTTAGGTGCCTCCATTCGGGCAGGCTCACCTATGATTTCCTTGCCCCGAGCCCCAGATGGCTCAGCAGCAGGGGTGATAAGTGGAGTAAGAATAGGAATAGTAGCAGGTGTAATAACTGGAGTAGGAACAGGAGGAATGTCAGGAGTGCTGGTTGGAGCAGCAGTTGGAACAATAGTAGGCTTGATGATAATCTTTGGGGAAATCTCAAGAGAGAAGACCCTTCCACTTCGGGTAACCTTACTAGTCCCGACAATGTTACTAACATCAGTATCAGCTTCTTCATTCTTCAACTCTTGCTTAATACCAAGGTAATACACATCAGCACCATAATGCCATGGGATAGCCTTATCGGAGGTGTACGGGATGGGACCAGGAGCGGTGATTATTAGCGGAGCAACTCTTGGAACAGGTGTAACCCTAACAGGTTTTCTCGAGGAAACCTTGGAAGGATTGGCGGAAATGGTTATAATGGCAATATCTTCATTGGGAACAACAGGATTCGTAGTCTTCTCAAACAAAATTTCTTTATTATCCATCAAGCGCTAAACACCTGACTTCAACAAACAGCAACCAGCAAGTATAACCAAACACATGTGGCAACCTTCACCATAACCCAGAAATAAACCGGCCAACAACAAATTCTTCTTAATAGTCATCAGAGGAGTAGAAATTTCTTCAATAGAGGTCACAAACAAATTGGTGTCAACATCATTAACTCCACGACCATGTTTGGGCATGGGAGCAGTTATAACATTCGGCTTTTCTGGAGCATCGAACTCTATCTCCTTGGCTTTGAGCAAATCTTGTACTTTATTTCTCAGGGCCCAACAATCATTTGTATCGTGGCCTGGACTCTCAGAATGGTAGGCGCACCGCGCGTTGGGATTGTATCTGGGAGAAGTAGTGTTTGGATTCTTGGGAGCCTCTCTCAAGGTCGCCAAGTTGGATTTTAGCAGGTGAGGTAACACTTCAGCCAATGTCGTGCTGAGGAGGGTAAACTTCCATTGTGTTCTTTCCACCCTTTGTTGATTGTTGTGTTGTGGACAAACCGTGGGTCTTGGTATCCCCACAGCATTTACCGTTTGACGGTGTTCAGATCTATTTTAGCCCCTCGGGCTATAGACTACACTAGCTTCCTTCTTACTGGTGAAAGGCTTCTTTGCTGAATTTGATGAAGCATCCTTCTGAATTTTACCACTTCGAATGCCAGCCTCCACTCTTTCTCCAGTCAAAATCAACTCAGTGAAACCAGATGACGATATGTCGATCAAGTGATTAAAAAATGGACCAGATAGAGTCCCCGGGAACATGTCAACCAACTCCCTATCAGACAAAGGAGGTTGGACTCTTCCAGCCAAGTCTCTCCACTTCTGAGCATAGTCCTTAAAATCTTCACCTGCACCCATGGACATACCCTGGAGCTGAGTACAAGTGGGAGCAAGGTCGGTGTTGTACTGATACTGCTTGTAGAAAGCAGCAGCATGATCTTCCTAGTTTCAGACACTGGCTCCTTCCAACTGATAGAACCATTCAAGCTGAGTCCCTGACAGACTATCTTGAAAGAAATGCACCCACAAATTTCTATCAACAATGTGGGGTTGGATTTTCCTGACATATAAACGGAGATGGAGTTTTAGACAAGATAATCCATCGTACTTGGCAAAAACTTGAGCTTTGAACTTATGAGGCATCACCACTCCCGATACCAGTCCCAATTCTCCGAAATCCAAACCAGGTATTTTATGAATCTCCGTAGCGCTCAGATGGTCTTCTAGCTACTTGTACCTATCCTCGTAGGAGGATATTGCTCATCATCGTAATCAGTACCGTCTTCAGAAACTGCAGGACTGGGGTCCTTTGCCCTTTCTTGGTTCTCCCCATCCTTGGATGAGGAGGTCAGATCAGCTGGTTGTCTCAGCCTTTCTCCGAACATTCTACCCATGTTCAGAATACCAACCTTCTTCTTCTTCTTCTCTTTCAGAATAAGGGTCTTCAGATCCTCTTGCCCTTTAGCCAGACTTATGAACATCTGTTGGAATTGGGCGTTTTGTGCCTGAAGATCTTTGATGGCTTGATCGGAAGACATTTCTGCTGAAATAAACAGCGAAAAAGATGAGAAATCTGTAGGGGTACCTGTAATGATGTGCATGATAATGGGATGCGCATGTAATGATTTCAAAGACTTTGGGATATTTAAATTTTCAAACCAAAAATAAACAAAACTTTATTAGCTTAAACTTTGAAAGGTTCAACAATTCCTTTAAGGCGTTACAAAGAAGTAAATAAAACAAAATCTAAAACTAGAAAAAGCAAAATCAAAAGTCCCATGGTCGCTTCCTCTTTGTGCTGATATAGTCATTGATCACTCTTTTTTCCTCGAGCTGCCTGGTGAGCTTCAAAATCTTCCTTTCTTGCTCATGGTACTGTTCCCGGTAAGTATCCTGCTCATTCTTCAGCTGAATCCAAGACCTCTACAACTTCCCAGGATTAGTGGGCATGTAAGGATATAGAACCATGTAAGGAACGCCTTCTTCATTAGTGGGGTCCACAATCACTGGTAATACAGCCTCATAGGGCATCCCAAGCTTCTGGGCATGAGCTCGGATCCATTAGAGGTAAGGCTGCATAGGAAGGGAAGTCTTTGGTCCCAACTCTTGGGGGTCAGATCTATTCACCATGCCCCAAGCTCGTATAAACCTCCAGCAATGCTCCTTAATGTCCTCCTTATAGTCGAATACAATGTCCTCAAGAAGTAACTCATGGGGACCATCTCTTCGAGCACGACCAAATTGTCGCAAAGCTAGACAAGGATTGTAAGTTATACCCCCTCTGATTCCAAGCAATGGGACATTAGGGTATCCCCCACAACGGTTAATAACAGCAGTGTCTTCCATAGCCTGGGAACACCAAAGAATATTTGTATGAGCAAGTGACATTATTCTGTATGACCAACCCAAACCTTCTTCATTCTTCAGCACAGACTTAGGGAGGTAAGAAATAAACCACCTTGACAGCAACGACATGCAGCACATGAGAGTCCCTCTTCTCCTCATAGTACGAGTATAGAGAGCATGTAAGATATCTCCCAGCAAGGTAGGCACAGGGTTGCAAGAAAGGAAAATCTTGACCGCATTCACATCTACAAAGGAATATGTATTAGGGAAGAGAACCAAACCATAGATAAGAAGAGCCAAGACATCTTCAAAAGCCTGGAAATCCAAATCATCCCAAAATAGTTGAGCCTGGTCCATCAGAAATTTGGATAGAAAACCTTCGACCCCGCTTCGTGTTTCCCAATTGGATACTACATCAGCCCGTTTCAAATGCAGAGTTGAGGCAATGTCTTCTGGTCTAGGAAATTCTTCCATACCTGTGAAGGGTACCTGTTCAAGAATGGATATGCCCAATATATGAGAGAACTCTTCCAAGGTGGGTACCAACTGGTAATCTGGAAAGGTGAAGCAATGATGCACGGGATCGAAGAATTGGAAAAGTACACTCATCATCTGCTCATCAAGATTTGAAGTAACCAGGCTGAGAAGCTGACCGTGTCTCTTAATGAACATAGAAGTCTCGGAAACTCTTGAGGCTAGCTCTTTAAGTTGAGCAGGTATTTGCACAAAGTTGACTCAGATGGTATTTTTATGCACGGAAGCCATGATCTGCAAAACAGAACAAAGATAAATTCACTTGGTCTTTGAAATGGTTAGTGTAATGAAGCATGAATTCCATGTTATGATGCATGATGTCATGGTAAACCACATGTATAGCAAACACAGATATTGCAAACACAGTCAAATCACACAAAACCCTTAGGTTTAAGGCTTGCATGAGGACAAAGGTAGTACCCTCTTGAAGTTAAGTTGGTTCCAACCTATCATAGAAAAAGTAAACGAGTTCTAGAGGATCTCAATATCACTGACCATCCTCCATCGGTCATGGTTTCAGCTCAGGAAATCTTTTCTTGCGGTCGGAACTATCTCGAGAGTATGGTCTCAATGAGTGTAGCATCGAGTATCAACCAGTTCCCAGCTTTACACCGAGGCCGGATATCTCACTACTTTCTAATGGCCAAGTTGGTCGATTAAAGGTTCTAAGGTCAGTTGATGCTTAACGACACCATGCAGCGGCCCCGTATTCTCCTCGTTTCTCCATAAGGGATACCGGTACCAACCAATGTGCCACATCAATGTAGCTATTGCTTCAACCGTATCGGTCTACGCCGTACAGTTCCCTCACAGTCTATTGCTACTTACCTAAAAGGTATCCCCAGATCCGGGTTAGGATCTATAGTAACCCCAAACAAAAAACCCTTAAAAATAAATCAAACAAAGCAATCAAGAAAAGTAATTATGATGAACTAGATCCTAAGGTATACCCCACTTATAAATTCCCCAGCAGAGTCGCCAGTTCTGTGATACGGTGGCAGAACCGACTATTTGATACTGGTTTGTATTTTGCGTTTTATGTTCGCAAAATGTCGTGGTAAGCAAGAGTCGCCACCGACTTTTATTTCATCCAATCGGAAAGGAAAAAAGTACAGAAAAAATCCTTTTTTGAGATATTCTGAGTACGGGGGGTAGATTATAGAAAGGGAAGGTATTAGCACCCTTTCTATCCATGGTTTTCCATGGGCTCTTAGGTACTTGCTCATCTTTTTAAAATTTCTTGTGTATGTGCTTTATTTTTGAAAAGAGTTTTAACTTTGTGATAACCCTTGTATCAGTCCTCAAGGGTGTGACGAAGTTGTTTTGAAAATTTGTTTGAAAAGTGTAAGTGTGAAAAGTTTGATTTGAGCAAGTACCTACTAGCATCTACCTACTCGAAAAAAGATCGTTTCTATTCTTGTTTCCTTTAGATAGCGTTATCCTACTATTGAGAAATATGTAGCACCGTTGTTGGAGTTGTAAGGGTCAATTCAAAAGAAACGTACGATCACTAAAGCAATGTTAGGATACCTTAGTAGTAACCCTAGAGTCTTAAGATCATATTTGAGGCAACATTTTCGCGGAAACATTTCTGAGGCAACATTTCCGAGGCAACATTCGAACGGGACATTTGATCTTTGTTAGATATGACGGTAACCACTAAGACACCCTATGCTTAATGATCGTTTACCGAAGGCAACCGAAGTGAGAGTATACCCTATGAGTGATATGTGCGAGTGATTTGTTTTCAGTTATTTAATCTTTGCACATTAGGGTTTTCTAATTGTATTAATTTGTCATGCATTCTTGTCATACAATCCTATTAGCATACATCTAGACAGTTTAAATACTTGCGGGAATTAAAAATGCGAGAAAGTAAATCTACGCTATTACAAGGCTTCGGGGAGGGGGATTAATTACATAGCCAAAAACCCGGGGAGAAGCGATAAGTAAAAAGTCCTAGATTAAACCATTACAAACCATGAACAGTTACAACAATATGGGCAAAAATAAATAATACGCGCACGATGAATCGAATACGAAACAACTAGGGTTTTGACCCTTGCCTAAACCTAAACGTGATTGATTAAAAAAAAGTTTTTTGTTTTGTTTTGTTATTTAAGAAAATAATGAAACAATTAAATTAAAAAAAGAAAATCCTAATTCTAATTAATTTTAAATTAAGAAAAATAAATTAATTTATTCCAAAATCTATTTTTTGTGTTTTTATTTATTTGAGAAAAAAAAGAGAAAATAAAATTAAATCAGAAGTTTTAACCTAATTTCTATTTGATTTTATTTATGAAAACAAATTACAATTTCCTAAGTTAAACTAAATTAAATTAATTTTGATAATAATAAAAAACTAATCCTAATTTTGTGAATTATTGATCTTATGACTTTATATAAAAAAAATTAATTTACTAATTGAAAAGATTAAAAGAAAATTAAAGAAAAGAAATAAATAGAAAAAGGTTAGAGATGGGCCTAATAGCAATGTTGGGGGGGGTGGAATATGAATTTTCTGGGCCCAAGGTTGATGGCCCATTTGACTTTGCTGGATTCAGTGCATACGTTGACTGGAAGCGCATGGTAGTCATTCAGGGGAAAGGCATTAGATCTGGAGCGTTGATGAATGGGACGACCAGATCTTGAGTTGCATGGTAGATGCTTGGACATGAGGTATACCTGATCACTTATTGAGAATAACATGAAACAAATATGGGACCTGGGGATCAAACCCAGGTCCTTATACATATTTCCAATGTACGCTTGCCAACTGAGCTGCAATTGTTATTTGTATGTATAATAAAAACAAACTGTAATATATGGAAAATAATGATTAATGAAAAAATGTGCTAAAGTTCAAACTACCCAACCAGGGAGTGCCACGCATCCATCTTCTTCCTCCCAACCGTTGTTTTAGATAAACAAACTTTTACCTACAGACGCTTGTTGTAGGTATAACCCTGACCATCTCCAAAATTGCGTAGGCTCAAGATAAATGGCCATGGCTAGTACCAATCAACTCGTATCATCCTCACGAGTATCATGGTATCAGAGTTAACGCCCAATTTTGCCTAGATAAAAAGGCCCTAAACAAGAACACGAAACCCTAACTATGGCATCTCTTGATTCCTGTACTAAAAACACAATTAAACAATACCAAAATCTTGCAAATTCAATGATAAACAAGAATATATGAACCAAACATGCTAATGATGCGTAATCCAATGAAAATGAAATCAAAATTTTGAGACAAAATCGTGACTTTTGTACCTATGATTCCAGGCGTGAGAAAGCTTACAATTGGTTGAAATCCCTTCTAGAGATGTCCAGGAACCTGTTGGTATTGTGAGAATGGCTCGAACTGGCCTCTAGAATAGAAATTGGATCACCACTTTCTCTTGAATTTTTGAGTTTTGTTCTTGCTCTGCACGACTGCTCCAACCCGCTTGCTTGCCTTGGATCTCTTCTGTATATGTAATGCAACATATTAGGTTAAGAAAAATGAATTCAATCTTGCCCATTATGAAGATTTGATTTGGTCTTTCATGGCATATGATATATTTCCAAACTTTCTTCAATTCAATCTTTTTCCATGCAAATTAGCCTTACACGAATTGATTCTCAATTGACAGCACATAAGATCTTCCTTCAATGCAAAAATCATCCCTAAAACACATTATATGATTTATTTAGATTTATTTGATTTTATTTGAATTATAAGTGAATAAAAATCAAAATAAAATAAATAAATAAATGAATCATGGAGGGTCCCATAGGTCGTGGACTATATTAGGAATGAGATGCAATCATGAAAAGATGGGCCCATTTAGAGAAAAAAAATGCAAATTTGAGCACATTTGTCTTTTGGCAATTTTGCAAAAAAGGTCAACTTGGCCAATGCATAACTCTCTCAATTTTGACCCTAGAGAGGTGTTCTTGGACTTTTTATAAAGCTTAGAATGTCCTCTAAGCAACCCTTTAAGTCACATCTCAATTGAGTCTTCCATGTTCATGTATGAAGCTTTGACCCAAAAGGTGTTTTTGTTGACTTTTCAAAATGACCTATAATGTCAAAACTCATATCTTTTTGTGAGTGCATATTCTGAACTTGGGAGATGAACATTAGTTGTAGGTAATTGCATCCTCTTCAAAATGAGCTTTGGATGGGTCATGTCTGATAAAGTATGAGAAAGTTATGCTTGGTCAAAGTTGAGTTGACTTTTCCTGCAAAACCCTAATTTAGCAACTTTTGGGTTTTGATGAATTGTGAGCAATCCTTGATGAATCATGATCAACTCTTGATCAAATGATGAATTTTTCTTCAAAATGAGGATGTTGACCAACAATCTTGAAGTTTGACTATATGTGGGCCACAGTTGACTTTTGACCTAACACAGTCGATTTTCAGGCCTTTGAACAATTGATTGAGCAAACTTCTTCTGCAAGGCTTGAAACTTGACATGGATGATCTTGACAACATATTAGTACAATGGTGAGCATTTGGGATCCTTTGGACTCAATCATCTTGATGAAAAATGAAACCCTAATTTGAGGTAGGCTGCCTTAAGAGAGAGTTTGTCTGGTCAACTCTTGAACTTCCTTGAGCAATTTAGGGGCCTCACTTGCCATGTGTTGAGAAATATAGGAGGGAAAATTTTCGGGTACAACATACATCGTCAGCAAGGTCTATCCAAAAGCATACTGTATGAGATTATGGAATTGTTTTTGTCATTCTCCCTCTAAAGGATTACAACTCTTAAACAAGAGTTGAATATCATAAAGGGAGTAAAATCACAGTTTAAATATAGTGAAAACGAATGGATTAATTCAAGACAAACATATGCAATTCATTAACGATGATAACCAAAGTCTGACATAAGGATAAGTGTTTAAGCAAATAAAGAAATTACAACTGAAAATTTGAATAAACGAAAGTTTCTCTGCCTGAACTTCGTCACTTCAGATGATGTGCCTTTGAGGGATGATAGAAAAACTCAAGTTGACCATCTTTTGTGGATTCCAACGCCCCTTTGTTGATCAGGTCTTGAATCTTATCTTTCAATGTTCAACAGCTATTAGTATCATGCCCCGGACTGTTGGAGTGATATGCACGCCTTTCATTGGGATGGTAACTAGGAGCGAAAGTATTAGGATTCTGAGGAGAATCCTTCAATGTGACCAAATTCAACTTCAACATGTGTTGTAAGATTTGCGACATCGGCATGTTGAGTTTGGTATATTGCCTATTGGATGTATCCCGCTTACACCGACTATAATGTAGATAGTCAACCTATTTTGTTTCAGGAATTTATCTACAACTTGTTCGTATAGATAGTTGTCATGTCTTGTTTCAGGTATTAATCTACAATCAGTCGCTCACAGATAGTTGTCCTGTCTTGTTTCAGGTATTAATCTGGAGCTTTCTTTTTGTTGGTCGTAGAGATAATTGCCATGTCTTATTTCAGGAATTAATCTCTGACCTATTTGAGAAAGAAAGATAGTTTCCCCGGCTTGTTTTGGAAGTTAATCTTCAATCTGCTCATGTAGATAGTTGTCCTGTCTTGTTTCAGATATTAACCTACAATCAGTCGCTCACAGATAGTTGTCCTATCTTGTTTCAGGTATTAATCTGGAACTTGCTTTTTGTTGGTTGTAGAGATAGTTGCCATGTCTTGTTTCAGGAATTAATCTCTGACCTATTTGAGAAAGAAAGATAGTTACCCTGACTTGTTTCCGGAGTTAATCTTCAATATGCTCATGTAGATAGTTGTCCTGTCTTGTTTCAGGTATTAATCTATAATCAGTCGCTTACAGATAGTTGTCCTGTCTTGTTTCAGGTATTAATCTGGAACTTGCTTTTTGTTGGTCGTAGAGATAGTTGTCCTGTCTTGTTTCAGCAATTAATCTCTGACCTATTTGAGAAAGAAAGATAGTTTCCCCGACTTGTTTCAGGAGTTAATCTTTAATCTGCTCATGTAGATAGTTGTCATGTCTTATTTTAGGTATTAATCTATAATTAGTCGCTCACAGATAGTTGTCCTGTCTTGTTTCGGGTATTAATTTGGAACTTTCTTTTTGTTGGTCGTAGAGATAGTTGCCATGTCTTGTTTCAGGAATTAATCTTTGACCTATTTTAGAAAGAAAGATAGTTTCATCGGCTTGTTTCGGGAGTTAATCTTTAATCTGCTCATGTAGATAGTTGTCTTTTCTTGTTTCAGGTATTAATCTATAATCAGTCGCTCACAGATAGTTGTCCTGTCTTGTTTCAGGTATTAATCTGAAACTTGCTTTTTGTTGTTCGTAGAGATAGTTTCCATGTCTTGTTTCAGGAATTAATCTCTGACCTATTTGATAAATGGTTGTGGTATTTGCCAAAGAGGACTTTTGTTGATTGACTTTTCTCTGTAAGGAAGAGGGCTAGTTGCAAGAAGATGTATGCATGGCTTGATGATGTTCTCAAAATAAATGAGATTATGTTGTATGCATTTATCATGTATATAATATGATGTATGAATGTGAAATATTTGTTGAAATGTATCTTTGTTCCTTGACAAGTGTTGGGGAGCTTCGGGAAGTTAAATCCCAAACTGTTGTTAGGGATGAAGAATGTTTCCACTAGGGATTCCCGTTTTGTTGTTTGAGGAGACATTTGTTGGGGAAGATTGGCTTTGGCTTGAGAAATCTTTGTGGAGAATGTTGATTTCTGCTTGAGGGAAAGAGTTCAGGAGTTTAAGTTGTTCGTTACTCTACTGGGGAGTTATACTCTTGCCTGGGGAGAATGGAAGTTAACAACTTGTTGGGGATAAAGAAGTTAACAGTTATTTGGTTGGATTTCAGGCTTTGCAGCAACTCACTGGGGATAGTGGTTATAACGCCCATAATTTAATTATTTATTTAATTAAATTATTTTTAGATTATTTGTGAAGTATGCACGAGGTTAAGAATTATTGTTATGAGTTGTTGGATTATTATTAATTCATTAATTAGTTGATTAATAATAATTATAATGTGGAATTAAAGGGAATATATGAAATAATATTGGACTTATGTTATTGGTTGGAAGTAGTAAAGTGGGGGTGTAGGTTTAGCCCAAGAGGATTGATATATAAGGAGGAGCTAACACAAGGATTTGTTTTAGTTGGAGAAGAAGGATTTGTGTATGCTGACCGATAAAGCTGCACGGACGAGGAGCAAGCTGCCCGGAGTCAAGCAGAGTGAATCAAGGATTACGGCCGGAGCTTTGGTTGAGCGACCTTCAATCCAGGTAATGGTGGGGTTTTTACCTTATAATGGGACTTATGATGCGTATTACATGGGAATTGGTCATTTTATGAATGTTGTGTGTGGATGTTTCTGAATTGCTATTGGAGTTACTCGTTTATTCATGTTGAGGCTGTTGGGAAGAACCGTATGACCGTTTAATGAATCCGTTTTAGGAAGTTGCCCGGTTATGTGTTGTGGAAGTTTTGATTTATCTGTGTGACTGCCCAGTTTAATCAATGAGTAGGTTAGTGTAGATTGTTTCCTGTTGTTATGGTCGTTAGATTGTTATGGTCATTATGAGGGTATGGTTGTTACGATGTTAGGAATTATTGATGTGGTCGGTCTTTTATAATAAACAAATATCTCTATAGGAATATAGTTAACTTTTACTGTGTTATTCTGAGAAGTTGGCCGGAAGTTATAATTTATAGTGGTGTGGTCATCAAGACATTGCATTGTGCCTGTGTTGTTGGCCGAATTAGTGGTCAGGGGGGATACTGAAGTAGTAGGTACCGAGCGGCGTTTTAGGCTGTAAGGCGTGTCGGGGAACGATGCGTTGGATTTTAGAGTAGAATTAGGTTTCAGGATGTATCGAGGAGCATAGGTCGGTCATCGCCCTGTTTTCCCATGTGCGTGGCAAGGAGTATGGTTTAGTTGTTATGTTGTCCTAGTTGCTATGCATGTTGAGGGGCACGTAGTTCCCTATCCTTTTTGCTCGTACATGCTGTGTTTTGGTTGTTACCAGAGTTATGTGAAATTATTGTTAAGTTGTTGTTTAATTTTGTTAATGATTGAATCGTTGATTGATGTGATAGGCTTATGGCCAATGTTGACTTATGTTGAGTTGTTGTGATGTTGTGATTACTGTTGTGAATTCTCGTTGATAATGCAAAGTTTCAGGGAATTTACATGATGATGGATTACCTCTCTTTACTGGTAATAATGGTGATATGGGATTATGCCTTGCGATGGATAATGATTGTTGTGAGTATGTGATAGTGCATTCATTGAGTCACATACATTTGCATACTCTGTGATGGCCTGGATTGGCAAACTGCAAAGAAGGATTATGCCTTGTTGATGCCTCTATTAATTGGAAATTTTTAAGATGGGAGTTCTGCTCCATTTTAAGATGGGAGTTCTTCTCCAATGGCACCACATGCATTCGCATAGTATTGAGTCGCATTCCAAGTAGTATGATTGAGTTGTTGTGTTGATGAATTAATTGTTGTATTTTGTTGATATCCTGTTGTGATTGTTGTTGTTCATAAGTTGTGAAGTGGTGAATTTTGCATGAATTGATTCCAATATAATATTTATCATACATTCTATTATAGTGTTCGGTATCCAACCCCTTCTGTTTGAATGTTACCCTTATGTTGGTAACGTGTAGGTAATCCAAAGTGAAGGCGGTTGACCTTCAGTAGTTCGAGTCGGTGTCATTTCCCTGATACGTAACACTCGGGGGGATGAATGCTTGTTGATTTAATATTTGTTATTTCAGTTGTTGAACTTTAAGTTGATTATTGTTAAGTACTTTTTATTCAGAAGTTGCTTCCATGTTGGATAAAGATGTTATTATGATTATGATGCGTAGTTGTTCAAGTTGTTGATTTAAAAGATTAACTTATTTTGATGTTGGTTCTTCCAAAGTTTTAAAGTGTTATGTATCCATATTAAATGCAATGGATTTTAAGTTGAATTTGTGGCATCCTGATTCAATTGCGTAATTTTTATAACTCTGATTTACATTATATTGTCGGGTAGAATTGGGGTGTTACAAAGTTGGTATCAGAGCAAAGTTGGTCTGTCCGACCAAGTTGTCGAGTCATAGGTTGTTTAACAATCAAGTATTGTTAATTTGAGTTCTAACCGTTGTTTATGTTGTAGTGATAAGTTGAGATGTCTGGAAGAAATGATGTTGCACTTGTTGTTGCTTTAGAAGCAATGGCGTATGCTATGGAGAATCAGCCGAACACTGACGGGAATGCTAGATCTCGTAGTTTGGCGACTTTCCAGAGGGAGAATCCGCCTATGTTCAAGGGAAAGTATGATCCTGGCAGAGCGTTGGATTGGTTGAAAGAAATTGAAAGGATTTTCCGTGTGATGGACTGCACTCCAGCACAGAAGGTTCGATATGGTACTCATATGCTAGCAGTCGAAGCTGATGACTGGTGGCTAGAGACGTGTCAGATGTTGGAAGTTGCAGGTGAAAATGTCACTTGGGTTGTGTTCCGTAGAGAATTTCTGAGGAAGTGTTTCCTTGAAGACGTTCGTGGTAAGAAGGAAATTGAATTTCTTGAGCTGAAGCAAGGGAGTATATCGGTTGTAGAGTGTGCTACAAAGTTTTCTGAGTTGGCTAAGTTTTATCCGCACTATAGTGAGGCTAATGCTGGGTTTTCAAAGTGCATCAAGTTTGAGAACGGGTTGCACCCAGAGATTAAGAAGGCAGTTGGATACCAGAAGATATGTGTATTTGTTGCTTTGATTGATAGTTGCAGGATTTACGAAGAGGATAATAATGCTTATTACAAGATTATCAATGAGAAGAGGGGTAAGCACCAACAGAATCGTGGTAAGCCTTATGATGCCCCAGCTGGTAAAGGTAAACAAAAAGTTGCTCAGGGTCAGAGGACTAGTGGGGGAGATGCTCCTGCTGGTCTGGTTTGTTTCAAATGTGGAAAACCTGGGCATAAGAGTAATATGTGTGCTACTGAGGTGAAGAGGTGTTTCTGTTGTGGTAAGGTTGGGCATGTTGTGTCTGAGTGAAAGCATAAGGAAGTGATTTTTTTCAATTATGGTGAAGAAGGACACATTGGTAGTCCATTTTAGAAACCAAAGAAGGCACAAACCAGTGGTAAAGTGTTCGCTTTGGTTGAGGATCAGGCAGCTACTGAGGATAGACTCATCAGAGGTACATGTTTCATTAATAGCACTCCTTTAATTACTATTATTGATACCGGTTCTACTCATTGCTTTATTATTGTTGATTATGTTGAAAGATTGGGTCTTATGTTATCTTCTATGAATGGAGAGATGATCATCGACACTCCAGCCAAGGGGTCGGTGACTACTTATTTTGTGTGTTTAAAGTGTCCTTTGTCAATCTTTGACAGAGACTTTGTTGTTGATTTGGTTTGTTTGCCTTTAAGAGGGTTGGATGTGATTCTGGGTATGAAGTGGTTAGAGCATAATTATGTCCATATTAACTGTTATAACAAGTCTGTGTGGTTTTCTACTCTTGAGGAAGAGGAAGATAATCTGTTGTCTGCTAGACAGTTGAGGAAGTTGATGCAAGAAGAAGCACATATGTTTTCGTTGTTGGCGTCTCTATCTATGGAGAATCAAGCTATAATTAAGGAATTGCAGGTGGTGCATGAATTTCCTGAAGTTTTCCCTGACGAAATTCCTGATGTACCGCCAGAGAGAGAAGTTGAATTTTCTATTGATCTTGTACCTGGTACCAGACCTGTTTCTATGGCACCATACATGATGTTTGCATCTGAATTGTCAGAATTAAAGAAGAAATTGGAAGAGTTACTTGAAAGTAAGTTTGTGAGGCCAAGTGTATCACCGTGGGGAGCTCCAGTGTTGTTAGTAAAGAAGAAAGATGGAAGTATAAGGCTTTGTGTTGATTATAGACAGTTGAATAAAGTGACGATTAAGAACAAGTATCCGCTTCCAAGAATAGATGACTTGATGGATCAATTGGTGGATGCTCTTGTGTTTAGTAAGACTGATTTGAGGTCGGGATATCATCAGATTAAAGTGAAGGATGAAGATATTCAAAAGACGGCTTTCAGAGTGCGTTATGGACATTATGAGTATTCGGTGATGCCTTTTGGTGTTACCAACACGCCGGGAGTATTCATGGAATACATGAATCGCATCTTTCATACTTATTTGGATCAATTTGTAGTGGTGTTCCCTGATGATATTTTGATTTACTCTAAGTCATAAGAAAATCATGCAGAACACTTAAGAATAGTATTGCAAGTATTGAAAGACAAGAAGTTGTATGCAAAGTTGTCTAAGTGTGAATTTTGGTTAAGGGATGTTAGTTTTCTTGGTCATGTGATCTCAGGTAGTGGCATTGTTGTAGACCCATCAAAAGTAGATAATGTGTTGGAATGGGAAACTCCGAAGTCGGCTACCGAGATTAGAAGCTTTTTGGGATTATCTTGTTATTATAGGAGGTTTATCGAAGATTTTTCTAAGTTGGAACTTCTGTTGACTAAGTTGACTTGTAAAGGTAGAGCTTTTGTGTGGGATGTCCATTGTGAATAAAGTTTTAAGGAGTTGAAGAAAAGATTGACGTCGGCTCCAATTTTGACGTTACCTAATCCAAGAGAGCGATTTGTGGTATATTGTGATGCTTCTAAGATGGGTTTAGGAGGTGTGCTTATGCAGAATGATAAGGTAGTTGCTTATGCGTCAAGGCAGTTGAGGACTCATGAGAAGAACTATCCTACGCATGATTTACAGTTGGCTGTAGTTGTTTTTGTGTTGAAGATATGGAGGCATTATCTTTATGGTTCTAGATTTGAAGTATTTAGTGACCATAAGAGTTTAAAGTATTTATTTGATTAGAAGGAACTGAATATGATACAATGAAGATGGTTGGAGTTGTTAAAGGATTTTGATTTCAGTTTGAATTATCATCCAAGAAAAGCGAATGTGGTAGCTGATGCGTTGAGTTGAAAGACTTTACATATGTCAAAAATGATGGTTAAAGAGTTGGAATTAATTGAACAATTCATATATATGAACTTAGTTTGCGAAGTGACACCGCGGAGTGTTATATTGGGAATGTTGAAGATTAATAATGAATTTCTCGATAGTATCAGAGAAGCTCAGAAGTTAAATGTGAAACTGGTAGATTTGATGGTTGGGATTGACCAGTATGAGAATAGTGATTTTAAGTTAGATGTGCAATGTGTGTTGAGATTTCATAATTGGATTTGTATTCCTGATGATGCGAAGGTGAAGAAAGTGATTCTTGAAGAGATCCATATAAGCAAGTTGAGTATTCATCCAGGAGCTACAAAGATGTATCAAGATTTGAAGAATTTGTTTTGGTGGCCTGGGATGAAGAGTGATGTGGCTCGATTTGTGCATGCGTGTTTAACTTGTTAGAAGTCAAAAGTTGAACATCAGAAGCCTGCAGGGTTGATGCAACTGTTAGAAGTTCCAGAATGGAAATAGGATAGCATTTTGATGGACTTTGTGATGGGGTTACCTAATACTTTAAGAGGACATGATTCGATTTGGGTGATTGTTGATAGGCTTACAAAGTCGGCTCATTTTATTCCTATTAAGATCAGTTTTCCAGTGTCGAAGTTGGCTGAGATTTACACTAGTGTAATTGTGAAGCTACATGGTGTTCCTTTATGCATTGTGTCGGATAGAGATTCGAGGTTTACTTCTTATTTTTGGAAGAGTTCGCAAGAGGCGTTGGGTTCTAAGTTAAGGTTGAGTTTGGCGTATCATCCTCAGACAGATGGTCATACAGAAAGGACTATTCAATCGTTGGAATATTTATTGAGAGCATGTGTTATTGAGCAGGGAGGTTTGTAGGATACTTATCTTACGTTAATAGAGTTCACTTATAATAACATTTACCATTCTAGTATTGGGATGACACCTTTTGAGGCATTGTATGGTCGGAGATATAGAACTTCGTTATGTTGGCATGAATCTGGAGAAAGTGTAATGCTTGGACCTGAACTTGTTCGTGAGACTACTGAGAAGGTGAAGTTGATTCGAGAAAAGATGAAAGCTTCATAAAGTAGACAGAAGAATAATCATGACAAGTGAAGGAAAGATTTATTATATCAAGCAGGTGACCATGTGTTTCTGAGAGTTACACTTGTAACTGGTGTTGAGAGAGCATTGAAGTCTAAGAAGCTCACTTCTCGTTTTATTGGTCCATATTAGATTTCAGAAAGAGTTGGGAATTGTGATACGGTGGAAGAACTGACTTGAGGTTTTGCATTTGTGTTCGCAAATGTTTCGGTTTAGCAAGAGTCGCCATCGACTTTTTATTTTATCCTAAGGAAAGGTCAAAAAGCACAGGAAATACCTTTGAGATGTTTTCTTGGGTTCGGGGAGTAGATTATAGAAAGGGAAGGTATTAGCACCCTTTCTATCCATGGTTATCCATGGGCTCTTAGTTACTTGCTTAGATCACTTGCCTTTGCTTTTCAATTGTTTGAAATGGTGCTTTGTGTGTGTGGTTTTAAAAATGCTTTTGAAAAATATGCCTTGTCTAGGCAACCTTTGTAATGATTCTTGTTTGAATATATACAAAGGTGTGTATCTTTTTTGAAAAGATATTCCAATGTTTTGAAAGTTGTTTTGAAATTGTTTTGAAATTGTTTTGAAATTGTTTTGTGAAGTGTGTTTGAAAATGGCAAGGATGTTTTGTAAGATTTTTGATCAAGTAACTAAGAGTTGTCTACCCTATTTTACTCAAAGATCTTTCTTATATTTTTAACCCTTTTAACAGTGTTGTTTCACCATTGTATTTGGTGAACAACCTTGTGTTAGGATGTTAAACGGGACAGGTGCGGGTCATCGTATAGACCATGATAGCAATGGTGTCAAGTATTTTTGGCAATTTTCTTGAGGGACTTGATCATTTTGTTTAGGAAACTCGGATAGCGTCATCGAGGGACTATGATCTTTTGTTTGTTTTTGTTTTGCCAAAGTACTTGACATGCATATCATGGCCCATTTTTGAAGGCAACAAGTGGATTGGAACCCTAGGGGTGCAAGTGTGCATTGTGTTTGTTTTTCATGCACTTTTATCTTGGATTAGGTCAAACTGTTTGTTAATTTGATATTTGCATACAAAATCCTAAGTCTAATCATGGCATAATTGAAAGCTTAAAGGTGCGAGAATTTAAATTCTACACTATTACAACATGATATAGGGAGGGGGGTACAAACTTGAATTGGGGAATATTTTGCAAGAAAATTAAATCCTAAATTATTACAACCAAATTGAATGTATAAGGCATAACAATTAAATGTACAACATTTAAATAAATACAATAAATAAATATTAAATAAAATGTATTATGCAAAAAAGTTTTTATGTACGTAAAAAGTATTTTTAATGTGAAATGTAAATAAATAAAAAGTCAATTTCAATTATTTTGTTTTTTTTAGGGCAAAAACCCTAATTTCTTAAATAAATAGTATTATTTATTATTTATATACAATAATATATCAATTTGTACAAAAAAAATAAAAGTATATTGTAAAAAAGGTATTTTTAGTATCAATTATTAATAAAAATAAAAATGTATTATTTTTGTGTTTTTTGCTCTAATTATTTAATAAAATAAAGTATATAAGTATATATATACATATAATATATTAAGTGTATAAAAATAAAAATTAATTATTTACAAAAATGTATATATTTCAAGAAAATGTTTTCAAATGTGTATAAAATAATAAATAAAAATAAAAATGTTTTTTACATTGTTTTTAAATTTAAACAAAATGAATATAAAGTATTTAATGTATTAATACTAGAAATAATTAAAATAAATACCAAATAAATACAAAAATTTATGAAAAAAATTTTTAAGTATTTTTTATATTAGAAAATAAAATATCAAAATCAGAAATGAAATAAAAATGAAGAAATGACAAATATACAAGAAATGGGCCAAGGGGTGTAAAAAGAAAAGAGGGGGTGCCAAAAGTAAGCCTGTATAGGCCCAGCCCAAAACCAACTTCATCTTCTTCCTTTGAACAGAAACGCGTGCGCTCTGTACACAAAATGCTATCTCCTGATTCCTTGCTTTTTTGACAAAACTCATAACATGAAACTTGTAGAGCATCAAACAACGAATCTAACCATATAAAAAACTTAAGTTAACTCTCAAAGACCAGAGAGAATTTCTCTGGCCCTAAATCTTAACCTAGTTTTTTCAGAAAGTTCATGAACAAAATTCTCCTAGCATGATTAATATAAATGAAAACTAAGCACATGTATGGCTTCAAGGCTATGAATACAACATCTTTCATTCACAAACCTAAGTCTAACTATTCCTAAATAGAGAGATAGAAGTTCATGAAATACCTATTTCAGATGACTTCGAGTTGGACAATGCAGCAACTTCTAAGGGTGCTTGAGGTTCTTTTGAGCTTGCCTGATGTCTAATGAAACTTTCCCAATGCTTAGTTTGTTTTGAAGTAGCCTGAATCGTGCTATAGAACTCAACCTGCAAAGATTTCAAACAAAAATGGTAATGTGTGTTAATGGTGTTACAGCTGGCAATGGAGGTCTGGAATAGTTCATGTGAGTTGAATGGAAGGTATTGGAACAAGTTTGAGGCAAAACGCACGAGGGAAAGTGGAGATGGAGGTGGTTCTGCAGGGCTTGCCCTATTTTGCAGAAGAATGGTGATTTTGTGTACAAGGAGGTTTGAGTGGTGAAGAGCTCGTGTTTATGACTCAAAGGGTTGTTTGAAATGTGTTTGCAATCTTTGTGTAAGCTGACTATGGCTGGTTTTTGAGTTGGGAAGATTTTGGACAAATTTCTTCTTTGTGAAGCAAGAGTGTGTAACTACTCAATGCAGGCCTGTACCCCCCCCTCTCTTGTAAGTTGCATACTTTGCCCTTGATACTTGCAATTTGTGTATTTGATCTTGCCTCAGAGATATGGCCTCATGCTTCAAAGATCTTGGTTTGACATAAAGTATAACTTTTCAAAAATGGAACTATGCCTTTTACCATTTAGGGATTAAACTTGTGTATAATACCCTAATGACCAAGACAATGCATTAGCTCAATGGGTTTGCATTAAATTATGGAGTACAAACTGGTTTTGAGGCCTGTAATTGTGTACAAAGCTATCTTGGTCAGATTTGCAACTTGGTATGAACATGTATTGGCCATGGATCAAAGTGAGTTTTTGCCAACTTCAAGCATTCGATTCTCCCTAACCACAAAGGTGTTTGAGGAGTTCTTGGACAATTTGGAAAGCTTGCAACATGTACTATAATCAATCTTTGAAATTCAACTTGAAATCCAAGTGGAACTATGTGAAAAATGGCCAAGAAGATGGGTCAAAATCCTGCCTAAACTAGGGCAAAATTTCTCTAAGTTAAAAGTTTTAGATACCCTTGTTCCAAAAATCATAACTTGAGATCCATGCTTCTTTTGAGAAAACTTTGTGAATAAAAGTTGTATACTTTGTGATGGACTACAACTTTCATGTTGTAAGTTTGGTTTGAATCCATTTGCATCTTGGTGAAAAAATGGAACAAAGTTAGGAAAAAATAAGAAAATTTTATAACTTAGAAAATTTCTAAGTTATGAAAATTTTCCATTTTAAACCCTAATTTGCATTTTTGGGTTTCTTGATGAACAAGTTTCATAATTTTACATGTATTGATGAAAAATGACCCTTGGCACTTGATTTTGACCAAAAAGTCAAAGTTTGACTTTTCAGTATACAGTCAAATTTTGATCAGTTGACTGAAAAATTCATCTGTCAATCCTATGCATTTGAGATCTTTTGAACTTGTTGAATGGGTCAAGACAATGTCATTGAGTCCTTGAGTCCATGGTTGAACTTGATTTTCCATTGACTAGGTCAAACAGTCAAAAATTGCCTTTGTACAGTCAAAACCCTAAAAATGACCATTTTGCCCTTTTGGTGATCTGATCATATTTCTTGTGGAATTATGATCCAAACTCAATAAAATGGTTCATATGAGTTCATAATGTTGATGTGGGTCAAAATTCATGAAGTTTGACTGTCAATTGGCCACAGTTGACTTTTTCCCCAATACAGTTGATTTCTAGGTTAACTGTCCAATTGACTGGGCAAAAATTTGAATCAAGGCTTGAAACTTGGAATGGACAAACTTGCGAGTCCAACATGAAGTATGAAAGTCATTTTGGGTATTGTAGGTCAAAACATCCTTGTGCAAACTCAAACCCTAATTTAGGTCAACAATGCAAGGAGGTGTCTTGAGCAGAGCAAACCCTAGCTTGATCTTGAGCTCCAAGAGTCTTGTGATGAGAAATGTTGATGAAATGAGAGGGAAAATTTTGGGGTATAACAGTTTCCCCTGTTCAATCTTCTTGAACCTGAAGAGTTAGATTGGCAAGTTTGCCTTTCGCGACTCGAAGGTAAAAGAGGATTGGACACTAGAGTGCTTATAAATTTGCACTCGTCAAAGTATAGCTGAGGAAATGGGCTTAGAGATGCCATTTAGAGATGGTAGAATCTTGATGGAGATGGGCTTAAAGATGCCATCCAAGGATGTTTGTTGAATTGCAATGTGGTAAGCTAGAAGAATGAGCATTTAAAATGGTATCCGTGTCTGGAATGCATTTGAACTGTATCTGGAGACTGAGTCTGTATGAGCGAAAGAATGGAATCCGTGTCTGGAGCGTATCTGAGATGTAACTATATTTGAACTTTGAATGAATATCAGAATGACTGCCGTGTTTGGAGTATATCTGTATTGTATCTGAATTCTGAATGGGCGATAGAGAAATATCTATGTATTGAGCATCTCTGGACTGGGGAAAAATTCTGAATGAGTGACAGAATGGCGACCATGTCCGGAGCATATCTGGACTGTATCTGAAGTTGAGATCTGTATGAGTAGCAGAATTACTTCCGTGTCTGGAGTATATCTGAGACTGTAACTAGAGTTGAGATCTGTATGAGTAGCAGAATGACTTTCGTGTCTGGAGTATATCTGAGACTGTAACTGGAGTTGAGATCTGTATGAGTAGCAGAATGACTTTCGTGTCTGGAGTATATCTGAGACTGTAACTAGAGTTGAGATCTGTATGAGTAGCAGAATGACTTCCGTGTCTGGAGTATATCTGAGACTGTAACTGGAGTTGAGATCTGTATGAGTAGCAGAATGACTTCCGTGGCGAATGCACTGGGGATAATCAAACTGCTGGTGTAAAGGTCAGAATGGCATCCGTGTTTGGAGCACATCTGAACTTGAAGTTGATAGTTGAATCTGAATGAGAGATAGAATGGCCGCCGTGTCTGGAGCATATCTAGTCTGTATCGGATTGCTGAAGCCTAAATGAGTAGTAGAATGACCGCCGTGTCTGGGGTATATTTGTACTGTATTTGAATAATTGTAATTGTTAACAATGGCCTTTTAATCTTATCCTTAAAAGGGTAAAATGTTAGCTAAAACACAAAGTTATGTTGTATGATATGTACGATGCAATGAACTATGTTTCATCAATGTTTATGATATATGAATGTAATGGATGTGCATGTAAGCTGAGTAGCTGTCTTGCTGAGGAAGATAAACCCTGGATAGCTGGAGATAATAAAACCTTTGACCGCTGTCGGGGAAAATAAATCTCTGACTGCTGCCGGGGATTGAAAATCCTTTGATCGTTGAAAATGAGAAGTCCTGGGACCGCTGTTGGGGAAATCAGGAGTTTGGGTTGTATGCCAATCTACTGGGGATTCCTGCTTTGAGGAGATCTTCGCCGGGGAATATCTGAAAAACTCTGTGAGGAATTGAGAATGAGAGTCTTCATTTTGCTTGGGGAATAAGAATTTTGTGGGGAATAGCCATACTGTTGAAAAGTAGCTATCCTGTTGGAGAGTAAAACTCAGGATTCTGGAAAAGGCTTATTCCTGTTTGGAAGAAGTTCAGGTTTAGGTTTTACACCACTTTGAGAATGAGAATCTTCATCCTGTCGGGAATATCAGGAGGTTGGGTGTATACCAATCTTCTGAGGTTTCAAGGATGAGAATCTTCATTCTGTTAAGGGTCAGGAGGTTGGGGGTATACCAATCTCTTGAGGTTTTAAGGATGAGAATCTTCATTCTTGAGAGAAACATATTTTTAGGAGCTTCATTTGTCCGTTATTCTGTTGGTGGCTGTAACTTCCAACAGGTGATGAAGGAATCCTCGATGACTGTAACTTCCAACAGGTGATGAAGGAAATTTTGATGACGACCGTAACTTCCAACAGGTGATGAAGGAAATTTTAAACGACCGTGGCTTCCAACAGGTGATGAAGGAATTTTTTGATGACGACCGTAACTTCCAACAGGTGATGAAGGAAATTTTGAACGACCGTGGCTTCCAACAGGTAATGAAGGAATTTTTTGATGACGACCGTAACTTCCAACAGGTGATGAAGGAAATTTTGAACGACCGTGGCTTCCAACAGGTGATGAAGGAATTTTTTGACGACGACCGTAACGTCCAACAGGTGATGAAGGAAATTTTGAACGACCGTGGCTTCCAACAGGTGATGAAGGAATTTTTTGATGACGACCGTAACTTCCAACAGGTGATGAAGGAAATTTTGAACGACTGTGGCTTCCAACAGGTGATGAAGGAATTTTTTGATGACGACCGTAACTTCCAACAGGTGATGAAGGAAATTTTGAACGACCGTGGCTTCCAACAGGTGATGAAGGAAATTTTTGATGACGACCGTAACTTCCAACAGGTGATGAAGGAAATTTTGAACGACTGTGGCTTCCAACAAATGATGAAGGAATTTTTTGATGACGACCGTAACTTCCAACAGGTGATGAAGGAAATTTTGAACCACTGTGGCTTCCAACAGGTGATGAAGGAATTTTTTGACGACGACCGTAACTTCCAACAGGTGATGAAGTAAATTTTGAACGACCGTGGCTTCCAACAGGTGATGAAGGAATTTTTGAATGACGATCGTAACTTCCAACAGGTGATGAAGGAAATTTTGAACGACCGTGGCTACCAACAGGTGATGAAGGAAATTTTTGATGACGACCGTAACTTCCAACAGGTGATGAAGGAAATTTTGAACGACTGTGGCTTCCAACAGGTGATGAAGGAAATTTTTTATGACGACCGTAACTTCCAACAGGTGATGAAGGAATTTTTTGACGACGACCGTAACTTCCAACAGGTGATGAAGGAAATTTTGAACGACCGTGGCTTCCAACAGGTGATGAAGGAATTTTTGATGACGACCGTAATTTCCAACAGGTGATGAAGGAAATTTTGAACGACCGTGGCTTCCAACAGGTGATGAAGGAATTTTTGATGACGACCGTAACTTCCAACAGGTGATGAAGGAAATTTTGAACGACCGTGGCTTCCAACAGGTGATGAAGGAATTTTTGAATGACGACCGTAACTTCCAACAGGTGATGAAGGAAATTTTGAACGACCGTTCAATTTGAAATGTAATTTGTTTTGGAGAATAAATCCTTGACAAATGTTGGGGAAATAAACCCATGACTGCTGGTCTGCTAGAGAGGTGATGAACTTCTCGAGGACGCTTGAATTACTTTTCAGAAAGATTTCGGAGAGATTCGTCACTTCCCCTAGTATCAGATGTTTGTGGAACTGCCAGGAAACTTGGACTATTCGTAACCCTTTGATGAGATTGACGTTTAAATTCACCAAGTGATGGTGAGGGAGACTTGCCCCAGGTTATCCTGTAATTGAGATATTTCTTGAAATCTTGACTGGACTGCCCCAAGTTTACTGAACTTTGAAAGATTTGTTGAAATCTTGACTGGACTCCCCCAGGTTTACTGGACAATACCAGATCAAGTCCCCTTTTGTTGATAGGAGATTTTTTCCATGGGAGTGTCATCCCACTTGAAGTGATTTTACTCACTGAGAGAGCTTTCGTTCCTCCGAACATTCACTGTATGAATTTCTTCGCTGTCAAACAAATAACCATGTGCAAATAACGATATTCAAATAATGCAAAGTTTATGCTTCTCTCGAAGTTTTGAAAAATGCGTTTTTAGCAGAAAACTTTTTATAAGACAAATTCAACACAAGATTTAGAGCAAAGCCTTACAGGAGTCATGATACCTTTTGTAACAGTATGCTTTCAAACTAACACATGCTTCAATTAGGACTTTTAAAGGGTTGTAACGTGGCTTGGTTCACGGTTTAAGAAACAAAGGATAAAGGCTCAAAGTATATTTGTACCCACCCGCTCTTCATGATGTTCTTCAATCCTAAACTCAGTTAATTGTGCGTCGAACTCTATTCGAGTTTGGAACGACGTTTTGGTGATGGTTCACACAAGTTGAATTTTGTGGGAAGGCAGTCATCATTTTTGCAACATTTTTCATGTTGTTGAGGATTTATAATGACCTCTTTATTTTGATTTGTTATCCCTAATTTTTGCCTGACTGTTCCTGTTTTCGAGATTACAGTCAGTGGGATGCCCCGGCTTTCTTAAGCCTCCTTTATAGGTTTTGGATCAGTGGGCTTTTCTATTTTGAGAGATAATGACTGCCTATGAGGTAAAGAACCATCACTGTCTTTTGGTTCCAAAGGAATGTTTTTGATGTCATTCGTTGTATTACGAACTGAGAGTTTACGACTTCTATACGCATCTTTTAAATTAACTGAGAGACTACCCTGCCCCAGGTTTAAAGGTTTCAATTTGTGTTTAAAACAGAAAACTCCTACTTATTTGGCTTGAAGGGGTTGACTAGGGATTATCTTCCTTATAACTCCAGTGTTTAGGATTTGAAAGAAACGCCTGTACATCGTCAGCAAGGTCTGTTCAATAGCATACTGTTATGAGATTATGGCATTGTTTCGTCATCCTCCCTCTAAAGGCTTGTAGCTTTTTTGCAAGAGTTAAATGTCATAAAGAAGTAGAAAGCATAATTCAAGAATAGTGAAAACGAATGGATGAATTCAAGAAAAACATATGCAATGCATTAATGAAACAGAGTTTGACATCAACAGATAATTGTTTGAATAACAAAAGAAATTACAACTTGAAAATTCAAATGAAACAAAAGTCTCTTAGTTCGAACTTGTCATCTCAGGTGGAGAACCTTCAGTGGAAAATTTTCATCTCGCCATCCGGCATGAATTTCAACACTCCATTGTCAATCAAATCTTGAATTTTGTTTTTCAAAGCCCAACAGTCGTCGGTGTCATGTCCAGGACTATAGGAGTGGTATATACAAAATGTGTCAGGGTGATAGCTAGGAGCAGAGGTATTGGGCTTCCGAATAGGATCCTTTAAAGAAATCAGATTGACCTCCAACAAGCGTTCCAGTATTAGAGATGATGGTAAGTCAGTCTCAGTGAACTGTCTTCCAGATGTATTTTGCTTACGCCGATTACCCCGTTGACGCTAGCGAGGCTGTTGCTGGGCTTGTGACCCTGAAGCAAGTTGAGGAGATTTTCCCTTGTCTTCTTGTCTCAAAGGGGGTTGAATGATGACCTGATCTTCAACCCTAGTTGTTTTCCCCACTTGGTTATCTTGAAGCAGTTTGTTGACGAGAACCCTGAGCTCTTCTTGTCTTTAAGCCAGGTCTTGAATGAGAGCCATCTGGCCCACCAGTTGTCCCATCATCTGGATCTTCATTGTTGCCAGCTCAATATGTAGTTCTTCCAACTGATCATTCCTGACGCTACCTGGATTTCCTAGGACCATGCCCCTTGTGAGGAGAGCTTTCACTTCTTCTTGCCCTTGGGACAGGTTCAAGAACAATTCTTGAAGTTGAGCATTCTGAGCCTGGATGTCTTCGATAGTCCTCTCTAGAGCCATCTCTACTAAAATAAACAGTAGGAGAATAAGGAAACCTGAAAGGGAAAACCTGTCATGATACAATGCACGATATGTGGATGCATGTTTTCAAGAATCTCTCGGGGTAAACACAAGAAAATGTTAGAGGTTGAACTTTGATCAGCATCTTTAACCGGAGAACTTTGTATTGGTGGATGTCCTTCCACGAGAATCAAGCTCACCATGTCAAGTGGGTCATAGCCCCCGATTCAAGTTGTTGCACTTGATCTTTGACAGCGTTTGTTTAGAGGAAAATCCTCTTTCCCTTTGGTAGATGTCTGGTTCAACGTGACCCTGCATCAAAGACCCTCGAGATCCTTGAAAATGGTTATTGAAAATGCTATGGTATGATGTTATGATGTTATGTACAGCGTATGCAAAAGTAAGCAAGTGTATATACAGGAAATCACATTCACACAAAGCAGACAAGTCCTTAGGTTTAGGCTTGCACGGGGTTTGTAGGTAAGTACCCTCTTGAAGTTAGTTGGCTCAACCTGTCCTATAAATAGTAATCGGGTTCTAAGGAGCTCAATATCACTGGATTATTTTCTGTGTTCATTGTTTTGGTTTATCCACTTAACTGGCGACCAAAATATTCCAAGAAAACAAACCTCAATGAGTGTAGTATCGAGTATCTACCAACTTCAGACTGCACCAAAGTCGGTCATCTCACTACCCCTAAAAAGGACAAGATGGTCAAGTAAGGTTCTAAGAGTTCGTTAGTGCTTCATGACATCACTCAGCGGCCCCGTATTCTCTTTGATTGACTCAAAGACTACCGGTACCCCACAAATATGTCACACTAACGTAGCTACTCTGCTTCAACCGTGTCGGTATACCCCGCACAGTTCCCTCACAGTTTATTGCTACTTACCTAAAAGGTGCCCCTAAATCCGGGTGTAGGATTTAAAACAAGCCCAAACAAGGTACCCAAAAAGTAAAGCAATCAAAGCAATCAAAGTAAGCATGTAAAGTTGATCTAAAACCCTAAGGTAACCCCACTTTTAGAAATACTCCCTAGCAGAGTCGCCAGTTATGTGATACGGTGGGAGAACTGACTTGAGGTTTTGTGTTTGTGTTCGCAAATGTTTCGGTTTAGCAAGAGTCGCCACCGACTTTTTATTTTATCCTAAGGAAAGGTCAAAAAGCACAGGAAAGACCTTTGAGATGTTTTCTTGGGTTCGGGAGTAGATTATAGAAAGGGAAGGTATTAGCACCCTTTCTATCCATGGTTATCCATGGGCTCTTAGTTACTTGCTTAGATCACTTGCCTTTGCTTTTCAATTGTTTGAAATGGTGCTTTGTGTGTGTGGTTTTGAAAATGCTTTTGAAAAAGATGCCTTGTCTAGGAAACCTTTGTAATGATTCTTGTTTGAATATATACAAAGGTGTGTGTATTTTTTGAAAAGATATTCCAATGTTTTGAAAGTTGTTTTGAAAGTTGTTTTGAAATTGTTTTGAAATTGTTTTGAAATTGTTTTGTGAAGTGTATTTGAAAATGGCAAGGATGTTTTGCAAGATTTTTGATCAAGTAACTAAGAGTTGTCTACCCTATTTTACTCAAAGATCTTTCTTATGTTTTTAACC